>CM057469.1:98858149-101258149 GCA_030035585.1 Dugong dugon | reverse complement strand
GGGTGAGTACTGATCAGGTTGAGGTTTGATCAAGGACTTGATATCTCCCCCAGAAGTCTCTGTCTCTTTTCGTAGAGCTGATCACACAGTGAAAATCGCATGTGATCATAGTTACCCTTGAGACTTCTATAGGAGACCAGCATACAGTCTTTCACCTCTCCCTCCAGCAGCGGGAAGGATCATTGTTTGTGTGATGAAACACCAGATGAAGGAGTTGGCTAGCACCTAGGGCCATGTTGAAAGATGAGTATGCTGCAGCTCACCTTTAAACGCTAAAATCACATCAAGAGTGGCAAGGCACAGGTACCAGGAAAGGCACATGGGCATTGGGTCTCCAATCTTGGCCAGATATTGTGTGTTTATTGGGAAGAAGGGCCCCTGTGTTCTCAGTTTCTTGCTTCCTTTCTCTGAGTAGGTGTTGTTAAATGTGGAAGGTTAACTGCATATATGCACCTTCCCTGTAAGACATTCGTCTTAACTACTATACAGAACAAGATTCTTTTGGTGAGGTACTTTGGATGTTCCTCTCCCCACAGCACAGATTCAAAAATTTAAACACATTTGTTTTGTGAGATCAGGTGCAATCCCCTAAATGTGACAGCACTTTCCCCCTTTCCACTCTGGGATCCCTGTGTCCATTCATCTAGTTTTCCTTTCCATTCCTGCCTTCTCGTCTTGCTTTTGGGCAGGAATTGTCTATCTGGTCACCCAACAAGTCTTGTTATGACCACTCTCAAAGATTCCTGAGAGGAGGGGATACTTAAAGCAAATTGGATGCTTCCCAAATGTTCTTCTCTACATAGAATTCAGGTGAGCCATGGGGAAGAAGTTGAGGCTGAAGTCAGTGATCTATAAGGCTTACCTGATAGTTTGCAATTTGTTGACCAAAAACCAAAAACCAAACCTATTGTGGTCGAGTCAATTCTGACTCATAGCGACCCTATAGGACAGACTAGAACTGCCTCATAGGATTTCCAAGGAGCGACTGGTGGATTCAAACTGCTGACCTTTTGATTAACAGCCGAGCTCTCAACGGCTGTGCCACCAGGGCTCCAATTTGTTGAACAGGGAGCCCTAACTCAGGTTCACTGGCCCTCTTTTTAAATTTCTAATAGAACTACAATGCTTATGGCAAAGCCAGAAACGACTTTCAGAGTATTGAGTAACTTTGACCACCGCGCTGATGATTTCTTTAACCTAGAACCTGAGAATTCTAGTCCAGGTCAATAGCCTAGACATGGTCATCTACTTTTTTTGTTTTGGAATCGACTGTAGTCAATTGCTTTTCAGAAACCAGAAGTTAACAATATAACAGAATTTAGGGATGATTTTGTTTTTCGCTGGGTACCTAATTCTTAGTAAGGAGCAATGGACTTGGAGGCAGAACTTTTGGGCCAGGTTCTGACTCTTACAACTGAACTTGAACAAGGAACTTGACTGCTGGCCTTAGTTTCATCATCTGTCAGGTGTGATTGGTCTAGAACTAGGTGGCTCTAAGATCCGTGTTAGAATTCAAGGCTGTTCTTTAGTTAGTTAGTTAGTTTGTTGGTTAATATCTAAGGTTTGTAAGGGGTGAAACCCATAAATTATTATTTGCCTCTTCTGGGGAGCTGAACTAAAACACGAAAAAAATACTGCTAAGTCCTGCACACAATACCTTTTATGTTTATCAGGAAGGAATAAGTAGAAAAACAGAATATTATTTCCCAGTCTTTTTTTTTTTTTTAAACTAGACTGCGACAGTGGTGAAAAATACACCGAATTAGCAAACATGTATCACATAACTGTAGATGCCTATTTAAAAAAAAAAAAAAAAAGCAACCCATTACCATAGAATCAATTCTCACTCATGGAGACCTCACGTGTTAGAGAGTAGAATTACCCCATAGGGTTTTCCTGACTGTAATCTTTACAGAAGCAGATCACCAGGCCTTTCTTCCATAGTGCTGCTGGGTGGGTTCGAACCACCAACCTTTAGGTTAGTAGTCAAGCATAAACCGTTTGCATCAGCATAAATGCCTAAATGCTCTTAAATTCCACCATCTAGCTGTCTTTTCAGGTGAATGTTTTTCTTTGCATTTTCTAAATTTTCCACAGTGAACGTATTACTTTTTGTAATGAAGGAAAAAATGCACATTATAAAAGTTTGCTACCACCTATCTGTCATTTGTTCCCCCATATAATCTTTATCTCCACCCCCTGTTTAAACCAATAAAGATTAATCTATATTTGTCTATGGAACGAATAAAAGCAACCCAGTTTACTGAGGGTTTGCTGTGTGCCAGACGCTGAGCTATAAAAGTAAATAAGAAAAATTCTCTCAAGAATCTCAAGCCCAGTGCAAAGATGACATGCAAGTCATTACAAAATGCTGTAGTCGTGGTACCTATTGCCATGAAGAAAAAGAGGATGTGCTAGAATCCATTTCCCCATCCCAGCTCTGTCTGGGATAAAAGTCCTATGAAACTTTAAGGCATGGTGCTTGCGTATGATATAACCATAGTGTCTTAGTCATCTAGAGCTGCTACAACAGAAATACCACAAGTGGATGGTTTTAACAAAGAGAAATTTATTCTCTCACAGGCTAGGAGGCTGGAAGTCCGAATTCAGGGAGTCAGCTCCAGGGGAAGGCTTTCTCTCTCCGTCGGCTCTGGAGGAAGGTCCTTGTCATCAGTCTTCCCCTGGACTAGCAGCTTCTCAGTGTAGGGACCCCAGGTCCAAAGGATGTGCTATTCTCCTAGCTCTTGTTTCTTGGTAGTATGAGGTCTCCTTGTCTCTCTGCTGGCGTCTCTCTTTTATATCTCAAAAGAGATTGGCTTAAATTGTAGATTTATCTTGTAGATTGAGTCTACATAACTGCCGCTAATCCCATCTCACTAACATCATAGAGATAGGATTTACAACACATAGGAAAATCACATCAAATGACAAAATGGTAGACAATCACACGATACTGGGATACATGACCTAGCCAAGTTGACAGATATTTTGGGGGGACACAACTCAATCCATGGCACATAGCTAATGTTGATATTACTTGCTGTTGTTGACTAATGCTCGTAAGGAAAAGTCAGTTCTAGCATTGGGGTGAGATCCTCATCCTTTTAGACTGGTGTGTTAGTTCCGGCTGGTCTGTTAGGTCCAGGGTCAGGAACATAGCTTTGCCCCCTATACCTTGGTCTTGATCCATCAGTGTTGTCGGCTTTTTTTCTGCTCCTTTCTTCTCGCTCTCCCTTCAGCTTGTGCTGAAGGCCGTTGGTCAGTTTAGAGTTCTCCCTGGGAGCATGCAGCCTCCTACTCCCTGCTTGTCAGTGTAGAGACCAGCGGGTTGTTTGGGCCCTTTTCCACCTTCTTCTTTCTGGTTACTTGTATTATTAAACAGTTTTTGTATTTAGTTGCTACCAATTCATTCCTTGTAGAATTTTGGAGCTTTAAGGCCTAAACTAGTTTAAGCCCTACATTTTCTAGACAAGGAAATTGAGGCACAGAGAAGTTAAGTGGAGCTACCCAAGGTCATATAACTAGTGGCAAAGCCAGGCCCCATGCTACTTGCCTTTCAGCAAACTGAATTTTCAGGATTTCATAACTATGTGTGTTATTTACATAGGTGAATGATTAAAGAATATGATTGAGAGTCTTTTCTGGCCAACATCAAGGCGACAGATTTCTAGAGACGGTTCCTGGCATTAAGCAGGCTTTGAGCAGCTACAGCTCTGATTCTGGCTTGGAGTTAGGGAGACAGCAGAGCAGTGGGCTGGGCGTGGTGGAATGACAGGCTTGGGTCCCACACACTCTGTGCAGTGATCATCATGATGTGAGTGGAACAAGCCATCCAACCTTGAGCAGATTTCAAACACAGACCTCCCTGTGCAGATGTTAAATGCATTAAATGGTCACCCATCAGGCAGGCATTCCCTATCCCCCCTTCACAGGTCTTGAGCCAACCTGATCCCTTGAAGTTAAAATTCCACCGCTAGGTCCAGGTCTGTTTTTCTCTCTGCAGCCAGAGTCTCTGGAGAAGCCAGGCCTTGTCCTGTTTGGTCCTCAAAGACACCCGGCCTCCAGCTCATTCATGTATGCAGAACCCCAGATGTTGTAACCATTACCTTTTCCTTGCTAATCAAGCCCTTGGCTCCTCCCATAATTTCCCAGAGTGACTTCCCCATATTTCTGATATATTTCAGATCCCTTCTCTCCTCTTATCAGCCCTACCCTGTTTGTGTAATATCCTGTGCTGATGATTCTCAACCCCTCCATTCTCATCCATCCTGTGCTGGAGACACTCAGGCTATCTAGACTAAATCTGTCTGCTAGTTCAGCCCCCATCTTTCATCCACACAGGCCAGGAACAACATTTGTGGGTGCAATGCTATAACCATACCGAGCGCGCCGCATAGTGTGGGCACTGGACGAATGTGAGCCCCTTTGCCCTGAAGCCACCTGGCCTGAATCCACAATCCCAACCCTGAAACATCTTCGCTTCGTAAGGGCCTCTTATTTTAAAGACTCTGCTTAGAATAATAGCCCTTATGCATTTAATCAGTGCAAGTCTTCTGGCTCTGGCCACTGAACATCCCCAAATTAACTGTGAGCCGTGGAGAGTGCCCGATTCTACCCCTTGTGCCAGCCAGTTACACTTTAAGAAACACAGCTGAAAGCTCACTTGGCTTCAGGTGAGATTTGTCACTATGCCTACTATCTTTGAAATCCTGCTCTCGTAGGTAACAATAGGAATCATCTGCTTCCCCCCCATCCCTTCCTTTACTGTTCCCCATCATTCACTTTAGTATTTAACTTCTGCACTTCTCTGTAGGATCCACTTCTCAAGGATGTTGATATTTGCCAGTAAGGCAACAAGTGAGCACCAGAAAGGCAATGTGTGTATCTAAGTACACCCCAGATTTAATCTCTGCCCAAACAGCTGGCTAAGACCTTTTTTTTTTTAAGAGAACTTAACTGAAGGCAGTTTAGAATGGTTTCTTTTGTTCAAATTTCCTCTCCCAGAGACCCGTCCCGTGAGTCCTTTCTCCTGCATTATCCATTAATGCTGTGGATTCATTTTCCCCAAATAAACAAGCTCTCCTGCCAAAGAAACTGTGCAGCACGATTGGATGTGGGGATGTGTCTCGGGACCTGCTGGGGAGGCGTGTTCTTAGTTTTCTGGGCTCCTTCCTGGGATCTGGTCGCGGTGACAGTGTTGCTGCTGCCGCCCTAATTTCTGGAGGCCTCTCACTGCTTTATTAATCCTGCATGTGGCTGTCCAGCCCTCTTGAAAGCTTCCTTCATTGCTGTTTGCTCAGTTTCCTGAATGCCTCTTCCAGATCATCTTTCACCTCTTGCTTCAAGCTCTGGGGACACATGTGGTTTCTACATAATGCACAGATGTGACCTGGGGGAGGGGAGGCACCATCGTGGACTCTCACACATCAGCTGGAGTCACTGGACTATGAAACAAGGGAGGTCCTCTTTGGGCAAGTCAGGGAGGAGGGGAGGAGGAAAGACCAGCAGCAACCTCAGGCTCTGTAGATTTTCCCAACTACCATGAGATGGAGCACTCCGGGCTGTTGTTTTGCCTTTTAAAGAAACGAGGAGCTACAGCTTGTGTGGACCAAATCACCATAAATAACACTTGTATTATAATTATAATACACCACTAGGGTGGTTATTAAACTCATAAAAATCATTTATAGTAGTAAGGGTATGTATTTTCTTTCTTATGTATATGCGGGTATACATAACTTTATTTTGAAATATTTCATACTTACAGAAAAGTTGCAAGAATAGTACAAATGACTCTTCTATACCATTCATCCAGATTCCCCAGTTGTTAACATTTGACCATATTTGCATGATCCTAAAACTTGCCGGTGTTGAATTGGGACATTAAATAGAAAAGGGGACTAAAGTCAAAACTTCTATAGGGAAAGACCTGGTTCTTTATCCACCCAGATGCTGATCACCAGGGTCAGCAAACTTTTTCTAGTTTCGTTACAACTGTGCACTTCCGCCTTTGTAGCTCTAAAACAGCCATAGACAGTATGTAAACAGATGGGTGTTGTGGTGGGCCATAGTTTGCCCACCTGAATGATTTAGAAACATCCTCATCCATGTTGTTTGCATAAATTAATGAATGTTTGTAGGTGGCCAGGCCCTACACTGAGTACTTGTGATCATATCTCATTCAAAACAACTCTTTGAGGTTATTAATAGTATTATACCATTTTGCAGATAAGGAAACAGGTTTAGAGATAATAAATAGCTAAGCAAGAGCAAGGCTGGATTTCTGAACCAAGATAGCTTGACTCCAGGCTCATGCATTTTACCACTCCCCAGTACTGCCTATAGTACCTCATTGATACAGTACATCATTGATGTTTGTTTTTGCTTTTAGGTCTTGACATTAGCCAGTATTTGGACTTTAGCCAAAAAGCATACATGCAAACAGATAATTTCTAAAACGCTTGTACAAATTAATACACGGCAAGAATTTTAAAATCAGGAGTCTGTTTGCAAGTTACGAGTTTATTGAAATTGGACTCCATGTTCTGCTGTGCTTCCCAGCCTGATTGGCTTCTCACCATCCAAGGATCATGCTAAGAGATGAGTATGTAAAGGTCTGGTGAGCTCAGAGACCAAAGACATCCAGGTTGGTTTCCCATGTTTGCTCTGAAAATAGCCAAGTGAACCTGAGCCTGGAACAAGCTCCTACCCAAGGCCAGTTGGCTTTTACCAGGGACTGTCAACATTGGTATAAGCTGCCAACCCCGTTATGTATATAGGTAAAGATCTCTGAGGGGTGCAAACAGTTTGTGCTCTACTACTGCCTAGCAGTGCCACGGAAGAAAGGCCTGGCAATCTGCTTTTGAAAAATCAGCCATTGAAAACTCTATGGAGCAGTTTTACTCTGACGCACGTGGAGTCGCCATGAGTCAGAATCTACTCAACAGCAACTGTTTTGTTGTTGTTCGGGGGTTTTTGTTTTGCTTTGTTTTGTTTTACAGGTTCCTTGGCTGCCTCTGATGGTGGCATCAGCCACTCAGGTGTGGTTAGGAGTCAGAGACATGGGATAATCGCATAATCCAGGACGTCTTCAGTAGTTGTGGACCAAAGAGCATGCAGACGACTGACCAGATAGAAACCACAACAGAAACCAAATTTTCAAGTTTTTTGTTGTCATAATAAGTAAAACGTGTTGTGAAGAAAACTTAGAGTAAGAGATCAGAAAAAAATATTCCATGTCCCATCACCGACAGCAATGTTTCCCAAAGTGCTTTCTTCAAGCTCCTCAGGATGGTAAATAGTAATAGTTATTGGGGCTGGGGGCCGCTCTATGGTCAAATAAATGTGTGGAATGCAAGACCAGGCAAACCTAAAACAGTATCCTCGGGGATATCATATGTTGTTTTCCCAAAATGTCTGTTTGGTTTCTTTGTGGAGCCTCTTATAAGATCGTTTGCAAGGAACACCCTCTGGGAAACCCTGACCCAGAGACATTTCTCACTGTTAACTGTTTTGTTAAATTTCTTTCTGGTCCAAAATTTTTTTAAATGGTTGGGGGTGTCAGCATCAGCAACTGTACCAAAAAACTCACTGCTTTCAAGTCAATTCTGACCCAGCAGGACAGAGTAGAACTGCCCCATAGGGTTTCTAACGCCATAAATCTTTATGGAAGCAGCCTGCCAGATCTTTCTCCCTAGGAGTGGCTGGTGAGTTTGAACCACTGACCTTTTGGTTAGCAGCCGCGAGCTTTAACCACTGCGCCACTAGGGCTCCAACAGCAACTATTAAAAGAAAAAATCAAACTAAACCCGTTGCCGTCTAGTGCCTTCCAACTCATAATGACCCTGTAGGACAGAGTAGAACTGCACCATAGCGTTTCCCAGGATCAGCTGGTGGATTTGAACTGCACACCTTTTGGTTAACAACTGAGCTCTTAACGTGCCACCAGGGCTCCAACAGCAACTATAAAAAACCCATTGCCATCAAGTCAATTCTGACTTATAGTGACCCTATAGGGCAGAGTAGAACTGCCTCATAGGGTTCCCAAGGAAGCGGCTGGTGGATTTGAACTGCTGACCTTTTGGTTAGCAGCCAAACGCTTAACCACTGCACCACTAGGGCTTTGAATCCATAAAAATTATTTGAAGTAGCAGTGATATCTGTTGTCTTTCATACGTGTGTATGTGTTTAAATTTATCTTGAAATGTTTCATACTTAACAGAAACGTTGCAAGAGTAGTACAAAGGACTCCTCTATATTGTTCATCCAGATTCCCTGATTATTAATTGTTAGCATTTGGCCATATTTCTTTCTCTCTGTATATAGATGGGGGTATGTGTGTATATACACACATTGGTATTGCTTTTTTGTGTGTGTTTTTAATTAGTGAGGTCTGAATTATGAAATTCTTAAAGGAATTCTGGATTTATTTTTTGAAAATAGTTATGGAAACTCAAATTAGGCTTAGAAGTTTATTAATTTCCCCATCTGTTACATTAAGGTAAATTATGCTTTTGGAAGTGTGTGAAAGGTTATCATCAACTTGTGAGGGAAGGTTTTGGTAAGCCTGTAGTTTGCAATCCTTATGAAGAAAGAGTTGGTCAAAGCCCAGAAGGCTTTATTTCAGACCCACACACAATCCAAATCAGTCTAGATTAGTCAGGTTGTAGTTTATGTTGTATGGAGATGGTCACAGCCATTTGAAGCTGGTTGTCAGTCATGTTGATCATCATCCTTTGGAAAATGGGGTTGGCTGAGGCAGGACCCTCAGCCCAACACGTGCCCCCATCCTTTAGTTTCAGAACTGAAGGGAGCAATACAGCAGGTCTTGGCTTCAGTAGGACCTCTGTGTTTTATCTTTCCTGTGGTGACTTGTCACACTTTCACAATGTAACAATGTGGACAGTTTTTAAAATTGCATCTAGTTTAAACAGTGATTTCATTTAACATACATTGGAGCTTCCTTATCTGAATTTTTTTTTTTAGGCCATGAAATCAAAGCCCTCTTCCCTCTTCTGATGGTTTAAGTAACTATTGGGGCATTAAGTGAGTAGAGCAAACACTGGGCCACCTTACAAAGAGACTTGTTCGTGGAAGGGGACTCTGGATGGTGACTTACATAACCTCTCGTGGATTGCTTCCAAAGCCACATAAGGAAGCTGGAAATAGTCGCCTCTCCTTCATAAAGTCAACATTGAGCTCATGAATGAGGCCAGGGTTTGTGTTCTCAGAGAAAGCATAGGAAACAACCACCAGACTGTCTAGGAGAAAGGAGCCCAGGCGTTTGTCCAGGGGGTTGATAAACAACCCTCACCATAGCCCGAGGGCGTGTGTATCATACCTTGAGGCAGACACAAGTGTAGGTCCGGCCCCATGCCCACAGGGCCACTTTGTTGCACTATGTGGATGGTGACCCTATCCCCCCTCCCCAGCTGTGTGGTGGGGAAGCTCTGTATCCCCCACCCATCTATTTTTAGGCAGGTTCATACCTAACTAAAAAAGTACCTTGTTTGGGTATAAATTAGGCCATAGGGACAGAGGGGAAAAAAATTTTTTTAAATATTTTGTTATGAAAAATTGTAAAGGTGCTCAAAAGAAGAGAGAATGGTACAGTAAACCCCTATATAGGCATCACACAGATGCAACAGTTAGTGAGATTTTGCCACATTTCTTTTTTTCCTTTGGCTAAAATATTTTATAATCAATCCCAGATATCATTTCTCCTCTAACATACTTCAGTATGCCTCTCCAAAAAGTAGATACTTTAGATACACAATGCTACTATCCCAAGTAACAAAATTAAACAAATTATTAACACCTAACAAGGAAATGATTCCTTAGTGTCACCTAATACCTAGGTACCCAAATTTCGATGTGTAGTTTTTATATAGCTCAGCAACTAGGTAATCTTACTCCGTAAGAATCAACAAGGTCCGTGCCTAGATTAATTCAACTGAGAGCTCAAAAGAGGGCATCTTTGCTCTCAACTGTGAACAGAATTATTTGGTTTGGAGGTGGGGGTGGGTGAACAATTCGAACTTGTAATCAGCAGCCTGTAATCTCGGGTATTGAGCTGTGTGCCATTGGCTTCCTGGGCATTTCAGAGTATCGTCAATGACTGATAACCATAACTTACAGGAATTTTTTTTTTTTTTTGAAACAATATTTTAATTGGAAAAAGCATCCGTCAGCTGTCAGGCTTCCAGCTTCCACTTTTGAGAAGCAGGATGTTGAATGTAAGTAATGACACCACAGGCCTATAAAATGCGGACGAACCCTCAGATGACTCATCCAGTACAATGCAGTGTATTTGTCAAGGAGGCTGAATCATATATGGGGGAAACCACTTCTCAAGCAGCTAGCTGGTTCTCAGGTCAGCAAGAGACGATCCATGTTTCTCCAAATAGTAGCAATAATGCTAATACCCAGCCCTTGGGCTCTAAAATGTAGAAGAAATGGCATCTCCCGGCAGGTATGTGTTTACTGTTTACATGAACTTTATTTTTTCATTGTTCTCTTTCTGCCTAACCTTTCTGGTGTTTGCTTTTAACATTTTTTTTTTTTAAGGGAGAAAAAACATTGTGATTGTAAAGACCTGAAGTGTGTATGTGTGTGTATGTGTATAGATGTGAGCGTGTCCACGTGCAAAGACAGATAGGTAACCACTGGTCTGTACATGGACACAGAGCTCTTATCCATCCTTCTCCCTTTCTGAAAACACATTTCTCCTTGGATATTCAGCTATAAATGGTTTTAACCCATCCCTTTGATTAAGTCTTGAGTTTAAAAAATGCTGCCTAGGAAACAGCTTGCAGAGGTGGTATACCTTTTGGGTGGGTATATTTTTTTAAAAATGAATAAGCAGAAGTGAACTGAAGGAGGTGGTCTAATGATAACTATTGGATTATGGTGTTTTTTTTTTTTAATATTGCACTTTTTTTCCTACCCCCAAGATGCATGTCTTAATACAAGAAACCTTTATTCTCCTAGTGAGAGAATCTGATTATTTTTGCAAATCACAATTTGCCCCTACTGAATTCATGCATTCACTTTCTCTTGGTGGGCGAAAGGGTGGTGGGAATTTGGAAGCAATGTTTAATTTTAACTCTCACATGATCTGAGGGATCGTTCTGCATAACTGGAAGGCTGGGGCTGCCTGTCTGACCTTCTCTCTCTCTCTTCACTCACTAAATTTAAGCAATGCCTGGCTAGTGAAGGCACATATCTTGTTTATTTGAGTATATTAAACATTCCTGTGTGTGTTGACAGTCTATTCAGTGTCTCCTCATATTTTTTAAAAATACTTTGAGTCTTACTTGGTAGGGACAGATGCTATAGTTAGTTTATAGCGGCACTATTTATGCTTTCCTGGTTTGCCTGCCCAGAATGGCTGGGTCAGGACCAATAACACAACTGCTCACGAATTTTCCTAAGATTGAGCATTTGTGGAGCAGTGCAGTCTGTGATGGTAAATCTTGTTATCACTCAGAGAGCATGAAACGGATCTTGGGTTACTAAGCTGGAAAACTAGGCAGGCTTCGTTTTTCCCCCCATTCATAATGTTGTCTTGTTTTCCTTGAGGCATATGAATTTTAAGCTGTCGGTAAATGCATTCAATTTATTTATCTCACTGCATTTAGAAATTCAGATAATGTGGAAAGTCAGCATGAGCATGAAAGGAGTTTATTTCGTGTGTTTCTGTTTGTTTTGTAGATTGGGGGTGCACTTTTTTTAGAATGGCCGATTTGTTTTTGGAGACAGGACCATCTCCAAATTTCATTAATTTTGCATTCTATAAATGAAAGCCACCTGTTATGGTGTAACATGCTAATTCTGGTCAAGGACAATAATGAGGAAGAACAGTATTTGAAATATGTGGGGGTTTTGCTAAGAATTTTCCTGCCCACATCTGTAGTGCTTATTTTTATGTATGTGTGTGTATATTTTTAATATTTTATAGTACATATTTAATTATAGCATTGGTGATATTAAAAAATGCTTCAGATTCTAAGTGAGGGCCCTTTTTATTCCTCTCATTAGCAGTTTTTTGAAAGTTGTGGAAGAAAAGCTGCTGAAAATGTTGGCTTAACCAAAGCCCTTCTTTTGTGATCTTACAGTGAATGTGGTTCTCACACACAGCCTCGATGGCTGCCACACTCATCTCAGGGTTCATTTTGTCACGAGTCATCAGGAAAATAACGTGAATTAATTTTGTTTTATCTTGAAAGCAGAATAGCTAGTTTTCTCTGATTTCAATGAAACATTAGGTTCAGTTATATCATTTTTCCTTGAGGCCTACAGAAAAGGATTACAGGCAGGTGTACAAAAAAATTTCTTTTTTAAGTTCTTGATTTATTGGTGTTTTCAGTGAAAATGTCTTGTTTTCCCGTGATTTGTGTGGTTCAGACTAACTCAGATTCTGTCCGGATTATTTCAGGGCAGGATCGATTTCTTTTAGCTTTGGTTACATTACACACTCCAGGCATATTGATCAGTGAGACTGGGCAATGATAATCACTCCTCAAGTCGTGGCTGCTGATCCTCGGAGGCCACTTTGCTGTCAAGCTGTACCAGCCATCGGTCCAGAGCGACCGAGTGGTTTTTTAGATTCCTTCTTTCCTTTGAGGGAAAAAGAATACAGAACCGCAGCCAGTACCAAAGATCTTGTATCATTCAACCTGGTAACGATCGATTGATAATTGAGTAAGGCACTGCCTATGTTCAGAGAAGTGTGCTGGGTCGTGTTAAATTAAAAAAAAAAAAAAAATGAGATCTGGGCTCAGCCCTGTCCTCCTTTAATTCCCTCTCCAGTGGGGATTCGTGGTCATTGGCGATAGATTTCTCTCTGGGTTTTGTTTTATTCCTAGATTGACTGGAGTCTATAATCCCAAGCCACTAATTGTAACTTTTAGCCATTCCCTTTTGGTTCTTCAGAATCTAACTCTTCTTGGATGGAAATCAAGAAAGAAATGCCCGACTCAAAAATTCATTTGATAGTTTTGGTGGCCATGTTTTCTGAGCCAAGAAGAGTGACACAACCTTGGACAAAGATTTTTTTTCTCTGCTTCTTGAGGGAGTGGCAGTCAGGGAGAGAGCATCTTTGACTCCTCAAAGATTTAGAGAGTCCAGGGACAGCGTAGTGAAAGTCGAGGCCAGTTTTCCCCAATCTTTGCTGGTGTAAAGACCTCTTGCCTTGTAGCGTCTGTTAAAGTTTCTAATGAGTCACAGTTATTATTAATTAAGTAACCATTTAATAAAAACTGGTTTATTTAAAACCATTACAGATCATCTATCAACGTTTAAAAATACTAAATTATATTTAGAGAGACCTGTTTGTTGAGTCTACCGTCTGTTCTTGGTGTGCGGATAGATGGTTTATGGATCCCTGACGTTAACTATAGCCCCTAGGGGGAGGGTTTGAGCTGTCTGCTGCCTGTGGTCCATTGCCCACTATTCTGCTATTAGGTTGTCCTCCCCACATCCGGGGTTTATGGTCACTCTGCTTAATAACACTTGTAGATGAATCTTGTATCATTGTCTGGAAATAGCTGCTTTCCTGTATAGCTCAGAAAAGCCAGGGAGAAGTACAGAAAAGCCTTTTTAGGGCACAGGTCCCAGTTAGATGGTGGTGAATGACAACTCTTATCAAACCAGCACGGGCTTTTATTAGGTATCAGTTTGCTGACAGCTTGTTTGCATTGACATTTATGCCCAGGTTATCTTGGGGTGTGCGCAGGACACTTATGGAAGCCATGTGCCTTCCCAGTTGGAGTCTTAGTCACTGTTTCTTCATGACTAATGATCACTGGGCTGGCACTTCAGCCCTCTTCGAAAGAGCTCTTGGCTTGGATGACAGTGGCACCTTCCTTGTCACACTTTCTGAGAGCAGCTCAGGGAGTGAGGGCTGCTGGGAGTGCGAGGAACTGCAATAAGATATTATCTCTTTCCAGGTTTCAACCAAAAGGTGGCTTTTAGTTTTTAATGTCAACTCATGCAGTTGTCAAGGTTTCCAGATTGGAGATGTCCAGGCTGGGCTTGGCTTTTTTTTGTAGTTTTCGTTTAAACAGATGTTCTTTGTACCCATAGAGCGGCAGAGACAGGTCGCCTGCCTTTGCTCTGGCCTCTGGGGCCCTGCTGTTTGACTGGGCCTCTTGAATTCCATTAAATGCAGGGCAGATAGCATGTGTCATAAAGGCTACTTGGGAAGGGTGAAGAGCAAAATTAGTGTCTGTGGGTGGGTATGTGTTCTCATCACATTGCCAAAGAACCACAATGTGCAGAATCTGGCAGGAACTTGTTCCAAAGAAAAATAAAGCAGCCCCCCTTTTCTGCTTTAAGTAATATTAAAAAGTATCACTAACCCCCCCATCCCCACCCCATGTAGAAGAATTGGAACTGTTAGAAAGTCCTTATGATTATGGTTTGTTTGTTTGTTTGTTAGTATTCTATAAAACTGAGGGTAGAACGGAAGAAATAAAAAGGAACCCTGGCAGTACAATGGTTAAAGCGCTCAGCTGCTAACCGGAAGGGGTGGAGATTCAATCCCACCAACAGCTCCAAGGGAGAAAAGATGTGACAATCTGCTCCTGTAGAGATTTCAGCCTAGGAAATCCTGTGGAGCAGTTCTACTCTGTCATGTGGGGCCACTATGAGTCGCAATTGACTCGACAGAACACAACTATAACAACAATCATATAAAAAAATGTTTAAGGATTCTATAGCTTGTGTTGTAAATATGATAAGCATTCAGTTGAGCTAACAGCTAGGGAAAAATCTATTATGCTTAACTTTTTCCGTTCTTTGAGGTAATTTTGTAAGAAAAAAGCCGTTTTGATCTAAGTAGAACCAATAGCAAAGAAACGTTTGTGTTTTTCACATATGTGATTTGCCTTATGCCTCAAGGGACAAGCTTAGACAACGCTTATATTCGAAACACAAGACTTTCCTTTGATAGCTGCCTTGAAAAGGTATTGCAGATTTGTTGATTGTTCCTCATAGTATAGAATATTTCTTAGATTCAAGGGTGGTTGTGATTTACTTATGTAGTTTGTACAATAGGCATGTTACCTTTATAAGTAGAGGAGACTTTTAAAAGTTTTAATAGTGGTAATGTTTACTTCTTAAGGACTGCAAAAATGTTCCTTAGCCAAACTCCAGATTTTCTGAATTTGGGGTTGTCTTGGGTATACCTATTTCAGGTGGCACGTCTTTATTTCTCAAATTGTCTTTTGAATTAGGATTTGACTTTCAATAATTGTTTGAGTTAATTCTCTATATGCAGACACATGAGAAAAGATACCATAATATCATATGTTTGTCTAGCCTTTGCATTGACACAGAGCTTCCATATACATACCTGAGTTAGCCTGTGTAGGAAATTGCTGGGTACTTAATAGTTTTCTTTTGGGAGGGATGGTGTCATTCACAGTGCCTTCAGAAACAGTGACTTTCCTAGAAGACCCGAATAATGTGAGCTTAGTCCAGGGAGGTGGCTGAAGCCTGCCAGTGAATGAAATGACCTGTGAGGGGCTCCTCTTAACATTAAAATCTTGGGTTTGATTCTCTCTTTTGATACGCAATGGCAGTCTACAGTGATGGTTTTATGACAGCATGGCTTCAGGGTCGTGTAACTGCATCTGGTTGGCCAGACAGACTACCACCTTGTCAGTAAAGCGCTCTGGTAGGAGAAGCTGGTCACGGCCACTCTGTCGTTCTGCCTGGAGCAGTGGTTTTTAGCCATTACCGAATTTACTACTTAAGGCTTGCTTGCTCCCTGCTGCAGGCATGTTGATGATGGCCAGGAAAGCAAACATCAGCAGCTTTGCCCCCAGCGGTCTCAATTATCTGCTAAGATCATGAGTCTCAAAGTAAAATGGGTTGGTTGTAGTCCTTCAACAAGCTGGTAGACTTCAGGATATGGACATATCCTTTCCTGGAGGTTCTTTTTAAATCAAATACTTCAGCCTAGAATCCAAAAAAAAACAGACCATTGCCATTGAGTCGATTCCAACTCATAGTGACCCTATAGGACAGAGTAGAACTGCCACATAGGATTTCCAAGGCCGTAAATCTTTACAGAAGCAGACTGCCACATCTGTCTCCCACAGAGCGGCTGGTGGATTCGAACCACTGAGCTTTTAGTTAGCACCCAAGAGTGCTTAACCACTGCACCACCAGGGCAACCTATAATACTCTCCTATAAATGAAAAAAAAAGTATTTTAATACTCTCGGGTTAAAACTGTGAGCAAGCTTGGTAGCGAGTTGGCCTACCCAGTCTTCATACTGCTCAGTTCTTTTATGGCAGGAAAGTAATTTAATGGAAGCACGTGTGCTGATTAGATGGCTCTGTTACATTGTAAGGTAGGAGGAAATTGCAGTTGGTCAAATCTTGTCCTCTGTGTAGTTGTAAAGGTTGACTAGTCAAGAATCTGCTCTATCATGATTATCCTGTGAATCTGAAGCTTGCCTTCTTCCTGCCCTTATAATTACTCACCAGCAGTCATGGGGACCCTAAAAGAAAAGGACCATTCCCCAGTAAAACTTATTTGGGAGTTGTAAACTATAGCATTGATATTGATGTTTACATTTAAACAAGTCATTTTGAGTTTGGAGAGTTAAGAGCTTAGTTTTTGTCAGTCTGCTGCTTGTTTGGGTGTTAAGATTTCTCAGTCTTATTACTGAATCATTAGGTTGGCTCTTTTTGGAGCCCCTCAAGATCTAAAGCAAAAACCAAACCAGGTTGCCATCAAGTTGGTTCTGATTCATGGTAACCCCATGCTTATCAGAATAGAACTGTGCTCCATAGGGTTTTCAATGACTGTGATCTTTCAGAAGTGGATAGATTGCCAGGCCTTTCTTCTGAGGTACCTCTGGGTAGATTCAGACCACCAGCCTTTTGGTTAGTAGCCAAATGCTTAACTATTTGTACCACCCAGGGACTCTATTCAAGATCCAGTGGTGCCAAATTCCAGAGACCCCAAAATAAAGCCTAAATCATGAATTGGAGAATTCCTCCTTGCTTGCTCTCTCCCTGACCCCACACCCAGATAGGAAAACTCGAGGCCAAAACCCGGTAGAACTCGCAGTTCCTCCTGAAAGTAGGGATGGAGGCTTCTGTTAAAGAGACTGTCAGGGGACCGTTCAAACGTTTGGGAATATAACTGATTTAGGTATTTTCAGGATCGATTAGGCTTTCATGGGAGTGATAGGAAGTCCCACTGCTCACCATTTTATGTTTTCCCTATAGGGAAAATACATTCTAGTTTCAAACAATTGGTTTTACAGGAGAAGTTTTGGACCAGGACTCATTTGTCTAATTGAGACACCCTGGGCCCCTAACCCTAGCATACAACTCAAAGTACACAGAATTGCTTTATCAAAGATCTGCAGTAAATGTTTTTCCCCAATTTAAAGTTTAGCAGCAGCTGCTTCTTTACCTTTTCCTCACATTTTCTCTCTGAATGTAGTGAAGATTGTACTGGAGTGTCTGTCTTGAGCCAGCTGA
This sequence comes from Dugong dugon, assembly GCA_030035585.1. Lineage (NCBI taxonomy): Eukaryota > Metazoa > Chordata > Mammalia > Sirenia > Dugongidae > Dugong > Dugong dugon. The sequence goes on along the minus strand of CM057469.1, from coordinate 101,240,645 downwards.
TAAAGCATGTATGATGAACTATTTGGGAGACAAGGGACAGAGCTGTCATCTCCTTTTCTTTGCCTGTAGTTGTTCCATAAATATGACTGGGTTTTTCCTTTCATGTGGCCAGAGAGAATCTCACATTTGTGGATGTGTAATCATATTCTTGCTTTTTCAAAATACTTTGATAAGCCAGTTTCACTCCTGGGAACTTTATAATTTCGTTAACACTTGCGTTCAGAGAACAAACTGGTTTGTCACAGTTACAGGTCTTCGTGGTTTCAGTTTTTTTTTTTCACTTCCAAAGATGTTTTCAGTTGCATTTTACTGCTGAAGGTTTTCTGAACTGCTTTTGTAGAATATTTTGGTGGTTTAAGGTTTTTAAGCTCTATGGCACAGCAGTGCAACAGTTAAGCACTCAGCTGCTAACTAAAAGGCTGACTCTGCTGGAGAAGGTCCTGGCGACTTGCTCCCATAAAGATCACAGCCTAGAAACCTTATGGGGCCGTTCTGCTCTGTCACAAGGGGTCACTGGGACTTGAAATTGGCTTGACAGCACCGAACAACAACATGGCACAGCTAAAGGACTTTAAGACCATTTTTTAACACAAAGTAAAAAGAAGGGACCTCAAAGGTGGTTTAGCCCATCACTCATTTTACATATGAAAAAACTGGGGCTCAGTAGTAAAAGACTGGGGTATCTCACCCAGGAGTGAGAGGGAGGTATGTGAAAGAGGTTAGGAGGTTAGGCCTCTTCACTTATGGCACTAGTTACACTGACAGATGGGGAAAAAAAACAGAGAGGATTGCTCTGTTGGTGTGAAACTTTGCCAAGATGAGTAGAACTACCCAGCTCCCAGCCCCAGCTGTGTTGTGTCTTCATTTCTCCTTGTGATTCCATTGACATTTATTTGCTTACCCAATAAATTTGAATAGACCGATGAGAATAACATCTCTTGTATCCTTCAGAGCACCCAGCTTGGATATGGGGGCCTTGGCCACAAGGCCCTTTTAAAAAAAAAAAAAAAAAGCTTCAGTTGGTCCCAACTCTCCTGCAGTAAAGGAGAACGAAGAACACCAAAGTCAGAAAGAAAGTATTAGCCCAAGAGACAGAAAGGGCCACATAAACCAGAGACTGCATCAGCCTGAGACCAGAAGAACTAGAAGGTGCCCGGCTACCACCAATGACCGCCCTGACAGGGAACACAACAGAGAGTCCCTGATGGAGCAGGAGAAAAGGGAGGTGCAGAACTCAAATTCTAATAAAAAGACCAGACTTAATGGTCTGGCCAAGACTGGAGGATCCCCAGAAAACATGGCCTCCGGACTCTGTGTCAACCCAGAACTAAAACCATTCCCAAGGCCAACTCTTCAGACAAAGATTAGACTGGACTATAGGACCTAAAATGATACTCGTGAAGAGTGTGCTTCTTAGCTGAAGTAGATACATGAGACTAAATGGGCAGCTCCTGTCTGGAGGTGAGATGAGAAGGCAGAGAGGGTCAAGAGCTGGTTGAATGGACACTGGAAATCGGGTGGAAAGGAGGAGTGTGCTGTCACAGTATAGGGAGAGCAATTAGAGTCACATAACAAAGTATGTATAAATTTTTGTATGAGAGACTAATTTGAATTGTAAACATTCACTTAAAGTACAACAATTAAAAAAAAAAAAAAGTGGCAGACTCCTAGGGACAGTGAAACCTGTGAGAGCCGAAACTCAACAGGTCTGCCTTGTTTTTCCGGGTCTCATAGGTTTTCCACCTTTGACAGGGTGCAGTCACCACTTTTCCATTGTCTCTATTAGTGGAAACTATTTGAATTTTCCTTCTCTGACAGGTTTCCACCTTACACAGGTTCTGGCTTTCACAAATTTTACTGTATATATCCAAAATACTTGAAAACAGGGACTCAAACTGATACTTGCACACTATGTTCATTGCAGCAATATTTGCAATAGCCAAAAGGTGGCAATAACCCAAGTGTCCATCAACAGATGAATGGATAAACAAAATGTGCTATAGCCATACAATGAAATATTATTCAGCCATAAAGAGAAATGAAGTTCTTAACACATTTTGTGACATGGATGAACCTTGAAAAATACTGAGTGAATTAAGTCAGACACAAAAAAACAAATAATGTATGATCCCACTTATATTAATGATCTAGGATAGGCAAATAAATGCAAAGAGATGAAAGTTTATTAATGATTATCAGAGGCTGGGAAGAGACGGGACTAGGAGTTATTACTTAAGGGGTACTGAGTTCTGCTTGGAAGGATGAAAAACTTTTGGAAATGGGTAGTGGTGATGGCTGTATAACATGATGAATGTTAATTAATGTCACTGGATTGTATACATAAAAATGCTTAAAATGGCACAAGCTCTTTGTTGTCTATATTTTACCACAATAAAAACTTTTTTTAAAAAATGTCATCTTGTCAAAAGTTCACTGTACAATTTTTTTTATGGGAATGGCATATTTGGTAAAGTTTGAACACATTTTCGCTTTAGAAAGGTGTTTTGAAACATTTTAGCAAACAAATGAGAACATTTTTTAAAATTGTGGCAAGGGGGTCAGGGAAAGAGGGGATGCAGAGGCTGGTTCTTAGTCCATCCCTAATGTCAGTGACCTTGAACAAATCCCTTCTCCAGATGGGATTTTAATTTTTCCATCTGAACGAGGAGTCTAGAGTAGACGGTTTCTACAGTTCTTTCTAGCTTGAGAAGTGCATGGCTAGCTTTTTTGTGTGGCTCTTCAGTACAGTATGGTACAGTACAGTAGTCATAATTGAAGACCTAACCCGACCTTCAGGCCCACCTCCATTTCCTCTCTCTACTTGGAAAATGATAAAGCAGTCCCAAGTTCTTCAACAAATGCCTTGAATTTGCTTTATTTGTGTATTTGTGTGTGTGTGTGTGTGTGTGTGCGCGCGCGCGCGCGCTCAGCTTTCCATCTCTAATGAGGGGAGTGGCAGATTCCTAGAAAAGAAATAACTAAATGAATTGGTAATTCTTGCCACCTAAAAGGGCATCTGTGTCTGAGGGATCTGTCAGGAGTAGAAGCAATGAGGCTTTTAAAAGCCTGTCAACCTATTGCTAGCATGACGGGCTGACTTTTCTTCCTCCCTTTGAGCCAAATTATCACCTCCTTTTGTTTGAGAACAGATTTTATTAAAGGTTGACTTGAAAAAGGATTTCATAGGTTTAGAATTTGGTGTTAAGGTAGTTTGGTAATTTCCTGACCTTTGACTGTGGTTTGCTTTTAGGGGGAGGTGGCAAGTCAGAAATGGGAAATGTGTCCTATGGATTACGTGAGAAGTAACCAGACTTTCCAGTACTGTTATCAGCATCTTCTGGGATTAGTGTTGACCTTAATTTTGAATACACTACAAATTTTTCTCTCCAACATTGTATTTTGTAAGTTTTCAGATGTTCAGAAAAGTTAAAAGACTTGTATGGTCAACACCCACATATCCCCCACATAGAGTCTGCAATTAGCATTTTGCTATAGTACAACCAGAATGCTCCTTAGAAGGAGGCTGGTGAGACTTGGACTCACTTTGAACTGTCATCAGGAAAAACCAATCACTAGAAAAAGGACATCATGTTTGGTAAAGTTGGAAGGTCAGTGAAAGTGAGGAAAACCCTCAATGAGATGGATTGACACAGTAGTCATAACAGTGGACTCAAACATACCAATAATCATGAAGATGGCACTGGACTAGGCGATATTTTGTTCTGTTACACATGAGGTCGCCATGAGTCAGGGCCGACTCAGTAGCAGTTAACAACAATAATTGTTTTATCACACACATACCCATTCCTCTCTCCATCCAAGACTCCAGGTTATTTTTTTATACATTGCAAAGTAAGTTACAGATATCAGTGCCCTTACCCCTGAGCCTTTCAGTATGTAGATCATTAAGCACACTCTTCCCTTTTTCTCCAATTCAATGAGAAAGGAAGAATATTCTGAGAAAGTCGGACACAGAAGTTCAAAGGCTACAATTTAAAGACCTCAATTGGAGATTATTCACTTTAAACAACTCCTTTGGCATTTGTGTTTTGAAGTACCAATTTTTCTATTATATATACACTTTAATGTGGTGAGAGTTAATTTTGTTTAGTAATCTAACATTTCCATTAGTTGGCCTTCGGCATTTAAATGTGGATCGTAAATACCACTTTTGGAAGGGTATGTAAAATAGAGAGAAAGTCAAAATTACTGCTTTTGGAGTAAAAGATAGGAAAGAAGAAAGAGTTCTTCGGGGGCAGGTTATTTTATTTAAGCTGCTAATCCTTTGATCCTGATTGCTTATGAACTCCACTGAACTTCAGGCTTCATCACATAAGCAGTAAAGCAGACAATAAAAGCAAAATCACATCCCTAGATTCAGACTGGCCGCCTGCCTCCCAGGACTCCCTTGTCCCCACTTAATGCTCTGTAATCACCCTGAAACTCCAGCCCTTTAGGACAGAACGCTTTCATTCTGTAAGAAGTAGATCCATTCTATTTAGATTTGAATAAAATAAACTGTATTTTTTAAAAGTAGCTTACTCAGGTCAAAGTTGTTTTGGTGATTTTTGACAAAAACTCAGAAATCTCCAGTAGACTCCCTGGATGCTTAACGAATTGTTGGGATAAAATCTTAACCATAATTTCTTGAAACGTTTGAACTGATCTTAAAATACCCGTATTGACGCCCTTATATAGCTCAGTAATGAACTCACTCCTGAGGTTCACCTTTCAGCCAAAGATTAGACAGACCCATAAAACAAAATGAAACTAAAGGGGCACACCAGCCCAGGGGCAAGGACAAGAAGGCAGGAGGGGACAGGAAAGCTGGTAGTGGGAAACCCAAGGTCGAGAAGGGGAGAGTGTTGACATGTCGTAGGGTTGGCAACCAGTGTCACAAAACAATATGTGTATTAATTGTTTATTGAGAAACTAGTTTGCTCTATAAACCTTCATCTGAAGTACAATTTTTAAAAAAAACCTGGAAAAAAAATATCCATGTTGATGGTTAGAGAAGCTGTGTATACGGCTATGATAGATTTAACATTAAAATAAAACACACATATACCCATACATATTTATCGTGTTACTTCAACAGTTTATTTACAGCAGATATGATTCCTGGACGTTATAGGTAAAATGAAAGAGGCAAGTAGGCACACTTGTACTGGAGACATGGCCAGCTGGGTTTGGAAGCCTTGGCTGATATAGGGGATTTGCCTTGGAAGGGAGAGCCTACTGGAATTATCTACTTTGTATGAGCATGATCCTCACCTGGAACAGTACAGAGAATCATTTGATGCTGGGCTTTGAAAAAAGAAACCTTTTTAAACACTTTTAAACTTTCTTGAATTCAGTGGAATTGAAAAAAATTTTTTGTTAATTTGTAAAGTGACATTACATTTACCTTCAAATCTAAGGGTTTTTGTTTTGTTGGAGGGTAGTATGTGTTTGTTTCATTTTTGGAGCCAGTTTTTTAAAGCTCAGAAATAATTTAAAATGCGTTCCAGAGCCTACTATTAAAGTAATTGTCCACTCTATAGATAGTTGATGGGTAAAGAAAGATACAGAGGTCCCAAGTGATTGACCCCACCACCAATATTTCAAATACCAACGGGGTCACACATGGTGGGCGAATTTCAGCAGAGCTTCCAGACTAGAAAGAAAGGCCTGGCAATCTACTTCTTAAAGTTAGCCAATGAAAACCTTATGGATTACAACAGAATACTGTCCAATACAGTACTGAAAGGTGAGCCTCTAGGTTGGAAGCCACTCAAAATATACAGTGGCTGTAACGCTGGACTCAAGCATCCTAATGATCATGCCGATGGCACCAGAACCAGTCAACATTTTGTCCCGTTGTACATGGGTTTGCCATGAGTCAGAGTCAACTTAACCGCAGCTAACAACAATTCAGCAACAAAATGATTGACCAGGTAACCCACCCAGGGTTTAAGGGATGACTGCTCAGAGATTTCTGGTTCTCTAGGTCTCCAGGGTGGGACAATGATAATTTCTTGTATCAGTAGAGATTAGAGAAAATTGTTTTCAAATTTCAAGAAAAAGTAGTTACTTTCTCTGTTGATTTTGCATCCCACACAATAAACAAGCTACTAGCCCGTCCTGCTCGGGCTCCCCAGGCTCAACCTCAGCCCTCAGCTGGCTTTGCTTCCCCTGGGCGCATTATTCACCTCATGAGGCACTTGCTCAGGAAAGTTGTATTGACATGGGGAGCGTTACCAAAGAGCCATTTAAAAAATCTGCCTTAGACACAACTTCTAAAATTGCCTTTTCAGGGGCTGAAGCTAAGATTTACTTCAGCAGACACCACTGCCTGGGTTTTTAAAACTGCCCCATTTTATGGTTTTATGTTGTTGTGCATTAGCTGACCGGCCCTAATGCCTTTATCTTGATTGCACCCCAATTATGAGTGATCAGTCATCGCTAATATTATATATTCTTGTGGTTTCTGATGAGTTGAAGTGCTGAACTTAAATGTTGATAAGAAAATTTAAAAAGAAACAAAACTATGGCTCAGTCCTTAAGACATTTAATATATTAAGTAAAATCAACAAATGCCATTTTTACAAAAGATTTAAAAAAAAAAATTGAGCACAATATAAGCAGAATCCAACTGAATCACTCTTTTCCCATGAAGGGTTTATGCTTGTTGAAACTACAGGAGATAAAAGCTTAGAGGTTAAATTAAAAATTGCATTTTAAACCCAGCACAGAATGAATCTAATGCAACTTCATAAACTTTGCTGAAAAGGAAACCAGAAAACCACTGCTTTGTAAGGTGATTTCCAGCGTGGCTGGGCACTGCTATGGGCATCATCACCACCTCCTGTTCATACACAGTACATAAAGGTTCGCCCCTAGAATTGGGGCTCTCACTGGGAAGACAGGGCAGACGAGGGCTACCAGAAGCTCTGACTTGCTTCTGCTATAAGTTTTTCTAGCTCGCTAGAACCGTCTGTCTGTCCTCTCAGGCTGCAGGGATGTCACAGGATCCCTAATTGCCCACTGGTATTTCCTCAGAGGCCTCGTAAGCCTCTGTGAAGCATGCCTTAACTTCCAACGCTGATCTTGTTCCTTTGTGTCTTTGCTGCATTCCCTGTTTTTGGATGTTATGGGTTATGAGGAGCCCTGGTGGTGCACTGGTTAAGAGCTTGGCGGCTAACCAAAAGATCTGCACTTCAGATCCACCAGCCGCTCCTTGGAAACCCTATGGGGTGCTTCTACTCTGTCCTATAGTGTCGCTATGAGTCGGAATCGACTCAACTGCAATGGGTTTTTGATTTATGGGTTATGAGACACAGCAGCAAAGAAAGCGAAAGAGTCCAGAGTGTGGTGAACAGCACACCGCCTGGCCCTCCGACTTGTGACAGCCCAGCCAAGTAACCCATTCCCGAGAACGTGCAGAAGTGGGTGCCGAGAACATGCAGGGCACATTGCCTTGTTGCCTGAAAACATATAAAGTAGCTCTGGGGAGACTGGAGAATATGTATGTATATTTACAGTGTGTTATAATTTAAAGGCAAATATTTTAGAAGCAAATAGCTTGCTAAATCAGCACTGTATGTTAAACAGGGTATGGGCATATATTTTGAACGATAGAATCACTAGCTTATAAAAAAAATAGGAATTTGCAGTAGTTATTCTAAAGGAATGTTTTTATATGAAAATTTCAATAGGAAAATAAAAAAAACTAGAGGCCCAACTCTCATAAACTTTGACTTGCTGGAGTTGGTTCTGAAGAATGACTTACAAATTATTAAATTTGATAATCATATTTTAAATATCAGTCGTGCTGGCAGTGTCTTTCATAACAATGGAGAAAACAGCCCACCCCTTCTTTATATGCGCAAGAAAATGGTGTGTGGGCGAGGAGGTATATTTTTATACTTTGGTGTAGCTGGGCAGCATCAACAACAAAGATGCTGGGCTTATCGGAGGCATGCAAGGATGAGGATGGACATACCCTGGCTCACTCCTTCCTGGGTGAGGGTAGAACTTGGACACAGGGCTCTAGTGGCCTTGCAACACAGCAGAACTTACTGGCTTGCGGTGAAGACTAAGGTGGGATTCCTAAAACATTTTCTAGTGGCTTCCGTCTCAGAATCTGAGCCCAACAAAGAGTGAAGGAAGGGAGTGTGATAGTGCACCCCCACTGGGGCTCCAGCCCAGTAAGCTGGATCCCTGGCTTCCAGCCTCATTGCTTCCTAGATGGTGGTCATATTCTGAGTCATTATAAGGCAAGCACTCTCTTCCTTCTAGGTACCATGTTATAAATTGGGGCTCCGTTCCTGGAACTCATTACGTATCATTAAAAATAGATACCTAAATTGATCACGAAGATAAAACACATGTTACTTTTACCAACATTTATTCGGTATGTGGAGCCCCTGGTGACACAATGGTGGCACTCGGCTACTAACCAAAAGGTCAGCAGTTTGAACCCATCAGCGGTTCCTCGGGAGAAAAGACCTGACATTCTGCTCCCATAAAGACTGCAGCTTAGAAAACCCTATGGGGCAGTTCTGCTCTGTCATATAGGGTCACTCTGAGTCACAATCGACTTGACAGCACACAACAACAATTCAGTATGTAAAAAGGTACACTTAATAGTAAAAGCTGTGTTGTAGTGCTCTGAGGGGAAAGGATTATTCTGAATGGGCAAGATTAGCTGTGGCATCTCAGAAAAGCAGGGACACAGTGAAGAATGGTCTGTAGTTGTATAGTTCCTGGGGTTTTAAAAGCTTGCAAGCAGCCATCCAAGATACAAAAATTGGTCTCTATTTGCCTACAGCAACAGAGGAAGAAGGAGACTCAGGAATCAGAGGAGGAAATGGACTACAGGTCTAAATGCCTCCAGCAACTACTTACTACCTCCTTTGCCACAAGACCAGAAGAAATGGATGGTGACTGGCTAGGACCCAATAGATGGATCTTTTTTTTTTTCTTTCCGTTTATTTGGAGCTCTGCTGGTGCAGTGGTTAAGAACTCGGCTGCTAACCAAAAGGTCGGCAGTTTGAGTCCACCAGCCGCTCCTTGGAAACCCTATGGGGCAGTTCTACTATGTCCTATAGAGTCGCTGTGAGTTTCAATCGACTCGACGGCAACGGGTTTGGGTTTTTTGGGAGGGAATTAGGAAATAGCATTTCTCAAAATATATGTGACAATTTGAATTTTCTTCATAGCACAATACGTAATTCTCATCTCTCTCAGAAGGGAAATCCTCAGGACATACTGATATGCTGGGATGATTGCTCCTTCACTCAGTAAATACATTTTTTAAGTGTGCTATAATGCCATTTCGGTGGTTTAATTTCTGGAAAGATTTGGCTAATTTGATTTTTAGGAATGTACTCAGACCAGTTTTAGCTGCCTGGTGTTACTACTTCTTCGTTTTTGTTTTTGTTTTTTTTTTTTTTAATAATTTTATTGTGCTTTAGGTAAAAGTTTACAGCGCAGATTAGTTTCTCACTCAAAAATTTATACACAAATTGTTTTGTGACTTTGGTTGCAATCCCTGCAGTGTGTCAGCACTCTCCCCCTTTACACCCCGGGCTCCCCGTGTCCTTTCATCCAGTTTTCCTGTCCCTGCCTTCTCATCTTTGCCTTTGGCAGGTGTTGTCCATTTATACTTGATTGAATTAAGAAGCACGTTCCTCACGTGTGTTATTGTTTGTTTTATAGGTCTGTCTAATTTTGGCTGAAAGGTGGACTTTGGGACTGGCTTCAGTTCTGAGTTAGCGGGGTGTCCGGGGGGCCAATAGATGGATCTTTATCAAAAGTAGGAAAATTGTGGAATGGAACTTCAAATTCTTACTGGAAACTAGACTTAATATATACACAGAAACTGGAGGAACCCCCAGATCTATCACCTACAAACAACTTTTAAACCTTAAACTGAAACCATCCCATGAAGTCATCTTTAAACATCAGTTTAGGTCAATAAATAAATTTAAAAAACGTTTGCCTTAAGCATTGTGCCCTTTTAAAGAATTACCTATATGAGATCAGAGTCCTGGTGGCTTAGTGGTTAAAGTGTTTGGCTGCCAACTGAAAGGTGAGTGGTTCAAACCCACCAGCTGCTCTGCAGGAAAAAGATGTGGCAGTCTGCTTCTGTAAAGAATTACAGCCTTGGAAACCCTATGGGGCAGTTCTACTCTGTCCTTTAGGGTAGCTGTGACTTGACAGCAGTGGATTTGTTTTTGATTGTTTGTTTATATGAGATCAAAATATCAACAGTAGCTTAAAGCACAGATGAGAACTTGGGGAGGCAGCGGGTCTAAGCTGGTGAAACAATATGGGCAGAGACAGTGAGAATGGTGACACAAGGTGAAGGCCGTAACCATCACCATTGAATTGTGCAGGTAAAAATTGCTGAATAGGTGTATGTTTTGTTGTGTATATTTTCACCAGAAAAATATATACACCTTTAGATATAAAACAAAGAAAGCAAAAATAATAATAAAAGATTGGCCTGAAGAGTCTGCTTTCTTCTCTTGGTGAATCTGGTCACTAGCACAGTGCTCTGGATACCATTAGCTCAAAATTAAAACGATAGTATCTGTTCAAGTGCAGTCCCTGGATGGTGCAAACAGTTGACACTCTTGGCTGCTAACAGAAAGGCTGGAAGTTTGAGTCCTCCCAGAAGCTCCTTGGAAGAAAGGCCTGGCAATTTACTTCTAAAAAATCAGCCACTGAAAACCTTATGGAGCACAATTCTACTCTGACACACACGGGGTCGCCATGAATCAGAATCAGCTCGATGGCTACTACTTACTGGTTACATGTTCAAGTACATGGATTCTTTTACTAGTATTGGGGCGGTTTTGAAGGCTACTTCTTCAAGTACACTTTATGGCTGATTTCACTAATGTTGAATAACTGTAGGGGAAGTCTTATCTTCAGTGATTTTACCCTACTTCCCAGCTTTCCCAAATCTAATATTATGCAAACCAGTCCTCTTTATGAAGCAAATGTTTAATGTTCTGGAAACATCTTCCTTCTCAGGCGCACAGTGCTTGTCCTTCAGGGTCCAGAGGAGAGTTTGTGCCTTTGGCTAAACTTGCCAGATCTTGTATTTTTACAATCAAGTCTTCCCACAATAGGAATTAGTGGACTTGTCATACCACTGTTTCCTATAATGGCCTAATTGCACAAATAGTACCCAATTTGGTAGTCATATAGAGTCCTTATTTCCTGTGACATTAAGCAGTTGAGAGCACGTGTTCCACCTTTAGTTACCACCGTACATAAAACCACTTTATGTGTGACTTTCCTTGCTCACAAAATTCAGAATATATAAATTTCTAAAACCCAGGCAATATGCTTTAAAAAAAAAAACTTAAGTATTTGATACTTAATAAAATGAACACCTACGAAACTACCACCCAACGTAACAGATAGAACATGACAAATACCTTTGGTTCTCAACCCATTTGTGCTGAAATATGTTGTTGATTCTTTTTAAAAAGATGGCTAGGCATATGTATTTCATATACACATATATTACATTTTATATAGACATATAAATTTGATGAAATTAAAGAGCCTTTATAAGTCTATAGGCATAAGGAAGATGGGGGGGGGGGTGCTGATTAAAATAAAGCGTCTGTGCAGGCTCCCCTGGAGGACTTGGTGTTGTTATATTTGGCCCAGCTGGCGTCTGGGCGCTGTGCTGGATGGAAGGGAGAGCTGGAGAGGCTGGGCTCTTGGCTAATCCCTTTCAAGGTCTGGTAAAGTGGAGAAGGGTGGAAAAGAGGGCTGGGAGGAAGTGGATCTAATGTTTAGGATAATGGAGAGATAAAGGAGTCCTATAATCAGATAAGGGCTGTCAATGAGGGGGGTGGGGACATTTTAAGGGGGGATGTAAATGTCCCAGGCTACCTCCCTGAAAGAAAACTGAGGTGGGCAGGGCAGGAATTTCCGGCTGCAGAGTCAGTTCACAGATGGCAGATGGAATTATTTTCCCCTACAGGTGTGCCTGAAATGTAGAAATCAAACCTGCTCTTTCAGAGTCGGACTTCTATTGATAATTGCTGGAGATCTGTCTGGAATTTTCTCCTCTTGGCAGGGGCCTGACAGCTTCCCTGCCAGTCCACTTCAGACCACAAAAAAAAAAAGACGGGCATTCTAGAAAACCACTCCTCAGTGGCCAGGCAGGCTGGTACTTAAAGGACTGGTCTTTGTACTCAAAGTCAGTCTTTCAGCAAAAATATAATGGTAGCTACAGTTTCTCAGACTTCTCTGTATCAGGCACTTGACCTCTATTACTGCTTTTAACCCTCAGGACAGCTGGGCAAGGTAGAGCCTCTCATCGTTTTGCAAATGAGGAAATTGAAACTGAGGAGGTCATGGCATTTCTGACCTGTCTGGCTCGGAGGCACACATTCTTTACAGGCACGGTGCTGCCTCATAGCCACCTTCTACAGTCCCTTTACTCCTGGAAAATGGCCCAGGCAAGGCCTGCCTCAAATCTGGAGAGAACAAAGAATAGAAAGACCTGAAACCTAAAACTTACTGTGTCCTGTTGGAATCACCACCCCTAAATAAACATCTAGTTTCGATACTGTACTCCCTATCCTACCGAAGGATATCCCTACCACTTTCACGTGTTGGGAGCCCTGGTGGCTCAGTGGTTAAGAGCTATGCCTGCTAACCAAGAGGTTGGCAGTTCGAATCCACGAGCCGCTCCTTGGAAACCCTATGGGGCAGTTCTCCTCTGTCCTATAGGGTCGCTATGCGTTGGAATCAACGACAACGGGGTTTTTTTGTTTTTTGCAAGGTGAGTGATCACGAACAAGTCATGTTTTTACAAAGTCCACATGTTGGCACTTTCAGAAGCATTTTTTTTTTAATTGTTATTTTTGACAATGTTAGCATTAAAAAAATATATTTCTAAAGCATACCAGCAGCATTTCCCTTTTGCAGATTAAAAAACTAATCTGCCCTGGCTCTTCCTTCTCCACCCCACCCCACCCACGACCCCACCAAGCAAACCCCACATCTGTGTTAAACAGATGTTGTTTAATTCTTTCCAGAAAGTTGGGGAGGGAGTTTCCTCCTTTATACCTTTTTGGTAGTAGAGTTCATTGTCATTTCTGTTCTGGGTGGGGTTAAGTGCCTGGTAACGTAAATACACCACAGATAGGAAGCAGTTGGCATGTGGCCATGCAGCTGGATTATCCAGACATCCTCCTCAGCTTTTAGTGCAATACTTTATCCCCCTGCCTTGTTTTAAATAGCCAGATGCCTGGGTTAATGCTGGTTGGCGGGGTTGTTGTTACACACACACACACACACACACACACACACACACACACACCATCATAGACAAGTCTGTCTGCTCAGAAAGGGGTGTAGGAGGAATAAAGGCAGGAAGGGGAATGCTGCAGACTGCAAGCAAAGGCCAAAGTTAAAGCTGCCCTTGTAATTTGAAGGCCAGGCAGTAGGATATAGATATATATATTTAAAATCTTGAATAAAGGAGTCCTTTTTGGAAATAAGTCTGCGGCATAATGCAAACTTCCCCATTTCATGTTTACTTAATCCTCTCAAAGGAAGGGAAAACGTCACACAGCTGTAAGACGAAAAAAGTAAAATCATGTTTCAACAAGAGGTGTGTAGCGTTTCAGTTCTTCATTTTGGTGATTTCCTGTTGGGATGAACCCATAGTACGCTCGTGGGAGATTTGGGAAAGCTGTGTTTCACACTGGGGAATTACATATCTTGAGGACTCTTTAGCTTTTCTGGAATGAGTAGCATGTAGGAGTCCTGGTGGTACAATGGTTAAGCACTTACTGCTAACCAAAAGGTCACCATTCAAACTTATCAGCCACTCCATGAGAGAAAAGACCTGGCAATCTATTCCCACAATATTACAGTCTACGAAACTCTATGGGGCAGTTCTATTCTGTCATATAGGGTCACTGTGCGTTGGAATTGACAGCACACAACAACAAGAAAAAATCAAACCATGTATATTCTCCAAAATTGTTTGTTTGCAACTAATCTAAACAAATGTTATAAAATGTTTTTAATTAATCTCTAGGATCTGAAGGAATATGCATGTTGAATCCTGAGATGAACAGATTTATGATAGAAACCATCTACATGGGCAACCTGTGCTTTTATTCAAGTTTCCTATTAATGCAAAGGAGGTCTTTACCCTTATTCCAGTTAAGCTGTTGTGGTTCATAAGCAAATGATTATTGAGCACTTTATGTTTTCTCAGGGATTCTGTTAGCTCCAGATCTTTTTGAAAAACCTCTTTACATTGTATATTTAACCCATTTCTTCCACAACCACCTACATACATAAAAGACATCATTCTAGGGTCTAGAGATACAACAGTGAACAAAAGAGCCAAAGTCACTCCTTTTGTGGAGTTTACATTCTAGTTGGGGAAAGTAGGCAAACCAATATGTAATAGGGCAGGTGCTGATTCAGTAGCATATAGAAAAATAAAATGGTAAAAAATTTAAAAGAGATAGAGGGTGCTGCTTTATATAACGTAGGCAGGGACATCTTCTCTGATGAAATGACCTTGGACAGAGACCTAAATGAAATAAGAGAATAAGCCTAATAGGTATTCAGGAGAAGAATAGAAAAATAAAATGGTAAAAAATTTAAAAGAGATAGAGGGTGCTGCTTTATATAACGTAGACAGGGACATCTTCTCTGATGAAATGACCTTGGACAGAGACCTAAATGAAATAAGAGAATAAGCCTAATAGGTATTCGGGAGAAGAACAGGGAATGACATTCTAAGTAGAAGACACAGCAAGTGCAAAGGCCCTGGGGTAGGTGTGTGTGCCTAGTGTGGCAGACCATCAAGGACTCAGATGGGACTGAACTAGAATGAGTGAGAAGAATGGTAGATATGCCAGATTTTGATTTTTACTCAGTCATATAGGAAGCTACTGGATGGTTTGTTTGAGTACAGAGTCATAACCTGACTTACCTTTCTGTTTTCTGGGAAAGTAGGGCAACCATGGAAGGAGTCCAGTTAGGAGGCTACTGGAATAATCTAAATGAGAGGTGATGGCAGCTGGGATTAGGACATTGTCAATGGAGGTGGTGAAAAGTGGATTCTGGATATATATCAAACGGAAAACCAGTAGGATGGGAATGGATTGAAATCAAGAGTCCAATCTGAAACATGTTGATTGAGATGCCTATTGGACACCCAAGCAGAGAAGTCACATAGGCAGTAGGTTTTACTGGTCTGGAGTTTAGGGGAGAGTTCTGGGTTAGAAAGGTGAATTTGGGGTCTGTTAGCACATAGAAGGTATTTACATGGAAGAGTTGGCCTGAGCTTGGATTATGGATTGTTTATCCACAGTTACAGGAGGAAAGGCAAAGTATTGATACAGAGTAGTAGGCATGGTGAAGGGTGCAGGTGCAAGTTCCCATCTGCTTATGTCTGTTTTCTCTGGGAAATTAAGGCACACTTATCTATCATCTTGAGAGGGAGGAGGTAGGGGGACATGTGAAACAGTCTTCTTGTCGATGAACCAGGGAAGTATAACAGAATTCCAGGTGACGCTGTAGATTAGTGGTTATGACTTTAGAGTGAGACCTCTGTTCATAGTAGTGGGGGGTTTTTCCCCCTCTAACCATGTTTATCTTCCTATGTAGGTGCATGGAGTAAACCAATGGTAAATTTAACTGGGGTTGGGGTTTTGCCAGGCAATTAACAGTAAGGAAAGAAAGGGCAAAGGAGTTAAGGCTGCATGCAAAGGAGTGTTGTGACAGACCATGGAATTTAAGTTGGGTAGAGAATGAAGTGAAAACATGAAGGGGTGGGGAACAGGAAAAAGGTGGTTGAAACATTACTGGAGTCTGGAGGGAGTGAGCTGTAAAGTTAGGAGGTGGTGGTTGGAGACTAGAATGCTTTTTGTAATAGAAGGAAATGTTGCCCAGTCTTGCACCATCCTTGCAATCATTGTTATGTTTGAGCCCGTTGTTGCAGCCACTGTATCAGTCCATCTTCTTGAAGGTCTTCCTCTTTTTTGCTGACCCTTTATTTTACCAAGCATGATGTCCTTCTCCAGGGACTGGTCCCTCCTGATAAACATGTCCAAAGTACGTGAGACAAAGTCTCGCCATCCTCACTTCTAAGGAGCATTCTGGCTGTGCTTCTTCCAAGACAGATTTGTTTATTCTGCTGGCAGTGCATGGTATATTCAGTATCTGTTGCCAACACCATAATTAGAGTGCCTCAGTTCTTCTTCTGTCTTCCTTTTTTCATTGTCCAGCTTTCACATGCATGAGAGGTTATTGAAAATACCATAACTTGCGTCAGGTGCACCTTAGTCCTTAAAGTGACATCTTTGCTTTTGAACACTTTAAAGAAGTGGTACAGATGTTGATATTGACAAGTTCAAGAGTGTTACCCTGAGCATGTATGACTAAGGTTGGGTATAAGACAAAGTCATTGGAGTAGAGGAGTTCCATGAACTGAGAGGCCAAGAAATTGGAAGGGTCCTTTGTGTGAATAATGAAATAATCAAGAATCTTGACAGGGATAATGGTGGAGAACTGGAGAGACAGTGAGCCTAGAGACAAGAGGTTGCTAACCTCTTCTTCTTCTGGGAGTGACCCAGAAGTCTGTAGAAGATCGAAACAAAGAAGGATAGTGGGCAGCTGGTCAGGTGTATGGGCGAATAGTCTGCAGCAAGGTGAGTACCCTACCCCACATCTAGGCTCCTTGGGAAGGGATGTGGGAGAGAGAAAGCAGCCGCATATGAGTGGGCCACAGAGACTCAGGGAGAGCGAGTAGCCATTTAGATTAACAAAGTGAAAAGGATGGTCATAGGAGAGGATAAGGAAGTAAGGGAGATGGTGTCCCCCGAGCTGAGTGGGAAGTAAGCTGTAGGGGTAATGGACAGTCTGGTAGCTTTGGCTTCTTGTGGTGAGTGAGGTGAGCAGGGGTGTGGGGCAGGTTGTGGTGGCCAGGCTCTGAGCTCTGGGGTTGGGGAAGTCTTCCCTTGAAGCCTGAGCAACCAAGGGGATCTGTGTCACTCTGCGCTTGTGTTTCCCTAGAATCCAGTGCCTGGCATAGAGAAGACATGAATATATGTTTGAATGAGTAAAAAATGAATTGTATCCAAAGAAAGAAACAGCAAGTGAGAATTTAATGGCCTTGCTGAAAATCCAAATAAATTTCCGAAATGTGATGAACATGGAAAAGAGGCTAGAGTTGGTCTCTGGAGAAGGAAAGAGATTTTGGCAAATGTGGGAAAGAACTTATTGCGAAATTGAAGTTTAGACTAGAAAAAATAAAATTATAAACAGAAGGACGCAAAGTGCAAAGGGTATTTGAATTGAAATATTTTCCAACCTGTGTAAACAATTGCATGATCAATTTGTGATTTGCAAGTGGATTATCATATTCTTATGCTAAATAAGAAGATTACTGGCTTTATGAAATGTTAAGCCTTGATCATTCATTGTAAATGAAGGGTTTGAAGTCATAATACTCTCTGAATAGGTTTGTTTTTGCTAACTTGTAGATGCCAGAGATCAGTTCATTTGTTTTATTATTAATACTTACACCTAGAAACTGAGGAACATTATGCCTACAGACTTGGATCTCAACGTGGAAAATTTGCATCCACCTTCAAAGATTCGCAAAATATTTTTTAATTACTTGGTATCTTTTTTTTTTTTTTTTTATGTAGTTTATATTGAATTAAAGTTGGGGTTTTTCCCCCCAAAGTTGAGGTGAGCTACCTTTTCAAGTTACTGCCAGGCACAGATTTTCTTCTGCTGAGTCCAGGAGAGTGCTGGCTAGTGGTCTTTGCACTGTGAAACATGTTCTGCAGCTACCAGACCATTGTCATGCCCCGTTCTTCTTGTTGTTGTCGTTTTAGTGACAGCTATATTGTGCGTGTCAAGGCTGTGGTTATGACCAGAGATGACTCCAGCGGGGGATGGTTCCCACAGGAAGGAGGCGGGATCAGTCGCGTCGGGGTCTGTAAGGTCATGCACCCTGAAGGCAATGGACGAAGCGGCTTTCTCATCCATGGTGAACGACAGAAAGACAAACTGGTAATGGCAGACACACAACGCGTGGGTTAAAGTAGCAACAACTGATTTCTTTACATTGAATTATATCCCTTTTCCCTTAGGGTTTTTTTCTTTTTTTTTTTTTTTTCCTTCTTCCTCTGACTTTAAACTCTTGCAAAAGCTTCAAAATTTAGACTTCTGGAACTGGTGCCAAATTCCAAAACATAGCTCCCACTTTTCAGTGAAGTCTCTTTTTACCACACATCATATAACTCAGATGCTCAGAAGTAGTATATGTGGCTGTCTTGTTTGGTTCTTTGATTAATTAAGATGTCTTTCTGTCAACTGTACAAGGTACTCAGAACAAAAGTGTGTTCTTTATTATGAATCACGTGGTAGTAAGCAGTGAAGTCAGCATTTTAAAAATGCAAAGTTTGTTCGCAGAGCGTGTCATGGACGTTTGGGTTGGGGAAAGGTGAAACACAAAGGCGAGGTGTCATCGGATATTTGGTTACTTCTAAATAACTGTTTGTCTAAAAGACAGTATAGCTTTTATCTCGTAAACTAGTGAATAAAATATTTTTGAAAGAAGATAAGTAACAAAAAGTAGTGGTTTCACGGTTCTATAAATAATTATACAGGCTCATAAATAAATACTTTGGAGAGTGATCGTTATCCTACACAGGTGGTGGTGGGGAGGGCTGATAGTTAATAACATACAATCTCACAAAAGTACTCAGATGTCTGGTTGTTTATTATGAAGGAATCCATGATATGAAGGGAAATTGAATGTCCCAAATCTATTTTAAATTAGTGGCCCTAAGCCTGGAAGAACATTACGACTGTCTGTATTTGATCATGGCGTGTATACTCAGATGCCAACAGCTGATTTAGTATGTGTGGGATAGTACAGAATCTCAAAGAGAAAATGCAAAGACACCAGAGGAATAGGTCATGTTACCCTGAGACCCTTACCAGTGGCACCTGTTGGGGTTTCTGTATTAAATGTGAAAATTCAATCTTTTGCAACCACTTTTTATAGTTTAAAAATTTTACAAAATACATTAGAGCAATTTTTAAACGTTATATATGCATTGGAGCCCTGGTGGTGCCGTGGGTAAGAGCTTGGCTGCTGACTAAAAGGACAGCAGTTCGAATTCACCAGCTGCTCCTTGGAAACCCTGTGGGGCAGTTCTACTCTGTCCCATAGGGTCGCTATGAGTCGGAATTGACTCGACAGCAACGGGGTTTGTATGTGGGTTAATAGAAATGCTGTTTTTACACTTGATTCATTTCTGAAAATTTAAAGTGGTGAATACAATGCTAATGTTAAGTGTCTAGTCAAGAAATTTCCTACGTGACAGTCACATGATTAAATTATGTTTGTTTATAAAATGTTTACAGTAAAGATAGTGTAAACACACTACCAATGAGAAGTAAAATAACTACCATTTATCTAGCACTTATTACGATGGGCCAAGTACAATGCTAGCCCTTTCGTTGGGTTATAATGTGTCCTTACAGCAACCTGAATAAGTATAACTGAAAAAATTAAGATTCAGAACGATTCCTTACTTGTCCTTGGTGACAAAACTTGGGGGCCTGGAACCAGTTTTTGAAACCCTGTCACTCTGACCCCAAAACTAAGCCATAGTTGCACAAGCCCAGCCATCTTTTGCCTTTAATTGTATTTTCTTGTGCATGTTTTTATTTTTACACATTTATAATCAGGTTTTATAAACAGTTTTGTATATCACTTGTTTTGCCTTAACATTCTCATAAGAATTTTCCATGTTGCTGATATCAGGTTGATGTTGCATTGTTTATGTGACCACTTCCTTAGTGTTGAACATTGAGGGTCTTTCACTTTATCCCCCAGCAGTGTTTTAACAGACCCAGTGCCAATGCCATCAAGTTGATTCTGACTCATAGTGACCCTGTAGGACAGTAGAACTGCCACACAGGGTTTCTAAGGCTGTAATCTTAGAACAAACAGCCACGTCTTTTTCCTGTGGGTTTTAATAGAACCAACTTGTCTTCTCCACATTTATTATTTTTATTATTTTGAGGGTCATATGTTTTTAAATTTTTACCAGTTGGGTAGAATAACCAAAAACCCGTTGCCGTTGAGTCAATTCTGACTCATAATGACCCTATAGGACAGAGTAGAACTGCCCCATAGGGTTTCTGGTGGATTCGAACTGCTGACCTTTTGATTAGCAGCTGGGCTCTTAACCACTGCACCACCAGAGCTCCGATAGAGCAACAGTGGTATCCTATTGTTGTTCCTGGTGTGGTCCAATGTTTATCTGTTTGTTAAACAGTTGTAACTGAATTATTTGTTAATGTCCTTTGTATATGTATCTTTTGGGGCCTTATTTTTCTACTTGCTATGTATGCCCTATTGTATAATAAAGATATTAATCCTCATCGGCCATATTTGCTGCAAATATATTTTTACAATCTGTTGTTGTCTTTTTATTTTAGTTGGGTTGTTTTCTCCAAAAATTTTCATAGGAATTTTTTTTTCCTTTTTTTATTGTTATTATTTCTGTGTTAGCAGATTATCTTACCTGGGGGCTTATGTATATTTAGAGCTATTTTTTCACTGGCTTTTCTATGGTTTGTCATAGAATAGTTCAACCTAAAATGACCCTTTGGATTGTCTAATCCAGCCCCATTATTTTACAAGTTTATGAATTTATGTCTTAGCACTGACTTGTACATAATACATAATGTACATACTGCAAACTTCTACCATTTTGTTCAAGGCTCTTTATGTAAAGAACTTCAGTTAAATTCCTGCAGCATTCAAAAAGAGGGAGATATTATTATCCCCACTTTGTAGATGGGGAAACTGAATGTGCTAAGAAATGACTCACTCGCTCAGTCTAGGGCATGCAGTCATGGGCGGAGCCAGCATTGGAACTATGTGAAGCCAAAGCCTGGTCCCTTTATATTAACTCTGCATAGTAATAGAGTTCTTACTCTCTGTCACCTACCTGAAGTTGTAGCCCAGCTTCTCTTGTTTACTGCAAGATAGTTGCAAGGATGATGCCATCCTGAATATGTGCCTCTCCTTCGTGACATTTCTCCATCACTCCATCCCTCAGTCCTGTTCTGTTTTCACTCCATGATGCCATAATTTGCCCTCCAGGCTTCTACAGTGCAATACTTCTGCCCACTGGAAGGTATAAGCCCCCACGGGAGATCTGCAAAGGGCGTGCGTTGTTGAGGTAGCCCCCCTCTAGAAGGTGGAGTGGCAAGCAGAGGGTGGAGATCATTTGTGGTATACAGTGGTAGATGGTATCAGAGTTCCCAGGTTTGCAACTAGGATGGGAAGTGCTCTTTCTAACAGAGACAGTTTTGTCAATAGTTTTCCAATGTAGTGCAGTTCTAGAATTTAGCTACTTTTTTAAAAATTATTAAATTATATGTTGAGGCTTGTAAACTTTACTGCCATTGTTTCTGTGGGAAAGTCTGTATTTCAGACATCCATTCACAGGTGTTATTTGGAAAATAATTTTTTTGGTAAGTTGACGACAGCCAATTTTCCTGAGCAATAATATGTAAATCTAAAAAAATTGTTTTTGAATTGAATCTTACTCTATGTGGATTAAAGGACTTTTTAAACAAATTATGTGAGAAACTACTTTTTGAAGATTAATCACAAAATCTAAAAGGTTGATAATTTCAGTTGTTGCCAATCTGCAGGTTATTAGGCATTTTCACGCACATTTGGTGAGAGTTTCAGCTGACAAGGCTGTCTTTGAAAGGCAGTTTGGCAGGACATTAATTTTAAATGTGCATACTTTTTTTTAAATTAGGCAGTTCCACATCTAGACCCCTAACCTATAGAAATAGACTTATACACAAGATTTATGTACATCAATGGTTCTCAAATGTTTCTGGTCTCAGTATCCCTTTACACTCTAAAAAATTATTGAGGACCCCAAAGAGGTTTTGTCTTTGTGGGTTACAGCTATTAGTATTTATCATATTAGAAATTAAATTGAAAAATTTTTTAAATTTCTTAATTAATTTGATAATATTGTTAACATAGATGAAATTTGTATGGAAAGTAACTGTATAACTGTTTTTCCAGAACAAAAATAATTAAAAGAGTGGCATTATTTTACATTTTTACAAATCACTTTAATATCTAGCTTAGTAGAAAATAATTAGATTCTAATATCTGCTTCTTCTTTCCATCTATTTTGATATATTATTTCAGTTAAAATATATGAAGAAAATCCAGCCTTGCACAGATAAATAGTTGGAGGAGGAAGAAGTATTTTAATAAACCTTTTTAGATAATTGTAGACAGTTTTTTCTGATACTACACCAAACCACCACCATGGTGCTTTGCTAAATGTGGAATATGGAATCTGAAACCACCTCAGTGAACTTTTGAGACTCTGTTACATTAAAACCCACTGGTTTATCTTTCACTTTGAGTGGGATCCTTTTACTCATGCCTTACCTTGTAACATCATACATTATTCATTTGGAAAATATTGGTTTACTGAGTTATGCAGATCTTCCAAATGTTGACACATTTCACTCTACAAAGTCAGAAAATCACATTTCTTAATATCACCATTGATCTCATCAGAAAAGTTTGTGTTAGGAAGCAATCCAACATTCTAACTTTCACTTGAAAGTTCACATTTTTTTTTATTGGCAATAAACCCTACCAGTTGTTTTCGTTAAAGTAACAGGCTCACTTTGTTCATTCTCAGGAAAATGGCAGCCAGTCACCTCAGTGTGACTAACCATGTTTGGTCTCTCAGCCATTCTTTCAAATAAAAATGGGGAGCCATGAAAATGCGCTTAGTTCAACTCACAACCAAAACGATCACACAAGCCCTTTTCCTTGAGACAATCGTCATTCTTCCATAGGCAGAAGTGAAAAAGGCTATTAAAAAGATTCCTTTCTCCCTTTTCCAAGCACATTTGTGCGAAGCCAGATTTTCTTCAGATACTTCAACCAAAGCAACATATTACCCTGAGTTGAACGCAGAAGCAGATATGAGAATCCAAGTAGGTGTTTCCCTCTTTAGCACACAAATGAAAAGACATGCACTTAAAGGTCAGGATTTAGTTAAATAGTTTGTACTGCTTCATAAGGGCATTCCTAAATAAAGCGGGCATTGTTTTACTTTGTGTGATGGTGAAAAATCTGATGACTTTTAGTACCGTTTGGTGCCACTGCCGGGATCCACGCTCCACACGACAGCAGGTTTGTGCACCATTCCTTTTAGTAGTCAGTGCAAATGTCAACCTGGTGAAAAAGGCAAAGATGTCTTATTATTACGAAAATATTTTTATCAACCTGGATTCCCTGAAAGGGCCTGGGGTGGGGAGTGTTTCAAGGGTCTACAGACCACACTTTTGGATCTGCTAATGTGTGAGGATATTTGTAAAAGTGACCGATTAGAAACAACCTGAATGCCCATTAGTATGGAAAATGGGTGAATAAACTCTAATACATCGATGCTGAGGAATATTCTGTAGCCATTAAAAAGAATCCTTCTTTACCTTCCTGTATCCCCAAGACACATAGTTAAGGAAAGTAGAAGGCAAACTGCAGAACAAGTTAACAGGATGGCTGCCTGTAAGCATGCTTACGATACACACAAGCATATGTTTATATATACAGAAGGCACCGATAGAGAACCGGGTGGTGTTCCCCGCACCTACAATGGGTAACTCAGGAAATGGAGAGGATCTGAGAGTTAGAGGGATGAGTAGAATGGGGCCCTTCATGTATTCATCTAAACTATTTCAATCTTTTACAATATGTATTTCTTGTGTTACATGTTTTAAGCCTCCAAAAGGAATATAATCATCTGGGTTTTTAAGGGTTTTTTTCTTTGTTTTTGTTTTTTCCTTCCCATGTATCTCATTTTAAAAGATATTTTAAAAAGCCTTTCTCAAGTTTTAAGTCAATGCCTAATTGCGTGTGTGCCAAAACTTCACCAGATGCTTTATACCTGCTATGAAGTTTAAGGAATCTGACCTTTTCATTTTTGTCATTAAACTTAGATATGTAATGATGTTATTTTGTTTAAGAAGTGGTATCTGATTTTCCCTCCTCACATAATTTAGGTGGTTGAACTTATTTTAGCTTAAACTTTCCTAAGAAAATGTGCCTTGGAAAATATTAACCAAAGGCTTAATTTTTTTCACCCTAAAAATAAGAAGAAACTCAAAGTCTTCATTTTTACAAAATGTTTATTTTGAGACTTTGAATTGAGACTAATAAATTCTAAAATAGATAACATTTGTTAGTTAAAGCCTTGGTTATTTGGATTTCCCCAATTTGGAATGGGGCTGGGCTGACATTTAATCATTGCACTATTCTTAGGGGAAAATGGCCATAATAAGGAATTTAATTATAAATAGAATGTGTGAGGGCACTGTTGTCCTCTTTTAATACAATGTAATAAAGTTAACTGCTTGGGACTGCTATTTGATATGCCAATTTGATTATTCTCATCTATTTAATTAAGTTAGGGAACATTTATTAGGTAGCACTTAATTTCTGCTTGCTAGATGTATTCTTGCGATTTATACTAATTTAAAGATATTCTCTAATTCAAATTTATACTAATTTAAGCAGGCCTTCACTCCTTCTTTTCAATTAATCTAAATTAAGATCTCATTGTGTTAAACGCAAAACTTTGCCCGAACAAGAGCAAGGCAAACTTAGCAAAATTCATTATAGTATTCGTAATGAAGCCATAGGCATAAATATTGTAAAGATTTTGAGGGTTTTTTGGTGAATAAAGAATGATGTTTACATTCACATATTGCAGTGCTTTTTATTCTAGATCTTTACCAACAGTAGCACTGTACTAGACACAGGGAGAGTTATTTTCTGTATGGATCCTTTACAGTCTAGTTAGAGCAACAAAACTAATGCACACGGAACTGTTAACAATATGTATGAGAGACTAAACTGAAGATGGCAAGAAGAACTAGAAGAAAAGACTTTGACGGTGGGAATATTCTGGGAAATGAGTTTGGCCTTGTTAAGCTTCTAATTTATTCAGTGTTTTAGAGCATGTTCATATATATGTTTGCATTGATAACCTTGGTATTATTTCCATTTTAGAGATAAAATGATTGAGGGTTAGAAACAACCTACTCAAAGTTAAAGCTTAGTAAAAGGCAGTTCTGAGGCTAGATTGCTAACACCTTGGAGCGTATTCTAGTAATCCAGATGTAAGATTCATAGAGGCCCAGATCAGAGTGGTAGCAATTCAAATGAGATTGATATAAAAGACGTCGAAGGAAAAATGAAATGGATTAATACTATAGAGAATAGAGAATACAGAGAAGGCAAAGGTGACCACGGCGATTTTGAGCCCAAGAGAACGAGTAGACAGGGGTGACACTGCCAGAGATGGGGAAGATGAAAGAAGAAGTTAGTGGCAGAAATTTCCAAACAGATTAGTTTTCAACTTGTTGAATTTGAGGTTACAGGCAGACACCATTAGGACAGGGGAGAGACTGAGGGTCATCAAGACAGAAGCCCTGACATACAAGCAATAAAGACCCAAGACCAGGGCCTCAGCTTAGAGTACCACAGTCAGAGGCAGGAGGGAGAGGAATGAGTGAGGTGAAGAGAGTGGTGAAGGATCAGTACAGTGAGGGGTCACCAGAGCCAAGGGGAAGAGGTCATCAAAGATTGGATGGTCAACAGAGGCAAGCAAAGGTTTCTTCTGAGATGGGGAGACTTGCCAATATTTGAAGGCAGAGGGTAGAGGGCTTTCTACCAGTGATGGTTCCTAAGTAGACTCCTACCAGACACCATCATGGCAGTTCCACAAGTAACCAGCCTGTGTGTTTCAATCCTCCAGGTGGTATTGGAATGCTATGTAAGAAAGGACTTGGTCTACACCAAAGCCAATCCAACATTTCATCATTGGAAGGTCGATAATAGGAAGTTTGGACTTACTTTCCAAAGCCCTGCTGATGCTCGAGCCTTTGACAGGGGAGTAAGGAAAGCAATCGAAGACCTTATAGAAGGTATTAAATTCATCACTGCATTCTTAATGGGACCATGGGAACTTCTCAAGTTCTTTTTAATTCTGATAGTCTACTATCATATATTTGTGATTATTTGCAGGAGGGTTGGGGGCCAGGTCAGTAGGTGTCAAATCTTTGGGAGAATCCAAGGAGGATAATTAAAGTGCCAGTACAGAGGTGGAGGAGATGGATTTCTAAATAAGGAGTGATTTCAGCTGGTTTTTAGGCTCTGCTCTGAAAGAACAAGCAGATAATTTCTGGAATTCCATGTGAATGAATTTTTGACTGATTTGACCTTGCCCTAACTACTGAAACTACTTGGGTCTTCCCTGTCTTGGCTCTGAAGTGGAAAATGGATTCTGGCAGGTCCAGGAGCCTCCAGGTCTACCCACTGTCCCATAATCAGAGGCCCGGGTGTACAGCCTCCACTGAGAAGGAAAAGGGAGCTGTGACTCCGGGAGCCTTGGTTCAGTTTAGGCCTTGGCCTGTGGGTGAGTTAGAGGTAGACATTGTGTGACATTGATCATGGCCTTGAAGGGCCTTTCAGTCAATTCTCATGGTGGGGTTGGCTAGAGTCCACAAATGCACAACAAATTCTCCACTTCAACCGTTCAGTTACCAAATCAAGGGTTAAAGTTTCTCCATGTAAAAGTTTCCATAACCAAGGTCCCCATGGAGAAAGAAATCTCAAGGAAGGCACGTTAATGCCAAATTCAGAATTTGGGGAAACTAATCCCAAAAGAATGTATGTTTCATTTGTTTAAGTTATTATTTTCTTCACTGTGATTTGGGATAAGAGAGAAAAAACACTTAACATTATAATCAGTAATAAGAATTCTAGCTAGAACGTGAATCCATTAACTACAACCATGTGAAAGCCAAAAAGAGATAATAAAACCCAGTTTTGTGTTCACATCTTAGATTTGACATAAGTGGCGAATATTTAAAATGTGTTACTAAAAATAGCTTTTTTAAATATTCAGAGAGAAAATGGTTCCTGTATTATTGATACAAGTTTGCAGTTTATCTATGTACTTAATAATCACTGAAGCTACACATAAAATTTGATTCTCCTACTTGTAATTTCTTTCTCTGTGCACACTGTACCTAGCTGTTTTCTATCAAACTTGCCTTAGACATTGATCAGTTGGAGGAATTCCAAGAGGAATTCTACAGAAGGTGTTTTGGATTTTTTTTTTCCTTCGCCAACTCCTCATTGTAAATTTAAGTATTTCTTATCCCTTTCTGAGCAAATGTTTTAATTTCAATTTTATGTCATAACAAAATATTTTCAAAAGGCACATTTTTTAAAAAAAAATTTTTTTTTAATTGTACTTCAGATGAAGGTTTACAGAACAAATAGTTTCTCATTAAACAGTAGTACACATATTGTTTTATGACATTGGTTAACAACCCCACAACATGTCAACCCTCTCCCTTCTCAACCTTTTTTTTTTTTTTTTTTTGGTGAAAATATACATAGCCAAAGATACACCATTTCAAAAATTTCTAAACAGTTCAGTGACATCGACCACACTCTTCCAATTGTGCTGCTATTCTCACTTCAGATGAAGGTTTACAGATCAAAATAGTTTCTCATCGAACAGTTAGTACACATGTTGCCCTATGACCATGGTTAACAATCTCACAACACATCAACACTATCCTTACTCAACCTTGGGTTCCCTATCACCAGCTTTCCTGTCCCCTTCTGCCTTCTACCCCTTGTCCCTGGACTGCTGTGCCTCATTAGTCCCATTTGGTTTTATGGGGCTATCCACTCCCCGGCTGAACAGTGAACCTCGGAAGTAACTTCACCACTGAGCTAAACAAAAGGCACATTTTTTAAAGACCTCACCAAGAAGAGGAGAAGATGGAGAATAAGTTCCCTTTTGGTACATCTGTCACTTATGCAAAATCTATGTTTTTTTGTTTGGGCCATTAACAGTGTCAGTTACTTCAGTGCACACATTATTAGCGCTGTGTAAGAGGGGAAAAAGTGGGGAGGGCAGTGATTGCTTATAGATACATATTTTTGTTTAGTCTCTTCCAAATGCTGTTCTACTGATTGCATACCAGGATGAAGAAAGATGTGAAAGAGTAAATACACTGAATTCTAAGCGACCAATTTGTTCCGAAATGGAACGTGTGGGGTTTTCTGCCATGAGCCTAATCTTGACCTGGAAAAGCAGTGTCAGCTCACTGATGCCCTGGTATTGCAGGAGGAAATCTCCTTGCCCTGGTGTCAGCTTAGAAAGCACTTCCCACAGTCTGGGTTTTAGGGTGCTGTATTAGAATAGAAGCTATTTAGTCAGATTCCCTCATTTGTAGATGAAACGACCAGAGAAGCTAAGTCAAGTTTACCAGGTAAGGTTGTGGTGTGTTTAACTTGGGATTTCTCAGTCCAGCGCTTTCCCCGGACACCATGGGGACCTCAGGGTCACCAGCAGAGGTCTGATCTCCCGGCATGTCCTTACAGAGGAGCAGGCGGGTGTACCCACCAGGTCTTTGTTGGTACCTCTCCACGGGCTTTTTCTCTAATAGGCAGTGTAGAAGTCTGGGTGATTAATTGGGAACAACAGTAAGCCAAGTTAATTTAGAGAGCATCCTGGCAAGAGTCAATTAAAGAAGAGTAAATTAAAAGCATTTAATTCCCAGGTAACTTATTTTTGCTGGTGAATCATATTCAAAAGGAATGGAATGAGGTTTTATTAAAATATGCTCTTTAAATGATTGGATTTGACTTACCCTCTTTGGAAACCCTTCTTATTACGTGTTTGTCTTTTTAGGCTCCACCACATCATCCTCCACCATCCATAATGAAGCTGAGCTTGGTGACGATGACGTTTTTACAGTAAGTTTCCTGTGTCCTTTGCTGTCCAGATTATCTGATGAATAATCAGAGAGGTTCTGTTTAAGGGCACAAGAGACACTTTGCAGCTTGGCATCTGCTGTTGCTGTTTGAATGTCTTGTCACCGTGTTTCCTGCTCTGGGTCTGGCCGTTTTGGTCAAGTTGCAGTGGCACTGTCTGCCACAGAGCACAGCAGGGTCAGCTCTCCTGGTTCAGTCCTACGTCCCTCATAGTCTTCTCTCAGATTTAGGGTGACCAACCACTCTGGTTTGCCCAGGACTGAAAGACCCCCGTCCCGGGTCAATTGGCCACCCTACTCGAGTCTTCTGTGAACGCACCTCCCTCTCAGGCTTCAAGGGGGAAAGCCAGAAAAAAGTAACCTTCCTAATGAGTAATTAAACCTCTGATATGAAAGGCCTAGAGGCTGAGTTGAGGTTAGGCCCAAGTGTGCTATGGCAGGAACGGGCTTGGATATTTTGACACAGCTTGAGTTAATGGGATATAACTGGAGACCAAATGATCTCTCAGCTTGCTTCTTCGTTTAATTCCTATGTTCCTAGAAGTTAATTAACAAAGAGTTCATTGCGTGCTTGCTGAGTGCTGGGAGCAGCGAGGAGCTGTAGGGCAGTGTTTTTAAACTCTTGGCCTAGATTCGCAGTAAGAAATATATTTACATGGTGGCCCAGGACACACAGCCCTGTATACCTGAAACCAAGTCAGACTTCATGCTCTGCATTCTGATTTTTTCCTCTTCTGTTTCATTTTCTTCTTGGCTTTTTATTATGAAAATTTTTAAACATACAGAAAAATTAAATGAACAGTATACCCTATACCTAAATTCAACAATTGTGATACTTTGCCACATTTGGTTTATACACACATATACCATGTATTGGTCCCTGCATGCGCACACACACGACTTTTTTTTTTTCTTTTTTTTTTTGCTGAGCTATTTGACAATACCACCAGTTGCCATTGAGATGATTCAGCTCATGGTGACCGCATGTGTGTCAGAATAGAACTGTGCTTCATAGCGTTTTCAGTGGCTGATTTTTCAGAAGTAGATTGCTAGGCCTTTCAAACCACCTCTAGGCGGACTTAAAGCTCCAACTTTCGGTTAGCAGCCATTTGCACAACCCAGGGACTCCACTGAAAATAAGTCACCTCTAAATACTTCCACATGCATCTCCTAAAAATAAGGTATTCTCCTACAACCAGAACACCATTACCATACCTAAGAAAATTAGTAGGAATTTCATAATTCTTCTAATATCCAGTTCATATTTTCCCAGTTGTGCCTGAAAATAACTTTTGTAAGCTGGTTTTTATTTCATATTTTAAAATGTCAGTTAAACCAAGAACCAAGCCCATTGCTATCAGGTCGATTCCAACTCATACCGACCCTACAGGGCAGAGTAGAACTGCCCCATAGGGTTTCCAAGTCAGTAATCTTTGCCACATCTTTCTCCCACGGAGCAGCTGGTGGGTTCAAACTGCCAACCTTTCAGTTAGCAGCCGAGCGCTTAACCACTGCACACCAGGGCTCCTAAAAGTTGGTTACAATGCATTAAACTTGTCTGCCAATCCACTAATGGTTTGCAGCCAATGGTTTGCAAAACACTACTTTGAGTTTACAAAGATGTGTAAGCTGTGGCTCCGGCCCTCAAGGAGATTACCGGATGGTTTGGACAGAGATGAGGTTGGCCTGTGAAGGCGTTGGAGACTGGCACAAACTGTAAACTAATGTTGGCCAGAGGGGAGGTAGGCTAGAAAAGACATCATAAGGAGGTAAGGCTGGACTGGGCCTCAGTGGCTCTTGAGCAGGGTTGAGGAAGGCGTTTCTAGTGCCCGGTGAGGTGCCTGGGCATGAAGGATCCCAACCTGACCTGGGCAGAGCGTGCATAGGAGTTTCAGGAAATGAACTCAGTCATCCCTCCATGGAACGGCTGGTGTGATGCAGCTCTGAGCAGGCTTCCTATAGTGCTCTGAGCAGATCCTCTCAACAGTTGGCATGTTGCTTGCATCTGTTCCTTTGTCACGTTTTGAGAGACAAACAACAGCAGGTGGGTTAAAAGGTGGCTTCCTGTGCTCCAGAGCAAAACTGTCATTCGCAGCTGCTTCCCAGCTACCTGCCAGAAGTGATTTATAGAATCGGGAGAGGGAGAGAGGAAGGGGATGATGGAAGCCAGAATCTCTCCTGGTTTTGTCCTCTAATCTGCAGGGGATCAACATGCTGTTCCAGGATGAGGCCGAATGCATAGAACTCATAAGTTCAGAAACAGCCCGCTGCTTCCAGGCCCTCAGAAACTCACTGGACAAGGAGCATCACTTAATTAACTGGATTCTATGTAGGCCCCGGTATATATGTCCAATCTCCTTCATTCCATTTGTTTACAAACAAGGGCCTATTATTAATAGCACCTCACTTCCCCAGAAAAGCCCTATGATCAAGCCATTAACTATTGCAAACATGTCACACTTAGCTTGGAAGGGTCATTGGGCTCCTGTTCATTCAGGAGCTCCCTGTCCTTGCTTTCTGTCCTAAGACAGTAAATGAGGCATCTGAAACCTAGAGCCAAGGAAGCGAATAGCTGCTTTAACTACTGTATGGTCTACAGTGTCCCCGGTTTTGTTGTGTTCTAAAACTTTTATTGATAAGACAGTTGTTTAGAACCTGGAACTCATTTATATCAACAGAGTATAAATAATGATAAGATCCTCTTATAACTTGTAATGGACCAGAATGATGGTAATTTCCTAAGAGAACAGTGTATGTATGGGAAAACCATCAGAGCCCTGACTTGAGGAGTCAGGGGTATATCTTTTCTGTTTCTGCCGCTGCAGCCACAGATCTCTATTTCCTTGTGTTTCGGGGGTTTCTTGGGCTGGGAGAAGACCGCTTAGGACAGTTGGGAAATACATTGATGCACAGGAGCATAAGCTCTATCACTGGGGACAGAGGCTGGAGGCAGGCAGGACCTGCAATGCCCCATGGAGTGGTTGTTTGGACTTGGGTGTTCACAAGTATCCATTGCACGCGCTCCCAACTCTCAGTGTTATCCTCAAATCAGCTTGTCCTCCTGACTTCCCAGGATGGTAAAACCATTTTGCAATCCCTCAGAGTAAAGATAGCACCCTGCTTACCCACCCACCACACTACACACAGCCTGCCCATCCACTCTGTGGCCAGTTACCAACACGGTGGCCTCCAGTCTTCCCAGGCCTCTCATTCCCATTTCCTTGCCTCCAGCCTGATGCATGTCCACATCCTTCCTGCAAAGCCACCGGCAGACACTCCCGACTGGTGGCTGCTCTGATTTTCTGAGTTATGAGCTGTTTTTTCCTTCATGTTTCCTAATATTTCTCCCTCACCCAATGAGGATTCTTCTCTCTCCTTTAAGATCCCACAGCACTGTGTTCTTTCTCTCTTGCCACTTAAAAGCCTGCCCCTTTCTTTTCCTATTTCATTTGTGGGATGAGTGAATGAATCCTCACCCAGTTAGATGATAGGCAGGTTATTCGTCATGGTAGTCTCTACTATCCTATGAAGTGTGCTCTATAGATGCTCAATAAATTCACTTTAAATCCTTGCGGCTCTTCCTTCCAGTATTGCGCTCCATGTTTTAAATGACACGGTTATACTACTATTTCCTGGTTCTCAGTGACTGTGTGATCTGAACCCTAGAGAGCATGTGTAACAATCATAGGCTTTCATATTGTATTCATTCACATTATTGTTACCTGTGGGACCATTTAAAGGTGGGTGATCTAGGATGATTCTCAGTAGGTTCAGGTCCAATTTTCCTAGCTTCATTTTCTGCTCAGTGGCACTCAGTCCCAGCAGTGCTGCTACTCTAAGCTTTTGACTGCACCAGCTCCTTCTTGCCACCCTTCAGCTTTTGCCCTTGCAGCTACTCCCGCTCCATGGTGGACTTCGGGTATAATGATTAATCCAGTTGAGCATGAGTACGCAGGTAGCAAGGGTGTACTCGCCATTAAATACCATTGTATGAGGGAATTCCAGTGTCTGAGCCCTGTGGTACAAATCTGCAAGCTGAATAATGCAAAGAATATAAAGCAGCAAAAAAACAAAAAGGTTAGCATTCTGTAACGGGGGAAGTATTGGGCATTGCCATTAGCACGCTCTTGATGGCACCTCCCTCTGGCTAGCAGCTTTCCATTTCTCTCACTTCAGAACTAGGGAGACTTGAGGGGGCCAGAGTCAAAAGACCCTGAAGTCTATTCCTTCTTGTGTGCTTTTGATAAACTTGAGCTACAAATTGTTTGGCTGTGTGGATACACCGAGCTGGTTTGGTTCCCAGCTTCGGGCTGACTTCTTTCTAGATCCCCACAGTTCAGGGCTTTGAAGTGAGAGGGTCTGCAGCCTGTAAGGAAGGGGGGTGACCGGCCATGGGGGTGGGCGTGGAGAAGGTGGGCTGTTTGGAACTGGAGCGGCTTCAGGTTTTAGGGTCATTTAATGAACAGTTTTCCAAATTCCTGTTTTGTGGGGTTTAATCTATGAGAACATGGTGGTTTATTTTCTGCTGCAGTATTCTAATTTCTTTTTAAATATTATTGGTATCTTCATAGAGAGACATGGAGAAAGCAGCTGCAGTGTGTACGTTCTTCTAGAGCACTGAATCTAGAATCTGTGGTCAGGTGTCGTCCGAGCTTCAGCTGTCATCGTGATGCGTGGCCGGATTCTGGCTCTGAAGCTGGGGGATTAGGGAGATATTTACTTTATAGACAGATATTTGCTGGAGGAGGGGGTGGAGTGTAAAACAGCTAAGTCTTCATCTTCCCTGATAAGAAGTCCTTAAATAATAGCCAAATCTGAAAACCAGGAAATAGTAGTAAAACCATGTCATTTAAAAAAAATGGAGAGAAATACCAGAAGAAAGAGCCACAAGAATTTAAAGTGAATTTCTGTGGGGAATGAGAAGCTGAGATGGGCAGGGTGGGGCAGAGGACTGCCATTTGATATTTTCAACTTTATCCATGTATTGCTTTCATTCGTGAAAAGGAAAGAAGGAATGAGGGTAGCCGAGAGAGAAAGCAAACTCAGGAGACACATCTTGATTATGACAATGCTGAGAACCCCTCGCCCGATCTGGAGGTTTAAGCAGATTAACAGAGGGTGTGTTCTCTGGCTCTGGATGCTCTTCAGTGGCCCTCACTGTTTTGTCTGCATAGCATTAGGAAGTAGAATTCTTGCCTTCCATGCGGGAGCCCGAGGTTCGATTCCCAGCCAATGCAGCTCGTGTGCAGCCACCACCTGTCTGTCAGTGGAGGCGTGTGTGTTGCTACAATATTGAACAGGCTTCAGCAGAGCTTGCAGATTAAGACAAACTAGGAAGAAAGGCCTGATGATCTGTGTCTGAAAATCAGCCAGTGAAAACCCTATGGATCATAACGGTCCAATTCCCAACCAATCATGGGGATGGTGCAGAACTGTGCCGCATTTAGTTCTGTTGGGTATGGGGTTGCCATGAGTTGCGGGCCAAATCAATAGCAGCTAACAACAATAACATGTCTACCATGTAAATAATTCCACATTATACATGGGATAACTGACAGAAGTAACTGGAAATGTTTGGCTTGCTAGGGAGACAAGGATAGCTGTAGACACGCATCCAAAGACTTAGAGTTCTAGTCCTGGAGCTGGAAGGGATTCTGAGTTCATCTGATCTAGCAACCTTTGTTTCCTTCTAATAAATAAAGTAGGATTTGCCTCATTTTATACGAGCAGTTGCAGAAGCAGCCCAGAGAGTCAGATGGGTGACTTGGCTGAGATCACACAAGTAGTTCTTGGCGGAGGAGCCGCAAACACCGTCTTCCAACCTTTCCATTTCACCTCTGCTGTTTTTCTCTTCCTCTGTTAAATAATTACATTGATGATATTTCAGCTATTCAATTTTTTTAAACAAAAGCCAAATACAAGAGTGAGTTTTAGGGTTCTCTTGGATTCAGGTGAGAAAAGGAAGAAATAAGAGGCTAAATATGTAAACAGTGCCCCATGTGGCATTGATAGGATGGTCCAGAGGCCCCCAAAATAGCAACTTGAAAAGAGACTTGATTGTAGGAAGGGCCATCCCGTGTAAGGTTGTGGTTTTTTGTTTGTTTTTGGGTTTTGTTGTTGTTTTGTTTTCCCTAAGCATATGAGGGTTTTACTATTTCCCTTTTCTAGGTTTAAACTTCTGTTGTTGTTGTTGTGAGTCGCTGAGTTGATTCCGACTCATAGGAACCCTATGTCACAGAGTAGAACTGCCCCATAGGGTTTCCTAGGTGGGCATCTTTATGGGAGCAGATCACCAGGTCTTTTCTCATGAGGTTAGCAGCCAAACGAGTAACCATTGTGCCACCAGGGCTCCTTAAGGTTAAACTACCCCCAGGATATTTTGGTGTTAGATTTTAGCAGCTCTTGTCAACTGAAATTCCTCAAGAGAATTAAGCCTTAGCATCCTAAGGCATCCATCATATATAATGAATTAACTTCTCTCCTGTGTATCTAGAATGGCACGGTGTACTGTCCTCTGGAGAACTGAGAAAAAAGAGTCGTTTACATCATTTTGTGTGGGCCTTAATTCTCTCAGGGGACCCAGTTGCAAAGGGCTGGTATTTGACTTCTGTTTTGGTGTATCGTCATCGTGCCTTATTTCTTCAGGTAGGCAGGCAGTCCCCCTTCATACAGGAAAAATTCCACATCTTATTGCAGCAGCAGCAGCTTCTAGCCATATTTTGCCCAGACTGGAAAACTTGGTTCTTCCTCATGCCCTATGCTTGAACCCTTGACATCCTGTTTATTGCAAGCTGCATTTTCTTGCTTTCTGGCTGTTCAGAGCAGTTGTCCCTAAAGACATCCCGGATCCCTCCCACCCACCCCAGGTGTTTTTTAAAGCAGGACTGAGAGCAAGTGGTTAAAACCAAAGTACTAAGAAGCAATTTGTTTTGTCCTGATGGCTTTTGAATATTTGCAAATTGTGCTTATTTTTGTTCCTGGTTAAATGGAAAAAAAATAGTTCATTGAATTTTGTAATTATCAAAATTTCACTTATTTACTTAACTGTGATCTTTGACCCTTTGCACTCAAAACCTTTTCAGGGAGAACATATTTCCTTTGAGTCTCTGGTTGCTGACCCGAGGGGAGGGGAAGGGAAAGAAACTGTCCTTCCTTGGTGTAGTGAGGAGCTTTGTCTGCCCCCGAAAACTGAACATTGCACTTGCACAGATGCAACTGTATTTAATCCTCACAACCCCCCTGGGAGCTGCATATTGAGACTTCCACTATGCAGATAAAGCCCTCAAGTCTCCGAGACAGAAAGCCATCTGTGGTGGATTCCACACTCTGCTCACCGAGAATGCTAACCCCAAACCTGTTTGCTACCTCTCAGAGAAGGTTTACAAAACATCAATATTTAGTCAGTAAATTTCAGTACGTTTTACATAGTAAATATGCTAGATTCTTCTCATTGCAAAAGAGCCGCCTGGATGATGGGCTTTTCAACTAGTGCGTGGAGTTGAAGCCTCAGCCACCTCTTTAGTGGAGGCATGGGGCTTCCCTGTCACTAAAGCCTCAGTCCCATTTTAGAAGATTAGTTGATGAAAATGTTTTCTGAATATATATATTTTCCCCCCTTGGGCTGGGAGAAGTATTCAACAGCCATCAGGACAAGACAACCACTAACTTCGCAGAAGACATTAAACTAGAAAGTTGAGTCTTAGAAGGCCCCTGGCTCAGATTGTTTGGATAAGCTGTTGGTTCTAACTCTTGAGCAAAGCAAGCCCCTCCCCTCAGTATCTACCAGGACTGACTGGCTACGGTCAATCCTTTCTTTGGTAAACTGGAAGTTGTCAGCCATTCTGTCAACAGGTCTTTGGGAACAGGTAGCTCCAGTTGACTGTCCTGAGGGCCTATACTGGTTCCAAGTGTCCTCTTTCCAAGGGGCAAGCAGAGCAGGAAAGTCCAGCCCCATGCTGTTTTGACCCCAGCTAGAAGGCAGTTTGTGTCATGAGGAAGCCGCTGGGCGGGGCAGGAAAACTATGACTTTGTCCTACACTCCAGGGCATTCTCCTCTCTAGGACCTAGAGGGTAAATAAAGTGGACTTTCTATTATTGTGAAAAAACAACAACAAAAACAAAATGTCCACACAATTAAAAAAAAAAAAGTTTCTGAATTTTGAAGGTAGATGAAATTTTGACATGAAAGGACTCTGATAAACCCACAGCTTGACTTCACTGGAAGGACCAGCAGGTTGGCTAGGTTTCAGATAACCGGCTAGTTAAGGTATCTACTCTGTCAGTTAGTAAAATGGAAATAATAGCGTCTTACTATCCACAGTTTAAAAAGATGAGATGATATATGTGTAAATGATGAGAGATACAAGTGCGAGGGCTTAGCAGAATGCCTTCGGGCTTCCTGAAATTGAGACATTTAATTGCTTTAATTCGGCCACTGTATTGCATGTTAAAAAATAAATAAATAAAAGAAGGAGGTCCTCCTCTTAACTATGTAAATTAAGCTTGATAATTGCTGTCATTTAGAAGATAAAGGAGCTCCCGGTCTGTTTTCTGAGGCCTTCCACCTTCCCAGGCCTTCCGCGCGACTCCCTCCACGCTGGGTCTCAGCCAGCAGTAGTTAAGGGATGACGCTGCTCCCTGGTATCAACTGCAGAGCATAGGCTGCCCTTCCAAAAGCAGGGCAAGTTTATGTATGTATGTGTCTGTATATGCATTTACACTTTTTTTTTAAAATAGCACAAGACCCAAGAGGTCCTTGTAAAAGGAAGACTATTGCTTTGATTGCATCAGCTGTTGAGATCTATTTTGGTGATGGATTGCAGCAAAAATAATGCAAATTGTGGTCATAACTGCTAGTTAAAAAATAAATAAAGCAGTTGCCATCGAGTCGATTCCACCTCACGGCAGCCCCATGTATGTCAGAGTAGAACTGTTCTCCAAGGTTTTTTCAATGGCTGTGATCTTATGGAAGTAGATCAACAGGACTTTCTTCTGGGTGGACTCAAACTGCCAACCTTTGGGTTAGTACTGAGCAGTTAACTATTTATGTTACCCAGGGACTCCAACTACTTGTTAGCCATCCCTAAAAATCCAGAATATCAGCAGTATCTGCATTCAAGGCAGAAATTCTACTTAATCGAACCGAATTAATCTGTGGATCTTGCATCAGCTAAGCAATGGACTTAGGTAAACCCCTCCACCCTGCAATGTTCTTGGAAGGGGGAGGGTTGCACTTAAAATTGTTAGAGCTCAAATGGACCTTGGGATCATCTAGTGCAAACCCCTCGGTTTACACTTGAGGAAACTGAGACCCAGAGAAGTTAAACAGCTTGTCCGAGATGGATGGCCTGGCTGGCCTGGAATAGAAGTTTTCCAGTTCTCTCTGTCTAGTGCTGTTCTTGCTTTGCGGTGCTGCATGACTCCCGGACAGTGTGGTCTGCTTAAGCATCTTCTTCACTTGACTTTCTATACCTTATTCAAAAGATATAGACCCACCTACCTTCTGAAATGGCTGCTCAGAGAGGGCTTGGCTTCTTGTGCTGTGTGCTGCCTTCTACCAGCTCTCGTGTTCCCGGGGACCCTGGGATGATGAAGTACTTGTCTGCTCGCCTCTCTGGAGATGAGAGTTACCCCATTTGTCTCCGTCCCCAGAGGGAGAAGAATACTGCTGATGACCAGCCTTCATGTGGTCTCACCACTGTGCTCAGTAGGGGCATCCTACTCCTGGAAGCTGGAAGCCAGGTGGCCCCTCATAGTTCCAAGTGTCCTCCTTGAACAGATAGCTCCAGGCACACCTTCTCTCTCCCACAAGCACAGTTTGCCTGCTGATACCGCCTTTGTTCTCTATGCCCACCGCGTTTTAGAAAAGCAGATTTAGCCAGAAGACCCTGGGAGTCCACACTCAGCTGAACTGAAAGAAGTTGAAGGGATGCACCTTTTCCCGAAAATACTTGTTAACTTTGAAATGCAGGCAGACCCAGCCTGGATGCCCCAGAAGCCCTTAGTCAGCAGCCAGGACTCAGTCCTAGGAAGGGTAATTTAAGCAAACTGTCTTCTCAGCTGGCCTGACTTCTTGGCTGGACACTTTCCTTCCTTCCCTGAGCTTCATGTGGTCAAAGTAGATGGCCTTAGTAAAACGAATTTAATGAAAGACCAGTAGAGTATATCCTAGGAGTGCAAAGATGGTTTATGTTGAAAAAGCTAACTGTTAATTCATACATTACTAAAATGAATTAGAGGTGAAAAACTGTTTAATCGTCTTAATAAAACCAGTTGTTAGAGAGTTGACTGACTCAAGGTGACCCCATGTGTATCAGAGTAGAACTGTGCTCCACAAGGCTTTCAGTGGCTAATTTTTCAGAAGTAGATCAACAGGCCCACTTCTGGGTAGACTCAAACCTCCAACCTTTCAGTTAGCAGCCAAGCATATTAATCATTTGTACCACCCAGGGACTCCTAATCATCTCAATAGATACAGAAAAAGCATCTGGTGACATCCAACATTTCCTGATGGAAACTGAGCAAACTAGAATAGAAGGAACTTTAAAACTTCATTCTTATTATCTTGAAACATCATATTTAATAATTAGAAATTGTCCCACTAAAGTCAGGTTTCAGACAAGCAGGGCCAACCTCACCTGTTTTTCCGCGTCATGCCGGAGGCCCTGGGAAAAAAATGTAATAAGACAAGAAAACCAAAAAAAAATCAAACCCATTGCCTTCAAGTCGATTCCAACTCATAGCGACCCTACAGGACAGAGTAGAACTGCCCCATACGGTTTCCAAGGAGTGCCTGCTGGATTCGAACTGCCAACCTTTTGGTTAGCAGCCATAGCTCTTAACCACTACACCACCAGGGTTCCAGACAAGAAAAAGAAGCTTATAAATATTGGAAAGGAGACCAAGCTGTCTTTTGTACATGATATGATTTACTTAGAAAAATCCAGAGAATCACTTGGTAGAGTATTTGTACTTTTATGAGGGAGTTAAGCAAGGCGACCAGATAGAAGATCAACATGCAAAATCAGAAACTTTTCTGTATATCTGCAGGAACAGTTTAGAAAATGGACATTTTAAATCTCACTTCATTTTTGCTATAAACTTGAGGAAGATTTGAGTCCATTTTACAGGTGTGAAAACTGGAGTTAGGAGTTAACTGGGCCAAAATCACACAGTGTGTACTTCACAGAGCAGTGATTCAGGTATTCCACTGACTTCCTGCTGTTCAGTGCCCCATATTAGGTTGCTAATTTCTTAATTGGACTTCTTTTTAATAATGGGCATGCGCGCTGAGTCAGAGTCAAACCCAGAGGCAAGATTTCTTTGGAGGGTTCATTCACAGGTAGCAGTGGTTGTGCTCACTGCACATCCTGGTGCCACGAGACCACCCATGTGCAGGCCGTGGCCTGATGGCCGTGTCCAGCTCACCACTCACAGCGGGCAGCGTGAAAGGCTCACACTGACCCGTGCTTTCTCAGGATGCGGGGAAGCCTGCTGTGGAGGCTCTTAGGAGCCAAGGTCCCCAAGCACAGAGTAGCCAAGCCCAATGATGTTCTCAGAGGAGCATTTCTGATCTTCATGAGCTCAAAGCTGTTAACAGTTCAGAGACACCCACCAGAGGATGAGGAGAGGTTAAAACCCAGCCAGCCAGAGCACGTGACCGCCAAGTAATTTCAGAGCTGAAGGTGAAGCTTGTCAGGTTGGTGGGTGGCCTTAGCTTGTCCACACAAACCACAGGGAGGTTTTGGAGAATTTTGCTTATACATCTGTGTATATGCATACCTCAGGTGGGCCATGTTTCTCTGGTTCTGTGTGGAAACCACAAGCAGTGTTGCAGGAGAACCAGTTCAGAGGTGAGTTTTCTCCTCCTCTCTTGGAGATGGCCCACAGTATTTTTCTTTACTTTGTAAGTCACACTCACCACTTTGCAAGATTTGTCTGATCGTATAGATCAGAACCAAGCTAGGCGTCCGACAGAGCATCTCTTGCATGTTCTCCTTCCCAGATGTTGTGGATTGAACTTTGTCCCCCAAAAATATGTGTCGACTAGGCTAGGCCATGATTCCCAGTATTGTGTGATTGTCCACCATTTTGTTACCTGATGTGGTTTTCCTATGTGTGGTATATCCTACCTCTATGATGTTAATGAGGCAGGATTACAGGCAGTTATGTTGATGAGGCAGGACTCAATCTGTAAGATTAGGTTGTGTCTTAAGTCAATCTCTTTTGAGATGTAAAAGAGAAGTGAGCAGAGAGACAGGGGGACCTCATACCACTGAGAAAGTAGTACCAGGAGAAGACATGTCCTTTGGACCCAGGGTCCCTGCAGCAGAAGCTCCTAGTCCAGGGGAAGACTGATGACAAGGACCTTCCTCCAGAGCTGACAGAGAAAGCCTTCCCCTGGAGCTGCTGCCCTGAATTCAGACTTCTAGCCTACTAGAATGTGAAAGAATAAACTTCTGTTTGTTGAAGCCATCCACTTGTGCTGTTTCTGTTATAGCAGCACTAGATGACTAAGACACCAGAGCTCAGACCAGCCCGGATCACCATGGGAGACTGGGGCTGGCATCAGGAGCTCTAGCATGCCCTCAGCTCAGCTCTCAGGGGGTGGTGAACTGTGGGCACACCTCTCCAGGTTTTCTGGGCCTTCTTGCTCCTTTGTACAAATGAATCCTTAGTTTGGGTGATACCAGAAGTCCTTCCTGGGTCTGACGCCCTCTGACAAACGTCTAGGGGCTTTGCACTTGACTCAGCACTATGAAAAGAGGCCGTTGGGGGTCAGGGTAGTAGGATGGGTGCATCAGAAGGTGACATTTCTGACTGGCTTGTGAATACTAGGAAAAACGGGTGTGCCTCACTTCTCTGAATGACTTTTCACACATTGTTAACCTGGACATGGGTCACAGACCACAAGGTGGACTGGGGGAAGAAATGACTAACACAAAGGTAACTGTGATATGTTAACTGGGTTTCTAAGAACTAAATGCTGACTTCATGTTATAAAGTTCGATCCAGGGCTGACTCCTAACCTAATGGATGACTGTAACGTGGACGTTGAGTAAGAATTTAACTCTTGTGGTTCGAATCACACCAGAGGGCCCTTATCTTGTCATTCAGAAGGTATTTATTGAGATCTTTAGAAACCTTTGTATCATGAACCATCACCCCCTTATCTCCTAGGTTTGCTTAAAGTAAGGGTGCACCTTCTTACTTGGAGAAGTTGTACTTGTGATAATCTCAACAAAATACCTCTCAGAGTAGGACTTGGGTTCACCTGAGTTTGAGAGCCGACGTGCAGTGTATTGGAAATTGCACAGGGCGCCATAGTCAGGGAGCCAGCGTTTCAGTCCTAGCTCTGCCCTGTTGCTGACTGTGTGCTCAGGAGGCTGGTGCTGCCTCCCACCGAGTTTCCATTTCCTGTGTGTGACCAAAACAAAAAAACCCGTTACGGTCGAGATGATTCCGACATAAAGGACAGAGCAGAACTTATCCTTAGTGTTTCTAAGGCTGTAACCAGTGTCATCAAACTGTTCATGTAGAAACTGAGTGGATGTATGTTTGGTTCTGTATATTGCCACCAAAAAGAAATCAAATAAAAATAAAAGAAGAAAGAAAAAGAATCTCTCCGTGTGAGCTCAGAGAGGATCGTGTGTCCATATTTGAATTTGTCACTGTGGATTGGGAAATGAGGAACGGCCCCACATCACGGGGACCAATCAGAATTAGGGAGAATTGGGGTGGGGCCAGTTCTCTCAAGAGCTGATGCATGCCTCAAGGCACAAGTCCGCTAACAGCCTGTCGCACACCAAGTTTTAAAAGTTACGAGTGGCAGTGTTGCGTAATGGAAGCATGGCTGTTTTTTCTTTATCTTGCTCTCTTCAAGTTCCATTTTTCTGAGCATTTATTGCTTTATAAGTGGGGAGGGAGAGGAGGATAAAAGGGATTTTCATAAATCTGTTTGTTTTTAACCCTGCCTTGCCCACAAGGATTTAAGGCAGCTAACAAAAATGAGTAGAATAGATAAATAAGCAAGTGAGACAAAGGGAACGTAAGAGTAACAAGCAGCAGTAGCCAAGAATGAATGCCTCTGAACTTGCTAGAGGAATCACTGGGAGGTGCGAATGGTTACACGCTAGGCTGCTAACCGAAAGGTCGGAGGTTTGAGGCCACCCAGAAGCACCTCAAAAGGAAAAAAAAAAAAACAAACCATTGCCATCAAGTCAATTCCGACTCATAGGGACCCTATAGCACAGAGTAGAATTGAGCCATAGGTTTCCAAGAAGTGGCTGGTGGATTCAAACTGCCGACCTATTGGTTTGCAGCCAAATGCTTAACCACCACGCTACCTCAGAGAAAGGCCTGGTGATCTACTTCCAAAAAAATAAGCCATTAAAAATCCTCTGGAGCACAGTTCTACTCTGACACCCATGGGGTCACCATAAGTTAGAATTGTCTTGATGGCAACTGGTTTATACTTGCTAGAAGAATGTCAAGAAAAACCCGCACGTCAAGAGAAAACTTTTCTTTTCCTCTGTTTGATGAAAAAGAAAAGATCCACCCCTCTAAGGAAGCAGAAGTTTGGGGAGGGGGCAGATTCTGAGGTACCCTGGTTTTAAAGACGGTTGCTAGCTGCATTTAACACGGTCCTTTAGGAGTGCATGGGCCCTGGCAGAGGGGTAGAACGAGAGCAGCTGGCGCCTGGGATCCCCTGGCCCGCGTCACCGAGTCTCAGGAGGGAGGAGGAAGCACTGTGGTATGTTGGGTGGCTGGTGAGGCACCTGTGCCCAGGGCCACAGTCCATGCTGATATCTAGCTCTAATCTTCAGTTATTTACTCTACTGGGAAAACACCTCCGCTGTCACCCTCTTGAGATAATGCCTTCTCCCCTCTGAGCACCCGGATCTTCTGCAATCATCCGTCTCACTCTTAGGTTACAGTGACCTCCAAGGCTGGCCTCCAACCCCAAAGATGAGAAGATTTCTTCCTGGAAAGTCAGTGTTCATGCTATCCCAAGACATTCTTACCTCTGAGAGCTTCCCAGGCTGGGATTAGCCCATGTGTAAAGCTTAGGGTTTAATTTTGCCGGGCCACAGTGAGGTAACCATTCCTGACTAACTGGGGAGCCCTGGTGTGGGGAGCCCTTCCGTGGTTGCTGCTCCCACATTTGAGAGAACAAGCCCAACTTTCCAGGGTCTGGTGGCTGCCTTTCTCCCCTCCTTGAGCCAGCGCCGTCATGTTTTGACATTCTGGCCCTCCAGAGGTCCTCTGGCCTCCCGCGGCCAGGATAAACTCAAGATTTTGGGAAGGCCAGTAAGCCGCCACAACTGGTGAATCGACCGCGTGTGAATAGTTCGTGTTAGGGTTTGACGTGTGGGTTTTTCGTTTTTTGTTTTAATTAACTGTTGCCGTCCTCCCGCCACACAGACCGCTACAGACAGTTCTTCTAACTCCTCTCAGAAGAGGGAACAACCTACTCGGACAATCTCCTCTCCTACATCCTGTGAGCACCGGAGAATTTACACCCTGGGCCACCTCCATGACCCGTACCCCACGGACCACTCTCACCTCGAACAGGTAAGGTCATTGGAGTGGGTGGCTCCAATTCTGGAACGGTCTCCTTCCTCTCCTGCTTGACCAAGCACCCCAAGCCCAGGCCTCTTCTGCACTCCTACTTTGTACCCCCACCCCACATCGAAGGGAGGTGGTGGCAGCTTCCTGTTACATAGGGTTTTCTAGGTGCCAGGCACCTCACTAAGCCCTTTGACACTTCATCTCGTTTAATCC
This sequence comes from Dugong dugon, assembly GCA_030035585.1. NCBI lineage: Eukaryota > Metazoa > Chordata > Mammalia > Sirenia > Dugongidae > Dugong > Dugong dugon. The sequence goes on along the minus strand of CM057469.1, from coordinate 101,195,927 downwards.
TCACAAATTACTCGCCCTCCCACACACACACAAGGCAGGTGCTCAGCATTCCCAGCTTATAGATGAAGAAGCTGAAGCTTAGAGAGAAGGAACAAGATTCAAATCCAGGTTTGTCCTCACCCCGGGTGCTGCACTGCCTCCCGTGTCCTCAAAAGAGGACCTGCTGCCTCTGTGAGAAAGCATAGAGCTCACGATCGGATGAAAGAATGCCTCACACTTGTCTCTGGCCTCCTGATATCAGGGCTGCAGGCACAGTCTCGCTCAGGGCCATGTAGCTGGAGCCTGGAATTCAGTGATTCAGCAAATATTTACCAGGCAGCTGCTCTGAGGAGCTGGTTCCCAAACCGAGGGGCACGGGTGGGGGGTTTGGGGGGGGTGTGTGCCCACCAGTGTGCTTTGAAATGAGCACAAGGAAGCTCAGGGCACAAGGAAGCTCAGGGCAGTGAGTTTTTTTAACATAAGCTAGATTTGTTTGGCTCTTTTAAAAAATATATTATTTTATTGTGTGCTTTCTAATGTTTGGTATTAAAATGTTCTTTGTTAAAATCACATTATGGTAGCGCTAGATGGGAATTTGTTCTTTGACTCTCCTTGCTTTGCAAAGTAAAATATTAGCAAAGCCCGTGTCAGCTCCCATGATTTGTTTTGAAAGCCCTCTGGATTTTTATTTTTCCAAGGTCTGGGAAACTCTGATGTCAAGAATCTGAGTAAGAATTAGGGCAGAGGAAGTCAGACGTAGCCCCTACCCTCAAGGAGCTCATGGACTGGCAGGAAGCAACGGGTCAATCTACCGTAATCACCACTATGTGATAAATTCTATAACAACATTATAGTGACTGTAATGGCAGCAGGTATCAAGCGCTTCCTTGTGCCAGGCTGTGTGCTGACACTTGGCTGGTAGTGGTTGTTAGTTGCCGTCAGGTTGATTCCAAATCACGGCGACCCCATGTGTGCACAGTAGAACTGCTCCATAGGGTTTTCAAGGCTGTGACCTTTCAGAAGCAGATCACCAGGCCTGTCTTCCAAGGCACCTCTGGGTAGGCTTGAACCACCAGCCTTTCTGCTGATGGTCGAGTGGTTCATCGTTTGCGCCACCCAAGGACTCTGATACTTGACCTAGATTATTTCTTTTCATCCTCACAACAGTCATATGCGGTTTTGTAGACAGAGAAACTGAGTCTTAGCAACTTGCTAGTAAATTCTGTAGTCAGGATTTGACTCCAGTGGGTTCACTCAAGAGCCATATTCCTCACCCCTGAAAAAACCTTCATGTCCAAGGACTCAAAAATGGGAGATCTAACTCTCTGCCACAGCTGAGATGCCCTGTGCAGGGCAGGCTTAGATGCATTTATTCAATACATATTCATTCAGCACCTGCTGCTCTGGACAAGGCATTGCTGTAAACTGTGACCAGAGTAACTGCAGTGAAGTCTTTCACCCTAAGGGAAAATGCAGTTTGGGTTTGAAGGCTAGGGGTTATGGCCCTGGGGCTGGCCTGCCTGGGCTCCAATTCCAGGTCAGCCACCCACTATCTGTGAGATCCTGGCAGCATTCGAACCCAGGCAGTTTGCCTCCGGAGCCTGCACACTTATCCTTTTCATATCCGTGCATCCCATCTTCCCGACTAGATTCCAAGGAGCTTGTGGGCCTTATGTTTCCTAGGATCCCCTATTGCTTTTTGGAACATGACCCATAGTGAGAAATGCATTTTATATCAGGACCCAGGACTCACATAGTACAGACACAGAGATAATGACAAGGTTTCATGAAACAGTTCTTACCCTTATAATATGCAGTGGGCTCTCATATTTTAGTCCATTAAAAAAAAAAAAAAAGTCAATCATACAAAACAGAACATACGAGATATAAAAACAGGCGAAATTAATCAGCTGTTCATGTTCTGCTTCTTGATGGAGTGTGTTCAGCTTATGAAAATTCATCAAGCTGTACTCATGTATTTTCTCTGTACGTGCTCTACTTCAGCACAGTGGAAAAAATGTTGGTCTTGACCCGTTAAGTTGACTCCTTGATACAGTGTGAATTGAGACTCACAATTTGATACATCTTTGACCTACGAGATTGTTGGATAATTCTAGGAATGGTCAGTTTCTTCAGGAAATGCCTTGGTAAAGCGACACAAAAGAGGGTCCTGGATAGAATGAGAGAGGAATATAGAAGAAAACTCAAATTCCTAAAAAAGAGGCCAGACCTACTAGACCAATAGAGACTAGAGAAACCCCCAAGACTATCCTAAAATACCCTTTGAACTTGGAATTGAAGCTATTTCTGCAGGTCACCTTTCAGCCAAATAATGAATTGGCTTATAAAATAAACACTATCACCAGTCAGTAATGTGCCCCTTAAACAATTCACTGTATGAGAGGGCATGGTCCGCGGTTACCCAAAAGCAAAGAGAAGGCAAGGAGGGGCAGAGAAGCTAAATCAATGGAAACAGAGCAAACAAAATGGAAATGAGGATGCTGATACATTGTAAAAATTGTAACCAATGGCACAGAACAATTTGTACAAAAATTGTTCAAGAGGAACCTGATTTGCTGTGCAAACTTTCACCTAAAACACAATAAAATGTTATTTAAGAAAAAAGAAAGAATTGCCTTGGTAAAGGTGGAAGGTACATCCTTGGAGAATCGGGCGGTGAGGGTGTGTTTTTGGTCACTGCTATAAATCACTGTCTCCTTTTTCCTGGGGCAGCCGCTGCCAAGGTCCTACCGCCAGGTGAGCTTTCCTGACGACGATGAGGAGATCGTGCGCATCAACCCCAGGGAGAAGATCTGGATGACAGGCTACGAGGATTACCGGCACGCCCCGGTCAGGGGCAAGTACCTCGACCCCTCGGAGGATGGAGACTCCTATGTGCGCTTCGCCAAGGGCGAGGTGCCCAAGCACGACTACAACTACCCCTATGTGGACTCCTCGGACTATGGCCTCGGCGAGGACCCCAAGGGCCGCGGGGGCTGCGTGATCAAGACACAGCCCTCCCGGGGCAAGTCCCGGCGGCGGAAGGAGGACGGTGAGCGCTCCCGGTGCGTGTACTGCAGGGACATGTTCAACCACGAGGAGAACCGGAGGGGCCACTGTCAGGACGCGCCCGACTCCGTGAGAACTTGCATCCGCCGGGTGAGCTGTATGTGGTGTGCGGACAGCATGCTCTATCACTGTATGTCGGACCCCGAGGGAGACTATACAGACCCTTGCTCGTGCGATACTAGCGACGAGAAGTTTTGCCTCCGGTGGATGGCTCTTATTGCCTTGTCTTTCTTGGCCCCCTGTATGTGCTGTTACCTGCCCCTTCGGGCCTGCTACCACTGCGGAGTGATGTGCAGGTGCTGTGGCGGGAAGCACAAAGCGGCCGTTTGACTCAGTTTCCGTCCTTCCCCCTGTTCCATCCACAGCCACAAAAGAACTTGTCTCTTCCATACTCTCCCCTTCTCCCCTGCTCCCTTCCACTCAAAGGAGCAAGGAGAGCAGGAGGCCTCCCAGCTCCCTGGTACCTGAGGCACCATTCCAGCCTGGGGAAACCTGCCTTGCGGACTCTCCACCCGACCCCAGCCATCCTCACTGCGTCAGCCACACACCCATGCACACACGCACGCACAGTGTTCTATGGAAAGGAACCTTCGGCGTAGACTTTCATGTATTATTAACAATCTGTAATCAAGCTAAATGTCTTATCCATGTGTTTATTTCCTGTCTTTCCCTCCCCTCCTCTTCCAGTTCAAAGGAGTCTGCGGTCCATCCGAACTGCTGATTTTTGGTGGGTTTTGTAGTTGATTTTTCAAAGAGCATCGCGAGACTCTCTTTTTCTCTTGGTTCTGCTTGCCTGTTTCTCGCAAGCGTGGGTTCCTGCGGAAATGTGATGTCAGAATGATGAAACCCTACCATGAGTATTTTAACCTGCAGTCAGTTATTATGTATAGGAGGTGAGCTAGTTAACAAACTCGTACCACAAAACAATATCGCTTTAACTGTTCTAAAGCCAAATTTCCCACCTAAGCTACACTTTTCTGTCTTTAGCTCATCATCTTCTGCCCACCCACCCCCCCAAAAAAAGCACTGTTGAAATTATTCACTGATGCAAAACATTAACCCGTAAAACGATTGAGAACTGAGCCTTAACTTTAGATTAACTTGCGAGAATCAGGAAAAACCCTTCAACTGCATCGCATCCTCTTGGACCAGGGCTAGAAAGGGATCTAGGTTTCTAGAGCCTCCCTAAAAGAAAAAAAGAAAAAGAAAAAAAGAAAAACGTTGCCGCGGAGTCTTTTCCGCTTCATAGCAACCCTATAGGGCAGAGGAGAACTGCCCCATAGGGTTTCCTAGGCTATCATCTTTACAGGAGCAGATCGCCAGGTTTTTCTTCCGTGGAGTGCCTGGTGGATTTGAATCCCCAGCCTTTCGGTTAGCAGCCAAGTGCTTAACCACTGCACCACCAGGGCTTTTTACAAGCCCCCCTAGTTAAAAATAGAACTTTTTAAAATTGTGTTGCCACTTCTAAAAATTTAGCAATATTCGAATAAAACACTAATGAAGTAAGAAATTTTGCTCCATGTGTTGCAAACCAAATAGTCTACTCAAACACAAACCAGTGCCCCACAAACCAGTTCCAGTTGAGAAACACTAAGATTATGGTGAATAAAACTATAGGAGTCCCCCCCCAACCCCCACCCCATGGCTGTTTTATACTATTAATGAGGGAATTTTAAACGCCATAAATCTGAAGAGTGGTGTGTTGCATTTTGTTTGTGGGTTTTTGTTTTGGACTCAGTTTCGTGTCACCAAGTCCTTCGTTTATAGTTGGGAAAAAACAAGGCCATATGTAAAAACCCTCTCAGTACCTAAGTGTCTTTCTCCTTCAACTCCAAACGCAGACTTGCCACATTGGGTGCACAGATGCTTAGGTCAGCAGACTGGTTCTACCTGTCGCCTTGCCATGTAGGAGGCTTCTAATTAGCTGGAGAAGAGTATTTTTCTAATATATTGCAAGGAAAAGCCAAATCTTCTTATCAAAGGAAGACGAGAAATGAAGAGTGGTTACCTGTGCCTAGCATAGTACAATCAGAACCTTGTGGGGACCACAGGGAGCTGCCTTGCTGATGCTGGCTGTTCTTCCCACCATGATCTTCCTGTGGTGATTTATTGCCAGCTGAGGGCATGGCCTGGGCTCCCTCTCTCCCCTTCCCCCGCCCCTCCTTTATTGCACACAGAACATCAGTCTTCAAGGAAAGGGACTTTTTTCCAGTCTGCCAATCCTATGAGGAAAGCGCTAGCCACGCTCACCTTCATGGGTATGTTTTCAGATCGTCTGAAAGCCCATCACAATTCTTTAGTCAGCTCATCGGTATAAATACCCATCGTGCTTATGAGTTAGTTGGTAGCCCTTTTCATTTGTTGGAGTTACTGGTTTGGGCCTTCCAGTTTAGAAAAGGAGCAGAGAGCTGTCAATCTGGACTGACGGAACAAAAGAGAACCTCTTCTGTGCCTGGAGAACATCTAGAAAACCTTCAGCCAGCCTCCAAAAGTTGTTGAGAGACCAACTTTCCCCCTTGAGGTATTTCCTCTGGGTCTTGCTCTAAGGTCTCCTCTCTACAAAGCACAACACTAATGTATGTTTTGTTAGATCTCAGTTCAAATGCCCCTATTTATTTCAGTAAGAATACACACATCCCAGCCGCTTATTGTCGTCTTTATTTAGTCGTTTCTATCTTCCTTTTTCCCTTGTCCTTTTCCACCCCTCTCGAGAGTTATGCTAGTGAATCTTACTCCGCGTATACTTTTTGGTTTGTGAAGGCAGCGGTTAAGGGCACAAGGACAGACATGGAGACATTTATGTAAATAAGTCTCTCTCTAATTGCCACACTGCAGCTGAACAGTGTGTAGTATTTTCCCAGTCAGCTTTGCCATACTGACGTCAATCATTTGAAAGAAATTATTCAGATTTTATTTTTGTATCTGTGGTAACAAAACATTAACCAAAAGATTTTCTGTTTGGAAGCTTCCCCCTACCCGCCCCCAAGCTATCTGCTCACATTAACAAATTAAAGTGCCTGAAGCATAATTTCATTCTTTACCTGTATACTAAAAACCCTGTTGTATTGATTTTTTATAATAAGCCTTATTACCTCTGTGTAAAAAATACATATACAAGTGTATGATGTACATTTTAGTTCTTAACTTTTTTTTATGGTTTCTAATATGTATGACCAATGTAGCCATTGCTTTAAAAATGTACATGTAAATATAAACACATCCTATCAGATCACTGTCTTTGGGATATCTGTCTGGTTGGAGACAGGGTGGCGGTTGAGCCTCAGCAGAGACAGGCGTTCTTTGCGCACGGGGTGGGAAGGAGTTTCCTTGGGAGAAGGATGTGTGCGCACGGGGCTGTTTTTGTGAGGAGGCCCTTCCCGCCTATGGTTAGGTCATATTCCCAAGTGGACACTGCAGCTCTTTGGGCTTGATGCCTCAAGCAAAAGGAATGCTCTGTATCGAAGCCCCGGGAACACCCCCTCTTCCTAGGCCTGGCTTTCCCCACGTGTGCTCCTCAGAGGGAACAGCTGTACTTCCTCTGAGCTGTTTTCCACCAATTCCTGCTGACCCTCAGTGGTGGCTGGGTGGGTGTCGACTTCGGAAGACAATTTCTCACAGAAAACAATTGTTAGAACTGCAAGACCCTTGGTCTCCTACGAGCATCTGCTTTAGTGAAATGTGGCCCACTTCCCCTTCCAGTGGGCTCTGTGGATGCTCAAACGTTACAGTGACAACCCCCTAGAGGAAATATAGTGTGGAGCTTTTTAACGGTGATAGTGAAGTTTTGGCTCCTTCACTAGAGAACCAAGTAAACCAGTGGCCACCCAAGTCAATTCATGGTGACCCTATGTGTGTCAGAGTAGAACTGTGCTCCAGAGGGTTTTCAATAGCTGATTTTTTGGAAGTAGATTCCCAAGCCTTTCTTCCGAGGTGCCTGAGTGAACTCGAACCACCAACTTTTCAGCTAACAGCCGGAGCAGGTTAACCATTTGCACCACCCCAAGACCCCAGAGCACCAAGTAGAGTGCTTAAAAAGAGATGTATTGAGGAGCCCCCTTCATCTTAGTTTTAACTCTTCCGGAAAGGGATGACTTTTCCAAGCTTCCGGCAAAGGTGAACAGAACCGGGAGAAGCAGAAAGTTAGAAAGTAGGAGGAGCTCCAGAGCTGGGGAGTGGTAGGAGACCTAAGATCTTGCTCAACCCTCACGACCCTCCTGGCAACTCCAGCCCGGATAGCCCCCTCCCATTATCCCTGATTTACAGCTGAGCAACTGAAGCTTAGAAAGGGTCAGTCACTAATGTAACTGGCAGTCACACGCAGCAAGGACAGACCCTGACTGAGCCCAGGCCTCGCTCTACCTCCTCTGCCCCCTCCTTCCCCTTTGGAGGCTGGAACAGCAAAGCACCTGGGGGCATGAGCGCCAGTCAAGAACCTGCCTCCGCCACGGCTCCATCCAGCCCTCACCCCCTCGGGCTGCCTCAGGAATGGCTTGCGTGTCCTTATTGTCCTGCGTGCTAGGCCAGTAGCTAGGGACACCAAACACGTCACCTACTTCTGCAGAGTAAAAACCCACTGCCCTCGAGTCGATTCCACTCATAGTGACCCTATAGGTTAGAGTAGAACTGCCCCATAGGGTTTCCAAGGACTGGCTGGTGGATTCGAACTGCTGACAAAATTTTGGTTAGCAGCTGAACTCTTACCCACTGCGCCACCAGGGTTCCTAGTAACCCTATAAACCCATTTGCTGTCCAGTTGATTCGACTCATAGCAACGCTGTAGGACAGAGTAGAACTGCCCTACAGGGTTTCCAAGACTGTAAATCTGTAGAAAGCAGACTGCTACAGCTGTGCTGAGCAGTTGGTGGGTTCGACCCGCCGACCTTTCGGTTAACAGGCGGCCGCGTTAACTGCAACACCACCGGGGCTCCTCCTCTGCAGAGTAGAGGGTGCGTTTCCACTTTACAGGAGAGAAACGGGAGCTCGGCAGGGTTGACTGAGCATGTCTGCCGCTCCTAGCCATTAGCCGTGGGCAGGTGACTTCACCTTTCTGAGCCTCTGGAAATAACACCTACCCTCACCCTGTTGTGAGGATGAAAGCATGTGGTGTCGTTACTGTGCGGTAAACAGAAGGTGCTCCATAAATGCTAGTTTCTTCCTCAGTTCCTCCTTTATCCCAGACAAACATCAAGAACTGGAGGGGACAACTTCTTTCGAAGCACACGAGACCGAAGTACACTGGACATTTTGTGAGTATTTAGACCTACAACCTGTATGTTGAGATTTTTTTCCCCCCCTCCTTTCTGCGATTCTAAATTTGGTTTTGATTCCTTTCTGGCCCTCCCAGAATATGTTAGTGGCCCAAGTGATAGCTGAAGAAATGCACTAGGCTGTCTGGGTTCCTTGGGAGCCGGGAAATGCAACCTGGAGAAGAGGGCTGGGTCCATCTCGGCAGGGTTGGCGCACACTAACTTGCTGAGCACGGCCTTCCTGGACTTCCGGCCCCTTACTGGAGTCTTGGGGGCCCCCTTCAAATCACTACCCGCTACTCCTAGGCCTCTGCTCCAGCCCCCTGCTGCTTCCCCACTGCTGGCTACCAGCACCCTCCCCAAAGATTAATGACCCCCAGAAAATCAGGATATGGGCGGGGTGGGGGGGAGTGTTGCTGGCAGGGTTCTGTTTTACAGGGATTCGCAGGGCCATTTGTTAACTTTAACGCGGTGTTAGAGCAGGCAATCAGTCGCTGGGCCGGCCAGAGCTTGTAAAAGTGGGCCTGCCGCTTAGAGGTGTTCTGATTGCAGGCCTGTTGGGCTTTCTGATTTGTGGGGTGAGATGATGTGTGGCCGCTGGTTAGAAATACCATTTGTTGTTTGCTTGTGTAGGCCTAAACCAGATGTGTGGAATGAGAGGAGATGACCCTGGTGACATCTTTTTTTTTTCTTTTAATTGTTTTATTGTGGTAAAAATATATATAACAAAATATATGTCAGTTCAATATTTTTTACTATAATTCAGTGACATAGATTACGTTCATCATGTTATGCAACCATTAGAAAAAAAATTGCCATCGAGTCAATTCTGACTCACAATGACCCGGTAAGACTAAGTAGAACTGCCCCATAGGGTTTCCAAGGCTGCAGTGTTTACAGAAGCAGACTGGCCCATCTTTCTCCCAGGGAGTGGCTCAAACCACTGACCTTTCAGTTCGAAGCCTAGCACTTAACCACTGCATCACCGGGGCTCCTTATACAACCATGACCACTACCTTGTCCCAATTATTCCACCACCATTAACAGAAATTCAGTGCCCCGAAGCAAGACTCTCCAGGTCCCCCCCTCCCTGCCACCTCTCGTAACCACTAATAAAATTTGGTCTCTCTATATTTGCTTATTTCATATAAGTGGGCTCATACAATATTTGTCCTTTTGTGTCTGGCTTCTTTCACTCAGTTTAATGAAGTCCCTGGGTGGCACAAACGGTTAAGTGCTCGACTACTAGCAGAAAGATTGGCAGTTCCAACCTACCCAGGGTACCTTGGAAGATAGGCCTGGTGATCCGCTTCTGAAAGGTCACAGCCTTGAAAACCCTATGAAGAACAGTTCTCCTCTGACCTCCTCGGGTTGCCATGAGTCGGAATCAACTCAATGGCAACCAACAACGTTTTCAAGGTTCATCCATGTTGTAGTGTGTATCAGGACTTCATTTCTCTTTATGGCTGAGTAATATTCCATTGTATGGATATACTACATTTGTTTATCCATTCATCTTGTTGATGGACATTTAGGCTGTTTCGTTTTGGCTATCGTGAACAGTGCTGCAATGAACATTGGTGTACAAGCATCTGTTTGCGTTCTTGCTTTAAATTATTTTGGGTATATACCTAGGATTGGGATTGCTGGGTCACATGATAGTTCTATGTTTAACTTTTTGAGGAACTACCAAATTGGTTTCCACAGTGGCTGCACCATTTTGCATTCCCACCAGCAGTGGATGAGGGTTCCAGTTTCTCCACATACTCATCAATACCTATTATTTTCCATGTTTCTGATCATAGCCATTCTAGTAGGGGTGAAGTGGTATCTCATTGTGGTTTTGATTTGCATCTCCCTAAGGTGGTGCAGTGGTTAAGAGCTATGGCTGTGAACCAAAAAGGTTGGCAGTTCGAATCCACCAGCCACTCCTTGGAAACCCTATGGGGCAGTTCTACTGTCTTATAGGGTCGCTATGAGTCGGAATCGACTCCACAACCATGGTTTTTGTTTGTTTGTTTACTGACTGGTGACATCAAGCATCTTTTCATGTGCTTTTCCACCATTTGTGTACTGTTTTGAAAGAAATGCCTATTCAGTTCCTTTGCCCTTTTTTTTAATATATATATATTTTATTGTACTTCAGGTGAAGGCTTACAGAACAAATAGTTTCTCATGAAACAGTAGTAGACATGTTGTTTTATGACATTGGTTAACAACCCCACAACATATTAACCCTCTAAATTCTCAACCTTTTTTTTTTTTTTTTTTGGTGAAAATACACATAGCCAAAGATACACCGTTTCAAAAATTTCTACATACACAGTTCAGTGACATTGACTACGTTCTTCCAATTGTGCTGTTATTCTCACTTAAGATGAAGGCTTACAGAACAAAATAGTTTCTCATTTAACAGTTACTACAAATGTTGCCCTATGACAATGGTTAACAATCTCACAACACATCAACAATATCCTTACTCAAGCTTGGGTTCCCTATCACCAGCTTCCTTGTCCCCTTCTGCCTTCTGGCCCTTGTCACTGGACTCCTGTACCTCGTTAGTCTCATTTGGTTTTACAGGGCTGTCCACTCCCAGGCTGAACGGTGAACCTCGGAGGTAACTTCACCACTGAGCTAAAAGGGTGTCTGGGGGCCATACTCTCGAGGTTTCTCCGGTCTCCTTTAGGCCAGTAAATCTGGTCTTTATTTTTGTGAGTTAGCATTACACTCTACATCCTTCTCCAGCTCTGTCCAGAACCCTCTGTTGTGATCCTGGTCAGAGCAGTCAGTGGTGGTAGCCGGGCACCATCTAGCTGTACTAGACTCAGTCCGGTGGAGGCCTTGGTAGCTGTGGACAATTAGTCCTTTGGACTAATCTTGTCCTTGTATCCTGTTCTCTTCATTCTCCCTTGCTCCCGAAGGGATGAGACCAGTGGAGTATCTTAGATGGCCACTCACAGGCTTTTAAGACCCCAGACACTACTCACAAAAGTAGAAGGTAGAGCATTGTCTTTATAAGCTGTGTCATGCCAATTGAGCTAGATGTTCCCCGAGACCATGGTCCCCAGAGCCCTCCACCCAGCAACTCAGTCCCTCAGGGAGTTTGGATGTGTCCATGGGCCTTTGCCTGTTTTTTGATTGAGTTGTCTTTTTGTTGTTTCTGGTGACATCTTACACAACCAAATACCAGTCTGGGCCATGCAAATCAGCTCTCCTACCCTCCCCCTACGCTTGACTTCTCCGCTGGAGCAGCCACCAAACTAGTGGTTCCCTTGAGGTGAGCTGACTGCCTACAGGGCAGTGCTGGGGGGCAGACAGGCTCCGTATATTTATGAAAAAGGAAAACAAACAAACGAACAGGTATTATGTGATAGCCATGCCTAGTTCCCTTTTCCCCTCTTATTGTGCCTCTTCTCTCATTCATTTTTTTTTTTTTTTCCTTTTTCCCAGAAATTTCTGGGGCAGTATTTTCTTTCTGATTATAGAAGTAATACATAGTCATTGTAAAAATGTCATACACTGCAAAAATATGAAAAATGAATGTCTCCTCTATACCACCAAAGGTAACCCCACTGTGTATCTTCTGGACTTTTCTATGCATTTATGCACAGATGTGTGTGAGTGTGTGCATGCCTGCATGTGTTACCTATACTGCTCTGAAACCTGTTTTTTTGTTTTTGTTTTTATTTACAAATATCTGGGATGTCTTTGCATGTGAATACATATAGATTTACCTTATCCTTCTTGGTAGCTTCCTAGTGTTCCACAATCTGGCTATGCTATAATTTACCAACCCAAACATCTGTGACATTATCAACTGTCTTTGTTTCCTAGTGTTGCTGTAATAGAAATACCACAAGTGGGTGGCTTTAAAAAAGCAGAAATTAATTTTCTCATAGTTCAGAAGGCTAGAAGTCTGGATTCAGGGCATCGGCTCTGGGGAAGGCTCTTTCTCTGTAGACTCTGGAGAAGGTCTTTATCTCTTCCAGCATTCCTCAGCTCCTTGGAGATCTTCACGTGGCATCTTTCTTCTGCCATTTGTGCTTGCTTGTCTCTGTGTCTATGCTGCTCCTTACAGCTCAGAAGTGATTAGGTTTAGGATACATCCTATACTGATATGATCTCATTAACATAACAAAGAAAACCCTTTATCCAAATGGGATTATATTCACATGTATAGGAGTTAGGATTCCAACACATATTCTGGAGGACCACAATTCAATCCATGACATTCTGCCCTTTGTCCCCCAAAATTCATGTCCTTCCCACATGGAAAACACATTGACCCTATCACATCATCCCAAAAGTCTTATCCCAATCTAACATCAACTCTAAGTCCACAATCTTACCTTCTGAATCATCTAAATCAAGTATGACTCTGAGTGTGTTCCATCTGAGAGCAAAATTTCTTTCCATCATTGACCTGTGAAATCTAGAATGCACATTATCTGCTTCCAAAGTACAATGGTAAGGCAGGCACAAAGTAGATATTCTTATTCCAAATGCGAAAAATTAGAGGGAAAGAAGGGGTCACGGGTACCAAACAAGTCCAAAACTGAGAAGAGCAAATTTCATCAGCTCTCAAGACTTGAAAATAATCATCTCTTTTCCAGACACATCTAGGCAATGACCCTCCCCTCTAGACTCTGAGCATTGGCCATGTTCATGGAATTCACTGATCTTATCATGTTCCCCATCATCCCGAAGTAGCTGACTTGAGAGAACAGTAGAATGGCCTTTGAAGACTTAATTACAGTGCCAGCTAGATGGCAATACCTGCAGGGCTGGGGCAGTGTTCGCAAGGCGACTATATATATTCTAAATCAGCATCCAATATATGATGCTGTTTCTCCTTAACCAGGAATCACAGGCCCAGGAATCAAGGGGTGGAAATGAGAGTGGCACCATTCACTATTACCTACTGATCCACTTGTAAAATTTTTGCTTATTGTCCCCACAACTCTGCTTTGCTGGTCTGGAGATCTTACTTACAAAGGGAAGAATGCTCCCACCAGGAGACACAACACTGATTTCATTGAACTGGAAGTTAAGACTGCCACCTGCCCACTTTGGGCTTCACATGCCTCTAAATCAGTAGGCAAAGAAGTTGGTTGCTATATTGCCTGGTGTGATTGATCCTGATTAAAACCCAAAACCAAACCCACTGCCATTGAGTCAATTCCAACTCATAGCAACCCTGTAGGACAGAGTAGAACTGCTGCATAGGGTTTCCAAGGCAGACTGCCACATCTTACTCCCTCAGAGCAGCTGGTGGATTTGAACCACCAAGCTTTTGGTTAGCAGCCAAGTACTTTAACCACTGTGCCACCAGGGTCCCTGATTCTGATTACCAAGAGGAAATTGGACTGCTACTACACGATGGAGATAAAGGAGAGTATGTCTGGAATACAAGAGATCCCTTAGGGCATCTCTTAGTACTACCATACCTTGTGATAAAAGTCAATGGAAAACTATAACAATCCAATTCAGGCAGGACTTCTAACGGCCCAGACCCTTCTGGAATGAAGGTTTGGGTCACCCCACCAGGCAAAGAATCACAACCAGCTTAGGTGCTTGCTGAGGGCAAAGGGATATGGAATAGATAGTGGAAGAATGTAATTATAAACACCAGCTATGACCATGTGACCAGTTGCAGAAATGAGGGCTGTAATTGTTATGAATATGTTTGTGTATATATTCACATATGTATAGCAAGTATTTTTATTTTCTTCCCTTTCTTATTTCATTACTTATAAAATACAAGTTTTAAAAGGGGTTAGTGCATTTTCAGTTATACACATGTTAGTTGTATCATGTTAGGCAGAACTGTGACTTTGTAGTTGTCTTTATTTGGAGATTATGCACGGTTTAAGGAGATGTGTATGGGTGCCAAGTTGACAAGGAGTGGATTTGGGTGGTTAATTTTGTCAACTTGGCTAGGCTATGGTTGTCAGTAGTTTGACCAAACACTGCTAGACTAATTGCTGTTTCATAATGTAATTTAATGCAGTGTAATGTAATAACTTTCCGTAATGTAATTAATCAGTTGAAAGGGAGTTCCTAAGGGTGTGGTCTGTCTCTAGACTATAAATAATTATTTGATAAAACTCATCCTCTCTCTCTTCCCATCACCTAACCTACAGATCATGGGATGCAAGCCCACTGAAGTCTCCAGCCTGACACCTAACCTATGGATTTTAGACTTGCCACCTCCCACAATCGCATGAGCCAATCCCTTGAAACAAATCTCCCTCTCTGTATGTACATATATCTCACCAGTTCTGTTTCTGTAAAGAACTCTAAGACACCTACCATGTGCCATGTGCTTTACATTCATTATCTTATGTAGTCCTCACAATTACCCTATGAGGAAAATAGAGTTATTACCATTCTCATTTGGTAGAAGAGGAAATTGTGTTTCACGGAATGAAACCTTCCCAGGAAGGGTCTGACTGTCTATGTGGGCTGCCCAGCTGGTTCTTGGCCTTTTACAAATGGATGTTCGACACCCACCACCACTAGTATGGGGCTACTAGAAGAACTGGAAAGTTGGGTTGAGTTGATGGATTTCATATGAAAAAGTCAACTTACTGTTTTATCCAATTAGAAAAAAAATAGACTATGGTCTAACCATTTGATTAAACTGATGTGTATTCCCTAAAGTTCTCCAAAGAATTCAAACCAAATTCCTTGAGTTTTCTGTCCTATCAGGATTAAAGGTGTTCCTAAATGTCCAGTGTTTTAAATCGAGTCAGCAGTGAGTTCAGCATCTTTCATCTTCTCAATGAATACGGGCTGACTGGAAGGGCAGGAGGGTAGTACTTGGATCTCTGATGAGCATCCAAGGGCTTTGCCAATTTAACTGTGCCAATTCCAACTTCTCTCTGGGAACAAGGCCAGCACCAGGCAAAACTGATGTAGACAAGTCTGCCTCCCTGTCAGTGTCCCCAAAACTCCTCTTCAAAAACAGTATCTTCCTCTCCTACTCCAAAACCCCACAGAAGAGAAGGAACATGTATCGGTCATTTTCACTTTAAGGTGAATTTTGCTACCCTGATAACATCTTAGGAGCATTTGTATTTTAAATCTTGTATCTAATAATGGAATAAAACATAGTGGTCCCCTTTTATCTACTGTAATTATTATATGTACCCTGCTTGATGTGTTGAACTGGTTGATTTCTAAGGTTATTTCTACCTTTGAGCTCTCAGATTCAAAGTTAGAAGAACAAATGAAAGGGAGACTGGCGGGCAAGGAAACTTAGGTTAAGGGTAACACTGCAATTTAACCCCACGAGTTGTGGCCTGCTTTCCTGACATGCACAATAAAAAGGAAAGGACAATGGGCTATATCATTCTACTCATCTAATAAAATAAAGCTATGAGTTCATCAAGAGAGACAAACTTCTCTAGCAAAGCTTTCCACCACCACCCCCTAAAGTGAAAATAGCTTATTCTTTTTCTGATGTATTATTGTTAAAGAAATTCAATTAATACAGAAACTTATAAAGGAGAAAATAAAAATCAGCTGAAATTCTCCCACTAAGAGATTTGCACAACAGCTGTTTATGCTTTCTGTTATGTTTAATGAGTTTTACTGGCACAACCACACTTGTACTATAACATTCCCACTCTGGGGTTCTTGGTTACTTGACCTAACTCTTCAGATAGTTTTCCTAAGAAGAGTACAGAAAATAACTTTATTTTCTGAGTTGTTGCATATCCCAGAGTGTCTTTTTGTTGCATACACATGTGTCCAAGAACTTGGCTGAATATGGAATTCTTAAGCAACAACCTTTCCCTCTCAAAGTTCTGTATATATGACCTTTCTTTTTTTTTTTTTAACTGTTGTGATAAAGACCACTGCTGTAACACTCATCAAGGCAGGGGCACTAAACTGTGCCAGCCATCATATTCTTCACCACCAGGCAAAGAAAATCCAAATTGCACTTTCTGCTGTGAAAAAGATCTAATTTTTTAAAGTTTTTGCCTATCAGTAACATTTTTTAAAGCTGAATCTTGTAATTAAAGCTTTTTGCTTGTATATGCCATCTATTTTTTTCTGAAACTCAGTGATCCCTTTCAGTTGGTAGAATCAGATTTTTAACTCAACAGTTTTCTTCTAATATGTCTTTCATTATTGTTTCTGCTCCTTAAGGCTCCAGTTTCTTCCTCTGAGATATGTAACTCATAGATTGGCTAACTAGTCTTCCTTACCTACTGTCTTCTCTTATCACTTTCATCTAGCCTTTTAAAAAAATTTCACTCTGGGACAGTTACTTAGCTTTGTACTTTTTAAAATGGATTCTTTTTGCTATAGCAACCATTCTCAACATGTGGTCGGCAGACTTCGGCGGGGGGGGGGGGGGGGCGGGTGGTTCCCTGGAATATTACTCAGCCATAAAGAGAATGAAGTCCTGATACATGCTACAACACGGATTAACCTTGAAAACATTATGCTGAGTGAAATAAGTTGGCCACAAAAGGACAAATATTGTATGACTGTTTATATAAAATACCTAGAATAGCAAGTATGTAGAGACCAAAGCTTATTATTGGTTACCAGGGGCAGGCAGGAAAGAGAGAAAAAGGAAGATTCAGTGCTTAGGGGACACTGAGTTTCTGTTAAGAGTGATGGTATAATTTGGGTATAGATAAGTGGGGTGGTTGAACTTGATGAACATAATGTTACTAAACTGTACGTGTGAAGATTGTTGAAATATCAAATGTTCTGTTACGTATAAAATCACCCCAATTAAATTTTTTTCAAAATAAGATGCTAAAAAATTTTTAATAAAATATAAGCAAAAATTAATAATGTTATTTGTGTGTTTCACTGTGTTAACATTTGCACTGATGGTGCAAAAGCAATGGAAGGTAAAACAGCTGATGCCTTAACAATCAACAAGGCAGGGGCCCCAAACTGTGCCAGGCATGCTCCTTAAAAGAAAATGCAAGTTTCGCTTAACAGTGGGCTTGATGAAACAATAAATATTACTAATTTTATTAAATACCAAGCCTTGAGTTGACATCCTTTTATTATTCTGTGTGACAAAATAGAACGTACGCATAAGCACGTCTGCTGCGTAGTGAAGTATGTTAGTTATCTCAAGGAAACGCCTTTGTGCAACTGAGTTGCAAGCTGAACTAGTTGCTTTTTTCATGGGACACCACTTTTTCTTGAAAGAATGACTGACAGACTGTCATCATGGTTATGTTGCTATGGTAATTCAGACATGGATATTTGGCAGACATTTTCTCAAAAATGAGCAAAGACAGCCTGCCATTTCGAGGAAGACAACTGATAGTATTTGTTGTCAGTGATAAAATTTGAGCATTCAGGCAAAATTGGAATTTTGTAAAACATGTATCTGCCACTGTTGGCTTGACAGGTTCCCAATAGTTAAAGACTTCTCTCATAAAATTGGTGGTGATATTAAGAAATGTGATTTTTTTACACTGTATAATGAAAATGAAATGTGTCAACATTCAGAAGATCTGTGTAACTCATTGAAGCAATATTTCCCAAGTGACCAGTGTGTGATGTTACAAAATCATGTATGGCTAAAAGATCCTTTCAAAGTGCAAGAAAACCAATGGATTTTAATATAATAAAGTGATATGGTTTCAGATTCTACATTGCAACTAACTTTTAAGAAGCCACCACTTGTGGGTTTTGGTGTAGTAGCAAAGAAGACTACTCACAATTATCTGAAAAGGCTATTAAAATTCTCTTCTTCTTTCCAACAACGTTATCTGTGTGAGGTCAGATTTTCCTTATATACTTCAACCAAAACTACATATCACAACAGATTGAATTCAGAAGCAGTTATGATAATCCAGCTGTCTTCTGTTTAGCCAGACATTAAAGAGATTTGCAAAAATATAAAACAGTGACTTTCTTTTCACTAAAATGTTTTTCATTTTGAAAACGTAGTTGTTTTTCATTAAAAAATGTCATGTTAACATGTGTTCTGGATTGAATTGCATCCCGAAAAAATGTGTGTCAACTTGGCTATGTCATGATTTCCAGTATTGTGTGATTGTCCACCATTTTGTCATCTGATGTGATTTTCCTATGTGTTGTAAATCCTACCTCTCTGATATTAATGACGCAAGATTAGAGGCAGTTATGTTAATGAGGCAGGACTCAATAGGCACGATTAGGTGGTATCTTGAGTTAATCTCTTTTGAGATATAAAAGAGAGAAGCCAGCAGAGAGACAGAGGGACCTCATGCCACCAAGAATTAAGAATCAGGAGGTGAGTGCATCCTTTGGACCCGGGGTACCTGCACCGAGAAGCTTCTAGACCAGGGGAAGATTGATGCCAAGGACCTTCCCCCAGAACTGACAGAGAGAGAAAGCATTCCCGGGGAACTGGCGCACTGAATTGAGACTTCTAGCCTCCTAGACTGTGAGAGAATAAGTTTCTGTTTGTTAAAGCCAGCCACTTGTGGTATTCCTGTTATAGCGGCACTAGATAGCTAAGACACCATGTAACCCGTAAAAACCAAAACCAAACCCATTGCCTCGAGTGGATTGTGACTCATAGTGACCTTATAGGACAAAGTAGAACTGCCCCATTGGGTTTCCAAGGAGCAGCTGGTGGTTTCGAATTGCTGACATTTTGGTTAGCAGCTGAGCTCTTTACCACAGTGCCACCAGGGCTCCAAGACAACATGTGAAGAGTTTATTACTTTTATTTTTTAATGAATTTAAAATAAATATTGTTTTAAATTTCTGTTTTTATTTGTAACACAGTAAATAAATATCAATAGCTGTAGCACACTTAAGCAAAAGCTCTTTGGGGTCCTCAATATTTTTAGTAGACTATTTTTTAGAGTAGTTTTAGGTTTACAGGAAATTGTGCAGACAGGACACAGTTTTTATATACCCCCTCTCCCTCCTGCACACTGTTTCGCCTATTATCAACTTTGCGTTAGTGTGGTACAATTGTGACAATTGATAAGCCATTATTGATACATTATTATTAACTGAAGTCCATAGTTTGCATTAGGGTTCACTCTTTGTGTTGTACAGTCTTGTGGGATTTGATAAATGCATAATATCAAGTGTCCACCATTACAGTATCATACAGAATAGTTTTACTGCCCCCAAAATGCCCTGTCCGCCCGTTCATCTCTTCCTTTCTCCCCTTGAAACCCTGCAACCACTGGTTTTTTTTTTAAATATTTTATTGTGTTTTAGGTGAAAGTTTACACAACAAGTTAGGTTTGCATTTAAAATTTTTGTACAAATTGTTGCATGACACTATTACAATTTTCCCAGTGTGTCAGCATTCTCATTATTTCCATTCTGTTTATTCTGTTTCCACTGATCTAGTTTCCCTGCCCCTTCATGCCTTCTCATCTTTGCTTTTGAGTAAATGTTAGCCATTTTGTCTCATATACTTGATTGTTCTAAGGAGCATATCCCTCATGGGTGACATTGTTTATTTTATAAGTCAATCTATTATTTGGCTGAAAGGAGACTTCTGGGAGTAGCCTCCATTCCAAGTTAAAAGGATATCTTAGGATGATAGTCTCGGGGGTTTCTCTAGTCTCTATCAGTCTAGTAAGTCTGGTCTGTTTTAGGAATTTGAGTTTCATTCTACATTTTTCTCCCATTCTATTCGAGACCTGCTATTTTGTCCCTAGTCAGAATGGTTGGTAATGTTAGCGGGGCACCATCTAGTTCTTTTGGTCTCAGGCTACAAGAGGCCGTGGTTCGTGTGGGCTATTAGTCCTATGGGCTGGCTTCTTCTTTGAGCCTTTGGTTTCCTTCTTTCTCTTTTGCTCCAGATGGGGAGAGACCAATAGTTGTATCTTCGACGGACACTTGCAAGCTTTAAGACCCCAAACACTACTCACCAAACTAGGATGTAGAACATTATCTTCATGAACTTTATGAACAATTGACTGAGTTGTCCCACAAGACTATGGTCCCAAGCCCTTTAACCCAGTAAATCAATCCTATGAGGTGTTTGGATATGTCTTTG
The DNA here is from genome assembly GCA_030035585.1 of Dugong dugon. NCBI lineage: Eukaryota > Metazoa > Chordata > Mammalia > Sirenia > Dugongidae > Dugong > Dugong dugon. The sequence continues at coordinate 101,175,635 of CM057469.1, read as the reverse complement.
TAACTGTGCCTCCTATGTGCTTTATTATATATATGGATATATATATAATAGTGTCCCCAAACATGTATATACTTATGCCTACAAATATATATGCACGTGCATGTACTCACATATACCTTCCTATACACATATAGCATACGTATCTACCTCTGTAACCACACACATATTCTTTGGTTATTATCACTGTTGTTGCAAAATTGTATATGTTATAACATTTACCATAATTGTCCTTTATTCTGTGTACTTCTGAGTGTCTTCATTTACCTTGGTCAAGCTGTGCTGACTTCCCCCATATTGTGTATTGCCTTCCCATCACCAGAAATAACAGATGTCTACTATCTAGCAAGTGACTCTCCCTCCATCCCCCTCCCATCCCTGGCAACCATCAAAGATTTTTGCTTTTTGTGTATATACCTATTCTTAACTTTTTATAAAAATGAGACCATACAATATTTGTCCTTTTGTGATTGACTTATTTCACTCAGCATAACGTTCTCCAGATTCGTCCATGTTATGTTTTGCAAACTCACAGTTATTCTTTATAGTTGTGTAGTAACCACTGAGCTTTTTACTGTCTATAGTTTTGCCTTTTCTAGAATGTCATATAGTTGGAGTCATACCGTATATAACTTTTTCAGACTGACTTCTTTCACTTAGTAATATGCATTTAAGATTTTTCTGTGGGTTTTTTTTTTGTGTGTGTGTGTGCGTGTGTGTGTGTGTGTGTGGCTTGACAGCTCATTTCTTTCTTCTACTCTTTTTAATTAAACATTTATTATGGTGAAATATATGTAACAAAACATTTGCCATTTCAACCATTTTTACATGTACAATTCAGTGACATAAATTATGTTCACCGTATTGTGCAACCATCACCACTATCTATTCTCACATTTTGTCATCACCCTTGGCAGAAACTCAGTACACTCTAATCAATACCTCCCCGGTTCCCTCTCCCGCCCACCCCTGGTAACCACTAATAAACTTTGGTCTCTATGCATAGGTCATTTCTTTTTATCACTGAATGATGCTCCATTGTATGGCTATACCACAGTTTATCCATTCACTTATTGAAGGACACCTTGGTTACTTCAGATGTTTGGCAATCATGAATAAAGCTGCTATAAACACTCATGTACAGGTTTCTATGTGGACGTAAGGTTTCAGCTCATTTGGGCAGATATCTAGGAGCATGATTGCCGGACTGTGGGGTAATTTGTTTTTTAAGAAACTGCCAGACAGTCTTCCAAAGTAACTGGACCATTTTGCATTCCCTCCTGCAAGGAATGAGAATTGCTGTTGCTCTGCATCCTTACCAGCATTTGGTGGTGTTCCTCAGTAATTTTTAGGAATTTAAAGGGATCCTGAGGACAGAAAGTTTATGTGCTGTCCTCTCTTTGGTTCACAGGCTGTTCCATAGTCAGTTCTGGTCTTACTCGCCTCCTATGCAGCTTTGACTCTGGCTCCTCTGTTTTCAGTTATCTTCTTATTTTAGCCAGCTCCCTTTATATCTCTTCTCTTATCTCTGGCTGTTTTCTCTTAGTTCCCTCTGCCGCCAGTTCCGTGGAGGCCACATGTCTTTCAGAGGACACTAAACAGCAGTTAGTTATCTAAGATTAGCATCTGTTTCTTGTAGAACGGTCATTTTAGAAAGATCTGCTGCCTCCGGATTTGATGGCAGTTTTCTTTGCTTTAAGGTCTACTATCTTTTCATTGGCCCCTTGTTGGTATTTTTCTACTGTATGGAGAGCCTGTATCCAGGCTCAGCCTTTGCCATCAGATTAGGTAAATGGAGTGAAATGGAGTCTAGCATGCGAAAGCTGGACAATGAATATGGAAGACCGAAGAAGAATTGATGCATTTGAATTATGGTGTTGGCAAAGAATCTTAAATAAACCATGGACTGCCAGGAGAATGAACAAATCTATCTTGGAAGAAGTACAACCAGAATGCTCCTTAGAAGCGAGGATGGCGAGACTTTGTCTCACATACTTTTGACATGTTATCGGGAGGGACCAGTCCTTGGAGAAGGGACATCATGCTTGGTAAAGTAGAGGGTCATCAAAAAAGAGGAAGACCCTCAAGGAGATGGATTGACACAGTGGCTGCAGCAATGGGCTCAAACATAGCAACGATTGTGAGGATGGCGCAGGACCGGGCAGTGTTTCATTCTGCTGTGCATGGGGTCGCTGTGAGTCAGAACTGACCCGACAGCACCTAACAACAACAACAGCGTGGAGACCCTCTATCCAGGCTCAGCCTTTACCATCAGACTAGGTAAATGGAGTGTCCTTAGCCTCCCACAAGAGCCCTCCTCTCATGGATCTAAGCCTTCCTAGCTCAGATGTTCATGAGTGGTGAGCATTATCTGTGGTGTTTCTGAGCCAGCCTACGGTCTGATCTTCTCCTGCTTAACTCTTGGACTCTCTGATTAAGTTGAGAATCAAACGTAGGTTACAGACTTCTTTGAGCAGCTACTCTCCACCTTTCCCTTTTCTATCTCTGTTAATGGCACTTCCTTTAGCAACTAGCCATCTGAAGAAGTAGCATGCCTTCAGCTCCCCACCTCTTGCTTTCACTGTGTTTCTGCTGGGAGCTGCTGCAGTCTTTGTTGCTTTGAAGGTGATGCAGGAAAAGAGAATGGGACTAGGCTCTGTCTGATCATGAAGATAATCCCTGCCCAGGTGGAAGGCCATCACTGGCAAATGGATTGAGTAATACAAAGCTATTGCCTTCCTTCCTGGAGGCTCTGTCCAGTTCTGGCTCTGAGGATGCAGCATGAATGGCGTGAAATCCAAGGATGTTCTTCGAAATGCATCCCAGTGGGCAATGTGGTTAGTGAAAAGTCTGCCTGGATTTTGGCTTGTGGCCGCTCTTATCTTTGGTCACGAGGCTCTTGCCAGGTTCTATGTTTGTGTAAGACTTCCTGGGAATCTTAAGGGGATGCTGCCAGGGGGTATCGGGTGTGTCTGGTCTGCTTCTACACTCACCTGGGAGTCCTAGAGATTAATATTTGTGGCTTGATCCAAAAACCATCTCACATTTTTCCCTCTTTTGTCAAGCCTGGGTAATTAACTACCTCTGTCTCCTACTCACCATGCTCCGTCAGTAACTATGGTTGCCTTTTGAATGTCTTCCAAAAATGCCTTTTCCCTGCCAGAAGAGAGAAAATGGATTATGTCTGCCCAGCCCTGGAAGCTGACACTGTAGGCTGTCACAAAACTATCCTGTGCAGTGTGCAGTGAGGGAGACAGGGTGAGCAGAAAGAGGAAGAAACACCAACTCCAGGGTTGGGGTCCCTTTCTGAGTCTCCCCTCTGGGGCCAGGACGCTGTGGTGTGGCTCCTGGGTGGTATTTTTGAATGAATGCCTTTGCTTCCTCACCAGCCTGATGCAACAAGTAGACACCCAACCAGAGCCCAGATATTTACATAGTGGAAACTTGGCATTACATTCCACAAAACAGAGTGTGCACGTCTGCAAATACCCTAGGCCTCCCTGCGTGCTTGCAGGCCCCTAAGTGCCATTCACCAGCTTTTAAGTTCTTTTCACAGACAGCGAGCCACAGAGAGGGAGGCCTGACTCGGAGCACAGAGGGCCCGGCTGTCTGCTGCCACCACCTCCTGCCACTGAAGACTTGGCAGGGAAGGAAGCAGTGGGTTTTACAGCTGGTGTTTTTGGTTTAGAAAAAAGAGAAAGAGAGAAAGCAAGAAAAAAGAACTTTTAAAAAAATCCCTTGCACATGTAAAATGACACTGAATGTAAGTATATATGCAGTATTTTGGGATGAGAGAAATTACGTGTTTGGGATGATTCATCATCCCTCTTGATGACAGCGAAGGAGGTTTGCACTCAGCCTCTGATATTTTGGGAGCTTGTTCCAAAAGCCCTGAAAAGAAATCAGGAGAAGGCCTGAGTTCCTGGCCCCTTCCTTAGAAGGAAGGTTGTGTCCAGGCTAAATTAGGGCAGTGTGGTCTTTGCTTCCTCTCTCCCTTCTGACTGGCAGAGATTCTCATTTTTCTACCAAAAACTGGGTCAGCTGCTTCGTGGGTGCAGGGGGACCAGGGAGTCGGGAGCGGGGAAAGCCGCGATCTCCTGAGCCTGACTTGAGCCTAGAAACACGTGTTGACAGAGCTGGATGGGAGGGCCCTACCCAGTGCTGTCTCCCCAGCAGGTACTGCCGTGTCCCTGGAGGACAGTTGAGCATTGCCAAGGCCGGGCATCCAGCGGCCAGGAACACGCAGTCTTTCTAGGATTCAGCCTTTGCAAGTTACCAAAACATAGTGTACTGCTTCTAGGCTGACGCATACCTTGGCAGGGGCCATGGGGCTTCTGCCCAGAGCTGGGAGTCCCCAGGGTCAGGCTGACCTCCAGGCTGCAGTTTGGCCTGGAGGAGGGGCCCCACGGCGGGTGTGGTGGCCTCTCAGAGTAGACTCATTCCCTCAGAGCACCAGGGCCGGATTATCGTAATGTGAAGGTGGGAAGCAGGTGGACCTAGGGGCCAAGTTCACAGCCCAGCACCTGGGGAGAGTCTGGCAGCAGCTTCTGGCCTGGCCGGGGCACCCCAAATTCCTTCCCTCACATTCAGTGTGAGATGCAAGGGTTTCCTCTACCCTTGGTTACAGGCGAGTTGTGAGTTAATTGTTGTGATTACACAGCCTTCTGTACAAGAGTGAACCATTATACCTCTGAAATTCAAAACTTCACTTTTCCAAAGCTGTCTTAGACTCAAGTCTGGCAAAATAGAACACAGAGCCCAAAAATTAAAACAATTAACTCTACTTGTTACTGTTTTTTTTTTGCCTTGGGAAGCAGTTTCGAGGACATTTGCTTATAATAATTTACTAAGCTTAAGCTCTACATGTATTTCATGGGTTTTTCTGTATGTTTTCTCTTTTTCAGTACAAGGGTTTAAAAAAAAATTAAGGCTCTCTGCAGATGAATTAGCAATTGGGTGGCACCTAAAAGCTAATGGAGCCACGGTGGCACAGTGGTTAAGAGCTCGGCTGCTAACCAGAAGGTCAGCAGTTCGAATCCACCAGCCACTCCTTGGAAACCATATGGGGCAGTTCTACTCTGTCCTATAGGGTCACTATGAGTCCAAATCAACTCGACGGCGGTGGGTTTGGTTGTTTTGGTTTTTTGCTATTAGGTGTGGCCACGTGACTGCTCTGGCCAGTGTGCTATGAGCGGAAGTGAGCCATGTGAGGCATTTAAGAGTCAGTGTGTAGACCTCCTATGTTCTCCTCTCCCCCCACCCCAATGCCATGCCCCACCCCCAGAGCAATCATGGAAACCACCCGATGAGGTGGGAAAACCACAAGGTGAAAGTGGATTGGCTTGCTGAGTTACTACAGGAAAGACAGCTGACCTGGGGACCAGCCTAGTCAGGGAGTGAGTGAGTGAGTTAATGAATGAAAAATCTTGGTTAGGCCAATATAATTTCAGGCTTGTTTGTTAATCACTGCAGACTATCCCGACTAATACAGTTCATATAAGAAACATCAAACTGTATGAAACAGACAAAAAAACAAGCTTCCTTGGGTGGTGTAAGTGGCTTATGCAATCACTGCTAACAGAAAGTTTGGAGGTTCAAGTCCACCCAGAGGCACCTTAGAAGAAAGGCCTGGTCACCTGCTTCCGAAAGATCTGCGCCGTGGAGCAGTTCTACTCTGCACACATGGGGTTTCTGTGAGTCGGATTCAACTAGAGGGCAACTGGTTTTGGTTTGGTGCCCTAGTGAAGGGAAGGCCAAAATGTCACCAGAGGACAAGCCACTCCCCTGTTTGCAGAGCAGGCATCACTAATCCTGCATTCTCTCCACTGGGCCTGTAAGTGGCTTCAGAATCTTCTCAAGCCTTAATACTAGCTGAGAGGCCACCTTTGCTGAGCAGACCTTCTCCATCCAAGTCAGCGCAGTGGAGGGAGCTGCAGCCAAGAGACTAGGCCCTCGCTCCGAGCTGCTTCATCTCTCTGGACCTCAGTCCATGCCTCTTTTGGTGAACTAGACCTAACAAGTCTCCACCTACCTGGGACAGCAGCCTTGACAGATGACCTTTCCAGTTCCTTCTGTCCTGAAGAGGTGTGATGGAGGAGATGGTGGCTGGAAAGAGGAACCTCTGTACCCACAGTCTTGCTTTCATTCAGAAATATCCCTGGGGTTAGGCAGGGGCTCTAAGGTCTGTTATTGTCAAACCTGAGGGTGGCATGGGACTTCCCAAAGCCAAGAGCCCTCATGGTCCCCTGGTGCCATCCCTGAAGACCTGGTGATGCTGGAAGTGCAATCCCTGAGCCAGTGACTTGGCGAGGGACCCCAGCTGTCCCCTGATGCCATCCTGCCCTTGTTATCAAAAACCCAGTACTGCTCACACACCATCTGCTCCTTGGAAACCCTATGAGGCAGTTCTACTGTGCCCTATAGGGTCATTATGAGTCAGAATTGACTCCAGGGCAACAGTCTTTTTTTTTTTTTGGCTCACAAATGTGAAGGGAATTTGCCTGAGGATGATCATTGCAACATTGTTGCTAATGGCAAAAATCGAGAAAGTCCTAGAAGTCCCTAAGGGGTGGACTGGTTAAGTTCTGATCTATCTGTACTGCAAGCCACTATGCAGCCATTTAAAAACTCAGGCAGCTCTCTTTGTACTGATGCTAAATTCATCCAAGAATTGTTGGTAAGGGAAAAAACCACGGTAAGACAATGTGGCTAGTACAGGGCCATGTGTATGCACACACATATACACACACAAACATGTATACACACCCGTGTATGTTTTCAGCACAGCTGGAAGGCAACCCAAGAAACCAGTAATGGAGATTGCCTCTGGACTGGATTCTGCTCGGAGGAAGAGCTGATTTTCATTGTGAACTCTTTTGTACTATTGCAATTTTTTTTACCATATATGGATGTATTCTGTTGTCCTTTAAGGTTTGTTTTTTTTTTTTAATCAAAGAAGTGAAAATAGAAAACAGTCACTTTGGAATCCCAGTCATAGATTTCAACTGAGCTTCACCACACCAAAACTGTGATCTCAGGCAAACTATTTAACCTTGCCAAACCTCAGTTTCCTCATCTGTAAAATGGGCATAACAATAGTGCCAGCATCACTGGGTTGTTGTGAAGATTAAATGAGACAACGAAGAAAAGTTTAGCACAGGGGCTGGCACCCATTAAGCATTTTTGGCATCCATTCATGGCACCCATTAAGCTATTTTTGATAAAGCCCAAAGCCCACTGTCCATTTGACCACAGGGCCCAAACATCTGACACAATCATTAAGACCATTCCTTGAAGAGCAAGTGCTGGTATTGGTTTTAATATTTTATCACCTGGCAGCATCTTGTGGAAAATACTCATTCGTAGCTTCTTCCTGTGCCCTGCCCAGCCTGCTATTAACAGTCCCCAAAGCCTTTTTAAAAAGTGTGCTTCTCCATATGGTTTCCCAAAACTCTTTCTCAATAGACAGGGTTGATGTATAGCTGGGTGTATATCCTTTTCTCCTTGAGTTTTTACGGAGGATGTGAGGGGACGTGCTCTTCTTAGCCAGTGAAGGAGAAAAGACTCTCGAAGCCATTATGAGTCTGACACCAATTCAATTACCCCATCCGTGCCCTTTTTAGCTAAGCACTTCCTAAACTTCATTAGTGCTGCAGTAATGCTGCCAGCTGACGTCTTGCCCTCTGCTGAGAGAATGCTTTACACAGAAGAGGACAAACCTCTGCTGCAGCAGGTCACTGCAGCATACCTGTTCCGTCAACAAAGGCGACCCAGGGTGCGCCAGGTGGAACCGTGGGCCCAGGGGAGGTGTGTGGCCAAGTATAAACTTGCCCCTTCCTGGTTCTTGTCACCCAGAGTTTCTAGTTATCTTTTTTAAAAAATTTAAGAACATGGTTTTATATAGCCTACTTTGGCTCATTCCTCATGAGAAAAGTAGCACTAGAGTCTATCCCAGAGCCCCAACAGAGCCCAGCTTCCCCTACCATAAATGCTAGCTTACCTGTCTGCCAGACTAAACCTTATGCCTTACTTATCCCTGCAACATCCATCGACGACCTGACTGCCAACACCAGGTGGTGAGGAGATATCGGCGAGACTGAGTTTTCAAGAACTGTAGTGCTGGAACCAAGGGAAGGATCTTGGAAACCCTGGTTGGTACAGATGGATGGAGCTACTTGCCTTTGAAAAGACCAATGGGCTTGGGCCATGAGCATCTGGACGTCTTCCATGACGGACTGGATTTCAGAGACCCTTTCCATGTAGCTGGACTATTCTTATGTAACCAGAGGGAAAGGAATGGACACCCCTTCTCCTGAAATATGACTGAGATTGAACTTGCCACCATAGAGAGTGGGAACAATTAAGTAATCCTACTTAACCAGGGAAACTCTGGTGGCCAGGGGGTTAAGAGCTATGGCCACTAACCAAAAAGTCAGCAGTTTGAATCCACCGGGCGCTCCTTGGAAACTCTTTGGGGCAGTTCTACTCTGTCCTAAAGGGTCACTATGAGTCAGAATTGACTCGACGGCAACAGGTTTTTACTTAACGAGGGGAAAAAGTAATGTGATTATTTTTTGTATCGAGTTACAAACTAACAGGCATATCAACTGCATTTGTATATCTTGCGCTTAGCACCGAAACTGGCACATGGTAGACGCTCAGTAAATGTTCGTGTAATTAATGAATGACCAATCCTCAGGCCTTGCAAGATCTTCAATCATCAAATGAAAATGCAATTACTTTTCATAAGGTTTATTATTTTCAAAGGCAGAATGGGCTCTCACCATTTAGAAAATTATTCATCCTTATTAAAAAGCAGAAATTCTCCTTATACTTCATATCATTCCCCTGCTCAACCCCTCTGATAGCTTCCTATGTCACTTAGAATAAAATCCAAAGTCCTTACTGTGACCTTCACAGTCCTACAAGATCTGGCCCCTGCTGTCTTTCTGACCTCAATTCCAAACACTCTTCCTTTCTTTTACTCCCTCAAGTCACGCTGGTCTCCTTGTTGTTCCTCAAACAAGCTCTTGCCCCAGGACCTTTGCACCTGCTGTTCCCTCACCTGACACTCTCTGCCCTGAGATCTCTGCATGGTTTCATCCCTCACCTCCTTCAGGTCTCTGTTCAAATGTCACCTCTTTAGAAAAGACTTCTCAGATCACTTTACCTAAAATAGCATCCGTTCTTAGCCTCCCCACCCTATATTATATGCTTAGCTTATTTTATTCCTCCTCAGAGCCCTTAGCTGACATATCTATAATATAGTTACTTGTTTGTAGTCTAGCTTCCCGATGAGAGCCATAAGGACAAAGATCCTATTCACTCCTGAATCCCCAGTACCTAGAACCATACCTGGCACGTGGTAAACCCAAAACTAAAAACCCGGTGTCATCGAGTTGATTCCGACTTATAGCGACTCTATAGGACAGAGTAGAACTGTCCCATAGGGTTTCCAAGGAGTGGCTGATGGATTCAAACTGCTCACCTTTTGGTTAGCAGCTGAACTCTTAACTAGTGCACCACCAGGGCTCCAGCACATAGTAGGAACTCAAGAAATGTTTGTTGAGTAAATGAGTGAATTTCACAGCAAATGAGTGCCTAGGGCCACCACACTCCCTGGGTATATTCTGGAACTGAGATTTGATTGATGTGAATTTCAGACACAGAATAGAATGTTGGAGCTGGAGGAGACCTCGGAGTCATGGACTTCTGCCTTTTCACGGCTCTGCTGGGACAGACCAGGGGTGTGTATCTGACACCCTTGAAGCCTGGGGCTTTCCACTGATTGTGAGGGAACAGCTCGGCCTTGGTGAGGGCAGGCTGTCAGCCTAGCCACTCTGTGGTGTCTTCCCCAGAGGTGAGTGAAGACATGGCTGGGTCTGGGAACAAGAGGGAAACTCCATAGACTGTCATAGCTATTCGGAGAAAATAAAGCTGGGAAGCCCTGGGTTATACAGATCTCCCTACTGCTCAGGTCATGGGGAAGTTTCTATGCATTGTGATCCTCCAAGATGGGGTTACTGTGAACACCATTTCCCAACCTTTTCTTTTTTTTTTTTTAACCCTTTTCAGGTAGATCCTTTTGTGGAATTTGTGTTCCCTGGGACACACTCTGGAAATCTGGTTTCATGCTTTCTTGCTGGCTGAAGTACCTTCTGAATAGGTGTGTGGGGAGCTGCAAGACGGTAGGTTGCTTTGGTTACCTAGAGAACCCGGAGATGGGGCTTGCCCTTTCCATGAAGTCAGGCCTCACCAGCTCTTTCCATCTCTTAGCGGTGCTCTAAAGCTAAAGCGTATCCCTTTCTTCCGGGAGGCTCCTTCTCCACCCCAGCAGACCCACACTGCTCCCTTCAGCGTTCCTGCTCAAGTCCCACACACACGTCTCACCAAGCTCTTCCGTTCTCCAAGTGCCACCTGCAGCCTTTTCCTGTCTTCCCACTTCCTGAGGCCCTGCTTGGAGGGCTTCCTTCCTCCAGGAGCCCAAAACTGACTGCCTCAGGGAGACGAGATTCCCAGAGGTGGCCGTCTTCCCCGCGCTCAGCGGCCCCTGCGGAATTCCACAGCCGCCGAAGCTCCGTGAGTGGATGAGCAGCCAAGGGGGACCAGGGGGTTCCTGAACAGGATGTGCATGGTCCACCTGGGTAAACCATCAGCACACGCTGTAGGCGTATTCCGGTGCCTGTGCGCTGAGGTAAAGAAGGCTGCGCGGGATCTCCCACAAGGGAAACGGTAGTTACCTCTGGGGGGTGGGACTTGGTGGGATTCTTTTTTGCTTAGCTGTTTTTTTTTTTCTTTTCTTTTTTTCCTGTATGTTTAAAAAAAGGGAGCACTTGTGTCAGTATGATGAGGTAGACAGCGCGATGGTCACAGAGTCTGTAGTTCTTCTTCGATTCCTCACTAGCTGTGTGACCTCAGATAAAGCACTTACCCTCTCGGGGCTCCTCATCTGAAAGATAAACCACCTTCGTTCTCTGAGGTTCGGCAAGAACCGTCTCTTTTCCACAGCTAGATTGCAAGGCGCGCTGTGCCCGATGTTCTTACTTCCTTTGCCTTTGCCCGCACGCGGGGCCTTGCCTGCTGCATTGTTATTTTTTATTACTGCAGGTGCTAAATAAATCCTCAGTGACTGAACCCCAAGCCAAATACGTTTATGCTTGTCATCAGTCCAATTCTGCGCGGCTGGGATGGAGCCCAAGGCACTGGGAAGGCAATAAATCTGTTCTTTCAGCCCCACCCATTTCTCCACCAAACAGATGTGGTAGCCAGGAGCCAAGGCTTGGGGGCCCAGCGTTGGGCTAGGGGCAGGAGCGAGTGCGAGGCCTGTTGAACTGGAAGCTGGGAGCAGGGCTGGCTGGCTTCACCTCCTCCCCACCCCGCCCCCACGGGAGGCCTGTGACTAAGTTTTTGGCAGTGATTTCCCCAGAAGGAAGGGATAAGGCCCTGAGAAGGTCCAGAAGCAGCTCTCGATGGTAAGAGCCATATCCGGGCACAGTCCTGCCTTTGCTTTTGCCACTGTGAGCCTGGGCAATTTGCTTCACTGCTTCAGGCCTCCGTTTCCTCGCCCATTAAAATGGACAATAAACCCGTGGTTATCCAGTCGAGTCCAACTCATGGCGGCCCCATGTGTGTCAGAGTAGAACTGTGCTCCATAGTATTTTCAGTGGCTGATTTTTTCGAAGTAGTTCTACTTTTTGGAAGTAGATCACCAGGCCTTTCTTCCAAAGTGCCTCTGGGTGGACTTGAACCTCCAACCTTTCAGTTAGCAGTCTAGTGAATAAACTGTCCCACCACCCAGGGACTCCAAATGAACAATAACACCTGTATTTTGGATTATCATGACCAAAACATGAGATTATGCATGCATAGTCTGGCACATAGCAAGTGCACAGAATTACTGAGGGGTATCTCTTAAAATAGTTTGAGGGTCAAAGGCTAGCTCCCCACTGAGTAGCTCCCAGGTGGTTCAATGTACAAGGCTGACTCAATGCCTAGGACCTTTCCCCAGTTATAACTGAGCTGCAGTGAATGCCCCTCATTTAAAGCAAGCTCCAGTTCTGAAAGGTGCGAGGCCCAGCCTTTGGAGATATTGTACAAACTCCAGGAGAAAGATGTGGCAGTCTGCTTCCATAAAGATTACAGCCTTGGAAACCCTATGCGGGCAGTTCTACTCTGTCCTATATGGTCACTATAAGTCAGAATCAACTTGACGGCAGTAGATGGCGGTATAAACTCCAGTGGATTTATTACCCAAAAGCAACAGGCGGTGCACCTTCTGTGTGCCAGACACAGTGGATGGTGGTACAAACTCCAGTGGATTTATTACCCAAAAGCAACAGGTGGTGCACCTTTTGTGTGCTAGACACCAGCTAGGTGCTTCATATACTTTATGATCCCTTTTACAGAGGAGCACAGAGAGGATAAGGTTGTGTCCAAAACCACATGGCATGGTAAATGGTGGAACTGGGATCCAAATGCTGCTGAGTTACTGCACCAGAAGAGAAGTATCTTCTCCAGAGTCTGCTCACTCTGGAATTTTCCATTCCATTTGTTTAACACCACTTGTTGTGAAAGCTTCCTAATATGTCTCGGGAAGGAATGTGCTAAATGGTACTAGATACAAACTCACTTCTTCCACATATGGGCACTGTATGTGCTACACCTTTAAATAACTCTGAGACGTTCTGCTCAGGATGCTCGTGGCATGGGGAGGAGGTCCTTATTGCCTTATGGCTGCTGAGTTCCTCTGGGAAGGACTTGTGGTGAAGGGAGAGAGACCTGGGGCTGGGTGCTGACTGAAAGAGGAGCATTTCCACCAAATCCTTTGGCTGACTTAAACCCTCTGAAGTGTTCCCTCAGAACGCACCATCCAAATGGGAGGGGAAAGGACTGGAGAACCAGCAGGTGCTGAACAAATGGTACCTGAAACGGAGGTGCTTGGAGACAGGCGTTGAGGGACTACAGCTGGAAGGAGGGATGCTCAGGGATTCAGACACACTGGAGTTTCACCAAGGACCCTGGTGGTGCACTGGTTAAGTGCTCAGCTAACTGAAAGGTCCCTCTGACGGAATTGACTTGAAGGCAGTGTGTTTGGTTTTTTATGGTTTGGAGTTTCACTTTTGATCTTTTGGCTTCTATATGAGACCAAGGGACAGAAAACTTTTCCAAAGTCATTTTCTATTTACATAACTATAACTAGTTCAAGGACCATGGTGGAAGTGGAGAGTCCAACGTCTACCAAGGCTACTTCTTCTTCTTTTGATTTACACCATTGGTTTATACCTCATTTTATAATAAATATTTTGTAAACTGGAAGCCATTTTATATCGTAAATGAAATACATGAATTTTTTAACCTATCTATACACTTTTTTTTTTTTTTAATTTGTGTAATATGCTAACTCTAACAGCGTTTTGCAACCTTGGAGCTATTGATTTTTTGGGTTGGATAATTCTTTGTTTCGGGGAGGGAGGGAGCTGTCCTATGCATTGTAGGATGTTGAGCAACATTCCCGGTGTTATGGATTGAATTGTGTTCCCCAAAATTATGTATTGAAGTCCTGGCCCCTGTCCTATGGATGTGATCCTGTTTGGAAAGAGGACTTTTCTTTTGTTATGTTAATGAGGTCATACCAGAGTAGTGTGGGTCCTAAACCTAATCGCTTCTGAGTTATGAAAAGAACAGACTAGACACAGAGACACACACAAGGGAAGAATACCATATGAAGACAAATGACACCAGGCAGATGCACCTAGAAGCCCAGGAACTCCAAAGATTGCTGGCAGCTACAAGAAGCTGAAATAGACAAAAAAGGACCTCCCCCTAGAGCCATGCCCTGAATTCAGATTTCTAGACTCTTGAACTGTGAGAAAATAAATCTGTGCTCTTTAAAGCCACCCATTGGTGATATTTTTTGTTACAGCATCTCTAGGTAACCAAGACATCTGGCCTCTACCCACTAGATGCCAGTAGTATCCCTTTTCCAATTGTGACAACCCAAAATGTCTCCTGACATTGCCAAATGTCCACAGGGGGACAAAATCACCCCCTATTGAGAATTACTGCACTAATATAAAGGGTAAATAAAAAGAGGATAATTTATAATAAAACAATACGTATTTCAACGTATAAATGCTCAAGCATGGTCGCTCTAGAAGACACAATGAAACAGCCAGATGCCTGCACCTATTTATAATGAGTGGGTTTGGGTTGAAAGGAAGTAAGAAGATCAAAAGCTGTTTGTACAAACAGAACAGAAAAATGAAAGAGCAGAGTTTTGAGTGGGCATTAGAATATAAACTAGTGTTAGGCTAGATAGTTTAACAGAGAACACTTATTTACATATGATAAGAAAGAATAAAATAGCCTCATTTAAAAGAGATAATACACTAAGACAAGCTACAGACTCTCAGAATTATTGGCCCTTAGTGTGGCCAACATGTGGGAGTCGTTAGTGAGCCGGGGCTTATTTCTAAGCACAACATCAGTGTGATTCCCTATTTCATGATTTGGGAAGGGTATCACTATAGTGATAGACTCTTCTGTGAAAGGTGAAGGACAACAGGGATGGATTGGAAGTGGCCAAGCCAGATGGTGGAGAAGATGTCTGGGGATGAATTCAGATAACGCTGAAAAAGAAACCAAAAACCTGTTGCCATTGAGTCCATTCCAACTCATAGTGACCCTATAGGACAGAGTAGAACTGCCGCATAGGGTTTCCAAGGCTGTAATCTTTATGGAAACAGACTGCCACATCTTTTTCCCTTTCGGTTAGCAGCTGAGCACATAACCACTGTGCCACCAAGGCTCCTTGAAAAAGAATAGACAGCTGGAAAATCAATAATTTTAATGTGTATCACAGCCTAGATTTCTTATCATTGTGCTATAAAACTTAACAAATATAGAGAGAATGGCAATAATATATAATATTTTAAGAAACATTAATGGAATTCATCAAGATCCCTGTATTTCATGGGTCTGTTATTTATATTTGGTTCAAGATCTATTAAAAGAAATCTCAAATTTCCTCTGTTACAAAGCTGTAGTTAGTTTTATTGCTTTTACAGTAACTGTCCCTGCGCTGAAACCCTTCTCAGTGAAATTTGTCCTTAGAAATGCTTGATACTTAGAGCAGGCCTACTGTGCAGTGTGCATAAATGACTCGGTAATTTTGAGACAAGATCTTTCTTCCATTACGCTTCTCTCTACACAATGGCCTGTAACGTCTTAGAACTTTTTTTTTCAGGATTATTATATTTTACATATTGCTGATTGACATTTGTAGTGAGTTTTGTCTGGAGGGGACATTCGAAAGTCATGTGGGACCTGAGATGATTCTCGGTGGTATGGGACTCTCACACATGGGAAGGAGGTCTACCATCCTCCTCATCCCCAAGTGCCAATGGCACACCCCAATCATTATGCCAACTGACAACCACACCAACCGACTTCCAACACCTTCTCTGTGGGGCACCACGGCTCCTGTTGAATGCCCTAAGCTTACATAACCACATCCCAGGTGTGGGTGCTGCCACCCACTATGGAAAGTGTTAAGTGTGGATACAAATGGTCTCATATATTCCTTCCACAGGCTCACTTTTGGGACACAATATAGGTATTTCTATTGTCTCCACTACTATTGTCTCTACTACTTCGAACACTTCTGTGTGATTTTGATGAACTATAACTCATTTAATGAAACCCTCAATGAATGGTATTAACAAGGAAAATAAGTAACACTTGTTGAGAGTTTCCTGTGGGTCAGACCCTGGGCTTGAGGTCTGTTATCCCATTCAGTCTTCACAGTGACCCTATGAGGCAGATACTGTTACTAGCCTCGTTTTATAGATGAGAAAATTGAGGCACAGAGACGAGAGTTTGGATAACTTGCCCAAAGCGACCCAGCTAGAGAGTGGCAGAACCAGGATTTGAACGCTGACTCTTGCCCTCTTTGTTATACTGTTTCCCCAGAACCCGCTTCTCAGTTTTCAATTTAAATAAAAGAAGCAAATGGCAGCAAAGCATATTTTTATAAAAATTTTATTTATGTATTCCCAGTATTTACCTGGACTTAGTATATGTTCAGCACAGCCCTCTACACCACTTTTATCTATAGTCCTGTGCACTTGGGGGAGTTGAGGAGGAGAAGGAGTGTTTGGAATCTTGCCTTTGAGGCCCTGAAAGATACCCCATTATGAAAGAAATATTAAACTATATTTACCATATCCAGAATGGCAAGTAGATTTCATCTCAAGTGTCAGGTCTGATTGATTGGTCATGGCTACCAAGGATTTAGAAGGATTTTTAAGCCAAGCCTGAGACCAGTATCATCATCAATTAGTAATGTCTGCCCTGGTTAGAGAAAGGGCATGTGGTAGTCCCTATGTTCTGGATTTATTGACCCTGTTTCTCTAGGCAGGAAGGTGGATTTGTACACTTTAGAAAGGTTTTCAAAAAAGGAATGAAAATAAAAAGGAATTTTTGGTGGTGAATCGGTAAATTCTAAATTAACCAGAAAACTCAGTTCCTCAGAATATTTTTCTTATGGAGTCATGGAAACTTAAAGGTAGGAAGGACCTTCAAGATTATTTCGACTTGTTCACTTTAGAAACATTTTCAAAAATAGGAATCGAAACAAAAAGGGATTTCTGGTGGTGAATTCTAAGTTCAGTAGAAAACTTAGTTCCTCAGAATATTCCATTCATGGACTCATAGAAACTTAAGGCTAGAAGGACTTTCAAGATTATTTAGGCCTGTGGTTCTCAAATATGACTTACAGTAGAATCACCTGGGGAACTTTTGAAAAATTCCAATGTTCAGGTTCTGATTCAGTTGGTATGGGGATGGGCTCAGGAATTGGTATTTAAAAAAAATTCCCCTACTGAGTCTAATGCATAGTCAGGATGAGAACTACAGATTTGGTCAAAACCCCTCCAATGAGGAAATGGAGGCTTAGAGAAGACTGGTGGTCTTCACAGTGGTACACAGTTGATCGTCTAGGTGTGGGGTGAAACCCCAAGGGCCTCCATGTTCTAAAGCTGAAGTCAGGGAAGCCGGTGGGTCTCATAGCCTGTGTCCCGTTAGCCTTTTTCTTTGTTTTGACTTTTTGTTTTTGTTTTGGCCTTTTTGTTTAAAGCTGATGCTCAAGCTGAACATGACGATGCCCCTCAAGACAACCATTTTGTTGCTAGCTTCTTCCCCGCCCCTGGCATTTCTAAATAGAATTACAAAGTTTTCTGTTGAGCCTCTGTTGCATGTGTCGTTCTCCATGCCTCTTACCATAAGTGGCATTGTATAATTTGCTTGTCCTTGATGTCCCTTTATAACATTGGAAACAGACAAACCACTGTCCTCGGGGGAAAAAAAAAAACCAAACCAGTCTCTGTCAGGTCAATTCCGACTCATAGTGACCCTATAGGAGGACAGCGTAGAACTGCCCCATAGAGTTTCCAAGGAGCGCCTGGTGGATTCGAACTGCTAAGGCTTTGGTTAGCAGCTGTAGCACTTAACTACTACACCACCAGAGAAGTACTTTAAAAAGGTAGAGGAGGAGAATAAGAAGTATGCTAACATTTGGTGAATGTCTCCTATGAGCCAAGCACCTTACATATTTATGTAATTTTCCCAACAATATTGCAAGGGAAATATTATCATCCCATGTCACAGATGAAGAAAGGTGGCTCTGAGGGGTTAGGTAACTTGCCCAAGGTCATGTAGCTAGAGAATGGTAGAGTCAGGTTTTAAGTCAGTTCTCACCACTGCCCTCTGCAGTGTCTTCCATTAATGTGATTTGTCCCAGTCCCTAAAAGACAAGAGTATAGCGATCTCCCCACTCCCTGCAGAATACTTAGCTGCAAGGGGAAAGTGGTAACTACAGAATGGAGACGCCCAACCCCACATTGACCAGGTGATCAAAATTAACTTTAGCAGATGAGTAACACGCAACATCACATATATAGGCTTCCGGCTTGGGCTGCATGCCCTGAATCTAATCATGAGGAAACATCGGATAAACCCAAACTGAGGGACATTCTTTATGATAACTGGTCTCCATTCTACAAAAGTTTCAGAGTCATAAAAGATGAAGAATGGCTCAGGGTGTGTTCAAGAGTAAAGAAAACAAAAAGACATGACACCTCAGTGTGGTACATGCTCCTGGGTTTGATTCTGCACTGGAGGAAAAAATGATACAATGGATAATACTGGACCAGTTGACAAGACGGGAATATGGAGTATCGAACAGGAAAAGATATTGTATCAATGTTAAATGTCCTGAATTTGATAGCTGTACTTTAGCTATGTAAGAGAATATCCCTGTTCTTAAGAAATATCCCCTGAGGTATTAAAAGGTAAAAGGGAATGATGTCATAGTCTACTCACAAACGGTTCAGAAAAAATTACATGAATAAATCGTGTGTGTGTGCATGTGCACCTCGGTGGCCCAAACAGTGAAGGCACTCAGCTGCTAACCAAAAGGCTGGAGGTTCAGGTCTACCCAGAGGCACCTCTGAAGAAAGGTCTGGCCATCTACTTCTGAAAACTCAAGTTATTGAAAACCCTATGGAGCACAGTTCTACTGTGACACAGATGGGGTTGCCATGAGTCAACATCAACTTGACAGTAACTGGTGATGGTAGATATACATACATACATACAAATAAATGAGAGAGAGAAAAGAAATATGGCAGATGTGGCAAGATGGTGAAAACTGGTGCCTCTGGGTCGTGATGGTACTATATGGGCGTTTCCTGGACTCTTCTGGCAATTTTTTCAGTAAATTTGAAATAATTTCAAAATGAAAAGTTAAAAAGAAGGGTAATGGTCTATTTATCTCAGAGTTAATGAAAGTAATTTAAGTGACCTTATTGCTAGTTCTGTACGGATTTACCCCTGCGGGCCTGGGAAGGATTTTGAGAGCAAGGCTTGTTTCAGTATTCCTTACAGCAGTCAGCAGACAGCTAAGCCCGTAGCAGGTAGTGAATTAAAAATATTGGCTGATTATTTGATTAAATAATTCCATCCTGTCCTAACATCAAGGAAAGTGCTAGTAACAGTGGTTTTCTTGGTTTCTAAGACTTCTACTTGACTGCAGCGGAGGTGCAGTAACTGCCCATCCCTCAACAATACCCTCCCGATCCCACTCCCAACGCCTCTAAAAACGAGAAATGGGGGGTCTGTAATGTGCATTTGTCTTACTTCACTATCATTTATAGAGTCCTCCATATTTCTTTCCTGAAAATTTATGTGGGATCTGATTAATCTTAACGTACTCATAGGATGAAAAAAGAACAGCAACTCAGCAAGAAAGTTCGAGTACATTCTCTGCTTTTCTTGTGACCTTTTCTGCTCCTATAAAAACCGTTTAAGTCAGGACATGCTTCTACAGATGGAGGGGACTGAATGAGGCCTCTTGCTTAGAAAAAGAAAAGCTGACTTTAATTTGACAAATTTTGAGCCCCTGCTCTGTGTGGTATACAGAACTCTTATCCCAGACATTGGAGAGAATAAACACACTCGGTATTACTAGAGCTAAATGTTTGGGAACTCCCTCCAGTGTCCTTCACTGCTAAGCCCAATTTCATTAAGACAGAATTGCATCCTAGCCGTTTGTGGCGGATGTACCGTTATCACTCAGGGTCTTAGCTGCAAACAACATAACCTGCCCTGGCGGGTTTAAGCAGGAAAGAAATTATGAAGGCATATTTGGGAGCTCGTAGAATCCCCAGGAGGGCTACAGAGTCCCGTTGGAGGCCATCCAGGCAGGAACGAGGCCCAGCCACACTGTGGGCCCTCAGCCAGGACTCCCGCACCTCCCCTGCTGGACACAGCTGCCGCCACCGCTGCGGCCCACACCTCTGACACTGGGCGCTGGGTGCCAGGCTCTGGGTGCCAGGCTCTGTCCTGGCTCAGTCTGAAAGCCCCAGCCCGTGCTGCCCCCTATCTGGGAAACGAGTCCTCTGGTGCCTGCTTCCCAAATGCGAGTGTCTGATGGCAGATCCTCGCTGCAAGAAAGGGTGGGAGGCCAAGTACTGACTACCCTCTCTTGGAGGTGGGGCTTGCAATGTAGAAAAAACAAACAAATAAACAAAACCCCGTTGCTGTCGAGTCAATTCCGACTCACAGCGACCCTATAGGACAGAATAGAACTGCCCCATAGGGTTTCCAAGGAGCTGCTGGTGGATTTGAACTACAGACCTTGTGGTTAGCAGCGGAGCTCTTAACCACTGTGCCACCAAGGCTTCTGTAATGTAGAAAAGTCCCTAAACATGGCAAGAGTGTTCAAAAGGTGCTTGCTGGCCACAAGTCGTGACAAATGTCCACTGTTACAGCACCAGCATGGGAGGACTCAAGCCATGAAACTCCTAATTTCTAGATTTTCTTTACCTTCAGTAGTACTCTAATTTGTTTTTTCAGTCATTTCCAGTCTTCTTTGTCCTCCTTTGTGCTGTTGCTTTGGCATTCTAAGGCTAATTCTGAATATTAAAAAAAAAAAAAAATCAAAAGTAAACCTTAGAGGTAGGGATCACTATTCCAAGCACCTGGAAACCTGTTGTTTACAGATGAGGAAACTGGGGCCCAGCAATATGGGGTTTAGCCCCAGGTACTATGGCTGTGGAAACACTAGTGGCACAGAGGTTAAGAGCTACAGCTGCTAACCAAAACGGTCGGCAGTTCGAATGCACCAGGTGCCCCTTGGAAACCCTCTGGGGCAGATCTACTCTGTCCTATAGGGTCACTATGAGTCAGAATCGACTCGATGGCAACAGGTTTGGTTTTTTGGGTACTATGGCTGTGCTACTGGTTACGATCAGGATTTCTCGAAATGTGCTTTGCATAATATGCGTTAGGGGGCATTGGCGGTTCGATGGTAGAATTCTCACCTTCCATGCTGGAGACACAGGTTCAATGCCTGGACAATGCATCTCATGCACAGCCACCACCCATCTGTCAGTGCAGACTTGCATGTTGCTATGATGCTGAACAGGTTACAGTGGAGCTCCCAGACTAAGAGAGACTAGGAAGAAAGACTTGGAAATCTACTTCTAAAAAATCAGCCAGTGAAAACCCTCTGGATCCCCATACATCTATGGTCAACTGATTTCTGACAAGGGTGCTAAGTCCATTCGATGGGGAAAGAAGAATTTCTTCAATAAATGGTGTTGGGAAAATTAGATTTCCACATACAGAAAAATGAAACAGGACCTATGCCTCACACCATACACAAAAACAAGTTTGAAATGGATTAAGGACCTAAATGTGCAAACTAAAACCATGAAATTCTTAGAGGAAAACGCAGGCAATGCTGTCAGGCCTAGCTTTTTAACAGTGGATTAACTGCTATAACAACAAAAGCACAAACAGCAAAAGACAAGATAAGTAAATGGGACCTCATAAAAATTAAAAACTTTTGTTCATCAAAAGACTTTACAAAAAAAGTGACAAGACAAGCTACCGACTAGGAAAATATCTTTGGAAACCATATATCTGATAAGAATCTAATAATCAAAATATATATGAAACTTTGACAACTTAGCAACAAAAAGACAAATAACCCAATCATAAAATGGGCAAAAGACTTGAAGACATTTCAGCAAAGAGGACATTCTAATGGCCACTAGACACATAAAAAGATGCTCAGCGTCACTAGTCATCAGAGAGATGCAAATCAAAACCACAATGAGATACCATTTCACTCCCACTAGGATTAAAAATAAATAAATAAATAACCGAGAAAATAACAAACGTTGATGAGAATGTGGGAAAATTATCCATTGCTGGTGGGAATGCAAATGGTACAGCCATTATGGACTACAGTGTTGTGATTCCTAAAAAAACTAAAAATAGAACTACCATATGACCCAGGAAGTCCACTCCTAGGTATATACCCAAAAGACTTGAAAGCAGAGATTCAAAAAGAGACTTGCACACCAATGTTCATTGCAGCACTCTTTACAATAGCCAAAAGATGGAAACAACCTAAATATCCATCAACAGACGAATGGATAAACAAAATGTGGTACATACATACAATGGAATACTACTCAGCCAGTAGGAGAAATGAATCTTAATACATATGTGCTAAAGTACGGATGGAGCTTGAAGACAGTCACAAAAGATAAATATTGCATGACCTCACTTACATAAAAAGATAGGAAAAGGCAGATGTATAGAGACCAGTTTATTAGTGGTTACCAGGAGCGGGAGGAAGGGAGGAAAGTGGAGTTAACAGTGATGGAAAAATCTCATTGATTAATGTTAGAGTTACACAGTTGATTACTGTAATTGCTGTTAATAAGTTGTACACGTATAAAAAGTTGACTTGGCAAAAGTTGTGTGATAGATATATTTACAACAACAACAAAAAGAGTAGCTGCTGTGGCTGCTTATGTACTACCAAACACCTCATGGGATTTGGTTCCTTGGTTTGGAGGTTTAGGGTCATGGTTTCTTAGGACATCCCAGTTAACTGGCCTAATAACCTGTTTAGTGCTTCTGTTCTACCTCCTAGTTTGTTACATAGTGCCTGGGGTCTTAAAAGCTTGGAAGCGGCCATCCAAGGCACAATAATTGGTCTGTATTTACCTGGAGCAACAGAGGAAGGAGAATCAAGAATAGGAGGAAGATATGGAATGTGTGGCTAATTGCCTCCATGAACAACTGCCCCCTTTGCCGTAAGACCAGAAGAAGGGAATGGTACCGGGCTACCATTACTGAACATTTTGATCAAAAATTCCATAGAAGAATCCTGATCAAAAGGCGGGGGGTGGGGGGAATGCAGAACAGAATTTAAAATTCTCATGGACTCTAGACTTTCTGGAGTTATGGAGGGTGAATGTACCCCCTGAAACTATTGCCCTGAGATAATCTTTAAACCTTAAACCAAAAATATCCCCTGATGTCTTCTTAAAACCAAACAATAGTTTAGCTTAACTAGTAAAAAAGGTCTGCCTTGAGCATTGTGCTCTTTTAAAAACTGTCTGTATGGGATCAAATTGACAACAGCAACTTGAAAGATTAGATAGGAAACTTAGGAGGCAGTGAGTTTATATTCATGAGGAGGAACAACTCAGAAAAGGAGGGTGAGAATGGTTGCACAACTCGATGTAATATTCACTAAATTGTAGGTGTAGAAACTGTTGAACTGGTATATGTTTTGTTTTATATATTCTCAACAACAACAATAACAAAATAAAATTTAGGAAAAAAAAAAAAAAAAAGACCCAATGGATCACAATGGTGTAATTTGCTACCAATCATGGGGATGGCAAATGACCAGGCAGCTTTTTTCGTTTTGTTGTGCATGGTGTCACTATGAGTTAGGGGCCCACTTGACAGCAGCTAATAACAATAATAGGTGTTAGACCAGAGAGACGGAGGGAGGGAGGGAGAGAAGGAGAGAGGGAGAGAAAACCATTCCTTGAACTGGATAAAAGTCCGCTTGGATTCCTTCCTACTGGACATCTCTGAGCCTTTATTATGCTCCAAGTGAGATTTATGCAGCATTTCCCTGACTTACTGTACCACAGAGCACACTTGAGTTGTAAAGCCTCTTGCTGGGACTCAGGTTTCCCAGAATATTCTTGGGGAAATACTACATTATCCTATCTTGCCTTTTACCCAAGTTAAAACCCTATAGAACACTTACTTCTTCAAATTTGACACTCTGTGACTTAGATGCAAATACAAGTGGTTTTAAATGTCACTGGTTTCAGACCAATATTGAGGGCTACTTTAAAAAAGGAACGAGGAGTCGCTCCACATCACTCCAGCACCGAAATCAGTACGACCCCTGCCAGGCCCTCTCCAGCTTCCCAGACCATAACCAGCCAAGCCAGCTGGTGTGCAGCGCAGCCCGGTGGGCAAGATCATCAAGCTGTTAGAGCCGAAGGGATTCCGCCTCATGGCCATGAAGATCCTTGGGTCTCCAGTAAACACCTGCAGCTGCTCTATATTGACCTGGAAGACCACCCAGTCTTCCCGAGGCTGAAGTACGTGAACTCAGTAGCTGTTGTGGCCATGGTATGGGAGGGACTGGATGTAGTGAAGACAGGTGGAGTGACGCTTGGGGAGACCAATCCGGCACCATTTGTGGGGACTTCTCTATTCAAGTCGGCAGAAACATCATTTGTGGCAGTGATTCAGCAAAAACGGCCAAAAAATAAATCAGTCTATGGTTTAAGCCTGAAGAATTGGTTGACTACAAGTCTTGTGCCTACAGCTGGATCTGTGAATGAGATGTGGACGAAGCAGCAGTCCCCTCCCCTTTGGTACTGCTTGATATGTCCCTCCCTAGCCACAGCTCTTCATTTCACAGACGTGGAAGCAATGGGACTAATGATTCTTTTCTAAAGCATACTTACCAATAAAGCCTTTGGAAACTTGAGGGGGAAGAAGGAGGGAACACGTGTTGAAGACCGCCAGGTCCCTTTCCTGCTCTGTAACTGAATGTCTTGGGAAGTTGCTTGCCCTTTACCATATGACTTAGGAAATGTAGCTTGAGATCACTGAACGATGGGAACCCCCTCCAGCACCCCCCACACACACAAGCTTTATGGGCAAACGATTGTAACTAAAACAAGATAGTGTTATCTAGTGAGAAAAAAGATCTGTTTCCTACAAAGTCAATTTAATACATACGATATTTCAAATGTGCTTATTTTGCACAAATGGGGAAAAAAACACATTGTCCTGAGCTGATTTTGTTGTAGTTGTTGTTCACTGTCAAATTCAGCTTGATAGATGTTCCTCAAACTAATTCAACGCACATACATGTACAAAACTGGCCAAAACTTTGGCTTCTGTGCTAGCTGGCCCCCAAGCCCCTTACCGGGACAGCTATGCAAGGCTGACACTTCAGTGGCAGCCTGCCGTTTGACTTAGTAATCCTTGGCATACTTTATGTTGAGATAATTTAGCAGCCTATTAAAATGCCCATGACTCCTACTGCTTAAAGGTATTTGTTTGGTTCTGTCCGAAAAGCCATTAAGCTGTTGGAAAAAGCCCATCTCTGAGGTGCGGTACGCCACATCAAGCCCTGGCTTACTATATAAGTAATATATGTGATCATAATATAGAAAAATGGCTTAAGCTATAAATTCTCTTCTTTTGTATCATAAAAGCTCTGACTTGTGAAGGTCACAAGTGTCAAGCCAGTTACTCTAAAATACGGCCAACCAGAGTCCTCTCTCATTCAGCATGCATCATGATTCACACTGAAGAGATCACGGCGTACTTTGTTTTTGTTAGTATATTCAAAGGAGCCCTGGTGGTGCAATGGTTAAGCACTTGGCTGCTAACCCAAAGGTCAGCAGTTTGAACCCACCAGCAGCTTCAGGCTTCCAAAGGAGAAAGACCTGGTAATCTGTTCCTGTAAATATCACAGCCTTGGAAACTCTATGGGGCAGTTCTACTCTGTCATATAGAGGCATTAGGAGTTGAAATCAACTTAAGGGCACACAACAACATCAGTATATTCTCTTTTTTTAAACCAGTTTTTTTTTTTTTTTTTATATTTTATTGTACTTCAGGTGAAGGCTTACAGAACAAATAGTTTCTCATGAAACAGTAGTACACGTTGTTTTATGACATTGGTTAACAACCCCACAACATATTAAGCCTCTAAATTCTCAACCTTTTTTTTTTTTTTGATGAAAATACAGATAGCCAAAGATATACCGTTTCAAAAATTTCTACATACACAGTTCAGTGACATTGACTACGCTCTTCCAACTGTGCTGTTATTCTCACTTAAGATGAAGGCTTACAGAACAAATAGTTTCTCATGAAACAGTAGTACACGTTGTTTTATGACATTGGTTAACAACCCCACAACATATTAAGCCTCTAAATTCTCAACCTTTTTTTTTTTTTTTGATGAAAATACAGATAGCCAAAGATACACCGTTTCAAAAATTTCTACATACACAGTTCAGTGACATTGACTACGCTCTTCCAACTGTGCTGTTATTCTCACTTAAGATGAAGGCTTACAGAACAAAATAGTTTCTCATTTAACAGTTACTACACATGTTGCCCTATGACAGTGGTTAACAATCTCACAACACATCAAGAATATCCTTACTCCACCTTGTGTTCCCTATCACCAGGGGACTTCCTTGTCCCCTTCTGTCTTCTGGCCCTTGTCATTGGACTACTGTACCTCATTAGTCTCATTTGTTTTTTTTTTTTGTTTTTTTTTAACACCATTTCAAAACTTTTTACTTACACATTTAAGTGGTATTGACTATGCTCTTCCAATTGTGCTGCCATTCTGGCCCAAGATGAAGGCTTACAGGACAGAACAGCCTCCCATTTAATAGTTACTACAAATGTTGTCCTATAACAGTGGTCAACAATCTCACAACACATCGACAGTGTCCTTACTCAACTTGTGTTCCTTATCATCAGTTTCCTACTCCCCCTCTGCCTTCTGGCCTTTGTCACTGGACTCCTGTACCTCGTTAGTCCCATTTAGTTTTACTGGGCTGTCCACTCCCAGGCTTAACATCAAACCTCGAAGCTAACTTCACCTCTGAGCTGCAAGGGTGTCTGGGGGCCACACTCTTGAGGTTTCTCCAGTATTCTTTAGGCCAGTAAATCTGGTCTTTTTTTTTTTTTTTTTTTTTGGGGGGGAGTTAAAATTATGCTCTACAACCTTCTCCAGCTCTGTCCAGAACCCTCTGTTGTGATCCTGGTCAGAGCAGTCAGTGTAAACCAGTTTTTTTTAAAAGTGCTGAATTATTTTCAACAAGATCAGAAAACCTATTTAAGCCTATAAAATTAAAAAAAAAAAAAAAACAACCATTGCCGTTGAGTCAATTCCAACTCATAGCAACCCTGTAAGGACAGAGTAGAACTGCCCCATAGGGTTTCCAAGGAGTGCCTGGTGGATACAAACTGCCGACCTTTTGGTTAGCAGCCATAGCTCTTAACCACTACACCACCGGGTTTCCAATTTAAGCCTATAGTGGACAACTAAAAGCAAATTTGCAATACGAATGGTTTTGTGGTAAAACTTGTAAGATATGTTTTTAAACAATTTGTGTATAGGCCTTGATGTATCTAAACATCCAGAAACATAACAGGAATCTGTTTCCAAGACCCGTTTAGGCCAAGCCTAAAAAAGCACCCTCATGGGTGCTTTTTTCTTGGCATTTCCATCTCATGTGAAAACATTTAATCTAGCTCCTAACCCTCAACTGTCCCACGAGTATGTGAGTTACAGATTCTTGCACATCTGAAGCACTTTCTTGCGGCTTTTTTTGGTTTTGCTTTGTTTTGTTTATCCTACACAACTTCCTTCCTTCCTTCCTACCCCCTACTCCCCAGGGCTTTTAGAGATAGGCTAACCACTAATCATGTCCTCCTGCAGCGGCAACAGGACGCGGATCCAGGCTCCTCCCTCTGCTCCTGGCCAAGGAGGATGTAGGCAGTAATGGTCATCTTAAACAATGCGGCTATTCACTGTGGAAAGGAGATCTGGGAAACATCCTTGGGTTCAGATAGTGCAGCTAGCTGCTTCTCAGCAACACAGAGCTGCTCTGCGTGGAAGCGGAGGAGTTGCTGTCTCCCAGAAGGCAACAGCCCCTTGCACGGTCTAGCCTCTGCAGCCGCCTGCCTGCTGTTAGGCGGGCCCCACCGCTGGCTGCGCGGCGCGTTTGCTCATGCACTCCCCGCTCTCAGAGCGGTCCCCTGTGGGCGAGTTCTTGGCAGATAGAAGCGATTCAAAGGCTTCCCCTCCTCCAGTGTTCTTCTCAAGGGCCATTTGGATTCCAGGGGCCACTGCGAACCTTAATAACTGACATTCTATTTCTTGCCTTCCTGTTGTGAGTGGAGATTTTGAAAAGCCCATTGACTCATTTGTCAAATTCTGATCTAAATCCAGGGCCTTGGACCAGAATGAACACCTGCTAGGCAAAAACTAAGCTTCCCCCCAACACCCCCCCACCAAAAAAAAAGTCCAAACTTGATAAATACTGAAAGCATGACAAGCTCCTTTGGATCAAAATGCCTGTGGCCCACAGGCGGTTCACTTGCTCCCTCCCAGAGCTCCCACTTAATTGGCTACATGGTGATGGTTTGCTATAAACAGAAGAGCAAGCTTTTGTGGGGCACTTCATATCAAAGCGGTTTTCAAATGGCACTTGGGACGTCAACCACTCCAGGCAGGGGACACTCCACTCGCTCTGCCCAAGTTAAATTAAGGCACACAGAAGACAAGTGCTTTCCCCAGGCCACTGAGTGAGGGGCAGAGTCAAGACAGGGTCCTAAGCTGTCCAAGGCTGAGAGGCAGTCACCACAAACAGAGAGAGACAGAGACAGCAAGAGAGAGAGAGAGAGGAAGCTGGGCCCAATGACCACCACACAGAACCACCACGGGTGGTAGAACTTGGCTCTACAATTTCCTAGCTTGAGTCCTAGTTCCTATTATTTTACCTCTTAAGTCTCAGTGTTCTCATCGATAAAGTGGAGATCACGGTTCTCACTCGCATTACGTAAGAATGCTGGTAAAGGGCTCAACGCCACGCCGGGTACTTGGTGAGAGCGCAATAAATCGCAACTGTTCCAGCTTTCTGTCTTCCACGTTGTCGTTATTACTTCCTATGTGGCCCTCATGACCGCTGTTGGCTCCACTCACAGAAAGTCAAAAGATTCTAAAAGCTCAATAAACACTTCTTTAAGACGCATTCTTGTTCTCCAAAAGGCTCTAAACCAAGGCAGGAAAATGCACTCCTTTTCCAAAAAGGATTTGAAACAAAGGCCCTTTGAACCAGATACGACTAGCAGCACTCTCCTTTGTAAGTAAAATAAAGGCGGAATCATCAAGGAAGCCTGGTTCCCCACGGCACACGGTAGGAGCCCTCGAGAGAAAAACCAAGGAGTCTCCGGAGTCTCATGGTTGCTGACTTCTAGGCAAAGTTGGTCTTCATTCTCTTAGAAAAACCTCAGTGAAGTGAAACCTTTGGAAAAACATACCAAGATGTTTATCATTTAAACTGTAGCTTAATTCTCTACAAAATTCTCCTGGTTTCTGAGGTGTTCCTTTGGTTTTTCCAACTGCAGTGGACCCCTTCTAAGACTTCCGCCTACATTTGCGGAAGCGGAGCCCAGGTATCTGCACTACAATCAACTCCGTAAGATTTTCAGGCACCTCAAAGTTTGAGAACCTCGGGCCTGAATGCTACCGGAAACGCTGGGAGAGGGCACACCTTGGAGGCTCAGAATTCTCTTGGTCTAAATGGAAGTAGTTACACCGATGTTGTCACAAATCCAAGCTATCTGGGGTAAATGGTTTCCTCATTTTTCCTCCATAAATCAAAGTGGATATTCTTGGCAAGCTCTGCTCCTCCGCAGGGTGGGCAGCTGTGAGTCCAGCCAGGGGTCTATCTCCTCCTCTTCTCTTGACCCTGTCTTCCTGTCTTTTGCAGATGCAGTTCCTTCCCCGTCTGCCTCACAACTAATTATTTTAGCAGACAAACTCCAAGCCTGAAGAAAACAGAATGTATTCTTGAAAGTAGTAACTACTGAAATTTAGTAGGAAAAGTCCCTTCCTTCGTTTCCAGCTTCTGAATAAAATCAACTGGTGGTACGAGCTGCCATTTGGTTTAGTTTGTCAGTTAGCAAATCTTGCCTTCAGGTGCTCTTTGGTATTTAATTTTCTCCAGTCATTTCAAAGAACTTGGGAGCAGCAGAAGTTTCGTGACATGGGCCGTATTCAGAAGGCTTCCTGTCTCAAAAGATTCAACGGCGGGGCGGGGCTAGAGGTGGGAGTGCCATAAATCCAAACCTCTTCAGACTCTTAAAACATGGGAATTTCATCACATAAATCTTTCCCTTGGCATATTTTTTCGAAAGACCCACCAATGCAACAAAACAAAGAAAACTTTCATTTAGAATATTCAAGAAACCTTTTCCTATTATTTTTAAAACACCTGAGAGGATTTTTGTTGGCTTACACCACAAATCTTGGCTTGTTTTGAATGTTATAAACAAAAACTGTTTAAGGCACATGAAATGGAAAAGATAAAGATCATTTTTATCCAACTCCTTTCTGAGATTGGTAGGATTAGTCAGTTAAGAAATGAACATATGAAGTTATCACACTATTATTAAAAAATAGTAGCTTAAAGTAAGTCAGAAGGTCAAGTGTTCCCAACACTACCTATACCTTGTGTGTTGAGAAAACCCAAATACTAAACACTAATATCCCCAAATTCCACATTCTGAACAGCATCCTGCTTTAGGGGGGACCTTGTGATTTTCCAGTCTTGATGTTATAAGAAATGTATTTATAGCAAGTCATTAAAATTAATGTGTGGATTATTGATCATTATGAACAATAATACACTTCCACTTTTGGACAAATTTCAGGTCAACATTCAGAACAAGCCTTCAAAACATCTGATATGCGTTTTTGCTACCTGTACCGTCAGAGGTGGTGCTTAAAAGGCTGGAAGATATTTGCTGTGCTGTAGAATGAAATGAAAAATTCAAGAGCTATAATAGTGAAAACAGTAAGAATGGGATATGCAGGCAAACAAATAGCAAGACAATGCATCCAGCATCAGCTACACGCTCCAGAGCTCTCAAGCTCACTTGCATGGATTATAGAATTCAGATCAGGAGATAAAAGTTACTTCCTGCTCACCCAGAGGGTCCATTACCTTGCTACTTAGAGATGGTTCCTGCACTGAAAACTAACCACCTCATTCATGTACTCTCGTGCAGTTGGTTAAACCAAAAAAACCCAAACCCGTTGCCATTGAGTCAATTCCAACTCATAGAGATGCTATAGTAGAGAGTAGAACTACCCCATAGAGTTTCCAAGGAGCAGTTGGCAGATTCGAACTGCCAAGCTTTTGGTTAGCAGCCATAGCTCTTAACCACTGCACCACCAGGGCTCCTGCAGCTGGTTACTTTATTTTAATTTATAACAGCACTACTCTTGCACCCCTCCCCCACATCCCAAGTTCGAATCTCTAAAATTATCCTTGCCTAAAAGAAAATATAGGGGCAAACTTTATTTTTCTGCAGTAGCTATCAACTAATTCCACAAACTTGCAAATTTTGGAACCAATTGGGTTTGTATATTAAAAAAAAAAAAATCAAAAGGCTTGAAAGAATTATATATAGGTGGTCTCTAAATTGCATCCAAAAGTTGGTTTCTAAGTCAATAGAAGGGAACTTGAAACATACATATTTCCTTTCTAGAAGAAAAGCTACATCTGGTAGGTATATATTTCCCCTCTAGAAGTAAAGCGACATCTGGAAGGTGGGGTCCTTGGCCAGACTAGTATCATTTTAATCCACCAAGTGGCTGAACTGTAGCATTAGCTGTACTAGCTTGAGTTCAGGGAGCCGGGAACTATGCCAGTTAGAAGGGAGGGACAAGGGTCTCTAAAAAGAATTTTAAAATAAGCAGTTTGCTCTGGTTACTGTACCACTTCCAGCACCCCACTTCCATCTACATGGACCCTCCCAAAAGTGAGTTTTCCGTAATAACTTCACAGATCCTCGGGGGTCCGCGGGTTTTCACCATTGCACTCCTTAGGGCAAAGTTACCGACCTTCCCCTCACTGAAATCACAGAATGCTGCTAATCTTCCTTAGGTGTCAGTTTGAGCCACTGAACTCTCTTTTAATTCACACGAATGTGTGAACGATCGATGGTGCTTTAACCTTCCCAGACGTATTTGCATTTTGAGAGAAGGCCGTTTACAACCCCTGAGCTGAGGATTGGTTTGGGGGCGGTGGGGCTGATGGAGGTCCGCACACTGGCAGGGCTGCACCTCCGGAGTTCTTCTCCAAGTGGTCCCAGCCTTCCAGTGCTCTTCCCATCTCACTTCTGAACCTATTTGCTAAAAGCTTCACGAGTTTTCACGAGGAGGAGGAGGCAGGAAGGGCACGCAGGTGTGGGCTCAGTGTAGCGCTTCACACTCTGGAGCCTGGTTGTCCGTCCCGTTAGCACCCTACAGTAGGGCATGGGAGTTTAGGCAGAGCCAGGGCCATCCTGCAGCTGGAAGACAGGTCCCAGAGAGGCGGGTTCGTCAGTTCAGGAACCTGCATTTCTAAAACGCACTCTAAATGACTGCGTTCTGAGAAAAAGACCCTTGAGGGACAAATAACGTGACTCTTTTTTAAAAAGTAGTTTTACCCTAGCGACATAATTTATTTCCTGTAGGATATATAACGTATTAAAGGTTAAAAGTGATTTCATTTTAGAGTTTCCTTCAGAACTCCAAGTCGTGTAAGTAGGAATTTATATGCTGAAAACGTCTGCTTGAATTCCACCTAAACGGCCAAAACAAAACAAAAAATGGCCTCCCTAATGTGATCATGAAGCCGTGGTGGCGTAGTGCTTAAGAGTTCGGCTGCTAACCAAAAGCTCGGCAGTTCAAATCCACTAGCGCTCTGTGGAAACCCTATGGGGCAGTTCTACTCTGTCCTATAGGGTCAATATGAATCAGAATCGACCCCACGGCAACGGGTTTGGTTTGGTTATTTGATCATAACCATAGTTTCAGATTCTAAAATTACACCTCTTTTCAATAGTCCTTAAATCAAATTTAACTAACGGCAGAAGTTTTCAAATGTAGATCTATGAAAGAAAGGGGGAAAAAAAAAAAAAAAAAAACAAAAAACCCCACCACATTTGGAGGTAGATTAAAGGTTTCAAATCAAGGGGTCAAAGGTATATTATCGATTTATTTTCCACATTTGAGCATCAGTTAAGGCCCAGATTTCTTATTCTTCAAACCCTGTCAGCATGAAATATGAAAATGTAAGAGCAGTTAATGGAAGTAACTCTCACTCAGGAAATGCTTAGATTTGGTTTCCTAAAGTAAAGTAGGCTTTGAAATTTTCTTGTACATACTTTAGGACATGCCTAAAAAATAAACCCCAACCCCACAGAACTTAAGGTATTCATTTAACAAAAGATCCAATTAATGTGGCAGGCCTTGACTTTACAATTTCCTAAACTAATTGACTAACATCTCAACCTTTATTTGATATCAATGCCTTTGCATTTAAATGTTCATAATTACTTTCTTTGTGCACAAGAGAGGTCTTATTCTTGAGAGTTGGGGCCTCTTTTCCAACTCCCCATTCAAGAAGAGCAAACCAACTCACTGTTTTCCTTTTACTAATCTTAAAAAAAAAAAAAATCCCCTTAACACCCAACAATAATTTAGCTTAATTAAAGAGTATCTGCCTTGAGCATTGTACTCTTTTAAGATCTATCTATATGGGATCAAACGGGCAACAGCAACTTGAAAGATTAGATAGGAAACAGGGGGCAGGGAGTTTGTGTTAAGCGAGGAGGAACAATTCAGAAAAGGAGGGTGAGAATGGTTGCACAACAAAAAATAATTTTAAAAAATTAGGCAAAATCTCAACTTGATGTTAATGGGAAATGGCAGTTTACAAAGTCTACTTGAAAACCATACAGTACAGGTAGGCCTCGACCTACGACATATTCAAGTTATGATGAACCGCACTTATGGCCAACGACCGCCCCTCTGTTTTTTGGTACATCTTATCCTTGATAATATGTGCTACATACAATATTGCAGTGTGTAATCTACTGATGTCATCATATCTGTAAGTTTATGTGTAATGTTTCCAACCCCCAAAGATTGGATTTATAAAGATACTGATAATAAAAGGCAATAATAATAAAAAAAGAGGTATTTAACTTATGTCAGAATTGACTTCCAACAAAGTCGTGGGAACACAACCCTGTCGAAAGTCGAGGGCTACCTGTATTATCTGTGATTGGGTTCTCCCTTCCCAAGCCCAAACCTTGCAACTGGCCTATGCCAGCATAGTTAAAATATTCTGATTCTTCTTCCCTACTTCAAGTATTTCATGAAAAATTATGTGCCAAGTCCTTTCCAGCCTTTTCTTTTGTCCACTGATGGGTGTGAGGAGTTAATAGGGTAGATGTGAGACATTAAAGGGAAAAGAGAAATCATTTGGATTCCCTCTAGCCAGTTAGATATTTTACATCTGCAGATGACACAAATCAAGATATTGGAACTTATAATAATAGTAGGTACAAGACTTTTTGCCACTGCCACAGTGCGGACGATTTAAACTATTGTTACTATAGCTTCTTTCTCCCTAATTTCACACTTCTTTAAGCAATGCAGAGCCAAATGCTTTAAAAACATTAAACTTAATGTGAACAGCACTGGAATTTATATAATAGCTGCCTTATTCAAATCCCCCTCACTCAAGTTTACTTCTATGACTAAGGTTACTTGCAATACAGTGGCTGAAGTCACTAAATTTACCCTTTACGAAGTATTTCCCAAATGCAAAAATGTCTGCCCAGGTCCTTTCCCACCTCTTCCACTTACCGCTGGTGTGGCAGTTTCAACCTTTTAACAGTCCACGGAATTTGAGCCAGAGGAAAAAGTGGGCCTACAAATACCAAAGAACTTTGGGTAGTTGGCCAGTTAGTCCAAAGTTAGGTATCATGTTAAATATTGATCTAAAACCAATCCTTGAGTTTCTGGTTTACTTTAGTGGGGTATCCTCTTTGACGGTTCTAAAATTAGCACAGTTAATAAACTCACTTGATTGTACAGTGGTGGAAGACTGTAAGCAGAGAAAAAACGAACAGTGAGTCATTCCATCACTGACACTTTATGCAGTGCCTGGTATTTTCTTCCTGTCACATATGAAGACAGTTGTCACTGCATTACTCTTCTGGAAACTCAGAAGGGACTGGATGAAAGACAAGGGGTCCCCAGGGAGACCAGCAGCACCCCTTCCAGCCAGGTCTCCCTCTCCAGGGGAAACCTGGAGGATGTCCTCGGGAAATCGGGCCACAAGAGGGGCAATGAGGTCTGCGCATACAAGTTCAGTGAAGAAGGGGAATACAAAAATACATTTATTCCAAACCCTTCATTCTCAAAGACTAGTACAAAGCAAGAAGGGGTGAGTTTTAATATATTTTCATCCTTTTTGTTAAAAATAATATGCTTAGAAGTCTGCACAAGAGCTAAAATGTCCTTTTAAAGAGGCATGTCACATATAGGTTTATCTAGCATTCCCAACACTGTGAAAAAAACAAAACAAACCGTTGCCATCGAGTCAATTCTGACTCACAGTGAGCCTACAGGACAGAGTAGAACTGCCCCATAGGGTTCCCAAGGGGCAGCTGGTGGACTCGAACTGCCAACCTTTTTTGCCATAGCTCTTAACCACTTCGCCACCAGGACTCCAATTCTGTGAAAGCCACCTTAAATCTTGGGGAACAGAATAGTCTGTTCGAAGGAAAAATCGCTAACATAGCTATAATTTGTTCTTATTTCTTGCTTTTTTCTTATGTATTTTAAATCATACCAGAAATAAACAGTTGTTTTGTCAAATACTATAAGAACACTTAACTGAACTTAGCCTAATAACTAGCATAAAGCTGTCAATCTACCTTGTGTTAGCAAAACAAAAAATACAAATAAAATTAAGAAAATGAGACCAGAGAAAAACTACTAAAATGAAAAACAAAGACAAAATTCAAATTTACTTTGAAAAATCTGATTTTATTTTCTGAATCAAAAAGAAGCATGTTCATGTTAAATTTAGAATGTTTAGCTTTCCACTGATGTCTCAAAATACTTTCCAGATATTGTTAACAGTGCTCAGAACTGTGTAAAAGTTAACATCCAATACCACATTTTAAAGAAAAAAGTTTAAAAGTCAAATCTATTTCTAAGAAACCCTGCTCAAAGGTCAAGGCATTGGCAATTCTAATTTAAAAGTAAAAGAATTTTAACAATTATTGTAAATTTAAGTGACAATGGTTTTTAAGAGTTAAAAATCAGATCTCTTTTAAAACAGAAAATTTTAAAATATCTGTGGGTTACAACACCTGACAACAACTCTAATTAAACACAATACTCCCTGCCCCCCAGATTACTAAATGTATTATTTCAACTTGGAATAGGAAAATTTAAATTATACTATATATATATATATATTACTACACCATTTTAACTGTCATGTTTGCTAGGAGAATTGTGAAATTAAAACCAAATTCTACATTCAAGGGACTAATGGTAAATGCTCTTTCATTGTTGAAGAGTCCATCCTAGTCTTTGTTGTTTTCTCCTCCCATATTTCAAAGCCACGTCTAAAGGCCAAGAGTCAATCCATTTACCTGAAATGAACAGTCAGTAGGTACTGGTCCTACCCAGGGGTCTTCTAACAAGCCCAGTAGTCAAAGGGGTGGGGGCGTTTATAAGAACATGATTTAGAACACTTTAGAATGTAAAGTGTGTACTGAAGCATGGCCAGCATGCAGGCAAACTTCTTGTATTTGTTCAAATGAAGGTAAAATAGACCCCTCCCCCTGAACCCCAAACTTAATATTAACAGAAGCTGCATAATTAGAACTACTTTTGCTACTTATTTCACATAAACTGATAATTTTAAGTTTTCTCACAAAAAAAGAGACTCTACAGCCAATAATATCTCGGATTCCAGTCACCCCCAATTGTTTCTTCTTTCAAAGCCATTATTAGTAAAGAATGTTTTGAAATACAGAAAAATATTTTCTTCCCTCAAAATCTGCATTTTGTACTTAGCATGATACAATTTCTAATTATTTTTCGAATGCAGAAAGAACTCATGTCTGGGTACTACTTGGTATTTTTTCAGATACTAAGCAATACCAACAGAATTCATAAATACGATTTTCTGACATTGGCAGTAAGGTCTGCTAAATATTCACAAAATACCAACAACTCTTCTTTCAAGTATAAAAGATGGATGAGAATAAGAAGTTATGATTAGTTTCTCATGACAAATACAAATTTAAATCTTGATTTTTTTTTTTTTTGGCCAACATTTGAAATAGTCAAATTTTACTCCACTTTCAAATCAAAATAAACAAACAAAAACAGTAGTGAAAATTACCCAACTGGCAACCAGTCCCGTATTCCAATGTTATTTTTAACTCAACAATTACAACCTACTGCCAGTGATTATTTATATGCATCTGCTTGGCTTATGAAATAAGCACTGGTCACTTATATGTGAGAATAATTTGCAAGAACGGTACTTGGCACTGGGTTCCTTGGTGCTTCCAGAATAAACAGAAGCACTTAGAAAAGACCAGCTCTTGAGCATTTTTTTTAACCTGTGATTTGAATTTCTAGAAGTATTTTTTAAATGTTTCTGTTCCATTGATAAGATTCTAGGGAGTCTAGTCCTAGCTGACATAGCTGATTTTAAAAAACAAATAAATCTCCAAGCCCCATGGTAATGGAGTACTCCACTACACTTGCTTTTTATATCATATGGAGACACTCCCGGGCATACCAAAGGAAAGGGTTGTGAAGAAAGTTCATCTAACGTACCCCAGAGCAGAAAAGTTCAAAACTCAAAAAAGCAAAATCAAAAGACTTTCCCCCAAGCAAAAACCCACACAAAACAGTTAAGTTCTGAGCCTAACATACTCCCCCTCCCCAACGATGTTAACAAGAGAGGCTTTAAGGTACTTAAAGCTCTAGCAGTAACTCCTGAAAGAGCCACACTAGAGGGAACGCTGTACAGGCTGCAGCGGCCGCCCACCCTCCCTCACCACCCCCCACCCCAGTAATATGTAAAAGCTCCTGGTAAAGTTTTTCTTATGCTAATAAAGGCATACCACCTAGTGCGCTGACGACTAAGACTAGCAGCATTAGAGCAGTAAAGCAAACATAGGAAGCCTACAGGAATGATCTAAATGCCTTCTCAAAAGAAACAATGCAGCAGACAGGAGGTTCTACCCCCTTGTTTTGTTTGTAGGGAAGTGGTTGAATTAAACAGTCAGATTTACCCACATTAACAAAAATTTAACAAAGCTTCCCCAAGACACCAGAATAAAACCTGACCTTTCCAGTCAAAGGGCATAGAGAGGCCTCTTCCTTGTCATGGAGTTGAATGTGTTCAAAGGTTGGCAATAAAGGAGAAAAGAAAGTGTTGGGGCTGTGATGGGAACAGGCCTTGGAGTTTATCGAACAGTCACGCCAAGTTTCTCCAGCACACGAACACCCTTTTCTTGGTATTCTTGTCGGGTCATCCAAAAGTTGTCTTTGTCCTTCATGATATCTGCTAGAACTGCACCACCCAGGAATACCATATGCTTTCTGCGAGGTGGGTCTTCAATGCGGATCTTAAATTTCTAAAGGAGAAAGAGGGAAGAATGACATGTCACACGTGCACAGTGGGTTCTGCTTTATGAAAACGACTGTGTCATATATTCTCTTGTTGAATCCTCACTACAGTCCCGTGAGGTAAGCAGGATGGCAGGATTAGGAATCTGAGGCTCAGAGACAGTAAGTCAGTTGCCCAAAGCTCCCTGCTAGGGTCTCCTATGTCCATTCCTGTGTGCCTGGGACAGTCCTGATTTACACCTGTTGTCCCATCTAGGGTCTCCTACGTCCATTCCTGCGTGCCTGGGACAGTCCTGATTTACACCTGTTGCCCCATCATCATTATTAACAGCACCCTTCCACTCTCAAGAGTGTCCCAATTTGAATGACAAATTACATGATCACTCTACAGCCAGCCAGGCCCTGGACCAGAGTCCTGATTAGAGCAGGTTTTACCACAGGGTTGCGGGGAGGGTTTGACCACACAAGGCAAGTCACTTAACTGTCAATTGAAGAGTTTTGATGAAAGGACTTGAAAGATTTCTTTGCAGTTTAATGCTTCTATAATTCTAATCTAGTGCAATGCAAGAAAACTGAAGTTCTTTTCCTATAAGCAAAGCTCACTTTCTGACTCAAATTCAAGTGAAATATTCTCAAAATAAGTTAAGACCAAATATGGTCAAAACAAATCATGGGGCTGTTGGAGAAAATGAGCACAGTAACCCAAATTAAAAACAACTGGACCAAGTTTGGCACATGGTAGCCAGCACATTAACTGTCTAGAACAAAGGATGGTCCCTAAACTGTACGACAGTCGACACTGGAAAGATACGCCTTAAAATGACATGACAGTTTTCAGTCAGTGTCACAAATTCTGCAAAAAAGACTCAAAATAATTATGTCACTCTAAATTATTAGTCTTTGTGTCACATAAATGCACTACAGGAATCTGATGATATGTGACACAGAAAAACATAAATTTACTTAATTCTGAGGCTAACCTACTGTAATTGTTTTAGTTACTTCTTTGCTCTAAGGCGGGGGTTGGCAAACTTTTTCTATAAAGACAGTAAACAGCTGAGGTTGTGGTGGTCTCTCTGGCAACTATCCAACTCTTCCTGTAGCAGGAAGTCAGCCACAGAAAATATGTAACAATATGTATATGAATGCACCTGGCTGTGTTCCAATAAAACTTTATTTAAAAACAGCTAGACTTGGCCTAATGGCTGCAGCTGGCCTACCCCTGTTCTAAGGGAAACTTCACTAGCCCCTGAGGATTCTACTTTCCCAGAAGCTTTCTCAGTTGGTTGCTCTTTTTCTCACTACCTTTCTACCCTCTGGAGATCTGGTAACAGTTCTTGCTCTTCATTGCTGCTTCTACCTCCCTCCTCCCTAAAACTCCTCAGCACCTCTGAAATTCACTCTATCAGACTACTCCATCTACCACTCCCCCTTGCTGAAATCATCTATAGATTCCACAGATATCTATAGATCCCTAGGTTATTTCTTCTTAAATCTGCTCCTGGTGTACATTCTCTCTCTACCATTTCCTGTCATTATCCTTAATGACTCTGTCCTTCTCTCCCTTTATCATACTTACACCAAAACATCAACTCTGGTTTTCAACTCTCTCCTTTGCACCTGCCCTTCAGCAGCTGAACAAGACAGGAGAGAAACTCACTTTCTTGCTTTAAATGCATGACTAACCTCAACTGAGGCCTCACGGCTGCTCAGCAATCCCAGTACTATTCTCTCTTACATTCTCCAAGACAACCATTTCACATGTCTCCTCTATTATACCTCTACCACATTCTCCCTCCTCTCAAGACAAGACCATAATGGCCCTGAGTTGCTAATTGTGCCCTCTCTACTTTTGTATACAATTCCATATAAAAAGTTATACATACATATGCACACATTCCACAACCCGCCCGCCCCCCCCCCCAAACAACCAATACTTACCATCTCCATCTTTCACCCGGAAATTCTTACAACAGCCTCATAACTGGTCTTTCTACATCCACCTTTGTTTCCCCTGCCCCACCCCAACAGTCTATTCACCACACCATAGACTTAATGATTCTTTAAGAAACAAGTCAGTTCTTATAATTTCTCCGCTCAAAATTCTCCCAAGGCTTTCCAGGGCACTAGGAGGAAAAGCCAAGCTCTTTACCAGGGCTGAATAAGACCTGCCTCCCTGCTAGCTTCTGACTTCATCTCCCACCTCCTCTCTCTGCTCACTCTGCTCCAGCCACACTTGCACACTCCTATCAACTGAGGGGTTTTGCACTTGCTATTCCCCTGCCTGGAAGATTCTTTTCCCCAAGTAGGCACATAGCTTTACTCCTTCCCCAATTCAGTTCTCTGCTCAAAAGTCACCTCTTC
The DNA here is from genome assembly GCA_030035585.1 of Dugong dugon. Classification (NCBI taxonomy): domain Eukaryota; kingdom Metazoa; phylum Chordata; class Mammalia; order Sirenia; family Dugongidae; genus Dugong; species Dugong dugon. The sequence continues at coordinate 101,135,110 of CM057469.1, read as the reverse complement.
AGATTACACAACACGATGGAGCACACCATCTCCGCAATCACTACCATTTTCTAGCCCCTAGCCTTAACTTCAGGAGCCCTGGTGGCACAAGTGGTTAAAGCGCTTGGCTGCTAACCAAAAGGTCAGCAGTTGGAACCCACCAGCCGCTCTGTAAAAGAAAGATGTGGACTGCCTACTTCTGTAAAGACATAAAAGTCTTTGAAACCCTATGGGGCAGTTCTACTCTGTTCTATAGGGTTGCTATGAGTCGGAACTGACTCGATGGTGTCGAGTTTGGTTTTTGGTTTTAACCTTACTTTATTTTTCTTCATTGCACATATTATACTGATACATTACTTAGACTGAAAGCAGGGATTCTGTTTTTGTTCACCACTGTTTTGTTCATCCTCAGCACCTAGTCCAGTGTTTGGTACCCAGGAGCTCAAGAAATACTTGCTAAATAAATGATCACCTGAGATTGATTTTGAATTACATGCATAACTCAATAAAATCAGAAAAATGAGTGAAGTACTTAGACAGCATGGCTCCTTTTCGGCCTTTTAATTTGATTAATGTACATGAGTCCATACTCAATTTAATTTCAACAATTTGAGTCATAAATGAAAGATACAACATTGGGGCCTCCAAAACTCACAGTACTTTGTAATATGTGATCTCAAATCTCATTATTTAAAAAAGTTGATCAGAGTCAAGTGAGGCAAAACTCAGAGATTAACCCAGGATGAGATGACAGACACTAGGCTGAGTGCACAGTACGTATAGTATAGCTCACGTAGTTCAGAGTTTATTTAAAAAAAAAAACAAAAAAAACATCAATGCCAAGGAACCATCAACTATTACATACTGGTTAAAAAATTTCTTTCTATTCTACAAATCAACTACTACCAATTAAAGTCTGCTTCAAGAGCTGTGACAGTGACTGGGGATGCAAGCATGAATGTTTTACAATCTGACTGGGGAGATAAGATGTAAAAAGTAAGCCCAAAATAAACTAGAATGAGAAACAGGAGATTGTCCAAGAGTAGCACTGAAGGCTGATTATGTATTCAGAAAGTTTAAGAAAAAATCCAAGTGGAGCATTTCCCTCTCCACAGTAGTTCAGAAAAGCAGATGGGTATGTTCCCATGTATGTAGATGTACTTTGGATTCCAGGCCAGTTGCTACAGATAAGCTAAAACCTTTGGCCCTGAACCTAGTCACCTCCAACCACTGAATACAGAGCTGACCAGGCAGTTCAACCATTCTGGGACAGAGCTTACCTCAAACCATTTACTTCTTCCTATTTCCTCAAGGCTGCACTTGACTGCGTTATGAATTTGTTTAGGAAGACTTCTTGCTCCCTCTAGTGGTTGTAAAGATTTACTTTACAGATTTTTAAAAGTATGTTAACAGTTGGATTATTGACTGATACTTACAGAAAGTTTTTCCACATCTCCCTTTAAAACTCGTTCTAAGTAAAGCTGTTTAAGTTCACGTTCCAGCCGTGAAGGCAGCCCAGGATACATAGTTGATCCTCCAGAAAGCACAATATGCTTATAGAATTCAGATCTAGAAAGAGACAACATGCATTCGTTTGGGGTTTCAGATGAACAAAACAGTATCTCAGGGTTACTGTTACTTACACCAGTCTTAAGGGGTTGCTGTGAGAAATAAAATTCTGTATGTAAAGCACTGGGTTCAGTGTTTGCTGTAACTGCTATTGTTAAGATAACAAGCTCTTTACATATAAAATCTTTATCACAATTTTGATGAAGCACATTACACGCCTTCTTGCGAGTATAACTGTTTTAATAAAGTCCAGGGTTTATATTATAAACTTCCATTGTGCGGACTGTCTTACCACAGAGCTTCCCCAAGGTCACTGAAGTGTGGTTGTTAACTATATTCTACTATGATCTGAGTTTTGTTTTTCAATTTTTCCATTTGCTTTTTTGGAATTTTCCTCTTTGTTCCTTTGCCTTGAGGCTCTCTGCTGTTACTTTTGGCTAAATTGATGCATGTGCTTCTTACAGCAGTCCCCTCTTTCTTCCTTAAATACCAATTCTAAAATCACTGCACATGAAGTAAAAGTAACATAATATGAGCGAGGGTCTGTGAACTCTTCTCATAATGAAGCTTGGTAGCTGAGTCACGCACACTTTGGCTTCAAGCTGGCTTCCAGGTTTTCACTTAACTCCATGTTCTCAGATGGGTTCTTTATGGTTGAGTCTACTGTAATTCTAGCTTCTAGAAGCGCAGTGTTTTTATATTTAATTGTGGAGCCATGCACTGTGAATGTAGCATAAGCCAAGCAGCTGAAGCATGGCTGAGTGTGATATGTACACACACATTTACATAAACACTTTCACTATGCAGAGCATATAAAACATGTCAGTTGAGTTGTGCCACTTTCCACTATAAGCTCCATGGATAAGGTACTGAACCTGCCTCACGTTCTTCAGGAATCCCCCAACTTCATCACCACCAACAGGCATACACTTTTACATATAATTTTGATACCAATGATCATTAAATCAAGGGAAAAAAGTTAACTACCTAGTTCCTACTACTGAGAATTTACCATAATTATGATTAGATTTTTGATCCTCTTCCTTGAGGCTTATAGCTTACGTCAACCTCAAGCAGTACTATGCTTATCAACTTCCATTATTATCCTTTTCCTCAGCCACTTCACCAAAATTAGTTAGGTGGTTATTTAATTTAGGGTCAAAAAAACAAACACTTGCTTTACAAAATGATTCCAGGCAAATTCTTCTGTAATCTGGGTATAGCAGAGGGCTTTCTAACTATGACTCAAATTCCATATGAATAAAAGATTTATAAATATGACTAAACAAAAATAACCTTTGTGTGGCTAAAAACACCACAAACAAAAGGCAAATGGCAGAAGGGAGAGAAATATCTACAGCAGATATCACAGAGGTAACGTTAAAAGCACTTAAAAATTGAGAGGGGAAAAAAAAGACCAAAAATTCTACAGGTGAGCAGGCAAAAGCCATGAAGAGAAGTCCACAAAAAAAGATACTATCAAAGTGGCATAAAAGTGAAAAACTCGACAAACTCTGTGAACATGGCTGTGGGGAAGCATGTACCCTCAGACACTACCAGCAGGAATGAGAAATGGTACAACCCCGCCAGAGGGTAATGTGGCAATATCTAACTACATGCATTTATTTACCCACTGATCCAGCAATTTCCTCATCTGGAAATTTCTCCAGAATATATATACATGCCCAACAATACCAAAATAAATGTGTACACAAGTTTATTAAACTGCAGCATTACTTGTTATCATAAATGTTGCAATCTACCTAAATAACCAATCATAGATTCGTTGAATAAACTATGATACATTTACACAATGGAGTACTATTCAACTGGAAAAAAAAATGAGGAAAATCTATGAAATGATATAGGATAATTTAGGATATAATGTGAAGTGAAAAAGCGAAGTGCAGAAGAGTATTTACAGAACATTACCTTTTGTATGAGAAAGAAGAAGAAATAAGAAATACAGAAAGGACAAACCACAATGACATGATTATTTACAAGAGGGAGGAGGACTAGGGTGGAAGACAAGGGGAGGGGGGTTGTTAATAAATTCTGACTATACATTTTTTTGAACAGTTTTGACTTTTGAAATCATGATAATGTTCTACATATTATTAAAAAAAAAATTAAAGATGAGCCAGGATATTCTTGAGCCACAACATAGAATATGCTCAAAAAGATGGGGCATGTCAAAGGATACAGGAGCCAGCTTGGAGGGCTCCCACTGGCCACCTCAGGGACAACTTGAGCATCAAAATAAATAAAGACAGTAATAAATCAAAACCATCTGAATTCACAAGTCCATACTGATACTAGACAGACAGAGGAAAAATGCTTCTTTATGGTAGAATATCAACTCTCAGGAGCCCTGGTGGCGCAGTGGTTAAGAGCTCAGCTGCTAACCAAAAGGTCAGCAGTTCAAATCCACCAGCTGCTCCTTTGAAACCCTATGCGGCAGTTCTACTCTGTCGCTATAAATCAGAATTCACTTGATGGCAACAGGCTTGGTTTTTTTTTTTTTTTAATCAACTATCAGATATAGAAGGAATGATGGAGTTAGAAAATTGCCATTTTGCAACCATCACAATAAAAATGGATTTAGGCACAAATCCTAAAGATGCTAAGAATGGTAGAGTTTGATGAGGAAGAGGATATTTCATATCTCAAAGTATTTCCCCACAAATTACTAATTACGAAAGGAAAAACTGTATAACTACTGATGGGGTAAATATGTTTTACATGTAGTAAGGACATGAATTTTGGGAGGCCAATGGGTGGAATGTAATGGATGAATTGTGTCCCCCCAAACTGTGTGTCAACACGGCTGGGCTATGATTCCCAGTGGTTGTCTGCCACTTGGTAATCTGATGTAATTATCCTATGTGTTGTAAATCCTAACCTCTATGATGTTAATGAGGCAGGAGTCAGTCTACAAGATTAGGTTGTATCCTTATCAATCTCTTTTGAGATATAAAAGAGAGACTCAAGCAGAGAGGAGAGGGACCTCATACCACCAAGAAACAAGAGCTAGGAGCAGAGTGCGTCCTTAGGACCCGGGGTCCCTGTGCTAAGAAAGCTCCTAGACCAGGGGAAGACTGATGACAAGGACCTTCTCCCAGGGCTGAAAGACAGAGAAAGCCTTCCCTTGGAGTTGATGCCCTGAATTTGCACTTCTAGACTCCTAAACCGTGAGAGAATAAATTTGTGTTTATTAAGGCCATCCATTTGTGGTATTTTGTTATAGCAGCACTAGATAACTAAGACAACTATACAGTGCAGAAAACAGGAAATTTCATTAAGAGCTCAACACTAACATTGCTAGTAAGGGACAAACAGACACCACATCTTCTGGATGTGATACTCTGAGAAGTACACATCACCTATGTAGTACTGTAGACAAAAATGCATAACCTGAATCTAATCAAATTGAGGAAAATTCTCTAATTGGCCTATACTCCTTAAAGATGTCAATGTCATGAAAAACTGAGGAACTGTACCAGATAAAAGTAAGAGACGTGACAAGGAGCCCTGGTGGTGCGATAGTTAAGCATCTGGCTGCTCACCAGAAGGTCAGTGGTTTGAACCGACCAGGTGCTCCAGGGGAGAAAGACCTGGCAATCTGCTCCTCTAATGATTACAGCAGTTCCACTGTCACATGGGGTCGCTATGAGTCAGAATCAACTTGACAGCACACAACAAGAGACATGACAACTCAACAGAATGTGTGATCATAGATTTGATCTTATAGTGGGGAGGGGAACTATATAAAGGACATTACTGGAACAATGGATGCAACTGAAATACAGATGGTAAATAAAAGTGTATCAGTAATAAAGCTCCTGAACTCGATCATTACATGCTGATTTTTATATGAGAGAGTATCTTTGTTCTTAGGAAATACAAACTGAACATTAAGGAATAAAGGGGACTGATGCATGCAACCTACTCTCAATTGGTTCATAAAAAAAAAAAATAAGAAAGAATGATAAAGCAAATATGCAGAATCTGTAAAATGGTGAAACTGGGTAGGTATGGGTACATACAAATTTTATTATTCTTACAACTTTTAAGTTTGAAATTATTTCAAAATAAAGTTTAAAGTGGCTTCTAACACACAACGATATACTGTTGCCCAATATCCAGTGCCACCCTATCAAAAAATTATTTTGCCATATCTATTAAAAAACACAAATGAGGTGACAGGCAACTTGGTCATTCTAACAATTTACATTTGATCTATTTCTGAAAATACCTTTGAAACCACCTCTAACCACCACTTGAAACCACCATTTCTAATGTACCTGGTATCAATGTCAGCTGCTTGAATTGTGTTAAAAAGCAATTCAGCAACACCCACTCCTTCTACATTGATCAAGTGAGGCTGAAATAAAGCTTCTGGTGCTTCAAATCTCTCTCCCCCAACTTTGATAATGCGGCCATCCGGGAGCTACAAACCAAAAATAACCAAGCACTAGTCAGCAACAGATTTAAAAATTTCCCAAATAGTGTTCTGCAGAACATTAGTACTTTCAAACACATCTGTTCTGTAGACAAAATCGATACCACCACCATTTTTTCCTAAAATTTATTTTGAGGGAAATAAAAGGTAAAACAAACTTTAAAACATTTGGATGCTCTTACCATGCCTTTAAAAAATGGTACACCCCAAATATCAAGAAGTACCAAGAAATTGTCGGAGAAATCACTAATACGATGGGTGCACAACGTTCCACCCTTGACTGCAGCAAAGCACACACAGGCAGCACTGACCAACCAACCCCTGCATTCTGTCTATTGCTGGTATGTGTTAATGCTGCTTGTCTTAAACTCTCAACACACTTGTGATTTTATGGATATTTTTTCCAATGCAGAATAGACACATTAAATAAAAAATTTAAACAATTTCTTTCACCAAATAATTATGAAACTACTATTTTGATCAAAACACTTTTTATGAGTGTTTTGATTGGCAAAATAGTGGCTACTTCTATGCCAAATCATTTAATTCAAAATATGTTTTATGATCAAAAAAGCTTACTGGACACTGATCCAGACTACCTTCTATTAGGTAATTCTGTTGTATTCTACTTACTAGGCCCTATTAAATTTTTAAAATAATTGATAAATAAAATTTTAATTTAAGCAAATAAGATTTAGATAACAGGTCAGATATCACCACAAGACTTTGTGCTGAAAACTCTTAGGCCATACCATGTTTATATTTAATTAAATAAGAAATGTTAAGGGAAACTCCCCCTCCTACACCATCACCCCACAATTCATTAAACTGACCTAAGTAACAAGAATTGTCAACTTATACCGGTGTTTGACACATTTCTATGTGAGATACCAAAATTAGTTTTACATTAACATTTCTAATAATGTATTATAATACTACAATTACACTATATTTAGATTCTAGAATTAACTTTCCAGTGTGACAAAGCAGGTTCTCTTAAAATATTTGTTCCACATTTGTTGTAACTGTTTACAAATACATGCAAAGCAATCACATTTTTTGAAAAAGTCCAGAATTTAAAAAAAATTTTTTTAAAAGTCCAATATACCTGGGGAGAACTTCAGTGTAAGGCAGCTATTAGAAAAATCCTTTTTTCCTATGCATTTCCAGTATCTCTGATATGTGTGGCTTCTCTGGATGCTATGGCTAAAGGTCAAGTTTTCCACCTTTCTCTAAGAACTATGAACTGTATGGTTCCCCTTTCCTTGTACCACAGTTTATCCTTTTATTTACCTGCCCTTGTTTCTTTTCAATTCACTGTTTTATATTTGTGGTATATATTTTTGCAACCTACTTCAAATTCTTTGAGAAAGGAGGGAAGAAATAAATACATCTATCCTCATCCTTTCCCTGTGGCCACTTTTCTTCCACAACAAGTCAGACAGGTGAAAAATTAGAAATCTAGGGAAACTGTCAAGGAGACTTAGAAAGAGAAGTAGGCAAATCTGAGGATCATTAAGTTGCCAAATGGATTTTATTGCCTATTTGGATCAGTATCTTTTAAAAATAATATAATTTATAAACATTTACAATTATTTCTAAATTATTTTTAAAATGATCGCTTTGCACATATTTATGAATATTTAGAGCTAGCATGGATCAAAGGGTTTAAGAAAACTTGCTTTCATTTTCTATTACTCTATTTCATTTCGGTAATAACGAGATCAAGGATGAGATATGGAAGTTAATAGGCTTAAGATGGTAACTCATTAAAAATTCAGGCAGGATCAACTCCCCTTGGTGTTGTAAACAATAACTAGGTTCTAAGTCTCATTAGTTACAATTTCCAATTAACACTTGTTTTGAACACCTCATGAAGAAAATATCAAGTCAGGAAAAGGCTGCCACCTACTGAATTATTAAAGCAATACTCTAGGATAACCACTTGCCAAGGTATGCATGTTTCCATAGAACACTAGTCCCATGCAATGCTCAAGAGTTCCACAGCCTAATAAATCGAAGAAACAGGCATACTATAGTCCTGCAGCAAAGCAAAACCTACTGTGTTTCAAACTTATTTGACAATGTGACTCTTTTTAAAATTTCTGTGAAACACTTATCAACATCTCAGGAAAATACATTCTGTAAAACACGTTTGGAAATGATATTCCAGGTACTAGAATTCCCCAGATAATATCTCATATCTAATTATACCCTAAAGTAGAAAAGTATGTATTATATACCAAAAATACTTACCGTATAAGATTCAACTAATACTGTGGTTTCTAAGGCCAGTTTCTGCTCCTGCTCAATATTATACCCCACATAACACAGTTTTTCTTTAATCATGCGAACAGTTTCAAAATCAGCAGAATGGTTGAAGGCATATCCTCGCAACAGAAGCAGCTGTTTAAAAAAATAGCAGTTAAGTTCACAATAGATCTGAGTGAATTCAACTCTGCAAAAGCCGTCATTACTCACTAAATGTATCACATACACGCCAAATGCAACAGGCAGTGGATCCTCAGCCCTTACTAAATATTTCAGAAATGGGGATTTCACTTGCCATGAAAGAATTTATATTTCAGTTGCAGAGTAACAAAATTAATAGTTCATAAATTGGTAAAACAAGCTAGAAAAACAAGTTAGTTTTTAAAAAATCAGAGTACTATTTGAGTACTAAGTTTAGATAGTTTTGATAAGCAATTAAGTCTATTACTGAGCAGATATTATTTTAGTACTAGACTTCTATAATTGAAATTTCCTCACACAATCAATGCCATATTTATGAAACAGAACTAGGTCTTAGTAAGTTTTATCCCCAGCTTCTAGTACTCTGTCTAACACATATTAGGAAGGCAACAGCATTTGTTAAACGAATGAATGGCAAGAGAATTATCAGGCTACTCAATGGTAGAATCTCTGAAGTGTTACATTTCTTAAATGCCAGAAAATATTACTATTTAAATAGCAACCAGCTATAAAAATGAAAAACAAAAAAGCAACCTACTGACAAGAAAAATACATATATACATCATAGACACAACTGGATTTTTCATATAAAAACTTTTAAAAAATAAATCCCCCAATCTTTGCATTTACATACAAAAGATTTGGAAGCTCCTTTGGTGGTTACCCTCAAACAGAATTTTGGCCTAGTTAATTCTCATTAATTTAATCTCCCCAGGTGATAAAGATTACTCTAAAAGAGCCTAAAGGAACCAAATATCAAGGTGAAGACTCCATGCAACCCAATTTAATGCACCGACATCAGCCTAGTGTACAGTTTCCTAACGGCCGCACTACTGACATTATGGTCATGATTCTCTGTTGGGGGGGGGCTGTCCTGTGTGCTACAGAGTGTTTAGCAGCTCCCTGATCTCTACCCACTAGATGCAGCAGTACCCCTGCCCAGTTACGACAACCTAAACGTCTCTAGACATTGCCTGGAGGACAACATTATTCGTGATTCAGACTCACTGCGGTAGAGATGTACACTGACTATGGAATTCTGGGAAAATAATATTCTAAACTTTTTCTTCAATATTAAAAAATATATACTTTTCCAAATAGAGGCCTGTCTTAGTTATCCAGTGCTGCTATAATAGAAATACCACAAATGGGTGGCTTTAAGAAACAGAAGTTTATTTTCTCACGGTTTAGAAGGCTAGAAATCTGAATTCACCGTGCCAGCTCTAGGGAAATGCTTTCTCTTTCTGCAGACTCTGGAGGAAGGTCCTTGTCTCTTTGGCTTGGCATCTCTCTTTCCCTGTCTCTGCTCAGCCCACTTGAACCTCTTTTCCATCTCAAAACAGATTGACTAAAGATACCCTACACTAATCCTGCCTCATTAACATAACAAAGACAACTCATTCCCAAATGGGATTATAACCACAGACAGAGAGGTTAAGATTTACAACACATATTTTTTGGGGACACAATTCAATCCATAACAAGGCCTTATATACTTTTTCTAGCAATGTTTTAAAGAAAATTACAACTAATTATATTCAGAAATAAGCTTTAAAATAATAAATATTAAAAATTAGATATATTCTATGAAAAGTACTAAATATTAAAGTTCTGGCACTTCTGGGCCCTGTTTTTATCAAATAGCGTTAATCTGCTATCAATATTTTGGGAAAAGAACAAGAGAATGCAATCCAGCCAAGGTTATGCTTTTAAAAATTACCTGTTCGAAGATAGGTTTTACAGCAGAAAAGTCTGCCCAAGTGGTCCAAGGAAGTTTTAGAGTCTCTCTCATCAGTGAAACGCCTCCCTCTCTGCCCATTTCTCAGGAATAGCAAAAATAATTATGTAATGAAATAATGTATTCTCATTAGCATACCAGAGATCATGGGTGTTAAACAATGTATGGATTTGTATATGCAAATTGTGGTCACTAGGTGATTTTCTAGTGGTGTAATGATGTGCTAGAATATTGAGATGATATACTCAACTTCATATTAAGTTGGTAAACAAACCACAAAATTTAATTTTGATGATGGTTTCTTTTTGCTTACCTTGATGAGATACCTGGTAATGTCCCTTCCAGCAATATCAAGTCTCCTGGTAAGGTGAGGGAGAGAAAAGCCTTCATACACTGGGCAAATGTGAGTTACACCATCTCCAGAGTCCACCACTACACCAGTTAATAAACCTGCATGAGAACCAGGACGATGTGAATAAAAATCCAAATCAGGAAAATCAAAGCCAGTAAATTTCAAATATTAGTATAGATGTCAAACTAACAACTTAACCAATTGGACAGGTCGAGAAGCCAGCGTTTCTTTGTTATTTGCTTGGTTTGCAGTTTGTTTCTAATTCAGAGAGATTAAAGTCAGTGTTCTCTCATGTGTCTCTTTGGAGCATTTCAGCCTAATCATGTGCTGCCCTAGAAGGCGGGAAGAAACAGACCCTGAAAAACCCACGTTCTTAAAGCTCAGTGTGATTCTTCTTTCCAGCTTAAATCTCGATCACTCAATTCCCCTGAATTGAAGTTTCTAAAGCACTGTGGGAAACTTTTAGGAAAATCATTGTGAAAGGTGAGTCTTACACAAAGTTGATAGTAAATCTGTTGAAATACTCTAGTTCTTTAGTTTTATCTTTGTTATACAGTATACTTATTATGGATTGATTTGTGTCTTCCAAAAATATATGCTGTAAATCTTAACCCTATACCTGTGGCTATAATCCTGTTTAGAAATGGGTTTTCTTTGTTATGTTAATGAGGCAATATTAGTGTGGGGTGTGTCTTAAATTAATCTCTTCTGAGATACAAAAGAGCAGATTAAGCAAGAAAGCACAAACAGAGGGGAAAATAGATGCCATATGATCACCAACAAACTCATGAAAAGAACCTGAAAAGAGACAAGGACCTTCCCCCAGAGGAGATAAGGAGAACCTTCCCCTAGAGAGAGCTGGTACCTCAGCTGAATCTGGACTTCTAGACTCCAAAATTGTGATAAGCTCCTGTTCATGGAAGCCACCCACCTGTGGTATCTCTGTTACAGCAGCATTAAATAACTAAGACAGAATTTGGTACCAGAGAGTGGGGTGCTACTCTAACAAATAACTAAAAATGTGGAAGAACTAAAATGTGGAAGAACTGGGTAATGGATAGAGTTTGGAGGAATTTTGATGTGCTACACAGTAAGGCCCTAGACTGCCTTGAAGTGACTGTTGGTAGAAGAATTATGGATGCGGGCACAGGAAGAAGTGAGGAGAGCTAGAGACAGTTTCTATCATCTTAGAGAATACAAATGGTGTTGTCAAGAGAAATGTTGCCAGAAATGTGGATGTTAAATATGCTTCCACTGAGGCTTTAAAACCCAATGATGAACATGTGATTGGACAAGGGAGGAAGGGCGATACTTTTTATGCAGTGGCAAACAACTTGTCTAAATTATGTTCAAATGTTTGGTGGAAGGTAGAAGTTGTAAGTGATGAACTTCGGTATTTGGTTGAGATTACTAAGCAAAATCTTAAAAGGACAGCATGGTTTCCCCTTGCTGCTTACAGTAGAACACAGGAGGAAAGAGATGGACTTAAAAATGAGAAGTCAACAGCAGATACATTGACCAATGGAACAGAATTGAGAACCCAGATGTAAATCCATCCACCTACAGTCACCTGATCTTCGACAAGGGCCCAAAGTCCATCAAATGGGGAAAAGACAGTCTTTTTAACAAACGGTGCTGGCAAAACTGGATATCCATCTGCAAAAAAATGAAACAGGACCCATACCTCACGCCGTACACAAAAACTACTTCAAAATGGATCAAAAACCTGAATATAAAGCCTAAAACTATAAAGTTCAGAGAAGAAAAAATAGGACCAACACTTCAGGCCTTAATACACGGCATTAACAGGATACAAACCATAACCATCAACGCACAAACCCCAACAGATAAGCTAGATAACTGGGATCTTCTAAAATCAAACACCGATGCTCTTCAAAAGACTTCACCAAAAGAGCAAAAAGAGAACCTACAGACTGGGAAAAAATTTTTGGACAGTACAAAGTCAGATAAAGGTCTAATCTCCATAATCTATAAGAAAATCCAACACTTCTACAACAAAAAGACAAATAATCCTATTAAAAAATGGGCAAAGGAAATGAACAGACACTTCACCAAAGAAGACATCCAAATGGCCAATAGACACATGAGGAAATGCTCGTGATCACCAGCCATTAGAGAAATGCAAATTAAAACTACAATGAGATACCATCTCACCCCAGCATTACTGGCACGCATCAAAAACACTGGAAATAACAAATGCTGGAGGGGCTGCAGGGAGAGCAGAACTCTTATGCACTGCTGGTGGGAATGCAAAATGATACAACCATTTTGGAAAACGATATGGCGCTTCCTCACAAAGCTAGAAATAGACATACCATTCGATCCAGCAATCCCACTCCTAGGAATATATCCTAGAGAAATAAGAGTCGTCACTCGAATAGACATACGCACACCTATGTTCATGGCAGCATTGTTCACAATAGCAAAACAATGGAAACAACCTAGATGCCCATCAACAGATGAATGGATAAACAAACTATGGTACATACACACAATGGAGTACTATGCAACGAGAAAGAACAACAATGAATCTGTGAACCATCTCATAACATGGATGAAACTGGAGGACATTATGCTGAGTGAGATAAGTCGATCACAAAAGCACAAATATTGTATGAGACCTCTATTGTAAAAACCCACAAAAAAGTTCACATACAAAATGTAGCAATCTTTGTTGGTTACAAGGGATGGGAGGAGTGGGGGGAAAATACTAAATAGGCAATAGATAAGTGGTATCTTGGGTGAAGGGTGAGACAGTACACAATACAGGGGAAACCAGTACAACTTGTACAAGGAAAGGTCATGGAAGCCCCATAGACACATCCAAACTCCCTGAGGGACTGAATTGCTGGGCGGAGGGCTGTGGGGACCATGGTCTCGGGGAACATCTAGCTCAGTTGGCATGACACAGCTTATAAAGACAATGCTCTACATTCTACCTTGGTGAGTAATGTCTGGGGTCTTAAAAGCCTGTGAGCGGCCATCTAAGATACTCCACTGGTCTCATCCCTTCGGGAGCAAGGGAGAATGAAGAGAACAGGATACAAGGAAAAGATTAGTCCGAAGGACTAACTGTCCACAGCTACCACAGCCTCCACTGGACTGAATCCAGTACAGCTAGACGGTGGTCCGGCTACCACCGACTGCTCTGACCAGGATCACAACAGAGGGTTCTGGACAGAGCTGGAGAAGGATGTAGAGCATAATTCTAACTCACAAAAAAAAAAGACCAGATTTACCGGCCTAAAGGAGACTGGAGAAACCCCAAGAGTATGGCCCCCAGACACCCTTTTAGCTCAGTGGTGAAGTTATCTCTGAGGTTCACCGTTCAGCCTGGGAGTGGACAGCCCTGTAAAACCAAATTAGAGTAACGAGGTACAGGAGTCCAGTGACAAGGGCCAGAAGGCAGAAGGGGACAAGGAAGCTGGTGATAGGGAACCCAAGGTTGAGTAAGGATATTGTTGATGTGTTGTGAGATTGTTAACCATTGTCATAGGGCAACATTTGTAGTAACTGTTAAATGAGGAACTATTTTGTTCTGTAAAGTGAGAATAACAGCACAATTGGAAGAGTGTAGTCAATGTCACTGAACTGTGCATGTAGAAATTTTTGAAATGGTGTATCTTTGGCTATGTGTATTTTCACTAAAAAAAAAAAAAAAGGTTGAGAAGTTAGAGGGTTGACTTGTTGTGGGGTTGTTAACCAATGTCATAAAACAATATGTGTACTACTGTTTCATGAGAAACTATTTGTTCTGTAAGCCTTCACCTGAAGTACAATAGGAAAAAAAAAAAAAAAAAAAGAGAAGTGCAAAATGAAACCAAACTATAAAGATCTGGAAAATTCTGTCCTACAAACTAAGGATATGTGCCCTAAAACTCTCACCAAGGATTTGGTAACTCAATCTTTTGTAAAGAGATTAAGCCTTTGACTGATGAATCCATTCAACCACCAAAGCAAAAACGCCACCAGCTTAGAAGGAAGCGGAAAGAGACAACACAAAATGAAGGAAAGCTAACTGCATCCTGGAATTCTATAGGTAGAAACTTGGTTCCAAACATCTGTTGATCTCCAAAAAAAGGACCATCCCTGGCACAGTACAGAGCCCTGGTGGCACGTGAGCCCTGGCGGAGCAGTGGTTAAGAGCTCAGGCTGCTAACCAAAAAGGTTGGCAGTTCAAATCTACCAGTCACTCCTTGGAAACCCTATGGGGCAGTTCTAGTCTGTCCTATAAAGTCACTATGAGTCAGAATCGACTCGACGGCAATAGGTGTTTTGGTTTTGGAGCACTGTGAAGATCAGCAGAACTGCTAGAAGGAGCATGGGAAGCACGGCAGCCTCAGTTTCAAAGGGTAGAGCCATGACCTCCTAGGTTCCAACTCTGTTCAGGAGTATGGGGCTGTGGTTCAGGTGGGCCAACAGGATGGGGTGGCCACTCAAAGCTGCTAAAGGGGCCCGAGCTGCCATGCCCAAGAGGCAGGAGAATGGCACCTGCAGGGGCCCGAGGGGTGGGGTTGGCACTCAGATAAGACTAGGAGAATGGGGCTGCCCAAAGCCAAGAAGAGGGCAGAGGTGCTGTGCCAGCAGATCTGGAGGCAGGGCTGAAGCCCAGGGTGGAGGGATCTCCACTCAGAATCCAGAGTGTGGCCAACACCCAGAGTCTGGAGGGTGGCGCCCTTGCCCAGAAGGTTTGGGATAACACAGGGTTATTTTCAAGCCTTGAGAACTACTGTAATTTGTTCTGCTGGGTTTTGGACTTGCTTAGTGTCTCGTTATTCCTTCTTTCCCTCTAATTTCTCCCACCACTGTACTTTGGAAGCAGATGACTTGTACTCAAGATTTCCTAAGTTCACAGATGAAAAGGAATTTTGCTCCAGGATGGAATATGCCTAAAGTCTCACCCATTTTTGATCCAGATGATTCAGAAGATGAGATTTTAGACTTGGAGTTGATTTAAGACTTTTGGGATGATGTGAGGGGGTAAATGTGTTTTGCATGTGGGCAGGACATGAATTTTAGGGTGATGATGTGTAGAATGTCATGGATTGAATTGTGTCCCTCCAAAATATGTGTTGTAAATCCTAATTCCTATACCTGTGGTTATAATCCCATTTGGGAGTAAGTCTTCTTTGGCATGTAATGAGGCAGTTATTAGTGCAGGGTATGTCTTAAGTCAATCTCTTTTGAGATATAAAAGAACAGATTAAGCAAGCAAGCACAAGTGGAGGGCAAGATACATGCCACATGATCACCCAAAAAAACCCAAACCCATTGCCGTCGAGTCAATTCTGGCTCACAGCGACCCTATAGGACAGAGCGGAACTGCCCCATACGGTTTCCAAGGAGCAGCTGATGGATTTGAACTGCCACCTTTTGGTTAGCAGCCGAATGCTTAACCACTATGCCACCAGGGCTCTGCATGATCACCAAGGAACCCAGGAAAAGAAGCTGAAAAGACACCAGGACCTTCTCCCAGAGCAGACAGGGAGAGCCTTCCCCCAGAGGTGATGTCCTGAATTCGGACCTCTAGCCTCCTAAATTGTGATAAAATAAACTTCTGTTCATTAAAGCCACCCACTTGTGGTATTTTGGTTACAGCAGCATTCAATAACTAAGACAATACTCAAAACTCTGTAATTGAAAAATGCTTACAGGTACTATAGGATAACCAGAAGTCTGGGGACAATTAATTTTGGCTAGCCAAAGATCACCAATTATTTACCCAAAACCAGAAAGGCAAATTTTGTTGGGGCAGAGGGAAATTTTTAAGAGTCTATTACATCAGTTCAACCTTACCATAAAAGGAGAGCAAAGCAGCAACTAATCCTAGCTGCCCTATTTCCAGTGTGTGCTATTTAAAAGTAGAAATGGCTGCAAAAGTGAGTGATTCACCTTTTGCACCAGGGTTAACTATGGAGGAAAAAACTTTCTGTGACTCACATGTTTTTTCAATAGAAAAAACTGTTTAAACCAGAATATGCATTAACTTTAACTTGCTTAAGCATTATTATTTTCCCATCTCTGAATAGCATCTGTTCCTCTTTTTAGTAATGCAAACTTGCATGCACCATAATATCTAATGGTAATGATTTGTCCTTGAATATATTTCATTTTATGAATGAAATGAATATATTACATTTTGGTTTAGCTATTTGGGGCCTTTTGCCATTTGAGGATTGGTAATACATTACATTTTGAATACACTACATTTATTCAAACCACCTCCTTTTGAAGCTGATATAATTTGTCTTGCCCTGATTGCTGCTGTAAGCCTCATAAAACTCAGAGTGCCTTTTAATGTTGCATTCTTTTAAACAATAGACTTTCCATTGCAAAAAGACAACCCCACAACATCACTAATTCAAAAACACCCATCAACTGGAAGCAGGGATTTACATTTAATTTCCTAAACAGCCCTACCCACCCAGCCTCACCTTATCTTCTACCACCTCCATCAGGTTATATACTAGCCTTTCTCTGCACACAGGACTCACTTCCAGTGCCACGCCCTTGCTTTAAGGGACTATTTCTGCTCTCCACTTGGATTCCGGAGGATTCCTTAAGACTCACTCTAGTTCTTACCTTTACATTCATACTTTCCCTGACTACACTAACCTCCAGTCCAAATTCCCTAATTTCAGTTATCCTCTCTGTACCATGCAGCCAAACACACTATCCTAAATCACCATGTCACTTCTCTTACTTAAAAACTTCCCAGGGCTCCCAATGCATCTTTTTCTAGGACTAGCTACCTTCTTTAGAAAGGGGAGCATTTTGCAATGTCTTGGGATTATTTTAATTAATATCACTGGGCTACCACTTCTCAAAATTAAGGATTCAGAAGTTAAACAAAAATAGCTAAATACCAAGAATTACGAGAGAATATCTTCTCATTGGACAGAAATAAATTTATGAGTACTGCTAGAAAAATCTGTCAAGGTCAATTTTATTCAAATACAATTTAAGCAAAAATTTATTTCAGCAGTACTGTCTGTCCCCTTACCCACCCTCCTAAAACAGAACTTAGTACGGGCTTCAAACTTATGACTCAAAATTATTACCGGATTTTCTGCAAATAACACATGCACATACAAATAATGCGAGGCACAGCTCCCTTATAAAAATAGTCAGGGGGGTTGCGCGGTTGGCAAAAAACATATAACGTGTGCATTATTAATGTAACAATACAGAAATATATATTTTTCCCAAAGTGTTTTCTAAAGCAATTTCTGAAAATTATTTTTTAAAAATGAAATAAAATCACCTAGATGCAGACAAGCACTCCCTCTCATTTTATAAAGTAACAAGTGATTTTTGATTTCTCTTTCAAAGGAAAAATTACTCACAGCTCGACTGTAATCACTATAAGAGCAAGGAAATTATGCCTACTTTACTTCCTGCTATATCTTCTGCACTAAACAGAGTGTAAGCACGTTTCATCTGGTGAATGAATAGTGTATTAAAAATTTAATTTCCTTCAAGTAAGTATTTTCTAGGTATCTGTGTAGTACTAAATTTGCTATTTATACGAATAAATTCTATAATTAATAGAATTTATTTTTCTAAAAGTTACACTTCACCTACCTTGAGCATACAAAGTCAAGACTGCCTGGATGGCTACGTACACGCCAGAAAACTGGTAAGTTTCAAACATGACCTGAAAATATAGAAAGAAAAAAATATATATTGGTATTTAGAAAGTTACTTAATATATCTTTAGATATCACATAAATAGAAAATATTTACATGCTTTCCTCATGGTCACAGAATGGAGAAGTTACCCAAAATAGAATCGCAGGGCCCTCAAAGAGTCCTCCATTTTCATCAGCTCCTCTTGCCTCCATCAAAGCACTGCTGCCACAGAGCTCCAATTCTGAGGACAGATTTTTGGATACCCACTGAGTCCCCCAGCATTTCCCAAGTGCCATAAACCAAAGACATCTGAGTGTTTTAGTTAATGGCTAATTAGGGTGAAAGAAAGCTTTCTGCATTTGAATAAGCCTTTCTTAATTGAGATCCCTTAAGGGAAATATATTTTAAGGCAAACACAAACTACAGAAATTGCTTAACTGCTGGGCATACCACCTCTCTTCCCTAACCTGGGCCAAGACTATGGCTCTACCCAGAGCAGTTAAAAGAAAAAAAAAGAGGAGGAGGAGAAGGAGGCGGAAAAGAAGTAGACAGTAAAATGCTGAGGGCAGTAAGACAAAAATAGATGCAGTTAATTCCTGATTGTTGGCAGATATAGAAACTGCTTAGCTGCTGAGCACCCCCTCTACCTAAGACAAGGCTGTGGCTCCGCCCCCAGCTGGAGGAGGGGGTTTCCTTGAGCCCTTCAGATCACACTCATGCTCATTCTCGGTAGCCCAGGTCAGATGGGAACACCCTGGACGATTTTTTTGTCACCTACAATGAGCTCTCCTTGACTAGTATGGCTGACTACAGCTCTGAATATTCACATATTTAAAAATGTTACAAGTGCCCCCAATGAGAAATATACAGAATTTAAATTTGACAAATCTGGAACATATGCAAATTTAATAAAACAACTAGGCATTCTGACTTAGACCTGTATTCCATCAGCCTTTACTCCCCCTCCACAGGAATAAAATGGAAAAGTGGTGCGATATTTGCACATATCAACTTGAAAGTCTGCTAGAGGTTTTTGTTTTTTATCGATAAGACCATTAAAAAGTACCAAAACCTTAATAGGGAACCCAAGGTCAAGAAGGGAGAGTGCTGACATGTCATGGGGTTGGTAACCAATGTCATAAAACAATATGCGTACTAACTTTTTAATGAGAAACTAGTTTGTTCTGTAAACCTTCATCTAAAGTACAATAAAAAAAAAAATGTTGTGTGGACTGAGATAATATATATGAAAATACCTCAAAAGCAGGTAATTGCAAAAATTAAAATAAAAAAAAAGTACCAAAACCTTTCTAGATGAGATTAAAATAGGGCATTATCAGTCATAGCCAAATTTGTACTCACAAGCAAATAAGATTATTAAAGTATCAACCATAAAGAACGATGTGGATTCTGAAACTAAAAACGTGACCTCAAAATTTTAAAACACTTAATTCAAAATTTGAATTTTAATTTGGACTTTTACAATGTCATCTAACAAAAATCTCTCCTAAAACTCCTTCTAATATTTTTGCCAACATCTAAACATATTCACAAAACAAAATATTTATATTTAGTAAATTAACTGGAAAGCTATTAAAACACAAGTTACTAAAAGTTTCTACTTCCTATCTAACAAAATGAAACAGAACCTACCAGTGTCTGCTTTTACTTCTTTGAAGATCCGTATAATCTATATCCTGATGACTCTCAGTTTTTATCTCCAGTCCTGGAACTCTGGGTCCTTCTCCTGAACTCTGGTCTTATATATTCGACTCTATCTATGTGACATATATCTACTTGGATGTCTAAACGAGGACTTGAAACTTAATAGGCCTGAAACTTAACTCCTGATCATTCTCCCAAAATCCTGTTCTACTTGTCTCAGTCTTCCACACCTTCATCTCTCCAGTTGCTCAGGTCAATAACTCTGGAGTCATTCCTGACGCCCCCCTCTCTCTATTACCCATATCTAATCCATCAGAAAATTCTCAGGCTCTACCTTCAAAATACATCCATAATCTGGCTACTTCTCACTACTTCCACTGCTACTACCCTGGTCCTATCATTTTTTGCCTAGATAATTGAAAGTCTCCAGATTGGTCTCTCTTCTTCCACCCGTTTCAGTCTGCTCTCAATACAGCAGCTAGAGAAACCGAAACCTGATCATGTCACTTCCCTGTAATAGCCTCCCGGCCCCCCACTTCACTCAGAGTAAATGCCTATTTCCGTTCAAGTGCCTACAAGGCCCTAGACATGTGTCCCCTTATTACTTGTGGGACCTCATCTCCTGCTGCTTTCCCTCACCCACCTCTATCCAGCCACACTGGCTACTCCCTTTCCCTGGAATGCTCTTCCCTCATATGTCCCAGCTAACTCCCTAATCTTGTCTTTGTTTAAACATCACCTTCTCATGGGAGCCTACCACCACATACACGCTATGTACAACTGCAACCCCTCCACGTCTCATCCTTTTTAACCTTACATCTATTTCCTTTAGCACCTATCACCTTCTAACAAACCATTTAATTAACTCATTTTTTTTTAAAATTCTTGTCTGTTTTCCCCTGCTAGACTGTGAGCTCCGGGACAGCAGAGTTTTATCTTGTTTACTGATATATCCTACTTAGAATAATGACTAGCATATCGAGTAGGTACTCATAAGTAGGATCTGGGGGAAAACAACAGTTATTTTTACTCCCTTTATCCACAGCGACAATGGTAAGAGAAAAGGAATAACTTTTGCTCCAACATTGTATGAACAATACACATATCCCATCTAAAAACTTACCTCTACAATCTTCTCTCTGTTTTTAGTTGGGTTCATAGGAGGTTCTGTGAGTAAGATTTTACAATTTCTGGTATCTATGTTAAGTTTCTCTGGCCCAAATGTATAGTCCCACAGGTGTTTCATGTCATCCCAATTTCGGACTATGCCATTTTCCATAGGGTAGTTAACTTCTAACATTGAACGTAATTCGCTTGCCTCATCACCAACCATAAGATCCTAGAAAATTAGAACAGTAAAGCTTTAGACCAGACACATTTTTGCATAAAACATCTTCAAAAAATCACATTCCCATGATATTTCAGAAAATTTGGAAATAATTAACTTTAATATTTCTGGCAATTTCAGATAGTTTTTCATTCCACAAGTTAAAACTCCTTTCAAGAATAATGCCTTGCAAAGTTTAAGCATGGATAATAAATCTTTATGTACAATGTGGTTTAAATCAATAAATTGGCCTTACCTTTAACACGTTTCCAAAAGAAGAGCATTAGCACAAATAAAACCCACATTTTCATATTTGGGAAGGTTTTGAATGAGGTTTCATCTGTTTCTTTTGCTCAAATGTTCAAAAAATAAGGCCTGTGATATGTGAAATAGCACATCAGGGGAAAACAAAACAAAAAAAACTTGTAGAAAAATGCTCAATGCATGCAGCACACTTCTTTGTACTAAATATCAAAATGATAAAAGTAAGTACTATAAAGTATAATGAAAGAAGCAAAAAAAAATAAATGGCTAAGATGATCCTTTATTATGCTATAATAATGCATATATGCACCAATTAATTTACAAATTTCACAAACTATCTACATATGCCTATATTAGAATTTATATTGTTTTTATTTATCTCATTAAGATGAATGAGAATCCCTAGAAATAAGAAAAAAGGGAAACAACCCTTCACTAAACTTATCTCATGAGCAACATTTTCAGTCTTAAAGTGTAATACTGGAAAACTGTGCTACCACAGATGAAGCAGAATACTCACAAGTCTTGTCTCCAATGAAAGCATACTTAAGATGACCCACATTTGAAAAGTTAAATTTTGTATGTATCATAAGGCTAATGATGTCCTAGAACTTAAACTTATTTTAGAGAACAGCTAGTCAAGATGTTAAATAATATTAATTCCTAGATGTACTAATGAATTCAATTAAGGAAAAAAATACCTAGTATCAGAAATAGCTATTTGCTATAATACCTCAAGTTTAAAATATGGGGAAATGAAGAAAAGCAGCAGCAAAATTAACATGTCTTCAGATGAAGACTTGAAAAAAAATGAGTTAAAAACTTTTAAAAAATAACAATTAAAAAAAAAAGATGTAAGGTAAAACCAAGGTGAGGATCCTATTACAAAATAAACAGATTTCTGGAAAATCCACTGAAAGCAGTAACAAAAAAGGAAAACAAAGTTAAGGTAGATGCTTAACTTCTCTGCTGCAATTAATTTCTTATAAAGTTAATTTACCATAACTTATTACTCAAATTTCTTAAATATTAACTATTTAGAATCATATATAAGGAAAATGTAAAACTAAAAGTTTGCATTTGTGGACTTCAGTCCACAATGCATCAGTTGAAGTATTTAGCGAGAACTATATCTGTACACAGCCCTGGTGGCACAGTGGTTGAGAGCTACAGCCGCTAACCAAAAGGTAGGCAGTTCAAATCCACCAGCTGTTCCTTGGAAACCCTATAGGGCAGTTCTACTCTGTCCTGTAGGGTCACTATGAGTCGGAATCGACTTGATGGCAACGGGTTTGATCTTTTTGGTTTTATACTAATATCTGCAATTTATTTTGAAAAACATCTAAAACCAAGATGGGCTGACAGAAAAATAAGTGATAAATCAGTATAGAAATTATTAATGGCAGAACCTAGGTGATTAGTATATGGGTTTCACTGTAAATTCTTTCAACTTTGCTGTATTTTTAAGACATTTCTTAATAAAATGGTAGGGGGAAAATTTATACCCACAAGTGCATATACTAACTTGGGCCACAAACAAATCTAATTTAATAATTTTGTTACTTACTTTCCTCTATAACATACCAGAATTTAACATTTTCTTTGGGTTGCAAAAGGTAATAGATTTGACTTATATAATCAACATACATTCAAAACTGTATTTCAAACAATATGAAATAAGTCTGATTTGATTTCATCAGAATATTTACTTTTTATTCCATGTAAGAGAGCTATATATGTCTGACTCAATACCAACTCAAAATAAATGCCTCATTTATCTACTTCTAAGACCATATATACTATAAAAGATTAGCTGAAAGAAATGTCTGGCATTGAGCATCCTTATCATCCCTCTGAACAAAGAGGAAAACTGAAATGGAAGGAGAAAAGTATTAACTTACTTGAGAAAGGCAAAACTTCTTGAGTAGCTCAAGTTACCCAGTTCAAAAATTTATCTGCATCCAAATTTTAATTTTTAAAATCCTAAAACATATAATTTTCCCTAGAACACTTCAACTTCCAAAAACCAAAAGCTGCCCTCACACCTCAGAAACCAGTTATAACCAGATCAAGCCTCGGGCTTTTACCACCTGCCTCATCACTGGACACTCAAGCCTAAGCCATCACCTATTACCTGAGAGGATGAAAAATCAGAGTCACTGTCTGAGATACCGTCTCAAAGGCATTTATATTTTATGAAAAGCAGGTAGTATAGATTATACTTGCCAAGAATCATTTTGAACAAAGTCACCTCAAAATTAGAAAATAGGGCAAATACAACTTTGAAACTACAATTTAAATCCCTAGGAGGAAATTCTATAAATATTAAGCTCACAGTGCTCTCTACACTCTTTCTTAGTCTTCTTATGATTTTAAGACAAATGCATGATCTTTTATTTAGGATAAATATAGGAATTTCCACTTTTAAATGGTTTTGTTTATTCAAAGGAAAACTTTGCAAGTTACTGTTACTAGTTAAAATATATCATATGACTAGAAATGCCTGATACTCATCTTTGTCAAAGATGCTTACAAAACTTGAAAATACTTACTACCGAAGCACTCAGACTATCCCAGAAAAATGTAATAAAAAAGTCAATTGGGAAAAGTCCAGCAAGCTTCTCGTTCAAAAGAAAAAGGCAGTATACGTATTTATTTTGGGGGAAAAAATCTGTTGTTTGTGGAAAAGCCTTATAAATGCTTCACTTTCTTCTTATTTATCCTTAGATAATGCTGTGAAATCTGTTCCTTAACAAGAATGGCATAGGAAATAAGTCAGTCTCTTTTCTTCCTTTTTCCTTCTATAGTTCATTTGCATATAAGATTTTACTCAACTTATTAAACCCACATATGATATACTGGATGCAAATATATATACAGGCTACGATAGGCAATGGTCAATTCACATTGGGAACAAAGCAGATTTATCCAAATGTGACAACATCCCCCCATTTCTCTGGATCATATATATCCTATATAAAGCCACTTGGTTTCTAATATTATGCACACCACATTCCATTTTTATTATAGCATTCATCTACAAGAAACGAAAGGAAAACAACTCAAAACTATGTTAGTAATTAGTTCTTGTTTGGTCCATTGTATGAAATCAGGAAGTAAAGGACTTAATTAGTTGCTACCAAACTGAAGCAATGAAAAAGGTTAAAAATCAAAGTATTTAAAATAAAAATATGGAATTATCCCCCCCCCCAGTACTAAAGGGACACAAGACAACAACTACTGTCCCACCAAGCAAAAGTGGAAAACAAACAGAGAGCATGTGTGTAACCTCACTTACCATCTTTTTGTTATTCTACTTCAACAGGTCAAGAAAGGTGAAGAGAGAGAAGGTAGAAGTAAGAGTCAGAAAAGGCCTAAATAAAATCCTCACTGAAATTTTGAAACATACAAGCAATAGAGACAAATTAGGTAGAGGTCAGATGCAGTACTACTATTATTTTACGGAGTTAATAATTAGGGCCAAATTAACATGGACAGTTATTACTCCTGAATGAAAATGAACTCATTAAACAATCTGTAAAATTCCACCTGTTCTGGTCTACCGCCATATTTTAGCTAACAAGATACAAAAAGTATAAGTCGTCCACTAGGCATAGGAATTCCAAAAAGTCAAGTTTCTTGAATCCGTTACTGAATTTAAGAACTTTAATTAAGGAAAATACAACAGAAAAAGTCTAGCTGGGTTGACTGAGAGTTAGATAGTTCAGGGTTGTTTTCCTTCCCCCAAGTTCTAGCACTCAAATTAAATTTTACACAGGTCCCTTTTACTGTTTTTAATTGGAAGAACAATATAATTTAAAAGGCTTAAGGACTGAGCAGACTGAACAGAGCTGAGCCAACAGAACACAGAATGACAAACCATACAAGCAAATGCTACTGGGGAGTTCCTTGGCAAAAATGTCTTATAAGTCTGACTTCTATCAGTTGGCCTTAAAAAGCAGGAACGTGAGAGTGAAGCAATGTGTAATTATTTGTGCCTATGCTGGAGAATAAAAATGGCTACACATGATTTATCTTAATATCTCAAAAATTTTACTGCCTGTAAAATATATAAAAAAGGAACCCTTCTTTAAAAACCTGTCACTGAATAAAAAGTATTACCTTCAACTTCAATAAAACGTAGTTTATCCTTATCACTATCATTAGCTAAATTTAAATCAAAGTTCACTTAAGATTGAATTTAATGAGAATGAAAGGAGTTCACAAAAGGAGAATAAGAAATCCCATAAATCTCCCAATAGAAAAGACCTTAAAAAAATAAGAACTCATATTAAGTGTCCCATTTGAATTTTTGGTAACATAATAAAACAGAGGCCAGAAGAATTCACTATTTTAAGTCTTCAAAAAATTCACACAGAAGCTAAGTTTCAGTTTATATTTTTATTCACTGTGTAATTCAATTCTCTACGCTCAACAGCAGAGAGCTACCAAGTAGCAAATCTCTACTACCTATTACCACCTTCCTAGACATCTCAAACAAGTATCTGAAGAGGGAAACCCTAACTCATTTCAAATGACTCATAGTCTTACAGTTCATGGAAGTCTTGCCAAAGACTGCCCAGATAGGACCAACAATGCTATAGCCTGTTCACAAATGATTCACTAAGAGAACCTCTAAACTCTACTACTACAGTTGGTATAACCTGATCCCTAGGCCATTTGAAGAATTTAAGTCAACTGGTGACCCCTGCCATTTTGATTACTCTCTTTCTTTCTTTCTTCTAAAGTAATGTAACTCCCACTTAATTTCTGATCCCTTTAACATGGGAGAAAAAATCTATCATCCTTAATGCAGAGTCTCTGATGTCAGGTATAATGAGTCGGCAATGACAACCTTCCCTCCTCTCTCCTCATAGTAAGATATTGTGGAAGGCCAAATAAAGATTTGTATGGCTTCCTCCTGAACACGATGGAAACCAGTTACCATACTAGTGAAAAGAAGAACTACTGTAATTCACATCCTACATAAAAAATAAGGGGATCAGGCCATGAGAATATGCAAAGAAAAAGTCTAAGGTCTCAAAGAGACACTAACATATAACAACAAAGGTATGGAATTGAAAGACATAAAAATACCAGGCTGATTTTTTTTTTTTAATTATATTAAGCAACAGGACTTTAAGTCAGCATTTTATATTAACTTTAGTTTTTGTGCCCTTGTTCAAGTGTTGATATAAACTGAAAATATGAGACATTTTGCCCTCCCCTCTTGCTTCTTTTCATGGATCATATTTTATAACTACTCATTTAAAGAATACCTCACAGGTTTACATGCTCATTTATCAATTAAAAAAATATTACCTTGATTTCAATGTTTCCCACTTTGGTGGTTGATCTGATAATAGGTCTTCCAACCAAAGCTGGGAAGATGTGTTCTGGAAAGTTAGAGCCTGCATATCCACACTTCACAAACTGGAAAGAAACAGTAAAAGTGGGTTAGTGTCAAAGTATTTACTAGCTTACATGTCCATTTAAAAACAGTACCTGAAAAATACCACTTTGCATTTATACAATATTTAAAATTTTCAGGGCTTTCAAATCACCCAAAGTAGCCACTCTATCACATCATCTCCTTTCATTTCTTTATGGTAATGATCACTCCTAGAGGTTTTTTTATTTTTTCATTTACTAGTTAACTGTTTATTTAGTGTTTAAGTCCCCCATTAGAGGGAAAGCCCCACAAGAGCAGGAAGCTAAGCTGAGCAGTTCATGCTGGAGCTGGATACAAAGAAGAGGCCCTGGCATATAGTGGTCATTCAAGAAGTATTTGGGGGAATGGACAAACTCATTCAACAAATGCTAAGTATTCTTAAAAAGAGAAATGTTAGAAAATGAACAGACCAAAAGCTTCAATTCTAAAGCAAGCTTTTATTCATCTTAGGCAATTCACTTAACCAACCTCATTGTCCAAAACGGGAAAACCAAATGGCACTTGGACCAGCATCACATGAAAATAAACACTATTAGGTATATTTGGTTATTTACATTTTACTTAAATATTTAGATTAAGTAACTTCAGTAATATAATTTCACATTCAGATAGTGTACTTCTCCAATGAAGGCATATCACGGACTCTGATAATACTTCCATGTTATGCATGAGAAAGTGATTTAATAGGGGTTTTAATGAGTGCAACAGTAAAACTGAAATAGAACCAAGAGTTTTTAATTCTTATACCAATAATAGAATCTGTTTCATTTTATTTTAAAAAGCAGATATTACAAGAGAAAAGGCAATTAAAAACTCCAGGGGGAGGGACCAAAACCAAACCAATTGCTGAGTAGATTCTGACTCACAGCAACCCCATGTGTGCAGAGTAGAACTGTACTCATAGGGTTTTCAAGGCTGGGGGCTTTTGGAAGCAGATTGTCAAGCCTTTCTTCCATGGCATCTATGAGTGAGTCTGAACCACCAACCTGTCAGTTAGTAGTCAAGTCCTTAACCATTTGCATCACTCAGGGTGAGGGAAGGAAGCTATACAACAAAGGAAATGTCATCATCATCTCTACCCCATTTGTTGTTGTTAACTGCCATTAAGTCAACTCCAATTCACAGTGACCCATGTACAACAGAACGAAACATTGCTCGGTTCTGTGTCATCCTCACAATCATCAGCATGTTTGAGTCCAATGTTGCAGCTTTTGTTCCAATTCATCTCACTGAGGGTCTCCTATACCCTTGTTCACCCTCTACTTCACCAAACATAATGTCCCCCAGAGACTGATCTTTCCTGATGACACGTTCAAAACACGCAAGTCGGACAATATCCTGTTGTGATTCATAAAGTATTCGTTGGCTAATTTTGGGAAGCAGTTCACCAGGCAGGCATTTCTTCCTAGTCTCTTTGTCTGGAGGCTCTGCTGAAACTTGTCCATCATGGATGACCCTGCTGGTATCTGCAATACTGGTAGCATAGCTTTCAGCATCATATCAACACAAAAGCCACCACAGTATGACAAACTGACAGATAGGTGGTGGTTACCCCATTTAACAAGTCTTTATTCAATGTTAGCAACATTGAGCATGGATTCTCGTTTATTGATGAATCCCAGGTGCCCAGAACAATGGCTGGCACAAAGCAGATGCACATTAAATAACTGATCAATAATATTAAAAGTCCTGCTGTTGACCTGAAAGTGTACTATTACTATTTAAACAGAGAATATATTTAGTATTCAGAAAAAGTCTATTGTTCTATGACTCCAAGCACCATACATCCTCTTAGAAAAATTAAGAAGCAAAAACACTACATGAAAGTGGTAAATGACAGTGCAGTGTAGCGGACTGCTTTTATGTGGCCTTTCTTGCCATGGTCTTGTTAACTCCCACCCAGGTGATTGGGCGGGACTGTGCAGATAGGGCAATTACAGCCCACCAAGGGGGCTGGTCCTTTTGCCATCTTACTGGGCTTGAAATGAGCCACTCTAGAGGCAAGAAAGAGAGAATCCCACCACCACCAAGGACAAACAGCCAGAAGCCAGCACATCCTTCGGGCCTGGGATCCCTGGAAGGAGGGGTGGGGAGAGAGAGAGAGATGCAACACCGAAGGCAGCAGAGACCCAGCAGCATACTGGAGAGATGGCAGGCCAGGGAGGGGCGTGCCTGCAAGCAGGGCTGGGAAGAGGCCATCCTGATGGAATAAGCGTATCCTGAGTGTTCTTGAGCCTGAACTGTAACTGTTACTTCCCTAATAAACCCCATAATTGTGAGGATTGTCTGTGAGTTCTGTGTGGCCACTGCAGTGAATTATTGAACCCAGAAGAGAAGTAGAGAGTGCTGTGAGAGGGACGGTTGATGTTAGAATGGGTAAAGATGGTGGAGAGAGGAGGTATGCCTGACCCCTTCCTCACAGCAATTAGCCTCGGGCTGTTGATCATGAGTCTCCTTCCCCCTCGTGAAGTTAGAGGAGGTAAGACACTGCCCCCGTGCCATTTTTACAGACAGTAGTAACATAAAGGTGGATAGAAACTATTAACCTACACCTTGAGAGAAAGTACTCTGTACAAGGAACTGTTCTGTTTGATGGTGGTAAAACTTAGCAAAAACCTTAAATCCACTGCCTTTTCACAGACCTTCCAAATATAAAATTTTGATATTTCCAAGGATCTCTATAGCAATCTTGCCGAAAATGATGTCGATGAATCATGTTCAATAATAAATAGCCTAGAACATTCTGCTATCCAAAATTTCAATTGTCTTTTATAAACAGAGCTTTTGAAAGATATGCTAAAGTCATGACCTAAGCAGATTAAAACTACTTTTATGAAAAATCAGTCTGAAATTAGGAAATTTTATATTCACAATACTGCCTGAATTCTTACTCACTCAGTTCATGTTTACTTACATTTTAGAACCTACATAAAACACAGTACTCAGATATGTTTTCTTCCAATTCCGCTCCAAGTCGGTTTTCCAATGAGCCACCAAGTATAGAGTATTTTTCAGGGAAAGCTACTCATTTCTAAATGTATAATACAATTCTCATTTGACTGCCTTTCAAGGCAGAAGTTAGTGTGATATGATGGCATATACAAGAGGTGATAAGCTGTTTGTTCATACCTACTTCCCCTTTTGTATAGCGGTTGATAGTGAAGGAATAAACTTCAAACCCTGAAAGTGCTAGTTCATTTTCCACAATGTCTTCTCAAATAATTTATCACTGTGTCCTAGAAGAACTTAAAGGAACAATTTCCAAAGAAAATAATAACACCAAAAAACAACAGCATGCTTTGAAAAAAAATTTTTTAAAAACAATTCAAACTAAAACAAAAACTCTCAAACTATTCTCTCCTACACCACAAACTCTCTTTTGTCCTTAAGTCAAATCCAGCTCACTTGACATGAACATAAATGATATGGAAGGGTAGAGAATCTACTCCCCATCACTATCCAACCATATACTAATTTTCTGTATAAATAACATCTGTCATGATCACCAGCCTAATATCAGCATCAGTCATAACTTACACATACATTAAAAAAAACCCAAAACCCATTGCCATTGAGTTGATTCCGACTCACAGTGACCCTATAGTACAAACACAGAAATTAAATCTATTTCAATATTACACTCTTACTTTTACCTCACAGTAATGAACAGGTATGGACACTGGGTGAGATCCAAAGTGTCCATTCACCAGGATGAAAATTCTCATTTACATGGATATAAATGCTTCCAAAGAAAATTACAGAATGACTGAAAAGAGAAGCTACAAGCTCGTAAGGTCCATTACATATTAAACGTAAATAAGTTATACAATTAAGCGAGAAGTTGTAACAGAAGGTGAAGGTGGGAAGACCAGCCTGGTGCAGGGAGGAGGATGCTAAGGGTTGACATGACTCCCCTTTCATTCTGACCTACAGACTCAGAAACACTCAAAATGAAAAAGCAGTAAATAATCATATTACTCAAGGTTTTCTGATTATAATTGTTCAGAAGGATAGTTTATCTTTAAATTTTTGTTTGAAGGACTAGAAGGCAGAAGGGGACAGGAAAGCTAGTGATAGGGAGCCCAAGGGTGAGTAAGGACAGTGTTGATGTGTAGTGGGGTTGTTAACCATTGTCACAGGGCAACATGTGTACTAACTGTTTAATGAGAAACTATTTTGTTTTGTAAACCTTCATCTAAAGTGAGAATAGCAGCACAACTGGAAGAGCGTAGTCAATGTCACTGAACTTTCTTTGAAAATTTTTGAAACAGTGTGTCTTTGGCTATGTATACTTTCACCAAAAAAAAAAGAAGTCAAGAAGGGAGAGGGTTGACATGTTGTGGGGTTGTTAACCAATGTTATAAAACAATATGTGCACTACTATTTAATGAGAAACTATTTGTACTGTAAACCTTCACCTGAAGTACAATAAAAAAAAAATTAAATTTAAAAAAAATTCTTGCTTGAATGTACATTAAGTGGCAAAACATTTACCAAGTGCCTAAGTTAGAAGACAAAAATTGAGACCCCTTGTGGTGCAGTGAATTACTTTGTGTGGTCCTTCTAGCCATGGTCTTGTGGCTCCCACAAAATGACTGGGTGGGACTATGCAAATAAGGGGACTGGACAGTTTTCCTAATGCAAATAAGGTACATGAAACCTTTGGTGGGGGGACTATACAAATAAGGTGCACGAAACCCTTGGTGGGGGGGACTATACAAATTAGATGCATGAAACCATAATGAAGGGATTGGTCAATTGTGCCATCCCACTAGGCTTAAAGAGAGCCAATCCCAGAAGTGGTAAGGGGGACCTCATTACCATCAAGAAGAAGAGCCAAGAGTGACTGCGTCTTTTCGACCCAAAATCTCAGTGCTGAGAAACTCCTAGACTCAGGAGACAGAGAAAGAGCTGTAACACTGGAAAAGGTGGGAGATGGTAAGAAGCAGCAGCAAATGCAGCAGAGAAATGGCAGCAGCTGAAGCAGGAGACCAGCGTGAGATGGTGGGGTGGGGTTCCCAGCCAATGGAGCAAGGTGGCTACAGTGGGTGTGCTGACCCACAGAGCAAGAGAGCTGAGCACCTCCAGGCAGAAGGCTGGCTGGCAGAGTGGGGTGCCTCCAGGTAACTATCGGCAGAGCTAAAGAGCTTTGTAACACTTGCCTAAGCAGGGCAGAGGCCAGGCCCAGGCCAGGCTGAAGGCTGAGGAGCCAAGGGGCCGTGGGTGAGGTCTGCTTGCAGGCACAGCTGAGAAGAAACTGCCCTGATCCAAGAATCGTATTCTGAGTTGTTCCTGATCCTGAATTGTAACCTGTTACTTCCCTGATAAACCTCATAATCATGAATATGATCTGTGAGTTCTGTGCGGCCACTGCAATGAATTATCGAACCCAGCAGAGAAGTAGAGAGTACTGTGGGAGGGATGGCTGGTGTCAGGATTGGTAAAAAGGTCGGCGAGAGGAAACTGTCTGATTTCCACCTCACAGGAATCAACCTTGGGCTGATGATCTTGATTCTCTCTCCTCCCACTTGTGAAGTCAGACAAGGTCTGATGATGCCACACCATTTTTATACCCCTGAAACTATAGAAAAATTCTAAAAATATATTAAAACCTATATTACTGTGCTTTACAAAGAAAATTTGCCTTCTAATTCAAATTGAAGACAGCAATCACTTACTAACAAAATAATTTATTCTACTTAAAGCAGCTTAACGGAAGCAGATACTACCACAGTACTCCAGTATTAGCATTCCTCCCAGAGCATTAGGGTATTTATTCAAAATGGCAATAACTGCACTATTCATTGGTATGTACTTTTATCTCAAATGTGAAAGCATTAAGAGCTATCATACCAAGAATATAATAATCTATTTCTCAGTAATAAAAAACTATGATAGACAATCTGCCATTTCCTTTCTTGCAAAAAAAAAAAAAAAACAGTAGTTTTAAAAATCTAAACCTTAATGTGTTAAAATACAAAGAAAACATTCTTTTTTAAACTACTCATTTGGTATCATTTTATTTTTTGAAATTCCTCCCCCACTCCAATCATTATAAGACTTGTGACTTAGTTCTCTCATTGTATGCAATAAGGCTGTGTTTAAGAAATAGATTTTACCATATATAGTTTCCTCTTCTTAGCACTGTGGTTTCAGCTCGCTCCCTTACTTCCCACTGAGTCATCAAATGGTAAGAACATGCACAGTATAATGTTCTTTTAAGCAAAAATGAAGACAAATTCCATCTACATCTGCTCTAAAAATACACTTTTCCCTTAAAAAATAGCCTGGGATTTATGAAGCCCCATTTGGGCTTGTTTAATCTGTATTTTTCCCTTAGTAATTTTATCTGTGGTATTGACGTGTTCATTAATTTAATTGCACAGTGATCATTCTAATCTTAGGCCACGACAATAGATTCTATCTATTCCAGAAATGTTCAGGTATGTTAACACTTTCAAGCTGTCAAAAGACCAATTTGTTTTTGGTTTGTTAAAATTTCGAACACTCCCAAGTTCAACATATACATCAGCATGAATCAGGCCATAATCGACTACAAATGTGTACTATAAATGAAAATATAATTATTCTAGCATTATAAGCTATTTTGTACAGATAGATCTTAAGCATTGTGCCAGTAACACACTAAGCATCTGGAATGCCTCATTGTTGGTGAACTCACTCACTAATGATGAAACCACCCAAGTTTGTTAACAGGATACACAACTCAAGGGCAACCTCCTGGGCCTAACTCTTCAAAGGCACCTAAACCTAGAACCTCACAGATCTCCACATTTTTGCCTGTCTGGGCTCTATTCTAGCCAGCAGGTTTGAACAGTTATGAGGCCAAAGCACATAAATTTCAAATATTCCTCCTCCAGCTCACCCTAATGAGACAGTGGTCTAGTTGCAGGGCTAGTGAGGAAATGGAGCAGAGCCAGCATCTGGTACACGATCATAAAAACCCATCCACTCTTACAGCATACAATTTGGGGCCTGTCAGAAGGGTTAAGAAAACCATCAACTTCTCAAATAGACTAGAATTTTAAAACCTAAAGTGTGTAATGGGCAAATGACAATAACTTCGGGTAGTAACTATTTTTTAAAAATAATTTTTAAAAATTAAATCTGAATATCTTCTTTAATATGTAATTGTAGGGGAAACATTATGACTTCAGGTACATAAAGTAAGATCAAGATGACTATTCATGTCTAGAAGCATAAACAGTAAGAAACAGAATATAGAATCTAAGCGGTTCTTAACCCTCTAAATTTTACGAAATATTACAGCATTCCTAACTACATACTACCAGAGTTGTTTCTTCATTTTAAGTCAAGCATTTCTATAGAAAATCAGAATAAATTTCAAAAGTAACTAGAAACTTAACACCAAATACATATTTTTATTTGAATTAACATTTTTCTCATTTATGTCATAATAACTGATCTTTTGTCTTAAGAAACCAGAACTTTAAATTATTGATTCAACATAAAACTAATCCATGACATACATACATACAATCAACTTTCTAACATCAGCTAAACTAACAAAATAGTAATATAAAAATGAGCCATCTTACGGTTAACATTCATACTGAGTATTGGAAAACTCATACATACTACAAATCCAGTTTCATTACCTAGAACCTCCCAAAGAGGGGGAACTCCATTAAAATATAGGTGGCTCAGATTTCTAAAGAGAACATCAGACATATTCACAAAATAAAATATTTCAATTCAATTTGTAAAGTTTTACATTTATTTAGAGGTCAGCTTGAAACTAGTGGAAATCAGACTACTTTTATTAAAAATCATTTTTAACTGTAAAAGTAACGTTTCTAGTAAAAAAAAACACACAACATTGTCCTCTTCCCCATTTCCCTTACTCCCTTTCCCTAGTCTCGCAGGCAACCACTATGAAGACTTCTTATGCATTCCTCTAAAGCTTTCAAATACAGATACACATTTGTGGACATACAAATATCTTTAATAACACACACATATGTTGAATCATTCTAAAGCTTTTCTAAAACTTAATACATCTTGGACATGTTTCCACAGCAGTAGAACTGCTTTTTTTTTTAAGTATTCCATTTTGTATGGACGCTCTTGGCAATTTGTAACTTAGTTCAGAAGAAGTGGTATCATTATTGCTTGTAAAAAAAAAAAAACAACAATCCGTAACAAATTCAATCAAGGGCAGTAGTATGGAAGTGAGTACTTGGTATTTTTCACCCTTAATAATCCAGTTTCCAAAGTGTTTATCTTAAAGTTCAAGTAAAATCTATTTTAATAAATATGTCACATTTATGGGAGGCGGCGAAAACGTCACAAAATGTTGCAACTCCAAAACGGTTAGAAATCACTGTAACCCTCATGGGAAAACGACCAGTATAGAACCCATCCAAGATAAGCAACATTTCCATCTCTAATTTGTTGACTGACTCTGCTACCCAAAATACTTTTTTTTTAAATATAGGAGAGAGTTTGAAAGAAATGACTTTCAAATAATTTCTAAATCAGTGCTCTAGTCAGATTTTTACAATTACTTGCATTTTAGGATCTTAAAGACTAACATCTGTATTCTGCACCTAAGGAAAAAAGGGGGAGACCAAAACTGATTAACTTCCCTCCCCTCGACGTCAATGAAATTAACACTCGGGCCCTGCAGGGTCTTAGCTCTCTCAAGATAATCCCATGGAGCATGGTGGTCTCCGCTGGGCTGCACCTGGGCCAAATTATCAACATACAGAACAAAATGTAAAACATGAGCTGCCGATCTGGCCGCCTCCTCCGACAAAAAAAAATACCTCACTGCGAAGGGGTGAGGTCCACCGCACGCACGACAGCACTTCCTTTTCCTTTAAACCCGTTTCCTGCCTCCCATGTAGTATCTTCAACGATACAGGAAGAGGAAGGCCTCTTAGTGTTCCTCCTTTTTACACACCGACGGCCCTGGGGATGAACCAATCTCGAATCACACAAACCCTGCCTTTTACCCGTCCCGGCATTTTGGTCTAATTGCCCCCGCGCGTGCACGGAGCCGGCCTCCGCCGGGGCAGCAGGTGGGATCCCAGTCCACCGCTGGCCTCGCCCACCGCCCTGACAAGGAGGGCTGTGGAGGTGGCGGGCTCCAAGGAAAAGAGGGGTCGGCCCGCCCGCTCCTCAAGTCCGCGGAGGCGGGAAGCGTCAGCCCGCGCCCCTTCGCCCTGGCAGGCCAGGCCCAGAGGCGGGCCCCGGGCACTAAGGGCCCGCGCACCCCCCGGCACATCCCTCCGACGCCTGTGCCCGCCGCGGCCTCCCCTCCGGGCGCTTACCCCAGTGCCGTTGTCGCACACCACCACCTTCCTGCCTTGGCTGTCCATCGTCCGCCCGGGGGAGAGCTGCCGTCGCCGCACAACCTACAGCCACCGCCGCCCGGCCTTTCCTCTTCCTCCTCCTCCCTCTTCGCGGCCCTTCCTTCGGCCCAACTTTCTTCTCCCAACCGGAAGTCACAGCCTCGCCCCGCCCGCCATTTATCTGACGGCTGGCTAGGAGAGGGTGGGGACGGAGGCCGCGACTGGCAGCGATAAGCTCCAATGAGAAACGGGGCAGCGCCAAGGCCCCGCCCGCCGCTCCGGGCTTCAGTTCTGCGGTCACGGGCACCGCCCACAGGGGTTCTTCCGCTCTGCGTCCGGTTCCCGGCGTTCCTGGGGAGTTAATGGCGGCCGATGTGGTGGGTGCAGTGGCCTTCTTCCGAAGGCGTCGCAGGAGCTGAGGGTGTCGCTGCACTGTGCACAAGGCGGAGGCAGGTGAAGGGCACCAGATCTGCCGCGAGGTGGCGATGGAATGTGGCGGAGAAGCCAGCTGGGAGGGCGGGAGCATACCAGAAGCCTTGTTGACCCATCGTTGAACATGGCCTGGTGTGTCATTGCTTCTCGTCTAGGCCTTCTCAGTAGAGAGAGCTGGGACGGAGATACACACACACATATTTATTCGGAATCATGGATTTATACTGATACCTC
Organism: Dugong dugon; assembly: GCA_030035585.1. Lineage (NCBI taxonomy): Eukaryota > Metazoa > Chordata > Mammalia > Sirenia > Dugongidae > Dugong > Dugong dugon. The sequence goes on along the minus strand of CM057469.1, from coordinate 101,098,173 downwards.
AATTTCCAGTCCAATCGTCCTTTGCCCAAGTTGCTCCCCAGTAAAGAGAGCGAGAGTGAGTGCCTGTATTTCCAGCCTCATCGCTGGCCATTTCCCTCTTCCAACAGCACCGTGCTACTTCATACCTGTTCAGTACTTCATACTTGTACATGTTGGAACCAGAGCCTTGGCTTTGGAATCTGACAACCCCACTTTCAAATCTATCCCTGCCAATCAATAGTTTTATGATTTGCGCACACCCTTTTTTGTGCATAGGGATAATAACGTCTACTTCCACGGGTGGTTGTGAGGACAAAATTCTGCGCATAGAGTAAGCATTCATTCAATGGTAGCTGTTTATTATTAATTCCATACTTTTCAACAGTGCAGTTCTTGCTATCTGTAATGCCCCCACGTTTTTTCTCTTGTTAATCAACTGGCACACTTCTTGAGGAACCCTGGTGGCACAGTGCTTAAAAGCACTCGGCTGCTAACGGAAAGGTCAGCAGTTCGAAACCCATTAGCCCCTCCAGGGAAGAAAGATGTGGCAGTCCGTAAAGATTTACAGTCTTGGAAACTCTATGAGGCAGCTCTACCCTATCCTGCAGGGTGGCAGTGAGTCGAAATCTACACCCCGGCAGTGGGTTTGGTTTTTTGGGGGTTTGGGAAACTTCTCACTCTCCAAGGCCCAGCTTGTCACATCAAGATATCCTCAACGTGTTCTTTACTCGCTTTCTTTGCTATTTCTTAGCATGGATGTATGAATAACTTCGTTGTAACCTTGTTACACTGGACAAGTATTTATTGAATGAGTGACATTAAAATTATCTAGGAAAATGTCATTTTAGAGATGTGAAAACTAGAATTGTGCTTTCTACATGGCTGTATAGCATGTACAACAACTAGAATAGAACTTGGATCCTGAACCTCCAGTCAGTATTCTTTCTATAACAGCAGGCTTCTTCCTGGTTTTCACTTTGTTCTTTTATTTTTTTTTGTTGTTGTTGGGTGCTATCATAGCAGCCCTATATGACAGAGTAGAACAGCTCCATAGGGTTTCTTAGGCTGTAATCTTTACAGGAGCAGATTGCCAGGTCTTTCTCCCCAGAACAACTGGGTGGGTTCAAACCATCAACCTTTTAGTTAGCAGCCAAGTGCTTAACCATTATGCCACCAGGGCTCTCTGTTCTTTTATTAGACCAATGATTTTCAAACCTTTTTAAAGGCATACAATCCTTTATTCAAATTTATCTTGTATGGAACCCCAACATGTTAAATAGGTCAAAGCAAAGCTGCCATAGTTGTAGTTGGAAGTTTGAGAAGTAGGATAGAGTAGGAGGCCTCAGGGGAATATGCTTTCCCTTCACCTGCTTCAGCAGCTCTTGAGGTACTTCAGCCTGCTGAACAGTTTGAAAAACACAGCATTAGTTAATAAATTTCTTTAGTGGAGTCCTTTTCTTAATTTTATGGCCCCAGCGCCTAGCACAGTGCAGTTTTCCTGGAAGTGCATTTAATTGATCTCAGCAAATTGAACCCAGGCATTTCTCTGGTCTTTTACTTTTCCTCCTTATGGAATGAAATGGATTACTAATTTTTACCTCTTAAGAAATAACATTTGTTATTTTCTTCTGATTATAAAAACAATTCATGGAGATTGTAGAAAACGCCAGTAAATACCTATTGAGTACACTATTGAAAATGCAGCAAAACCCCTTGATCCTGCGGATTCAGATAGAACACGACTGGTGACTGGCTCCTGCCCACTAGACCAGGCATGTCCTAGTCATTTCACTTACTTCTTACTAATGTGACCTCACATTTTAGGTTATGAATTTTGGGGGCCTCACTGTCCTCTTTATTCCACACAAAAACCTTGCTAGGTAGATATCCTCATTTTACAAATGAGAGAATTGGGACCTTTAAAAAGTAAGGCTAGCAAGGTCTAGCAATGTTCATTATTGCCTTTTAAGGTCTCACCAGAAGCACATTTAATGTCCACATTTCTAGCACATTCTGCTCATGATGATAGACGCTTTCTCTGCAGTTCTTCTCACTTCTTTCTGAGCCTGCATAAGAATCACCTTTAATGTCTATCCAATACCAACAGTCTCTTCAAGGCAATCTAGACTTTGACTGTCGTGTGCCTGAAAACTCTTCCAACCTCTACCCGCTACCCAATTCCAATGCCACTTCTGCTTTTTTTGGTATCTGTTACAGCAGCGGCCTGCTTCCTGGCACCAGAATCTGTATTAGTCTCCTAGGGCTGCTGTAACAAAATACCACAAATTGGGCGTGTTTTAGGAACAGAAATATATTGTCTCACAGTCCTGGAGGCTAGAAGTCCAAATCAACACGTTGGTCGGGTCATGCTGTCTCCCAAGACTGTAGGGGAAGATCCTTCCTTGTCTCTCCTGATTTCTGATAGCATCTGATTTCATCGGCTTGCAGCTGTGGCACAGTTCCAACTCTGCCTCCATCATCACTGGCCATCTTTCCTCTGTCTCTCTCCTCCTCTTTTATAGGCCCAAACTCAGATTGTGTTAGGACCCACCCTACTCCAGTACGGCCTGATATTACTTAACTGATAACATTTCAAAGACCCTGTTTCCAAACAAGATCACGTTCATAGCTACCAGGGGTTAGAACTTCAACATAAATTATGGGAGAGAGAATTTAATCCGTAACAGAATGTTTGGGGCAGAACTTTAATTCCATCCAAAGATGTTTGCTCATTTTACAAACTGATAGTGTTACTATATATATGTGTGTGTATATATATGTGTGTATATTATTCTGTACCTGAAAAACTCAGGAAGGGACTATCTATTTGATTTATTTAATTGTTTGGTTTAATAAGTCAGTAAACCAAAAGGCTTGTACTTACGCCAGAAAAGTACTTCTCTATATTGTCAATTATCTAACCTCTTCCAAGTTATTTTTATTTATGTTGTGAAGCTAAATGTTTATGTTAACACACAGTATTAAACCAAGTTACTTGGAAGCAAATTGTGTAATAAAGAATTTAACCTTGCCCAGAGGGAGAGGTCTGGCCTTTACCTTCTGCTTCTGGGAGGCAGTCTCTTAGCCCTAGGAATGTTGTGCCACATAGGAGTGTCTTTGTATACCTGGGGGCCTTGGACCAGCTAGATAGCAGCAAAGTGATTTAGGGTGGGGGCTCTGGGTCACATAGTATCAGCTCAACCTTCTGAGGGACTGAAGACTGAGATCATCCATGTGGATAGTCATGCGTGTTTATGTGATGGAGCTCAATTAAAAACTGTGGCTACCAAGCCTTGGATGAGCTTCCCTGGTAAGCAGTACTCTGTGTGTATTGTCATACAGTGTTACTAGGAGGAATGAATGCTGCCCACAATGCTATGGGGAGAGGACAACTGGAAACCCTGCATTTGGAGCCCTCCTGGACCCTGCTCTATGCATATCTTCCCTTGGCTGATTTTAATCTGTGTCCTTTCGCTGTAATAAACCACAGCTGTGAGTATGGCAGCTTTCGGTGAGTTCTGTGAGTCTTTCTAGTGAATTATTGAATCTGAGGGTGGTTTTGGGGAACCACCAAACTCTGTAGTTGGTGTCAGAAGTAAGAGTGGTCTTGTGGACTGTTCCCGAACTTTGCAACACACAAGTTAATCTATTTGAAAGTGAATTTCAGACATCATGGCATTTCATGCCTAAATTTTTCAGCATATGTCTTTTAAGAATAAGTACATTTTTCTACAAAACCACAATCTTATTATCACATCTATAAAATTAGCAATAATTCCGTATCCTCTAAAACCCAGTCCGTATTCATAGTTCTCCACTTGTCCCCAAAATGTTTATAGCTAATTCTCCCTCTGAACTGAGACCCAATAAAGGTTCATACATTACTTTTGTTGTTATGTCTCTGTAGTCTCTTAATCTAGAATAGCCCTCTCACTTTTTTTTTTTTTTAACGTGACAGTAACATTTTTAAGAGTTCAGGCTTTTTGTCTTGTAGAAATGTTCAGTGTTCTGTATTTGTCTGATTGTTTCCTCATGGTTAATTACATTTTAAAGTGACATTTATAAATAATATTGGTATGATATTTGATACCACTATAGACAGTCTAGGTGTTTGACATGGACATTCTTCGCTTTTGATAATAACAAAAGTAACATTGTATTGACATCAGGACCAAGTGAAAGTCTAATGGGACTGTCCATGTGCTATTGTCCTGATTTAGATCCAGTCTAGGAAAAGCATAATTGTCATGCAAAAAAAAAAAAAAGAAGTAGGGATCTGTGATTTGGGATCTATACTTGAGAAAGTTAATAGATATTATTAAATATTTTACTGTCCAATTTCCTGACTTCTTTTGGCCTCTTGCCTGCTTTATGCCTTCTGCATACGTAAGTACATCTCAGGATTGGAGAAGAATAATTCTAAAGAATTATTGTGTGAATGTTTTATAATTTAGTAACTTTAAATTATTGTTATTTTTAATGTGATAATCAATTTGATTGCTATTTTTTAGCCTTTTATTGAAGAAATTTTTCAAACACACATAAAAGTAAAAAGTATGATACAATGAATTCCGGTGAAGCCAGCACCTGACTTCAGCAGCCATCAGCTTTCTACTGTTCTTAGTTCATCTATTTCCCTCCACACACAGTTTTTGTTGATATGGTTTGCTGGAATATTTTAAAGCCGATACCAGGCATCACCCCTTTTCTACTTTAAATGCTTTGGTATATGCTCTAACAGATAATGACTTCTTAAAAATATAATCATAATGCCATTATTATAGCCAACAAAATTAACTAATTTCTTATATGCTAGATCTGTGTTCAGTTTTCCTCATTTGTCTCAAAATGCCCTCTTTTAGTTGTTGTTACTGTTTTCTCAATCAGGATCCAGTCAAGGTCCACACATTGGATTAGGTTGGTATGTCTCTTAAGATTATTTTAATCTGTAACACTTTTGTCTCTCTCTCTCTCTCTTTTTAATGACATTGTTTGTTCGAAGAAACTGGATCATGTGTCCGGGAGAGTTTCCCACATTCTGGATTTGGCTAGTTGTATATCCACAGTGTTTTTCTTCTTCCTCTAGCTTCCATATTTTCTGTAAACTGGTAGTTAGATCTATAAGAGTGATTGGATTTAGGTTCCACTATTTTGTCAAAAGTATTTTAGAGGCAGTAGTATATACTTCCTAATCACATTACTTTTGGAGGAACATAATGTCTGGCTGTCCCATGTTTAGTGATGTTACGTTTAGCCAGTAGGTTCTGGTACTGTCAGATGATCTATTACGGAGACCCCCATGAGCTTTCTGCTTAATAGTTTTAGCAGATTGTTGCCTGATTGGATGAGGAAACATGATCAAGTACAGTTTGCCTGACCCATGATTTCTCACTTCCAAAGCTAGTAGGTTTTGACCTAATTAGCCACTGCAGTTGCTTTCAAATAGAATTATAGTTTTGAAACTAGGTTAAATAATTTTTAAAAAGCAAATCATATAGACAGTTGGTATATGTACGCTATAGTTTTAGCTGTGATATTTGTCGTTCAAAAGGTTAGTCTTCCCTCCCGCCACCTTACACCATATACAAAATTAACTCAAAATAGATCAAAGACCTAAATGTAAGAGCTAAAACTATAAAAGTCTTAGAAGAAAACATAGGCATAAATCTTGGTGACCTTGGATTAAGCAATGGTTTCTTAGATACGACACCAAAAGGACAGGCAACAAAAGAAAAAATAAATAAATAAATTGGACTTCATCAAAATGAAAAACATTTTTGCTACAAAAAACATCAAGAGTGTAAAAAGACAACCCACGGAATGGGAGAGAATATCTGCAAATCATATATCATATATTTGATAAGGGACTTGTATCTGGCATATATAAAGAACTCTTACAACTCAGTAATAAAAAGGCAACCCAATTAATGAGAAGTGTGCAAGGAAAATAATACAGGACAATGTGATAGAAAGTGACTTGGGATGAGGTACACCACTCAGGATGTAGCATATAACCTGAGCCCTGTGTCCATTAGGATTAGATTCAACTGTAAGTGACAGAAAACCCAAAATAAAGTGGCTTTAAAAATAGGTATTTCTTTCCCTGCCACATAAATGAAGTCTGTAGGCAAGCATTCTAGGGCCAAATGGCACTCCACAGTAATGGGGACCCATCCTCCTCTGTCTTGTTGCTCTGCCATTCTCATTACACATCCTCTATTCAGTGACATGTGATCGTTGTTTGTGCTCCAGCTATCATTTCCACATTCCAGCCAGTAGGAAGGGGAGGGGTTGGAGGTGTGGAGATGGTCAAGAAGGACAAGCTTCTAACATTTAAGGACCTTTCCTGCAAGTTGTATTTACTATTTCTAGTTCCATCCCAGTGGATAGAACTTGGCCAGCCACGTGTAACTGTAAAAGAGGCTGAAAATTATAGTCTTTGTTCTGGATGTCCATGTGCTAAGCTAAAAATTGGGCATTCTATTTCCAAGGAAGAAGGAGAGAATGGATATTCAAAGATAATTAGAGACCTTTGCCTAAATGATGAGAAGAGGACCACATGAACCACAGCCTCCCCCACCCTGATGCCAGAAGAACTAGATGGTGCCTGGGTACCATCACTGACCACTCTGTCAGGTATCACAATAGAGGGTACCAGACAAAGTAGGAGAAAAATGTACAACAACATTCAAATTCGCAAAAAAAGACCAGACTTACTGGTCTGACAGAGACTGGAGGAACCTCCTAGATTATAGCCCCAGGACACCCTGCTAATTTAGAACTGAAGCCACTCCCAAAATCTACCTTTCAGTCAAAGATTAGACAGGCCTATAAAACAATAGCACATGTGAGGAATGTGCTTCTTAGTTCAATCAACTATAGGAGACCAAATGGGCAGCATCTGCCCAAAAGCAAAGACAATAAAGCAGGAAGGGACAGGAAAACTGGAGGAATGGAAATGGGGAACCCAGAGTGGAAAGGGGGAGAGCGCTGACTGTTATGGGGATTGCAACCAATGTCACGAAACAATTTATGTGTAGATTTTTTAATGAAAAAGTAATTTGCTCTGTAAACTGTCACCTAAAGCACAATTAAAAAATAATAATAGTGAGAAGGACCCAGTTATGTGAGTATCTGGGGGGGGGCGGGCAGCGGGGAGGGACGAAAGCAAAGGGAACTGCAAGTACAAAGCCTCTAAGGGGAGTGGGAAGAGCTTGGCTGTTTATTCAAGGGCTAGAAGCAGCCAGTGTGGTTGGAGCATAGTGGAAAAGGGGAAGAATGGTACATGCAGACCACAGCAAGGAGAGTAGACTTTATTCCCATAGCAGTGGCACACCTTTGGAAAATTTTGAGCAGGGGAGTGATATAATCTGATTCATGTTTTAAAACTGGACTTGCATTAATGGTAAGGACATCTGGTTAAGCATGACACATTTTTTTCTATTCTCTCCCTAATTCCAATAAAACAACAGCAAAGTCTGTTTTTTTTCCTTTTTTTCTTTTAAGCATAAAATCCACAAGAAGACAAAAAGATGTAGAAAAGAGATAACAGAATATTTAATAAATGTTTGTAAACTGAAAAACAGATGGAAGAATGATAGTTAACTAAGCAAATCTTAGAATGCTGGCAATGAAATGCCTGGAGTGAGGGGTAGGGTGGGGGAAGTAAGCCTATTTAGGAGGCAGAATCTCGAAAAGGAGTTGATGGTAAATAATGTTAAAACTCAGCTGGATTCCTAAGTATCCTCCAGATGACACCCTCTCCCTGCTCCTCTGCAATGGGATAGAGTGATTTTAGTCTCAGGTGAGTGTATGCCAAAGGCACTTTGTTCTTAGGGATAGGCACAGTTGAAAACAGAGTGAGACACCCAGCCTCCTTCCTATTGGGTTCCCAATAAACTGGTAACCAGTTTTCCACCTCTACACCACTCCATGCCCCACCCCACTCACCTTCCTCTCTTAGCAGGGGCAAGGGTACTATCCAGAGATAAGACCTACAGACGCTGACAGCATGGGGCCCCTTAATATAGGAGCCCCTGATAGACAACGCTACACTGAAACCCATCAGTCAACAAGACTCAACATTCAACTCATAGCTTCCTGTTTTTGTACTGTTGCAGTCTTAAATATCATGGACAGCCTGGGATCCTCAGACATTTGTGGAAAATCTCTAACATGTAAGACAAAGACCAAAACGATGATGAGAGGAGCAGAAGAAAAAAAAAATTTAAGTCACTATAATTAATATCCTCATATCATCAGATGGGTAAGAAAATTTTAAATATGATGGAAGAATTTTTTTTTAGATTTTAAATATTTATATGGTATAAGGAATTTTTAAAAAGCTATTCATAGAAAGTATCTCTAGCTATATAACTGTCTTAGTCATCTAGTACTGCTATAACAGAAATACCACAAGTGGATATCTTCAACAAAGAGAAATTTATTCTCTCACAGTCCAGTAGGTTACAAGTCCAAATTCAGGGCATCAGCTCCAGGGGAAGACTTTCTGTGTCGGCTCTGGAGAAAGGTCCTTATCATCCGTCTTCCCTTGTTCTGGGAACATCTCAGTACAGGAACCTCATGCCAAAGGGCACACTCTGCTCCCAGCACTGATTTCTTGGTGGTATGAGGTCCCCCTGTGTCTCTGTTTGCTTCTATCTTTCATATCTCAAAAGTGATTGGCTTAAGACACTATCCAATTTTATATACCTCATCAGTATAACTGCCACTAATCCATCTTATTACATCATAGTGATAGAGTTTACAACACATAAGGAAATCACATCAGATTACAAAATGGTACACAATCATACAATACTGGGAATCATGACCAAGCCAAGTTGACGGATATTTTGGGGGGACACAATTCCATCCATGACAATGACAGGTTGTTCCATGCCTTTGGTTACGATTTTCACAGTGTGTCAGCATTCTCGTGATTTCCATTCTGTTTGTCTGTTTCCATTGATCAAGCTTCCCTTCCCCTCCTTGCCTTCTCATCTTTATAGTTGATTGTTTAACGATAGTTGATTATTTAAGGGGCACATTACTCATGGTTGATACTGTTTATTTTACAAGCCAATATATTATTTGGCTGAAAGATGACTTCCAGGAATGGCTCCTGTGCCAAGTTCAAAGGGTATCTTAGGGCGATAGTCTCAGGGATTCCTCTAGTCTCTATCAGTCCACTAGGTCTGGCTTTTTTAGTTTTATTCTACATTTTCCTCCCATTCTGTTTGGGACCTTCTATTGTGTCTCTGGTCGGAACAGTCGGTAGTGGTAGATAGAAGAAATCTTTTTAAAAATTCAACAGAAGGATTGGAAAATAAAGTTCAAGAAAATTTCCAGAAAAAAGATAGAAAAGATGACAAAATGGAAAAAAAGAGAGAAAAAATTTAAATATTAAAGGATCAGGTCAGGAAGTCCAATATCAAAATAATAGAAATTCCAGAAAAAACAGAAAAGGGGAAAACATTATTTGAGAAATAAAAGATTATTTCCAAGAATTGAGGAACAATTTCTATACATCTTCTTTCTGAGGAAGTTACAGAAGGATGTACTTTTGGAAAATGAGGGCATAAATCAAGAAATATGAAATCATGGGAACTAGAAGACCAGGGATCCAGCATAGGAGGGATAAGAAGAATTTGTGAATGATGGTGGGACAAAAATCCCCAGGAATCAGTTGTATGTCAATCTAGAGGTTTGAAGCAGGACAGGGGGGCTTCCGGAGGGAAATACAGTGAAAGCTGTGAGAGCCATAACTTGACCGGACTGCCTTGATTTTCTGGGTTTCGCAAACTTTCTGCCTTTGACAGGGTGACAGTCTTGCCACTTTTCTCTCTCTCATTTTAGTAGAAAATATTTGAGTTTTCCTTCTCTGACAGGTTTCCACCTTACACAGTTTTTGGATTTCAAAGGTTTTACCGTCTCTCTGTCTCTGTCTCTCTCTCTCTCTCACACACACACACATACAACCAATACGGTTTCTGATATATTTTCAGATTTTGAGAGATACACACTTCTAGTGGAGAGTTTGATGATAAATTAGGGCTAGGAACAATTGGAAACCCTAGGGGGCAGTTCCACTCTGTCCTATGGGGTCACTATGAGTCGAAATCACTTGACGGCAAAGTGTTTGGTTTTGGGTTAGGAACGTAGAAAATTAAGCAAAGGGGGAAAATGAGGCAATGATTAATCAAGGGGGTAAATTGTATTACGAAAGAAATGTCATCATACATAATTACGTGGCTCAGTATGAATGTAAACACTGAATAATGGTCTCATCAAATATCCTGATATGTTGATGTTAAAACAGAGAATGAGGGGAAGGGAAGTTATGTGTGTGTTGGGGAGTGAGTTGTAAGACGGTTAAATCATCTTTCAAAGTAGATGTTTAATAGACGACGTCTGAACTGAAAAACTCAAGAAATAGCTGAATAAGCATATTTAGAAATATGGAGGCAAGTACCAGAAGAAACTATGAAGAGTTGAAAGTGGTTGTCTCTGTGGAGCAGAAATTGGGAATGGAGAGGGTAGGGCAGGGGTCTGATGTTTGTCATTATAAACCTCGTTAAATGTTTTTAACCTGTGTGTGTGTAGATTGTAAGTGGAATTAAAAAAAATACACAAAAACCCTTGCTGTTGAGTTGATTCTGACTCATAGTAACCCTATAGTGACCCTATAGGACGGAGTAGAACTGCCCCATAATATTTCCAAGGAACTGCTGGTGGATCTGAACTGCAGACCTCTTGGTTAGCAGCCATAGTTCTTAACCACTACGCCACCAGGGCTCTGTAAGTGGAATACTTAGTACTAAATAAACAATCGTGGATTTGAAAAAAAAAAAAACTTTTTGGCTCTTCTTTTGTTAAAGTTCCATTCCTTTAAGCAATACAAATTGCAAGATGATAGTGTATCCTACTGAAATTAAATTTTAATCCCGGGATTTAGGAGCTCCCTCAGGTTTCCTAGATAAAATGTGGAAGACATGCTTGCATCATCTCAGCAGCGGAACTTAACAGACTTCTGCAGCTCTGTTGTCTATGTTGCTGCCTACCCTCAGCCGCTTTCACTGTCGATCCTTATAGGCTTCTGTTTCTGAGTTTAGTTTTCTGTCCTTGAGGCTTGCTGACCCAATATCCTGCCCAACAAGTACACAGGAACTCTCCTGGTATATAAGTTTTATTGTAAATTGTATAATAGGTCTACACTATAATCAAGTATATACACATACGTATATAACGTATATAAGAATAAACATATATCCAGTACAACACATATATGATAAAACATACTGTGTCTATAAGATATATTACACAGTGATATAATCATTTTAGTGAGGACTATTAGAGGTTTCTTAGTGAAAGATGTTGTTGCTACCCTGTATTAATGAAAGAAACAATACAAAGTCTATTAATTCAGATAGTTTTAAAAAGAACACAGAACTCAAAATACAGACACAGAATGATATGTTTTCTATATGTCCTTACTTAGGTATGCAAATGCATATAACAAGGGTAAACTGATACCCTTTTGGGAGGGTACAGGATTTGAAAGCAGGGGTCAAAAACTACAGGACTCCAGGTTGGGCTTGTTTGGTTTGTTTGCTTGCTTGTTTTTTTGATAATTAATAGACTTTATGTTTTTAGAACAGTTTTAGGTTTACATAAAATTGAGCAGATAGTACAGAGAGTTCCTATATACTCTTATCCCTGCCCTCCACAGTTTCCCATGCTAATAACATCTTCCATTAGTGTAGCACCTTTGTTACAATTGATGAACCAATATTGATACATTATTATTAACTGAAGTCCATAGTTTATATTAAGGTTCACTCTGTACTATACAGTTCCATGGGTTTGGATAAATGTATAATGTCATGTGTCCACCATTACAGTATCATGCAGAGCAATTTCATTGCCCTAAAAATGTCCCATCCACCTACATGCACTCTGATCCCCTGGCAACCACTGACCTTTTCAATATCTCTGTATTTTTTCCCTTTTCTAGGATGTCATATATATAGTTCGAATCATACAGTATGCAGCTTTCTCAGAATAGTTCCATTCACTTAGAGATATGTATTTGAGGTTCCTCCATGTCTTTCCATACCTTGATACCTCATTTCTTTTATTGTTGTGTAATACTCTATTATATGGATTTACTAGTTTGTTTATCCATTTGTCTATTGAAGGACATCTTGATTGCTTCCAATTTGGGGCAATTATGACTAAAGCTGCTGTAAACATTCGTGTGCAGGTTTTTGTGTGAACGTAAGTTTTCAACTCATTTGGGCAAATACCTAGGAGCATGATTGCTGGATCACATGGTAAGACTATGATTAGCTCTGTAAGAAACTGCCGAAGTGTCTTCCAAAGTGACTGTACCATTTTGCGTTCCCACCAGCAATGAATGAGTGTTCCTGTTGTGTCACATATTCATCAGTATTTGGTACCATCTGTGTTTTGGATTTGGCTATTCTAATAGGTGTACACAAAGCATTGGTGGTTCAGTGGTAAAATTTTTGCCTTCCATTCAGGAGACCTGGGTTTGATTTCCAGCGCCACCACATGTCTGTCAGTGGTGAATTATGTGTTGCTGTGATGCTGAATGGAGCCCTGGTGGCAGAGTGGTTAAGAGCTTAGCTGCTAACCAAAAGGTTGGCAGTTCGAATCCACCAGCCACTACTTAAAAACCCTATGGGGCAGTTATACTCTGTCTTATAGGGTTGCTATAAATCGGAATTGACTCAACAGCAATGGGTTTGATTTTGGTTTTTTGGTATGATGCTGAACAGGTTTCAGCAGAGCTTCCAGACTAAGACATACTAGGAAGAAAGGCCTGGCAATCTACTTCTGAAAATCACCCATTGAAAACCCTGTGGATCGCAACGTCCCATCGGCAACTGATCATGGAGATGGCAGCGTTTTGTTCAGTTGTGTGTGGGGCTGCCAACTCCAGGGCAGCTAACAACAACCATAGGTGTGTAGTGTTACCTCGTTTTGATTTGCAATTCCCTAATGACATATGATGTTTATTTGCCATCTCTGTATATCTTCTTTGATGAGGTATCCGTTCAGATCTTTGCCCACTTTGTAATTGGGTTGTTTGTTTTTTTATTGTTGATTTTTAAGTGTTCTTTGTGTGTTTTGGATACAAGTCCTTTATCAGATATGTGTTTTACAAATACTTTCTCCCAGTCTGTAGCTTATCTTTTCTTTATCTTAACTGTATCTTTCACAGAGCAGAAGTTTTTGATGAAGTCCAGCTTATCTATTTTATCTTTCATGGATCATGCTTTTGGTGTTGTCTCTAAAACCTCATCGCCAAATCCAGGGCCACCTGGATTTTCTCCCATGTTGTCTCGAAGTTTTATAGTTTTGCGTTTTACATCTAGATCTATGATCAATATTGAGCTAAGTTTTGTAAAATGTGTAAGGTCTGTATCTAGATTCAGTTTTTGCACATGGCTGTCTAGTTGTTCCGGCACTATTTTTTTTTTAAATAAATAGAGATTTGAGTTTCTCATTTTACATGATTTAGGAGGGAAGGGGAAACATGGCTGACCACAGTATCCAGCATCAAAATGTAAGCTTCTGACCTCCAAATGATCTGTCATCACCAACAGAACTGTAAATGATGAGAAAAACAGCAAAACTTTCAATTTAAGAATCATTGGATCGCCTAGATAAAATGCATAAAATTTGATTAAACTCAGAATTTGTATATCGTTTACCGAAATAGCATATTCTGTAATATCAACTGTGATTAAAAAGCTGATGTTAATAATTTGCTGTTGAAAAGAGAACAAACACAAGGCTTGTGGGGGCAGTGATAAATTTAAATCTCTAACGAAAGATTCAAAAGGGATGTGTTCCATGGCCAAGGCCCCCAGCAGCAGTGTCTGGAATAGCATGAGCTTTTTTCACAAGCTGTTTCAGGCCTTGAAGCTTAATAAACAAGTCTTAAAAAAAAAATGAGTTTATGGAACTAAATATAGAACTTAATAAGACTAAGTACAGGCCCTGCGTCTGCTGTTGGCTTGGAGGCCTAAGATCTATTTCTTCTACCTTCCCTGGCTTACTTCTTATCTGTATTATAATCTTTATGACTTCAGCTGAGATCTTCACCTAGAACTCCCACATGAAGCCTCGAGTCCTTGTCAAGCTTAGACTCATCTCCTGGTTTTTAGATAAAGCGTAGACAGCAAGAGGATTTAGGAGGGAGTTAACTCTTTCTGGAGTCCCTGGGTGGTACAAATGGTTAACACGCTGGCCTGCTAATCAAAAGATTGGAGGTTTGAGTCCACCGGGAAGTGCCTCAGAAGAAAGGCCTGGAGGTATACTTCTGAAAAATCAGTCACTGAAAAGCCTGTGGAGCACAGTTCTAGTCTGATACACGTGAGATTGCTATGAGTTGGAGTCGACTCTACAGCAAGTGGTATGGGGTGGCATAACTCTTTCTGCCACTGTTAAAGCAGTATTAGCCCAGTGGTTTCCAATCTTTTGCCATGAGGATCCCATTGAGTACACATTGCTGCTTAATTTTGGCTATCACCCTGAACTCTCACCTGGCAGAGCACATACTGTATGTGTTCAACATGTGTAGGCGGTTGACATGTGCCCACTATGGCACACCCTGAAATAATACTGTATTACTGTTCGTTTGCAGAATATTGAAAATAGCCCCCAAGTGCCCATGACTGCCTTCAAATTCATTACAGTCCTTTATTTTAAAGATGAGCGGAGGAATTAAATGATGGAATAATGAATGTAGCAGAAAGCATACTGAACCATTTATTAGAAGAATTACGTTCTAGTCTCCACTTTAACAAATAGTTAGCTTTTTTATCTTGGCTAGGCTCTCTTAATTTTTTTCTTACTTTGTACAATTCTGTCAGCTTTGTTTTTTGCCTCATTAAATGCATTACTTTTTTAGTTTAAAAAAGTATTATTATTATTTTACAAATCACAGTTGTAAAATTAAAAGTCATGTTTTCTTTTATGTTTTTATTGGTGAAGTTCTAATGAGAGTGTGCATTAAGATGATCAGATATTCTCAACTCATAGACTTGTTCCTTTCTTAGTCTCGTTTCCTTCCCATAGTCTTCTTTTTCTGTCTTTAATTATAAGTTTCACCATGTTCACCCCCATGACCTGCATTAACATTTTTTGAAATGTGATCACTTCTTTATATTTGTTCCGGTAAGCATAGATAATTGATCCAATGTTACACTTGAATTCCCATTGTCAATTATAGATGTAGTGTGTTGGTGTCAGAAAGAATGTTGTCCTTGATGGTAGGCTGATCATCTCCAATGGCATAGAAACCTAAGCATGCTTAACTGTACTCATTCACATTAGAAACCAGGCACATAATTTTGGTAACATGGCACGCTCACTTACCATACAATGCAGAGCACTTTGGAATGTCTGGCTGAGATTTCATCTTGGAATGTAAAGTTGCCACAGTGAAATAGATAGACCTGTTCAAACCTGTTTGGGTGTTCTTATGAACAAATGCTGTTTACTCTTTGATTGGCTGCTCTTATGGGGTGTGGATACTTTCCGCTGTTGATTTGATCTGATAATCACATTAACATAGAATAGGGCTTTGTTAAACATAGATATTTTCGCAAATTTGGAGGACTCAAAGAAGAGGTTACTAGAGACTTGCTGGTATCGACTTTGTACAGCTTCAAGGTGTAATCTATTGCTCATTTAGAAAGTACAGAATGAGATCACTAAGCGTGTTCTAGCATGACACTATTCCTGAAAACAGACACTAGACCATTTACTGGAGTCTAAAAGGAGCCAATGATCTAAATAAACTAAACACTATAGAAAATAATCAAGTCTCATGCTTAGTAGTAACAGTATTTGTTGAGCAACTCTTTTCTGCCACATACCATACTATCTTAGTCATCTAGTGCTGCTGTAACAGAAATACCACAAGTGGATGGCTTTAACAAAGAAAAATTTATTCACAGTTTAGTAGGCTAAAAGTCCAAATTCAGGGTGTCAGCTCCAGGGGAAGGCTTTCTCTCTCTGTCAGCTCTGGAGGGAGGTCCTTCTCATCAATCTTCCCCTGGTTGAGGAGCTTCTCAGGTGCAGGGACCCCGGGTCCAAAGGACCTGCTCTGCTCCTGGTGCTGCTTTCTTGATGGTATAAGGTCCCCGACTCTTTGCTTGCTTCCCTTTCCTTTTGTCTGTTGTAAGATAAAAGGTGGTGCAGGCCACACCCCAGGGAAACTCCCTTTGCATTGCATCAGGGATGTGACCTTGGTAAGGGTGTTACAATCCCACCCTAATCCTCTTTAACATAAAATTATAATCACAAAATGGAGGACAACCACACAATACTGGGAATCATGGCCCAGCCAAACTGATACACACATTTTTTGGGGGACATAATTCAATCCATGACACATACTAAGCCCTTTTTATGTATTATCTAATTTAACTGAATCCTCACAATAAATCCTATGAGATAGATACTATTATCACTATTTTACAGGTAAGAGAAGTAGTCTAAGATTAAAATTACTTACCTGAAGTCTCACACCTGGTAAGTGGAAAACTAGGATTCAAACCGAGGTCTGTCTGATTCAAAGTCTGAGTTCTTGCCATGAAAAAATACTACTTCTCTTTATTATTTTGTGCTTTTTTTTTTTTTAATTAATAGTTAATTGCATAAACACCAATTCATTCTCCTTTTAAGGGCATCATTACAGATGGACTTCAAGTCTCCTTTTATTCCCATCCTCAATCCTAGTTTCTTCTCTCACATTCTCCAGAAATAATATGCTCTAAGTTTTGGTGGAGCCTTAGAAACCATTTTTTAAAATACCCATTAGTTACATATGAGAAGGTGTTCAACATCATCAACCATTACCAAAACCAAACAAACAAACACAGCAAACCTGTTGCCATCAAGTTGACTGCAGCTAATGCCAACCCCATGTGTTGCAGAGTAGAACTGCTGCATAGGGCTTTCTTGGCTGTAATATTTATAGAAGCAGATCACCAGAATTTTCTTCTGCAGCACCACTGGGTGGGTTCAAACCACCAACCTTTAGGTTAGTAGTTGAGTGCAAACCATTTGTGCTACCTAGGGACCTTTCATTAACCATTAGGGAAATGCAAATTAAAACCCCAATGAGATATCACTACACATCTATTTGAATGGCTAAAATTCAAAACAAGTGATAACACCAAATGCTGGCGAGCAGAAACCCAATCTCTCATGTATTGCTGGTCCATCTGGAAAACAGTCCAGAGTGATTTTATTCATAATAGCCCCAAACTGAAAACAACCCAGATGCCCTTCAATGAGTGAGTGGTTAAACTGTGATATATCCGTACCGTGTAATACTATGTAGCAATAAAAAAGAACACACTATTGATATATGCAACAACTTGGTTGAATCTCCAGGGAATTAGGCTGAGTGGGGAAAAAAAAATCTTCAAAGGTTACATACTGTATAAAAACCAAAACCAAACCCATTGCCATAGAGTCCATTCAGACTCATAGCGACCCTATAGGACAGAGGAGAACTGCCCCATTTCCAAGGCTGTAAATTTTTTCGGAAGTAGACTTCAGCATCTTTCTCCTGTGGAGCAGCTGGTGGGTTCAAACCGCTGACCTTTAAGTTAGCAGCTGAGTGCATAACTACTGCACCACCAGGGCTCCTCACATACTGTATAATTCCACTTATATAACATTCTCAAAATGACAAAATTATAGAGATGGAGGCCAGATTAGTGGTTGTCAGGCTTTAAGAATAGGGTAAGAGGAGAGCGGGATGGATGTAACTATAAAAGGTAACATGAAGGATCTTTGTGGCGATGAAATAGTTCTGCACCTTGATTGTGGTGGTGGTTACATGAATGTACACGTGATAAAATTGCATAGAACTACAAACACGTATGTACACGAGTGCATGTAAAACTGGTGAAATCTGAGTAAGGTTGTGGATTGTATCAATGTCAATTTCCTGGTTTCGATATTGGATATATTTATGTAATATGTTATCACTGGAGGAAATTAGATGAAGGATGCATTAGATCTCCTGTACTATTTTTTTGCAAGTTCCGTGAATCTATAATTATTAAAAAATTAAAAGTAAAGCACAAAAGTTTATATTGGAGCATACTATATGAATTACAGATATGTAATATCAGTTTTTGTATGTATGTGTTTTTTCCAGAATAGCATTTTTCTGAAGGAGTCATTGCACAAATGAATTGCTCACTCAACATAATAAAAAAACTCAACAAACTAGGAATAAAAGGGAGACATGATAAAGCCCACATATGAAAAACCCACAGCTAAAGTCATAATCAATTGTGAAAGACTAAAAGTTTCCCCCCTAAGATCAGGAACAAAACAAGGATGTCCATTTTCACCACTTCTATTCAACATAGTACTGGAAGTTCTAACTAGAGCAATTAGACAAGAAAAAGAAATAAAAGCCATCCAAATTGAAAGGAAGAAATAAAATTATCTCTGTTAGCATATGACCTGGTCTTATACGTAGAAAACACTAAAGAATACACGCACACACACACAACCTGTTAAAGCTAATAAATGAATACAGCAAAGTTCTGGGATACAAAGTCAACATGCAAAAATCAGTTGTATAACTACACACCAGCCATGAGCAAACTGAGAAGGAAATTAAGAAAACAATTCCATTTACAATAGCATCAACAAGAATAAAATACTTAGGAATAAACTTAACCAAGGAGGTGAAAGACTCGTACAGTGAAAACTACCACACATTGCTAAAAGAAATTAAAGAAGAACTAAATAAATGGAAAGATATCTGTGTTCATAGATTAGAAGACTTAATATTGCTCAGATGACAATACTACCCAAAGCAATTGTCTTAGTTATCTAGTGCTGCTATTTCAGAAATACAAGTGGATGGCTTTAACAAAGAGAAATTTATTGTCAGTCTAGTAGGCTAGAAGTCTGAATTCAGGGTGCCAGCTCCAGGGGAGGACTTTCTCTCTCTGTGGGCTCTGGGGGAATGTCCTTGTCATCTATCTTCTAGTCTAGGAGCGTCTCAGCACAGGGACCCCAGGTCCAAAGGAAGTTCACTGCTCCTGGCTCTGCTTTCTTAGTGGTAGGAGGTCCCTCTGTCTCTCTGCTCACTTTTTTCTTTTATATCTCAAAAGAGACTGATTTAAGACACAACCTAATCTTGTAGATTGAGTCCTGCCTCATTAACATAACTGCCGCTAATCCCACATCATTAATATCATAGAGGTAGCATTTACAACACAGTAGGAAAATCACATCAGATGCCAAAATGGTGGACAATCACGCAATACTGGGAATCATGGACTACCAAGTTGACACACATTTTGGGGGAACACAATTCAATCCATAACAACAATATACAGGTTCAGTGCAATCCCTATCAAAATCACAACAGCATTTTCCACAGAAATAGAAAAATCCATCCTAAAATTCATATGGAATTTCAAGGGACCTAGATTAGCCAAAGCAATACTGAAAAAGAAGAACAACCACCACCACCTGCTCTGACAGGGATCACAAATAGAAGGTCCCAGACAGAGCAAGAGAAAAATGTAGAACAAAATTCAAACTAACAAAAAAAGACCAGACTTACTGGTCTGACAGAGACTGGAGAAACCGCCAGAGTATGGCCCCTGGATACCCTTTTAACTTGATTGAACTAAGTTACTCCTGAGGTTTACCCTTCAGCCAAAGATTTGGTGGCATAGTGGTTATACAGCCCAGTTGCTAACCAAAAGCTCAGCAGTTTGAACCCACCAGCTGCTCCTTGGAAACCCTATGGGGCAGTTGTACTCTGTTCTACAGGGTCACTCTGAGTCAGAATGGACTCAACAGCCCTGGTTTTTGGTATAAAACAATAACACATGTAGTTCAACCATATATACAAGACTAAATGGGCATACCAACAAGCGGCAAGGATGAGAAGGCAGGAGGGGACAGGAAAGCTGGACAAATGGAAATGGGGAACCCAAGTTTGAGAGGGGAAGAGTATTGACACATAATGGGGTTGGCAACTAATGTCACGAAACAATATGTGTATTATTTGTTTAATGAAAAACTAATTTGCTCTGTAAACTTTCACCTAAAGCATAATTAAAAAAAAAAAAAGAGGATTCACACTTCCTTATTTCAAAACTACTGACAGAGTAAAAGTTGAAAGGCTTTTAAAACATCAATAATTAGCTCATACAGAAGAAACTGAAATGTAACAAAGACAAGAAATTTAAAAGGTTTATTATAAGAATATTTATTTAATATAGTCAAAGTTCTTATTTTCTACAACTGAAAGTTTGATCCCCCATGTGTCTGTCAGTTTGTCATATTGTGGGGGCTTTCATGATGCTGTGATGCTGATCCCACCGAATGTGGAAATTATTGAGCAATATCAATATCACACGCAAGTAAAATTTTGCTGAAGATCATTCAAAAGCGGCTGCAGCAGTATATCGACAGGGAACTGCCAGAAATTCAGGCCAGATTCAGAAAAGAACGAGGAACTAGGGATATCATTGCTGACATCAGATGGATCCTGGCTGAAAGCAGAGAATACCAGAAAGATGTTTATCTATGTTTTATTGACTATGTAAAGGCATTTGACTGTGTGGATCATAACAAATCATGGATAATATTGCAAACAATGGGAATTCCAGAACACTTAATTGTGCTCATGAGGAACCTGTACATAGATCAAGAGGCAGTCATTTGAACAGAACAAGGGGATACAGCATGGTTTAAAGTCCAGAAAGGTGTGTGTCAGGGCTGTATCCTTTCACCATACCTGTTCAATCTTTATGCTGAGCAAATAATCGGAGAAGCTAGACTGTATGAAGAATGGGGAATCAGGATTGGAAGACTAACAACCTGCGTTATACAGATGACACAACTTTGCTTGCTGAAAGTGAGGAGGACTTGAAGCACTTACTGATGAAGATCAAAGACCACAACCTTCAGTATGGATTATACCTCAACATAAAGAAAACAAAAATCCTCACAACTGGACCAATAAGCAACATCATGATAAACAAGGAAAAGATTGAAGTTGTCAAGGATTTTACATTACTTGGATCCACAATCAACACCCATGGAAGCAGCAGTCAAGAAATCAAAAGAGCATTGCATTGAGAAAATCTGCTGCAAAAGATCTCTTTAAAGTGTTGAAAAGCAAAGATGTCACCTTGAACACTAAGATGCGCCTGACCCAAGCCATGGTGTTTTCAGTCACCTCCTATGCATGTGAAAACTGGACAGTGAATAAGGAAGACCGAAGAAGAATTGATGCCTTTGAATTGTGGTGTTGGAGAAGAATATTGACTATACCATGGACTGCCAAAAGAACGAACAAATCTTCTTGGAAGAAGTACAGCTAGAGTGCTCTTTAGAAGCAAGGATGGCGAGACTATGTCTCACATACTTCGGACATGTTGTCAAGAGGGATCAGTCCCTGGAGAAGGACATCATGCTTGGTAAAGTAGAGGGTCAGAGAAGAAGAGGAAGACCCTCAAGGAGACGGATTGACACAGTGGCTGTAACAATGGGCTTAAGCGTAACAATGGTTGTGAGGATGGTACGGGACCTGGCAGTGTTTCGTTCTGTTGTATATAGGGTCACTATGGCACCAAACATCAACAACAAAGTTTGATAGGTTAATTTAAGAAAAATTTAAGAGCTTTAATGTCAGATAACAGAATTGAGTTTATTGCTGTTAAAATAACAAAATTTTCTTTAATTACTCGATTGAAGAATTAATTTTATTCTTTCTGCAATCTACTTTGAAAGCAAGAGTTCGATAAAACAAATCCCTGAATCGAAAACCTATGAAGTATGTTAAAATCCTAATAGAATTTGCTCAGTTTGGATAGCCGTGTTTCCTTAGTTTACTGTTTATTCTATGTAATGTGCCTAGAAGGCAAAAGTTCTGTGTCTCTAAGTTTATATAAACTTTTGTGTCCTTGACTAAGAAACCAAGCTGCTTGGCTTTGGAAAAAGCTAGAGGTTTTACCCTTAAAGTCTTTGGTAAAATAACTCAAGTATTGTTTCTTAGTTACCTATAATAAATTTCTGACAACTTTAAAACTTCATAGATAGACACTAAAAAAAATTATTTCTGTTTTATAAAGAGAAAATACTAAAAATGTTTATTTAATGTTACGAATTGCATAAAATATGTTGTCAAATCAAGAAAAATAGCAAATTTTCTTTAAATTATATATGTCAGTACAATGATTTTAACTAGATAATTCACATTGTTTATGTTGAAAGATATTTTTGCCTAAAGTTTCTTCTTAATTAACGTTATTTGGCTTTGCATTGCTTTTTAAAAAATTTTCATTGTGTTTTAAGTGAAAGTTTACAGTGCAAATTAGTTTCTTATTCAAAAATGTGTACACGAATTGTTTTGTGACGTAGGTTGCAATCCCAGCAATGAGTCAGCACTCTCTCCGTTGCACCCTGGGTTCCCCATTTCCATTCATCCAGTTTTCCTGTCCCTTCCTGCCTTCTTGTCTTTGTTTTTGGGCAAGTGTTACCCATTTGGTCTCATCTACTTGATTGAATGAAGAAATACGTGTGTTATCGTTTGTTTTATAGGCCTGTCTAATCTTTGGCTAAAAGGTGGACTTTGAGCGAGGCTTCAGTTCTGAGTTAGCAGGGTGTCTAGTGGCCATAGTCTCAGGGGTTCCACCAGTCTCTGTCAGACCAGTAGTCTGGTCTTTTTTTGTGAATTTGAATTTTGTTCTACATTTTTCTCCTGCTCTGTCCAGGACCCTCTATTGTGATCCCCGTCAGAGTGGTCAGTGGTGGTAGCTGGGCACCATCTAGTTCTGGGCTCAGAGTTGCGGAGGCTGTGTTTCATGTGGTCCATTAGTCCTTTGGACTAGTATTTTCCTTGTGTCTTTGTTTTTTTTTTTTTTTTTTTTCATTCTCCTTTGCTCCATACAGGATGGGACCAATAGATACATCTTAGATGGCCATTCACAAGCGTTTAAGACCTCAGACGCTACTCACCTAAGTAGGATGTAGAATATTTTCTTTGTGAATTATATTGTGCCAGTTGACCTAGATGTCCCCCTAGACTATGGTCCCCAGCCCTCAGCCCCAGTAACTTGATCCCTCGAGGTGTTTGGATGGATCCAGAAAGCTTCTATGACTTTGCCTTGATCAAGTTGTGCTGACTTCCCCTGTATTGTGTGTTGTCTTTCTCTTCACCAAAGTTAACACTTGTTTACAATCTACTTAGTGGTTTCTCCTCCTCACCTCTCCCCTCTCTTAACCATCAAGATTGTTTTTTTCTGTATGTAAACTTGTCCTTGAGTTTTTATAATAGTGGTCTCATACAATATTTGCCCTTTTGTGATTGACTTATTTCACTCAGCATAATGCCCTCCAGATTCATCCATATTGTGAGATTTTTTGGCTTTGCGTTATTTTTATAATTCCCATCAAGTCTTTCACTTTTAAGAATTATTATTATAAGTTGACCATTGACATTTTTAAATTGTTCTTTACAGGTAAGTTGCACTTCAGTGATACACTGAAAACGCTTAACCATCTTACGAACTAAATTGAAAGTTTTAGCTTGTTTTGAAAAGCAAGAAAGAAGGAAAAATGACTGATAAGTTACAAAAGGCTTGAAAGAGAGAGAGGTTTAAGGAAGAGAGGCTAAGTAAGAGAGACATCATGAGAGAAAGATTTAGGAAAAAACAGAAAGGTGTTTTGTCTTAAATTAGAGTATCTGGTTATGCCAGAATATGAAAGATAAATTTGAGGGTATATAGTAAGTTGTAGAAAGTCTTTGTAAGTTGTGGAAGGTCTGTATAACTAGCTGAGTGTCTGTGTAAGTGAGTAGAGTGAGTAAAAGAAGGTCTGTGTAAGTGAAGAAAAGATTAAATATAACCAACATAAGAGTTAAAGTATTGAAAAAAGAGCCGTGAAAATAATAAGATCATAGAAAGCAGTAGAGTGGACCACAGATCTAAGGATAATTTCAAATGAAAAGATTTAATAATATATGAAATCCAGGCCTCAGATTCTGCCTCAGAAAATAAAAGGAATGTCTAAGATATGAAATTAAAGACTAATAAGGTTAACTTTGCTATAGCAGCTTCAGATTAACATTACACTCAAAATAACCAGGGGTGTAATTACTAGAGACAAAACAACAGTCATGGAAATAAGAGATAATACATTTTAAATATTTTTAATGCACTATCCCATTCTGTTGTGCCAAAATATTGACATATTTTAAGCTTTATTGTTGATACTTGCAAATCTTTAAAGAAACATGTTCATGTATTGTAGACTCTGGATGCAAATTTATTCTACTAACTTCCCCTTATACTCAATTTTTACATATTTATACCTTAGACAGCAGAAACAAGAAAACTGTTTTGCCTAACTTTTTGCATGTTCCTATGATGCAAGACTTACATGAAGTTTCCCACATAGAACGAGGTAAAATGATTGAAATATTAGTAGTGAAATTTTTTCCCACAATTGCTGTCATACTTATTACCCCCATTACTCTATTTTTCCCCATTGTAACCCTATGAAACACCTTAAAGTCCTACCTGGACAGACATGTCTTCTAAAATTAGAAGAAAAAAAAAAAAAAAAGCATTTGATGACCAGAAGCCTGGCACCGAAACCTGTATAATATTGTCCCCAGCGAATATGTATATTAGAAAAGACATCAGTTAAAATACTCATTAAAATCTCTCTGGAAGAGACCCTATTTAATCCTTCTCACCAACCCAAGTGCAGCAAAATTAGATGAAGTCAAACCCTGAATCCATCTATCCCAACTTAAAACCAAAGCACCTCCCTGGACTGTTCAGCCTACTGAAGGACTTAAACTAAAATTCAAATGCCCTTATGACCAGAAGCAGACAAGTGCAAAAGTAAACAGCTGGTCCCAAGATCATGAATCAAAACCTCATGCAAGTTGCTAAAAATTGTGGACTTTTCTTGGTGATTCAGCTATTTTTATGTTAATAGTCTTATTGTCTATCTGTAACCTTATTTCCTAGCAATTCTGTTTAATATGTAAAACCATTTAGGCCTTTTTCTTTTCCTTTTAAACATTTCTTCTGATGCTTAAAAAAAACCACACATTTGTCAAATGATTTAAAATATCCTTACTCATCACTAAAGAAATATTGTAATAATTATTTTTGGAGTAATCAAATTTTATACGAACTGTTTTTCTAACATTTTGTAATCAAACTATTGTTTCCCCAATAATGCAAAGAATTGTGTATCTTAGAGAAACCCAGTTGTCAAAAGATATCGACCTTACTCCTCGAATTAGCCCTTTTTGAATGCCAAGTTGTTCCTCTTAATGTGGACTTGCTCATCACATACCCCATGCAGAAAGATCACAAAAGCAGAGTGTCTGAGCTATGGCATGGTGAAAACTAGATAACTAGATCATGCCTGGCTACTGCTTCTTAGAGAATAGTATCTGGGATCTTAAAAGCTTGCAAGCAGCCATCTGCAAGGAGTCCCTGCAGAAGAAAACACTTTTAAAATGGCAATGAAGGAATCTCTTTAGAGAGATTCATGATCAGAAGGGAGGAGTGACAAAGAGCACTCAGAATTTTAAGGCGCATAGCATTACTGAAGGGGCTGACAACGGAGTAGACCAACACTCCATATTATTTCAGTTCTTCTTTTTATTTCTTTGTTTAAAATTAACCTCTATGCTGGTTTCACAAGTAACAGGAGGGAAATGGCAAGAATATGATTATGTTTTAGCTAGTAGAAAATGTTCCAGGAAATATATAAGATATATTTTGCTTAAGATTGTTTTTGTTCTCAAGAAGTACATGGTAAAGCCATGTCTTGCTTAAAATTGTTTTGTTCTCATAAAATACATACATAACACCATATTTTGCTTAAGATGGTCTGTACTAAGACAACCCCCAGATAGATGTGCTCATATATGGAATGTGTTCCTGAGTAATCATATGTGAAAGTCTTATGACCAGGATTTGTCATCATTCTGTAACTATTTTACAATGTTAATCATATCCTGTAATTGTTTTTTTTTCAATGTCAATCAATCCTGTATAAAAGGTACTGTAAAAATCCTACCCCTTGGGAGAGCACTCAGCAAGGAGTGTTTAGCACCTTGCTTTCTGTTTCCCCCACCTATGGCTATTCTATGGCCATGGCCTCTCTTTATCCTCAATAGAAATTCTCTTGCTTTTAATTTTAAACAGATTTTGTGATTTTTAACTCTTTGAATATTTGGTGTCAGAAGTTGTGATTTTGAGCTCTACTGCACTACAAAGCTTCAGTAATAAAAACAGTGTAGTACTGTCATAAAGATAGACCTATAGACCAATGGAATATAATAGAGAACCCAAAAATCAACCCTTATATATATGAACAATTGATTTTTGACAAGGGTGCCAAAGCTATTCAGTGGGGAAAGAACAGTCTTATAAACAAATGGTGCTGGCAAAACTGGATGTCCACATGCAAAACAATGAACTTGGAACTTTACTTACACCATATACAAAAATCTACTCAAATGGAATCCAAGACGTAAATGTAAGATCTAAAACTATAAAACTCTTACAAGAAAATATAGATGAAAAAACTTCATGACCTTGGATATGGCAATGGATTCTTAGGTATGACAACAAAAGCACTGGCAATAATAGAAAAAAATAGATAAATTGGACTTTTTCAAAAGTAAAAACTTCCGTGCATCAAAGGACACCATCAAAAGGTGAAAAGGCAACCCACAGAATGGGAGAAAATATTTACAAATCATATATCTGATAAAGGGTTAATATCCAGAATACATAAGGAACTTAATACAACTCAACAACAACAAAATGAACAACCCAATCAAAAAATTTGCAAAGTACTTGAATAGACATTTCTCCAAAGAAGGTATACGAATGGCCGATAAGCACGTGAAAAAATTCTCAACATCATTAGTCATTAAAAAACAATAATAAAAAAAAAAAAAAACCATTGCCGTCGAGTCCTTTCTGACTCATAGCAACCCTATAGGACAGAGTAGAACTGCCCCATAGGGTTTCCAAGGAGTGGCTGGTAGATTTGAACTGCCAACTTTGTGGTTAGTAGCCAAGCTCTTGACCACTGCACCATCAAGGCTCCCATTAGTCATTAGAGAAATGCAAATCAAAACCACTATGAGATACCACTCATGATGGTAGAGATTGTGGGTCAGCTTAGTTGGGCCATGATTCTCAGTGGTTTGGCAGTTCTGTAATGATGTAGTTTGGCTGTTATGTAATGATATGATTTGCCTGTTATGTAATGATGTAATCATTTTCCATTTGTGATCTGATGTGAGCAACCAGTCAGTTGAAGAGGGAGTTTCTTTGGGGATGTGGCCTGCATCCAATATATACAGATACTCTAGCAAAACTCACACACTCTGGATCCTGCATCCAACTTGTCATCCTCTGACTTCTGATTCTTGGGACGTAACCCAGTAACCTGCTGCCTGACCTTCCAATTTAAGGTTTGTCAGCCCCTGCAACCATGTGAGTCAGGAGAAGCCTCCAGCCTGATGCCTGACTCATGGATTTGGGACTTAGCAGCCTCCACAACTGTGTAAGCCATTTGAGGTAAATCTCTCTCTCTATATATATATATATGCTTCACTGGTTTTCTCCACTAGAGAACCCAGCCTAAGAGACCACTAAACACGTACTAGGATGGCTATCATTAAAAAAAAAAAAAATAGAAAATAACAAGTGTTGATGAGGGTGTGGAGAAATTGGAACCCTCATCCATTGCTAGTGGGAAGATAAAATGGTGCCGCTGCTGTGGAAAATAGTTTGGCAGTTCCTCAAAAAGTTAAAAATAAAATTATATTATGATCCAGCTTTCACTGTCAGGTATATACACAAAAGAATTGAAAGCAGGGCCTCAAACAGATACTTCTACACCAGTGTTCACAGCAGCATTATTCATAATAGCCAAAAGACGGAAACAACCCAAGTGACCATCAGCATATGAATGGATAAACAAAATACGGTATATACATACAATGGACTATTATTATGTAAAAGGAATGAAGTTCTGATACACACTACAACATAAATGAAGCTTGAAGACATAAGTAAAATAATCCAGACATAAAAGGACAAATATTGTATGATTCTACTTATATGAGGTATCTAGAATAGGAAATTCATAGAGATAGAAAGTAGTATAGATGTTACCAAGGGCTGGAAGGAGGGAGTAATATGGAGTTATTGTTTAATGGATGTCATGTTTCTGTTTGGAATAATAAAAAAAGATCTGGAAACAGATAGTAGTGATGGTTACACAACATTGTGAATGTACTTAATGCCACTGAATTATACACTCAAATATAGTTAAAATGGTAAATTTTATGTTATGTATATTTCTTTCAAGATTATCTCTTTCTCTTTGATTTTCAGCAGTTTGAAAATGATATGCCTCCATGTAGATTTTTTGTTATATTTATCCTGCTTGGACTTCTCTGTGTTTCCTGGATCTGTGGCTCAGTGTCAACAATTTTGGAAAATTCTCAGCCATTATTACTTCAGATATTTTTTATGTTCTTTTCTCTTTTCTTCTGGTACTCCAATTATGCATATGTTACACCTTTTGTAATTGTCCTGCAGTTCTTAGATACGCTGTTCTTTTTTTTTTCCCCTCAGTATTTTTTCTCCTGACTTTTCAGTTTGGAAGGCTTCTATTGACGTATCTTCCAGCTCAGTCTTTCCTTAGACAATGTACTCATGAACCCATTTAAAGCATTCTTTCTTTCTGTTACAGTGTTTTTGACTTCTCTCATTTCCTTGTGTTTCTCAGAGTTTCAATCTCTTTGCTTACATTATCCGTCTGTTCTTGCATGTTGTCCACTTTTTCCATTAGAACCCTTAGCATATCAATATAGTTATTTTAAAATTTTGGTCCAAAAATTCTAACATCTTTACCATATCAGTGTCTGGTTATGATGTTTATTCTGTCTCTTTAGACTTTTTTTTTTTTTTTTCCTTTTTAGCATGCCTTGTAATCTTTTTGTTGAAAGCTGTATCAGAATGCTACAGGGGCCTAGAGTTGGGTGTTTCCCTTTTCCCCCCACCCCATCAGAGGCTATAAGGGGACTAGAGTTTGGCAATTCTCCTCCTCCACATGGAAGGCTAAATGGGGATGGAAATGGGTGTTTTCCCTCTTCCAAGTCAGTTAAGGCTGTAATAAAATCCATGTTTGCTAGGCTTTGGTAAAGCAGTTTCTCTTGAGGGCAGGCCATTGTCAAGAACAGAGCACTATTTAAAAATGGTTACTTTTCCCCTCCCCTGCCAGAAGCATGAGATTTTTCTTGGAGCTTCACAGTGAAAACCTGGTGGGATTCCTGGAGATGAAACTCACAAAAGTGTGCCCCACGCCCACCAAGGCTTGCCCTCTAGGAGTCTTTATCTCTCCAGCTAGCCCATGCTCAGTCTCCAGCAATTAATCAGTTACCCTTTAAGTATTGCTACTTGATGCTGGGTCCACCACTGCAGCAGTGGTGGCAGTGGACTCTGCTCCCGGTAAGAGGCAATTCTCTGTATCAGCCTGTCTGTATCCAGCTTTCAAGGCAGTGGTTGGCCGTGTGACCTCAATTCTCTAATCGATCTAAGAAGAGTCATTCATTTTCACATTCTCAGCTCTTTCCTTGTTGTGAGGATGGAAGGGATGACTTCCAAGCTCCTTACATGCCAGACCAGAAACCAGAAGTTGGCTATGTATATTTTACTACAATTTTAAAAAAAAGAAAGAAAAAAAAAATAAGTAAACGAATGTATTGGCTCCTATAAATGAAAAATCCAGGGAAGTAGATTTTCAAACGTGGCTGGATATAGGACACACACAATGTCATGTCTGACATCATGCTCAGGCTTCACCTGGTGGCCCCCCGGCAGTTCCAGGATCCACCTCCCCCCCAATTCCAGCATGATTCCTACATGGCTGCAGAAGCTCCTTTTTATATCCTTTCTGCTTCAAGCCCAGAAGGCAAGAAGGAGTTTCTTTGCTCCAACAGTCAAATAAAAAATCCTGGCCACTACTCTTATTGGCTGCATTTTGGCCACATGCCTGTCACTGAACCAATCACTGTGGCCAAGGAGATGAGAATTGCTTATTGACTTAGGGAGCACCCAAAGTACTCAAACCACATGGATTGAGAATTGAGGAGGGGTGACTCTCCAGGGAGGATCTGGGGTGCTGGTTTCCCAGAAGAATGGTGAGTGGATGCTGGGTAACAAAAACAATGCTGTCCACTACACAATGAATGCTTTATAGACACTGTCAGCCATGTTTATCCTGGGATAGTTCTTACCTTGTAATCACTGACTTGTTTAGTGTTACTTTGAGTCTTTCAATCCATTCACATATGCCACCAAAAATGGTAGCATTTAAAAATGTCTCACTATACCATAAAACCAAAACCAAACCAGTCTCTATCAAGTCAATTTCAACTTTAGACTGTGTTTTTTTGCTTTTTAGCATGCCTTTCAACTTTTTGTTGAAAGCCCAACATAATGTATCAGATACGAGGAACTGAGCTTCTCTCAGTTGTAAAGTTCTGTTGATGCTAATGTGGTGGTAAGGTGCAGGGGGAAGGGAAGAATAGAATTGCATTCCTTAGGGTTTCCAAGGCTGTGACCTTTTGGAAGCAGATTACCAGGGCTTTCTTCTGAGGCACCTCTGAGTTGGTCTGAACTGCCAACCTTTCTGTTAGTAGTTGAGTCCTTACCCAACCATTTGTGCCACCTGGGGACTCCCCACTATACTGTGTGACCCAGCAACTCCACTCCTAGGTCTATATCCAAAAGAATTTAAAACAGGTGTTCAAACAAAAACTTGTACATGAATATTCACAATAGCCAAAAGGTGGAAACAACCTAAATGTCTATCAACAGATGAATGGATAAACAAAATGTGGTTTATCCATACAATGGAATATGATTCATCTGTAAAAAGAAATGAAGTACTGATACATGCTACAACACGGATGAACCTTGAAGAGATTATACTAAATGAAAGATGCCAGGCACAAAAGGCCACATAATTGTATGATTCCATTTATATGAAATATCCAAAATGGGTAAATCCATAGAGACAGAAAGCAGATTAGTGGTTGCCAGGAGCTGGGGGAGAGAAGAACAGGGAGTGACTGCTTAATGGGTACAGAGTTTCTGTTTGGCTGATGAAAATGTTCCAGAACTAGATAGTGGTGGTGACTGCACAACACTGTATATGTATTTAACGCCACTAAATTGTACACTTTAAAATGGTTACAATGGCAAATTTTATGTTATGTATATTTTACCACACACACACACACAAATGAGGACAAGAAAACTCTCACTGATACTCAGAAGCTGAGAACAACTATTCTATAGTTGATCTAAGCCATCTCACCTAACCTCCAACCCCCACAACGTTTTAATACTGTCTACATGTGTCTAGTCTTTTGGCATTTTACCTTTTCTCCAAGATTTCTCTAATTACTGTTAGCAGTTCTGAAATTATGTCTCCAAAGTCTTTTATTACAATGCAAATGCAGTTTATCTTGATGTATGAATTTTATTGTCATGGGCTTCAATTTTATCTTTAAGATATTATTCTACCAACATCCATCCACTACTTGCTCATAATGTAGAAGCTACAAGACTTGAAAGGTGCATACAGCCCCATCCCCAGCTCCAAGAGAGGACTCTGATCGATCTAATTCAATCAGTAATTTCATCTTCCTTGCAACAATCATTTGTTTAAGTAACCTAAAGATAAACTAATTGCATGGGATTGACTGACAACTGGAATTGGGTCAGCATTGGTTTCATGGGGGAAAATTTTTTTGTTTGATGATTAAAGAAATTCCATTTACTTTCTTTATCTGGATGGTGCTGTATCCATGTTGTTGTTAGATGTCGCTGAGTCGATTTCGACTCATAGTGACCCATGTGACAGAGTAGAACTGCCCCATAGGGTTTCCTAGGCTGTCATGTTTATGAGAGCAGATTGCCAGGTCTTTCTCTTGTAGAATGCTGGGTGGATCCAAACCACCAAGCTTTATATTAGCAGCTGAGTGCTTAACCATTGTGCCACCAGGGGTCCTTGCTGCATTCCTACCTTTGAATTTATAGCGTAATTTAGGAGAAGATATAAAGGTATGAAAAGTCAAATAATTGCCTCTGAGCTTATCCTCTGAAGGGTTCTCGCCTTCCTCCACATGAGTTGTCTGCCATGCTCCCAGGTCAACTTAGATGGTGGATGTGGAGGAACCCTGCAACATCTACAGCAGAATGTAGTTTCATCTCAATTCCAATACCAATATAGTTGAGCAATTCATTGATATTTCTGTCTTCAGGAGCTCATACAGAAATGTATGTGTGTCTGTAACTTTATAGCTATAGTTTTGCTAGTTATTTTAATATTGTATATCTGTGAAAGATCATAATGTTTTATTTTCATTACCAAGGTTGGGACTTTTTACTCTATAGATAGAACTTTAGGAAACAACTAAGAACGTATGCAAAGATTTAGCTATTAAAGATTCTCTTTAAAGTGTTTTTAGAAACATTTTATCAATGTTTTATAGTAATGTTGCAATAAGCATCATTAGTAGTCAAATCTTTGTATACATAATTATTTCCTTAGGATATAAGTTTCTAGAAGCAGAATTGCTTTAATCTTTAAGGACTTTGCTCTATACTGCCAAGAACCTTAGCTTTCTGAGTTTCTTGCCTCTGGTTTCCCTCCATTCTCTTTTATGTTGGTAAATTTATCTCCCTAAAACACCGTGCTTATCATTTTGCTTCCCTGCTGAAAAGTGTTCCTTTCTCCTTGCCTGAGCCCAAGCTCCTTACCCTGACATCTGAGGACTCTGCAACTTGACCCTGCTCTAGATTTCTAGCCTTTTCTGCCACCTCTCCCTTACACAGACTTTCCGTTTTAATTAAATTAATCTACCCCCATTATGCCTTGCAATTTCCCACCTTTGCACTTTTGTTTATGCTCTTCCCACCTGAAGTAATAAAGGAGGTGGGAATCGCATAACAAAGGGAATGTTAGAATTAGGAATGAGTAATTTAGTTTGTCACTATCCTTTATAAACCTTTCCCCATCCGCCTTTCCCCACCCTACCCATTCTGTTGAGTTGTCCTGCCTTTAGTGCTAAAAATATAACAGCATGTGTGCTGACCTCCCGCTCTTCTGATGCTCACCCTCAGCCTCCTCAGAGGTGAAGGCTGCTCCCACTGCTGCCTGGTGTTCTGGCCTCTTGTCCTCTGTCCTGTCTATGGCTAGGCTCAACCTCCTCACCAAGGCTGCCCCCTCACCTGTTCACTTCGACCTCCACCAGATCTCCACTTATAGCCCTCTGTGTTATCATTTTTGCTGCTTGTTTCTCATCTTCCCTGTTTCTGCTCTCTACCATTTTCTCTCTTTCTCTCTCTTTGCCTGCTCTTCTTCTTTCATTGTTTTCCATCTCTCAGGTCTGTGTGATGAGACAGGCTTTCACAATGTAAGAGCATGTCTTTCTGTCTTTTTCAATAATTGTCTTCTCAGAGCCTATCAAGCAGAATATCGTTTCCCATCCACCCAGGCTTTTGTCATTGCTTTCTTTCTTTATAGATTTCACAGCTGTTCTAATGCTTGAATGCCCAGGCCTCTAAATAGCAAAGACCTAAACCTCAGTGAAAGGGTTGTCAATAAAAGAGTGGATTATTTTATTGCAGTGACATAAAATAATGAGAAAAAGTTTAAAGAGAGAAAACACATTATTTGCTTCATAAGGGCTATACAGGATCAGTTATGGTTTCTAGAACACTTTCTAAAAGAAAGCCTGTATAAATTCTCAAGTGTTATTAGACCCAGGGGAACTGATGTAAGTAAGCTTAAAATAAAAAGGCCTACATAAAGTACAGCCAAATTGTTAACAACTCTGGAATTGTGACAATTGCTGATGATAAAGGCAGAGTTAAGAAATAAAAAAGACATATTTTGGTTAGAGAATTCAGGTCCAATCAAAGGAGACAAATATATTTTTTAAGACATTTTTCTAAGACAGCACAAACAAATGGTTTTTTAAAAATAATTTCCTTAGCTTCATTTGGCTGCCTGAGGTTCTTCTTCCCATTAAAAACCAATTCAAAGATAAAACAAGTGAGAAAAATTAGCCTTTTAATACATGATAGATCTTTCTGAGAGTAGATTAAAACTACGGAGACCTAATATGTTCTTTTAATAAGTAGAGTGATTTTTCATGTTATATCAAATTAAATTTACACATAAAATCAAATTATTCTCTTTTGTTTCTATGTCCTTTGTCCATTGAGTTCTATTTGAAGTGAAAAGGACTTTGAAATCAATATAGTATAAAACTTATAAAGACAAAAAGTGTGATTAGGTAAGAGAAAGAAAATGATCAAACAAAAATATCATAATTAATATTTTTTAATATTCTCACTGTTCAAACATTTTACAGGCTTAAATAAATTTTCAAATCTTCTCATAGTCTTTTAGTTAGGGTTACCTACAGATATTATTTTCTTTGTTACTTTGAATTGTAATTTCATCAATTTCCGTTTGGAAATTTGTGACTCATTTGCTTTTATTGAGTTTTTTTGAGATAAAATTCACGTACTGTTACAACTCACCTGTTTAAAGTATACAGCTTAGACAAGACTTAATGGTCTGACTGAGACTGGAGGAACCCCAGAAGACATGGTCCCCGGACTCTCTGTTAACCCAGAACTGAAACAATTCCTGAAGCCAACTCTTCAGACAAAGATTAGACTGGACTATAAAAACATAAAATAATACTCGTGAAGAGTGTGCTTCTTAGTTCAAGTAGATACACGAGACTGAATGGGCAGCTCCTGTCTGGAGACAGGATGAGAAGGCAGAAAGGGATAGGAGCTGGTTGAATGGACATGGAAAATGAGGGGTGGAAAGGGGGAGTGTGCTGTCACATTATAAGGATTGCAACTAGGGTCACATAATAATATGTGTATAAATTTTCATATGAGAAACTAACTTGAGCTGTAAACTTCCTCCTAAAGAACAATAAAAAAAAGTGTAAGCTCAATGGTTTTTAATGTATTCACATAGTTGTGCAACCATCACCACGATCAACTTAGAACATTTTCATTACCCCCAAAAAGAAACTCCAGACCCTTTAGCTATCACCCCAAATTCCTCCACAGCGTAGGCTTAGGCAACCAGTATTCTGTCTCTCTAGATTTGCCTATTGTGGACATTTCATAAAAATGGAATCATACATTATGTGGTCCTGCATCACTGGTTTCTTTGACTTAGCATAATGCATACAAGGTGCATCTGTGTTGTAGTATGTATGAGTACTTCATTTTTTCTAATGGCCCAATAATATTCCATTGTATGGGTATACCACATTTTATTTTCTATTCATAAATTAATGGACATTTGGGTCATTTCCACTTTTTGACTATTATGAATAACACTACTATAAACATTTACGTACACATTTTGTGTGGCCAAATGTTTTCGTTTCTCATTTCTCTTAGGTATATACCTAGGAGTAGAAATGCTGAGTCATACGGTAACTCTTTAACCTTTTAAGGAACTGCCATGGAGATTCAAGGGATGCAGAATAGCCAAAACTATCTTGGAAAAGCAGAACAAAGTTGGAGGACTCACACTTCCCAATTTCAAAACTTACTATAAAGCACAGTAATGACGTTAGTAAGATTCTGACATAAGGATAGACATACAGATCAATGAAAATGAATTGAGAGTCCAGAAATAAAGTGACTGCACCCTTTTACATTCTTACCAGCAGTGTATGAGGGTTCCAGTTGCTCCACATCCTTAGCAACTCTTGTTATTATCTGTCGCTTTAATTATAGACATCCCAGTGGGTGTGAAGTGGTATCTCATTCTGGTTTTGATTTTCACATCCCCAGTGGCTACCAGGGAGCCCTGATGATGCAGTGGTTAAGAGCTCAGGCTGCTAACCAAAAGGTTGGCAGTTCAAATCCACCAGCTGCTCCTTAGAAACCCTACAGGGCAGTTCTACTTTGTCCTGGAGGGTCGCTATGAGTCAGAACCGACTTGCTGGCAACACATTTTTTGTTTTCAATGGCTAATAATGTTGAGTATCTTTTCATTTGCTTATTGGCCATTTGTTTATCTTTTTGAAGAAATGTCTGTTCAGATCCTTTGCTCATTTTTTAATTGGGTTGTCTTTTTATTCTTAAGTTCTAATAGTTCTTTATATAGTCTCGATTTGAGTCCCTTATCAGGTAAATGCTACAAAACTCATTGCCATCAAGTTGATTCTTGACCCCATAGGACAGAGTAGAACTGCCCCATAGGGTTTCCAAGGAGCAGATGGTATATTTGAACTGCTGGCCTTTTGGTTAGCAGCCAAGCTATTAATCACTATGCCACGAGGGCTCCATCAGATATGTAACTTGCAGAATTTTTCTCCCATTCTTTGGGTTTACTTTCACATTATTGATGGTGTTCTTTGAAGCACAAATGTTTTTTTTAATTTTGATAAAGTCTAGTATATCTATTTTTTCTTTGGTGGCTTGTGCTTTTGGTGTCATATCTAAGAAACCATTGCCTAATCCAAGGTCACAAAGATACACGCCTATGTTTTCTTCTAAGAGTTGTATAGTTTTAGATGTTGCATTCAGGTCCTTGCTCCATTTTGAGTTATCTTTTAAATATAGTTTTAGGTAGAGGTCTAACTTCATTCTTTTGCAAATGGATATACAGTTGTACTAGCACCATTTGCTAAAAAGACTATTTTTTTCCTCCACTGAATTATCTTCTTGTTGTTGTTAGGTGACATCAAGGCAGTTCTGACTCATAGCGACCCTATGTACAACAGAAGGAAATACTGCCCAGTCCTGCGCCATCCTCACAATCGTTAATATGCTTGAGCCCACTGTTGCAGCCACTGTGTCAATCCATCTCATTGAGGGTCTTCCTTTTTTTCATTGACCCTCTACTTTACTAAGCATGATGTCCTTCTCCAGGGGCTGATCCCTCCTGATAACATGTCCAAAGTATGAGAGACGTAGTCTCGCTGTGGCGTCTAGGGAGCATTGTGGTTGTACTTCTAAGACAGATTTGTTCATTTTTTTAGCAGTCCATGGTATATTCGATATTCTTGGCCAACATCATAATTCAAAGGCATCAGTTCTTCTTTGATTTTCTTTATTCATTGTCCAGCTTTCACATGCATAGGAGGCGATTGAAAACACCACGGCTTGGGTCAGGCACACCTTAGTCTTCAAGGTGACATCTTTGCTTTTCAACCTTTAAAGAGGTTTTTCGCAGCAGATTTGCCCAATGCAATGCGTCTTTTCATTTCCTGACTGGTACTTCCAAGTGTGTTGATTGTAGATCCAAGTAAAACAAAATCCTTGACAATTTCAATCTTTTCTCCATTTATCATGATGTTGCTTATTGGTCCAATTGTGAGGATTTTTGTTTTCTTTATGTAGAGGTGTAATCCATACTGAAAGCTGTGGTCTTTGCTCACAAGTGCTTTTTAGTCCTCTTCATTTTCAGTAAGCAAGGCTGTGACATCTACATAACGCAGGTTGTTAATGAGTCTTCCTCCAATCCTGATACCCTGTTCTTCTTCCTAAAGTTCAGCTTCTCAGATTATTTGCTCGGCATACAGATTGAATAGGTATGGTGAAAGGATACAACCCTAACGCACACATTTCCTGACTTTAAACCACGCAGTATCCCCTTGTTCTGTTTGAATGACTGCCTTTTTGATCTATGTACAGGTTGCTCATGAGCACAATTAAGTGTCCTGGAATTCCCATTCTTCACAATGTCACCCATGATTTGTTATGATCCACACAGTCGAATGCTTTTGCATAGTCAATAAAACACAGGTAAACATCTTTCTGGTATTCTCTGCTCTCAGCCAGGATCCATCTGACATCAGGTAGTTGTGTCCGAATCAAATTCTTTCATTTATGAAGTTGAGTTCATTTACCCGGCATATATGTTACTTATCCAGTGCCAGCAATTTCTCTGTATTAAGTTGTATGGAATATGAATTAGTAGCAAACATAATTATTTCATGTTGGTGAATTATTAGTTCCCTTCTTGGGTTTTGGTCTTTATTTTTAGGATTTAGCCTTTAATAGCACAAGTGTTTACAAAAGAAGGAACAAAACATTTCTTTGTAAACTTAGAAAACCTACACACACAAAAAAAAC
Source organism: Dugong dugon (assembly GCA_030035585.1). Lineage (NCBI taxonomy): Eukaryota > Metazoa > Chordata > Mammalia > Sirenia > Dugongidae > Dugong > Dugong dugon. The sequence continues at coordinate 101,059,906 of CM057469.1, read as the reverse complement.
CCAGTTGCCGTAGAGGCGATTCCAGCTCATGGTGACCCATGTGTGTCAGAGTAGAACTGTGCTCTATACGGTTTTCAAGAACTAATTTTTTTGAAATAGAAAGCTTACAAACTGCACTAATCCTTACGTTCCTGAAAGTTGGCCAACAATTACTAATTCAGAAACTCCCAAGCAAAAAACAACACAAAACAACAAAAAAACACCAAAGACATACTTGACCACTGTCCCATCTCCAAACATGAAACATGTTAAGGTAGAAATGACAGAGTTTGCTGATGGATAGAATGTGGGGTACAAGGGAAGAGAGAAGGATGACTTGAAGGTTTTGAGTCTGAGCCACTAGAGGGATAGCGTTTCCAATAAACAGAATAGGCAATTCTGCAGGGGAAATAAGTTTGGGGTTACGTAGGGGATCTGGGATATTTTAGTAAATAAAATATTCAGGCTAGTATCTTAATCACAACTCCACATTCTTGCCTAACTTGAACCTTCTCCTCTTCTCCTGGGTCTGACTGCTTCAGGCTGGGCAGCCAGCAGTGGGAGAGAAGGTATGGTCAGCTTCTGGATCTCTTTTCCCATTGTGGTTCTCCTCTTCTTCCACAGCCCTCATCGGATTGTCTCCAGTTCCTCTTCTAGGTCAGAAAGAAACAGAAAGGTCTAATTAACAGACACTTGGTTAAGGTGCCCTCTTGGGTAGGTAGATCTCCATGGCCGGCCCTTCCTTGACTCTCTTGGAGACTCCTGTGCTGGGCTCTTGGATGGTAGCTCCCTGGGCCCTGGCAATGCCATTCCTCTGTCTTCCATTTTTGACTGCTCTCTATAATCTTTTAGTCCACTCCACTGTTGGCAACCCATGTCCTCTCCAGGGCAGGATCTGAGAGGGACCCAGGATTCACATTTGGTCTACAAAATTCACCCATGCTTTGCCCTGCACTCAAACACAGTGTAGACCACAACCAACACAGCTCTCTCTTCTATGCCACCTCTGGCCATTTCAGCCTAGAGAATTTTTTTCAGAACTGGGTTTGGCACTTGTCTGTATCACACAAACTTTAAGGGGCACAGATCAAGGTCTCCAAGTGGTTCTTTTGAAGTCCCCTCTGCCACTTGGCTAAACGTGAGAGGACATACACACCAGAATGGCTAATACAAAATAAAATAAAAATCTAACAATACCAAATGTTAGCAAAGATGTAGAACAACTAGAATTCTCATATACTGTTGGTGAGAGTGCCTCTTTGGAAAACCTTTGGCAGTATCTATTTAAGGTGACCTGGTAACTCCATATCTAGGTATCCAAAACAAAAGCCAAACCATTTTGGTTGAGTCAATTCTGACTCATAGCAACCCTATAGGTATGTACCCAACAAATACATATGTACATATATACATACAATCAGCAGAAGACATGTAGAGGGATATTCATAGCAGCATAAAAGCCATAAACTAGAAATAATCTGAATGTCCACCAGCAATAGAATAGATAATGGTGGAATATTTTTTAAATGGAATTTAAAGAAATGAACTATGCTACATGTAATATGGGCAATTTCACAGACGTGCTAAGTAAAAGAAGCAAAATAGAAAATAATACATATTGTTTGATTCCATTTATATGATGTTTCAAGAACCAACAAAACTAACCTAAGCTGTTAGAAGTCAGAATAGAGGCGAGGCCAAAATGGCGGAGTAGTCAGATGCTTCCAGTGGACCCTCTTACAACAAAGACCTGAGAAAACAAGTGATTCGATTATATATGGCAATCTGGGAGCCCTGAACATCAAAGGCAGAGTTGAGGAACCAGACTGAGTGGCAGGGGGAGGGAGAGATGGTTCGGCAGCAGCAAGGAGTGGCCAGACCTGATCCAGCGAGAGCCTGAGCCCTTCAGGCCTGATCAGCTCGGGGGTGAGCAGTGAGGCAAGCAAGCAGCTGTGCTCGGGAGGCACGTTTTCTGTACCAGAAGAGACCCAGCTGCCGAGAGTCTACATGGCCACCCAGAACCAGGGAGAAGCAGCCCTGGATCGGCAAAAGATAAGTACTTGCGTATGGCCTGCCACGCAGATAAAAAACACCCCCCTTAGGGAGAAAGCTCTCTCCCATTTATCTCCCTGCTCCCTGCTCTGCACTGGGTCCTGGACCGGCTTCAGCAGTTGCTGAGTCCCCTGGGCCGGAAATAGGATCCATCACATGCCTGAAGCCATTCTCCCTGCCTTGGAGAGTGAACAAATTAACAAATGGGAAAAAATAAACTGCCGGTTCCCCTAAGCCAGGAACCCAGGGTAGGCACAGCTCCTTTGCTTAGTCACAGGCGTAAGGGATCAATGGACTTTGAGTACCTTTCCCCCTGTGTAGACTTGTGTGGGCCCATCTCAACAGCGTAGGCCCTCATTACCATAGTACCAAAGGGTATATACTGGAACGCTAACTTCAACTGTTTCAGCTGTGAAGTGGCAGTTTCTTGACATTTGACACTGCTCTGCCCCTTAAGCAGGGTCTTCACTTACCCACATCAGGGGCCTGAGGACTGGTGGCTCCACCGATGCCACCTAACCCCTGCGATAGGGGCTTATGAATAAGAGGTGCCCCCCAGTCCTCACAGCCAACAGCATTAGATGCTCATAGTCTGGATGCAAAACCCACCCGTCTACCCACTCTAGGGAACTGAGACATACCTTCCTCCTGGACACTCGGGGCAGCCATCAACCCCCTGCCTTGCTCAGAGTGTGTCCCCCTGTTGCAGCCAGATGCCTGTGCCTACACCAATCACCCTTGCCTGTCTAGGACTGTAAGTAAGAGCCTACACCACACACTTGGTGGCTATCTACCTGGGCACCTGAGCTGAATCCACACAGGAGGAGTGGGCCAACTTCTAAGCTCATGTACCTGGTAATAGATTTAACCACCTGGTGACAGGACATTAGAACTTCAAAGGTGCCAGTAATCAAACTATCTCATGGGAGCAGCCTATTCGGGCATATCAATACAAAACAAGAAGCTAGGACAAAGTAAGCAAACATAAAATAAAAAAATATAATAACTTATTGATGGCTCGGAGGCAACAGTCAATATCAAATCACATAAAGAGGCAATCCATGATGGCTTCAGCAAGCTCCCAAAATAAAGAATCTAGAAGTTTTCCAGACGAGGAAAATTTCTAGGAATTACCAGAGGCAGAATACAAAAGATTAATATACAGAATTCTTCAAGAAATTAGGAAGGAAATTAAGCAAAACACAGAACATACAATAGAGGAAATTAAAAGGGTTAGAGAAGAGCATAATGACAAATTTAACAGGCTGCAAGAATCCATAGAGAGACAGCAATCAGAAGTCCAGAAGATTAACAATAAATTTCAGAACTAGACAATAGAAAGTCATAGGAGCAGAATTGAGGCAATGGAAGTCAGAAATTAGTGAGATTGAAGATAAAGCACTTGACACCAACTTACTTAAGGAAAAATCAGATAAAAGGATTAAAAAAAATGAAGAAATCCTAAGAATTATGTGGGACTTGATATCAAGAGGAATAACCTACAAGTGATTGCAGTTCCAGAACAGGGGAGGGTAACAGAAAATACAGAGAGAATTGTTGAAGATTTATTGGCAGAGAACTTTCCTGATATCGTGAAAGATGACAAGGTATCTATCCAAGATGCTCATCGATCCCCACATAAGGTAGATCCCAAAAGAAAGTCACCAAGACATATTATAATCAAAGTTGCCAAAACCAAAGGTAAAGAGAATTTTAAGAGTGGCTCGGGATAAACGAAAAGTCATCTACAAAAGAGAGTCAATAAGAATAAGCTCGGACTACTCGGCAGAAACCATGCAGGCAAGAAGGCAGTGGGATGGCATACATGAAGCCTTGAAGGAAAAAAACTGCCAGCTAAGAATTATATATCCAGCAAAACTGTCTCTCAAATATGATGGTGAAATTAGGGCATTTCCAGATAAACAGAAGTTTAGAGAATTTTCAAAAACCAAACCAAAATTACAAGAAATACTAAAGGGAGTCCCCTGGTTAGAAAATCAGTAACATCAGATAATAACCCAAGACTAGAACACAGGACAGAGCAACCAGATATCAACCCAGATAGGGAAGACACCAAAGTAAATCAAACCTAAAACACTGAAAATAGGGAAACAGAGATGTCAATATGTAAAAGATGACAACATTAAAACGAAAAAGAGGGACTTAAAAAAAGTAGACATAGATTTTTCATATGGAGAGGAAGTCAAGGTGATATAAAGAAATAAAAGACTGGTATAAACTTAGAAAAATAGGGATAAATATTAAGGTAACCACAAAGAAAACTAACAATCACACAAATCAAAATAAAAAACTAGAAAAATATAAAGACTCAGCAAACACAAAATCAACAACAATGAAAAAGATGAAAAGAAAATACGTAAATAAAAACAACTCAGCACAGAAAATTAAGTGGAACAAAGAAACTGTGAACAACACACAAAAAAGACATCAAAATGACAGCACTAAACTCAAATCTATCAATAATTATGCTGAATGTAAATGGAATAAATGCACCAATAAAGAGACAGAGAGTGGCAGATTGGATAAAAAAACACGATCCGTCTATATGCTGCCTGCAAGAGACACACTTTAGACTTAAAGACACAAACAAACTAAAACTCAAAGGATGGAAAAAAATGTATCAAGCAAACAACAGTCAAAAAAGAGCAGGAATGGCAATATTAATCTCTGACAAAATAGACTTTAAAGCAAAGTCCACCACAAAGTATAAGGAAAGACACTATATAATAATTAAAGGGTCAATACACCAGGAGGACATAAGCATAATAAATATTTACACACCACGCTCCAAAATACATAAAACAAACCCTAACAGCATTGAAAAGAGAGAGAGACAGCTCCACAATAGTAGTAGGAGACTTCAACTCACCACTTTTGGTGAAGAACATCCAGAAAGAAGCTCAATAAAGACACAGAAGATCTAAATGCCACAATCAACCAACTTGATCTCATAAACATATGCAGAACACTCCATCCAACAGCAGCCAAGTACACTTTCTTTTCCAATGCACATGGAACATTCTCCAGAATACACCACATATTAGGCCACAATGCAAGCCTTAACAGAATCCAAAACACCAAAATGTTACGAAGCATTTTTTCTGACCATAAAGCCATAAAAGTAGAAATCAACAACAGAAAAAGCAAGGAAAAAAATCAAACACATGGAAACTGAACAACACTTTGCTCAAAAACTACTGGGTTATAGAAGAAATTAAGGATGGAATAAAGAAATTCACTGAATCCATTGGGAATGAAAACATATCCTACCAGAACCTTTGGGACACAGCAAAAGCAGTGCTCAGAGGTCAGTTTATAGCAATAAATGCACACATCCAAAAAGAAGAAAGGGCCATCATCAAAACATTAACCCTACAACTTGAACAAGTAGAAAGAGAGCAGCAAAAGAAGCCCTCAGGTGCCAGAAGAAGGGAAATAATAAGAATTAGAGCAAAATTAAATGAAATAGAGAATAGAAAAACAATTGAAAGAGTTAACAAGACCAAAAGCTGGTTCTTTGAAAAGATCAACAAAATTGATAAACCATTGGCCAAACTGAGAAAGGAAAAACAGGAGAGGAAGCAGATAACCCATATAAGAAATGAGATGGGTGATATCACAACAGACCCAACTGAAATTAAAAGAATCATAACAAAAAACTATGAAAAACTGTACTCTAACAAATTTGAAAACCTAGAGGAAATGGATAAATTTCGAGAAACTCACTACCTACTTAAACTAACACAAACAGAGGTAGAATAACTAAATAAACCCATAACAAAAGAAGAGATTGCAAAGGTAATTTAAAAACTCCCAACAAAAAAAAGCTCTGGCCCGGATGGCTTCACTGGAGAATTCTACCAAACTTTCAGAGAGGAGTTAACACCACTCCTACTAAAGGTATTTCAAGCATAGAAAAGGGTGGAATACTCCCAAATTCATTCTATGAAGCCAGCATAACCCTGATACCAAAACCAGGTAAAGACACCACAAAAAAAGAAAATTACAGACAAATATCCCTCATGAATATTGATGCAAAAATCCTCAACAAAATTCTAGCCAATAGAATTCAGCAACATATCAAAAATATAATTCATCATGATCAAGTGGGATTTATACCAGATATGCAGGGATGGTTCACCATTAGAAAAACAATCAGTGTAATCCATCATATAAATAAAACAAAAGACAAGAACCACATGATCTTATCAATCAATGCAGAAAAGGCATTTGACAAAGTCCAACACCCGTTCATGATAAAAACTCTCAACAAAATAGGAATAGAAGGGAAATTCCTCAGTATAATTAAGGGCATTTATACAAAGCCAACAGGTAACATCATCCTAAATGGAGAGACTTTGAAAGCATTCCCCTTGAGAACAGGAACCAGACAAGGATGCCCTTTATCACCACTCTTATTCAACATTGTGCTGGAGGTCCTAGCCAGAGCAAATTAGTCTAGAAAAAGAAATAAAGGGCATCCAGATTGGTAGGGAAGAAGTCAAAGTATCTCTATTTGCAGATGATATGATCTTATACACAGAAAACCCCAAAGAATCTACAAGAAAAGTACTGGAACTAATAGAAGATTTCAGCAAAGTTTCAGGATACAAGATAAACATATAAAAATGAGTTGGATTCCTCCATACCAACAAAGAGAACTTCGAAGAGGAAATCACCAAATCAATACCATTTACAATAGCCCCAAGAAGATAAAATACTTAAGAATAAATCCAACCAGAGACTTAAAAGATCTATACAAAGAAAACTACAAGAAACTACTGCAAGGAGCCAAAAGAGACATACATAAGTGGACAAACATAGCTTGCTCATGGACAGGAAGACTCAACATTGTGAAAACGTCAATTCTACCCAAAGCAATCTACAGATACAATGCAATGCGGATCCAAATTCCAACGACATTTTTTAAGGCGATGGAGAAACAAATCACCAGCTTCATATGGAAAGGGAAGAGACCTTGGATAAGTAAAGCATTACTGAAGAAGAAGAACAAAGTGGGAGGCCTCATACTACCTGATTTTAGAACCTATTATACCACCACGGTAGTCAAAACAGCCTGGTACTGGTACAACAACAGATACATAGACCAATGGAACAGAATTGAGAATCCAGACATAAATTCATCCACCTATGAGCAGCTGATATTTGACAAAGGCCCAAAGTCTGTTAATTGGGGAAAAGACAGTCTCTTTAACAAATGGTGCTGGCATAACTGGATATCCATCTGCAAAGAACTGAAACAAGACCCATACCTCACATCACGCACAAAAAGTAACTCAAAATGGATCAAAGACTTAAATATAAAATCTAAAATCATAAAGATCATGGAAGAAAAAATAGGGACAATTCTAGGAGCCCTAATACATGGCAGAAACACAATACAAACCATAAGTAACAATGCACGAGCACCTGAAGAGAGACCAGATAAATGGGAGCTCCTAAAAATCAAACACTTATGCTCATCAAAAGACTTCACTGAAAGAGTCAAAAGACAACCTACAGACTGGGAAAAAATTTTTGGCTATGACAATTCTGATTAGCATCTAATCTCTAAAATCTACAAGAGACTGCAAAACCTCAACAACAAGAAGACAATAACGCAATTAAAAAATGGGCAAAGGATATGAACAGGCACTTCACCAAAGAAGATATTCAGGCAGCTAACAGACACATGAAGAAATGCTCACAATCATTAGCATTAGAGAAATGCAGATCAAAACTACAATGAGGTATCATCTCACCCCAACAAGGCTAGCATTAATCCAAAAAATACAAAATAATAAATTCTGGAGAGGTTGTGGAGAGACTAGAACACGTATACACTGTTAGTGGTTAGTGTTATAACCATTTTGGAAATTGATTTGGCGCTTCCTCAAAAAGCTAGAAATAGAAGTACCATACGATCCGCCTATCCCGCTCCTTGGAATATATCCTAGAGAAATAGAGAGCCATCACACGAATGGATACATGCACACCCATGTTCATTGCAGCACTGTTCACAATAGCAAAGAGATGGAAACAACCTAGGTGCCCATCAATGAATGGATAAACAAATTATGGTATATCCACACAGTGGAATACTATGCAATGATAAAGAACAACGATGAAGCCGTGAAACATCTTACAGCATGGAGGAAGCCGGAGGTCATTATGCTGAGTGAATTTAGTCAGTCACAGAAGGACAAATATACATTGTATAAGACCACTATTATAAGAACTCAAGATTTAAACACAGAAGAAAACATTCTTTGATGGTTACGAGGGTGAGGGTTATTTACTAACTAGATAGTAGATATGAATTATCTTAGGTGAAGGGAAGGACAGCACACACTACAGGGGAAGTCAGCACAATTGGGCTAAACCAAAGCTAAGAAGTTTCTTGAATACAGTCAAACACTTTGAGGGACAGAGTAACGGGTAGGGGTCTGGGGACCATGCTTTCAGGGAACATCTAGGTCAACTGGCATAACAAAGCTTATTAAGAAAATGTTCTGCATCCTACTTTGGTGAGTGGTGTCTAGGGTCTTAAAAGCTTGCAAGCGGCTGTCTAAGGTGCATCAATTGGTCCCAACCACCTGGAGTAAAGGAGAATGTAGAACACCAACGACACAAGGCAAGTATTAGCCCAAGAGACAGAAAGGGCCACATAAACCAGAGACTTCATCAGCCTGAGACCAGAAGAACTAGATGGTGCCTGGCTACCACCAATGACTGCCCTGACAGAGAACACAACAGAGAGTCCCGGATGGAGCAGGAGAAAGGTGGGGTGCAGAATTCAAATTCTAGTAAGAAGACCAGACTTAATGGTCTGACTGAGACTGGAAGAACCTTGGAGAGCTTGGCCCCTGGATTCTCTATCAGCCCAGAACAAAAACAATTTCCGAGGCCAACTCTTCAGACAGGGATTGAAGTGGACTGTGGGACATAAAGTGATACTCGTGAGGAGTGTACCTCATAGCTCAAGTAGATACAAGAGACTAAACGGGCAGCTTCTGTCCGGAGGTGAGATGGGAAGGCAGAGAGGGTTAGGAGCTTGTTGAATGAACATGGGGAATCGGGTGGAAAGGAGGAGTGTGCTGTCACAGTATGGGGAGAGCAATTAGAGTCACATAACAATGTATGTATGAATTTTTATATGGGAAAAATTTTTTTTAAAAAGAGAAAAAAAATCAGAATAGTGGTTCCCTTTGTGGGGTCAGTAGTGACTGAGGGTGGGCAAGAGGAAGGTTTCTGGGGTGCTGGAATGTTCTATATCCTAATCTGGGTGGGGTTACATTTGTGATGTAGTGAGTTTATACATTTCTAAAATTGCATCTTGATGTGTGCTTAAGATTTGTGCATTTTATTACATGTATGCTATGCCTCAATAAGAAAGTAAAAAAAAAAAAAAATTCGGGAGAAATTAGGATTCTCCCAGGTATTCATGCATTGCATTTTAATTATTGATAACATGAGCCAGGGATTGTTTGCAGAGGGTACTTTAGTTGTGAGGACATTCTGGACCAAAAACCCCTGGCAGAGACAGTTCAAAATGTGAAAATGTCTAAGTAAACATAGCCCTTCTCCTTTGCTGTTACCTCGATTTTCACCTAGCTTCTCAGGGTTCCACTTAGCCTGCCAGCAGCACAGATTTCAGGCTTCTACCAGAATTTACCAGCAGGGGTCAGCCCTGTACAAAACCCAGAAGCATTGTCTTCTGTGAGTTGGAATTTCTTCCCAATTCATTGAAGCCATCCTAGCCTTTTTTCTCACTTCACATCTCTAGCAACAGGTTCCTGCTCTCCGGCACCACAATCCACTACCGAAATCACAAGCTGGACCTATCACCAGAAACTGCACCACCTCCTCACTATTTCAAATACACTCTCCTATCCTTCAACTTTCTCAAGCAACCCCATAGCAACACTCCTTTAACCTTATTAAGCCCTTCCATCCAATGGCTCTGCCATTCTCTCCCCATCCTGCAGTCACCTCCTCTCTTCACCTCACCTCTGTCCTGCGCAGACAGCGTGGGTCATCAGTGAAATCACTTCTGCAAGCTCTTTCAGCTCTTTGACCACACCGTGCCTCAGTTTATAACCCATTAATGGTTTCCCATGGCACTTGGAATAAAAGATAAAACCCACTACGGGGCCCCCAAGGTCCTATATGACCCGGCCCTGTGCTGCTACTACTTCCACCTTGACTCACTCACAGTCCCACCTCCCCCCATGCTTTCAGTCCTTCCCTCTGTCGGTCTGGAAGTCATTTCCTCCATGTCCACCCTCTTATTCTCTCCCCAGAGGGGCTGTTTCTTCTTTTCAAGACACACTTTTAAATTATGCCCACGTTGTTTACTGCTTGTCTTCCACTCTAGACTGTGCACTCAACAAAAGCAGGAATGTTTCTGGTTTGTTCACTGTCTTAGTTATCTAGTGCTGCTGTAACAGAAATACTGCAAATGGATGGCTTGAACAAGTAGACATTTATTTTCTCACAATTTAGGAAGCTAAAAGCCCAAATTCAGGGTGCCCACTCTAGGGGTAGGTTTTCTCTCTCAGCTCTGGAGGAAGGTCCTTGTCTCTTCTGAGCTTCTCCTCCTGGGGAATCTTCCTATGGCTTGACATATGTCTTCCCCCATCTCTGCTACTCACTTGCTTGTTTAATCTCTTATATCTATCTCAAAAGAGATTGACTTAAGATATACCCTACACTAATCCTGCCTCATTAAAATAACAAAGTCAACCCATTCCCAAATGGGATTATAATCACAGGCATAGAGTTAGGATTTACAATACATATTTTTTGGGGGACATAATTCAATCTATAACATTCACCTTTTATACAAACAGTCAAAATTGATTCGATGGCACCTAACAGCAACAACACCACCTGAGGGGTTGTAGTGAGGTTTTAAAGAAATTACACACACACACACACACACACACACACAGCGCTGAGCATGGTACATAGTAAGCATTCAAAGTTAGTTATATTTGTGAAAGTTCTTTTTTCCCTGTCTATTTATTTAGTTAGTTAGTTTATTGTAGTTATATATATGTATGTATATATATATATATATATATATAAAACAAAACATTTGCTATTTCAACATCTTTTGCGTGTACAATTCAGTGACACTGATTACATTAACCATGTTGTGCAGCTATCATCACTTCCATTTCCACATTTTTTCATCACCCTTAACAGAAACCCAGTGCCCCCTAAGAAATGACTCTCCCTTCCCCTCTACCTCCGATCCCTGATACCCACTAATAAGCATTGGTCTCTATACATTTGCCAAGTTCTAGATATTTCATATACCGGTAAGTGGGATCATACAATATTTGTCCTTTTATAACTGACTAATTTCACTTAGCATAATGTTTTCAAGATCCATTCATGTATCAGAACTTCATTTCTCTTTGTGGCTGAGTACTATTCCATTGTATGGCTATACCACATTTTGTTTATCCATTCATCTATTGACGGACATTTAGGTGTTTTCATCTTTTGGCTATTGTGATTAGTGCTGCAGTGAACACTGGTGTACAAGTATCTGTTTGCATTCCTGCTTTCAGTTCTTCTGGGTATATAGCTAGGAGTGGAATTGCTGATTTATATACTCTATATTTAACTTTTTTGAGGAACTGTAAAATTGTTTTCTTTAGCAGCTGCACCATTTTACAATCCCACCATCAGTGGCTGAGGGTTCCAGTTTCTCTATATCCTTGGCAACACGTTGTTTTTCATTTTTCTGATTATAGCCATCCTAGTAGGGTTGAAGTGGTATCTCGCTGTGATTTTGATTTCCATTTTTCTAATGTCTCATGTTGAGCATATTTTCAAGTGCTTGTTGCCATTTATATATCTTCTTTGGAGAATTGTCTAATTAAGTCCTTTACCTATTTTTTTATTAGGTTGTTTGTCTTTTTATTGTTAAGTTGTAGGAGTTCTTTGTATATTCTGGATGTTAAACCCTTATTGGGTGTATGGTTCCCAAATATCTTATCCCATTCTGTAGGTTGTGTCTTTACTTTGTTGATGAAGTCCTTTGATGCACAAAAGTTTTTAATTTTGATGAAGTCCAATTTACTTATTTTGTCTTTTGTTGCTTGTGCTTTTGGTGTCATATCTAAGAATCCCATTGTCAAAAACTAGATCCTGAAGCATTACCACTATGTTTTGTTCTAAGAGTTTTATGACTTTAGTTCTTGCATTTAGGTGATTGATCTATTTTGAGTTAATTTTCGTGTATGGTGTGAGGTATGGGTCCAGCTTCATTCTTTTGCATGTGGAAATCCAGTTATCCCAGTACCATTTATTGAAGTGACTATTCTTTCCCCCTTGAATGGACTTATGCCCTTTGTCGAAAATCAATTGGCTATACATGTATGGGTTTATTTCTGGACTCTCAGTTCTATTCCATTAGTCTATATGTCTATCATTACACCAGTCCCAGGTTTTGAGTCTGCAGAAGTCTTTTGAGAATAATTATTATGTTTCATACCCTTTTGTAACTTTAACAATTACCACAATGCCTTTCACAGTGATATTTAATACAAATGTTTGACACAACCTCCTGGTAACACTGGATTTCTACTTTCTTGAATTTATCTTGTACTTATCTGTGAACACTGTTGCCTTTGAAGAGTAAAAAACAGAAGTGTAATATGTGCACTTGGAGTGACTATTCCCATGTGTATACCCTTTAATACCTGATCATTAGGAGCAGACTTCCAGACGCCTGCTCTCTATTAGTTCCCTGTTTCAGAGTCTATTTTCCTGTCCTTCCCTGAAGAGTGTAATTGATATAACTTGTGTCTTCAACCCCCCTTTATTCTGGGCTGGGTTATATACTATAGCCTGGCAGCTACTGTGAATTGCTCCAGTAATGCATTGAGCTAATGGAGTAATCTCCACCCACATAGAATGGGAGAAAATTACAGAGTAGGATGCAAAGTAGGTAGGATAGTTCTGTTTATGATAATATTCTAAGGAAGTTTGTTAAAATGGAAAAAAACACATGCCATTTGAAAAATCCCTTTATGCAAGATAAAGTGATAATTTAAAATAAACCTACAGAGAGAAGTAAAGATCATCACATTTAGTTTGCTTGTTCCTTTTAAAAATATCTTATGCTGTAATATTTTCATCTTCTTAAGTCATTAATATATAGGAATAATGGCCCACAATGAAACTTGCGGAACATATGAGTGCAAATTTAAATGGAAGTTTCTCTGGAAGACTAACACAAACGACTAATGCATTGTAATCTGTTAGAGCAGACTAAAATGTTTTCTTTAACTATTTATGAAAAATTCCTCTTCCTCTATCTTTGTCATCACCCTTTAACACTTATGACATGGCTACATGAGGTTATGAATCTTAAGTAAAACCTTGTTAAAACTGCAGTAAAAGCATTCTTCTCTATTCTGTTTCTTTTATAAAATTCAGTCAACTATTAACAGCATAGAACAGGTCTTCATTTCCAAGTTTAAGGCTCCAAAGTAACAAGGCCCAGCCTTCCAGATTTAGTTGAAAAGCTACAAATCCATTCTTGTAAGCTTCAGTAGGTTCTCTTGCACCTCCAGTCAATTTCTAAAAAGAAATACTTGATTCTTAGTTTTTATTTATGAGTTTTTAAAATAACGAATTGGTTCTCTAGCCTCCAAAGATGACCAATGAGATTTTTTTAAATATAATTTTGAACTTAGAGTTCCATATACATGCCCATACCAAAGAAAGGTGATCCAACAGAATGTAGAAATTATTGAACAATATTATTTATATCATACGCATGTAAAATTTTCCTGAAGATAATTCAGAAACAGTTGTACCAACATGATACTTAAAAACAACAACAACAAAAATGTATTTTTTTACTCATGAAGAATATAGCAAACAATTAAGATTGAATCATTTATAGGAAAAAAATGTACATTTTAACACCAAGAATATTTTTAGTTGCTCTTATAACTTTTCCAAATTTATTTTATATTTCCAGATTAATTATGTTCATAAAATCCATGAAAGAGAAACAAGTAACTGCCAATAAAAGAGTTATAAATCCTGTAACGGCAAAAACCAAACAAACAGAGGTGGGGCCAAGATGGTGGAGTAGTCAGACTCTTCCTGTGGTCCCTCTTACAACAAAGACCCAAAAAAAAACAAGTGAATCAAGTGTCTGTGATAATCTAGGTGCCCTGAACATCAAAGACAAAGTTGAATCTGACTGAGCGGCAGGGGGAGGGAGAGACAGTTCAGAAGCAGCAAGGAGTTGCCAGACCTGACCTGGCCAGCACCAGCACCCTGCAGGCTGGATCAGCTAGTGCATGAGGGGTGAGGCAAGCAGTGGCTCTCGGGATGCGTTTTCCACATCAGGAGAGACTAAGTGGCAGAGAGTCTGCTCAAGCCTCCAGAACAAGCAAGAAATGGCACTCTATTGGCAAAAGATAAGTACAAGCGTCTAACCTACTTCAAAAAAGAAAAAAAAAAACCCTTTTGGGAAGTACCTGTCTCCCATTTACCTGCCCCCTCTCTGCTCTGCTCTGGGCCCCAGTCCAGCTTCAGTGATTGCTGCTCTCCTTGGGCCGGAAGTAGGACACGTCAGACGCCCTGAGCCATTCTCCTGACTTTGGTGAGGAAACAAATTAACAAACAGGAAGAAAAATCTGCCAGCTCCACTAAGCTGGGAACTCAGGGCAGGCATAACCACTTTGCCTAGGCACAGGCATAAGGGGTCTATGGACTTTGAATGCCTTTCACCTCTGCATAGACCTGAGTGGGCCCATTTCAACAGTGTAGGCCCTCATTAGCACAGTACAGCTGGGTATGTACCTGAAGCCTATTTTCATCTGTATCAGCTATACGGGGGAGGGGCACATTCATGACATTTGACACCACCCTGCCCATTAAGCAGGTTCCTCACCTACCCACATCAGGGGCCTGAAAACTGGTGACTCCACCCACTCCATGTAGCCACCTGCGACAGGGGTCCAAGAATAAGTGGTGACTCCCAGTCCTTACAGCCAGCAGGAGTGGGTGGCCATAGTCCGGCTGCAAAACACACCTACCTATGTGCTCTAGGGAACAGGGACACGCCTTCCACCCAGACACTCAGGGGCAGCAGTCAGCCCCCTGCCTTGATCAGCACATGTACCCTTACTGCAGCCAGATGCCTGTGCCTACTCCAATCACCCCTGCCCATCTAGGACTGTAGGTGAGAGACTGCCCACATGGTGACCAACAACCTGGACACCTGAGCTGAATCCACACAAGAAAAGTAAATGGACTCCTGCGCTCACATACCTAGTAACAACTCTAGCCACCAGGAGACAGGATGTGAGAGCTTCAAAGACGCCAATAATCAAACTAGCTCCCACAACCAGCCTATTTGGGCATATCAAAACAAAATAAGACAAGAAGCTAGGACATGGTAAGCAAACATAAACAAACATAATAACTTATTGATGGCTCAGAGACAACAGTCAATATCAAATCACATAAAGAGGCAGACCATGATGGCTTCAGCAAGCCACCAAAACAAAGAATCAAGAAATCTTTCAGAGGAAGAGAACTTGCTGGAATTACCAGAGGTAGAATTCAAAAGATTAATGTACAGAACTCTTCAAGACATCAGGAAGGAGATCATACAAAACACAGAAGAAACCAAGGAACACACAGACAAAGCAAGAGAGGAACTTAAGAAGGTTATACAAGAGCAAAATGACAAATTTGACAGGCTGTAAGAATCCATAGAGAGACAGCAAATAGAAATCCAAAAGATTAACCATCAAATTTCAGAATTAGACAATTCAATAGAAAGTCATAGAAGCAGAATTGTGGCAATGGAAGTCAGAATTAGTGAGAGTGAAGATAAGGTACTTGATGCCAACTTATTTGAGGAAAATCAGTTAAAAGAATTTTTAAAAAATGAAGAAACCCTAAGAATTATGTGGGATTCTATCAAGAGGAATGACCTATGAGTGACTGGAGTACCAGAACAGGGGGGATAACAGAAAATACAGAGAGAATTATTGAAGATTTCTTGGCAGAAAACTTCCCTGATATCATGAAAGATGAGAAGATATCCAAAAAGCTCATTGAACCCCACACAAAGTAGATCCCAAAAGAAAGTCACCAAGACATGTTATAATCAAACTTGCCAACACCAAAGATAAAGAGAGAATTTTAAGAGTGGCTAGGGATAAACGAAAAGTCATCTGCAAAGGAGAGTCAATAAGAATAAGCTCTGACCACTCTGCAGAAACCATGCAGGAAAGAAGGCAATGGGATGACATATATAAAGCCTTGAAGGAAAAAAACTGCCAGCTAAGAATTATATATCCAGCAAAACTGTCCTTCAAATATGAAGTCAAAATTAGGCCATTTCCAGATAAACAGAAGTTTAAGGAATTTGTAAAAACCAAACCAAAAGTACAAGAAATACTAAAGGGAGTCCTCTGGTTAGAAAATCAGTAACATCAGATAACAACCCAAGACTAGAACACAGGACAGAGCAACCAGATATCAACCCAGATATGGAAGTCACAAAAATAAATCAAAGCTAAAACACTGAAAATAGGGAAACAGAGATGTCAATATGTAAAAGATGACAACATTAAAACAAAAAAGAGGGACTAAATAATGTAGTCATAGATTTGTCATATGGAGAGGAAGTCAATGCAATATAAGAAGATAAAAGATTGGTTTAAACTTAGAAAAATAGGAGTAAATATTAAGGTAACCACAAAGGAAACTAACAATCCTACACATCAAAATAAAAAACAAGAAAAACATAAAGACTTAAAAAATACAAAATCAACAACAATGAAAAAGATGAAAAGAAAATACATAAAAACAACTCAGCACAGAGAATTAAGTGGAACAAAAAACTGTGAACACCACAAAAAAAAGATATCAAACTGACAGCACTAAACTCATACCTATCAATAATTACGCTGAATGTGAATGGACTAAATGCACCAGTAAAGAGACAAAGTGGCAGAATGGATTAAAAAACAAGGTCTGTTTATATGCAGCCTATGAGAGACACACCTTAGACTTAAAGACAAAAACAAACTAAAACTCAAAGGATGGGGAAAAAAATATCAAGCAAACAACACTCAAAAAAGAGCAGGAGTGGAAGTATTAATCTCTGACAAAATAGACTTTAAAGAAAAATCTACCACAAAGGATAAGGAAGGATACTATATAATCACTAAAGGGTCAATACACCAGGAGGACATAAGCATAATAAATATTTACGAACTCAACGACAGGGCTCCAAAATACATAAAACAAACTCTAACAGCATTGAAAAGAGAGATAGACAGCTCCACAATAATAGTAGGAGACTTCAACTCACCGCTTTTGGTGAAGGACAGAACATCCAGAAAGAAGCTCAGCAAAGACACAGAAGATCTAAATGCCACAATCAACCAACTTGATCTCATAGACATATACAGAACACTCCATCCAACAGCAGCCAAGTACACTTTCTTTTCCAATGCACATGGAACATTCTCCAGAATAGACCATATATTAGGCCACAATGCACGCCTTAACAGAATCCAAAATACCAAAATATTACAAAGCATCTTTTCTGACCATTAAGCTATAAAAGTAGAAATCAATAACAGAAAAAGCAAGGAAAAAAAATCAAATACATGGAAACTGAACAACACCTTGCTCAAAAACTACTAGGTTATAGAGGACATTAAGGACGGAATAAAGAAATTCACTGAATCCATTGGGAATGAAAACATATCCTACCAGAACGTTTGGGACACAGCAAAAGCAGTGCTCAGAGGTCAATTTTTAGCAATAAATGCACACATCCAAAAAGAAGAAAGGGCCAAAATCAAAACATTAACCCTACGACTCAAACAAGTAGAAAGAGAGAAGCAAAAGAAGCCTTTGGGCACCAGAAGGAAAGACAGAGTAAAAATTTGAGCAGAATTAAATGAAATAGAGAATGGAAAAACAATTGAAAGAGTTAAGAAGACCAAAAGCTGGTTCTTTGAAATGATCAACAAAATCGATTAACCATTGGCCGAACTGAAAAACAGGAGAGGAAGCAAATAACTCAAATAAGAAATGAGATGGGTGATATCACAACAGACCCAACTGAAATTAAAAGAATCATAACAAAAAACTCTGAAAAACTGTACTCCAACAAATTTGAAAACCTAGAGGAAATGGACAAATTCTAGAAACACATTACCTACCAAAACTAACATAAACAGAGGTAGAACAACTAAATAAACCTGTAACAAAAGAAGAGATTGTAAAGGTAATTAAAAAACTCCCAACAAAAAAAGCCCTGGTCCTGACAGCATCACTGGAGAATTCTACCAAACTTTCAGGGAAGAGTTAACACTACTACTACTAAAAGTATTTCAGAGCATAGAAAAGGATGAAATACTCCCAAACTCATTCTATGAAGCCAGCATAACCCTGATACCAAAACCAGGTAAAGACACCCCCCAAAAAAGAAAATTACAGACACGTACATAGATGCAAAAATGAACATAGATGCAAAAATCCTCAATAAAATTCTAGCTAATAGAATTCAATAACATAGCAAAAAAATAATTCACCATGATCAAATGGGATTCATACCAGGGTATGCAGGGATGGTTCAACATTAGAAAAACAATCAGTGTGATCCATCACATAAATAAAAGACAAGAACCGTGTGATCTTATCAATAAATGCAGAAAAGGCATTTGACAAAGTCCAACACCCATTCATGATAAAAACTCTCAACAAAATAGGAATAGAAGGGAAATTCCTCAGTATAATTAAGGGCATTTATACAAAGCCAACAGGTAACATCATCCTAAATGGAGAGACTTTGAAAGCATTCCCCTTGAGAACGGGAACCAGACAAGGATGCCCTTTATCACCACTCTTATTCAACATTGTACTGGAGGTCCTAGCCAGAGCAATTAGGCTAGAAAAAGAAATAAAAGGCATCCAAATTGGTAAGGAAGAAGTAAAAGTATTCCTGTTTGCAGATGATATGATCTTATACACAGAAAACCCCAAAGAATCCACAGGAAAACTACTGGAACTAATGGAAGATTTCAGCAAAGTTTCAGGATACAGATAAACATACAAAAATGAGTTGGATTCCTCCACACCAACAAAGAGAACTTCGAAGAGGAAATCACCAAATCAATACCATTTACAATAGCCCCAAGAAGATAAAATACTTAAGAATAAATCTAACCAGAGACTTAAAAGATCTATACAAAGAAAACTACAAGAAACTACTGCAAGAAACCAAAAGAGACATACATAAGTGGACAAACATAGCTTGCTCATGGACAGGAAGACTCAACATTGTGAAAACGTCAATTCTACCCAAAGCAATCTACAGATACAATGCAATGAGGATCCAAATTCCAACGACATTTTTTAAGGCGATGGAGAAACAAATCACCAACTTCATATGGAAAGGGAAGAGACCTTGGATAAGTAAAGCATTACTGAAGAAGAAGAACAAAGTGGGAGGCCTCATACTACCTGATTTTAGAACCTATTATACCACCACGGTAGTCAAAACAGCCTGGTACTGGTACAACAACAGATACATAGACCAATGGAACAGAATTGAGAATCCAGACATAAATTCATCCACCTATGAGCAGCTGATATTTGACAAAGGCCCAAAGTCTGTTAATTGGGGAAAAGACAGTCTCTTTAACAAATGGTGCTGGCATAACTGCATATCCATCTGCAAAAAAATGGAACAGCACCCATACCTCACAGCATGCACAAAAAGTGACTCAAAATGGATCAAAGACCTAAATATAAAATCTAAAATGATAAAGATCATGGAAGAAAAAATAGGGACAACACTAGGAGCCCTAATACATGGCATAAACAGATACAAAACATGACTAACAATGCACAAACACCAGAAGAGAAACTAGATAACTGGGAGCTCTTAAAAATCAAACACTTATGTTCATCAAAAGACTTCACCAAAGGAGTAAAAAGACAACCTACAGACCGGGAAAAAATTTTTGGCTACAACATATCCGATCAGGGTCTAATCTCTAAAATCTACAAGAGACTGGAAAACCTCAACAACAAAAAGACCAATAACCCAATTAAAAAATGGGCAAAGGATATGAACAGGTACTTCACCAAAGAAGACATTCAGGTTGCTAACATATGAGGAAATGGCTCATGATCATTAGCCGTTAGAGAAATGCAGACCAAAACTACAATGAGATATAATCTAACCCCAACAAAGCTAGCATTAATTCAAAAAACACAAAATAATGAATGTTGGAGAGGTTGTAGAAAGACTGAATACTTATACACTGCTGGTAGGAATGTAAAATGGTATGACCACTTTGGGAATCGATTTGGCACTTCTTTAAAAAGTAGAAATAGAAGTACTATAAAATCCACCTATTCCCCTCCTTCGAATATATCCTAGAGAAATAAGAGCTGTCACATGAATAGATATATGCACACCTATGTTCATTACAGCATTGTTAACAATAGCCAAAAATGGAAACAACCTAGGTGCCCATCAACAGACAAATGGATAAACACATTTATGGTATATTCACACAATGGAACACTATGCAACGAAAAAGAACAATGAATCCGTGAGACATCTCATAACGTGGATGAATCTGGAAGGCATTATGCTGAGTGAAATCAGTCAGTCACAAAAGGATAAATATTGTATGAGACCACTATTATAAGAACTCAGGAAAGGATTTAAATACAGAAGAAAACATTCTTTGATGGTTATGAGGATGGGGAGAGAAGGACAGGGGAATTCACTAACTAAATAGTAGACAACAATGATCTTAGGTGAAGGGAAGGACAACACACAATACAGGGGAAGTCAGCACAACTGGACTGAAAAGCTAAGAAATTTCCTGAACACAACCAAACACTTCGAGGAACAGTGTAGCAGGGGCGGCGGTCTGGGGACCATGGTTTCAGGGGACATGTAGGTCAATTGGCATAACAGTTTATTAAGAATATGTTCTGCATCCCACTTAGGTGAGTGGTATCTTGGGTCCTAAAAGCTAGCGAGCAGCCATCTAAGATGCATCAATTTGTCCCAGCCCACCTGGAGCAAAGGATAATGAAGAACACCAAAGACACAAGGAAAATATTTGCCCAAGAGACAGAAAGGACTGCATATACCAGAGACTTCATCAGCCTGAGACCAGAAGAACTAGATGGTGCCTGGCCACCACCAATGACCTCCCAACAGGGAACACAACAGAGTCCCTGATGGAGCAGGAGAAAAGTGGGGCACAGAACTCAAATTCTAGTAAAAAGACTAGACTTAATGGTCTCACTAAGACTGGAGGAACCCCAGAAGACATGGCCTCCGGACTCTCTGTTAACCCAGAACTAATAATCTGTGAACTTTTCTGTACATGTATTATATTCAATAAAAGTTTACTTTAAAAATACCCTTGGATCTGAGATCCAATCTGCTTTATTTTCTAAATTTCGTTTTGTTGCTGTTGTTGAGCATATACACAGCAAAACATACACCCATTCAACTGTTTCTACATGTGCAATTTAGTGAAATTGTTTACTTCTTCCAGTTATGCAACCCTACTCACCTTCCTTTTCTGAGTTGTTCCTCCCTCATTAACATACACTCACTGCCCCCTAAGGTTCCTATCTGATCTTTTGAGTTCCTGTTGTCATTTTGGTCTGATATAGATAATTCTTAAAAGAGCACAATGCTCAAGGCAGACCTTTTTTACTAGTTAAGCTAAACTATTGTTCGGTTTTAAGAAGACTTCAGGGGATATTTCTGGTTTAAGGTTTAAAGATTATCTTGGGGCAATCCTTTCAGGGATTCATCCACCCTCCATGGCTCCAGAAAGTCTAGAATCCATGAGAATTTTAAATTCTGTTCCACATTTTCCCTCTTTTAATCAGGATTCTGCTATGGAAGTTTTGATCAAAATGTTCAGTAATGGTAGCCAGGCACCAACCCCTTCTTTTGGTCTCATGGTGAAGGAGGCAGTTGTTCATGGAGGCAATTAGCCACACATTCTATAATTTCCTCCTATTCCTGACTCTCCTTCTTCCTCTGTTGCTCCAGGTGGATAGAGACCAATTATTGTGCCTTGGATGGCTGCTTGCAAGCTTTTAAGACCCCAGACACTATGCAACAAACTCGGAGATAGAACAGAAGCACTAAACACATTATTAGGACAATTAACTGGGATGTCCCATGAAACTATAACCCTAAACCTCCAAACCAAGGAACCAAATTCCATGAGGTGTCTAGTTGTGCATAAGCAGCTTCAGCAGCTACTCTCTTTTTTTTTTGTCATTGTGGTAAATATATGTATCACACAATTTTTGCCAATTCAACCTTTTACAACTTATCGACAGCAATTATATAATGGGCTGTGCAACCCTACCCTTAATCAATGTGATTTTTCCACCACCATTTACCTACCTTTTCCCCTCCCTCCCACCCCTGGTGACCACTAATAAACTTTGGTCTCCGTACAATTGCCTTTTCCTGTCTTTTTATGTGAGGTCATACAATATTTGTCCTTTTGTAATTGGCTTATTTCACTCAGCATAATATCTTCAAGCCTAATCTGATTTAAACACCACCTGAAGGCTTTCTTGTCTGTTTGGATCACTTTTTTCTTTTCCCTGTCAAGGCAATCAGAAGAATCATAGTACTATCAAGAAAGGAAGTTCGTTGATGTTCCCTGCAATAATGTGAATATAATATACATAGATATTCTTGCACAGTCTGGTGACATGTCATTAAGCGCATCAACAGTGTACAATAGCTGACTAGTTTGGAAAAAAACAATGCAGTGTTGCAGTGGCACATGGCTTTAACCCGTTAGATAAATCATTAACCCAGGCATTCTGTAGTAGAGGACTTGACTAACCTTGCCAACTAAGTCAGGGAGCAAAAGAAAAGAGACCGTGGCTGCGTTCCTCCCAGAAGGTATAACGGAGGAGAAATCATTCAGTGAAGAGATCCAAGCACCATGTGTCCCCAGTTCATCTTTTGGTTTTTGTCACTAAACTTGTCTCCCCTCGCCTCTTTAAGGGAGAAAACATCAAAAAGGGATTTTAAATGGCCATAAAAATTAATTCCAACCAAAATATTCCCCCCCGCCCCACGCCATCAATCCATGGGAAACTTTTGAGGAAGTGAAAATGGGCTGTAGGTTTATCTACTACCAAATGTTGAAAATTAATCTAACGAACATTTTCAATGTTTTCTCTTTTTTCAAAATAAACTCCTTCCACAGCCATCAGTGATTTTTGCATGAGTTTCTGCTTTTGCTCCGCTACAGCAATGGATCATTTAGTGATGTGAATTTTTATTGGTTTTAAAAAAAAACTATATGAATGTTAATTATATTTTATAATTACATACAATTTCCTTAGGATTTTTTTTGGTGGTAAGTATATATATAACAAAATAAATTTACCATTTCAACATTTTTTACATGTACAGTACTCTCGCTGCCATGGAGTTGATTGCAACTCACAGTAACCCTGCAGAACTGCCCCAAGGGTTTCCAAGGCTGCCTGCCACACCTTTCTCACATGGTGCCACTGGTGGCTTCAAATTGCCAACCTTTCATTTAGTAGCCAAGCACTTAACCACTTCACCACCAGGGCTCCTACGTACAATACAGTGACATGAATTACTTTCATCACGTTGTGCAACCATAACCACTTAGTGATGTGCGTATACCCAGCCA
Source organism: Dugong dugon (assembly GCA_030035585.1). Taxonomy (NCBI): domain Eukaryota; kingdom Metazoa; phylum Chordata; class Mammalia; order Sirenia; family Dugongidae; genus Dugong; species Dugong dugon. The sequence continues at coordinate 101,036,099 of CM057469.1, read as the reverse complement.
GGAGGGGGCGAGCAGAAACAGTGACGGAGGATTTTGATCTAGTCTGATATCTTCTGTTTATATCCCATATGTGCCTGAAGGGAGATAGGGTGAGCTTCTTCAAAAACTATGAGCAGCTTCCCACTGCTTAATAAATTAAGGGCAAACACAATACTCTAGAAGATTCAAGGGTAACTCGAGATGAATGTTTCAGTTAAGGGTGAAATGTGACAATCTATTTTGGTCCTTGTTAGGATGGTATGAAATCAGACATAGTACATGAGAGCGATGATTTTTGCTTGGCCATCTCATTTCTTCCATCCCCACCCCTTGTCAAGAGTGCATTGCTCTTGGAGAGGGTCTTGTGAGAACAAAGCATAGACAGCCAGCATGGGTAAAGAAAGACACCAAAAATGGCATTCTCAGGTATTTAAATTTACGGGTGGTGCAAACGATGAATTGCTGGACTACTAGCGGAAAGGTTGGTGGTTCAAATCCACCCAGAGGCACCTCAGAGGACAAGTCTGGCGGTCTGCTTCCGAGAAGTCATAGCCTTAAAAACCCTATGGAGCAGTTCTACTCCTGCACACATGGGTCGCCATGAGTCAGAATCAACTGGACGGCAACAAACAACATCCTCAATACTCCTTCCTAGGCCTTGGCATTACCTGGAAATAAACTAAAATATATTCTAGAACTAGCATATTTTTATTTAGCCCTGGATAAAAGCCACAGATAAAAATCCACATCTGATTTCATTTTATAAAATAGTTAATATTTTTCTACTTCCTGCTAACAGAATATCAAATTACAGGCTAGGTGATGCATACATTTCTTTTTCATCAAGTATATAGGAAAAGTTTGACAACAAAAGTGGCTCCGACTTAGATTTCCAGCCTTGTCCCCCTTCTGTAGCGAACTCTCTCCGTCTCCACTCCAGCCTACTCATTTGTGTCCCTTGTAGTGTCTGGTGTGGTGCTTTGCAAATAAATCTAAGTATAAAAGATAAAACAATAAAAATACTAGATGAAAATGTAAGAGAACATTTGTATAACTTTTGAGGTGTGGGTGGGGAGCTCTTCTTGAGCAAGACAGGAAACCCAGACACGTTAAAGAAATAGACATGTTAAACCACATAAAAATTAAAATTTTTCTCACAAGCAAACGACACCATAAACAAAGTGAAAGGAAAAATGATAGACTGAAGGAAAATATTTCAGTAAACAGGACAGAAACCTGGTCAATATCCTAATAAACAAAGCCTCCTACAAATTGATGAACAAAAAATAACACAATAGAAAAATGGGCCAGTGATATGAAAAGGCAAGACGTGGAAGAGGAAATAGGAGAAGATGCTCAGTTTCACTAGGAGTCTAGAAAATTCATGGATATAAATATGTGCATATAAAGGTATAAAAATACACAATTTGTGAGTGGTTGCCTCAGGGCCCAGGGGTGAAGACGAGGGTAATTGGGACCGAGATTGGAAGTCAGAGAGGATTTCAACTTTATCTAAAATGCTTTATTTCTTTTATTAACATCTATTAGGATTTAAGGTGAATGTGACAAACAGCAACAGTTATCAAATTTGAGTTGTGTCTTCTGATGAACATATATTTGCATTTATGCTGGATATATAACAAGGAGTAGAATTGTTGGGTCACAGAATATGCATATATTCTCTACTGATGTCGTTTCTTAATCTGGGTGTTGGTTACACAGGTATGTTCAGTTTCTGAAAGTGGTATGTGTACTTTAATGAAAAGTGAAACAACAACAAAATAAAAACTACAGTGCAATACTACTACACACCCACTATAATGACTAAAATAAAGACAGAAAATACCAAGTGTTCGTGAAGATGTTCCTCAACTGGTTTGCTCGTATGTTGTTAATGGGAACGTATACAATCCCTTTGGAAAACTGACACCCTTTAATAACATTGAAAATATTCCATGACCCAGCAATCCATTCTCTACTAGACATACCGAGCAAAAATATATATATAGGTCACCAAAAGACCTGTATAAGGTTGATGTGATACCAATTTTAAACCAGCAAATTGGAAAAATTGAAAAAAATAATAAATTATGGTACATCAAAGCTATGAATTTTATTACAAGTTAAATTCATTGTACTGACTTACAGAATATCTCTGAGAAATTAAGTGAAGAAAGGAAGTTGTATATAGACCGACGTCGTTTTTTGTAAGAATAAAAATGAAAGACAAAACTCCCTTTGTGTACCATATTTTTATGCAAATAATGCGCACCTTCTATGTTTGTTTGCCAACTGCGCCCTCCCCCGTGAAGTATTTTTGTAAGCATGCTATGCTAATTTTTTTTTACAGGTACACGTAAAAAAAATTGGCATAGCGTTGTTTACGAAAATACCTCTTGGGGGAGGAGGAGGGCATGGTTGACAAACGTAGAAGGCGTGCATTATTTGCATAAAAATATGGTATATGTCTGTATGAGCAAGGAGAAAACAGTGAAAGGAAATAAAGTTTTAATGTGGGGGAAGCAGTTAAATGTGGAATGAGGGACAAGATCATTACCTTTTCCTTTAGTCAGGTCTGTACTGTCTGACTTGCTAAAACCAGCATGTATTTCTAGATAATTTTTTTCAAATGAGATGCAACTCACATACCATAAAATTCACCCCCTTAAAGTGTAAAATTCAGTAGTTTTTAGTATACTCACAAAGTTGTGCAACCATCCCCAACTATTTAATTTCAGAACATTTTTGTCACCCCAAAAAGAAACCCCATACCCACTACAAGTCACTGAAATAGTTACTGTACTCCAGTTCCTTGCCACCGCTAATGTACACTCTGTATCTATGAATTGCCTATTCTAGACTTCATATAAATGAACAATGTGTGGCCTTTTGGCCCAGCTTCTTTTATTTAGCATAATGTTTTTTAAGGTCCATCCTTGGTGTAGCATGTATCAGTACTTCTTTCCTTCTTTCCTTTTTATGTTGTTGTTGTTGTTAGGTGCCATGGAGTTGGTTCCAACTCAGCTACCCCATGTACCAAAGAAAGAAACACTGCCGGTCCTGCGCCATCTTCACAATTGTTGTTGTGCTTGAGCCCAGTGTTGCAGCCACTGTGTCAGTCCATCTCGTTGAGGGTCTTCCTCTTTCCACTGACCCTGTACTTTACCAAACATTTATTTTACCAGGTTTTTTTTCCTTTTTATAGCTGAATAATATTCCATTGTGTGGATATATCACATTTTATTTATCCATTTATCAGTTGATGGACATTTGGGTTGTTGACCAAATATTTTCCTTAGGTTGCCTCTTCACTTTCTTGGTTAAGCCCTTTGAAGCACAAAATTTCTTAATTTTATTGAAGTCCATTTTATCAGATTTATCTTTTGTTGCTTGTGCTTTTGGTGTCATATTTAAGAAATCATTGCCTAATGGAAGGTCATGAAGGTTTATGCCTATATTTTTTTCTAAGAGTTTTATAGTTTTAGCTCTACCTTTTTGTCTTTTTTTGAGTTAATTTTTCTATGTGTTTTGAGGTAGGGATTCAACTTCTTTTGCATGTAGCTATCCAGCTGTCCCAGCACCATTTATTAAAGAGAATATTTTTTCCCTCAATGAATTGTCTTGGCACCTATTATAGATTGAATTATGTAACCCCAAAATATGTGTTGTAAATCGTAACTTCTACACCTGTGATTATAATCCCATTTGGGAATCCTGTTAATGAGACAGGATTAGTGTAGGGTGTTTTTTAAATCAATCTCTTTTGAGATATAAAAGATTAAACAAGCAGGTGAGTAGCAGAGATGGGGGAAGACACATACCAAGCCACATGAAGATTGCCTAGGAGCAGAAGCTCAGAAGAGGCAAGGACCTTCCTCCAGAACTGACAGACAGACAACTTTCCCCTAGAGTTGGCACCCCAAATTCAAACTTCTAGCTTCTTAAACTGTGAAAAAATAAATTTCTGTTTGTTAAAGCCACCGGCTTGTGGTATTTCTGTTGCAGCAGCACTAGATAACTAAGACAGCAGACCTGTTGAAAATCTATTGATTGTAAGTGGATGCGTTTATTTCTGGACTCTCAATTCTGTTCCATTGATCTATATATCTATTCTTATGCCAGTATCACACAGTGTTGATTACTGTGTAGGTAATTTTTAAAAATATATATTTTTAAAAATCTATTCAGTTGAATTTAGTTATATAACATCAAAGAATTTGTTAAAGCTCTTTCTGGGGGTCTTATTTTGTTTTAAAATTTATTATTCCCTATATTAGTTTTCTATTACTCCTGTAACTACCACATACTTTGCAACTTAAAACAACACAAATTTATTATCTTACAGTTCTGTAGGTTAAAAGCCTGACACGAGCCTCACTAGGCTAAAATGAAGATGTCAGCAGGGAATAATCTGTTCCTTTGCTGTTACTGGCTTCTAGGGACTGCTCACATTCCTTGGCTTATGGCCCCCTTCCTACATCTTCAAAGCCAGCAATGTTGCCCCTGTTTAGCCATTATCCTATAGTTTCATCTCCCTCTGACTCAACGATCCTTTTGGTTTTATTGGGCCCACACTGGTAATCAGAATAACCTCCTATATTAAAGTCAGCTTTTTAGCAACCTTAATTCCATCTGCAACCCTCATTGCCCTTTGCCATGTAACCTAACATATTCACAGGTTTGGGATTAGACTGTGGGCATCTTTTTTTTTCTTTTTTTTTTTTTGAGGGGGGTCATTATTATGCCTAGCACATTTCCCGTTTCAAACTTTGAATCATAACACAAATATTTTTAATGGTTTATGTCAACGTTGATTAAATGAGTTATTTTAAGATCATACAGCAAATAAACAACAGATCTGGGATGAGGACACACGTGTTTTGATTCCCTGTGTGGCCATCCACTTGACTAAATTTTCATTCAGCAAATATTTATTGAGCATTTAAATTATGTAACATACAACCTCACTGTGTTTTAATAAAGACACTTGATAATTAACCAGCTTGTTTGGGTTTTGAGTTCAGGATCTCTGAAATGTGACATTTTAAAATAATTTTAAAAGCAAATTTAACGAAGGCTGTCTATTTATAAGGGCTGACGGTACCAAGCTTACTAATCAAGAGAAGCCAAAAGTTATTAAATGAAAAGAAGCGTGAAGCTGAGGCAGAAAATTAAAGTGGGGTTGGTAGGAAAGGAGCAAGGAGGGTGGAACACAGATAAGTGTTAGACTGCCTGTCTTTCCAGGGCCACTCATGAAATGGACATGTGAGCTTTTACAAGAAACAGATGTTTTCACATCTACTTTAGATATTTTGTTAACTAGGGAAGAGCTTGAGAAATAGAGAAGTGTATCCATGCAACAGTAATGAGGGAAACTTGATATGTGGCCAAAACAACAAGAAAAAAAACTTGTAGAAGGAGCACATATTACGAAGTTTGTTCATTCATCTATTCAGTCATTCCACCAGGGTAAACATGAGGCACTATGCTGGAAACCTCCTAACCCAGGCATTTCCTGGGCCAAGTCCTCCCTAGTCGAGTGCTGCAATTCAGAGGAAGGGTGGGGCCGAGAAGGCTGCAACCCGTCCTAGCCCACAGCCGACCTCTCCACAGCCCTACTAATGGTATCACTGCTTTCTCTGCCCTCTTCAGTTCTCTGAGTGAGAGTCTCCCCAGCTACCTTCTATCCACATGTCTTGGTTTGTCCCATCCTCCTCCCCTCCTCACCTCCCTAAAATAATCCTCAAACCATATTAACCTTGGCAGTTCTTTTCCCTGGCTGAGCTTTCACAAAGGAACATATGAGGGTGAGACTGGGATAGTATGCATGACTGGAAGAAGCAAGGTAGGCGGTGTACTGGGCTGGACAGGAAGGAAGAACAAGGATCCTCCAGTCTCTGTCCTCTTAAGAGGGCAGTAGAGTGGTTAAAAGCCTGGTGTCTTCTGGAGTAGCAGAGGAGGAAGGAGAGTCAGGTATGAGAAGAGGAAACGGAATGTGTGTCTGGTTGTCCGGTTGCCTCCATGAACAACTGCCTGCTATGCCATGAGACAACTGCCCTGAGATAATCTTTAAACCTTAAACTTCAAACCAAAACCCCTGAAGTCTTCTTTGAACTAAACAATAGTTTAGCTTAATTAGTAAAGTATGTCTGCCTTGAATATTGTGCTCTTTCAAAGAATTATCTGTGTGGGATGAAATTGACAACAGTATCTCCAAAGGTTAGATGAGAAGCTTAGAGGGCAGGGAGTTTATGTTAATGGTGGTGGAATAATTTAGAGAAGGATACTGAGTATGGTTACACAACTTAAAGAATGAAATCAATGTCACTGAATTATACATGCAGAAATTGTTGAAATGGTGTATCTTTGCTGTGTATTTTCACAAAACAAAACAAAAAACATCAAATTAAAAAAAGAAAGCCCCGCATCTAAAGGCCCACACTGCTGGGAGTTCAAGTCCTGGTTCCTCCACTTGCCAGCTGAGGGACCTCAGACAAGTCTGGGACAGGGAAGGGAAAAAGGAACTGAGCCCCTAGGCAAAGAACCCTGAACTAAAAACATGTGCTTAACTAATGACACAAAACCCATATCTTGGAACAAGCAGCAAAGAAAGAACAACCCAGCCAGCTCTCAGTGTACTTCCTCCGTAAGATGTTTTTCAGCAGAACCGGCCGATCTTGTCCCTGGAGCATGCGCAGACATCCGAGAGGTGACCGACAGACCCGCGACAGGAATCAAACCGGCACCACGGGGTAACTGCGCCGGCGCAGCACCCCATAATAAGTCCTGCCATCAGTCCCTGGAGCCTTTGTTGCGGGATCCACCTTGGGCTGCCTCCTGCGTGTGCATCTAATCTTCATAACCCCGCCTCTTTCATGAATAAAGATGATGCCTTTTCCCGCCTAAAAACCTTTACAAGCCCCAGCCAGTCGTTTGTTCAGGAAGACAAAGGCTAGCGTTGTTTTATCCCTCTTTTGTCTCGACTCGCAAGCTGCTTTTGCTCAATAAAGCTTTGCACATGCAGAAAACTTTAGCCTCTCCTGGTCATTCTTGGTCAATAGAAGGCAAGAACCTCATAGGGGCTGCCCAGGTTGGGCAGAAGACCCTGGCCACAGGACCTTTTACCTCTCTGTGCCTATTTCCTTATCCATAAAGTGGGAGTCATAATAATAGCATCTACCTCTTAAGGGTTTATTGTGAGAAATAAGATCGTTAACATGGATGAAGCACTCAGACAGCGCCTGACACATAATAAACAATCTTTGTGTTAGCCCTGGTGGTGCAGTGGTTAAAGCACTCGGCTACGAACTAGGTCAGTGGTTCAAACCCACCAGCTGCTCCATGGGAGAAAGATGTGGTAGTCTGCTTCCCTACCCTTATACCTTTGGTTGGACGCTTCAGCCCAGGGGCAAGGACGAGAAGGCAGGAGGGGACAGGAAAGCTGGTAAGGGGGAGTCTGCAGTTAAGAAGGGGAAAGTGTTGACACACCGTGGGGTTGGCAACCAATGTCACAAAACAATATATGTATTGTTTAATGTTTAACGAGAAACTGATTTGTTGTTAACCTTCATCTAAAGCACAATTAAAAAAAAAAAAAGATTATACTCTTGGAAACCCTATGGGGCATTTCTACTGTGTCCTATAGGGCCATTATGAGTCAGCACCAACTCGATGGCAATAGGTTTGATTTTAGTATTTGGGAAACCCTCTGCCGGTGTAACGTTAACATAACATAGACCTGCTCAATTCTTCCTCCAGTCTTCTGCAGCTTCATACTGGTGGTCTGTGGGTAGCTCTTGGACAAAACTCAACATACTCAATCTCTCAAGACTGACAATTCCTAGTGATGACACAGTTTAAATTCACATTGAGTGGAAAAAGGAAGTTTACATCAAAGGAGCAAATCTGCAAAGGCTTTGTTGGCCAATTGTCCATAACCTCTGAAATTACCACGCAGACTGATTTCATTCCTCTTTTCTCAACTTCCTGCTTCTACACTTGGCCCAGGGGCCTCCCTCTGCCAACAGAGCCTGTTTCAGTGGCTTTCCAACACCATACTTCCCTTGGCAACCGTCCTAGAATGTAGAAGCAGCTCATTTTAAAATAAGATAGTTTTCTTCAGTCCTTCCACACTTAGCATACAGTGTACTAAGTGGGAAAATATCGTCCTCGTAGTCCTTCCTCCCACTTTCTTCCCTTCCTCTTTTCTTCTGGGTCTCTTTTCTTCCTCTTTGTTTTCTTAAGTCCCCCCCATGGCTCAGAAGGAAGCTGATATTGTACTGAACCAGATACGTGCTAGTCTGGGAAATAGTAGTTTCTTCTCTGGAATGAGCCCTGGTGCTGAGGTGGTTAAGCACTCAGCTGCCAACTGAAAGGTCAGCAGTTCGAACCGACCAGCTGCTCCATGGGAGAAAGATGTGGCAATCTGCTTCCATAAAGATTTGCAGTCTTGGAAACCCTCTGGGGAAGTTCTACTCTGACCTATAGGGTTGCTATGAGTCAGAAATGACCCGACAGCAGTGGGTTTTTTCTGAACTTGGAGCTTGGCTGAAAAATGACAGAGGAGAGATTTTTAGGTGAAGAATCAGAGCTGGAGAGAAAAGCCACCGACTCTGGGGAAGGATTTAGAGACATTCCCCCAGCTGATAGTTCTTCACTGGAGCAATCACACTTCAGCCTCCAAAGAGTTACGAGACTTAGTTTCTCTTTGACTTGGAATAAAATATGTAATACTGGACCCAGGCATCCCCCTGGCCCAGTGTGTTTTATCTCTGAGTTTCTAGCTCTAGCTAACGTGAGCTATTTTTATTTATTGTAAAGTGCCTATCTGTTCTTGGTTCTACATATGATTTATTTTGTTATTTCCTGAGTCACAAAGGGAGGGATTCCAGTGTTCAGGAAGCCCAAGAATGGATGAGTTTTGCTTGTCAGCTTATCAACCTCTACGTAAAAACACATCTTTTCAGAGTTATGCCCAAGGACCAAAAACAGGCTGGGAGTTTACTCTGAAGTTACAGATACACTATTTGTCTCCATTTGTCGTTAGACTACGAACAACAGTTCAAGGGAAAGGAAGTATTTTTAGGACTTAATCACAGTTTATTTTCTCTGGGTAAATGTGAGTTATTGTTGTTAAGTGCCATGGAGTTGATTTCAATTCATAGTGACCCCACGTGACAGAGTACAACTGCCCCATAGGATTTCCTAGGCTGTAATCTTTTGTTGGTGATTTTTATTTGTTAAATTTTTATTGTGCTTTAGGTGAAACTTTACAGCTCAAGTTAATTTCTCATTCAAAACTTTGTACACATATTGTTTTGTGATGTTGGTTGCAATCTCCACAATGTGACAGCACACTCTCCCTTTCCACCCCCGGTTCCCTGTGTCCATTCATCCAGTTCTTGTCCCTTCCTGCCTTAGTGTCTTGCTTTTGAACAGAAGCTGCCCATTTGGTCTCCTGTACTTGATTGAACTAAGAAGCACGTTCCTCATGTGTGTTATTTTTTGTTTTATAGTCCTGTCTAATCTTTGTCTGAAAAGTGGGCTTTGGGAATGCTTTCAGTTCTGGGTTGGCAGAGTGTCCGGGGGCCATAGTCTCTGGGGCTCCTCCAGTTTATGTCAGACCAGTAAGTCTGGTCTTTTTTCATTAATTTGAATTCCATTCTACATTTTTCTCCCATTCTGTCCGGGACTCTCTGTTGTGATTTCTGTCAGAGCGGTCAGTGGTCATAGCCGGGCACCATCTAGTTCTTCTGGTCTCAGGCTAGTGGAGGCTCTAGTTCATGTGGTCCTTTAGACTTTTGGGCTAATATTTCCCTTGTGTCTTTGGTTTTTTTCATTCTCCTTTGCTTCGGGGCCAATAGATGTATCCTAGATGGCTACTCACAAGCTTTTAAGACCCCACATGCTACTCACCGTAGTGAGATGTAGAACATTTTCTTTATGAACTATGTTATGCCAATCGACCTAGATGTCCCCCGAGACTATGGTCCCCACCCCACAGTCCCAGCTACTTGGTCTCTCAAAGTGTTTGGATATATCTAGGAAACTTCTATGCTTTTGCTTTGGTCCAGTTCTGCTGACTTACCCTATATTGTGTGTTGTCTATCCCTTCACCAAAGTTACCACTTATCTACTATCTAGTTAGTGATTTCCACTCACCACTTTCTCCTCCCTCGTAACCATCAAAGATTGTTTCTTTCTGTGTATATGAGTTGTTACAATAGTTAGAATAGTGGTCTCATACAGTATTTGTCTTTTTGTGATTGACTTATTTCACTCAGCATAATGCCTTCCAGATTCATCCATGCTGTGAGATGTTTTGTGGATTCATCATAGTTCTTTATTACTGCATAGTATTCCATTGTGCGTATGCACCATAATTTGTTTATCCATTCATCCGTTGATGGGCACTTAGGTTGTTTACATCTTTTTCCTGTTGTGAATAATGCTTCAATGAACATGCGTGTGCATATGTCTATTTGTGTGACAGCTCTTACTTCTTTAGGATATATTCCTAGAGTGGAATTGCTGGATCAAATGGTATTTCTACATCTAACTTTTTAAGGAAGCGCCATATCATTTTCCATAGTGGTTGTGCCACTTTACATTCCCACCAGCGACGTATAAGAGTTCCAATCTTCCCACAACCTCTTCCACATTTGTCATTTTCTGTTTTTTTGATTTGTGCCAATAATGTCAGGTTGAGGTGGCATCTCATTGTAGTCTTAATTTGCATTTTCTTGTGTCTGTTAGCTGCCTGAATGTCTTCTTTGGTAAAGTGTCTGTTTGTATCCTTTGCCCATTTTAAAAAAAATTGTTTTATTGTACTTTAGATGAAGGTTTACAAAACAAATAGTTTCTCATTAAACAGTCAGTACACGTATCGTTTTATGACATTGGTTAACAACCCCACCACATGTCAACACTCTCCCTTCTTGACCTTGGAGGACATTTCTTTTGGTGAAAATAGACATAGACAAAGTTACACCATTTCAAAAGTTTCTACAGGTACAATTTAGTGACATTGATTACATTCTTCCAGTTGTGCTGCTATTCTCACTATTCCTTTTCCAAATTATTCCATCACCTCCTTTGCCCATTTTTAATTGGATTATCTGTCTTTTTGTTGTTGAGGTGTTGCAGTATCTTATAGATTTTAGAGATTAGACTCTTGTCAGGTATGTAGTAGCCAAAAAATTTTTCCCAGTCTGTAGGTTCTCTTTTTACTCTTTTGGTGAAGTCTTCTGATGAGCATAAGTGTTTGATTTTTAGGAGATCCCAGTTATCTAGTTTATCTTCTGGTGTTTGTGCATTGTTACTTACGGTTTGTATCCTATTTATGTCATATATTAGGGCCTCTAGCATTGTCCCTATTTTTTCTTCCATGATTTTTTATAGTTTTAAGTTTTATATTTAGGTCTTTGATCCATTTTGAATTACTTTTTGTGTATGGTGTGAGGTATGCGTCCTGTTTCTTTTCTTTTTTTTTTTTTTACAGATGGACATCCAGTTTTGCCAGCACCATTTGTTAAAGAGACTATTTTTTCCCCATTTAATAGACTTTGATACTTTGTCAAAGATCAGCTGACTATGGGTGGTTGGGTTTACATCTGGGTTCTCAATTCTGTTCCATTGGTCTACGTGCTGTCGTTGTACTAGTACCAGGCTGTTTTGACTATCATGGCTGTCTAGTAGCTTCTGAGATTAGGTAGTGTGAGGCCTCCTACTTTGTTCTTCTTCTTCAATAATGCTTTGCTTATCTGGTGCCACTTTCCTTTCCAAATAAAGTTAATGGTTACTTTTTCCATCTCGTTAATGATTTTTTAATTTTTATAACCGATTCAGTTGGCAATGTAGTGACTTGGGTACTTCATCCTTTATGGAGTCTATAACCCTGGGTTTATTAGGTTTGTTGTTTAAAACAACCAAGTCACCACAGTCTTAAGTAAACTAAGGAAATAATAAATTGCCATTTCCATAAGAGTGAAGGAGAAACTCTGAAGTGAGAAGACTGATTTGCATGTTTTTTGTATCTGCCTGTTTATATTTTTGTAAATTTAAGCAATCAGGTGAATGTCTTCTGAACTAACATTATACCCACTCTCTTTGTGCTTCTCCTTACTCAGTAGTTGCTCCTTTCTGGTCTCCTGTGCCAGTTCCTCTCTTCTGCCTGACCTCTTACCCTTGGAGTGCCCCAGGCCTCCTTCCTTGACCCTGGTCAGTGGCTATCTGCATACATTCCTTCCGTTATCTCCTTCAGTCCTGTGACTTCACATTCCACCAAGCCTGTAGGAGTAATCTGGGGGAACATAACAAGATGACTCCATCTCTCAAATGGTTCAGCTAACTGATCACACAAACAACAAATAAACAGAAAAATATAGAGCAAACATGGCAAAATATTAACAATTGTTGACTCGAGGTGGAAAATATATGTACTAAGTATGTGTATATTTCTATATGTTTGAAAATGTTCATGTAAAAAGAATGGAAATAAGAAAATAAATACCTTCTATATACTGACAACTCCCAAATTATGTCTTCCCCTAGATCTCTTTCCTGAACTCCAGACTCTCATATCCAACGGCCCACTGACTTCCTCATTTAGATGTCAAAGTTAATATACCCAAAACTGAACTCCTGATCTGTCCCCTAAACATACTCCATCAGTAGCTTCCCTACCTCATTTGATGGTCATTCCACATTTTGCAATTGTTCACGCCAAAAATGTGGAGTCATTTCTCTCCCAGTCCACGTCCCATCTTTCCATCTGCAGAGCGTATCCAGAACGTGATCACTTTTCATCATTTCCACTCTCCATCCTGGTCTGAGCCACCACCAGCCTTTGCAGGAGTCTCCCTCTTGGTCTCCTTGTTTCCATTTTGTCCCCTTTGGCCTAGTCTCAACAGAGAAGCCAGAGAGAACCTTTCAAAATGTAAGTTAAATCATGTTCCTTCTCTGCTTAAAAGCAGCCTCTCACTCAGAGTAAACAAGGAAAGAGTGGAAGCCTATATCCTTCTATAATCCCTGGCCCTGCGTGATCTCCTTCCACTTTACCCTTCTGCTACGCTCTAGCCACTCTGGCCTCCTTGCTGTTTCTTGAATAAGCCAAGATGCTCCTGCTCTCTTGGAACCCTGCATTAGCTGTTTCCTCTTCTTGAAATGTTCTTCCCCCAAACAAGTTTTTGCTTAAAGTTACGTCTAAAAGGAGCCCTGATGGCCCAGTGGTTAAGCACTCAGCTGCTAACTGAAAGGTCAGCAGTTCTAACCCACCAGGCACTCTACAGAAGAAAGATGTAACAGTCTGCTTCCTTAAGGATCACAGCCTTGGCAACCCTATGGGACAGTTCTGCTCTGTCCTATAGGGTCACTATGAGTTAGAATCGACTTGACAGCAAGAGGTTACCTCTCAACAAAGCCAACCCTAAAATTGAAATCAGCTCTTCCATATACCTGCTTGCTCAATCTATCTAATCTTTCTCTTATTTCCCCATAGCATTTGTCACCTAACACACTACACAATTTACATATACAGTATGTTTATTGTCTATCTCCTCCACCAAAATGTCAGCTCCATGAGGATAGGGATTCTTGTGTTTTGCTTGGTGTCATAAACCATGTGCCTAGAACAGTGCCTGGCCCATAGTAGGCGTACAATAATTGTAGAATGAATGGATTGAATGAATAATCACACTTTGGTTGTATTTCTTGAGCAGAGAACCCATAATGTGAACTTTAATTGACCATAAATTAAACTTTTTTAAATCTAGAATCCTGAGCTACACTTTCCTCTCCAGTTTGTTCTTTTTTCTCTTACAACAGTAGTACTAAGCTGTCTCTGAATGGCCTCTTCCATGAATGATTTCATTGTTCTTTTTATTCTGCATGTTGCAATTCTTGGAACTCATATCAATTCAGCTGTTTCATTGATTTCACTTAGCACTTCCTTAAAGTGAAATGACAACTACACAGTATTTGAGAATCAGTGTGGGCTAAAGTCAGAATAAAAATAATAAGCTTAATCTTCATTTGAACTGGCAGAATTTGAACAAATGTCCCATGGGATATGAAATTGTACCTTCGATATTCATTCTCATTAAAACACACCCCCACATCCTCTACATCCAATGGCAAGCCAGGTTCTTCCAAAATGTTATTAGTCCCTTGGGCTAGTAAGAAAAAAATTATTTTGATAATATAATAGATTTCTTCCAACCTTTCTTGGCTGATTCCTTAAATAGCACAAGGAGAGTTATCATTATGCTCCCAGGAAGAACTGTTTATGTAACGAACACCGTTCTTATCTACTGTAAGTCTGCTACTAAAAATAGTCTATTCTAGACGGTGGCACCCCTTTATTTTTTAGCTTCACCAAATTCATAGACAAGTTAAATGTCATTCTTGGCTTCTCAAAATAAATCTCATAGTTTTAAATGGATAAAAATCCAGTGGTCACTGATAGAAAATGTTCATCTTATCTTTTGTACTTCATCTTTTCTCTTTCTGTTATAACTTGAAAATCGGTGAATAGTGAGAGAAAAGACAGCTAATATAAGGCAGAAAATGGAAATTAATTGTAGTGGTTGAACAGAGGTTTAAAAAAAGGTATGATTCCTTTGGGCTAAGTATGGACAAAAAGGCACTGAAATGTACTAAGCAACTGGTGACTGTTGGAATACAAAGTTGAATAACATATATGGATCTTGCCCACTGATTGCTCACAGTCTAGAAAGGGAGAGAGACATGCAAATAAATGTCACAGACTAGCATTTCTGTCTCGGCTTCAGCTGAAACACATTGCTGTTGAGTCGATTCCAACTCATAGCGACCCTACAGGAGAGAGTAGAACAGCCTCACAGGGTGTCCAAGGCTGTAAATCTTTACAGAAGCAAACTGCTACAGCAGGTGGGTTTGAACCGCCAAATTTTCAGTTAGCAGCATAGCACTGAACCACTGTGTCACTAGGACTTCAATGAGACATCTTTAAATAGATATCAGTGTACCAAAGTACTTTAAGCTAACCGTCCCCTCCTCCCATGCAGCATTTACAAAGGGAATGAAAAAAAAAAAAACCTGTTTTGCAATTCTTAGATGCCTCAGTCAAATCAAAGCCATAGAAAGGGGAGAGTGCCCAAGGCCTGAGGGAGGAGAGCTGGAATGCTACTTTCTAATTCCCAAGCTTGAAGGGTACTCCAAGGAGACACCTTGGAGAGCTTTAAAATGTGTTTGTTCAGAGGAAACAAATAGAAAACCAAAAATAAAATGGCAGGCTTAAGCTGTAACATATCAGTAATTACATTAAAAGTAATTGGTCTAAATATACCAATTATAACACAGAGATTGACAGAGTGTGGGGGGGGGGGAGACCTAACTATACACTGTCTATAAGAAACTCACTTAAAATATAACCATATAAACCAAAACCATTGCTATCAAATCAGCTCCAACTCATAGTCAACCCTATAAGACCCCTGTCCAGCTGATTCCGATTCATAGTGACCCTATAGGACAGAGTAGAACTGCCCCATAAAGATCCCAAGGAGTGGTTGGTGGATTTGAACTGCCAACCCATGGTTAACAGCCAAGCTCTTAACTACTGTGCCATCAAGGCTCCCTTGCAACCCTATAGGTAGATTAAAGTGTGCTTCTTCCATTTGAGATAGGCAGAGCTCAGGCTTGAGATATGTTAAACATATAATCAAACAGGGTTTGATTCCTGTCTTGGGGAATTCAGTGAGTGGGGGACGGGGTGGGGAGTGCTGCTTTGGTGGTGGATTCAGCAGCATGCGCTGCATTAAAACTGACCTGCACTCTCAGGATCTGTGGCTTCTCTTGAGTCCTGTCTAGGCGGACTGATTGCCTAGAGCAGAAGGAGGTGGGAGGGCTGCCTTGGGGGCCTAGGGCTGAGAACAGAAGCTCACAAGACTCTCCAGAAGGGCAACACATCCCCCTGGTCAGGGAAATGGTGAGGAAGGGGCCCATTCACCTCTCCTGCAGATCCCATCCCTGGGAGGGAGAGAAACTACTGGCAGCAGTGGGGAAGGAGGTTAGCAAGGAGAGAACAGAGAGGAGAAGGTCTCAGCCCTCCTTCTCACTTCAGTAGGGGGAATATATCCCCAGGCCAGGTTCCGAGTTTTGATTACTATAGGAGATTGGAAATTCTGATTTCTGAATTGAGACTGGATTTGCTACTTAAACTGACTGTAGAAAAAGCAAGCATAAGATGATCTATTACCTAAAAGTGAGCAGAGGCATCATGGACCAAGAGGAATTTTCAACTAGTGTCAGGAGGAAAGAACTCCAGTGAATAAAAATAACAGCAGGAGACTGAATGTTTGGTAATATTAAGGAATTACGTTTAATTTTTTGAAAGAGTGACAAGTGCATTGTGCTTATGTTTTTCTAATATGTCCTTATCTTTTGGAGCCCTGGTGGTCACACAGTGGTTAAGAGCTTGACTGCTAACAAAAATGTCATGTCTTAGGTTGGGTTTTCTAGAGAAGCAAAACCATTAAGTATATAAGTATACATATATAGAGAAATTTATATTAAGGAAATGGCTCACTTGATTGTAGAGGCTGGAACGTCCCAAGTCTTCAGGTCAGGATAGAGGCTTCTCCTGATTCACATAGCCACAGGGGCTGGTGAATCCAAGATCCACAGGTCAGATAGCAGTGCTCTGGCTCACAGGCTGCAAAGATTGACGAATCCCAAGATTGGCAGGCAAGACAGCAGGTAAGCTGCTAGCTCAAATCCCAAGAACTGGAGGTCAGACGAACAGGAGCCACCTGAGGATCCAGAGTGAACAAAAGCCCATGAGACTTGCCAGAGAGTCCACTTATATTCAGTGCAGGCCACACCCCCAAGGAAACTCCCTTTCAACTGATTGACTACTCACAGCAGATCTCATCATGGAGGTGATCACATTATATCAAATCTCATCGTGAAACTGATCACATCATAAGACTGCCAAACTATATCATAACTGCTAAGCCACTGAGTATCATGGCCCAGCCTAGTTGACACACAACCTTAACAATCATAGGTCGAATTCACCAGGTACTCCTTGGAAACCTTATGGGGCAATTCTACTGTGTCCTATAGGATCTCTATGAGTCAGAATTGTCTTGACGGCAATGGGTTAGACTGAAAGTAGGGAGCCCTAGTGACATAATAGTTAAGCACTTGGCCACTAACTGAAAGGTCAGCAGGAGAAAGGTTGGCAGTTTGAACCCATCAGCTGCTCTGCTCTAGTGATCTGCTCCCATAAAGATTACAGACCAGGAAACCCTATGGGGCAGTTCCATTCTGTCCTATAAGGTCTCTATGAGTTGGAATCAACTCAGCGGCACACAACAACAACAGACCAAAAGCAAGCGGATGGCGTTGCAGGTGGAAGGAATGAGCATGTTATAAGACACAGGATTGTGAAAGGCCATGGCATCGCCAGAAGATGATGGCAAGCCTAGTGTGGCTGGAGTGAAGGGTGTGTGGGGTCAGAGTGGAGTGGTAAGGTCGGGGCTGGCTTTGAAAAGCCTTGTGTACTATACTGGGGAGTTTTCATTGTATCCTCTAGTAGATGGACTAGAGAACCTGCAGAGACTTTCAAACAGGAGACTTACATGATTCAATTAGGTTACATTTTAGAAAGAAAGTCCTAGTGACAGAGATAATGGAAAATGTCCCACTGGGCTGGAATCAGGTGGCAGGCAGATCAGTAGGTTGGTTAGTTATTGCCGCAGTGCAGTGCCACAGGGAAGGGAACAATGGAGTCAAACTGAGTCTTATCAGAACTCTTGGCATTATTTTCTCCTGACTTCTAAATAATTATCCTTCCTCCCTGACATTCACAAACACCCAATTAAACCAATCACTCTTCACTAGAAATTAAACTAATTACCCCCTCACTAGAAAACCCACTTGAACTCTCAAGTCACTTAACAAAAACAAAGGCATAACAGGAAGTCCAGAAGTTTAAAGGAGAAGAGGGGAGAAGACTTGGTAAACAGTGCTTGACACACGCCTCTCTTGTTTTCTGTCTGGGCACTTGCTAATGTACTACTGGGGGTAGGCACACAGCAGGCGATTAATAGCTACTCCTTTGACCATGTCTTGGAAGAAGTACAACCAGAGTGCTCCTTAGAAGCAAGGATGGCAAGACTATGTCCTATATACTTTGGACATGTTATCAGGGGGGATCTGTCCCTGGAGAAGGACATCACGCTTGGTAAAGTAGAGGGTCAGTAAAAAAGAGGAAGACCCTGAATGAGATGGATTGACACAGTGGCTGCAACAATGGGCTCAAGCATAACAATGATTGTGAGGATGGCGCAGGACCGGGCACTGTTTTGTTCTGTAGTACATAGGGTTGCTATGAACAGCCAGATATCATCATGTCTTCTGATGCAATGTAAGAGGTTACCAATGTCACCTATGACATATTCTAGACAAAAGTGTTTAATTGGACTCCATTAAGTTTTTGGAGAAGGAGCCCTGGTGGCACAGAGGTTAATCGCTTGGCTACTAAGTGAAAGGTCAGTGGTTCTAGCTCACCAGCTGCTCTTCGGGAGAAAGATTTGGCAATCTGCTTCCAAAAAGATTATAGCCTTGCACAGTTCTACTCTGTCCTATAGGGTCATTATGAGTTGGAACTGAATCAACAGCAACAGGTTTTTTAAGCCTTTGGATCTAGTTTACAGTTTATAGGAAATACAGGGGATAGAGTAATATATACAACAAGCAAGCAATCAGACAAAACCAGAGGTTATTTAAAGGACAGAATAACCAGATATAATGGAATTCCTGTTCTGAATACTCTTGAACAAGTCAAATGATAAAGGGAGAAATGGGTACTAATTGAGATAAATTTTAATGAAATGGAAAGGCGGAGAGTACTGACTAAAAAAAAACAGATTACAAAACAGTATGTGCAATATAATCTAAATTTGGTCTAAAAATGCAAAGATAAAGATCTAGAAGGATATGCGCTAATATATGTAGTGGGACTATGATCATTTTATTTTTGCTTATCTGAATTTAAAATGTTGTTCCTACTTTTGCTTATCTGTGTTTCTATTTTTTCATTGTATATATATGTGTGTGTGTGTGTGTGTGTGTATTTGGGGCCCTGATGGCACAGTAGTTAGGAGCTACAGCTGCTAACCAAAAGGTTGGCAGTTCAAATCCACCAGCTGCTCCTTGGAAACCCTATAGGGAAGTTCTACTCTGTCCTACAAGATCGCTATGAGTCGGAATCAACTCAATGGCAATTTTTAAAAAAATATATATAGATATATACATATATATGCAGTGGATATACATTGCATCTGTATTAATAAGAAGTCATTAAAAAATGTTATACTTTTTAACTTTAGTAGGCTGGACTCAGCTTTATTTCATCTCCAAACCTATGATTTCTTGCAGTTTATTCATTATAATAAATGGTACAGTAAAGATCATGTTTAACTGGTTTAATTCTGAGAATTCAATTTCATATATAAAATTCCTAAGTTATTCATTAAAATTAATGAATGTTGAACCAAATGATGTTTGACAGTGTACAGTCAGCTTATGCACAGCAGTTCTGTTTATTTTTCACTCAGTAGTCCAGCTACTTTATTCACTGGCACGAATTTTGTAGCTATTCAGTAAATAATTGCTGATTATTACATGTAGGAAAAGTTAAGTTTGAAGATTTGATCTTTCTTTTCCATCAGCACTACAGCTTGAGACAAAGTCCTGTGTTTCTGTCCTGGTTTTCATTTTATTCTGTGATTGAAGCAGATGACCCAGTTACTGTTTCCTGATTTTAAAGTGATTATATGTGGGCATTGGTGCTATTGCTATTTCTACTTCTAATAGTTCCATGGAACGGTTATAGCAGTGGACTTAGAGATAGCATACTGGAATTCCAGTCCCGGTTCTGTCACTAGTTAGCTTAGTTTTTCACATATTTGAGATGAAGAAGCAAGGCTAGATTACATCTAGGGTTCCTTCCAGCTCCAACATTCCATAATTCTAAAACATTGTTTTCTTGTATTTTTTTCCCCAAATGAGATTCTTCAAGACAAAACAAGCAAACAAACAACAACAAGAAAACCACAAGTACTTTGTGGTTTTATCCAGTAACAATTTGTATGAATGATATCCTATAATTTGCATAAGAAGACTTTATAAAATGAAGAGATTGAAATCAGAAATTACTGTGGCCATCCATCCACTCTGCGGCAGTAACTATGCAATTTCCAGTAAGCCCAAGACTTGCCAATTTTAAAACTATGAATAGAAGAAATCATTGAATCAAAGAAATGACAAGCAACTGGGAAAACCAGACATCTCAGAATAAGGCATGATCCACTCACATTAGCCCCAGATGAGAAAATCATTCATCACGTGTGGGTGTGGCACATGTTCAACATAATGTTTAAATTTTGTAACTGAGCCCTTCACAACACTGACCAATCAGAGCAGAAGCCTTCTATAAATAATCCATCAGGAAGTACCAGTACTCCTTGATTATCAGCCCTGCCTTTATATCTCTTGCATGAAAAGTCAATACATTGATTTCTATAATAAAATTAAATTGATTTAATATAATATTAGTTTTAATTCCAGGTCAAAAAGCAAGAATTTCAGAAAGGTTTTTATTCTGTTTGTTTATTTTTGATACTCACCGTTTTCACAACTACCCTACTAACCATGAAAAATGCAATTTAATATTTCATTTTTATTATTCTCTTAACCTACAGAAACATAAATAAAACTGTTGAGGCTTTAGTCGAAATTCTTGTTCTAAATAAATTTCTACATGTTCATCTCCATCATCTCCAGACATTTACCGTTTCTTCACTTTTCTGGTTTTTGTTCCTGTCATTCTCTAGAGAAAATTATTTGTTTGAAACAATAAATATTTATTGGGTGTCTAATGTAGGCAGGGAAACCCTGCTGGTGTACTGGTTAAGAGCTATGGCTGCTAACCAAAAGGTCGGCAGTTCGAATCCACCAGGCGCTACTTGGAAACCCTATGGGACAGTCCTACTCTGTCCTATAGGGTCTCTGTGAGTCGGAATCAACTTGATGGCAACGGGTTTGGTATTTTTTTTTTTTTTTAATGTAAGCAAAGTATTATGAATTTATACACATTTTAATTTACTTTTAGCTTTTATTTTTATCAAAGTTATAGATATACATAGTTGTAAACGTCAGCAATATTTGAGAAGAAAAACAGAGATCTCCCCATTTCCTTTCTATTATTTTCACCTTCCCAGACACAACAACTTTCATCTCTTTTACCTGCTTCTTTTGGTATTTTCCTTCACGTTTCTAAATAAAATACATTGCATCTGGTTGGTTTCGCTTTTTGGCATTATTTGTTGCCTGGGAAGTCAAGACCCTGAAAATAACATCTGGGTCTCTTTTCTCTGTTTGTTCTCCTTCTACTTTCATCCTCCCATTTGCCCATCATAATTATAACTTTGGTCAGAAAAATCATCAGTGTTTACATTATCATAAATATGCAAAATGTCTTCACAGTTGAGTCAAGTAATAAACTATGGTAAGGGCTGGGACTAGGGTGAGGACAGTGAGGAGCTGAGGGTGCAAACTTGAAGGAGGCACTCACTCTCAAGGCTGACCCTGCACTTGTATGACTCTAAGAGTAAGTGTCCCCTTAAATCCTGGCTTGCCTTACCCCAGTCCTGGCCCTAACCATGATTACTTTTCATTTCTGTTTAAGTTATCTACTGTTGTGTAACAAATTACCCCAAAACTCAGTAGCTTAAAACAGCTATTTATTTTGCTAGGCTGGGAATTTGGGAAGGCTCAGCTGGGCGATTTATCTCTGTTCCACATGGCATCAGCAGGCAGCTGGCATAGAGGATCCACTTTCAAGATGGCTGATTGACTCATATGACTGGTACCTTGGTGCTCCTTGGCCTGTCTCTCTCTCTCCACATGGTGTCTTACCCTTCGGGGTCTCTCCACAAGACTTGGGCTTCTCACAGCATGGTGGTCTCAGGGTCGTCACACTTCTGACGTGGGCGGCTAGCGTCCAAGGGGCAGGAAGCAGCAGCTGCCAGGCCAGTCAAAAGCACAGTGTTGCTTCTGCTATATTCTGTCAGAGCATCTCAGTCAGATTCATGGAGGTGTAGAAAGGTGGAGCCTCATGCTGAGGGAGTAGCAAGGTAACACTGCAGGAAAGCATGCAGCTTGGGAGATAGTGTTGATCTCATCTTTGTACAATACAATCTGCCACACATTCCTGTACAACAGTTTGGTTTTCCTGAAACCACTAATTGACTATGCTTGTTTGTTTTGGTGGTTATTTTTCTATGTTCTTTTTGCTAATTCAACTCCAAACTTGTCATCGATTGTCTTAATCTCATTTTAAGACATTCCAGTGCGCTAGGAATTCTATCAATTTCACTTCCTGAAGAGGCCTCTCTTAGATTAACTACAATCTCTGTCAACATCACATCTGTCTTCCTGGGATCTTCTTTTATTATTATCCTTGAAATTCCCTTAATTTCTCTCACGTGTAGAATCCAATTTCCTGCATCTCCTATGCATCTTATATCTTTCTTTTTCTTGATGTTCACCTTTATTTTAAGAACAGTGTAAGTAGCTTCCTGATAACAGGTACATGGCAAGTTAATTTTTTAAGTCCTTAACTATCTAAAAATATCTTTATGCTACCCTCACACTTGATTGATAATTTGGCTAGGTTTAGAATTCTCAGTTGGAAATAATTTTCCTTCAGAAAGGTGAAGACATTTTTCCATTGTCTTCAGCTTACAATGTGGCAATTAAAAAGTCTGAGTCCATTCTTATCCCTGGTTCTTTTTTGTGTGACCCGTTTCACTCCCACTCCCTGAAGCTTTTAGAGTCTTCTTTTTGTGCCCAGTGTGCTAATATTTCACAATGATATCCCTTGGTGTAGGTCTATTGTCATCTATTATGTTCAGTGCTTGGTAAACCTTTTCAATTTCCTTCAGTTCTAGGAAGTTTTCTTGAATTATTTCTTTGATGATTTCTTTCCTTCTATTTTCTCCTTATGGAATTCCCGTAGTAAGGGACTGGTCCTCTAATTTTCTTTTTATTCTTTTCTGTTTTCTATTTCTGTGTCTTTTTGGTCTACCTTCTGGAAGATTTTCTCAGCTTCATTTTCCAAACCTTCTACTGAGTTGTTCATTTTTGCCTTTATAGTTTTAATTTCCTGGATCAGTCTCTGATTTTTTTTTTTTAATTAATAGCCTCCTGTTCTTTCACAGTTGCTGATTGCCTTCTCCCTGTGCTACCTCTGTTTCCTCCAAGTTGATTTTTTCTGTTTGCTTATCCTGGTCCACATCTTTGATATTATAGAGGCTTTTCCTCTGACATCAGGTAATTCTCAACGTTTGTTCTTATTTGAGAGTAGAGGGTGGGGGAGCTGAAAAATCTCATTTGAACCTTTGAGTGCATGTGTGAACTTTACAGACTGAGATTCTCTCTATTTGATCTGGCTGGGAAATTTAGTTGGGGGACCTTCAATCTCATTGCCTTTAGGCTTTTCCATTCTGCAAAATACCCTTTTCTACCCATCTGCTTTCCAGCTACCAAAATTGTTTTGCTGTTATCTCTTCACTCATTCCCTCTATCCTTGTAGGTTTATGTCTTTAAAAACAATCCCTTTGCTTTTGTATTACTTTTGTTTTTGTTGGCAAAAGTAGTTTCCTGTGTTCAATCTGCCATCTTTCCCAGAATTTCTAGGACTGAAATGAATAGGTTTTGTTTCACTTGTTTGTCATTCCTGACTCAAGCACCCAGGCCTAATTCAGTTCCTTGAGTAAAATATGCTTTTCTCTTCTCAGTTGACTTTCAGAGTTTGAAATGACCTTAACCTTCTCTTTAGACATTTTAATAACTGAGAGACACCAATGATATGACCTACTGACCCTAACAGGTGTCATGGTGGGCTGTCCCTAAGGGACACCAAAGTTATCTGGCAGTGTGGAAGGAGTTAGTGACCAGCTAATGGGAGCCTCCAGTGTGGTTTCCATCCTCACTCTCTATGTTTGTGCTCTTTTTTGCCTATCCATGCCACAAAATGAACTTTAATTACAAAAACTGCTTGTGAATTGGCCTTACATCATGTCAAGAAAAAGTCCTTCCAGTAATCTAGCTTATTGAAAAGCTATGGGTTCCAAGAAGCCACTAAAAGGCCTTCAGTGGAGCCATTTTTAGACACAGGCCTTCTGCCGGGGCCTGGGTGTCATTGGTTTCAGTGGTCTTAGGGCATGGTCTCTGAACCTTGGCTCCACATGAGAGTCATCTACAGCACTTAAAAAAAAAAAGAAAGAAAGAAAAACAAAACAAACAAACAAAAAAGCCAATCCCAGTCCTCATTCCAGATCAATTATCTCAGAATATCTGGAGATGAAACACAGATGGTGGTTTTTAAAAATTATTTATTTTTGGCAAAAATATATACAACAAAACACACACCCATTCTATAGTTTTTACATGTACAGTTCATTGACAATAGTTACAATACTTCACACTGTGTCACCATTCTCACTGTCTCTGCCAATATTGTTTTACCACCTGTGATCTTAAGGTTGTGTGTCAGCTTGCTTGGGCCATGATTCTGAGTGGTTTGGCAGTTATGATGTAGTTTGTCAGTTGTATAATGATGTAACCACTTCCATGATGAGATCTGATATAATGTGATCACCTCCATGATGGGATCTGCTGTGAGTAGCTGATATAGGTAGACTACCTGGCAAGGCTTGTGGGCTTTTTGCTCACTCTGGATCCTGTAGCTGGCTCCTGTTCATCTGGCCTCCAGTTCTTGGGACTTGAGCTAGCAGCTTACCTGCCATCTTGCCTACCAATCTTAGGATTCATCAGTCTTCACAGCCTGTGAGCCAGAGGCCTGTTGTCTGACCTGCCAATCTTGGGTTCACCAGCCCCTGCAGCTATGTGAGTCAGGAGAAGCCTCCAGCCTGACCCACGAACTTGGGACTTTCCAGCCTCTACAACCGCACGAGCCATTTCCTTGATATAAATCTCTCTATATATATATATTTATACCCTTTACTGCTTTTGCTTTTCTAGAGAACCCAGCCTAAGACATTAATTTAGACTCTCTGCCTCTTAAAGTTCTCATATCTGTGCTTTAGAGTTACTGTTGTCAATCTGATCTCTTATAGATAATTCTTTAAAAGAGCACAATGCTCAAGGCAAATATTCTTTATTAATTGAGCTAAATCGTTGTTTAGTTTAAAAATGACTTCATGGAATAGTTTTGGTTCAAGGTTTAAAAGTAGTTTCCAGGCAATAGATTTGGGTGTTCCTCCAGGTCAATGTATCTAGTAAGTCTGGTTTTCATAAGAGTTTGAAGTTCTGTTTCACTTTTTTCCTCTCTTTGATCAAGATCCATCTATTGAGTCCTTGATCAAAACTGTCAGGAATGGTAGCCAGGCCCTATCCATTTCTTCTGGTCTCATGGCAAAGGAGATAGTAGTTCATGGAGGCAATTAGACCTGCAGTCCATTTCCTCTGATTCCTGGGTCTCTTTCTTCCTCTGTTGCGGCAGGTGAATAGAGACCAATTCTTTTATCTTGTGTGGCCACTGGCAAGCTTTTAAGACCCCAGGCACTACTCCATGGTGGCATTTTTTTAAGCTCCCCCAGGTGATTCTAAATGCGCAAGGCTTAAGAGCTCTGTCTTAGGGGGAGTACTAGAGGAGCACATTTGGCTGAAGCTTTTGGGGTTTCTTGGGAGCTTGTTAAAGTGGCTCCTCCTCTGAATGAGGTGAAGGAAGAGGAACCCAGTCCACCTCACATAAATTCCGAGAACTTAGGAATGAAACAAAGTCTTTCTTCATTATTCTTTCAAAGGAAATTGTTTTGATGTGTGGCAAAAAATGCTCTTGTAGGAATTATAAAGCAATCCTGGATTCACACTTACAACCTTGGGCTGGTGGTATTACATTTCCAACCTCAGTTTCATCATTTACAAAAAGAGGATAAATATATCATTAAAAAAAACAACTGTTGCCATTGAGTCCATTCCGACTCATAATGACCCTATTGGACAGAGCAGAATTGCTCCATAGGGTTTCCAAGGAACGCCTGGTGGGTTTGAACTGCCGACCTTTTGGTTAGCAGCTGTAGCTCTTAACCATTTCACCATCAGGGCTCCAAATATATCATAGTGGTCGATAAATAGAAGCTCTTGTGATTTTAAAATAATGGAAATGAAAATAAAATAAAAGGCAAAAGAAGAGCCTAAGCAATAGTGCTCCTGAGGTAAAAGGTGATACGGAAAAGCTTCTATGTTCACGTGTGTCTGGTTAGCAACATGTCTGGCAGGAATGTGGCAAGAATGGTGTTGCATAACAGTGCTTTGCAAACTTTAATGTTTCTACCAATCACCTGGACTTATGTTATGATGCAGATTCTGATTTAGCTGGTCTGGGGTAGGGCTGAGAGTCTAACGGGTTCCCAGGTAATGCCGACACTGCTAGCACAGAGACCACACTTTAAAGAGTAAGGTAGAGGACATGTCAGCCATGGTGTCTGCCTTACCCAACAGTTCCTGTTAGCTGAATCTGGCTGCTTTCCTCCATTGTCCTCTATTCAGAGTTTTTGTGAGGAATGGGGAGGAGAGGGTACTAATCGGACCCAAGGTGGGCCTCTGACCCAAGACAGCTCATCACAGACTGGACTTCCAATTACAAGACGGCAGCACTTAAAGGGGCCATGTTCTCTCCCTGGTTCACTCAGACCACGCCTCCCAGGAATTTGTACCAAAGCACAGACCAGGCCCCTGCTAGAGGAGCAGAATGAAGAGAAAAGCTGAACCAGAGCCACTATAAAAGACCAAATGTTGACAGAGAGAGACAGAGAGAACAAAGGCAGTGCCAATAGCTCCCAAGGGGCCAGACAGACTTTATGGTTCCATTCAATGTGTATCTAAAACACCCCTCCACTTTCCTTCAGGTGGTCTAGGTAATCTTTGATGCATTCATTCATTCATTCAGTAAATATGTACTGAGTACCTACTCTACTCAGGGCACTGTTCTGGGCTCCAGAGATACAGCAGGAGCAAATTAAGTCCCTGACTTCTTTGCAACCAACAAAAAAAAACCAAACCCGTTACCAACAAGTCAATTCCAACTCATATCGACCCTATAGTACAGAGTAGAACTGCCCCATATGGTTTCCAAGGAGTGGCTGGCAGACCTGAACTGCCAATCTTTTGGTTGGCAGTCGAGCTCTTAACCACTGCGCCACCAGGGAGCCAGAGACCTATAGGTGAGTTTAATGCAAAAGGAATCCTTCTGAGAGCCTCCACGGTTACTCTGCATGTTCTGTTAAACACTTGGAATGTTTAACTAAGTTAATACAGCGTAGGGAGCTTGTAACGGAAGAGATTGTGTTTGCCCAAAATGTAACACAGAATAATATATGATAGATCATAATGGTTTTTAATGTATGAATTATATATGCATTCAGTTTACAAAGAAAGACGGAGGTGAATGGAGGTGCTCTTTAATTTTTCAGAATTACTTTAAAGGGCACTTGTCTTTAAACATTGTCTGAAAATGGTCTGGGATAGGTCATTGGATCCCACATTTATGCTGATCATTTTTAAAGAGTAGGATACAAAGGAAAGACAGTCACATACTTAGGTTGAATGTGTGAATTAGCAAAAAAAAAAAAAAAAAAATACACCAAGAGTCTTTTTCTATAGCATTTTGTAACAAGGTGACAAAACCATGCATATATAAAAATTTTAGCATTCTTAACAGTGTCTTATAAAATAATAACTAATACATACATCGGAGTAACTAGTGGTTATATTAGAAGTGCCAGCATTTAGCATGATGACATTCCAAATCTGTCCTCATTCTCTACCCTAGGAAGCAGTAGAGCACAGTGGTCAAGAGCATAGGCTTTAGAGTCAAATATACTTAGATTCTAATCCCAGCTCTGCTTCTTGAGCCATGTGGCCTTGCGCAGTTCGCTTAACCTCTGTGAGCCTTACTTTCCTCATCTGTAAGATGGAAATAATACCATCCTCATAGGATTACTATAGGGGTTAAATAAAACAATCTGTACATAACTCAGTATCTTCTGACTTTCATGAATTGCTGTGCTCATAAAAATTATGAGACTCCCAGCTTCTTTCTCCCACAGTGACCCTGCATTACTATTGGGAGCAACCAAAGGGGTGTCTCCTTAGTGCCCACTATGACCGCTTCCCCTGATAGTCTCCAGATTTGGATCCCCTTTGTCCACAGCTGCTGTCTGTGGCCTCATGGTGGCACCTTCTGATTCTCCACCCCAAGCCGTGGTCTCTGGGAGTTTCCAATTCTTGGAGTCCAAGAACAGTTCTGGGGCAGACAGAAGTGGGAGGAAGGGGTCTCCTCCTCTTCCTCCCTGTTATTGACAGATCTCTCAAAGCCCCTCTTGAAGTGTTTCATGAACTTTTGTCTCGAGCCCTCTCTCACTAGTGAGTTCAAAACCAGTCCAAGGAACTAGATGAGGTCTGGAAGCCCTATCTCCTCCCGTTCTCTAGTTCCATAACCACAGCCTCTCCTTCACCTAGGCTCCCTCCCCACATTCTCAATTATAGAACAAAAGTTCCCTTGCTTATGAATGTACTGTATGCACGCTGACAATACTGACCTGGGTATAGGGGTGAGTGGTGGAAGTGAGGTATCTACACTGGCAGTAATCTGGCAAAAAATGCTCTGTTGTATGTGTAAGTGTTTGGATATTGATTGCACTTTATGACAACTGTCTTTTTCAACTCAATTTAATTGAGTAGCGTACACCATAATTTTGTACACCATGTACTTTACTTGAGAGAGACACTCAATTTTTTTCTATTAACAAACGAACAAATCAATTTCACAGACATAGTTGTCAACTTTTTATTAATAGAGTTTTGTGTAGTGGAAAGAAACAGGGTGATGCTTCCACCTTGCTTTCTCCGTGGATGAGAGAAACAATATTCATTCTTAACTCTTCATGATCAGAATGCATTTTTTGTTCATTTGTTTTTTGTAATTCTTTTTATTGTTGTTGCTGTTGAGAATATACACAGGAAAACATACACCAATTTGACAGCTTCTACATGTACAGTTCAGTGACACTGATTACATTCTTCAAGTTGTGCAACCATTCTCACCCCCCTTTTCTGAAGTTTTCCTCCCCCAGTAACATAAACTCACCAACCTGTAAGGTTCCTATCTAATCTTTTGAGTTGCTGTTGTCAATTTGATCCCATATAGGTAGTTCTTAAAAGAGCATAATGCAGAAGGCAGATGTTCTTTACTAGTCAAGCTAAGCTATTGTTTGGTTTTAAGAGATTTCAGGGAATATTTTTGGTTTAAAGTTTAAAGATTATCTCAGAGCAATAGTTTCTGGGAGCTCAGTGAGTTCCTGGGGGATTGACAGACCTCAGCAATTGGGTTTTTTTCCAGGATGACCGAAATGGTTGGATAGGCTATAATGCAGTTCAGAAGGACATCTGGAAACACATTTGATGAAATTCCAAGGAACAATGGGCATATTCCTGGATATCACATTGGTGTCATATACCCTTTACTCCCTGAAGAGGTTTTTTTGGTAAATGAGGTGGGGTGGTTGGCATATTTTTTAGGTATACACATATATATATATTTTTAATTGTGCTTTAGGTGAAGGTTTACAGAGCAAATTACTTTCTCATTAAACAATTAATCACATATTGTTTTGTGACATTGGTTGCCAACCCAGCGATGTGTCAGCACTCTTCTCTTCTTGCCCTTGGGTTCCCCATTTCCATTCCTCCAGTTTTCCTGTCCCCTCCTGCCTTCTATTTCTTGCCCCTGGGCTGGTATGCACATTTAGTCTTGGATACATGGTTAAGCTACATATTTTACTGTCTGTTTTATGGGCCTATCTAATCTTTGGCTGAAGGGTGAACCTCAGGTGTGACTTCAGTACTGAGTTAAAAGTGTGTCCAGGGGCTATACTCTCAGGGTTTCTCCAGTCTCCATCAGACCAGTGAGTCTGGTCATTTTTTGTGATCCCTTATGTATATATTTTTTTGTATACATATATTGCTGAATGTTTCAGTGTGTTTTTATCCATTTAAAATGAGGCCTGACCTGGAAAACCAAGAAGTTAATGTTCTTGATTAAATTACAGATGTTTTAGAAATAATTCTAGGGCATACTGAAAGGTAGCTTTCTTACTCCTGGAGCAACTTTTCAGATATTTCAAAGCACATTAAAAATAACTTTGTATGGGGAGATTAAAAAAAAAAAAATGAAAGAAAACACATTATAAATCTAAAATAAATATAAGAAACTGTTGGACATGTCAACAAAATACCAACAAACAGCATTCTGTATCATAAATGGGTAGAAGAAAGCACACCTGTTTTTAAGTCTACGAACCATATAGTTTAAAGATAGGTGTCTGCTCTTGGCAGCTCATCTGATTTAATAATTCCATTTGCATTCAAAATTCGGTCAGAAATCAGCATGAGGAACAATTTTGTTCAAATTATTGTTGTTGTGGATAATTGCCATTGGGTCAATTCCAACTCATAGTAACCCCCTGTGTGCAGAGTAGAACTGCTCCATAGGGTTTTCAATGCTGTGACCTTTCAGAAATATCACCTTTCTTCTGAGGTATTTCTGGATGAGTTTGAACTGCCCATTCTAGAGGTCCTTTAATGAAAGAATCATGTACTTTCCGTTCTATATAAATTCCAGTTATCTGCTGCAACTTTTGACCTTTAGGTATTAATACCTTTAGGTATTGAGCTTGGAAAGACATTTAGCATAAACACACTGAATCTGTGGTTCTCAGCTGAAGGTGATTTTTTTCCCCCTAGAGGACATTTGGCAATGTCTGCAGACATTTTTGGTTATGGAGACCTGCGGGGCAGGGAGGCGGATGCTACAGGCGTCTACTGGATAAAGACCAGGGCTATGGCTAAACATCCTGCAATGCACAGGACAGACCCCACAAGAATTTTTTTTTTACTTTACACTTATGTTTAATTTTTTTTTTTTTTACTTATACTTCAGGTGCAGGTTTACAGAACAAATAGTTTCTCATGAAACAGTAGTACACATATCGTTTTATGACATTGGTTAACAACCCCACGACATGTCAACCCTCTCCCTTCTCAACCTTTTTTTTTTTTTGGTGATAATATACATAGCCAAAGATACACCATTTCCAAAATTTCTACATGCACAGTTCAGTGACATTGACTATGCTCTTCCAATTGTGCTGCTATTCTCACTTTAGATGAAGGTTTACAGAACAAAATAGTTTCTCATTAAACTGTTAGTACACGTTGCCCTATGACAATGGTTAACAACCTCACAACACATCAACACTATCCTTACTCAACCATGAGTTCCCTATCACCAGCTTTCCTGTCCCCTTCTGCCTTCTGGCCCTTGTCCCTGGACTGCTGTGCCTCATTAGTCCCATTTGGTTTTATGGGGCTGTCCACTTCCCTGGGAAGTGCATGGTTCCACCTAGGGGTTTAGGATGAGGTTATTTTTGTTTTGTTTTTTTAACCTAAGTCTTTGTTTCCATTTTAATTTAGGGAAAACAAAGGCCATGATGGCCTTGAATTTCATCTCAGAGTAGTTCAGATCCCAAATACTTTTTTTTTGGTCACAGGAGAGTAAATTATGACAAAAAGAAAAAATCCTTCTAAATAATTGGATCATCATGGCATGGGTCCATGGAGCTCTTCTGGGACAAGATTTAATCACTTCATAAATTGCATATGTTGATTGTATTATAAATAATAACCCTATGTGTATCATTAAGGCCCAAAAGCATGTTCTCCCATGAAACTTGTTCCTTTTCTTGCCAGTCTGACTAGCTGCATTGTCTCTGTAGCCCTGTCTTGGGAAGCAGGTGCACCTGGCTCAGTGTTAGGCAGGTGCCATGTGTCTCAAGAGCAGTGAACTTTTCCTTATGTTCAGCAATCAGTGTGACAACCCATGTTCTAGATTAACCATCAGAGCTTCTCTCCTTTTTTTTTTCTTTTCTTTTTTGTTGAATCAATCAATAAAAATTGTATGTGATTATTCTTCTAGTATTTTATTTTCATTGCATTTTTCAAAAGTGTCAATTCATGTTGGATTCGAAAGAAAAAAAGTTGGTCCTTTACTGCAGATAGTTTGAGAAGTGCTATTGTAGAAATTCTTTCAGCACCAGTGCCATCTTCTCCAGCTATGGTTGTTCTTCTAATATTTTTTAAGTTGACAGAATAATACTGTTTTGTCCTTCTTATCTACCCTGCTGCAAAGCAGACACACAACAGCCAGTGTTTTTCCTGCAAATACCAACTCTTCTGATAGAGAACCAGTTTCAGTTCCTTATTTCCTTCTAGTCTCCCTAATCCTTTCCAAATAGGGGTTCATTTCCTCCCAGATCTTATGCAGTATCAAAAGTGTGCCCTTTATGGAAACTACCTGTATGTTCTTAAAAAAAAATGAATGGATAAATAAAACGTGGTACATACATACAATGGAATATTACTCTGCCACAAAGAAAAATGAAGTCCTACAATTGGACTAAACCAAAGCTAAGAAGTTTCCTGAATACATCAAACACTTTGAGGG
This sequence comes from Dugong dugon, assembly GCA_030035585.1. Classification (NCBI taxonomy): domain Eukaryota; kingdom Metazoa; phylum Chordata; class Mammalia; order Sirenia; family Dugongidae; genus Dugong; species Dugong dugon. The sequence goes on along the minus strand of CM057469.1, from coordinate 101,003,482 downwards.
ACAGAGTAGCAGGGGCGTGGGTCTGGGAACCATGCTTTCAGGGGACATCTAGGTAAATTGCCATAAAAAAGTTTATTAAGAAAATGTTCTGCATCTCACTTTGCTGAGTGGCGTCTGGGGTCTTTAAAGCTAGCAAGCAGTCATCTAAGATGCATCAATTGGTCCCAACCCACCTGGAGTAAAGGAGAATGAAGAACACCAAAATCACAAGCAAAGTATTAGCCCAAGAGACAAAAGGAGTCACATAAACCAGAGACTGCATCAGCCTGAGACCAGAAGAACTAGCTGGTGCCTGGCTATCACCAATGACCGCACTGACAGGGAACACAACAGAGAGTCCCTGATGGAGCGGGAGAAAAGTAAAGCGCAAAACTCAAATTCTAGGAAAAAGACCAGACTTAATGGTCTGACTGAGACTGGAGAAACCCCAGAAAGCATGGCCTCTGTACTCTCTGTCAACCCAGAACTAAAACCATTCCTGAGGCTAACTCTTCAGACAAAGATTAGACTAGACTATGGGACATAAAATGATACTCGTGAAGAGTGTGCTTCTTAGCTCAAGTAAATTCATGAGACTAAATGGGCAACTCCTGTCTGGAGGTGAGATGAGAAGGCAGAGAGGGTCTGGAGCTGACCCTCTTGTTGAATGGAACATGGGAAATCAGGGGTGGGAAGGAGGAGTGTGCTGTCACAGTATAGGGAGAGCAATTAGGGTCACATGACAATGTATGTATAAATTTTTGCATGAGAGACTACCTTGAACTGTAAACATGCACTTAAAGTACAAAACTAAAAATAAATAAAAAAAGAAAGAAAAATGAAGTCCTGATACATGCTACACGGATGAACCTTGAAAACATTATGCTGAATGAGCTGTCAGCCACAGAAGGATAAATACTGTATGATTTCACTTAGTGAAATATCTAGAATAGACACATGTGTAGAGACCAAAGTCTATTAGTGCTTTCCAGGGGTGGGAGTGGGGAGGGAAAGCGGGAGTCATTGCTTAGGGGGCACTGAGCTTCAGTTAAGAGGGATGGAAAAATTTGGAGACGGATAGTGGCAAATAGTTGTACACCATGATGAAAGTAATTAATGTCACTCATTTGTATGTGTAAAAATGTTGAAATGGCAAGTTTTTTTTGTTATATTCACCATGACAAAAAAAGAGAAATTAATTTTTGAAAAGGCAGGCCCTTTGTCAGGTGTTTGTGATCATCTGGCTGGGTCCCTATGTTTAGAGGGGTGCTTATGAGCATCTCAGCTCTCTAGCGCCCCCACATTCCCACTTCTCAATCCAGAAGGGGTTAGTCTGTTATTATCATTCTTGCATCATAGACTGCTTAGGTTAGCTGAGATGTGAGGTAACCTGTAATAGGATATGAGGCGCCCTTTCTTCTTCACGGTTGGCCCTAAATTGTGTAGGAAGCAGCGCTGCCTTCGCGTCCTTCTAGCCTCTTGGTTGATTCTCCTGACCCATGTGCCCTGCCCAACCTTGACAAACACGTACAGGAGACTCTCCAGGCTCCAGGGCTCCTCTGGCAGGCAATAGTGCATCTGATTAGTGGATAGGTTTCAAGTCCCTTTTGTATACCGATATGGACTTTTTGGGAGAGAGTGTGTGTATATGAGGAAGAAAGGGGAACTGGACAATTACTTTTTTTATTATAAACATTCCAGACCCAGAATTAATAACTGCTCATTTTATTCTGTTGTTGTTGTTCAGATATTTTTGTTTGTATTTAAAGAACTAAAATATTAAGGCCTCTCCAGGTTCATTCTTCTCTCCCCTCTCAGATGCATCTATTATCATGAAGTTGGCAGGTCCACTTCCTGTCTCTGTTTTTACCCTTCTATTATTTATTTTAGCATTTATATAGCATTATATCAGTTATCTGTGTTACAAATCACCCCAAAACTTCCAGGCTTAAAAATAACAACAGTATATACCCTAGAGACCTAAAAATAATGACACATAAGCACACCCATGTTCATTGCTGCTTCATTCACAGTAGTAAATAAATGGGAACAACTGAAGTTTCCATCAGCGGATGAACGGATAAGCAAACTGTGGTAGGTAATGTGGTACTGATGAGTCTGCAAAACAAACTGTAACATGATGAACCCGGAGGGCATAATACTAAGTTAAATGAGTCAAACATATAAGGACAAATATTGTATGATCCCTCTTTTATAAGAAGACAAGAATAGATAAATATAGAGAGATCAATGTTGATTGGTGGTTACGGAGGAGTTAGGGAAAATACACTTTATACAGTACAGACTAATTATTTTTAGTGATGGGGAAAGTGGCAGTGATTGTGGATTAATAAGCACAGCACAAGCAAAGCAAAAACAAGCATTTAAGCACATATAGATGGGTACAGGCAAATTGGTATAAGGGTAGGTACAGATGCGTACATTGGTGAGAACAGAGAGAAGTATCTATACCAAAAAAAAAAAACAAAAACAAACCCGTTGCCGTTGAGTCGATTCCGACTCATAGTGACCCTATAGGACAGAGTAGAACTGCCCCACAGAGTTTCCAAGCACCCGCTGGTGGATCCAAACTGCTGACTTTTTGGTTAACAGCCATAGCTCTTAATCACTGCGCTACCAGTGCTCCGTAAGTATCTATAATGAAACCCGTTGCCATCAGGTCAATTCCGACTCATAGCAACCCTATAGGACAGAGTAGAACTGCCCCATCGAGTTTCCAAGGAGCGCCTGGTGAATTCGAACTGCTAACCTTTTAGGTTAGCAGCTGTAGCACTTAACCACTATGCCACCAGGGTTTCTGAAGTATCTATACGTACGTGTAAATACAAATAACTGAGTGCAGGCACATATATTCATTGAAGACACAAATATGGATACTCCTCAGATGTAATCAAACACCTTCTAACATTGGTTTTCTGGGTTTGAAGTCTTAGGACAATAGTGTCATGGGACAACTCAGTCAATTGGCATAACATAGTTCACAAAAATCATGATCTGCATCCTAGTGAAGTGAATAGCGTCTAGGGTCTTAAAAACTTTCCAGTGACCATCTAAGGCACAACTATCAGTCTCAACTCTCCAGGAGCAAAACAGTAAGAAGGTAACCAAAAGAAGAGAGAAGAAACAAGTCTACAAGAACCACAACCTCATCTACCCTGAAACCAGAAGAACTAGATGGTGCCCTGCTACCATCACTGACTGTTCTGACCAGGGCCACAATAGTTGATCCTGGATAGAATGGGAGAAAAATACGGAGCAGAACTCAAATTCTTATTAAAAAAAAAAAAAAAAAAAAAGGTAGAGAACAGAGGACCCCCTGAGATTATCACTCTGAGACACTCTTTAAACCTAGAACCAAGCCTATCCCCTGCTATCACACTTTAGCAAAATAGCAGAGTGGCACACAAAATAAAGGATATTATGAGTATGATTGCTGCCCTCCTTAAAAACCATCAGTATGAGACCAAAAGATCAGCAATCTCTCAAAAGAAACATGAGAAGATAAGGGGACAGGGAAACTAGAGTACTGGAAAAGGAACAAATGGAACACAATTAAAGAGAATGTTGACACATTGTGATAAATATAACTAATGTCACTGAAAACAATAACAACAACAATTTTATAAAGATCTCTCATGGTTCTGTGGGTTGACTAGGCTCAGCTAGGTGGTTCTCTTATAAGTTTACAGTCAGATGGTTGCTGGATTGGAGTCATCTTGAAGTTTTCCTCACTGACAGCTTGGTGGCTGATGTTGGCTGTTGGCTAAGACCTCATCCAGGATTGTTACCTGGAATACCTGTGTGACCTCTTCATGTGGCCTGAGCTTCATCGTAGCATGGTGGCTGCATTCCAAGAGGGAGTGTTTCGAGAGGATCAGGTGGAAGTTGTGTTGCCTTTTATGACTTAACTTTGGAAATCACATAGATTACTTCTTCCATACGCATATGCTCATCCAGATTCAAGAGGAGGGAACTCCCACCTCTTGATGGGAGTAGTGTAAATGTTACATTATATGAAGATCATATAGGATTGGAATTACCTTCTGCAAAATTTTACTTGTGTGTGTGGTATTAATGATATTGTTAGATAATTTCCGTGTTCTTTTAGATCACCTTTCTTTGGAATGGGCACGTATATGGATCTCTTCCAGTCAGTTGGCCAAGTAGCTGTCTTCCAAATTTCTTAGCATAGACAAGTGAGCGCTTCCAGAGTTGCATTCATTTGTTGAAACATCTCAGTGGGTGTTCTGTCAATTCCTGGAGCCTTGTTTTTCACCAATACCTTCAGTGCAGCTTGGACTTCTTCCTTCAGTACCATCAGTTCATGATCATATGCTACCCCCTGAAGTGGTTAAATATTGACCAATTCTTTTTTGGTACAGCAACTCTGTGTATTCCTTCCATCTTCTTTTTGTTTTGTTTTGTTTTGTTTATTGTTGTAGTTTAAGTGAAAGTTTACATTTCAAGTCAGTCTCTTATACAAAAATTTGTACATATATTGTTATGTGATCCTAATTGCTCTCCCTGTACTGTGACAGCACACTCCTCCTTTCCACCCCTGATTTCCCATGTCCATTCAACCAGCTGTTAACCCTCTCTGCCTTCTCATCTCACCTCCAGACAGAAGCTGCCCATTTAGTCTCATGTATCTACTTGAGCTAAAAAGCACACTCTTCACAAGTATCATTTTATGTCCCACAGTCCAGTACCTTCCATCTTCTTTTGATGCTTCCTGTGTTTTTCGATATTTTGCTCATAGAATCCTTTAATATTGCAACTTGGGACTTGAATTTTTTCTTCAATTCTTTCAGCTTGAGAAACGCCGAATGTGTTTTTCCCCTTTGGTTTTTCTGACTCTGGGTCTTTGCACATTTCATTATACTTTACTTTGTCTTCTTGAGCCACTCTTTGAAACCTTCTGTTAAGCTCTTTTACTTCATCATTTCTTCTGTTCACTTTAGCTACTCTACATTCAAGAGCAAGTTTCAGAGTTTCTTGTGACATCCATTTTGGTCTTTTTTTCTTTCCTGTCTTTTTAATGACCTTTTGCTTTCTTCACGTATGATGTCCTTGATGTTATCCCACTACTCGTCTGGCCTTTGGTCCTTAATGTTCAGTGTGTCAAATCTATTCTTGAAATGGTCTCTAAATTCAGGTAGGGTATACTAAAGGTTGCACTTTGGCTCTCATGGATTTGTTTTAATTTCCTTCAACTTCAACTTGAACTTGCATATGAGAAATTGATGATCTGTTCTGCAGTTGGTCCCTGACCTTGTTCTGACTGATGACGTTGAGCTTCTCCATCGTCTCTTTCCACAGATGTAGTCAATTTGAATCCTGTATATGCCATCCGGTGAGGTCCATGTGTATAGTTGCTGTTTATGTTGTTGAAAAAAGGTATTTGCAATGAATAAGTCATTGGTCTTGCAAAATTCTATCATTTGATCTCTGGTGTTGTTTCTATCTCCAAGGCCATATTTTCCAACTACTGATCCTTCTTGGTTTCCAACTTTCTCATTCCAAGCACCAGTAATTATCAATGCATCCTGATTACATGTTTGATCAATTTCAGATTGCAGAAATTGGTAAAAATCTTCAATTTCTTCATCTTTGACTTTAGTGCTGGTGTGTAAGTTTGAATAATTATCGTATTAACTAGTCTTCCTTGTAGGCATAGTATGGATACTATCCTATCACTGACGTTTTGTACTTCAGGATAGATCTTGAACTGTTCTTTTCGATGATGAATGTGACGCCATTCCTCTTCAATTTGTCATTCATGGCATAGTAGACCATACGATTTTCCAATTCAAAACGACCAATACGAGTCCATTTGAGCTCACTAATGCCTAGGATATTGATCTTTATGTGTTCCACTTCGTTTTTGATGACTTCCAATTTTCCTAGATTGATGCTTTGTACATTCAACATTCCAATTATTAATGGATGTTTGCAGCTGTTTTTTCTCATTTTGAGTCATGCCACAACAGTAAATGAAGGTTCCGAAAGCTTTACTCTACCCATGTCATTAAGGTCAACTCTACTTTGAGGAGTCAGCTCTTCCCAGTTGTATTTTGAGTGCCTTCCAGCCTGAGGGACTTATCTTCTAGCACTATACCAGACAATGTTCTGCTGCTATTCGTAAGTTTTCACTGGCCAATTTTTTAAAAAGTAAATGGCCAGATCCTTCTTCCTAGTCTGTCTTAATCTGGAAACTCAGCTGAAACCTGTTCACCATGGGTGACCCTGCTGGTATTTGAAATACCAGTGGCATAGTTTCCAGTATCATAGTAACATGAAAGCCAACACAGTACAACAAACCGACAGATGAGAGGTGGTTACAAATAATACCTATCCATAATGAAGATGTGGTATTATTTTGTGTGTTTTTAATATTTTTATAAATGGTACCATATGGTATGGATCATTTTGTAACATTTTTTCACTGAACCATATAGCTTTGAGCTCCACCTACCTTATACATGAGGGCTAATTCATTTGTTTTAATTGCTACTCTGTATTGCATTATAGGAATATACCATAATTTGTTCATTCCCCAACGGATGAATCTTTATTTTTTAATTGGAATCATATACACATTACATCATGACATCCTTTAAAAAGCTCAATCATTCTCCCAACACATATTTTTTAATGGCTACATTATAGTCCATCATATGAATAGAGCATAGTCCATTTTGGAATTGACTTGAGGGCAATTGGTTTTTGGTTTTATCGTTGAACCTTTATATTGTTTACAATTTTTGCACTATTATAAATAAAGCCACTACAATCATCCCTTTATGTAAATATCTGTGCACACTTTTTACTATAGCCTTAGGAAAATTCCTCCTGAATGACCGTATAAAGGGTATAAACTATTTTGAGGCTTTTAATACATATTGCCAGCTTGGATCTACATTTTATTTATGTTTATATTATGATTAATACCAGAAACACCAGGGTATCCCCAACCCATCTTAAGAAATAAAGCAATGCCAATACAGTTGAAGCCTTCTGTATGCCCATACCATTTCACCACCCTCCCATCTTCCAGAGGTCCCCACTATGCTGAATTTGGTATCTATTATTTCCATTTTTTTATATATTTATTTAAACAAAATCAAACTATATCTATTCTTTCCATGTATTTATATGTTTGTATAAATGAAATCACACAATATGCCTACTTCTGTAACTTTGCTCAAACTTAATGTTTGTAAGATTTGTCTATGTTTATACATGTAACTCTAGTCCATTCATTTTCATTGCTGCGTAGTATTCCACTGTATGAATATGCCCTTCAATTTATTTATTCATTATCCTGTTGACTGACATTTAGGTTGGTTCCAATTTTTTTGCTATCACAAACGATGCTGTTATGGTGCACATATATGAGAGTTTCTCTGGGACACTTTAGTTAAACTTTTTCCAAACTTTTTAAAACTGTAACAACAAAGAGAAATACATTTTACAATTTGACCCAGAAAACACACACAGCACACAAACATATGATAAAAGTAAAGGTTTCACTAAACAGTATTTAACCATACTATATATGATATACTCTCATCTAACCTATTCCATTCCATTCCATTCCAAAACTTCTGTTTGAGACCCACTAAATTCCTTGGTGGTGCAATGGTTAAGAGCTAGAACCAACCCACAGGAGAATTCTCCACAGGAGAATGCCGATCTGCTCCCCAAAAGATTATAGTCTAGAAAACCAGATGGGGCAGTTCTATTCGGTCATATGGGGTCGCTGTGAGTTGAAAATTGACTCAACAGCAACTAACAACAACAAGAAAATTGGTTTCCCATAAAGGAACGAATGGAAACTCATAGTGTAGAAAAACACTGATTAAGGTATATGCTACGTGGTAAGGAATACACATTTTCAGCTTTGCCAGGCAGTATGCCAAATTGCTCCAACAGTGGTTTGCCACACTCGGTACTGTCAGATGTTTTAATTTTTGCCAATCTGATGGGATTGAAGTAGTATCTCATTGAGGGTGCCACATATTTAAAAGCCTCTGAGAACTGGCATCACATCCAGTGGGGAGGGCCCAGACTGGTGAAAGATATGTAAACATATCCCATTAAGAAATAGCTGAAGAAAATTAGGTGGCTTGGTCAGAAAAGAAGAAAACCAAAAGGGGTTATGATGACAGTCTTCAGTGAAGGGCTGTCATATGGAGGGGGACTCAATTTATTCTTTATCACTCCATAGAACAGACTTAGTGACTTTCTGTTTCCTAGATGTGGTCTAGCAGAAGTGGATGGCCAGTGGAGCACCAGGAATCTGGTGGGTTCAAGGATAGGCTTTGACAGTTCTGTGACCCAGGTATGGGTCAGATACAGACCCAGGCTGAACTAAGACCCTCCTCATGGGGCCATCTAACCAGCTTTGGGATTTTTTTTTGCTAGTGGAGTTGCTGAAGCCTTACGGGTGAGGATAATAGAGGGGCTAGAGGTCAGGAGACAGAGTAGAATATTAGATACTGGTCAGTTGAGGAAGAGGAGGCTTGGGAGAAAGAACAGAGATGTCTAATGGGAACTTTTAGTTGTTTGGCCTAGTATCCCCATGAAATTTTTAGTGAAATCAAAACTACACAACAGTGCTTTTGTAGTAATTTTTTGAGTGAAAGTGTAAGTAAATACATCCTTTTTTTTTTTTTTTTTTTGATTGTGCTTTTGGTGAAAGTTTACAGCTTAAGTTAGTTTCTCATGCAAAAATTTATGCACACATTGTTATGTGACCCTAGTTGCTATCCATATAACGTGACCGTACGTTCCTCCTTTCCACCCTGGATCTCCCATGTCCATTCAACCACCTCCTATCCCTTTCTGCCTTCTCACCTTGCCGCTGGACAGGAGCTACCCATTTAGTCTCATGTATCTACTTGAACCAAGAAGCACACTCTTCACGAGTATCATGTTGTGTCTTATAGTCCAGTTTATTCTTAGTCTAAAGAGTTGGCTTCAGGAATTGTTTTAGTTATGGGTTATCAGAGAGTCTGCAGGCCATGTCTTCTGGGGTTCCTCCGGTCTCAGTGAGACTATTAAGTCTTGTCTTTTACTAGAATTTGAGTTTTGCACCCCACTTTTCCCTACTCTATCAGGGACTCTCTGTTGTGTTCTCTGTCAGGGCGGTCATTGGTAGTAGCCGGGCACCATCTAGTTCTTCTGGTCTCAGGCTGATGGAGTCTCTGGTTTATGTGACCCCTTTTGTCTCTTGGGCTAATATTTTCCTTGTGCCTTGGTGTTCTTCATTCTCCTTTGCTCCAGGTTGGTTGGGACCAATTGATGCATCTTAGATGGCTGCTTGCTAGATTTTAAGACCCCAGACACCACTCACCAAAGTGGGATGCAGAACATTTTCTTCATAAACTTTGTTACACCAATTGACCTAGATGTCCCCTGAAACCATGGTCCCCAGTCCCCCACCCCTGCTACACTGTCCCTTGAAGTGTTTGATTGTGTTCAGGAAACTTCTTAGCTTTTAGTTTAGTCCAGTTGTGTTGGCTTCCCCTGTATTGTGTGTTGTCTGTCCTTCCCTTCACCTAAGATAATTCTTGCCTGCTATCTAGTTAGCGAATTCCCATCTCCCTCCCTCCCCACCCTTATAACCATCAAAGAATGTTTTCTTCTGTGTTTAAACCTTTTCTTGGGTTCTTATAATACTGGTCTGATACAATATTTGTCCTTTTGCGACTGACTAATCTCACTCAGCATAATGTCTTCCAGATTCATCCATGTTACGAGATGTTTCTCAGGTTCATTGTTGTTCTTTATCATTGCGTAGTATTCCATTGTGTGAATAGACCATAATTTGTTTATCCGTTCATCTGTTGATGGGCACCTAGGTTGTTTCCATCTTTTTGCTATTGTGAACAGTGTTGCAATGAACATGGGTGTGCATATACCTGTTCATGTGATGACTCTTATTTCTCTAGGATATATTCCAAAGAGTGGGATAGCTGGATCGTATGTTACTTCTATTTCTAGCTTTTTAAGGAAGAGTCAAATAGATTTCTAAAGTGTAGTACCATTTTACACTCCCATCAGCAGTGTATAAGTGTTCCAATCTTTTTACAACCTCTCCAACATTTATTATTTTGTGTTTTTTGGATTAATGCTAGCCTTGTTGGGGTGGGATGGTATCTCACTGTAGTTTTGATCTGCATTTCTCTAATGGCTAATGATTGTAAGCATTTCCTTATGTATCTGTTAGCCACCTGAATGTCTTCTTTGGTGAATGTCTTCTTCTGTTCATATCCTTTGCCCATTTTTTAATTGGGTTATTTGTCTTTTTGTGGTTGAAGTTTTGCAGTATCTTGTAGATTTTAGGGATTAGACCCTGATTGGATATGTCGTAGCCAAAATTTTTTTCCCAGTCTGTAGGTTGTCTTTTTATTCTTTTGGTGAAGTCTTTTGATGAGCATGTTTGATTTTTAGGAGCTCCTGGTTATCTAGTATCTCTTCTGGTATTTGTGCGTTGTTACTTATGTTTTGTATTCTGTTTATGCCATGTATTAAGGATCCTAGTGTTGTCCCTATTTTTTCTTCCATGATCTTTATCGTTATAGATTTTATATTTAGGTCTTTGATGCATTTTGAGTTAGTTTTTGTGTATGGTGTGAGGTATGGATCTTGTTTCATTTTTTTGCGGATGGATATCCATTTATGCCAGCACCGTTTGTTAAAGAGACTGTCTTTCCCCCCAATTAATGGACTTGGGGCCTTTGTCAAATATCAGCTGCTCACAGGTGGATGAATAGTAAATACATTCTTTAACTGGTTTCAGAGTGGGGCAGAGGGCTCAGAACAAGGTCTGCTAAATAAGCACTTTCAGGTTCACATATATACACAAAAGAAGACTGTTTGCACTTTGTATAGGAGGTTGCAGTATTTGGCCTCCAAACACCCATCTACAAAACGCCAGTCCATTCACACTAAGTTTGTACTGATTCTCCCAGAAATAATCACGTTTTGAAAGACCTGCAGAAAGGAAGCAATACAAAACCCCAAGGAACTCCTCATTAATCTAGGCATTTCAATCATAGTCTAGGATATGCAGGTAATTGATGTTAGGAAAATTTCTGCTTCTCCTAAAATTGTACACTGTAGAAAATAACCTAGAATTATAGAATTTGGGGCTCAACTTCCTTATTGCAAAGATTTATAAACTGAAGCACAGAATTCTCTTCTCCTTGAGTATAGGCCACAAAGATGTGCCAGTCTGCTTCCGTAAAGATCACAGCCTTGGAAACCCTATGGGGCAGTTCTGCTTGTTGAATGAATGTGTGGATCAATGAAGAGAGTTAGAATCAACTCAGTGGCAATGGGTTTAGTTTCTTTTGTTTTGTTTTTTGAGCATGTATTAGTGACTTACTTCTAACAAAATAGAGTATGAAAAAGGAAAAAGTAATAACTTAATAATGGAGAAACCTGGCAGAAACCACCTTGGCCAAGTGATCAAGGTTAACATTACCAATCATATCACCCCTGATTTGATGAGAAGAGAGCATCACCTCTATGCTATCTTCCCCCAAATTCATAATCCTGATCTAATCATGAGAGAACATCAGACAAACCCAGAATGGAGGAAAATTCTACCTTACCTCTACTCTTCAAGAGGAGCCCTGGTGGCACAGTGGTTTAAGCACTCAGCTGCTAACTAAAAGGTCAGCGGTTTAAACCTACCAGCCTCTCCATTACAGCCTAGGAAACCCCACGGAGCAGGTCTACTCTGTCCCATAGGGTCACTGTGAGTCAGAATTGACTTGTTGGCAAAGGGGTTTAGCACTTTTCAAAAGTGTCAATCTTAGGAACAGCAAGGAGAGACTAAAAAACGGTCAGAGATTGGAGGGAACATGACAAGTAAATGCAATGTGGTGTCTTGAATTGGATCTTGGAACAACAACAACAACAACAAAAAGGTGTTAGTGTGTTAGTGGAAGAACTGGTAAAATCCAAATACAGTCTGTAGTTTGGAATCACACCAATGTTAATTTTCTAGTTCTAGCAAATGTGCAAGAGTTATGCATAATATTCAGGTTAGGAAAATCTTGCTGAAAGGTATAAATCTTGGCAACTTTTTAAATTCAAAATTATTTCAAGATAAAATCTAAAAAAATAATTGTAATGAAAAAAAGTACTGAAGCACAGAGAGGTTAAGTGATTGCTCAATATCACTTATACAAATAAGTGATTTGTATAAAGTTAGCACCCAGGTCTCTGACCCCAAGTTCAGGGCTATTTCTCTTATAAGGAGTCTCCAATAGGCCACCCTAACCTTGGTGCCCGTCATTCTCCTGCTCCTCTTGGTAGATATATTGATGAATTAAACTTCTTCTGGACCTGCTGGGAAGGAACTAGATACTGCAAATCCATTCTCCCATTCTCCAAAGCAACCATTTCAAATTTTCTCTACTTCGTGCAAGTAGGATAAAATCTCAAACCCTTCACAGTTTTTTTTTCATTTTTTTTAATTGTACTTTAGATGAACGTTTACCCCTTCACAGTTTTGGCATGAAATAGCTCTTTATTAACATTCATATTAATTTTTGGTGATCAAGAAGCAATGTCTTAAGCATTTTACACTATAATGTAAGTGATTGTCACTTATATACAGGTGCTTTATAGTGTTTTAGTTATGATCTACCGAACTGGTTGGGGGTTTAGGGTTGATGTGTAACTCATTGCCATTTTTTCCTTTTAAAAACAATAGGAAATAAGATCCCAGTTTGGGTTTTCACACAGAATGTTTACTTTTTTTCAGAAGAACTTTTCTGATGTTGAGTGGGAGATGCCTGTGCATTTATCTGTACTTACTGCTATGTAGTTTTGGAAGTACCTTAATTCATTCTCCGAAGCATTAAGTGTTGCATTGCCAACAACCACCTTAAAGGCAAGGACCATGCCTGTTATTTCTTTTGCATTCCTCCCATCTTTCCTATAAGGTTTGGTATAGGAGGCCGTCCTAATATTATCACTAGGCCCATACTGTGGATTGTCCTTGCCAAAGATTGCTGCAATGGTATCTCCCATGCCACATGATCTAGTGCAATGTGACTTCATCAAGAGGTAGAGTCTATTTCTCTATCCCCTTGAATCTGGGATGGCTCTGTAACTACTTTGGCCAGTAGACTATGTCAGAAGTAACACTGGGGAAATTCCAGGCATAGTACTTATCTGGCCTGGCAGTTTCTGCTTCTGCCTCTAGGAATGCTTGCTCTTAGGCTGCTTTCTCTCAGAACTCATCTTGTGAGATGTCCAGGCCACATGGAGAAGCCACATGTGGGTGCTCTGGGTGACAGCCTCGGTTGTGCTCCCAGGCAACAGTCAGCATGAACTGCCAGTGAATGAGTGAGCCATGTTGGATGTCTAACCTAGTTGAATCTTCAGATGACTGTAGTCCCAGTTGACATGTAACTGCAATTGCATGAGAGACACCAAGCAAGAACTGATCAGTTGAATGGGGTCAACCCACAAAACCACAAGAGAAAATAATACATTGTCGTTTTAAGCTACTACATTTTGGGTAGTTTGTTACACAATATCAGATAACTGGAACAGTTAACCAAAACCAAACCAAATCCATTGTCCTTGAGTCAATTCTGACTCATAGCAACTCTATAGGAGAGAGTAGAACTGCCCCAGATGTTTTCAAGGAGCAGCTGGTGGATTCAAACTGCTGACCTTTTGGTTAGCGGCCGTAGCTCTTGACCACTGTGCCACCAGGGCTCTGGAAAAGTCAAAGAAGCCTCCAAATAAAATATTTCACTTGATTGCGTAGCTGTAAACCCATCCTCATCTGTTTAGAATCTTTAAAGACAGGAAGTGCGTTTTACTCAAAATCCAAGATGGCAACTTATACCTAGTAGACATTCATTAAGTATCTTTATGAATTAATGAAAGATTATATATAAAGCCAAAATCACTATAAAGCAGAAGTCTTTATTCCAGATTTTTAAAAAATGTTGTTTTGTTCATTTACAAACAAAACACTTGGAAATAACTCTTTTTCCTTTACTTAAGTTCATCTGGCCTCTTCTTCCTTCCTCTGGGGCATGGCCACATCTCCAGACCAAACTCAAGACAACCTGTTTGACTACAAGTTTGAGCTCAGGTAGGAGGTTATTCTGGAACTGGTTTTGCCGTTATTGCGAAACAATTTGAATCTGATGTTATTATGGTAGCCCAGGATGGAGGCTCATTCGTCACCCTTTATAAGGCTGTAAGAATGTCAGGTCATGATTTTGGGATCTCAGATCTCAGAGCCTAAAGTGTTTTTTTGTCTCAAAAAATGATCACTTTGAAGTGAACAGTGATGCTCCCTTCCACCTCATTAGCCTTGCTGGGTGCCTCTTCCCTCTCACTCTCTGTGGTCCAGCCTCACTGATCTTCAACAAGTCCTCAAACAGACCACACTCCTTCCTGCCATAGGATTTTTGTACGTGCTATCTCAGCCTCCCACTCCCATCTCTCTAGTCCTTCATATAGCCAGTTTCTATTCATCATTTTGCCTCAGTTCAAACACGAGTTCCTTAAAGATGTTTTTTCTGACCTCTGCGGAGTAGGTGAGGTGCCCCAGTTATATGCTCCCATAGCACCCTATGTTTCTCCATCATAGCATATTTCACAATTATGATTACACATCCTTAATTGTATAATTATACTTTATTTCTCCTAAGGTATGCACTTTCCCTATTTATGAGACCATTTACATAGCTTACTGTATACATTATCATGATTTTAATATTCCTCTAGTTTCTTGGTGCTGCTGTAACAGAAACATCACAAGTGGGTGGCTTTAATGAACAGAAATTTATTTTTTCACAGTTCAGGAGGCTAGAAGCTCAAATTTAGGGCACCAGCTCTAGGGGAAGCCTTCTTCTCTCTGTTGGATCTGGGGGAGGCCCTTGTCTCTTTTTAGCAGCTGCTCCTTGGTGATCTTCATGTGGGGTGATCTCTATCTTCCCCTGTCTGTGCTTTCTCGTCTCTGTGCCTAGTCTGCTCTTTTTATATCTCAAAAGTGATTGGCTTAGGACACACCCTACACTGTTATGGCCTCACTAACATAACAATGAAAGCACTATTCCCAGATAGGATTACATCCACAGATATGGGCTTAGGATATACAATACATATTTTTGGGGGACACACTTCAGTCCATAACAACTGTCTTCATCAATATAACTTTACTATTGCAGCAAAACTCTTGCCCAGGAAGAGAAAAGTTGCAAATAAGTTTATTGTTCATACCAGGAACTTCCAGAAAGATCATCAATTATTCAAAAGAAAGCATCAAGTGACAATTGATACTCCAAGACTTTTTGAACCTCTTGCTTCAAATTCCTCACCTTGCTGTGTCTACCAACCCTAAACTATTATATCATGATCTTTATTCAATGGTAACCAAGACCTCCTTCTCCCATTGAAAGACTCGCCATAGACCAGATTTTAAAAGCTTCATAAACATTACCCTGCTCTGAGATGCTACAGATTTTCTGCCTAGATAGTGCTCTCCCTTACCAGGCTAAGCAATTAACTGAGTTTCGTCTTACCAACATGTGATTTTAATGATAATTTGGGGGAGGCAGAATTATACAGCCAATCAATGTGTATACTTAATGTGGTAACACTTCTTTTTTCTTGAAAAGCTGTTTTTAAATCCATGGTGGAAATCAAATGATGACTTAGATTTTAAATCCATGGTGGAAATCAAATGATGGCTTAGATTTGAGGAAATACAGTCGTTGACTGATATATTTCTCGCATGAGAATTTACTTTGTCCATGAGAGCACAGACCTTGTTGGCTTTGTTCACTGGTATATGTCCCATGTTATATAGTATAGTACTTGTTGAATGAATGTGTGGATCAATGAATAGATGACAGACAAAGACGGATTTCATGGAGTGTGCAGGGCAACTCTTACTGATAAGATTTCCTGGATGAGCTTCTTCCGGCAAAGCAAATGGGAAAAGATAACGCCACTTTTCCTCTCTCGCACTCTAACCCAATTACAGAGAACATTACCCAGCCATGTAGGTTTTTATGTGGAGCTCTGATTGTGACCTCATATTGTCATACAGTTGCTTATCTTCTAGGTTATGATTTGAGTTTGCCCAGCCTAGTAATGTGGTATCACCATTAGGTGAAATGGAAGCTCTCTACAAGGGTAGCCACTGCTGGAGAATGGAGCGCAAATGAGTTCCTAGGGGCCCAAAACATGTCAGTGTGGCTTGGATGATTGAAGAGCATCAACTGACATTTGGGTAATCCTGTGAGGAAGATTATGGTGCAATGCCCATTGGTGGTACCATAGCAGCAGCACTGGAACATCCCGGAAAGGAAGAGCCATTACTGAGATCCATCAAAGCTGTTACATACATATTAGAATGTAAGTGACCAGAAGGCTGTGGGTTGCCTTTTATAGGGTTTATTTAGAACCTTTACTAGTTCAACATTTATGCAGCCCTTAGAACATCCTAGACACTGTGCTTTGAGATATATGAATATTAAAAAAAAGGTATATTAAGGGTCTCTGTCTTGAATATACTCCATTATGGTGAAAGACGACCAATGGCTGTGTGTTCAATACAACTAAGTATTTATTGAAATATATTTGTTGATTTTACAGACAAATCATATTTGTTGAAAATCTATTATGGGCTTAGCCCTGGAAACACAAATTCTCAAGAACACATGCTGGTAGAAGGAATAAACATACATGGAAGGATAAGTAACAGTACCCGTGCCAACAGAATGGCAAGGCACTCAATAGCGCGGTAGTACAAGTTCAGAGGAGAGAGGGATCCTTTCCCACTGGGACAGTCAGGAGAGAATGCATAGAGAGAAAGGGGCCTTTAAACTGCATCTTTAGGATGGCAGGACTTGGAGGGGTGGAGAAAGGAGGCATAGCTCAGGGATAGATGTCGGGGAAGAAAACAAAGGGAGAGGGAGTTCACATTTTGAGTCCCCCTCCATGGCAGACACGTTCACAAACATCAGCTTTATTTAATCATCTCAAAAAGTGTGTAGAACAATGATGACTAGGCGGTCTCTACCTTTAAGGATGTAAGTATTACACTTTAAACATTTGGAAAACATAGACTATACTAGGTAAGAAGATACTGGACTAAATATAGTCAAGTGTGGTTAAGCTCTTGCTTGCTAGTGGATTTTCAGGAGAGGTTAAGTTTCTAGTAACTGTGTCCAAAAGCTCTCCTGATCTGTCTTAGGTGAGATCTGGGTAAGGTCAGGCTATTGGACATATGCTCTGAAACAGGTCCAGGTTGTCTAGCTGAGGCCTTTGTCCCCTTGTGCCCAAGGAAGTCCAGAGTATCTGGAATGGCTTGGGAGACTTATTTAGATAATTTTGATCTGATTTTATTTGACACACTTGTGGCCTGCCCTGCCTAGACCCAAACACTGTGGTGGCCGGGGCCGTACCCTGACCCCACAAGAATATTGGAAACCATCTATGAGAGTGGGAGTCAGGAACCTAGGTGTTTAGATGAAAGTTCCAACAGAAGACCTGGAGTTTGATATAAAGAACCCTGGTGGTGCAGTAGTTAAGTACTCCACTGCTAATCGAAAGGTTGGTGGTTCCAACCCACCAAGCTGCTTTGGGGGAGAAAGATGTGGCAGTCTGCTCCCATAAGGATTTCAGCCTAGGAAACAGTATGGGGCAGTTCTATTCTGTCCTATAGGGTCACTGTGAGTCAGAATCGACTTGCAGACACACAACAACATAGTACACCTTAGCCAGTCCCTTCCTTAGCCCTTTCTTCCTGCTGACCATGCCTGGATAGAAAGGAGTTTCTTATCTGTTAGGCTTCAATGCATTGTTCTTTACATGAAGATGGACTGAGCTTTATTTCTGGCTGAGGAAGAAGCAAAAAGATTCATCAAATCCTAGGATTTACTAATATGGCAGTTCTTGCTTGGAGACCCAATCAATGAATATTTTGGATATCTAGAGTATCTGTTAGGTACAAAGTGCTGGTGGGAAGGGATATAGAGTTTGATAAGGCATGGTCTCTGCCCTCAAATAGCTGTAGTCTAGCTGGAAAAATAAAACATATACATATAAAATGATAACAGTATTCAGTGCTGTCCAATAGAATTTTCTGCCATGATGGAAATGTTCTATAAATCTGCACTGTTAAATACGGTAGCCACTAGCCAAATGCATTAAGCACTTGAAATATGGATAGTGTAACTGAGAAACTGAACTGAACTTTTGAATTAATTTAAATTAATTTAGATAACCATATGTGGTCGAATTGGACAGTGCAGTATAAGGCATTACACGAGCACTAAGAAGAACTGAGGTAGAGCAGGGAGGACCAAGTCTACCCACTGCAGATTCACATGGTCAGGGAAGGCTTCCAGGAAGAGATGTGATTTGAGTTGGACTCAGGAATATGTAGAATTCTGATAGAGGAATAAAGGGATAATAATACTAGCTTCTGGGAATTTTTAGAACACTGTTAGGGGAAACCAGAGTTTAAATATTGAACACAGTGGAGTCTTCTTTGGTTTTGACCTATTGTGTTAAAAAAGATGATTAGGTTTGATTAGGCAACGATCTTTCTTTAGTGCTCTGATAATTCTCTTCCAGGGACCTGAACAAATAGTCTTAATGGAAATGGGAAGAGCACTGGAATGGAAGTCAGGAGACATGGGTTCTAATCCTGCTGGGTCATTAACTCAACCACAGGGCTAGGTTTTTTTGTCTGTAAAAAGAACCAAGGGCTCTGTAGTAAATGTTTTCCGAGGTTCTGTCCTGCAGCAGTGTTTTGACTCCTGGCACATTTTAGTGACAGAGGATAGTGCAGCCTAGTGTCTACTCAGCTTAGAGCAAAGTCTTGTTCAAGGCGAAGAAGACTCAATGAGAGGAACATAGAGATGCAAGAGCCTGCATCCTTTTCACTTTCCTGTTTTGGAAGGAGTAGGCAGAGCTGAAGAGTCCCTGAGTTTTGCAAACAGGTAACGTGCCTGATGGCTAACCAAAAGTTTAGAGGTTCAATTCTACCCAGAGGCACCTTGGAAGAAGGGTCTGGTGCTATACTTCTGAAAATCAGCCATGAAATTTTATGGAGCACAGTTCTACTCTGACACACATGGGATCACCATGAGTCTGAATGACTCAATGGCAGTCTCACCTCTAAAGTATCTCTCACTCCTAAGGTAATAGGGGATCTTCCCCAATTTGGGAGAGGTGGGGGGAGGTAGAGTAGGGGTGAATACCTTAAACTGAAGTGGGAATTTGTTTAACATGTGTTGAGAGTACAAGCTTGGGACAAGGACGACGATGGGGAGGAGCTATCTGGAGGAAGAAAGGAGGTGGTGGTGACTGGAAAGTTCCAGAGTCCTGGAAACATTTTCTAACTTCACAGTTTCCCCTAAGATTTTTCACTACTGCTGCATACTATCCCTAGACCAAATGCGGTATTTTAGAATCATAGAAAGGGATGTTTTTTTGTACACTCATCAGTCATATTAAATCCAGGGTTTTGTCTTTTATTTTTAATGCTAGTTCAGAAAAGGGGACAATTTTTGGTAGTTCTAGTATTTCCACACCAGGGGCAACAACCTCAAACCACATAGCACTGCCTCTCTTCCTTTGTCCACCCCATCTCAAGCTCCTCCTTCCCTGTTCTCTTTGTTGGGGCCTTGGTTCCCTTGCTGGCAGGTAAACTGGATTATCTCTGGGTCACTGTTAGCTCCTACCTTCCCCTTAGGCCTTCAGATCCTCTCCTCTCCTCTCAGGAATCTCCTCTCCTTTCCATTCTTAGTGAAATTGCCCTGGGCCAAGACATATCATCTCTTGCCTAAAGGAATCCAATTACCTTTTAACTAATCTTCCTACCTTCAGCCCCTACAGTGCTCCAAAGTGCTCTTTCTAAAATGCTGAGCTAATCACTTCACTTTCCTTCCCAGGACTTTTCTTGGCTTTTCACTGCCTACTGAATAAAGTCTAAACTCCTTAGCAGGCTTTTGGGGCTCTCCATAATCTCAACTTAATGGTTCTCTACCTCATTTCTCATGGAACCTATGATCACACATGTACATTTTCACACTTCTGTGGTTTTGCTCATATTCTGGGATAAACAGCCTCCTCTCCCCCGTTTCTACTGATGATCAAACTTCTATTCTTTTTGAAGGCCTAATTCAGATACCACCTCATCAACAAAGTGCTCTCTCTTTTTTGAACTGGAATTATTTCCCTCCTCTGTACTTTCACCTATATCATTTTTTAAATGCCAGGTTCGTAATTGAGGTATAATTTACATACAGTTCAATCCGCTTTTTTAAGGTATACAGTTATATGAGTTTTGATAAACATATACAGCTGAGTAATTAACCAGCACTGCAATCAAGATACAGAATATTTCTATCGAATCAAAAAGTTCTATTGTGCCCCTTAGTAAACAATTCCTTCCTTCCCATTCCTGTTGTTGTTAGGTGCCATCAAGTCAGTTCTGACTCATAGTGACCCTATGTACAACAGAACAGTGCCCAGTCCTGCGCCATTCTCACAATCGTTGCTATGTCTGAGCCCATTGTTGCACTTACTGTGTCAATCCATCTTATTTAAGGTCTTCCTCTTTTTTGCTGATCCTTTACTTTACCAAGCATGATGTCCTCCTCCAGGGACTGATCCCTCCTGATAACACGTCCAAAGTATGTGAGACAAAGTCTCACCAACCTCCCTTCTAAAGAGCAAGCTGGCTGTACTTCTTCCAAGATAAGATTAGTTCCTTCTTTTGGCAGTCCACAGTATATTCAATATTCTTCACCAATACCACAGTTCAAAGGCATCAATTCTTCTTTAGTCTTCCTTATTCATTGTCCAGCTTTTGCATGCACATGAGGTGATTGAAAATACCATGGCTTGGGTCAGGCGCACCTTAGTTCTCAAGGTGACATCTTTGCTTTTTAAAACTTTAAAGAGGTCTGCAAAAGAGCACTCTAAAACTCAGGAGCTTGGCATAACTAAAATGGCTGACACAGGTCTGGATCAGACTCCATTTTATTTTAAACCTCTGCTGCTGCTTGTAAAGTATGACCACCACTTTGAGGAAAACAAATCTTGTTTTGCAAATAAATGCGGTTATGCTTGCTTGACTATGATTCCAGGAAGTGTGTGCAGATTGTTCTCATAAAAAATGCTTGCCCTCAGGAAGAATGTATTTGAAAATAGATTAACAGATATGAAGAAAGGTCTGTTTGTGGTTGCAGTTACTCTAACCTTCTTGTATAAAAAAACCCTGCATTCCTTTGTGAATGTCAGAGCACTTTGTATTTTTACCTAGTACTGCCCAGGTATAGCTCCTTTTCTTTCACTCCTAACAGAGTATGAGATTTTTCTTCTTTGACAGATCTTTTGCAGCACATTTGCCCACTGCAATATGTTGCTTGATTTCTTGACAATCCTAGTCCCTGACAATTACTGATCTGATTCCTGTCCCTATACACCTCATATCATTTTAATCTATCTTTGCTTTCTCCCCTCTATGCCTTGTCTTGTTTGTGTACACATCTCTCCCACTCGACTGTAATCTCCTTGAAGGCATACAGTTGTAATTATTCATTTTTGCCTTCCTCATTGTTCCAGAAACAAGTTCCAAACACATTTAACACATTGTTCTAAGCATAAGTTCCAGATACATTTGCATATCAGCTGATAAATATTTGATGAAAGAAAAAAAGAAAGAGCAAAGAAAAAAGGAGAAATGAAAGTAAGAAAAAAAGAAAGAGACAAACAGCCCTAGCAGAGTTCTGATTCAACAATAGGGCAGCCTGTAAGACTCATGCTAGTTTAATGAATTATTCTGAGTTATTAATCTTAATGATAAAAGTGTTGCTGTTGTTGTTAGGTGCTGTCAAGTCAGTTCCAATTCATAGCAACCCTAATTACAATAGAATGAAACACTGTCCGGTCCTGTACCATCCTCACAATTATTGCCATGTTTGAGCCCATTGTTGTAGCCACGTGTCAATTCAACTCATCGAGGGTCTTCCTCTTTTTTTGCTGACCCTCTACCTTACCAAGCGTGATGTCCTTCTCCAGGGACTGGTCCTTTCTGATAACATGTCCAAAGTATGTGAGATGAAGTCTCATCATCCTCGCTTCCAAGGAGCACCCTGGCTGTACTTCTTCCAAGACAGACTTTTTGTTCTTCTGGCAGTTCACGGTATATTCAACATTCTTCACCAACATCATAATTCAAAGGCATCAATCCTTCTTTGGTTTTCCTTATTCATTGTCCAGCTTTTGCATGCATATGAGGCAATTGAAAATATCACAGCTTGGTTCAGGTGCACCCTAGTTCTCAAAATGACATCTTTGCTTTGCAACACATTAAATAGGTCTTTTGCAGCAGATTTGCCCCCATGCAATAAGTTGTTTCATTTGACTATTGCTGCAGTTGGAGACTTAAACAACTTAAAGTAAGTTGGAGCCATCCACCCACTACTCTCAAGCTGCTACTTGCATATTGTAACACCATAACAAAGATCTAAAGCTTTTTGTTCTTAGTGTACAGCAGGTATACTTAAAACCTGCAGGGAAGGGGACAAAGGGAATTAACATTTAACAAGTGCCCTCAAAAGTCATCATAGTCTACACTTTGTATTCGATTTTATTTCATTCTCACAACTAACTTAGGTTAAAAGTTATTAGAAGGTAATTCTTTATTAGGAAAGGAAATAAGTAATTAAAGGAAGTTTAGGGGTATACTTCCAAGAGGCAGGAGAAATTAAAAGTTTATTTTTGGCTCAGGAGAAGTCCTTGAGCCCTTTTCTCGCTTTTTTTTTTTCTTCTATGAAGTCTCAGTAAACTGGAAGGACTGAGGTATGTTACAGTCCAAGGTGTCTAACATTGACCCATTCAGGGTCCTTCTCCTGAGGTAGTGACCATGTTCATTTCAGAAGCCAGCATAATGTGAAGGAACTCTTGGGTACTGTTTGATGAGGTTATCAACTAAGGCGCAGGTGATATTTGGGGATTAAGAGTTGTAGTTAGTAGAAATGAGAACTACCTTTTTTTTCTGTATTTTTGGTGTCATAAGAAAATAAAATGATTTTGCAATCACCCTTAGAAGATAATTTTCTTGGTTCTTAGAGCAAGTTGGAAGATAAACTTTGGACAATGTATTATACCATGCCCTTTGTAATTAAATAACTCAAGATAATGTGTTAAAGTTTAGTGATTTAAATTCCTGAGCTGATCAAAGAGAGCTGTTAAGACCATAAGGTTTAAAAATTGTCTTGTTAATATTACTTCCTGAGTTTCTAGTGATGAATTGCACCTTTCTATCACTTAATACTTTCCAATCTTACAGAATGGCTCAGTATTAAATAACAATAAAAAATAAGACAGTACACTTCCACTCGAAAGCTGGGGCTCGAACAGGAAGGACCTCGAATTTTAGGCTGACTCTGGGCTGTGTCCCGTCCACGGAATGTGGAGCCATCGAAGGTGTGGGGTGGTCAAGATGAAAGTGCTGTTTCAGGAAGATAAATCTGGCTGTGTGTGCAAGATGGGCTAGGGTGGAGAAGAGACAGAAGCAGAGTGTCCATTCGGAGGCGACGCCAATATCCGGGGTGAGGTGATAAGACTGGGGCTGGAATAGGAATGAAAACAAATCAAGAAAGAAAACAGGACTGCGTGCGGCCAACACTGGGATGACCGGACTCTGATGAGATTGGGAGAAGAGAACTGAAAGAATGGCTTTGTGTTTTTCAGAGACTCGAAGTCTCCCGCAAAGTGCCTTTCACTTCCCTTCTGTCCATAAAGCGGACATCCTCGGAGCAGCCAAGCTCAAGCCTCAGGCTGGTTAGGCCAGCAGAAACCGCACCAGAGGCGGACCGGCAAGGCGTGTCCTCCACCCCCCTCGCCTGCCGGCCTCGGCACTCAGGCTGTCCCTCCAGTCTGACCCCCGCCCCCTCCTCTCTCGGCCCCTGTACTCCCCCAACACCGGTCCTCTGCCGGCCTCCGGCACTGCGCTCTGCCCCTCCCTTCCCCCCCTCCCCTCTGGGGCGCCGACTCGCCCGGCTGCCACGTCTCACTGATGACATCACCAGGGCCGCTCGCCCTTAGCCAATCCGCTAGGGGGAGTCCAAGCGAAGACCTAGCCAGCGAGTCAGCGGGGAGGGGAACCGAGAGGAGCGGCTGGGTGGGGGTGAGAAAGCGGGGTATGAGGCGTACGACAACCCCTCAAATACGCATGCACCAAAGGCGCAGCGCTTGGCGGGAAGTTGAGTCCTGGCCGCTGCGCGGCACCGTCAGTTCTCAGCTCCCACAGCCCCGGCCCGCGACTCTCTTTCCCGGCATGCTATGCGGTGCGGCCGCCCTCTGGGCTGTGTAAAGGCTCCACGGTCTAAGGCTTCCCTATTTCCTGGTTCGCCGGCGGCCATTTTGGGTGGAAGCGGTAGCTGAGTGGCGGCGGCTGCTGATTGTGTTCTAAGGGGACGAAGTGGGGGAAGACGTTTGCTCTCCCGGAACAGCCTATTTCATTCCTTTCCTTTTGATTACCCGTGGCGCGGAGAGTCAGAGCGGCGGCTGCGGCAGCAAGGGCGGCGGTGGCGGCGGCAGCTGCAGTGACATGTCCAGCATGAATCCCGAATAGTGAGTGCAGGAGAGCACCGGTCGGCTGGGTCCGTGGGCCAGCTTGGGGAATCTCAGAGAGGGCGGGGGTGGAGGCATCGACTGGGGTGAGGTGAGGGTGATGGGGCTGGAGAGGCCGGCGGCCAGGAGTCGGGCCCCATTGTCTGACGGCGGAGTGGCGGCCGGGGGGAGGGGGCGGGCCGGAGGGGTGAGCCGCGGAAGCCTGGACGGGGTCGGGTGGGAAGGCCGGAGTGCGGGGCCGGTGCGGAGGAAGGGAACGCGAGACAGTCTGCTGGGGGGGTTCGGAGGTTGGGAGTTGAGTGGTGGGGTGGTGGGAAGGGGTAGCTTCTCTTGGAGGAAGTGACTTTTGAAGGACTTATTTTTAAGGGTCTGAGGTACGGTAGGAGAGCTGTCTTACAGGGCACTATCAGCCTCTGCTCCTGCACTCTGCGGAGCTGTCAGGAGCGCCAGGGTGGAAACCAGCTTTACTTGTAAATCCTGAGCCTGTTGGCTCGCTTTTCTCCCATCCTCCCTGCCAGGTTTTAGGTGATATGGATGCTTTTCAGGACTGCGTGGGGTTGAGGGGAATGAGGAGATGGCGAGAAGCGATTTAAAATTTGTAGTTCTCTCTTTGAGTTTTAAGGAGTTCTCTAAGAACTTGCCGGGCTCTTTGCTTTCCTAAAAACCTGGACATTTGTGAGTTTTTTTTTTTTTTTTTTTTTTAAGGACGCTTAAGCCATTTTGTCTTCCGTAGGTCAAATAAAAAACAAGATTAAAACCAAGGACTGCCTTCGTAATATTATCAAATTGAAGAAAGCCTCTGCTGTCAAGTTGAAAGCGAAACGAATGGGACCTATGCTAGATCTGCAGGCTTTGTATTACCTACTTGAATGCTTGCGGATAGGGAATGAGGTTCCATGACGTGTCATGAAAAGTTAATGCATTTCTTTTTCTTGCTTACTCAAGAAGTCACCACAGCAGATGTGACACACCTGGCTCCTTTCCTGGGAACTGGTGTTTACTTGCTTGGGAAGACTTTGTTGGGTTCTTCTCAATGTCCCTTTAAAAAGTCCTCCTGCAGTATTCTCCACACACACATAGATATAAAAATTAATAATTGGAGTTGATTTAATTGATACTCCTTTAGAGTGAGACGTTTTCAGGAGGAGTGGGGAAATTTTTTTTTTAAAGCAAAAATCAGTATTTGTCCTAAAAGTTGAGTTTATTTGCTTAACATTTCCCCCGAAAGTTTCACTCCTTAGTTTAGCTGTCATGTGTGTGTCACATGGCTCTTGCAGAAAGCATTCTGACTTCAAATTTTGTAATACTGTGGTTTGATGCAGAAATGTTCTCTTTATTTTGTACTCAACAGAATTCCAAGTATTAGAATTTTACATAATTTAAGAAGTTGAGGATAGTGTACTTGTAGTGACATATTTGTTGTGTTGACAGTTTTTTTTCTTTATCTGGGGCTCCAAGGACTAAGTTGGTTTTGCATAGTTGGGTGAAGTTGAACTCGAGGTCTCTTATGGATTTGCCACTTTTTGACAGTTTGTAAACTTCTTCTGCTCAGGGAGTTTCTTATATTTGCTACGTATATGTAATGCTGTAGATAGATCTTCTTAAATATTAGTTGAACAGAATTTTGACAAGTTATTGAGCCTCTAAATCTGTTTCCTTTTGTAAAATAAGATAATAGTCTTGTCATTATTCCTATCAGGATCCTTGTGAGGTTCAAACTGTAAGAGTACTCTTTAGGTGGTGTACATCATTATCATGTAAAGCATTATAGGAGTGCTAGGATTTAGGAATATAACCCTTACTAACAAGGAGTTCAGAATGGAATATAGAACATAGATTGCATGTATGTCAAATGCCAGTAGATACACCAAGTTCCAGATAGGTGGCATGGATCCAAGCAACAAGATTTCAGAGGAGGGTGAGTGGTTTCGTTCAGCAAGACTTAAAGAAATGGAATGTCTGACCTTTATAGAAATGGACCTGTAAGGGAATTAGAAGCAGTTAGATTTGGTGAAGCAGAAGGAAATGAGGATTTTTCAAGGGGGGGTGGGGAGAGGAGAAGGAAGAGGAATGACTGATAAATGGCAAGGACAGTATTTCTTTAAGAAAACAGGTACATTGTTGAATGGGTAATTTTAATGCCATTAAAAAGAACATTTCTGAGGAATTTACTTAGTGAAACATTAGTGTTATAATAGTGAAAAATCAGGATACAAAATTGCTTACAATAAGATTTCAATTATATTAAAATACGCTGAAGAAAACTGAAAGAAAATTCTTTAAAATATTAATGGTGACTTTCTGAATTTTAAGTTTTTTTTACACTTTTGTTTACCTTTTTCAGTTTACATATACTATTTTTATAGTTGGAAATTTATTGACCTTAAAAATTATAAAGACAGTATTTCTTAAGTCAATACAGTGTCAAACCGTCCGTTCTTTTGAGTGCTTAGATTATTGATTTCAACAGAATCAAACCCAGAAATAGTTTTTATAGTTTTTTTCTGGATTTGAGTATTCTCCTTTAAAAACAAACTAAACCTGTTGCCATCGAGTCAATTCCGATTCATAGTGACCCTTTAGGGCAGAGTAGAACTGCCCCATAGAATTTCCAAGGGTATAATCTTTATGGAAGCAGACTGCCACATCTTTTTTGCCATGGAGGAGCTGGGGGGTTCAAACTGCCGACTTTCCAATTAGCGGCTGAGGGCTTTAACCACCACATCACCAGGGCTCCATTCTTGTTTAGCCTACTACTGTTATTATGTTCTATACTGTACCCTGGTGGTGCAGTTGTTAAGAGCCAGGGCTACTAACCAAAAGGTTGGCAGTTCGAATCCACCAGCCACTCCTTGGAAACCCTATGGGGCAGTTCTGCTCTGTCCTATAGGGTCACTAGGAGTTGGAATTGACTGGACGGCAACAGGTTATGGTTATTTTTTATGGTTAGACTGTGCCTGGTATGGTAATCTAGGATTTTGGAAAAACTTTGGAAAAGTGCTAGTGACAGTTACTTGGGGTGATAGGAGGGAAGACCACAAAGGGCCACTGGCAACCAAATCTTTAGCAGTCGGACTTGATAGTTTCTTCCCTCTTTCTTTAATGAAGTCTGTTGTTATTGTAAAATAGAGAAAATTTGGAAGGTAGAAAAGAAGGAAACAAAACCCAAATATAAGTCCATTTTCTTTAACACCTTGTTCTGAAGTTTAAAATCTTAAACTTCACTCCTAAATTAAAATATTTAATGGGTGAATGCCCTTCATGATTCCAGGATGTTATCTTAATTACTGACATTTACAGTCGCTTAGTATATGCCAAATACTGTGCTAATGTTTAAGAATTATATGTTAGGTAATGTTTAGACATACCCGCCAAATGTTCCTTAACCTGTATTGCTTTATCATTTAACTTATCTTGCTCCTTTGCATATGTATTATGGGTACTGCTAATTTAGTAATGAAAATGGGTTTTTGACAAAAGAAAAAGTTTGGTTTAGAAGAAACAGAATTTTAGATTTATACTGATTGACATAAAATTACTGTTTGTAGTTTTATTACTGAATACTTTATGATCATTTTACTTGTAAGCTTTTGGTTTAGGGGTAAGGAGAAATACATCAGTCAGTGATTGAATTTGAAGCTGTTCCTTTGACTGCTTTCCGTGTTATTTGGCTGATTTGGGGGAATTGACAACCCAAGATTATCTTTACAGTAGAAATTAAGAGTAATGACTGACTTGTTTGAATTTCAGCTACAAACAAGTAATTGAAAGTGTAATTTGAATAGAGGAAAAGTAGATGGAAAAGATCAGAACTTTGTTTTTTCAGGAAGTCTGAAAAAAGATTTTGATTTTCTGAGGGGGGTGGGTGAAGCAGGCAGTGATTATTTCAGCACGCAGGATAAGAAATACTTAACATAATTCTCATAACAGAAGCTTTTTTCATAATCCACTAGATTCTAAACTCATCATAGTATTTTTTTTTTTTTTTTTAGTGTCAAGAAAATCATTGCGGCAGCTTGGTCTTTAAGTAATGTTTTATAAAGCATGTGTACCTATCATGAATATACCAGTTACAGTAAGAAGAACTATAGTAGTATACTTGGATCAACTGTAGGACTTTAATGCAGAAAAATTTTAAAGTAATCACCTTGTTTTTTTCTTTAAACATACCATGGCTCCGGAATCTCTCAAGATTTAATCAGTCTTTCAAACTTTGCTCTTTTGTTATGGTAAACTCAAGGAACATTTGACCTTTGTCAGCACAGCTTCTAATAACCTTATCTTTTAGGTGTTTGAAAATTAAAGCAGGCTAATCACTTCTGCTCTCTGACAGTATAATTTCATTAAGTATATCACCACTGGCTTTCATATAATTTTTTAATTAAAATTTTTAATTAGAAAAGCAGAAACCAACTAAAAGTTGTCCCTTTGTTGGTTTTCTTGACTTTTCGGTGGTAGTGGTGATTTGAAAATTCAGAAAAGTTTTAAAAAGAAAAAACAGAGTACTTTCAGTATCTATACTATGACTTTTTAATGTGTCTAGAGAATCAACATCTGGGTTCTTTGGGTAATTTAAGTTTCCAGTAGCTGCATAGAGTCGGTACATAAAGCATCTTAAGAGTTTTGTGTGAATTGGATGATCTTTTGGGACCATTTAAAGATAACTGAAATTTTGCATTTTAAAATTTCACTTACCTTCTTAACATAATTGAAATGAGGGATATTGGCAGTTTTTTGTTTTTTCCGTTATCTATTCCAGCAAATCTTTTAAGGTTTTTATTTTTAATATTATGTTGTCTTAAAAATGGAAGAGCTTCAAAATCAAGTGTTCTTTTTGCCAACTCTGTAGTTAGCTTTTAAAGAGAATTTTATTTTCTGAATAATTTTATTTTTTGGATATTCAGTCTTTTCATTTTGGAAGCAATCTTAGTAATCTACCTGGGTGCTAACATCTTGTTATGTTCGCATCCTATTAGCAGTCCTTTGGGTGTGTCTGTGTGTTTTCTCCTTGACAGCTTTTGGCTGTACACATGTGATGGTTTCATTATTGACAGTTGTAATAAATATCGTTTCTGATAGTAAAGAGTAGCTTCCTTTTGCTCTTATTTACTCTTTGTGTCTCCTTCCTAATATATGAAGATGTTTAGGGTTAAATGAAATACCTTTAAGACTGAGATTTTTAAGGTTTGCTAAATAGCCAATTTTGAGTGTCTTAAGATGAAGAAAAACCAAAAGTGGGTGTTGGGTGTCAGTGCATGAGATATTTTAGATGTGTCGCTTATCAGCTTTTTTCCACTTTTTGTCTGAACTGCACTTTGGAGTTTTAGTAAGAGATGTAGGCAAAATGCCAAGATTTTTTTTTTTTCTTATGGGAGAGGGGAGCGGTCAGGCTGTTCCACTGTTTTTCTGTAGAAGGTGGGGTTGAGATTGCCTTTTTGATGTCTGGGATAGAACCTAGGGAAGAAAATTTAGGCGTTTGTTTTTCTTTGGAAACACCTTGTGAGTGTTTCCGATTTTAAAAGGGTAATAGTGAAACGGTATTTGGAAAAACATAATCCTAAGTCTCTGAGGAACCAGAGAACAGGCATCTGTTGGCTGACTTAAACATGTGAACAGATAGGGTAAAGAAGGGGAAGGAGATACGAAGATTTCCTTGGTACTTTTGTGACTGGTTGGCTCAGTTGGCCAGAACATCCCACTTTGTTAAATCCAAGGCTGTGGAAGGTCCTGGTGAGTATCAGTTAGGTTTACTCTATTCTATGCTTGTTCTTTATTCTGACAGGTAGTGTTGCATGTGCATTGCTTTGCTCGCAAGGGGGCCACTTTTTGGAAACACCACTTTTCAGTAATAATAAAAACCAGTTACCAGTCTAGTAGATTCCGACTCATGGCAGCATTTTTAATCAGTGCTTAAGCCATGTGCCAGCCAGTAGACTAGGGTCGTTACACAGGACATTTTTTGCATTCCACCTCAGACTAGTCAGCTTCTACAAACTGAATTGAATAATTGAGGTTTTCCAAGAACAGTGATGGACTTAAGTTGTCTGAATGTATTTTCTTTGTATAACAAGAGTACTTAAATGAAATTATCTTTTCCTTTCCACTCTGCCTGTGTAGATATTTTACAGTAACTTGATTTAGAATTGTAGTTCTTAACCCTAAGGAGCATTTGATGACCCCTGTGGACCTGCTGCCTATGTGCATGCATACTGTAACATTTTGCATAAAGTTGCAGGTGGTTCACACCCCGGAGTCCCTACATGAACCTCAAGTTAACAATGCCTGACTTAGAAGATTGAAAACAGAAAAGAGAATGTTCACTACCACTGTTTTGAAATGTGGAAACCTGAGGGTGATGGAGCTTAACTTTAAATCTGGTATCCTGAACTAATTTGAGTTTTAAAAACGTGGAATTTGTTTGGGCATGTCTTTATTTTGATGACGTAGTCAGTGCTTTTCATTTTTTAATGCTTACCTTTCTGTTTCTCATTTAGTTACTCTCATTAAGTTATGAAGTGTTTTCACGATTCTTCAAACAAAAACACCCGCTGCCGTCCAGTGGATTCTGACTCATAGCGACCCTATAGGACAGAGCAGAACTGCCCCATAGGGTTTCCAAAGCTGTAAAGCTTTGGCTGCCGCATCTGTCTCCCGCAGGGCAGTTGGTGGGTTCAAACCACTGACCTTTTGGTTAGCAGCCGAGCGCTTTAATCGCCATGCCACCAGAGCTTCTCTTAAAACAAAGGCACACTAAATTCACAAAACATTGGTATTCATATTAAGACCATTAGGTAATCTCTGTAGTAACTTTACCACTTGTTAGGATAAATGCCAAGCCGAGTATAATACTATTCTTACTTAAGCGGATTAGATGGAACTTATAAAAACTTATAAAAACAGTTGAATAAATTTATAAAAAGGACATTTGAAGCAGCTTTATGAAATATATGGTGTGGCTAACTATGTCGTTCTTTGTAGACTGGTGGCTGGCGCCTGACCTCATGAAGAGCAGTTAGGTTTATCACTTATTAAAGCTAATTAAGTCTGAGCTCCAAAATAGGTTATTTGATGCTCTTTTGAGTTGAGCTAACTTAGTCTTTACTAACACAAGTTTTTTAAATTAATTTAAGCAGTGACTCACACTCTTCTTTGTACTTGCTCAGGTCCTGTGTGCTAGTTTGTAGATGGTTTGATTCATTCTGATAGGCTTTATATATAGGACTTAACATACTTACTGATGTTATCATCTGGGGCATATAAAATATATCGTTAAGGGAATGTGGGGTCCTGGTGGCACAGTAATGAAGCGTTTGGCTGCTAACTAAAAGATAGGCAGTTCAGATCCACCAGCTGCTCCTTGAAAACCCTATGGGGCAGTTCAGTTCTGTCCTGTAGGGTTGCTGTAAGTCGGAATTGACTCGGTGGCAATGGGTTTGGTTGTTTTGGGGGGTGATGAAAAGAACAGCATCTGGAGTTGGAAAACCTAGGTTCGAGTTTAGACTGCCACTTACCTCATACAAATCATTTATGCCCTTTGTGTCTGTTTCTTAAACTATAAAATGTGATTATTATTGTTGTGTGCTGTCCAGTTGATTGGTACCAGCTAAGTTCTGAGTCTGAAGGATAAACTGTACAGTGCTTTGCAGATGTTATTTAACATGAGTTGTCTAGTAAGGAATGTTAGAATATGTTTCAGTTTTAGAGTTTTTCTCACATTTAAACGTCACACATTCACCTCTTTCCTTCCTTCTCTAGCTTGAAAACATTTTCAGTAAAGATTTTTTTTTTTAAATTCTCTAGTAGGTGTTGGGTTGTGAATTTCCTTAATAGAGTAGGTTTTGTTGGTTGATACTATCGTTAGCCCAGGCAACTTTTCTCGAAGCAAGGATAGATTTATATATGTGTATGTATATATACATGGTCACTGTGAGTTGGAAGCGACTTGATGGCAATGGTATTTTTTTTTTTTTTAAGTACACACACCCCCCTAACTTCACCTTGGAAGAAAGCTTAGTAAAGAAAATGGCCCTCTCTCTGCCATCAGTTAGAGTATGCTAGGAGTTGAGTTTTTTCATAAACTATAAAATGTGAACTCTGCTCCTGGTTACTTACCTGTTAGTTCAGATGAAGTATAATCAATATAAAAGCATTACCTTGATATGCTAAAATATTAAATCTCATGATACCTTTAAAGAATAGGATGGCATAATAGTCACTGCAAAAGATTTGGAGAAGGGACCTGTAATTTCTGTTATTAAGAAAGTTTTAGTTACGCTTGATTTAGCTGGAGAAGAACAACGCACTGAGGAAGACTGCAGAGCCCTTGATGCTACCCTTGGAATAGAGTCAGCAACTACATTTTGCGTTCCTACCACCAGCCAAGAAGTTTATATATGCACGTTATTTCCGTTAATACTCACGATAATTCTATGTAGAAATAGGTTCCTGGTTTTACAAATGAGAAAACAGAGGCAGAGAAGAATTAAATGGCTTGTCTAAGGGCATTCAGAGTAAGCAGCTGATTTGGAATTTTAGCTCCTGGGTCTGTCATTTCACTGTCCAAGCTTGCTGTTTTCATTTTACTACGTGGTTAAGGTAGTTAATTAGGCCACTAACATTTTTGTGGTCAGTTACTTTAAAAATTCATGATTGGAGAGGTCTTTGTAAAAATTTTAAGAGTTTGTGAGGTACATATTACATAGGAACCTCTGACTTTCTCGTTCACATCTTGTTTGAGGATGATGATTGAATCTTCTCTAGGGTTGTATTAATTGTATCCATTCTCAGATTTTCTACCCTCATGACTGTTCTGGCATATACATACTTGGGGACTTGGAAGTCTTGGATGTCTTTCTGTGAATAAAATTTAACAGAGAACTGCCTTTCTCTTGCTCTAGAGGGCACACTAGCTGTAGATTGTTACTATTTGTTGCTAGGCCTTCGGAGTTGTGACTATCCTGTCACCATAGTAGTTATAACTATTAGCTGGTTAAGTTTTAAACTTTCACTTTAGTATATAGGTAAATGCCTGTGATCCTCTGTCACTCATCATTTGAATAAGCTCCAAAGTTTTTGTCTGTAGCTGTTGAAGTATTTTACTGTCACCTCATTGTTTGTAGGGAGGAAGGAAAAATAATAATGATCGCCACTTATGGTGCTCCTGTAATGTAAGCAGGAGCCCTGGTGGCACAGTGGGTAAGCACTCGGCTGCTAACCGAAGGGTTGGTGGTTCATAACCCACCAGCAGCTCTGCGGTAGAAATACGTGGCAGTCTGTTTCCATAAAGATTACAGCCTTGGAAACCCTATGGGGCAGTTCTACTCTGTCCTGTAGGGTTACTATGATTTGGAATCGACTCAATGGCAGTGGGTTTATAATGTGAGCAGACACTGTGCTAGATGTTTTAGACATGTTATTGCTAATCCTGAACAGAAGCCTTAGAGGATGATATCAGTCACAGTTGAGTTGGTTCCCGCTCATGGTGACCTTGTGTGTTACAGAGAAGAACTGTGCTTCATAGGGTTTTCAATGCTGTCATCTTTTGGAAGCAGATCACCAGACTTTCTTTCTGAGGTGCCTCTGAGTGGGTTCAAACCACCAACCTTTTGATTAGTAGTCAGGTGCTTAACCTTTTGTGCCACCCAGGGACTCCTAAGAGAATGATTGTTGTTCAGTGCAGTTGAGTTGATTTCAACTTACAACGATATCATGTGACAGAGTAGAACTGCCCCGTAGGGCTTTCTAGGCTGTAATCTTTATGGGAGCAGATTGTCAGGTCTTTTCTCCCGCGGAGCCACTGGGTGGGTTTGAACTGCCAGCTTTTTGGTTAGTAGCCGAGCACTTAACCATTGTGCCTCCATGGCTCCTTAAGAGGGTGATAGTAAGTCCTAATGGAACCGTTTTATAGCTGAGGATATTGAGGCTTATGGTGGTGAGTAAGTAACTGCCCCAAAATCTTACAGCTAGTATGCAGTGGAGCCTAAATTCAAATAGATCTTCCCAGCTCCAAAACCCATGCAGATGTCAAGGAGGTAAAAATACTTCAAAAAAAAAAAGAGGTAAACAGGTAAATGGCATTTACACCTGCCCCTTGGTGCACTTTTCAGCAGATATTTGTTGTATGTGGGTGTAAGACAGTATTCTTTTGTCCTGTATTACTTGCCACTTCCTCCAGCACTACCAAAGGTTGCCTCATTTTCAGAATGCTAGCTTTGAATATGGGCAACACTGTTCTAAACAAGGTGGTCCTGGGTCATACAAATGGTTATGCCCTCGGCTGCTAACCTAACGGTTGTAGGTTTGAGTCCACCCAGAGGTACCTCAGAAGAAAGGCCTGGTGTTCTACTTCCAAAAAATCAGCCATAGAGCACAATCCTACTCTGACGCACATGGATTGCCATGATTTGGAATTGACTCTGTGGCAACTGATTTGTTTTTGTTTTTTTCCAAACAAAGTTAAAATGGAACCTGGAAAATTAATCTATTGTCTCTCAATATCAAAGAAAAACATGTAATTTTAGTGGTCCAGTATGAGGTCTGTTTTCTTAAATTGGAAGAAAAACTATTACCCTATCAGGTTCTTGGTTGATTGGTTATTTTGACTGTTTGTTTTAGCTGGCAGGCTGCTTTTGTTGACAACTGAAGGTTTATTTAATTTTTTAATTTAATTAGAAAAATAATGTGTGCTCACTACAGATTTATACAGTATAGAAGTATATGAAGTAAAACTAAAGTTCTTACCTTTTTTTTCCAGCCAGGGGTAACCATCCCAGTCTGAAGTTCAATTTTGGATTGTGTCCTATGGAGTATTCTTAAAATGAGTGAAGAAGAAAAGTTTATGTCAAGCACGGTCATTGCAGCCCAAGTTTTGATAAATCATTCTGTACCCTAAAGGCTATTAGAAAAGTGTGTAGTTTAATAGCCTTGCAGATTTTCACACAAAAGTTTATTTAGCCACTGTATTATTATATGATAATCATGATTTTGTTTCATATTTGATAATATGAGCTTAGTTTTAGGTTGTTTTCAAGTGTGATATTTTAAGAAGGTAAAATAACATTGATTCTTACCGTAGAAGTGAATTCATTTTAGGTAAAAGAGAATGAGTTAATTTCCCTTGAACTTTTTAAAATAGCAGACCTTTAAGGTACTTATGTTGTAGCTGACATTATAAAACCTATATTTTGGAGGTACTGTTTGATAAAAACAACCATGTACTGTAGTCCACCACTATTAGACTTTTACCTTTTCTTCTTGGTACGTGTTTCCAAAAGGGTGGATGTCGAAAGTTATGTTAATGCCAGCTAACTTTGGTTTGTAAAATATTCATTAGCATATGAATGATGTCTGATAATCTCAATTTTATTTCATAAAAGAAGAAAAATTGTTCTCATTTAATTAAGAAATAGACTTCGTATACTTGTGGCTAATGCTGTCTGCTTTTAACCTTGACTTAACTATGTTGTTAGCTGCCACTGAGTTGGCCCCTGACTCATGGGAAACCCATGCTCAATGAAACTAAATGCTGCCTGGTCCTGCACCATTCCCATGATAGGTGGATTGGACCATTATCATTCCATAGGGGCTTTCTTCTATATATATTCACATGCACCCACATACACACATTTTATTTATTTATTTGGTGGAAACATACACAGGAAAACATAGACCATTTCAACAATTTTCTGTGTGTACAGTTCAGTTACGTTAATTACATTCTTCAAGTTATGCAACCATTCTTGCTGTCCTTTTCCAGATTGTTCCATCACTGTTAAGATACTCACTGCTCCCTAAGCTTCTCATCTAACCTTTCGAATAGCTGTTGTCCTTTTGATCCCATATAGATAATTCTGTGAAAGAGCACAGTGCTCAAGGCAGACATTCTTTACTAATTAAGCTAAAATCTTGTTTGGTTTAAAGATGACTTCAGGGTATAGTTAAGGTGTAAAGATTATCTCAGGGCAGTAGTTTTGGGGGGTCATCCAGCTTCAGTGGCTTCATAAAGTCTGGATTCCATGAGAATTTGAAATTCTGTTCCACATTCCCCTCCCCCACCCCTTTGATTAGGATTCTTCTATAGAATCTTTGATCAGAATGTTCTGTAATGATAGCCAGCACCTGTAATGATAACTGGCACCATAGGATTTTCATTGGCTGATTTTCAGAAGTAGATCACCAGCCCTTTCTTCCTAGTCCATCTTAGTCTGGAAGCTCTGCTGAAATTTGTTCAACATCATAGCAACACACAAACCTGCACTGACAGATGAGTGTGGCTGTCCTTGAGGTGCAGTTGAACCCAGATCTCCTGCATGGAAGGTGAAAATGTTACCACTGAACCACCACTGCCCCTGACTTAACTATACCTACTTCAAAATCATTTGTGTATGGCCAGTGTGTTGAATGAATGAGCAAGCATGTTAAGTTATTGAATAAACCCTCTGGTTAAAATTGTTCCTCCTCTCAAATAACTTTTTTTCTGATTATAAAAGTGATGCAGGCTTAATGCAGAATGTTAACAAAGTATAAAGAAGAAATCAATTGTAATCCTGCAGTTGAGAAATATCCACTTTTATTTCTAAGTTTTATGTGTGTGCAAAACTTTCTTTTTTTTTTTAATGGGATTATACTAAACAAAGTGTTCTATAGCCTTTTTTTCACAAAAGAAAAGCGATTTTTCAAAATCTCTTCTCTTGAGGTTTCAGGATTCTTGTAGTATTTTAGATTGAGAAACAAGCTGAGTCGTCCCCTGCGTCATAGTTTATGCAGTTTGGTAACTTCATCATAAAAGGGAACGCATTTTACCTAAATAGAATCATGAGTGTAAAATCTGTGTTAGTAACTTTTTAAAGAATATGGTTCCAGGCTATCACAATAGTGACTTTTTAAAAGGTATAGGACATTTTAGTGTTTCCAGCAAAAATGGCATGGGTGTCAAGAATTATGTTCACATCATAAGTAATGGAAATAGAACTGTAAACTGAAAGTTGAAACGAAGGTTCTGGGATGAACCCTTTCACCGATTTGTAATAGAATGTATAGTTCATTTTTTCCTCAACTCTTTTTTTTTGTCATCTCAACTCAAGCAAAAGACCACCTTAGCAACAACCAGATATCGTCTTGTCATTGATCATCAGCTTCACAAAAACTGGGTACAATAAAGCTCATCCTCATTGAACTCCATGGCTTTTGTTTTACTCCTGGAGTCTCCAGTATTGCTAAAGCAGACCATGACTTGGCTTAGAGGAGAAGCTGATGGCAAAAAATAACTGTACTTCTTCCTATCTTTCATGCGCCACCATCCAGTTGTTAAAACCTGCTGTTAATTTCCCTGAATCTGTTCCTTTCCCCTCAGCTCTAATCTAAGTCATTCTTAACTGTCATAGCTTTCTCACTTAACTATCTCCTTGTTAAATTGTAATACTTGCTCATGGTATTGTAAATTCAAGCAGCCCAAAAGAATTTTCAGTGATAATAAAAATACTTGTCTTAAAAGCAACTTTGGTTTAACTTTTTGTTTTATCAGTTCCAGCATGGTTTATGATTTGTTGATTTTACTTGAGAAAACATAAAATATAACTCATAGTTAAGTTTAAAAAATATCAGGAGTTAGCTTTTTGAAGAGATTGTTGTTTGTACTTATTTTGCTAATTTCTACATGATACAGGTTTTTTAAAATTTTTTTTTAGTTTTGAATAATCTTACATTTACAGACAGTTGTAAAAATAGTACACAAAGTTCCTGTATACCCTTCACCCAGCTTCCCCCAGTGTTACAGACTTTATTTTGATTTCTCCAGTTTTTCCACTAATGTCCTTTTTCTGTTCTAAGATCTAACCTAGGATACCAGTACCAGTTGCCATCAGGTCGATTCTGACTCATGGTGACCCTATGTATGTCAGAGTAGAACTGTGCTCAAACCAACCTTTTGGTTAACAGCCAAGTGTATTAACTATTTGCACCAGCCAAGGGCTTCTAATCCAGAATACCATGTTGTATTTGGTCATCATGTGATTGACGTTAGCCTCTTCTGATCTGTTGCAGTTTCTCAGTTCTTGCTTGTTTTTCATGAACTTGACTAGTTTTGAAGAATATTGCTCAGGTATTTTGTAGACTGTTCCCTAATTTGGGTTTGTCTGGTGTCTGATAAGACTAGGGTTATAGATTTTGGAGAAGATACCATAGGGGGCAGTGGCTGTTCAGTAGTCGTGTTCTTGCCTTCTGTGCCGGAGACCTGGGTTCCATTCCCTGCCGGTGTACCTTGTGCACCACCACTCCACAAGTATCACAGGCGCATTGCTGTCATGCTGGATTGGTTTCACTGGAGCTTCCAGATAAAATGAACTAGGAAGAAAGGCCTAGTGATCTGCTTCCAAAAATCAGTCAGTGGAACCCCTGAAGATGACAGTAGTCCAATCCGCAGCCTATCGTGGACATGGCTCAGGACCAAGCAGCATTTCATTTTGTTGTGCATGGGTTCCCAATGAGTCAGGGACTGACTCAACGACAGCCTACCAACGACAGATGTGAAGTGCCCTACCCATCACATTGTATCCTATCAGAGGGGGTACGTGATATCAGCATGACTTATTGCTGGTAATGTTCACCTAGGTCACTTGGTTAAGGTGGTGTCTGTCAGTTTCTCCACTGTGAGGCTAACTATTTTTCCCTTTCTATATTCTGTTTACTAGAAACCAGTTACTGAGTATAGCCCACACTCAAAAGGGAAGAGAATTAGGCTCCATCTCCTGGAGGGAAGAGTATCAAAGAATTTGTGGGTATATGTTAAAACCACCACAGTAATAAATAAATATTTAGGAGGAGAACTGTATGAGGCTTTGCAGATACCCTGTTTCGTCTTAAAGTTTCACCAACTAATTTTAGCATTCATCAATGAATCTTGCCTGCAGTAACTATTACTGTATTAATCTACTGGGGATTTTCTTTTTCCCTCATTCCTTCTGCATTTTTATTTGGGATTCTTCTGTAAGGAAGATTTGTCTCTTCTCCCCTATTTATTTGTTTCATCATTTATATCACTGTGGACTCATGGCTGTTTATTTTTTCTTTGGGTTATAATCCAGTACATGGTTCATTTTGTGACTAGCCTTATGGTTGCTCTGAAATAAAGTTGAGATGTTCAACTTTAGGCAACATCACTGGGCCAATCAGGATCTAGTAACAGCCTATTTAGGAGATGTTTATTGAGTGTTTACTGGGTGCTTGATACTGTGCCAGGTAAAGTTGGTAAATTGAGGCAGTTTGTTGTGTTTAAACTTCTGTTTTAAAACCCAAGTCTCTAGTATCAGTGCTTTGATTACTCTTACTGAGATGTAGATTCTTAATGTGTACTCTTTGTTAATGCTCAGTGTTTAACATTTTTAAGAATTTTACTTGGTCTGATTAAGAAGGAAGCTCTAAGTACAAAAGTCAGTCAGCCAACTGCACTGTCTAATAGAATTTATTTTGTATTAGATAGTAATCACTTATTAAGGCAATTGTCTGTAATCACAATTTTTTATTTTTTAAACAGACTCTCAAACTGGAAAGAATGCTAGTTATTTAGTTCATCCTGTGCTTTAATCCTGTCTCCTGACTTACTTGTTTAAAGCTTTCCTATTTCCTTCTCTGACCTTTATTTTGCTGCTGACGTCAGGGCGCTTAGAGTTTTTTATTCTTTTCCTCAGACATAATTGGAGATAATAAGTCTATGTTAACTTGGTAAAACCAAAAAGATATGTTTTAAGTAATACATACCAGTGTGTAAACCTAGGTAACAATTGATGAGTATCCACAAAGATAGTCACTTCTAAAAGTTTTACGTCTTCCTTACATGTAGCTGATATTGTGGTCTAAATTTAAATTGCTGAGTCATTTAGTTTTTACTTTAAATAAGTAGCATATTTTAAAACAAAATCACAAGGGACAAAGTTGGAAATATGTGTTATCTTTTAAAAAAAATCTGTAAATTCTGGATTTGGAGTCCTTTTGAAATTGCTTAAAGCACATGTAGAACTGGTTAGAGTTGGGAAGGGTGACTGATCATGAAGGATTCCTTTGGAGAGACCATGTGCTAGCAGTCTCTTGTCTGAAGGTCCATGAAGGAATCCCTGGAGATGGTTTTTGAGTTAGGCCTGGCAATGTTAGATGTACAGTGTTTAATGAAGAATGAAAGCTTTGCGTCTCCATAAATAGCCTTTATTTGACCACATTTCTATTTTAAAATATTTATAATACAGGCTCTCAGAAGTTAAATGATCCTTTTTTTGAGGGGAGAATTCTGGATGGATGCTGGGAAAGAATCAGAAATGCTGTACTGTGGAGGATTGCTATGAAATAATGATTGATTTTGGAATTTGAAAGAGAGACTTATTTTTTATTTGCAGGAATAATAGAAAATTAACCTCCTATATTCTAATACTTGAGTCCCTGGGTGGTGCAAACCGTTTACTCTCGATTACTAACCTAAAGATTGACAGTTTGAAACCAACCAGCAGTGCTGTGAAAGAAAGGTCTGGCTGTCTGCTTCCGTAAATATTACAGCTAGGAAAACTGTATGGAGCAGTTCTACTCTGTACCACATGGGGTCGCCACAAGTGAGAATTGACTCCATGGCAATGGATTTTTTTTTTTTAAATTATCCCAGTACTGCAGAGGAGTGGAATTTATCGAGCATAAGTGCCTTGGGCTATCTGAGACTGTGTATCATGATGTTTTGTTTCAGTCGTTCCTCGGAAGTTCACACTGATCTCAGAGATGATTGGTGATATTGTTTGTCTCACTTTTTTCTGATTCTGTCATGTTCAGTGATCCAGCAAAAGGGCATCTGCTGTTGGTTGCAGTTTGGCTTCTGTTAAGCCATGCACAGGCTCTTCAGGAGCTGTAGTCTTCAGCAAAGTGAGCTGTTACTCTTGGCTGTAAATTATTATAGAACTTACAATTAAGTATGCTTTTATTAATGTGATTTTTTTTTTCCCCCTCTCTTTGCAGTGATTATTTATTCAAGTTACTTCTGATTGGCGACTCTGGGGTTGGAAAGTCTTGCCTCCTTCTTAGGTTTGCAGTAAGTTGAAATTGAAATGCTTTTAAAGAAATTAATGATACATGTATTGTTTTGGTAGATAAAAAATTAGCAATTTTATTCAGAATAAATTCTTGCAGAATTTCTATATTTAAAATCATCAAGCATACATCTACTTGGTATCTTGGACTCTTAACTAGAAGAAATGCAGTTACTCTTAAAAGAAGTCAAGCTTTCTAAGATTCAAAAATTAAGCAAAGTGATTATAGTTTATAGTATGTAATACTCTTAATAGAGGTCAAATGGTGGTTCATTCCAACATAGGTAGGGAGGTAAGAGGCAAATAGTTGACTTGTGTTGAAATTGACTTGATGAAATGAACTTCGAGTAAAACTTAAGTAGAATAAAAAGAAAAAGCAAGATCTGGTACAGACTTGGTTGGACAGTGGCATAGTGTTCTAAATGCTGAAACTGACAGATGAATGATTTTCAACCTAATGAGTAGAACTCACAATCTTCTTTATAGTCTTTATCAGTCAGCCACCTTCAAATTTAGCATGTTTTTCTGGTCACTGTTTAGATCAGTGGTTCTCAAGCGTATGGACCAAAGACCTCTGGGATTTCCCAAGTACTTTCAGGGAGTGGTCTGTGAGGTCAAAACTATCACAGTAAGACATGAGTATTTACAAAGTCAATGTTTACTTAGTAATAATAATACTAAAACAGAAGACATTTGCGTTTTTCAGCGTGTTGACATTTGCTCTGATGGTGCAAAAGCGATGGTGGATAAAGCTGCTGCTGATGCCTTGGCATACATCAGGGCGGCGGGAAGCCCCATGCTGTGTCATCTTCTTCAGTGCCATGCACTCACAGGGAGAAAAAGCCATTTCACTTAAGAATGTCCTTGATGAACAGTAAAGATTATTAAATTTTATTAAATCTTGGTGCTTGAATATTCTTTTTTAATATTGTCTGTCAGGAAATGGAAAGTACACATAAAGCATTTTTACTGCATAAGAAAAGCACTTGTGCATTTGTTCGAGTTGCGAGCTGAACTTGCTATTTTTTTCCCACAGAGTACCATTTTTTAACTTGAAAGAACAACTGACAGGCAAACTATAGTTATGCAGGATTGGGTATTTGTCAGACATTTTTTCAACTGAGCTAAGTGAGACTGTCAGGTCAAGGAAACAGCTGACAGTGTTTGTTGCCTGTAATAAAATTCAAGCTCTCAAGCAAAAATTAGAATTTTAGAAACTTATAATTCACCACTGTGAGCTTGACAGCTTTCCATATACTTATGACTTTTCTGATAAAATGAGTGGTGATATTAATGAATGTGATTTTTAAGATATTATGCAATTCTTCCAGTGAAATATTTTCTTGGATGAATTGCATAATTTAGTAAATCAGTATTTTTCCAAATGACAAATTCATAATGTTAAAATCATGAGTAAAAAATCCACTCAAAATGTAAGATTTTAATATAAATGGGTTTAAAAAAATCCATTGCTGTTGAGTCGATTCTGACTCATATTGACCCTATAGGACAGAGTAGAACTGCCCCATAGGATTTCCAAGGCTGTAAATCTTTATGGAAGCAGACTGCCACATCTTTCTCCCAAGGAGCAGCTGGTAGGTTGGAACCGCCAACCTTTCGGTTAGCAACTGAGCATTTAACCACTGTGCCACCAGGGCTCCTGGTAAATGGATTGCTGTAAACCATTTGACCACTTCAGAAGAAAATGGTTTACATAAATAATAATGTCATTTTCTTTTGCTATTATATCAAAGATTTTAAAGTAACAAGCTTTGATTAAGAGATGGATAATTGGATGGCAGGTGTTAGCATCATGAAGTCATGAATTCTGAGATCATGCCTAGAATATGAAAGTTGGTCTACTTTGGCAGTATTGATTTGGAGTTCAGACCAAAAAAACCCGTTGCCAATGAGTCAATTCCGACTCATAGCGACCTATAGGACAGAGTAGAACTACCCATAAAGTTTTCAAGGAGCGCCTGGTGAGTTTGAACTGCTGACCCCTTAGTTAGCAGCTGTAGCTCTTAACCAGTATGTCACCAGGGTTTCCTGATTTGGGGTTAGGTCGAATTTCTAAAGATAGCAATAATATTTCTTTAATAGTACTCAAATTATTGTTGTAATCTGCTTGTAGATGGTGGTAAGGAAATTAAGTGTGTGATGCAAAATAATTTAAAAATGAAGTAGTATTTGCACGGACTCAGGCTGATTATGT
The DNA here is from genome assembly GCA_030035585.1 of Dugong dugon. Lineage (NCBI taxonomy): Eukaryota > Metazoa > Chordata > Mammalia > Sirenia > Dugongidae > Dugong > Dugong dugon. The sequence goes on along the minus strand of CM057469.1, from coordinate 100,959,559 downwards.
TCTTAGGACTTGAGTGGGTTAGTTAGAAATGGTTCAGAATATTTTTTGTGAAGTTAAAATTGAGGTAGTTTATAGATTTCTAGGTTTTGAAATCCCACAGAGTAGCCAAATAATGGTTTTTAGTTTTTTTAGTGTTTCCATGCAAATATGGAGTTAGATTTTATTATTTTTGATCATGAACTTTTCCAAAAAATATTTTGTATTTGTTAACCTTGGTGACTGCTTGTTGTCCATGTTTTTTTGCCCAGCTATATCTACATGTGGAGTATTAGGCTGAAATAGTGAAATCATTTGCTTTTGAAGTTGGTCCACCTAAAATTTAAGGTGATAGTTAGAAGCACATGGACTGTATAAGTCCTTATTATTGTTACTATTATTATGTAATTTAGATTTGAGTGGATAAAAGTTGGAGAAAAATTAAGTTAGATATTCAGTAAGTATTTGAGGGAAAAAGTAAGTCAGTCTTCCTAACGACCGTATGCCAAAATGAATGTCATTGTCTATTATAGTAAAAATGAAACCATGGAGGTACTTGAATAAGTCATAGGTGATGCTTTGAGCTTGGCATGTGAAAATATTTTCTCAAATAAAAATAAAAAGATTGTTAAACTTGATTTTATTAAAATTAATTTATAAACATAAAAATGTCAGGAAAGTGGCACTAGCAAAAATATATTTATACATATGAGAAACGATTGATATTCTCAATATATAAAGCCCACTTACCCACCAATAAGAAAAAGATGTTTGTCCCAGTGGAAATACAGAGAAAGACATGAGCAGGCAGTTCACAAAAGAAACAAAAATTGCCAATAAACGTGAAAAAAAAGTTTAACTTTATTTGTAATTAAAGGATTTTAAATTAAAATCAGATATCACTTATCATCAAATTGGTAAAGATTAAAATTAAGAAGAATTCCTGGTGTTAAATCAGCACTTCTTGACAGGTAGGAAGACTCTCGCATCTCTTCATGATTCTGGCTGTAGCCTGAGGTGTTTGTATTTCAGAGAACATCTTCTCTGGGATGCCCATTTCAGTACAGCCTATACAGTAGAATTGCCTGGGAAACTTAAAAATACTGATGGTCAGACTCCCCTAAGTAGAGACAAGTGTGGCAAAAGCTGTGATAAAGAAACGCATAATAAGCTATGGGAGCGCCAAAAAGACCCATAGCAAAACCTTTTGCTGTCAAGTCGATTCTGACTCATAGTGACCCTATAGAACAAAGTAGAACTGCCCCACAGGGTTTTCAGGGAGTGGCTGGTAGATTCGAACTGCTGACCTTTCGATTAGCAGCTGAGCTCTTAATCATTGCGCCACCAGGTCTCCATGGGAGCATAGAGGGAAGAATTTCTTAACTGTTAGCCGAGGAGTTGGAGAAGTTGTTTGGAAAATCAGTAGTTCAGAATTGGAGAAAGAATAAAAATTGCCATGCTGATCCAGGTGCAAGGGGCACGTGGTATGCAGGAAGAGGTACTGAGAATTTTCGACAGAAGGAATAGCATGTGCAGTGGCTCAGAAGGTTGGGTGTACAGGGTCATTCAGTTATCTGCAAGAATTCAGTGTTTAACCAAGCACCCAGCATGTAAAAAGTGGTAAATAAATGTTTATTGTGTTCATTTTGTTGTCTTTCCACATTCTATAGTACCTGATACTTAATAGGTACTCAAAAGAAAAAAAACAAACTGATCAAGACCTAGTAATGGTGAGAAGATAACTGGGCAGCATTTTGTGAAATTGCATTAAATGCCTTAAAAGTGTATCTTCGTGTACCCAGTGATTCTAGATGTGCTCAAGTGTGGACATATGAGGATAAGTCAACATAACTGTAATTTGTATTAGTATAAAATTGTTAATAATTCCTGTTAAGTGTGAAACAATTATATGACTGAATATATTAATTGAAGAAAGCAGGCTGTAAAATAATATATATGATCCCATTTCTTTTTTAAAAAATGTAAATACATGCATAGAACGACAGGAAGATACTACTCTAAAGTAGTGTTCTCTAAATGGTGAAATAGCTTGTGACTTTTTTCTATCTCCATGTGCTTTGTTTTTCCAATTTTTCTGCATTAAGCAACTAGTAGGGGAAAAGATAACTAAAACTTGTGTTTTTAAGTCTGCATGGAACTAAGCCTTGCAAAGCTTCAAAGTTGAGTCAGTTACGATTTTTACATTAACCAAGGTATAGTCCAACTAATACACTGTAATTCTGATACATTCCTGATATTTTATGTTCTAACCTTAAGAAAATAAGCCCAGTGATCCGTGTTTTCTTACTTGTGTTTCCAAGTAGGATTTTTGTCTTATCAACTCTGAATTTACTCCATGTTTATTTTGTGTTAGGATAATAGCTAGATTTTAGGGGCCTAGGCATGGAAAGGACAAAAGTTTGTTAGAGTGGAGATGGCATTTAGGCTTCCTTAGTTTCTAGTTATGGTAGAAAAGGATCTTGTTCTTAGTGTTTTCCACAGAATATTTGAAAAATAAGTAATCTTAAGTTTCGAGATTTCTTTCCTTGATAAGCCTTGCAAGAATGAAATTGTTTTAACTTAACGAAATATATTTACATTTGACCCAGAGGATGCTCTTGAAGATACCTCTTATTTTAAAAGACGTGCACCTGTTGATTAATGCGTGATTCTCTGGCCTGTCTTAGCATTACATGTTTCTAGGGTTTGTTGTTGTTAGGTGGCGTTGAGTCGGTTCCGACTCATAGTGAACCTGTGTACAACAGAATGAAATGCTGCCTGGTCCTGTGCCATCCTCACAATCATTTTTATATTTGAGCCCGTTGTTGGCAGTCATTGTGGTTTGGCAATAGCTAATTACCAAAATTATTTAACCTAACTTTGACATTTAATGTGTTCATCATCCATTTTTAACCTGTAGATCGCTTCACAGTTTCAGTAAAGCCCTTTTTTCCCTAAAGATAGAGTGATGATACCTTCCTGAAACCTCAGCTAAGTAATTGGTTTCTGTTTCTTGGGTCCCTGGTTTAAAAGTGTTAATGAAAATTAATTATCAAGAAGAAATAACTTAAAATTTTAAAAATTAGAAAAATACTGTGGTTTAAAGGAACAAATATTTTTATATGAATTTCTTATAAATATTCAGTTAAAATTATCTTTAGTAGGTTTTTCATAGTACATCTTTAAATACTGGTATTTTATATTATGGTTTTATGTAAATCAGATAACCGTTTTATACTATTTCTCATGTAGGTAAGTAAGTGGTAGTGCCAGTGGTTAAGAAGAATTAGGAGAAAATATTGAAAGCTCAAATACTTATTTTTTCCCTTGCAGATTTTGAAAGTGGAATAGATGACCATCGTCAATTTTAGTTTCTTGGCTTAGTTCACTAAACAGTAGTTTCCATAGGAGTGTGGTTTGAGAATTGCTTTGCTCTTACTTAAACCTTTGCAGAGAGTGTAGACGTATACTCCCGAGCCTTTTACTGCCATTGGACATCCAAAGGATTACATCTTGTCATGACATATTGAATTAGTTTCTGTGGCAAGAATTTCTACTGAAACCAGTTGACCATGTACTTAATTATCTAAACTTGTTTTTCTTGAGGTCAGCATTTCTGCTTATCTCTAGCCACTTAGAACTCTTTTCTTACCACAATTTATAGTTTTGTTGATAGATGTTTTTTGTTTTAATCCTATGTACACATCACATTCAGGATTATCAAGACTTGCCCATATTGACTTCCTGTAACCCTTTTTTTCCTTCCTCTTTCCTAGCATGTTGTAATATAAATTCCAAAGATATCATTTCACCCGTACATTAGTGTGCATTTCTAAAAACCGTGGACATTTTCTTACAAAATGGCAATGCCGTTGTCAACCTACAAAATAAATAAATTTCCCTGACTGTCTCAGAACTGCTCTATCACAGTTGGTTTGAGTAAGGATCCAAAGGTGGTCCACACATTCCCTTTGGTTATTTTGCTATTTGATCTCTTAATCAAGAGCTTTTCTACCTCCCCTTTTTTTACTTACATATTTTTCATGTCATCGATTTTTTGCAAAAACTGTGTCATTTGTCCTGTAGATTGTCTAGCATTCAGGATTTGTCACTGCTTCCTTGTGGTGTCCTTAAATGTGTTCCTCAATCCCGTTTCTCTAATTGGAAGTAAACTCGGGAACGGTGCCATTCACTTCCTCCTCACTAGCCACATTTCAAGTGTTCAGTAGCTTCATGTGGCTACTGTTACCACCTATCACAGCTTACAGAACCTTTCCATCATCTCAGAAAGTTCTTTTTGCCAGTGTTACTTTTATTAGATTTAGACTTGATTAGATTTAGCTTCATCATGTTGGTAGAATAATTCATAGGTGGTGCTTTGTGTTTCAAGGCACACAAGTCTGGTTGTCCCACTTCTGGTATTGCTGCAGTTTATTAGTGGGTTCAGGGTAATGATAGCCTGATCTCTCCATTCACGTGCCTATTCACAAAAAACATTTTCATTTAAAAAAAGGGGATTTTGTTTCCATACTGAGCAAAATGTCATGGCAGATACCTGAAACGTGTGTATATATATATATAGTGCTTTAGATGAAGGTTTACAGAGCAGATTGGTTTCCCATTCAGATAGTTTGTACACAGATTGTTCCATGACAGGTTGCACTTCCAGCAGTGTGTTAGCACTGTCCCCATTACCACCCTGAGTCACCATTTCCATTCGTCTGATTTTCCTGCCCCTTCCTGCCTTTTCATCTTTGCTTTTGGGTGTATGTTGTTTTTTGGTCTCATGTAGATGATTGCTCTAAGGAGCATTTTCCTCTTGTGTGTTATTGTTTATTTATAGGCCTGCCTATTATTTGGTTGAAAGATGATCTCCGGGAATGGCTTCAGTTCCAAGATAGAAGGATGTCTAAGGGCTGTAGTCTCAGGGGTTCTTCCAGTCTCCCTCAGACCAGTAAATCTAATCTATATTATGGATTTGAATTTTGTTCTACATTTTGTCCCCCACTCTAACTGGGACCTTCTGTTGTGATCCTGGACACAGAGTGGTTGGTAGTGGTAGCCGGGTACCATCTAGTTCTTCTAGTCTCAGGTTGATGGAGAGGCTGTGGTTCCTGTGGTCCATTAGTCCTTTGGACTAATTGTTTCCTTGAGTCTTTAGTTTTCTTCATACTCCTGTGCTCTGGATGGAAAGAGACTAATAGTTGTATCTTAGATGGCCACTTGCAAGCTTTTAAGACCCCAGGCTACTCACCAAATAAAGTAGAACGTTTTCGTTATGAACAATATTATTCCAGTTGACCTAGATGTCCCCTGGGACTGTGTTCCTTAGTCTTCAAGCCCAGTATCTCAGTCTCTCGAGGTGCTTGGTTATGTTTAGGTGGTTTTCGTGACTATACCCTCTGTGCTCTATTATATATATATGAATATATATATATGGAACACGTGCAAATTCTTGTGTACCTCTCAGTGTCTTCCCTTGCCTTGGTTATGTTGTGATGACTTCCCCGTGTTGTGTACTGCTTTTCCCTTCACCAGAGTTAACACATGTCTACTCTCTAGTTAGCAGTTTCCCTCCCTCCCCCCCCATACCTGGTATCCATCAAAAAAGATTTCTTTCTGTGTGTAAATCTTTTCTTGACTACTTATAATATTGGTCTCATATAATATTCTTTTGCGATTGACTTATTTCATCAGCATAGTGTCCTCCAAATTCATCCATGTTGTGAGATGTTTTGCAGGTTCATCGTTATTCTTTATTGTTGTGTAGTATTCCACAGTATGGACCACGTTTCGTTTATCCATTCATTTGTTGATGGGCACTTAGGTTGTTTCCATCTTTTTGCTGTTGTGGATAACGCTGCAGTGAACATGTGCATATTATTTTAGAAGTTCAACATTGGGTAAAAATGCACAAGAAACATTCACACAAAAAACGTGTACACAGAATGTTCATAGTAGCAGTATTCGTAATAGCCAAAAAGTGGAAGCAACCTAAATGTCATCAACTAATGAATGGATAAACAAAATGTGATGTATCCGTATAATGGGATATTATTAGGCAATAAAAGGGAATGAAGTACTGATACATGCTACAGTGCGGATGAACCTTGAAAATATTATGCTAAGTGAAAGAAGCCATATGCGAAGGGCCATATATATTGTAGATACCATTTATATGAAATGTGTGGCAGAGGCATATTCATAGAGACAGAAAGTAGATTAGTAGTTGCTGGGGGAAATGGGAGTGACTAATAACCAGTACAGGGTTTCCTTTTGGAATGATGAAAATGTTCTGAAGTTAGATAGGGAAGATGGTTGCACAGCCTTGTGAACATACTAAAAACACACTGAATTGTGCACTTTAAAATGGTGAATTTTCTGTTATTTGAATAATACATCAATTTTTAAAAAATCCTAACTAGGAAATAAAATTGATTTCTCTAAAAAACAATCCACAAGGAGAGTGACATGATCATTGTTTCATGATGAATAAATTGAGTGGGTGAAGGGCAAGAGTTTTGCTGATTAGCAAGTAGAAAAATCATTCATCATCATTAAAAATATAAAACCTTTTTTCTATATGATATATATAAAGAATTTGCCAAGAGATGTTTGGAAAATAAAGAATAGTTGTTGAATAAAATCTTAGTGAAGAAGAACCTCCTATTTTTCTTAAGTAGTCAGCACTTTGTAATCAGGACGTGAGGTGAGTACTGGAGCAGGATGGAGTGGCTGTTGTCAACATGTTATGATTTGAGTTTATAAACTTTGTAGGTAAAAGTAAACATTTTATTTACTATATTGAACATAAATTTTAATCATTAACTTTTTTTTCGCTTCAGGATGATACATATACAGAAAGCTACATCAGCACAATTGGTGTGGATTTCAAAATAAGAACTATAGAGTTAGATGGGAAAACAATCAAGCTTCAAATAGTAAGTGATTTTTGGTCTAGAGATTTTTTTGTAAATTGGAAAGTACTTTTTATTTGTAATGTTAATAAAGTTGAATATAAAGTACCTTAAGAATCATGCAGTTATGATAGAGTGGTAGAATAAAAATTGTTTAGATTAAAATGTGATCTGTCAAGTATTTTCCTCACTGAAATTTCTGTTCATAAAGCAGAGAAATATATGTAGTTTTTAAGTCAGACCTGGGCTTACTTTCTTTCTTGTGCTCTTACCAGTGAAGGTCCAAGTTGAAGTTTACCTTGTCTTATATGAAAGTGTAAGTAAAAGACATTTTCTGTATGTCTTGCTGTTCTGAGTACTGTGGAACATTATAAGAAACCTAGGAGAGGTTTTTCATATGTGGCTTAATAGTTGAATAGAAAGTATTTACTTAGCTCTGTTGTGAGTATTTGATAATATATACCAACTCTGTAGAGCAGAATTTCATTGTTGGGAAGGAACTTAGCTTTTCTAACATGTTCGTTTTACTCTTCAGAAAATGGATGCTGGGAGATTCAATGACTTGCCTACCGTTAGTGACAAAGTGAAGTGACTCACAAGTCCCTTCAGTATTATGTGTCCCTCTGTACCCTAATATCCTCAGCCCTCAATTAAAAATGAGAAGTTGTAGCAGTTGTATCTCTTTAAAATGTGTCTGGTTACTCCCATTGTGGACATATCTGTGGCCTTTGAAAAAACTTCTTTGAGTGTCTTTTAGAATAGGCAGTTAGTATTAGGTAACATAGAATACCATTGATTGCTCTTTTCATGGAACAGATAACACACTATGAACTAGAAGGAGCCCTAGATTTGGAGTTAGAAAACTTAGATATGTTGTTCTGATTCTGGTATTAACTAGTTAGAGAATCATGAGTTTAAGTTACTCTTTTCCTGAGACTCAGTTTCTTATCTCTAAAATGGGTATGATGATACCTGATTTACTAACTTATAAAGTATTTGTAAGAATCAATTTGGTAGCTCTGTGTTAGGTTTATAGTAATTTATATGAAAGCCCTTTTTAAACTATTGGGCAGTACACAAATATTATTGATGATATAACATGACCAAATGGATGGATATTTAATACGTTACTTTTTTTCCAGTTGCTCTCTTCCCTTATATAACTCTGGAGGAAAAGAAGGAAATGACAAAAGAACTATGCCTTTTGATACACGTGAACACAACTCATACAGGCAGTCCTTGGGTTACGAACGTCCGATTTAAGGACAGCTTGTATTTAAGAACGGACTACCATAAAGCCTGTTATATTAAAAATTTGAGTTAAATACAGTGAGTGGTTCGTGATAATAAATGCACGCACTTACTTGTGATTCTCCTGAAAACATTGCATGGTTTATCTTAAGTGTTTTATACGCATAGAAAAGTAAAATATATACTGTATACCAAGACAAACATTTGACTAACTGATGCTATATAAGAACCATATGTACCTGTTCCGACTTACGTACAAATTTGACTTAAAGATACACTCAGAATGGATCTTGTTCATAACCCAAGGATTGCCTGTACTCTAAATTAGGGCTTGCAAGGATAAAGTTATCAGAAATGGCTTAAAATACTTTTAGCCAATGCAGAGATGACCTTCCACATAATTTTTCCGATTATATGTGTGTGGAGTGCCAACATTATACTTGGCATCATAAAGAATATTTCAGTAAAGGTTCATCCAAGCCTCTAATCTTAAGTAGGGTATGAAATGATTCTATGATGTGTCATCATTGGTCTTCACAAGATTCAGGCATATATTTGTGAAATACCGTATTTTGTGATTTTATATGTTACTTTCCTGTGGGTTGAAGGGATCATATAGGTGACTCAGTTCTGCCTTTTATCTTCAACAGGAATTTCCTTTCCACCTCTAATGCCTTCTTTTGAACATTTTTGGGAAACTTACTGTTTTTCAAAGCAGCTAGTTCATTTATAAATAATCTCATTGTTAATTCTTCATATTGAGCTGAAGTGAGTTTCCTCTAACCTCTCTTATCCCTCCACCTTTTGGAGCTGCCTGGATCAGAATAATTCCTCTTCTGTTGGCAGCATGCCCTTTAGATGAGTCTTAGCAAAACTTTTCTTCTACCTCTGAAGTCAGTCATACCCTTTCTGAAAGCACCTTTTGAAATTTTGGTTACTCCTGCATTTTATAGGTGCCTTTTATTAAAATGTGATTCCTAAAATCAAATAGATTACAAATATGGCCCAGTCAGTGTCGACTGCTTAAGATGAATTTGGACTTTGAACCCCCACCCCCCATGGATCACTGGGGCTCATCTCCCTGTCTTATCATTAACCTTTCATAGACATGAAAAGAAAGCCTGAGTTTGTATTTGCTGTTCCAATAGTCATCTGTTAGTTTGGGTCTTCAGGAGATTTTTTTTTGGTTTGTTTTTAACGAAAAGAACTGGAGTTCTTAACTTACACTTCTGTTTTTAAAACCTAAATGCAAGATTTTACTTTTATCTCTGTTAAGATTTATCCCTTTTATCCTTATTTCGTCTTGCTTGACTTGAGTTTCCTTGAGTTTTCTAGGTCTTTCAAAATCTTGATTCTGTTGATCTATATTTTAATTATCCCTTCCTTCCAGCATTGCCTATTTGATAAGTGTGACTTCTCTGTCTTTGTCAAAGTTAGTGATTACAAAACATTCAGAAGGGTAAGGCAGATATGGAACCCAGTCGCATACCAAAGAAGTCCTCTTTCATGAAGCATTTATGGGAATGCCTACATTATACCAGGTGTTATACCAGGTACTCGAATTGATTCAGGGTTACAGAGATGAATACCATGGCCCCATAGTAGGAGGTTTTATTTCAGTGGGAGAGACAAACATGAAAAAAATCAGTTACCCTGTTTTATGAGGGGTAATGAGAATTATATACAAAAAGTGATACAATTACAGGAAGGCAGTATTGTTAGGATATAGTCAGGAAAGTTTTCAGTGGTGAGAAGACATCAGAAATTTTACTTTTTGGATGTCGTTGCTTAGCTGTAATTAATTCCTTGTAAACTTTCATCAGGAACCATTTCTGTTAGGCATTTTACATACATTAGTTCATTTAAACCTAATTGAACTTAAAATTCTTAGCAACTATATAAGGTGCATGGTATCTAAGGATTTACAGATGAACTGTTATGTGACTTTACCTAGCACTTAAATAACCAGGAACCTAATTAGATGTTTTGAAGTCAGATTGACTTGACTCCAGAGCTTATGCTTCTCCAAGGATATCCTGAAAGACTGAGGCTCCTTACTGATACAGTAGATCTAAATATTCTTCTGAGCTCTCAGGCTGGTATTTCAGATATTGGAAATGCAGCTTGTATTGTATTTTTCTTTTTAGAGTAACAGTTGTTAACATTTTACTCTTATTTGTTTCATTTCCCCTCCCCCTCGGAATATGTTAAATTACAGACATTATGATATTTTACTCGTAAATACTAAAGTATGCATCTCTGTTTTACTATGTAAACACCATTATCACAGCTAACAAAATTGATACTAATGCCTTAATATTATCTAATGACCAGTCTACATTCAAATTTCCCCAAAATTGTCACTTGTTTTTAACAGATCCATGTTGATTAGGTCTTGTTTTTAGCAGATCCATTTTGGTTAGGTCTTAGAAAAGGAAGTGATTTCACTGAATGCTCCTGAACCGTTTTAAAAACATTTTTTGCCATTTAAGTCAGACGTAAATGGAGATCAACGGATCAATATCAAATTTAGTTAGACTTCAAAACTTCACAACTCTCTCCCCCTGAAGGCTATTACGCCTTATTCTCCACTTGTCTTAGACTTGCAGTCTTTTTTTTTTTTTTTAATAGTAGCTATTTAGTTATTTTCTCATTACTGTTAATCAAAATGTTGTCTTTCACCAGTATCTTCTAGTATCTATGAGTGTTTTAAGTAGCTATTCTAATTATAAAATATGTTTTTGAAAGACCTTCATGCAACTTAGAAGTGTGAGCATTAAGAGGGCTGATGTTTCCATGTCAAATCCTGATAATATTCATAACTAGTAAACCAGACTATTCCCCGTCCACGTGTCCTTTTCTCCAACTGTTTTTAATGGTAGTGTTTGGATTTCTCGATTGTTTTATAATAGTGGGACACGGCAGGCCAGGAAAGATTTCGAACAATCACCTCCAGTTATTACAGAGGAGCTCATGGCATCATAGTTGTGTATGATGTGACAGATCAGGTAAGTCTCAAGAGGAAATGTTACAGCAACAAAGCAGAAAGTTACTATTGGATACATGCCAGGTTCTTTTACCTTGCATATAAGCCATCAGTATTGTTTATACGGCAGGAAACCTTGTCCATGCCCAAGTATAAATGAATCACATAAAAACATATGTTATAAAGCAGTAATCTTTTTAAAATAGGTCCATTGTTATTTCCCCCTTCCATCATTTACATAAATAATAGATTGGCCAACCAAGAACTTTTTTTTAATGTTTTCCTTTAGTCAGTAGAAAACTTAATCAGTTTTACATTTGCTTTCAAGGGACAATTAGACTGACCTTCAGCTAATAGAGCTAAGTCATGTTGAGGAAGAATTTTGCTCTTAAGTTGAAAGAGTCATTTATTCTAGTATTGAAGGCTCTTAAAATCCAAAGTCAGTTTTCAACACAGTCTTAGTTTAGTGATCTTATTCCTTATCTAACATCTCTAGGTGAAAGCAAATGCCTGTTAATACTTTGGTTGTAGTTTTGATCCAGTAAATAACCTTGATTATTCAGGAAGAGTTTCTAGGAAATTGTGGGTTGTTTGGTTTATACTGTGTTTTTGGTGTCAAGCATTATTAGGAATTTGTTCGGCAGGTAAACTTGGGAGAATTGCTAAAAGTGAGATTTTAAGGGTTTCTGTCTATGGAGGATGTGGTTCAGGAATAAAGGAATGAGTAAGATGAACTAAAGGAGGACTTTAAGAGGAGAATATCTGAAGAGTAGCTGTTAGGAGAAGGTGGGGCGGGGGTGGGGTGGGGGTGATCTGAGGGTTGTAACTCTTCTTTTTATCAGAAAGTTAGCAGATTTCAGGATGTTTTTCCTTTCTTTTCAAAGGAAGGAGTAAAAAATAAACTTTGAAAAGTGGAATTTATTCTTCTTGTAGCACGTTAAATTTCACCTCAACTGTGAAATCATAGCTAATGAGGCGATACATAGAAGCACAGGCATTTAGATTCAGTGCCATTAGGAGGAGAGTGGGTGATATCAAGAGGAGAAAAAAATGATGCTAACTTCAAGAGTCTCTAGGAATATTAACTTCCTAAAAATGAAAATTTTTATCCCCTAAATGTGATCAGGAAAAGAAAACTAGCACCTTTATTTTGGGCTTATTTATTTAATAGCATCTTTTAACAGCTTTAATAGCAGCAGACGGCAAGCTCTATTCATAAATCAAATTTTATCATATTTCAAAAACCAGGTTTTATATTGTGTTTGATTTGCATAATCTGAAACAATTAGAGTTGCCTGAGTTGTAGTTCAATGTGTATTTTCCTCTAAAGGTATTTTCGTTCGCACGTCTTCAGGTTCTGATCTCTCATTTAGATATGCATAGTTATTTAATGTGTCAGTTGACTTATTTCCCAGCACTAGTGATTGTTATTTTGTAGTTACAGAGTTGTCTCACTAGCTCTTCTTTATTTGTATGTTAGGCCAGGAAAGATGCTTCTGTGTATCACTTGCCTTATTAGAACAGTTGTGTCCAGAATTATGTTATCCTGCTTAAAAACGTCTGTCTTTTTAGGAGTCCTTCAATAATGTTAAACAGTGGCTGCAGGAAATTGATCGTTACGCCAGTGAAAATGTCAACAAGTTGTTGGTAGGGAATAAATGTGATCTGACCACAAAGAAAGTAGTAGACTACACAACAGCAAAGGTATGCTTAAAGTTTGATTATCAAACTGAATTTGAAGGTGTTGAATTTGAATCATGTATGGGTGCGGAGTCATGCAACAGCCACACAACCATCTTTTAAAACAGACGCGCTCGAGTACTATGACCACTGTGAGTTTGTGCAGTGTTTGTCCAGTAAACATAGTCCTTCCTCACTCTCCATTTCAGGTGGTAAAAATTCACTAAGTGAAAAAGAATAGTAATTGTGCATTATTGTCCTCTTAGGAATTTGCTGATTCCCTGGGAATTCCGTTTTTGGAAACCAGTGCTAAGAACGCAACGAATGTAGAACAGTCTTTCATGACGATGGCAGCTGAGATTAAAAAGCGGATGGGCCCAGGAGCAACAGCTGGTGGTGCAGAGAAGTCCAATGTTAAAATTCAGAGCACTCCAGTCAAGCAGTCAGGTGGAGGTTGCTGCTAAAATTTGCCTCCGTCCTTTTCTCACAGCAATGAATTTGCAATCTGAACCCAAGTGAAAAAACAAAATTGCCTGAATTGTACTGTATGTAGCTGCACTACAACAGATTCTTACCGTCTCCACAAAGGTCAGAGATTGTAAATGGTCAATACTGACTTTTTTTTTATTCCCTTGACTCAAGACAGCTAACTTCATTTTCAGAACTGTTTTAAACCTTTGTGTGCTGGTTTATAAAATAATGTGTGTAATCCTTGTTGCTTTCCTGATCTCAGACTGTTTACCGTGGTTGGTTAGAATGTATTTTGTTTCGATGTTTATATTGGCATGTTTAGATGTCGGGTTTAGTCTTCTGAAGATGAAGTTCAGCCATTTTGTATCCAACAGCACTACCAGTGTCTGTCACTTTCCATGCATAAGTTTAGTGAGATGTTCTATGTAAGATCTGATTTGCTAGTTCTTCCTTGTAGAGTTATAAATGGAAAGATTACACTATCTGATAGTTTCTTCATACTCTGCATATAATTTGTGGCTGCAGAATATTGTAATTTGTTGCACACTATGTAACAAAACAACTGAAGATATGTTTAATAAATATTGTACTTATTGGAAGTAACATCAAACTGTATGGTGATAAGTATTGTTTTAATTCTTATGGTTGAAGGGAGTTTTAAGCCTTGCGTTATACTCGAAACAGCCATTTGTGTGTGCAACCAGGGCATTGTAGACCTCTCTTAGAGCAGCATCTAGTGTGCTTCCCAGATAATACCTTATAAATGACTTAGGGAGGCGTCTGTGCTGTGAGGGATTTAACCAACCCTAGTGGTTCAGGAAGATTGAATTGTACGGAAAACAAGTTTAGAACGTATGCTATCTAGCCTATAATCGCCGATCCTTCTCTAAAACCATTTGAAATGGCTTTATTTGTCTGCATTTTGTTACTCACCTGTGGTGGTAGTGCAGGAAGCTGCACACCTTTCCTAACTGGCAGAAGATCAGACACGTGCTAATACTGTTTCTTCCAGGCTGAGTCAGATTTCAACTGTTTTATCCTCCACAATTGTATAACTTCACGTTGGAGGAAAGTTAAAACATTGAAGTAGAAAGCAGGAAATTGTAGCCCTAAAAATTAACTGAAAGTATGACTGCAGGGTGGGAATTACAAATGAGAGAAATTTGGGTAGAATTTTGCACATATGAAAATTTTGTCCATTAGAACCTTAAGGATCCTAGGGTTTGTTTTTAGTGTGGGGAACAAAAACCTTTCGCTGACACTGGCATTTAAAGGTGATCGAGGTCAGTTTTTTCCTCGGAGTTGAAGTAGCAGCCAAAACACTCTTCACATAGGAGCATGGGATATGGCTGCTATCAACACATTTTATGGTGGGGATCTTTAATTCAGTGATAAAATAGAAGCTAAAAACAAGCCAAAAATTAAAGGTTTCTTTATTTTTCACTAAACAGGCAATTGAAATACATGGTACAAAAATAAGTGGTAAGATCACTGTAAAATGATATGGACAGAATAAATATTCAATTTAATTTTCCATCTATGAGAATTTCACAATAAAATCATAGTTTACTTTGTATTATAGACGTGCTTGTTGGATCTATTCATCCTCACGTAAGGCAACTGACAAATTCCTGAAGGTACCAATAATTATTTGGGTGAAGATCTTTCTGTAATGCTTTAAATATTTTTTTTTTAACCTTATCAATACAATATACAGAGGTAAACTCCATGAACTGTTTTCAAAAGCTGAATGATTCAAAACAAATGTCAGATGTGATGTCATGCACTGCAGTTTTATACAGTAAAAGTTGTTTAAACCAGCAGCTTATTCACAATGAATTAGCAAAAAACATTACAAGAGCTTAACACGCAAGCATATTTACATACTTAGTTTTGAAAATTTTGTTCTTTTCCCCCATTGGTGGTCAAGACTGGGGCTTACCACAAGGTGCTTCAGCATGTTTCACTCTTT
This sequence comes from Dugong dugon, assembly GCA_030035585.1. NCBI lineage: Eukaryota > Metazoa > Chordata > Mammalia > Sirenia > Dugongidae > Dugong > Dugong dugon. The sequence continues at coordinate 100,944,306 of CM057469.1, read as the reverse complement.
GCTTTTATGTATATGCCCATAAATGCGTGTTCCCAAGTACAAACTTTTCAAGCTACCGTGGACTTGAATAATCTGTTCACTTTACAGAGGATTACCGGTTGCCATGTTTTAAGCGGAAGTGACTTCTCTAAGCCATCACAGTCTCTGAACACCCTTGCAGAAATGATCACCATTCTGGTCTGAGCACAGAGGTGCTTGCATTGGAGCTTCCTTTGGTGTACATGTTGCCATTCCAGCATATTTTACAGCAACTCTTCTTTTTGTTCCCATTCCAGCTTCCGAACCAGCCCTGTCTTGACATCGTCTCCCATTTGCAGATGAGCTTAGTCAGGGAGCTACCCCAAGAACTCAGGTCTCCAGACTACCAGTCCAGCTCTTAGTACTGCCACTTCCTACGTTCCACTCATTTTAAGGGACGACTAAGAAACTTTATTACCGGGGTAAACTTGGGATTTTTGTAACTTGCCCTCTAGTAAGCCAGGGTTGGCCGGCCAGGCTGCTTGAATCTAACCTGCACATCTGCTCAAATGGCACTGGCCCCGCAAATAACTAGGCTGAAACCATGTGAGCTTCACTTTTAAAGGAGGTCTTAAACTTCTTAAAGCACTGTTGAAGATAATTAACAGTTGGGTTGATACTCTTCAGTGGCATTCACAGCCAGGTCCAGGGAGTTGGCACCCTTTAGTCACACCTTATTTCAAACGGGAGGAACAAAAATATCTTAAATCATCTTCGGTAAGGTAGCACTTTCTCAGGAAACAGGACACTCCAAAATAAAATATTCACTCAAAATTCCTGTCAATTGAAGTTGATTATAACTAGGTTGTATGGGGACAGAATACCATATTGGGCATTCAACTGCTGTATTAGCCAGTTTGTTTCTATAGGGTTGTCATCTTGAATTTATATGCTGAGACTCCTTTTCATGTGTTTCAAATACAGTAGTAAATAAATAAGCCTAACTGCTAAGGGCTCTTCAGTAACATACTCAAATGGAAAGGCACGTTCCCAGTGCCGACATCAAGAAGCAGGTGAAATACATCAACTGAAAAACAGGCCATTAGCCATGTCTGCCTTTTAAACTAATCCTAGGTTTTTATATTTTACATAAACACTTATAACTGATAATTATTTGCTAAGGAGGATTTTATATGTATGGCAACTAAAATTAATATGGAGATAACAGAATCGTGATAGTTTAATTCTGATTGTGTCCTTAAGCATTATGGTAAACCATACCACAGTGGCATCAGGTACTCAAAATACTGCATTTTATATGACTACTATTGAATTTTGTAGTTTCCTTTCTAAGATTTAGAACTTAATGGCTCATTTTCAATGACTAAAATCTGAGATGTTCTGAAGCAGAAAGCCAAAAGATTTGACAGTAGGACTTTAGTTCACATGGAAGTGGATGGTGTGGTGGCGATAAAATTATGTGGCTCAGCCCCTCAAACTAGAGTCCTAAATTTATTTTAAAGAAGGTAATTTTGCATGTTAGAAGTCTGCTTACGAGAATAACTGCTCCAAAGTCACCCACTTTGGGTTCAAGGTGATTTGATCATTTCTTTATAAACAAAACATCTCCCTTTCTCGAGTGCCCTCCTAAAATGATTATTTGGAAGGGGTTTGGAAAAAAACTTGTAAGTGCTCATTTCACATATACTCAAGTATGAACAACCCTTTCCTTATCAGCCTACTGTAATACTAAAATTATAAGGGAAAAAAATGTGCTTTTTCCTTCCATGTTCATTCATGGCCCAAACAGAACTTTTTTTGTGAGTGCTTTTGTTTTTGTAGAATTTGCAGTTAACAAGCAATAACCGATCACTTTTTGCTTCAGAAAGCTATAGGATTGGTGCTTTAAATGGTTAATTCATAGCTTTTTTTTCCTGTCAACATACTTAATGTCAACTCCCACGCAACAAAGAATTTCCTTCACCACTGACCGTCTTAGTTTCTGTGACTAACCAGACTGATCCTATCCCTTTCCTTCCCTTCCCTGCCCAGCTGTCACCTTCCAGGAAAGGAGTTAGAGGGATGCGTCCTCCCAGAAGTAACCTTATCCTTGATAATCAGCTCCGTAGTCCTGCCAAAGCTCAATGGCAATCCCCTAAGTCCCTGGCACATCTTCCTTTAGAAATATTATTTAGGAAGATGGACCCTTAAGCCCTGACCTATGACACAAGGTGCCATAATAGTCCAAAGCAATTTGGAGAGGCTATTCATCCCTCCCTCCCCTTTTCATTTGCAAACTAAAGGTTAAAGTGTCTTCTAAAATCTTCAAAGGAATTTTACAGTAACCTAAGCTTCATGTTATAAAAAGACCCAAGCCCCAGGCCAGCATTCACTTTCTCAGTCTCTCGGGCCCTCGTGTGCCCGCAGGTACCGAGAGCCGGACAACTGCTTCCTCCTGCGAGCGGGTGGAGGAGCTGAGGCGCTCCGGGCGCTCTCTAACTGGACAGAGGGAGAAAGGAGGTCTTCTTAGCATTGCTTCGTCAGAAATTGAAAAGCCACCTGCTCTTTGTGGAGAAGCACCAAAAGGAGAACCTTAGTTTGGAAGGATCCACTCAAAATAAAAACAGTAACTCAGTAGCCCTTACTTCATGGAAGAGAAAGGCATAAGCTAAAACTTTTAATAAGAGTTAATTTTCCTCTTGACTTCAGTTTTAAATGGCTTTGGCAAAGACTTCCTGAAAGCTGGTTTCTCCCACCAGCCAGGTTTTGGCCGACAGATTACATCTCTGCCTGAGAAGATGCCTGAAAGAGAAAGGGAAGCGTTTGTTAAAGGCATAATGTGGAGAGAAGGATACGACCACAGCAATCACCGTGTTCATTTTAGAACTAAGATGACTATTACACTCAGACTACTTGGATGCAAATACAGGGATTCCCTGCTCTTAGCATGCCTAGATTTCATCCTTCATCTTCTGTCTAGAGTGAATTCTCATCTAGAAAATCTTGTATAAGTACAACAGGCATATTGGCTGAAGGCAGTGAGGGGGAGTCAAAGTCCGAATTGCCAGCATAGTTGGTTCTGTCTTTTTGGGATCACAGGGTCCAGGTGTGGAATTAGAGCAGCTAGGTGGTGGGAAACCCAGGGTGGGTACTCCTCCCCCATCTCCCTTTCCCGTCACTCCCCTCTGACTTTTCTTAGGGACCAAAAGAAAGTTGTACTAGTTGGTTTTCCTTTTCCTAAGTGTCTTAAGCATGCCTCCTCCTAATATCCCCCTGGCCCTTTTCTGAAGGGAGTGGTATGGAAAATTTGCAGGGACCCTTTGTGGGAAGGGTGGGGAGCAGAGTTACCAGTAACTGTGGTTTCTGTGGCTACTTGGCGCTGTCAGAGTTGCCTAGGGATAGGGTACCAAATGAGTTGGGTGACAAGAGCCTGCAGAACAGGGACAGCCTAATAATGGCCCCATGCTGGAGAGGTGTGCAAGGGCAGAAATAAAAAAGTTAGCTATAGGTAAGTTTTACTTCTGTTGTCCTTGGGTGGTGGGGGAGTAGTAGTGTTGGTGAAGAGGCTGCCATAGAAGTGGGGGAGCATGGGGCACCCTAGTCCCCAGCAAGCCGCAGCAGGGAAGGGTGCAACAGTCGTGGAAAGCACGACAGTGGGCTGAAGGATGCATTACGCTGGAAGACCCACGACCTTCTTCCCAGCAGTGGGAGTGGCCCCTTCAGCACCATGGGCTGTCTTCTTCCAGCATCTCATGCGTCTCAATGCTCTGAGCGCGACAGCTTCAGAAGCAGCCAATGGTTAGAGCAGCAGCTCCAGAGCAATAATCACTGGGTTGAGAGAGCAGATTTTCTTCTTTTGGGGTGCTCTGCTTACCTGGTTAGACCCCTTCACACTGGCGCTCCTTTGCTGTCCCTGGCTTATTGCCCGGGGTGAGGGTGCAGCCAGCCAGCATGTCCAGAGAGGCTAAGATAGAGTCATACACATGGTCTGCATGGCTCTCCAATTCACCGGACTGCGCCGCGATCCTCCCCAGGACATCCTTTAAAACTAACAAATGGGGTTCAGGACTGTTAGGCCAAAAACTCTGCAAGTTGTTCCCAAAAGAACATGCAACGGTGTATCTTTGCACAAAACAGGATCGTGGCGGTCATGGTACTTTTCTTAACAGTGACTCTCCAGGGCCTTTGGGGGCGTTGGAGGGGCTCTGCTGTTAACTTCTGATTAAGGCTCAGAGAAGATCCACTGGCTCCACTGTGGAACTACAGAAGGCGAAGGGCACACAGACGTGGTTCTCTGGTGACTGGTATTACCTGACTTAGGGATGAGACCTGGGGTGCACAGATCCTTTCAGGCAGAAAGCTTAAATGAAACAAGACTGGGACTCTGGGCCTTGCCACCAAGTCCTATCACCTCCCGCTGGCCCGGGGTACTTTAATTTAGCATGTGTATAGGGCTCTAAGGAGCCCTGGTGGCACAGTGGTTAAAGTGCTCAGCTGCTAACCAAAAGGTTGGGAGTTTGAACCCACCAGCCATTCTATAGGAGAAGGATGTGGCAGTCTGCTTCTGTAAAGATTACAGCCTTAGAAACCCTATGGGGCAGTTCTACTGTTTTATAGGGTTGCTCTGAGTTGGCATTGACTTGACGGCAACAAGTTTGATTTTTTGGTTCAGTAGTGTATTTGGGAATGCTTGTGAATCTTTTTTTGTGGGTCCCAACTGAATGAATTAAAAAAAAAAAAAAATCTGAAAGCAGGCTATGACAGGAGTGTTGGTGAGGCCAAGATTCACACCTAGTGTTGAGTAAGAAATGTTCATTTGAGGAAGGGATGGGCTAGGTCCAGAGTGCATCATGTACGGCACGCTTGTTTTTTTCTCTCTTAAAAAGTTTATTTCTTTTGTGAAGCACAAAGGCTGCCTTAGCTTCCTGGGCCTTTATCAACTGTGCTAACACGCTCCCTAGTTTCCTGCCACAGCTGCAACGTCTGCCCGCAGAGGAAGTGAAAGGGGAAGCTGCTGATCTACAGACAATGCTGACTGGGTGAGCGGAAGGAGGAGAAACAGGCTGGCTGTGCTGAGATGGCCCCCAGGGAAGCCACAGCAATGCGGTGTCATCAGAGCAAAGCCTTGTCCCGACAGCTCACAGCTCACGAGTGCCGGCAAGGCTGGCACGGGGCTGCAGCCAGGAGGTGCAATAAAGCTTGCCTCCAAGGGTGACTGGACTGGCTTCTCACCACGCATGCTCATCAGACCTTTATTCAGTACTCTGCCTTGTCAGAATTCAGGGGACCTTTATTTTTTGAAACTTTGAGATAAAGCTGTTTTAAACTTCCTGTTGGAATCTGTGAATGGGACCAAGTAAAAGGGAAGCTGGGAATGGAATGAAAAAACTTTTCTGAGTGAGATTTTTGTTTTTTAATTGAACACATGCATACAGGGCTCTGATATGGCTCAATGCCAACAGGGTCAAGACTCTGATCCAATATAAGGAATGTGGGTGTGAGAATGATCAGACTGTGTGCCAGAAGCACCTGGGTCAAAAAGTACTGACAACCTGCCAGATTTTTGTGTCTAGGCCTATGGCAGGGGGTGGCGATAGGGACATTTGGAGGGGAAGGTAAATTCTTAAAGATCTTAAATCCTTAAGACGATGCTGAAGCTGAGTAAGAAACCCAGCTCTGAGGGCGCTGGGTGGAGTGTTAGCGCTGAGCCTTCCCTGGCTGATGAGGTGCTGCTGAAGAAAGAGGACGGACCTCGCTGCGAGAGGTGTGCAGTGTCAAGGGGGAACATTTTCACTGAATAGCCAAGTTCTCCGTTATTTCGAGTGGAGGATGGGGAAGGGAAGTATGTCAGTCTGAAAGAGCCTGGATACATATCTGAAAACTCCAAAGCTGCCTATTTTAGCCAGTAGAATACCTTCAGATCCCTTTTGAGAGAAGAGCAAAGTGAGGTGTTCTTCGTACAGATTCAGCATTGGTAAGTATTACTGAATTAGTTTTTAAGTGAAGATCAAAGAACCCATAGTTACAAAAAGAGCCACTTTTACATGTGCCCCTTGGTGCGTTTCCTGTCCCGCTCAGGCCCCGGAACCTCCAGACACCATGGTGGCAGCAGGGGCCGGTGCATCGGGCTCGAGCCAGGCTGTACTGCCCTTCCTAGCTGTGGGGGCCAAGACAAGCGAAAAACTCCGTCAGGTGGGAGTAATCACAGGGCTGTGCTTAGCTGAAAAAAGATGGATATGTCAACTGCTTCAGCACCACGTCTGGCATCTGGTTTAGAGTTGACTAAAACGCTGGAGTGACTACAAGTAGCAAAGGAGCCAGGCGTACTGAACTTCTGCCCCAATGAAGAACCAACAGAAGACCCTGGTTCGAGGGAACACAGGAAGAGCCAAGCAAAAGCCCTAAGAGGGCAGGGCACTGCAAATGACTCCCTAATTCACACTGGATAATCACTAACGTGGTCAAAACCCTTCTCCTTCAAGGGCTCCCTGTCGTCGAAACCCCCCAACACTAGTGGTTCTCAACTCTGGCTGTTTTGCCCCCAGTGACATTTGGCAATGCCTGGAGACATTCTGATTTGTCACAACTTAGAGGGGAGGAGTGTGCTACTGGCATCTAGAGGGTGGAAGCCAGAGATGCTGCTGAAGATCTACAATGCACAGGACAGCCCCCACAACAAAGAATCCAACTCAAAGTGTCAACAGAGCCAAGGTTGAGAGATGCCGTTCCAGACCACCTCCCCAACGGTCCCGGTGAGGAAAGTTCCTCCTCACTGCCTCTTAAGCTTCTGTGTGTCCTACCCATATGGGTTTATGCCATTTGCTTCCAACATAAACCCCACTGCAAAACACAAAGCGAGGCGTAAGACAGCTGGCTTTTTTAGCACTAGGCTGTAAGGTCTTACAGAAAATTAGGTGCTGCTCTTGGGGGGTCTATCAGCTCATCCTTTTAGCCTAGCACTCTCCTAGCTCATCATTCCTATCATGCATCTCCCCCGCACCCCCCGCCCTGGGCCAATGATGCATGCAAATCCTTGGCACCCTGCATACTTAGGTGTACTCTTGAAATCTGTGATTTTTACACTTTCCTAAACTGGGAATCCATCCGGCAAAATGGGCTTGAGCGTGCTTTCTGTTCACACTGCCACTCTGGGCAACGCCCCCCGCCCCAGTTTACTTCCTCCAACTATTCCCTGCGAGTAGGCTGACTGTTCTCAAATCCTCTTGAATGAGAATCCTTTTCTGAAACAAATCCTCCCCCAAAGCGTAACACAAACCACATAACCAGCCAGGAATTCAGCCAGAGAGCTGGAGAGGGTGGGGAACCCCGAGGCTGCCCACTTTGAATACTTCAGCCCTAGATTAAGGACCTTGATTCCAACTCATAGCGACCCTGTAGGACAGTGTAGAACTGCCGCGCAGGGTTTCCAAGGCTGTAAGTCCTTACAGAAGCCAACTGCCCCATCTTTCTTCCGTGGAGCGGCTAGTGGGTTCGAACTGCCAAGCGCTTTGTTAGTAGCAAAGTACGTAACCACTCCAGGATTCAGAAAAACCAGAGCAGAAAAAAGTTTAGTTCTTGCAGGCCTGACACAACTTTTAATCAGCTTACTCTTATGGCCGCGACTGCCTTGTCATATGTGCTTGCAGGGGGCAGCTGGGAAGGGAAAGGGGCTGAGGGGCGGCGGTGGTGTGAGGCACTGTCAGACTGTCTGGGACTCCAGTGGCAATGGGTGTGTGTGGGAGGGGCCCCTGCAATACTGGCTCCTTAACAGTGACCGTATGGGTCCCTGAGTCTCTGAGCCCCTGGGCCTGCTGTGGAGAGGGATTAAACTCTGGCTAAATTCAGAACCTGAAACAAGCACCTCACCTGGGGTATTATCCAACAGGCACTGTAGAAGACTCTCCCCTGTCTGTAAGACGCTCTCCGTCAGGAGCTGGTGTTCATCTATATCTTTCTTAATTTGCTTAAAGAGTATCAGAAAAGAAAAGGAAAAAAGCTTTGTTACTATCACTTTGTAAGAAAGATTATTCAAAATGAACACCACGCAGAGTAGCTAGATTCCCCTCTATCCTGGAAGACAAACCCCACCCAGTTTCAGAATCTCCAATTAAACAGCTCAGAAGTTTAACCTCAGCTTTAGCCCAAAGTCAATCATTTTTTCTGTATACACTTTGACAGCAGAAGAGTTTTCTTTTCCCTGGAAGAACCCAGCTGGTTCATGGGCTACGTGGAGTCAGGACTTCCCTTTGGTGCCTCGCCTCATGGGGTTCCCTTTAATTCAAAACAAGATGTATTCCATTTGAATGGATCCAATGAGAATACAAGGCACCTGCCATTAAATCAATGCCTCCCCTCATTCTAGGAACACCTACAGGACTAACTCCCCTTGGGCCTCAGCATCAGGAAAACTGAGTCTCTGGAGCCGCTCATTTGTTCCTCTTAACAGGTTTTGATTCCGACTCATAACGATTCTGTAGGACAGAGGAGAACTGCTCCATGGTGTTTCCAAGGAGCAGCTGGTGGATTCGAACTGCTAACCTTTTGGTTAGCAGGTGAGCTCTTAACCACTGTGCCACCAGGGCTCCTCCAAACCCTGTAGCTGTCGGTTTTTGATGCTCCTTCAGCTGCTAATAAGTGTCATCAAATCCACGGCCCAACTTTAGTCCGGCGCGAAGAACTTGGTGGTTCACATTTTGAGGTGATAATTTTACTCTTGGATTTACTATTTTTCAGTCTTCACTATTCCTTTGCCCAGATCCTTATACGTATTATTTTATTCTTTAGGACTCTATGTAGTTTCTATGCTACCTTAAACCCACTGTGTAATTAAGACAAAGTAAAAGTATATGAGAAAATGAGTCACAGTTAAGATACATGATTAGCTATATATGCACATACATTTATTGATGTTAAGCAGGAGTCAAGGTAGTTCCTACATATGCATGAGCCACACACCATTCTTCAGGGGAAGAGGATGATGAGTACGGTCCCACCTTGTGACACAGCTGTGTGGGCGACACGAGGGCTAGGCTTCAGTGACCTGCAGGGGCATCTTCTGGCTGGCCTCAAAGCTGAGGCGCAGAAGGATGGTATGAGGGATAAAATGGAGCTCTTTACTTGGCCCTGCACTCTGACGACCTTGTGGCAGAGCACCTGCTCTGACTGGGCTGAGTCACCTGGGAAAGGCCATTAAGATTAAGTCCAAGGAGGGCAATTTCCTTCAGAGAGCCTGGCATGGGGGCACCTCCTGGGACCTGCTGCACAGCTCTACGCACACGGCCACGCACTTCCTCAGGCTCTCCCTGGGCAGGAACTCATGGCAATCTCTCCACTCAGGCAGGAGACAGCATTCCCTCCAGGTGGGGGCACCTGGCCCCACCCACCCAGGCCCAGGCCAGGCCCCTCCCCTAAGTTTTAGCCGGCTTCCAGAGTTGGAAAACAAAAGCCCTCCCTCCAGCTGGGGTGTGGTCAGAGTGAGGCTCTGAGTCAGGGGCTCCCGGGAGGCTGTGCAGCCTGCCTCATGCTAATATAAACCAGGCCCTCCTCTGCCAAAGACATACATCAGGCTACAAAGTTCTAAAAATGTAAAGAACTCTCCCAGAAAACTCCTTCTAGACTACCATGAGGCTCAGACCACAAACACCTCTGTGCTCCATGAAGCTCCTAGAAAGGCTGGCCAACTAGACATGCTGATTAGTTCAGCCAAAGTTAACATTATACTTAGGGCAACTATATAATTTATCATCCAAATCAGAACACTTCTGAGACTGAAAGGGGCAACCTATAATAATTATGCCAGAACAACAGGTGGAAACCAGGACATTACAGCTACCCTAAACATGCTTGATCTAGGATAGCGTTAACCGGAACCCACAATTAAAGAGTTACTTTTAAAAATAACAGAACTTTGATGAACCTTAATGGAAAAGGCAAAAAACCAAAAAACAAAAACCCAAGACAAACAAAAAACACTTAGCACACCAGGGCTGTCGGACAGAACTTTCTGTGACAGAAATGTTCTACAGCTACATTGTTCAGTGCAGTAGCCTTGAGACTGGTGGTGGCGCCTGAGCGTTTGAAATGTGGCTGGTGCAAGTGAAGAACTGAATCTTCACTTTTACTTAAGTAGATTTAAATTTAGACAGCCATGTGTAGCTAGTGGCTACTGAATGGATAGTGCCTCTCCATAATTTTTCAAATGCCTCAGGGTTGGTAAGTTGTAAATTACCCTTAAGTATTTTTTTAATATAATTTTATTTACTTGGTTGTTGAGAATACACACAGCAAAACATACACCAATTCTACAGTTTCTCCATGTACCTTTTAGTGACACTGATCACATTCTTTGAGTTGTGTAACCATTCTTCCCTCCTTTTCTGAGTTGTTCCTCCCCCATTAACACCAACTCACTGCCCCCCTAAGGTTCCTAGCTAATCTTTCAAGTTGCTGTTGTCAATTTGAGCCCATATAGTTCTTAAAAGAGCATAATGCTTAAGGAAAACATTTTTTTTTTACTAGTTAAGCTAAACTACTGTTTGGTTTTAAGAAGACTTCAGGAGATGTTTTTGGTTTAAGGTTTAAAGATTATCTCAGGGCAATAGTTTCAGGGGTTCATCCAACGTTCCTTCATGGCTCCAGAAAGTCTGGAGTCCCTGAGAACTTGAAATTCTGTTTTGAATTTTCCCCCTTTTTGATCAAGATTCTTCTATGGAATCTTTGATCAAAATGTTCAGTAATGTTGAAAGCGGTCATCTAAGATACAGCTATTGATTCCATCCTATCCAGAGCAAAAGCGAATGAAGAAAACCAAAGACACAAGGAAAATATTAGTCCAAAGGACTAAAAGACCACATGAACCACAACTTCCACCAGCCTGAGCCCAGAAGAACTAGATGGGGCCTGGCTGCCACCACTGACGGCTCTGACAGGGATCACAATAGATGGTCTTGGACAGAGCAGGAGAAGCATGTAAAAGAAAATTCAAATTCACAAAAATAGACCAGACTTACTGGTCTGACAGAGACTGGAGGAACCCCCAAGACCAAGGGCCCCCCACACACTGCTAACTCAGAACTGAAGCCCCTCTTAAAGTCCACCTTTCAGCCAAACATTACACAGGCCTATAAGACAAACAACAATCCACGTGAGGAATGGGCTTCTTTGGTTCATCAAGTATACGAGACCAAATGGGCAACACCTGCCCAAGGGCAAAGACGAGAAGGCAGGAAGGCACAGGAAAACTGGATGAATGGACACAGGAAACCCAACGGAATGCTGACAAATCACAGGCACTGCAACCAATGTCAGGAAACTATTTGTGTATAGGTTTTTTAATAAGAAGCTAATTTTGATTAAAGCTAAATATAATCTATCTTCTCGCAACTCTATTTGTTCAGGGAAATAATTCATACAATTTAGGAAGTTTTTCAACATTGAGAATTTGGAAACAGGGCTTTTGATTCGATTTCAGGTGAAACAGTCATTCGAGCCACAACATACCAAGCATGTGAATTACCTGAGGTTCTACTCTGTAATCAAGTAATTCAGCCACAACTGTGGTGGTGAAAAAGCCAGAAAGCCAGAAGCCAGGATCACATATTTACCCGGTAAAGCTGCAGAGAAGACTTGAGGCCTGTAAGATTGGACTTGGGTGGAATCAAGTGGTCTGTCACGTCTGCTACATTATACAGCCAGTGGATCAGCTCTTCCAGCTGACAGCAAAATGTCTGCTTAGACAAACAAAAGAATGTGTGTTGTTTCTGACTGAACTGCTACTTACAATTATCAAGAGGCTAAAAACATCAGTGGGTGTCCAGAAGACTGACCCTGCACCTTTTCCGAGCTCTTCTTCCTGTCCCCCTACCCCCAGGACTCCAGACCTCTGCCAGAACAATAGGAAAAGCCCCACCTCATTCTATGTCCCCTCAGCCTGATGAGACACCAAAAATGACATGCTGAGAAGACATTGCAGGTGACAGTGGGGCAGCTCAGAGCAGGGGGACAGCCCAGAGCGTGCTGCCACAGAAACCAATCCTTAGGTCAGCACCGTGCTACCCTACCAAACTACTTCTGTGGGAAACATCAACGGAAAATGACTATAATTGTAACTAACTTGAATCCACAGCCAAAGATAATGGAATTAAAAAGGTGTTCTGCCCCCTTCACTGCCCAGGGAGCAGGGCCCCAGACTCCAAAGTCAGCTGCTTGCCCTGGGGAGGCTGTAAGGCAAGTACTTCACCTCACGGAAGTATCTCAATCTTTTATCACACAAAAGGTACATGGTACCATTTGTCCTATCTGCTTTACAGGACAAATAAAACAATCCACATGCGATCACAGGGAAGGTTATAGCCCCACTGTAGTGCTAGGAAACGCTCCTAGTGTGGGCCCATGGCTGGGGGGAGGGGCCTGTTGCAGTGTGGATGTGCTGTCCCCGCACTTACCCCCAGGAGGCAGGGGCCGCAGGACCCTTAGAGTTTACAGCCACCATGCCTGAACCTTCCTCCTGTATCAGTTGGTGAGAAGCCCTTGATATGTCATTTAACCTGCACAACCTCCCGAAGAGGCAGACAAGCAAGCTCAATAGAATGAGCTAAAATTCCCAAGGCAGCAGCGCCAAGATTCAGACTCAGATCTAATGCTGATGCGTCATTACATGGAGTGTTAATTTCATCTCCATATATTAACAGGCAGGCTACAAAAAGAAGGGTCTGTGACTAAGAAGTCTAGAAAATGGTGCATCTAATGCCCACCACCTTGGTGAGTCACATCACTTTGGTATACTGAAGTCTGAGAAGTCCTACAGTCAACAAAGCCACTTACCTTTGTTTAGCCCAGTGTTTAGTAAATGCATCCGAACACAGAATGCTTTATGTGCAGAATACCTCTTCACGTCCTCAAGTCAGGAGTGCTGGGAAGCAGCCTGAGGTGGTGGCTAAGCACTCAGGCCCTCCAGACAGCCTGCCTGGGTGTGCTTTCTGGCTCTTGCCCTTGCCAACTGTGAGGCCTTGGGCAAGCTACCTAACCTTTCTAAGCCTCTTTCTCCAATGGTAAAATGAGAACAGTATTTACCTGGTAGGGCTTGTGAGGATTAAATAAATTAAGGTATGGTGCCCAGAACATAAAAAGTGCTCAGTCAGCATTAACCAGCACCGTTACGACAGCACTGACTGGAGGAAGAGGCTGGATACCTCCCTGCGAAGCCCCCTAACCTTAGCGTCTTTACCTTCACACACTGCACAAGCGATTTTCTCTGGTCTCCTTCTCTCCCGGGAGGCTGCCCGTCAGCACCCGGGTCTGCGAACGCCCGCTGGTCCAGCATTGTCTGGCAGGAGAGGCGCGCTCTCAGTGGTCCAGAGGGCACCCCCAAGGCCTGGCTGCTGGCCAGACTGCCTTCCCCTGCAGAGTCTCGGGCTCGGACCAAGGAGTGCAGGAAGTGGTGGTTCTGGCTCCCAGAGCCCCGGGACTCTGGAAGCACAGTCACAGAGGGAAGCTGGCTTGGGCTAGAGTCTGATGGCAGAGAAGCTAGGCCATCACTGTCTGAGACTTCCAGGGAGCTCTGTCCTTTGGCGGTCCCGGTGGGCAGGGGCATCAAGGTGGGAACGGAACCTAGATATGAAACCAAACTAGAAACCTGTGTCAGCCGAGCAGGCAGGGCAAGATATTCGTCTTCGCTCTCCACCTCCTCTTCTGCTTCCCATCCAGACGCCATGTAGGTGGGGCGTGGGACACTCTGGCCGGCCCCCTTCTCCCTCTCTGGCTTGGACGAGGGCCACCCTCCGCCCTGTGTCCTCAGCGTGGGAGAGCTCCCATCGAGGTGTGTGCCCGTGGGAAGCCAGACTTTTGGGCCCCTCAGGGCTGGCTCTCTGCTCTGCCAAGGAGCAGCCCTACTCCCTGAGGCTCTGAGGGTGGATGTGAGCTGGCTACAAGATGACAAGCCCACGCTGCCCTGCTTCTGGGGCACTCCAGGGGGCCAGCGCTGAAGGCCTGGCTCTCTGGCCCCAGAGAACAGCACGGCAGTGGCCTCTGCTGGTGGGCAACTGCGGGCAACATTAGTGGGTGACTTCAGGGTACTTGCTGGGGAGACGGAGAAGCTATCCAGGTCTACACCAGAGTCCTGTAGCACAGACTCTGTCAGCATGTGGCTGTCAAGGTGCTTTGGGAGTGGAGGACCAGGCCTCAGGGGATAAGTATAGTCAAGCAGGTCTTCATACTCTTTGTTTGGGTTCCAGAGAGGGGAGCGGCGGTCAGGGGAAGGAGGCAGGGAATCTGGCAGCACGCAGGCCCAGTACTCGGCCTGGAAGGAGAGGCGTCTCCTGCCCGGCCCAGCAGCTCCACCTTCAGAGGACACAGGCTGAGGTGACCAGTGGAGCTGAGGCCCTGGCCCCACCACAGCCGGGGGCAACTGGGGGACGACCAGGTCCAGAGAGGAGGAGACCCTGGCTGGGGAGCAACTCTGAGGCTCCACATTGTCTTGGCAACTCTGGACACTGCTGACCGGGGATGAGGCAGAGATGCTGTGGCTGGAAAGCTGAGGAGGAGCAGGGGTACCTGGGCTCACCCTGGATGTCCACCTTGACGAGAAAGGGAAACCTGAGACGTGAGGCTGTTGGCTGCTGTCCAGCACCTGGGGTGACTTGACTGGGGACGGGTCATCTTCAGTGTCAGCATCGTGTCCTGAGCAAAGGGCTGTAGTTCTGGGAACGGTAAGGGTCTGAGGTAGCTCCTCTGAGGCAGAAAGCTTGGTCTCCTCCAACTGCAGTTAAGAGGGACGAAAAAGCACTCAGGTGAAAATAATCGGACTACGTTTCATTCTTAGATGGCAAGCTGGAGTTTTCTTTGGATGCCCAGAAAACATTCAGGAAAAGTCTCAAAGGGAAGAGTACACTGTCCGAGGCAAGCAGCAGACACAGAGTGTGTGCTGCTAGTGGCCAGCCAGGAGACATGGCCTGCTCTGGGGGGCAGGACTGTTGTCCCCAAACTGACTTCCCACCCCCTGGTGCTTCCAAAAGTTGTTCCTCTGCAAATATCCAGTTCGTGAGTGAGAACTCGCATAGGCCTGCCATGCTGAAGCTGGAATATACTACCTAAACTTTGAGGAGTATGTCCTGGACAGACAAAACCCTCCATCCTTTTGTCACTGAAAGGAGCCACATGAGAGCCCAGGAGGCAGGTGTCCCACCATGCCACACCCCCTCAGCTCACACACTGAATACTGGCAGAATGAGTCATTCACCTCAGCTTCCTCACTTTGAATTTTTAATGTGCCCAATGGGGAACTCATCCCCAAGGGAGGCAGGATAGCAGAGTGGTTAAGGGCCTGGGCTTTGAAACCAGACAGACCTGAAATCAAACTCATTCTCTGCCACTTTCCAGATGTGTGACTTTGAGCCTGACTTCCATCACCTGTCAATGGGGATAATAACAGAATCACCTCATCAGGACGTGAGGATTACATGCACTCGTGTGTGAAAAGCACGCAGTGAGTTCAACAAACTAGACTCATACTCGTGAGACAGCCCACTTGTGTGTTTGTTTACTTGCTTCCTGCCTCACCCCATCTCTGCCTCACAGGTGCCCGGAGCCTCCCACTGCCCTTGCTGCCCAGCAGGTGAGGCCCAGCCTCTCTTCTCTCCCAGACGGTGGTGCTCAAAGCCTCCTCACAGGAGGGGGGTCTGTGGGGGGAGCTTGCAGCAGCCAAGGCCACAGCGGCACAGAGAAGATCAAAGCCATTCCCAGTAAAGGCCTGGGCAAGCAGAACATAACAGGAGGTCAAGAGTAGGAGGGACGGATCATTCGGGTCACCCTCCCAATTACACTGAGGGCTCGAAAGATTCAGTGACTTGCCCAAGGCCACAGAGCCTGGTAGAACCCACTGCCCCAGCTGACTCCCACTAAAAAAAGTTGTCTTACAGTCAGGGAGTACCAAGAAATTCTCCTTGTCAAGGGGCAGTGCCGCCTACCACAGAGGCTTCCGAGCCACTAATGGGCCCACAGCCCTAACACCCACCTCCCCCAGTCTCCAGGCCTAGCTCACCAGGTCAGAGCTCCCGGCCATCCCTCTGGGCAGCAGGCTCTTGGCCATGGCATCCCCAGTCCTCAGAAGGTCACCCAGCAGTCACTTCTGAGGAACAGGAGATGCCGTGGACAGAGCCCCCTGCTGGCCCAAGGCCCAGCTCTCCAGCTGAACCTGTAAAACAGAAATCAGGATACCCAGGCTCCCCCCTGCCACCCACTTTGCACAGTGGCTGGAAAAGCATGTAAAGTTGGTGACAAAGGGCGGAGCATACTCCAGGGGATGGCTCTGGGTAAATCTACAGTCCCGTCTGCCTTAGCACCTACCTGGCTTCCCACAGAGTGCAAGGTGTCTCCAGTGCTCGTGCTGGCAGAAGGACACAGGCAGCCAAGAGCAGGCTTAGACCCACCAGCTACCGACTCTCTGCTGGTGCTGCTAGCCCGAGGCTGGAGGGCTCCAGAGGGACAGCCAGGGGCAGCCCCCACTGAGCAGGCCAGGGCCGGCAGCCCCTCTGCCCCCCACATAGGGGAGGCGGGCCCTCCCTCAGCTTCCAGGCCTGCCGGCTGCTCTCCGCTTGCCGGCCCCAGGGTGGCCACGTCCTGCTCCCTGCAGCTCCACCTCCCATAGAGCTGGGCCTTTGTGTCCGAGGGTGCTTCCACCTCTGCCTTTTCCTCACCCAGGGCCATTGAGTCGTCCCCAGGTCAGGGCCGCTGAAGCCTTCAGCTTCCTACAAAACAGAGGAAAGGGAGAGAAGAACAGAAATTTTCTGCATCTGCGTCCAGGTAACCTTACTCTTGAACGATTAAAGAAAACGCTCTTTGTTCAAGGAAGGAAGGAAGGAAACAGTGGCTACCTTTTCAGAGAAGGGTTGACATCCTGCTTCTCCTTGGCCTCAGACCCTTCACAGGTGACACAGAAGCACATTATTGTGTTCTCTGCTTTTGGAGTGACAGTACCGTCCCCAGCAACAGGCACCCAGGAGGGTCAATGCACGTCCAAGTCAGAGGCAAGGTGTGGGTCCTGCCTAAAGTCGTCTTTTGCCCTTGTCCCTCTGGCCCTGCCCCACTGCTTAAGAGGCCCTGGCCTGGGCCTCTGGTGCGGGGCCCCGACACGGGTCTGCTGTAGCAACGTCCCTGTTGGCAGGAGGCTCGGGCCTGGCTCTGACTGCTCTGCTCTAAAAACTCTAGAGAACAGCAAGTTGGGGCATGCCCAGGCCTTGGTGGAGCCCCGCAAGGATGCTCCCCACGATTCTTGGCTGTGCCTGCCGGGGGAGGCAGGATGCTCTCCAAGCAAAGAAACCACACCCCAGGCTGTGAAGCAGCTGGGGCTTCTCCTTCTGAGGATGGCCAGTGACCAGAGAGAGAGATCAGCAACTCTCCTGACACCAGCTTGGGTTATGCTTAACTTGGGCATGGAGGGAATCTATGGAAATCCAGGTGGGTAAAGTGGTCATGTTCACGGAGCATGCATGCATGTGAGAGGGAGGGAGAGAAGGAGCCAGGCAGCCACAGGCAGGCAAGGGAGCTCAGGGCGGGGACTCAGGGAGAGAAGGAGAAAAAAGATCTCCCAAAATATGGCTGTACCAATATGAAGAGCTTCAGAGACAGCAAAGAAGGCCCACACATGGCTAACTGTCACAGCGAGTGCTGCTGGCTGGGAGCAGTGGGGGGATATGGCTGGGGGGCCAAAAAGCTAACAGGAGTTTTGGAGGAGGGGGCAGAGGAACCTTAAGCCCTCACTCAGGATGTCTGCAGTCACCTGGCGTGTACTCTGGCCAACCTCAAAGCTAAAACATGGACATAAACAGCTTTGTTGCCTCAGAGATGTAAAAAGGAGGTGCTGGTGGCAGCAGGGGAGCCTCAGGAGGCAGTGGGTGCAGGCTCTTTCTGCTCACCTCACACGCTGGGAACCACAGCCTGGGTGGGCACACAGGAGTGCACTACCCCGCCCTGCCTGACGGAACACACGAGGTCCAGACTCATTCAGAGGGGACCTAGAAGAGCCACGCACTTCACATGGACTCCTGCTTCCTTCTCATACCACCATATACAGTAGGAACTAGTTAGAAAAAAAATACTTTTTTTTGGAACATGTAATCTAGTCATATGGTTCAAATAATGCAGTACAGATAGAAGTCTTCCTCTGTCCTCGTCCCCCTACCTCCACTAAAATGAGTCCAGGCACGTGGGACACCTGTGACAGTGCCGGGTGTGTGGTGTGTGTGTGTGTATGAGACAGAATCAGCATAACAGGTCATCTGACAAAGAAGGTGCAGAGGAGTGGAACGAAAGGAGAAAAAGCAGCCAAATTTTCATAAAAATTAAGCAAAATATTTGCTACTAGACACTCCCACAAAAACAGGTACATTATCTAATTAGTTTTCGTGTTTGCCTCCTGTCTCCTGACACACATGTAGACAAACATAAATAGTTTCATCCCTCCCCACTCTTTTAAATAAAGGGAGAAAGCTGTACGAGAACTCTGCCTTTGCCTTTTTCCTAACGAAACATCTCGGAGATCCTTCCTTAGCAAGACTCAGACAGCTTCCTTTCTTTTTATCGCTGTCTAGTAGTGTATTCCACTATAAGGATGCATAGAGCTTATTTCTCCAGACCCTTAGGAAGGGACTGTCGGTTATTTCCCATCTTTTGCTGTTACAAACAATGCTGCAAAGAATAACCTTGGAAACAACATCTGCAGGTGTGCGAGGGTTACCCACAGCTAAATATGCAAAAGTAGAGGTGCTGCGGCAAACCCGTTGCTGTCAAGTCGATTCCGACTCATAGCGACCCTATAGGACAGAGCAGAACTGCCCCATAGAGTTTCCAAGGAGCAGCTGGTGGATTTGAACTATCCACCTTTTGGTTAGCAGCCTGAGCTCCGAACCACTGCCCTGCCAGGACTCCTTTATCAAGTGGTATTAATTCACACCCCCCCACAACATGCAAGAGTGCTCGCTTCCCAGGGAGGCACTCACTGTTCTCCTCGTCTTACACATGGAGAAATCAAGGCTCCAAGAGATTCATATCCGGGACTGCCTGACTCTAGAACCCAGGCCCCTTATGAACCAAACTTAAGAGCTGGAAGCATACAAAGGAGAAGAGGGGAGAGACCGACAGATGGACAGAAGCAGAGAGCAAGCCCTGCTGAGAAAGAGATTTTCATGGAGCCACAGTCTCCCCTTGTGGTCCTTTAAGAAACTGCACATGGAGATGTTGAAAGGCGAGATGTGTTTTCACACTATGGGAATAAGCTGGGTCCGGGAGCAGGATAAATGAGGGTGAAGGCAAAATCCAGAGCTCCCGATTTCTGCTTTTTGCTCCATTCCTGGAAGTTCTCAATGACCAGAGCAGGGCCATGATGGGTGGCTGAGCCCCCTTTCCTCCCACTGACTAGAGGGTGTGGCCTTGAGACAGGGCTGGAGTAAGATGATGCTGTGCCAAGAGAGGGTGCAAGTAAGTGTCTGTCTGTTTTCTGTCTTTGTTTTGATGATGTATTTTTTATTTGTCTACTCTGGACCTTACTATTCAACAAGGAATGTATCCATTTATCCTGGGGCAGTGGAAGTCAGCAGGAATTATAAGCTAGTCAGGAGACCCCTCTAAGTGACTTATAAGTTTATATACAAACCTGAACAAGGGTAACGTGTCGTTAGAGCTCGCAAATTGCTTCAAGGATCAGGTAAGAAGGTCTGAAATGCACCATAAATGATTTTCGTGGAAATGGTATTTCTGGAAAGACAGAAAACAGGTTATTATTTTCTGAGTCTGGATAAGCAGACCCTTCATAATCTTATTTATCTGTCTGACAAATCATGTTTTTTCCCCTGCTCTACACAAGTTTATTATTTAGGATGAGAACTAAGACAGATACGTGTGAAAGAATTAAAAACAAGTTCATGATGATTCATCCCAAACTGTATATAAAATGATACAGAAGGCAAAGAAAGGGCGAGATCAACTGGGATAAAGATAATTAGCAAAAACATGAAGTAGATGACTGTTGAAGACAAACCATTTTTCCAAGGTCGATCACACTGAAGAAAACATGGGCCTGGCATGAGATACTGTGCACATTTTGAATTCCTAGGGCTTCACCCTGTCTGCATTTTGCCAAGTGGTCACCTATAATAATACTCCATGAAGGCCAGGTCTTCAGGTCCACAGACTAAATTTTCCACATCACTCATTCTAACTCCCCTGGGGGTGGGAGACTCTGCTTAGACCCTTCCAATGAGAGACAGCTTACTCCTTTCCAAAGCAGTGCCCCCAGCCTGGACTGCTGAGGCTGAGGAAAATGACTTGCTGGGTTGAACCAACACTGTCTCCCAGGTCATTACTTGTAAACAACCTACTACTCCACATGGGGCCTCCCTGCTCTCAGATCATAAATTCTACACTGTTCCTGGATGCCAGTAGCTCTGTAATGGGGCAGGGGCCTCTGCAGGCCTCTTTCCCAACTGGGAAGTAGTGGGAGGCTGGGCTGAGAGACAGGAGGCACCGGAGCACAGACAAGAACAATGAAGCCAGCACTCCTTCTCTGAGACCTCGGTATACCCCAGAACTGCAGTGTCCAAACCAAGACACGTGCCACAGAAGCTTCAGGGTATCCTAAGGACCACCTGGACTTTCATGTTAAAATTCTCCATTAGTTCAAAGTCTATAGCCCTCCAGCATGGATTACACCTCAACATAAAGAAAACAAAAATCCTCACAACTGGACCAATAAGCAACATCATCATACACGAAGAAAAGACTGAAGTTGTCAAGGATTTCATTTTACTTGGATCCACAATCAACACGCATGGAAGCAGCAGTCAAGAAATCAAACAATGCATTGCATTGGGCAAATCTGCTGTGAAAGACATCTTTAAAGTGTTTAAAAAAAAAAAAAAGCAATGATGTCACTTTGAGGAATAAGTTGCACCTGATCCAAGCCAAGCCACGGTATTTTCAATCGCTTCATACACATGTGAAAGATCCAAGAAGATCAAAGACAACAGCCTTCACTATGGATTATACCGCAACATAAACAAAACAAAAATCCTCACAACTGGACCAATAAGCAACATCATAATAAATGGAGAGAAGACTGAAATTAAGGACTTCATTTTACTTGGATCCACAATCAATGCCCATGGAAGCAGCAGTCAAGAAATCAAATGACATATTAAATTGGGCAAATCTACTTCAAAAGACTTCTTCAAAGTGTTATAAAAGCAAAGATGTCATCTTAAGGACTAAGGTGTGCCTCACCAAAGCCATGGTAGTTTCAATCGCCTCATATGCACGCGAAAGCCGGACAATGAACAAGGAAGACCAAAGCAGAATTGATGCCTTTGAATTACGATGTTGGTGAAGAATGTTGAATATACCGTGACCGCCAGAATAACAAACAAGTCTGGCTTGGAAGAAGCACAGCCAGCTTGCTCTTTAGAAGAGAGGATGGCAAAACTTTGTCTCATGTACTTTGGACACGCTATCAGGAGGAATCAGTCCCTGGAAAAGGATATCATGCTTGGTACAGGAGAGGGTCAGCTAAAAAGAGGAAGACCCTCAATGAGATGGATTGACACAGTGGCTGCAACAATGGGCTCAAGCATAACAATTCTTGAGCAGGACTGGGCAGTGTTTTGTTCTGTTGTACACAGGGTTACTGAGTCGGAACTGACTTGATGGCACCTAATAACAGCAACAACATTAGTTCCCAGGACCTGCAGAAGCTGTATGGTCTACCAGACATAATTAGGAGTGATGTAGGCTTGGCTTACTCTTGCCCTACAGTAAAAATACGCTCACACATCATGTACATGGTAACCCTAACTCTGTCCCATCTGACCTTTCCTGGAATCTGCTGCACCACCCTTTGGCAGTCCTGTCACAGCTGCCAGGGCTGCTCCCACTCATTCCTGTCAGGATGGAGAAGGGAGGACTGGGCAAGCGGGGGGAGGGGGCTGAATTCCTCTCTGAACTAAAATCATGCAAATAAGCACCTAGGAAGCAATTCTCCCTTGAAAAAACAAAACAATAAACAAATGACTTTTCCTAGCATTCTATCAGGAGTTCCCTTTGAAACAATTTGATTTACCCCAACCTTTTCCAGGAAGCTCTGTTCTAGGAGGGCCTGTCTCTGTACCCAAGCACGTATCACCACAGGCCGCGTGTTGCCTGACAGAGCGAGCCCTGCCAGTTCAGGGGCCAAAGCCTTGTTATTTTCACAGAAGGCCACAGGTACAAGAGATGACACCATGAACACACAGAGGCAAAACCTGGCCAGTGAACCAGACAAAGAGGCTCTTAGTGTTGCTCTTTCTCTAAGAACATGAAACTGCCCACGAGGAAAGGGGTGCGGAGCGGTAAAACTCCGCATTGTCAGGTTGCTGGAAGGCACTGGGGAACGAGTTTATGGGAGAAGGGAGCTTAAAGGCAGAGGTCAATCCAGCGTGGGAGGCAGCATGAAAGGGGGCAGAGTCATATGTGGGGGAAGCCAACAAAAGGGGCAGTCACAAGAGGCCCGGCCTGCCTCAAGGCCGGGAGGGTGCCAGGAAAGCTGTGGCTGAGGCTGGAGACAGGAGACCAACAGCAAAGAGTAACCGCTGCTCCACCTGCTCCTTCCCTGGCTATGGAGGCCCCAGACCTCCCGGTCTTTCCATGAGGGGCAGGACACCCTGAAAGCTCTGTCCCTCTTTTGCAGGTGAAATCAGAGTAAAGGGAAAATGAAGAACAGGCTCAAAGTTACCACAAGAAGAGGGTAGATCATGTCCCCCAAGGCTTGGGCTGATGTATTCCCAGGATCCTTGGGCACCAGCAGCACCCCCTGGGCTATTTCCCTAAGTCTTGCTTCAGGCCCCTCTGGATCAATGTGGTGGCAGGGTGGGGGCCGACCTGCTTGGCTGCCTGTCCCCTTGCTCTCTCATTCACTCACTGTGGGCTGACCGGAGACCACCAGACAGCCTCACAGCAAGGCCAGTCTTCCAACTTGTGAAAGGTCTTCAGATGGCCTTTAAAGAGATGAAACTGCCACATCTTCATGAAGCATGGCTGAGCTCCCAGGGCTCCTGCTCCCACGCCTCTCCACCTGCCCTGCCCCAAGTTTGCTGGCTTCTCAGCCTCCAGGAGACCATCCTGGTCCAACAAAGCTCAAAGTATGAGGATGCAGAGGACTGAGCATGTCAGCTGACTGCACCCTCTATTCTCACCAGAGAGCAGAGAAAAACAGCCTCCCCGTAACAAGCAAAAATCGCTCCTACTGTCAGATGAAGCTGCACCTGACCACATGGTTGCTGTTCCACAGGCAATAGCTTTCATTGTACGGACAGTTCTCTGTGAGGCCATCAGGCTATACGTATGAAGATTTATAAGAATCTTATCAATTTTCTCAAGAGATATTTACTATCCCACAGTGTCCTCTTTGGAAAACCCACAGGAAAAGAATTCTCTGGTCTCAATAATAGAAAACAGCTGCTTCTACTGAGTATCTAGTTTGTTTTTACTTTACAGGTACTGGCAAAACTGATCAAATTTTCCTCCTTGCTTTCACTACTAGGAAGCTCAGGGCCAAATCTATAGTCTCACGCAGTAAAACGGAGAAGACAGAGAGGCACTCATCTTTTGTATTAATCTTACCCTTTATTTCTTCTTACTTTCTTTCACCCTATCTGCCTCAATTACTCTTCCTTAAATTCTTATTACACTGACAGGATCTTGGAAAGATTCCTCAAACCATTTTTTGAACAAGATAGAGGAACTGTTAAAGAACAGAATAAATATAAGTAGAAAAATAGCTCCTAAATCCAAGTTTTCATCCCAATACCATAAGAAAATAAGACTTGTTTTACCAGTACAACTAAGAGACAAATGAACATAGGTATCTTGTTACTCAAAGTGTGGTCCATGGACCAGCAGCATCTACTCACCTCAGAGCCTGTGGGATTACAGACTCTCAGGCCCCATTCTAGAACCTCTGAATCAGCACCTGCATTTTAACAAGATCCCCAGGTGACTGTTAAGCACAGTGATGTTTGAGAAGCACCAGGGTAGGAGATAAGCCTGTTTCAGCACCCTGAAAAGAGGAGCTATAACGCTGCCTTTGAGAACATTCATTGCCTGCCAGGCACATAGAAGAAAGAAATTTCTGGTCCTTGTCCTCAAGGCCTTTGCAACAGGACACTACAAAAAGCACACACCTCAGGGTTATAAGGCTTGTGGCAGGCTTTTATCTGCCAATTAACAGATTGTAGAATGTCATAGCTGGAAGGGAGTTTACAGAAAGAAGAGTATTCTCTAGAAAAGAGTCAAGGATTCTCTGTGGCTGCAACAAAAGCAGAGCCAGAGGCGAGACTTTTGCCTGTGACAGTTACAAATAAGAAGAGAAAGGTGTCTGGGAGACACCAAATAATTTAAGAGAAATTGAAATGCCATGGGAGCCTACAGTGGGAAGGAAACATTAACCCAGCTGTCTGTTTCCTCTGGCCAGGAAGTAGTACGAATTAACATGAAGCTCACCAGGAAACCCTGGAAATGAGGCAACATCCCCCACAGGTTGCGTGGCCACTTCCAAATCTGGCAATCTGATCTAAACTGGATGGAAAGACTTCTTCCACTTTTCACAAAGTTTTGTGGGCCAACTGTAAAGATAAGAGATAGCTTCTTCACGAGAGCAGAATGAAGTTACAAGGAGACAAGCTACCCAAAGCCCACCTCCACAAGCCCTGCCTCTCTCTGGTTGAACCAACCATCCTAAGGATTTTTTGTCAGCCACATCAGGCCCCGTATGTTTCACTCCTCTGTGCTTACAAAACCATTTCGAGTAATAAACCACATTAAGACTGTATTAAATACTACTGTAATACTTGGCCAAATCGTTATTTGGCACTTAATCTCCAGAGAAGGGTGAGACACCATGCATAAACAGGTATCTTCTGTGAGATACCTTTACTGTGGAGGAGTATCAGGAAAGGCTTAACGGATTGTTTTTTCTTTAAATCAAGGAATAGGTAAGGATCAAAAGGCAGAGCAACCTTGAAGCATCAAATACAATACAGATATTTAGTATTAAAGACTGAATCTGCTCAAGTATTTGTTTATTTTTATCCTAACAACTGTTGACAGCTACTGAACATTTTCTTTGGACCAGGAACTATGCTATGCGCTTTATATCAGTATTTTATTTAATCCTCAGAACAAACCCATGAAGGAGGTCCAGCTTACAGGAGGAAACTAAAGCACAGAGAAGCTAAATAACTTGTTCAGAGTTAGTAACCTGGCAGAGCTAAAATCTAATTTGTCTTAGAGATCCTGAGCTCAACTGCCTTGGAAACCTGTAAAAATAAGTGGCCCAACAAATGAAAAGAATTAAAGTTTTTGTTTTGTCAACTTTTGGCTGTATTGCCCAATTTTTTGTTTTCTTTTTACTTCCTTCAATTACTGAGCGCCTTCTACGTTCCAAGCATTGTATTAGGAGCTGGGGAAACCAAAATACAGTGTGATATGCGCAGGGGTGGGGGGTGGGGAGGGGCGGTTAAAACACTTTTCAGAAGAGGTAGGACAGTTCTTTGCCTCTTTTCAGTGCTGAGTGGCCCAGAATTGATCCAGTTGGTGGGAAAGGTATGGAGGGGACAAGCATGAGAAGTAGTACCTCTACTTCTTTTAATCAAGCCCTGGGCAAACCGATCCAACACACTTTGTCCTGCATTCTCAACAGCAAACATCCTTCATACCCTAGATCTGGGGAACTGTTAAGGCTATTTTTGAACGCGACCCCCCTTCGCGGCTCCCCTCCCCCACGAATTCCCAGTTGAGGTCCAATCGGCCCTGGCACTGGAAGGTTTCCGCTCATTTTTATTCTAAACAATACACCGAACCCAACCTAATAATTATAAAAGCCCTGGAATGGGTTCTGGACACGCGCCTATGGGCTGCTGAGAATTTTTTTGGTTATGACAGTTGGAAAGTGCAAGCTTTTTGGCAAAAAAATGAGACGTCTTGCTTTTTTCCCTCCGCATCTGGGGGACTGCTGCCTTCAAGATGATAAGAAGGCATCATTTATCTGTATCTTTCCAGGGGGAACAACCCTAAGCTGGCAAAGAGGGTCTTTGCGTTGGCCTTGATCGGGGAGTAGCGCGCCGATCTTATTCTCTGGGACACCTGGGACCCGGCGAGGGCGCACAGTAAACAGGGTACGCCTGGGGAGAGGCCGTAGGGGAAACTGATTCCCGCCGCGGCCCGGGTCGACAGGCCGCGCAGCTGCTAAGAGGCGCGGATGTGTGGACCGCGCGCTCCCTGGCGGGGCCCTCCCCGTGCACCGGCATTTTCAAGCCTGGCCTCCTACCCTCGGGCCCCGACTCCTTGGCCGTGACCTGCACACGCCTTCCGCTGCAAAATGGAGGCGTAGGCACGAGGCGCCCCCGCCCCAGGAAGCGGTGGGGACGCGAGGTCCGGCGGCCCGCACGGCCAGGGCCTCGCAGAACAGCGGGGGCTGGCCGCGCGGGCAGGCGAGGGCTGCACAGGGCCTCCGCCCCCAGCGCCGCGTACTCCCCGACACCCGCGTCCCCGCGACGGCCACTACCTACCTCGTCTCGGACGCTTCGCACACAGCGACCGGCCCCGGCAGCGGAGCCCGCGGCCCATCAACCCCATGCGGAGGCCCCAAGGAGGGGTCCCAAGCTGCGACTGCCGTGCTCCCGCCCGGCCCTGGAACGCGTCGGGCGAGCTGGACCAAGAGCTGGCCACGCCCCTCGAGCCCGCCCCTCTCGGTTCCCCGGTCGCACGAAGGGCGCTTTTGGGGCACCGCAGCCAATCCCGGCCCTCGATTCAGTGCCTCGACCAATACGCGACCCGCTGCTCCAAGAAGAGCCCACCCTTTGCGTAGTCCTGGCCTATAGGAGGCCGGATCTTCTTTTATATGCCCCTGACTCAGGTTCGCCTCTTAGGGGCGAGCGGAGTCCTGCGAGGGCGCGTCGCCCTGAGGCGGGCGGGTAGGGGAGCGCAAGGGATGGGTGCCTAGGGGCGCGCTCTCTCTCCTCGCGTGTAGGCCGCAGCCCGAGTCATTTATCCATTCATTCGTTTTGCGCAGGGCCTACGGCTGAGTTCCAGGCGCGCTGCTGCGGAGGAGGCGGTCCCAGACTTACTGTGCGTCTGTTTATATTCGCGTCCAAACAACCGGGCGGCGTGTGACCGAGACCCGAACAGGTGCTACTGGGCAGAAGCGTCAGAGGGCGAGGTCCCCAAGGCGGGTGGCAGAGGACGGGTTCGTGAAGAAGGTGGGACTTACGGAGGCTCGGGAAGGATGGGCGGGGTGTGGAGAAATGAAGCGGGAGCTGCAGAGCGGCACTCTAGCAGCCTGATTCGGTGGGAAATTGGTGATGGAGTCGGAGGGGAAGTTGGAGCCAGCCTGTGGGAGGGCTTGATGGGCCTCCTCCTACCCCAGCAGAGAGGCCTGGAACCCTAATGACACAGCTCTTTAGCTTTTACTGCTCAGCGGAATCCTGGGGCACAGAAACTACCACCAGGCTGGGCTGGGAAGGGGTCACGTTGTAATCCTTGTCAGACCCGTTCCTCCCTTCTGCTTATTTACCCTCAGCTACCCCGTCAGCGATCTGGCTTCCATTGAATACTCCACCAGTTTCACAAACACTTCTGTAAAAGCCTGAACGCCAGCTGTGGGCAGGGAGCTGGGCCCCAGACAGTTTCCTAGGTGAAGATTTGTTGAGTTTTCTTGAACCTGCCATGACAGGTGTTCTGCAACCCAGGGGCCACAAACGTTTGTGAGCAAGAGCAGACACTGGCCCACAGATGGTTTTGTTTGGGCAGCAGAGATTTTATTATTGTTGTTGATTAGGCAGCACAGAGGTTTTATTGTTGTTGCTTTTACCCTTTAGTAAGAATTTAAATGTCACAACACCATCTTTCCTTGTTAAGTAACAGCCAGCCACTTCTTCACACATTTGTTGCCTGCCTGACATCTGAAAGCATTTGTGTTTGTGAACCTTGATCTTCTCTAAATACACAGAAGACCTCTGGTGAGTTACCTCATTCCACAGGCTGAGATTTGGGACTTTCCCCGCCATCACACCCTGCTGGACAGAGAAAGGGGCCAAGTCCAAACAGGCAACAGGTCAGGCTGAGAACCAAGGTGCCAGATCCAAGGGAAGGGAACTTGAGAGAAAAATCAAGGCCAAGTGAATAAGGACTCAAAAAAAGCCAAGGAAGTCATAAGCAGACTGTGAGCAGATAGGAAATAATTATGAAATGAGCAAAAGACCAGCACATTACACCAGCTGCTGGTCAAGTCCCAGGTCAGATCCTACCACCTTCATCAAGCTCTCCCTCAGCTCCCAGATCAGATGTGTTCTTTTGCCCCTTTGAGCCCTGCAACACTCTGTGTGTGCCTCCCCCGTGGCCTTTCTTATTTTCTACCCTGTATGGTTTCTCCGTCTATAAAAGAGGGGATGGAATGGGTGTGCCTTAAGGTTCTTTTCTGCTCTGACATTCTGTATTTTTCTGTTGTGTACATTTTTTGTTTTTGCCTGACAAGTAATCTTTTCTTGGAGGAATTGCCTGCAGCATCCTGGGTTAGTTGGTTCTTAAGGGGTACCATACTGCCCCCCTCCCAGGCTCGGATAACTATAGATTCCCTCCTTTTGGTCTCAGTGGTTCTTCAGGAATGGGCACATGACCCAACCTGAGATGGTCTGATCCCTTGCCTGGGATTTTAGAAAATGAGCTAGATGAGACAGGCTCTTTCTTTCCTCTCGTATCTTTAAACTTCGGTGAAGTGAGCCTGAAGCTATGTACGGTTATACTCCCTGCACCATAAAAGCTGAGAACCAGGCCTGAAAATGGTAGAAACCCAGACAGATCAGGCAGCAAGTTACTCAGGCAAAACCAGGCTGTACCAACACTCTGAGTAGGATGCACGTCTACACTTTTGGTGCTCCCATGAATTATTTCTCAGCCCTTCTCTGATACTATGTCTCATTCAAAGTTTTGGGCTAGACCATTTACTTGGCAGAGTCCCTGGGGACCTCAAGCGTTTAAGCACTTGGCTGCTCATCAAAAAGTTGAGGGTTCAAGTCTACCTAGAGGTGCCTTGAAAGAAAGACCTGGTGGTCTATTTGTGAAAAATCAGCCACTGAAAACTATGGAGCACAGTTCTTCTCTGACACACATGAGGTCTCCATGAATCCAAATCGATGCTATGCCAACTGGATATTTACTTGGCCAAGTTTATATGATGTGCCTGTGTTCTAGCTTCTAGTGGGCAAGGAGAGCCTTTGGCTTCTGCTATGATTTCTGCTGGCCCATCTAGCTTCTACATGGGAGGAGAGCCCAGCCTTCCACCAAGAGTCATGGAGTGAGAGGCTTTCGCCAAATAAGAAGGATGTTCAGATCCTGGGTAGCCAAAAGTAACTCCACAATTTCCCTTCACTACTACCCATTCTAGGTTTCCCCTGACTTCAAACAACCCCTCAGCTGGCCAGGATTCTTTACCTGGTGGGGTGAACCAAACCTTCATTCTTAAAGTCTGCCTTCGGGAGCCTGCCCATATATAGTACAGTACATGTCCATTACTTTATATCCCTGGCCGTGGGAGTGAGCAGGTGCCCTAGGGGACCTCATACCCCTCCTGCCTCTGTGTAATAGCAATGCTGCTTCCCCTTTATAGTCAGGATCAGTCACCAGCCAACACTAGGACCTCAGGTAACATGAGGAACCACTGTTGTAGGCTCTGGTGGAAGCATCCCACTAAAACATCTAAACCACCTGATTGGAGAACAAGGAAAACATACATTTTGGTGGAGAATCATTAGGTATAATTTGAGGAGTGCTGCACCCACTTTCATCAACTGGCTGAATGACATCTCTGTGCTGCTGTGGAAGAAACAGCAGTGTGTGGTCACTAGTTCACAGCACACGCTCATCCAGGAGGCCAACGCTACACTCAGAGAATTGTCTCCGGCTGGCACTTGAACTCATCTTTTAAAAAATTAAGTATTTTTTATTTTATTAAAGTTTAATGCATGTACTTTTTTAAAATTTTAAATCATGAAGCATTAAAATACAATTCTTCTGCCCCTCCAACCCCCTTAGTCCCCATTCTCAGAGGCATTCACTTTTAAATCTTTCAGTTTTCTCTTCTGCTATTTATTACCATATTTTAAAATAATGTCCTGTTAATTATTGATTTATCAGTTTGGGACCTGATCTACTGTCTCTTATATTATGTTAGGTGCGGATTTAACCCTATTATAGCCCCTTTCCTATTTTCCTTCATTGTAAAAATGCCCTGGTGCCAGACCTTGTCTAACTTTAGGGGGAGGAGAGAGGATCAAGAACAGCAGTATCAGCCCAAGGCTGATGATTCCTATGAGGCGGAGGTCAGACATACCTCCTCTCTCCAACCTTTTTACCAGTTCTGACACCAGCTGTCCCTCTCACAGCACTCTACTTATTTGCTGGGTTCAGTAATTCATTGCAATGACCACGTAGTACTCACAAACCATACTCATGATTATGGGTTCACTGGGGAAGTAACAGTTTACAATTCAGGATCAGGATCAACTTGGAAGTTACAGGAATGACTCAGGATACAGTTCTTTGATTGGGATAATTTATACTCGGCTGTGCCAGCAGGCAGGCCTCTGTCTCGGCCCTTGGCCCTTGGCCCTCACTCTCAACCCTCAGTCCTCAGTTCTCAGCCCTTGGCCCTGCTCCAGTAAACGTTACAAAGCTCTTACCTCCACCGACAAATGCCTGGAGGGACCCCACTTTGCCAGCAAGCCTCCGGCCCAAAGGCACGCCTGCTGTAGCCACCTCGCTTCATGGACTAGGAAGCCTATTGTGCCTTCTTGCACCAGTCTCCTGGTTCTACTGCTGCCGTTTCTCTGCCGTGGGACTCTGCTGTGCTTGTTGCCATTTCTTGCTGTCTCCGGTGTTACAGCTTTTTCTGTCTCCTGGGTCTAGGAGGTTCTCAGGGACCCAGGGACCCTGGGTCCAAAAGACGAGCTCCACTCCTGGCTCTTCTTCTTGAAGGTAGTGAGGTCCCCTTCCAACCTCTGGGATTGGCTCCCTTTAAGCAAAATGAACCAATCCCCTACATGGGCTCCATGCATCTTATTTGCATGCTCTCCCCAAGGGTTCACTGCACCTTATTTGCATTAGCAAAACTGTCCAATCTCCTTGGTGGGCCACAAGCCCCTTATTTGCTTCATCTTATCCCATCATTTTATGGAAGTTACAAGACCATGGCTAGAAGGACCATATAATAGCAATTCATTGCACCACATTCATCCACCTCGTATTGTTTGGTTTTTAAAAACATTTTATTGTATTTTTGGTGAAAATATATACTGTAAAACATGCTCCAATTCAACGATTTCTATGTATAATGTTCAGTGACATTGGTTACAGTCTTCACATTATGTCAATGTTCTCATTATTTCTGTTCTGGTTGTTTCACTCCCATTAACTTAGTTTCACCATTCCCCAAATTTCTCACCTATGCTTTAGAGTAACTGTTGTCCATTTGGTCTCATAGAGATGATTTTTTAAGAGTGCAGTACCCAAGGGTGACATTCTTTTTCAGCTAACCTGGTGTTTAGTTAAAAGGTGACTTCAGGGCATAGTTTCACTTCAAGGTTTAAAGAGTATGTTAGGGCAATAGTTTCGGGGATTCCTCCAGTCTCAGTGGGTGCTGTAAGTCTGGATTCTTTAAGATTTTGAAATTCTGTTCCACATTTTTCTCCCTTCCTATCAGGATCCATCTATTGTGTCCCTGATCAGAACATTTGCTAGTGGTAGCTGGGCACCATCTGGTTTTCTGGTCTCAAGGTAGAGGAGGCAGTGGTTCATGGACACATTTAGTCCTGTAATCCGGTTCCTTCTCTGATGCTTGGGTTTCTTTCTCTTTTGCTTCAGACGAATAGAGACCAAAAGTTGTATCTTAGATGGCCACTCGTAAGCTTTTAAGACCCTACATGCTACTCACCAAACTAGGAGGTAGAACGTAAACTTTAAGAACTGTATTATGCCAATTGACTGAATTGTCCCATGAAACCATGACCCTAAGTCTTCAAACCAAGAAGACTAATCCCGTAAAGTGATTGATTGTCTAGTATCAGCATCTGTACCCCCTGTTTGTTTATATATATATATATATATATATATATATGTACACGTTATTTTTTTTTTTGGTTGTTGTTTAAAATTATATGTAACATACCCAAAACCCAAACCTGTTGCCATTGAGTCGATTCTGACTCATAGCAACTCTGTAGGACATAGTAGAACCACCCCATAGGGTTTCCAAGGCTGTAATCTTTATGGAAGCAGGTTGCCACATTCTGCTTCTCCCACAAATTTCTTCCGCAGATATATAACATAGTATTCACCAATTCATCCTTTTTCTTGTGTACAACTTAGTGGCATCGATTACAACAGTCAAGCTGTGCAAACTTCACCAACATTCAGTGCCACCTTTCCCATCCCCATAAACAAGAAGTGACAACTATATAGAGAATGGCTCCCGCTTTTCCCACCTTATATTGTTATATCACAATTTTGAGTTAAGTCAGTAGACAGCAATGTACATCATTATGACTATGTAGGGATTGTTTAACTGAGGCAAGTTCTGTACTATGGCTGTGTATCCTCTCTCGTACAAGATTTGTTATTCCTGGAGCTATTGATTTATATCATTTGCATAAATTTCTTTGTATCCTTGGTTTTGTTTTGTTTTTGTCAAACTTGTTGTATTTCTACCAGTAGTTTGTTTTAAAATGCTCGCGCTCATACATTCTACCAATTTCATTTCTCCCCAGACATGTCCTTCCCAGGAAACCTTCCTTCCTTCCTTCTATCTTCTTGCTCCAACCTCAACTTATTACTCTTAAGCACTGTCATCCCCCGTTGTCTAGAAACACCTGTTTTTGTTTTTGTTTTTTTGGTTCAGGAAGATCCAAGACAAGTTGAAATAAACAGAAAATGGCTACAAACATCCATATAATGCAACTATAAAAAGAAAATAAGAATCAAACCTTTTCAACTCTTAAATACCCTGCAACAATAAGCAGAGAATACTGCAACACAGTACTCTAACATGAATTAAATATTATTTAGCAAACAATTGCAGCTATAAAGAATGCCACAAATCAGAAATTTCTTTCCCTTGAGTATAGGCTGGATTTAGTGACTAGCTTCTAGCAGATAGCATATGGCCAAGATGATGGGATGCCACTTTGAGACTGGGTTATAAAAACACTGCCTTCTATCTTGCTTCTTGGACATTCTCCCTCACTTGCTGTTGTGGAAGCTGGCTGCCATGTTGCAAACTGCTCAAGGGAGAAGAGGTCTGTATGGCACTGAGTGAGGAAGTGAATTATGCCACTAACTACGTCACTGAGCTTGGAAGCACATCCTTCCTAAGCCAGGCCTTCATGTGAGAACATAGCCTTGTGAGAGAACCCAGGCCAGAGGCACTCAGCTAAGCAGTGCCTGAATTCCTGATCCACAGAAACTGTGAGATAATGTTTGTTGTCTTAAGTTGCTATGTTTTATTATTTATTGTTAGATTTAGGTGAAAGTTTACATGGCAAATTAGTTTCTCATTAAACAGTTAATACACAATTGTTTTGTGACATTGGTTGCCAACACCACGATGTGTCAACACTCTCCCCTTCTCCGCCCCAGTTTCCCTGTTTCCATTAGTATGGTTTTCCTGTCCCTTCCTGTCTTCTTGTCTTTGCTTTTGGGTTTGTGTGCCCACTAATCTCGTATACATGATTGAACTATGAAGCACGTCCCTCATGTGTGTTATTGCTGGCCCTATAGATCTGTCTAATCTTTGGCTGAAGGGTGAACCTCAGGAGTGACTTCAGTACTGAGTTGAAAGGATGTCCAGGGACTATACTCTTGGGGTTTTTCCAGTCTCTGTCAGACCAGCAAGGCTGGTCTTTTTTTTTTTCTTTTCTTTTTTTTTTTGTGAATTTGAATTTTGTTCTACATTTTTCTCCAGCTCTGTCTCGGACCCTTTACTGTGATCCCTGCCAGAGCTGTTGGTGGTGTAACTGGGCACATTCTGGTTGTTCTGGGCTCAGTCTGGTGGAGGCTATGGTAGTTGTGATCCATTAGTCGTTTGGACTAATCTTTCCCTTGTGTCTTTGATCTTCTTCACTCTCCTTTGCTCCAGCTGGGATTGGACCAGTAGATGTATCTTAGATGGCCGCTTGCAGGCTTTTAAGACCCCAGTTGCTACTCACTACAGTCAGATGTAAAACATCTTCTTTATAGACTATGTTATGCCACTTGAACTAGATGTCCCCCGAGACTATGGTCCTCGGCCGTCAGCCCAGTAGCTCGGTCTCTCAGGGCATTTGGATGTGTCTGTGAAGCTTCTAGGACTTTGTCCCGGTCAGGTTGTACTGACTTCCCCATTATTGTGTACTGTCTTACCCTTCATCCAAGTTACCACTTATCTACTATCTAGTTAGTGTTTTTCCCTCCCCACCCCTCCCCTCCCTCATAACCATCAAAGATTGTTTACTTCTATGTGTAAACCTTTTAATGAGTTTTTATAATAGTGGTCTATACACTGTCCTTTTGTGGTTGACTTACTTCACTCAGTGTAATGCCCTCCAGATTCATCTGTGTTGTTAGATGTTTTGCAGATTCATCGTTGTTCTTTATCATTGCGTAGTATTCCATTGTATGTATGTACCATAGTTTATTTATCCACTCATCTGTTGATGGGAAGTTGTTGTGTTTTAGAGTAATTTGTTTTGCAGCAGTAGATAACTAATACACTAAGTAAAGGACATAGTCATTTTACTCTTTCAACTTTTTTGTAGATTTGCAGTTTTTCATGCCATGGGAACAGTTTGGCTAGCACACTGCTATTGGCACCATGGCCACTGCATACTAAATGCTGTCACTGCTGACATTTGATGCTGCTGCAGTAAATTATTTCTCAACTGATCCTTCACTAGAAGGATCATCATGTGCCCCGGCTCTACTTTCAGGGTGTGGGGCCTTTCAGCTGCTGAGGTGAGAATTGTGGCCCTGCCTTCTGCCAAGACTCATACAATGCGGGGGTGGGGGGCCTCAAATAAGGAGATTAGTTAGACAGTAGGTAGACCAGAAAAATAAAAGAGAAGAAAGGAAGGGATAGGAAGAGAAGAGGGGAGAGGAGAGAAGAGAAAAGGGAAAAAATAACCAAACCCCATTTACTTTCTTCTACTCCCCTGCTCTCCAGCTGCCTGGAAAGCTCATCTGAAGGAGAGAATAAGACCAACACAAACTCATTTTGGTAGCCAACTCCCGTCTCCGTTTCTGCTTTTACTCTCCTGCCAGTATCAACCCTCCATATCTGGGCCTCTTTAAAGCCCCAAGAGAGATGATCTGATTGTTTGGCTGGTCACTGTTTAATAGAACAAAGCTTTCACTCCAAGCTGCTCCAGAGGGTCTAGATTAGCCAATAGCTTGGATGCCCTTGGGACCAGGGCTTACTCTGATCCATTCATCTGTTTTTGGGATGGTACCAAACAGAGCAACTTCTGTTAAGGAGCCTCTAAGTCGTGGACATCAGCAGGATTTTTGAGGCTTCGGTAAGGGGACCCTGCAGAGGAAGGAACTTTTGCTTGGCTGATCCACTTCAACCTCATTGACAAAAATAAGATGCATGCAGAGGAAGCTGATTTGGGCCAAAGACAGTGAGGTCGATTTTGTTCGTCAAGTGTAAGTAGACCTCTGGATGATGCTGTCTTGTGGTCAGTTGAAAACCTGAAGCTGAAGTTGACAAGTCAGGGCTGGAGATGAAGATGGGATGGTTGGTTGTATAGATGTGATGGTTAAAACTCCAGACAGGAAAGAAATTTGCACAGGCATGGAAGAGAATGTAAAGCCAGAAAAGCCGAGGGCATTTGCTGTAATAATATTTATTCTTTCCATCATTTTTATGAGAACTTTGGAAATTTTCAACTGGAATAAACCAGTAAAGAGAATGGAATGGGTTTTGCAAACTACTGTGTATACCTCCCAGACCTCCTGCGTATCTATATTTGGTCCACAGACTTCATGCTTAACATTCACATGTATAACATTTGTCTGATCATTACGCTTCTCAAGGTAGGATGCATTTTGTGGAATAAATTTTTTTATTAAAAACATATTTTATTTCAAGAGGCTTTTCTTGTCCAGGAACCTAGAAGTTCCTAACCCGCAATTGTTCTTGCCTGCAGCTTCGCTGGCCTTTTTTTTTTTAACCCAAAATTGTTGATCAACTTTTCTTTCCTGTTTGAAGAGCAGTCGGTAGCAAAACCACTGCTTTGTGATTTAATGAAAAAGACCCTGGGCTTCTCCAAATTATAATTTAAAGAGGTCTCCTGGCTAACATACCCATTGCTGTCAAGTCTATTATGACTCCTAGTGACCCTACAGGACAGAGTAGAACTGCCTCATAGGGTGTCCAAGGAGGGCTGGTGGACTTGAAATGCTGTTGTTTTTATTAGCGGCTGAGCTCTTAACCACTGCGCCATCAGGACTTTTTTAACAGTGGTAAAGGGCCAGATTTTTCAAGAATCTCTTTTTAGTGTTAACTCAGTAACCATTAACTACTTCATCACCATGGAAACTTGTATTCATTAAGCAAAAATTATTGAAGTCTCTGAATTCTCCATTCTCTGGAAGCAGGTTCCTCTTGCATGAGGAGAATGTTGCCTGAATCTTCAAATTATTTATTAAATCATAAAGCAATCAAATTTTGTGTTATTCTTTTGAATTAATACAAGATTTTATTTTTTAATACTTTATAAGATACCTCTGTGGGATTTTCCCCTCCCCTTCCTCAAGCAGGTGGCAAGCTTTGTGCTCACTTTCCTGAGGGGAGGTTTGTGGCAGGCTGAAAGCAGAAGCTGCCTGCAAAACACTTTCCTTCCTGGCTTTGTCCTGGAGGGGCAGGAGACCGGAAATGGCTCTGAGGGAAACCTGAGCAAAATAAGACGTGCACAGAGGAAGCTGCTTTGGGGGAAAAGATTTCCTCAGGCTGGGAGGGGAGTCTAGGGGCCCTGTACAGCTGAGACCTGTGCTGTGTCCCTGACAACATCCCACGGAGGCAGCCAGACCTCAGAGAGGAACTGTGGAGTTCCCAGCCTCACCAAAGATCCGTGTGCCCCAGGAGTGGCATGGAAGCTAGAGGGCCATTAGAACTGAGGGACCAGGGTTAACTGGGACACTGGGGACTTTGGCAGTGACCAGTGACCACCAGTAACTGCCAGGTCTTCTGCAGACTTCCCAAGGATGGCCTGAGGGGAAGTTTCTTGTTGGCTTGGAGTTGAAATTAAGTTGATTTAAAGAATTAAATCCATGATGGAATTGTTTTTAAAAGTTGGCAGGAGATGAATGTACTACATAAATAATACAGCCCTGCCTATCTTTGTGCCTGGGGGGCCCTGGTGGCGCAGTGGTTAAAGCAAGCGACTGCTAACCGAAAGGTCGGTGGTTCGAAACCACCAGCGGCTCTGCAGGAGAAAGGTGTGGCAGCCCCCTTCTGTAGAGATTTACAGCCTTGGAAACCCTATGGAGTCACTATGAGTCAGAATTGACTTGACGGCATTGATTTTGGTTTTTTGGGTATCTTTGTGCATATAGCTTTTCTTATATAGAGGATTCTTTTTTGAAGAGATTCACAGAAGTAGAATTACTAATTCAAAGGATATAGACATTTTTAAAGCTCTTAATACATGTGGCCTAAATGCTGTCTGAATGGGTTGTGCCTTTTCGGATTTGGATTTTAAAATTAGAACCCTCTCTTCAAAGGGGGTGGTGGTGGGGCTGGAGACCCGTGAGGAGGCTCTTGCAATATTCCATATGCGTTATGAGAGGGGCCAAAGTGAGAGGATGGCAATGGGGAAAGAGGAAGGGACAAATTCCAGAGTCATTTAGGAGGTGATATCAACAAACCGTCTCGGCATATGAGTGAAGACATAAATGAGAAGGAACAATCAGGAGCCCCTTACTAATCTCCAGCTGGAAAATCTGAGTTGATGAAAATCCTGTCAACCAGGAGGTACTGCGGCGTAGTGGAAATAGCCTGTATTTTGGATCTAGTCAGACCTAGTTCAAATCCCAACTCCCTTACTAATTAGTTCTTTGGCCTTGGGCAAATTATTGAAACTTTCTGAGCCTACTCGCCTAGGTTTCCTCCTTTGTGAAACGGGGGTAGTAGCATTTGTCAGTCTCCTGGGTTACTGTAAGGATTAAATGTGAAAATGTGTTTAAACCACCCGGCCTGTTGTGGCTTTGAAGAAATTAATGAAAGCAGATACTACTGATAGAAGAATGTGTGCTGACTTGGAGGATAAAAATAATTTGGTTTGAGATAAATTGTGTTTAAGATGTCTGCCGGAGAGTCCATACAATAAACTACAGTTTTTTTGTTTTTGTTTTTTTTTTTTGAAGAGACCTAGAGGTGTGAGGGAGTCCCTGGGTGGTGTGAACAGTTAACATGCACAGCTGCTAACCAAAAGGTTGGTGGTTCAAATCCATACGGAGGCACCTCGTGGGAAAGGCCTAGCAGTCTACTTCCAAAAAAAATTAGCCACTGAAAACCCTACGGAGCACAGTTCCGCTCTGACACACATGGGGTCACCATAAGTCAGGGTCGACTTGATGACAACTGGAGGGAAAAAAGAGGTATTAGAGGGACTCAGAGAGAGGGGTCACTCTCCTGCTGCCCTTGTGTGTGTGGAGTCACAGAAGACAGTGGTGTAGTTCTTGAGTATGACCACAAGGTGGAGTCTGTTTTGTGGCAAAACTGACTTGGGGTGGTAGTGCAGTGTTCATCTACAAACCATCGGCTGAGGATCTTCTTGTGCTTGCCCCTGCCCTCCAGAAGCTCTCTGACTTGTACTGGGGGGTGGGGGTGGAGGAGGCTGGCTGCAGGTCTGTTGGAGGGCAGTCAGAATCTTGTACACGACCATAGTGTTGCAGGCCTCCACCTATCAGGAAAGTTTTCCTTCCACAAGGGTCACTGATGCATTTAGAAGAAGGCAGGGCACCCAGGTAGGTCCTGTAGTATCAGGATCAGGTTCCAGAGTTAGCTGCAGAACTGGGTTCCCTAGGAACTGGAAGTACTTTTCTATTTCTGAAAAGGCACTTAGAAAGAAGGGAACATTGAACAGAACTCAAAAGAGATTCTTAGGGCTTTGGACTAAAGAGAATGATGACACATTTAAAAAGGGAAAATCTGACTGATGGCACCGACCTCTGCAGAAGAGAGTTGGGGGAGAGTAAACCTTTCCTGTCTGGACAAAACAAGATGCACTGTTAACAGGAATTGCACTGCTATGGCATTATCAATCTAACTGTGTTGAACATAGGAGCCCTGGTGGTGCAGTGGTTGAGTGCTTGGCTGCTAACTGAAATGTTGGTGGTTCGAACCCACCAGGCACTCCACAGGAGAAAGATGTGGCAGTCTGCTTCCGTAAAGATTAGTCGTGGAAGCCCTATGGGGCAGTTCTGCTCTGTCCTATAGCGTTGCTATGAGTTGGAATTGACTTGAAGGCAACAGGTTTTTTTTTTTTTTTTTTGGTATGTTGAACAAACAGGACTTGTGAGTTATAATCATAACAGCAACTTTAGTTTTGAATCCCATCATCCCTTTTGGGGTGGGTAGTAATTCTTCCCCTTCATCTGTGTTAAACTCAGCAAGCCCCATTATTTTTCTGGTCATCCCTTGAAATAAAATGTCAGTCCTAAGTAATCAGAACTCCAAACATGATTTTAAATCTCCCGTCTCCCTACAAGGGCCTGCTCTGTGATACCTGGGGAAGGAGTAATCTCTCCTCTCCTGCTCCCAGCTCCAGTCTGCACCCCCCCATCTCACCCCCACCTCCCACCCCCTTCCCTAACTTTCTAACTCTGGGTTTGAGTTCCTCTGGATTACAGTCTGGGGAGGAAGGAGAGGAAAGGGGGCCGAGAACATTTTTATTTGTAATAAGATGGCTTCATACTCTCTGGGCCTGGTTTAAAGCTGATTCTCTCATGGGGTTCTCTTTTAAGAACCGTAACATTGCTGGTTTCAATCACTGGAATCCCAGTAGTTTCTTTGCTTCCTGCACAGTCCCTAAGAATCCCCTTCAACCTCCTACTTTTCGCTGAGGTCCCATTGCTCCTCTTGATGGCCCTGTTGGTGGTGGTTGTCTAAGACGACCCCCCACTCTGGCTTTCTCTCTTCTTTCTTGGCTATAACTCACGTCAGGTCCATAAGACACACTCTTACTCTCCTTGCCCTGCGAAACTGGGAGTGCAGGCCCATCCCCGTGCAGCGACTCTTCTCCGTGCTTCTTCCAAAGCAGCTCAGCAGCCTACCTCATGCCCTCGAGCTTTCCTGAGTGGGGGTGAGACCCATCCACTCTGTCCACCAGCTGCCAGGGGTGGATCCCCAATAAACAAGGTAAGCATAGGCTTACTGTGCTTGCTTACTAATCTGTAGTGAACAATTTCACATGGACGTCACCACATCAAAACTCATGTGAAATTGTTCACTGCAGATTAGTAAGTAAACACAAGTAAGCCTGCACTTAACTTGTCTACTGAGTCATCTGCCGCTGTTGGGGATTGTAAATTTGAAAAGAGGCTTCCATTCTGTAGGAAGGTGCTGTTGGTTTGGGAGAGAGACAGATGCCAGCCAGACCTAGAAGCAGAATGTTTGATGTGATAAAAAAAAAAAAAAGTGAAATTGTTCACTACAGATGATCATAGCACCGTGCTTACCTTGCCTATTGGATAAGCCACCCCTGGGTGCTGGTGACAGGACCAGGAAGCAGACAGGCAGAACACCCTTCTTCCTCCTCCAACCTTGCTGGCTCCCTCTAGTGTCCTCTACTGGCAGAGCCTCAAAGGAGCGGCTGGCAAAGGAGAAATGTGGTTTGCGGAGAGCTGAATACAGACGGGTGAGACTTAGAGACCATAGCCTAATGACTGGCACACCTCTCCTCCATTTCTCTGAGGAAATACTCCAAAATCTTCGTCCCCTCATTTCTAACAACCAGTACCCCTTTATACTCTCAATCTGGGTAATTTGTCTAACAGATCTCAACTTTCTA
This sequence comes from Dugong dugon, assembly GCA_030035585.1. Lineage (NCBI taxonomy): Eukaryota > Metazoa > Chordata > Mammalia > Sirenia > Dugongidae > Dugong > Dugong dugon. The sequence goes on along the minus strand of CM057469.1, from coordinate 100,903,234 downwards.
CTTGAAAATCCTATAGAGTGGTCCAACTCACTAACTCACATTAGTGTCTAAAATGTATTGTATCTTGATGCCTCGGCTGTAATTTCTAATTGAATGCCTACTGCAGTAATAGCTAACCTTTAAGACAGAGGAAACTGATGAAATTTGTATCTACATTTTCCATATAGTTCTTTAGCTCTAGTTAGACACCACCACCCAGTCCTCTAAAATACATCTCAGATTTGCTCAGTCTTCTTCCCCTCCACAGCTGGCACCCTGTCTGGGCTCCTGCCATCTGTCACCTGGACAACTGCATCCACGTCCAAATTCGTGCTCCTGTTTCATACAGTGCACCCAGAATAGCATCCAAACACTGGTTCCTGAAGCCCCATTTGCCTCTCCCATCTCATGCAGGTGGCTCTCCCCTCTGCCCACCTCACTGCAGCCACACTGGCCTTGTGTAGGTTCCTCACACTCTGGGCACTTACCAGTTCTCAAGCCTGTGCACATCACGATGCCTGGATTCCAAAAAGCAAGAAGCTTTCTCTCTCTTCTGTTGAAACAGCTAACAGAGAACCTCTCGCTTCTCCTGAGTTGTGTGGCATTTAGATGTGCAGTCAGGGACTGCTGCAGTCATTTTGCAGCCACGAGAGGGGAAAGCTGGCTCTATCCGCCAAAGTCCCAGCAGGAAAAAGATAGCAATTTCAAACTGGGTGATTTGAGAGAGATTAATAAATAGACTATTCACAAAGGTGTGAGCAGGGTTAGGGAAAACTCAGCGGATAGTGAAGTATCTTGGCGTCATTACCACGTTAGGCCTACAGAGGGTAGCCCTGAATGTAAAGACAGAGAACTGTGTGGAGACTGTCGCCTGATGGGTGAGGGGTGAAGGCAGTCTGTGGTGCCCCCACTGATGAAGAAAGGTTAGTAAATACCCCAACCAAACACCCAAAATCAGTTAATGTAATCCATCATGTCAATAGAATAAAAACAAAAATCACATGATCATCTCAATGGATGTAGAAAAAGCATTTGACAAAATTCAACACCCTTTCATGATAAAAACACCCAATAAACTAGGAGTAGAAGGGAGCATCCTCATTCTGATCAAAACCAAACCCAACCAAACTTGTTGCTGTAGAGTTGATTCTGACTCGTAGCAACCCTACAGGACAGAGTAGAACTGCCCCATAGGGTTTCCAAAGAGCAGCTGGTGGATTCAAACTGCTTACCTTATGGTTAGCAGCCGTAGCTCTTAACCACTGCACCACCAGGGCTCCATTCTGATAAAAGGCATCTATAAAACCCCACAGCTAACATCATACTTAATGGTGAAGGACTGGATGCTTTTCCCCAAGAGCAGGAACAAGACAAGGATGCCCACTTCCACCACTTGTAGTCAACATTATACTGAAAGTTCTAGTCAGGATATTTAGGCAAGAAAAAGAAATAAAAAGCACTCTGATTGAAAAGGCAGAAGTAAAACTTGCTGTATTTGCTGATGTCATGATCTTGTATATAGAAAATTCTAAGGAATCCCACTAAAAACTATTAGAACTAATAAATGAGTTCAGCAAGGTTGCAGGATACAAGAGCAATACACAAAAATCAATTGTATTTCTATGCACTTGCAATGAACAACCTAAAAATGCAATTAAGAAAACAATTCCATTCACAATAGCATCAAAAATAATAAAATGCTTAGGAATAAATTTAGAAAAATAAGTGCAAAACTTATATTCTGGAAACTACAAAACATTGTTGAAAGAAATTAAAGATTTAAAAGTAAATGGGAAAACATCCCATGTTCATGTGTCAGAAGACTTAACATCGTTAAGATGGCAGTACTTCCCAAACTCATCTACGGATTTAATACAATTCCTGTCAGAATCCCAGCTGACTTAGGAGGATGAGAGCTAAAGGGTGCAGGGTTTTTTCTGAGCTGATGAAATGTTTTAAAATTGATTGTGGTGATGGCTGCACATATCAGTGAACATACTAAAAACCACTGAAGTGTACACTTTGAATGGGTGAATTGTATAGTATATTCATTATATTTCAATAAGCCACTTAAAATAGAATAAATATCCCAAACATCCTCTGAGCCCCTGCTGGTGCTCCCCACTGGCCAAACCCAAGTAAAAGACAAGGGCAAGGAGCCAACTAATATAATTTGTACAGGTCAGCCACCCAGATGACTGAGCCGGGTGGAGAAGAGTAGACAGCTGGATATGAAGGAGCAAAATATGAAGCAACAAAAGCTGCTGCTGGAGAGGGGTGAGTGAGCCATGAGGGTGTCTGAGGATAATATCGACACCTGCAAAATGCAGAAAATGCAGAGATGGAGTAAAGCCAGGTCACTTGTGATGCTGTCTAAGTGGCTGGATAAGGCATCGCCTGTATCTAGTTACCTCTGTAATTCTTAGTTACATGAGCTAATAGGTTCCTTTTATTGTTTGAGTGTCACTTGAGACATAGAGTCCTTAAAGATGCAATGAGTCTTCAAGTATGGTAAGATTTCAACAAGCAGAAGTGGGGAAAGGACTTTCCAGATGTAGTGTGTCTTTTGCTGCTCAAACTTTTGTTGTCATATTTGTGTGTATATTTTTAAAATTCCTGCGATAATCTTTAAACCTTAAACTAAAAATATCCCTGAAGTCTTCTTAAGCCAAACAACAGTTTAGCTTAACTAGTAAAAAATGCCTGCCTTGAGCATTATGCTCTTTTAAAAATTCTCTATATGGGATCAAAGTGACAATAGCAACTCGAAAGATTCGATAGGAACCTTAGGGGCCTGTAAGTTTATGTTAATGAGGGATAACAACTCAGAAAAGAAGGGTGAAAATAGTTGCACAACTCAAAGAATGTAATCAATGTCACCAAATTGTACATGTAGAAACTGTTGGTGTATGTTTTCCTGTGTATTATTTCTACAACAACCACCAAATAATTTTAAAAATTCCATAACAAAAGTAAAAAAGATGGACATATGGATAGAATAATAGTTATCAAATAATAAAGTTAGCAGTTATCCCCTCTATTCTCAACCCCCATCTCCAGTGTAATCTGTTAATGTGCAAACATCTGAAGACTACTGGTCTATTTGGCCGGTCAAGATTCATTTTTCACATTCTTCCTTAATAGCCTTCTCCAAGCACATTTACAGTAACATCCTATTAATTCTTATGGAAATAAGATCGTCTGTATTTAATTATTCAGACGACTAAAAATGACCCCTTTAAGTTCAATGCTAATTGTTTTGATTAAACTTTTTCTAAAATGCCTTATATTATTCCCTGTCATGGTTAATCGAGTTACTAAACATCTTAACTTTTTTTTTTTTAAATTTTCCGACTCAGAGTCATCGATATGAAATCTCAGGCACTGCCCTGGCTCTCATGCAGCCAGGGCCTGTGTAATTATCTGGTGCTGTTAGTGCTAATTCCAAAGCTCCAAGACTTCTATTCTGCATGGTCATCTTCCCATTTCCTCCCTTCTTGTTGCAGTCAGCGTGTCTGCTCCCCTCTTCCCAGTGACTGTAATCCGCCCTTTGCTATATCACTTTCCACATTCCTCATCGCAGCAGCCTAAGGTGCCCTGTACACAGTAGGTGCTCAGTAACGATTTACTGAATTGGGTTAAGTTGAGAAGAATAGAAGGTTGCCAGAGGAAACCAAATAATCAAGCTTGTTAAATCACTAACCTTAATTTTAGACACATCGGTTGAGCTCCTGAGTATAGCTTGGGAATTCATACCTGTGTTCCAAATGGTTGAGGTTGCCAAGAGTTGGGGTGCTGAATTAAATGGGGGGTATTACTCTATTATATATAAAAATGTATGTTTGCAGGCACTCGTAATTGCTGCTAATTTGTACAACAGGAAGAACAAGAGTAGCAAATTGATGAAGAAGTCCTATTTCTATTTCTATAATGAAGAATAGTCCTTGATTGCCTTAAGTACAACCCTTACCCTCATTGTAGATACCAGTGTATGAAAGTATTGTTTGTGAGATTCAAAGATACTTGTTGAAATTGAAACACATTTTAATAAAAGAAGGAAATATTTTGATTAAAACAAAGACAAATTGTGTGGGAGCAAAGGAAGGCCCATACTCTTAATTTAATTGGTCTTTCCTACTAAAATATTTGATCTTTAACTATGAGATATAACATAAGAGCATCTTTAGTAGGCACTTAATTATCTCTCACTAAATACAGTTTTGGATATGTTATCAGGAGGGATTAGTCCCTGGAGAAGGACATCCTGCTTGGTGAAGTAGAGGGTCAGTGAAAAAGAGGAAGACCCTCAATGAGATGGATTGACACAGTGGCTGCAACAGTGGGCTCAAGCCTAACAATGATTGTGAGGATGGCACAGGACTGGGCAGTGTTTCGTTCTGTTGCACATGGTTGCTGTGAGTCGGAACCACCTCTACAGTACCTAACAACAGCAACAACAGATACAGTTCTACTCAGACCCCAAACCTTGAAGTCATCCTCGACTCCCCTTGGTCTTACCTCACATCCAATCCATCTGTAAATCCTGTTGGCTCTACCTTCAAAATCTACCCAGAATCCAGCCATTTCTCAACACCTCCATGGCCACACTCCAATCCAGTCCTTGCTATCCCTCTCCTGGACTTTATATGGTCTCCTGCTTCAATTCGTGCTCCTTCCACTATCTGTACTCTATCCTCTGGCTGCAGTGATTATAAAAAGACAGTCTCTGTCGTGTCTCTTCCCTGCTCAGTACCCTCCAGTGGCTCCCCCAACAAAACAAAACAAAAAAACACATTGCCGTCGAGTCAATTCCGATTCATAGCAACCCTATAGGACAGGAGAGAACTGCCCCATAGAGTTTCTAAGGGGCATCTGGTGGATTTGAACTGCCGACCCTTTGGTTAGCAGCCATAGCACTTAACCACTATACCACCAGGGTTTCCAAAAAACTCATTGCCATCGAGTCAATTCCAACTCATAGTAACCCTGTTAGAGTAGAACTGCCCCCATAGGTTTTCCAAGGAGTGGCTGGTAGATTTGAACTGCTGACCTTTTTGGTTAGCAGCCTGAGCTCTTAACCACTGTGTTAGCAGGGCTCCTTCAATAGCTCCCATGTCACACAAAGTCCCCATTGTGATCTACTTGTCTACACAGTCTGGCCCTGTCTGCCTCTCGGAGCTCATTTCCTCTGCTCTCCCACCTCAGTCACGCGGCTCCAGTCACATGGGCTTTCTTGCTGCTCTTTGAACACACAATAAATATTTGTCAAATGAATGAAATGCAATAGTTCCCAAATGAGTCAATCAATTCTTCAGTTATTACAATAAATTACAATTGATACAGGCTGTCGTGCTATCCCAGCTCAGGGAGATGCTCTTTTATCCAATGGTCTACACTTGTGGTTCTCAGACATTAGCAGGCATCAAAATCCCCCGGAGGGCTTGTTAAAACACAGATGGCTGGGCCCAGCCCCAGAGTTTCTGATTCAGTGGGTTTGGGATGGGGTCTGAAAATGTGCATTTCTAACAAGTTGCCAAATGATACTGATGCTGCTGGACCAGGCCTGTACTATGAGAACAACTGGCCTAAATATTCTAGCCTGTATTTACTTTTCTGGGAGCCCTGATAGCTTAGCAGTTAAGAGTTTGGCTGCTAACCAAAAAAGTTAGCGGTTCAAATCTGCCAGCTTGGAAACCGTGTGGGGTAATTCTGCTTTGTCCTTTGGGGTCGCTATGAGTCGGAATCAACTCGACAGCAACAGGTTTGGTTTGGATTTGCTTTTCTGAGCCGAAATTTGGTGAATTTTGGCCCAGTTACTTGTGACTGCCTGTCTGGTTGAGGAGTAATTTAACTCTGGGAAGACAAACCCTGGACATTACTTTTTGACACTTAGCCACAGGGTGGCCCCCTAACTCCAGTAATTATGCCATTGACCCCCCCCCCCCCCCCGCCCCCAACCCCAGTTAAGACAGCCCTTGTCGTCTGGAGGAGTTCCAAGCCATTTCTTTTAAGGAAAAGAAAAAGTGCATTTACCTTGTGAGACCAATGATTTGCTGCCTTATGGGGCCTGCCGCTAGTTTCCACAGCAATGGAAGATGCTGTGCTCTGCTGGAAGTCACTACTGTCGCTCAGATGGGAATGACACAGGGGAAAGTCAGTTTGTAAACATGAGCAGACATTGTATCAGAAGATGAAAGGAGATTGCATTGTAGGCAACAAAGAAAGAGCCACACACAGGACAGAAGTTCTTCTCTGGGATGCCCATGGGGCCTTGCACACAATAGACACTCCATAAGCACTGATGGGTGGAAGCCACTCCACACAAGCCTCCTCCAAAACCCTTGTTACTGTGGTGAAAGAGAAGAGGACTTTTCCTTCAGCTTCCAGCTGCCCTCCCCCACTGTCCTCACCTCACTCCCAGTCAGACAAGGGGGCCCAGCAGGAGTGAGGGACAAAGACTGACCATGGAGTGCCTGGGGATGCTGCCTTCCTGGGCTGCCACACCTGGTGTGAGGCTGTTACCTGAGAAGGAAGAGTCCCTGGACTGGCAGCTGAAGGGCCCAAGTGGGGAGTGCTGGGGAGAACAGGGAGGAGAGGCAACGTGAGTGGGCCCTACCTGCAGCCATCCCTCTTCTCTCCGACCTGTCTGCCTGCTTCTCTCTCTTTGTGGAGTGAAGATCTAATTTCACACCAAATGGCTCCTGGAAAATGCATCCAAGTGAGAATGTGCAAAGGTTAGAAACAGCCTTCCATATTATAATGGGGTTTCCACTCTCAGAAAGGCAAAAAAAGACTATAAAATTCCTGATGACACCTTTGTCCATTAGACATAATCTTCAATAATATAGTTCTAGCAGTTGAAACATGTTCTTTACTTGTGAATAGGAAGTCAACCTTTTTTTCCCCATGGGGGTCTCATTGAAAGTAAAGATTCACCACTTTGGGTATTACTGGTAATTTTCATCTTTGTTTCAGTTTTATTAAATTTATGAAACCCACACTTCTCACAAATATCACTATTTTCATTTCTCTGTTTTCCACTCATTTGAGAAAAAAGAACAAGGGCAAGTGCAATGAAAACCTCCAATAGCTGAAAAATAAATACTGCTGAACAAAGATAGTGACACCAAAGAAATGGAAGTTTTGAGGTGTTCACCCATCTGCTGGTGAGCAAAAGTCTGCATTTATCATAGGCATTTAGGGGAATCGGGGCATACAGGCGACCTTGTCTGGAAATGGGAGCTGTGGTGGACCCTGCAGATTGGCCACTCAGGGTGCATTCTAACTGCTATCAGGTGCACCTTCCTGAGCAATAAAGACTGAGAAACCACAAACCACATTTCTTGGACTTCCTTACATCTCTGCCAGGCACAGGCACCTGTGTGGAACTCAGAAGGTGAGACTGAGAGGGGTGGAAGTGAGTGATAAGGGGTAGAGCTACATTGGGAGATCCAAATGGAGAACTCTGGGAAAGATTCTGCTGCCTGGTTCCTAGCGTCATAGGTGCTGAGTGGTAGGTGGTGGCAACAATGGAATTTCTGTTAGAAAAGTTCTGTTAGAATTCTTAGCTGCATTGTTCCTGGCTATTAGCAACCCACCCATTTGTTTCCCTGTCCCTCCCAGAAATTCTGTATACTTCTTAATAATACTGTCATCAGTGCTTTTCTGCTTCTATAACTAGAGTGGATTCTGTTGTCTGCAACTTGGAACCCTTACAAACAGATACTCTATCCAAATCAGAGCAATGCAGCATGACCTCAAGGAGATGTATTTTGACATCATTCTCTTCAAATCCCCTGAAGTTGTGACAAGTGTCCTGTTACACGTTCTTCTGGTTACTGTTAACAGTATTGATCTCATGTACTCTGATGTTTATCATGTCAGAGGGTTTCCAGTACTCCCTACTCAATGGCTGATTTTTATCCTCTGCCCCTCATCCAGTTCCTTGAAGGTGTTCTTTTTGACATCCAGCCTGACACGCTTCCTTGGCACTCCAGCATTGTCGCTTGTACTTTTTGGACAGCTACTACCATGAGAACACAAACACTATGGAGAGGTAAATAGAATAACCTGCACCACTCAAAATGAAAAAACTGAAAGAAAACACTGGTGCTCATTGATCCAGAGCTTATAGTAAGGTATGACACGAGACTTCTCATATGCTAATACTCTACTGGCTAACCAGTATTGTAAAAAAAAAAAAAAAAATCCATTGTTAATTCTGTTCTTCAATACTGTAATTTCTCATGTGATCAGCACAAACAGCATTGCATAGAACAATACTAAATGTAGTTTACTTTTATTGTACAAAAGGGCCAATGGCAGGAAAGTTGAGTATAAATGTTATGGATTGAATTGTGTCCTCCTCCCCCCCAAATAGGTGTTGGAATCCTAATCCCTATACCCTATACCTGATCAAATGTAATCACTTTCCATAATACAGTCGAATGTAATGTAACTAATCAGATGAGGTCATACCAGTATAGGGTAGATTCTAATCAGAAACCTAATCATTTCTGAGTTGTAAGAAGAATAGATTAGACACAGAGGCACTGCAAACTGGTGAAGACAGATGCCGCGGGAGGATCACTAAGAACCAGAAACACCTGGGATGACCAACAAGGAAGGAATCAACACAGCTGAGACCCTGATTTGGACTTTTTGCCTCCTGAACTGTGAGAAAGTAAGTTTCTGTTCTTTAAAGCCACTCATTCTTGGTATTTGTGTTATAGCTCATTGTTGTTAGGTGCTGTTCCAGGACTGGGGAAATAAGACGGTAGGGAAATTGAAAGCTGCCTGGAGATGCTTCATGTAAATAGCACTAACTGAACAGCGAGAGAAGGCACCTGTGCTAAGAATGGGACGTAAAGAGGCTCATCCAGTGATGCAACCTTGCTGCACGTTAGAATCACCTGGGCTTTTGTTAAAATGCCAATACCCAGGCCCAACCCCAGACCAATTGAATCAGTCTTTGTGGGTGGGGCCTAGGCAGCTTTTTAAGCGCAGGTGATTCTAATGAGCCCTCAAGGATGAGACCCGCTGGACTAGACCATTTTACTTTTCTCCATTTATCCCATGAAGGTGGCTTTTTCTCCTCCCCACAGGCGTCACCTGAGGCGCTAAGATGAACTGACCGCATAGGTTTTTCTTGTGAGCAGCACTGGGGCAGGAGGCCAGCTTCCCATTCAGAGACTGTCTGTTTCTCCCGAGAGAGTTCAGCTACTTCTGGGCTAAGTTCAGTTTGGAGGAGCCTTTTTGGGGAGCTTTTCTTTCTTTTTTGTTTTTTGTCAGTACACGTATTGTTTTATGACATTGGTTAACAACCCCATGACATGTCAACATGTTCCCTTCTTGGCCTTGGAGGACCCTATTGTTTTTTTGTGAAAATATACATAGCCAAAGGTACACCATTTCAAAAATTTCTACATGTACAACTCAGTTATGTCGATTACATTCTTCCAGTTGTGCTGCCATTCTCACTTTAGATGAAGGTTTACAGAACAAAATAGTTTCTCATTAAACAGTTAGTACACATATTGCCCTATGACAATGGTTAAGAACCCCACTACATGTCAACACTGTCCTTACTCAACCTTGGGTTCCCTATTACCAGCTTTCCTGTCCCTTTCTGCCTTCTAGTCCTTGTCCCTGGACTGCTGTGCCTCATTAGTCCCGTTTTGTTTTATGAGGCTGTCCAGTCCCCGGCTGAACGGTGAATCTCGGGAGTGACTTCACCACTGAGCTAAAAGGGTGTCCGGGGGCCATACTTTCAGGTTTTCTCCAGTCTCTGTCAGGGCAGTAAATCTGGTCTTTTTTCGAGTTGATTCTTACTCATAGCGACCCTATAGGACAGAGTAGAACTGCCCGTAGTGTTTCCAAGGCTGTAATCTTTATGGAAGCAGACTGCCACATCTTTACCCCATGGAATAGCTGGTGGGTTTGAACCACAAACGTTTTGGTTAGCGCCGAGCGCTTAATCACTATGTCTCCAGGGTTTCCCAGTGCTTGGTACCTAGGGGTAATTACTCAGGCCACAGATTTAATAAAAGTGGGTGTGCTCTTGTCCTTGACTTCTACCACAGTGACAGATTCAGTTTGGGTTCTGATGGAAGGGCTGAGCGTCCAGGGAAGTATTTTAGCAGTGTATTGTTTTTCTATCCTAAATATCCATGATATGGTCTCTTTCCGTGTGGAAGAGGTGCTACTAAAGAGGGCTGCTACCTTGGGGACCACATGGAGCCCTGTAAAGTGATGAGTATGTATATATTTGTTTTCAAGACTCACCAGTGCACTGCCTGAGTTTCAGTGTCCCATCCTGTAGAAGAGGGTTCATTTCTAGTTTATTGAGAACAAAACTGATAACAGAAAACCCTCTACACATTGGTGCTGTTAGATTAAAGCTGCCTGTTAGCATCACCCCAGTGTCCTGGGGATGCCGGTGTGGGCTTGATTCTTCGTCCATTTCTCATTCCTTGCTTCCAGTTGTTCCACTGAGATTTACTGACTGTCTATTAGGTCGTAAGTTAAGTGACATCATAACAGTTTCAGGACTGGGGCACCCAGAGGGAGCTAGGATCTTTTTCTGGGCCTCTGGAGAAGGGACAAGGAGCTACAGGCCCTGAAACTCCGGCCAGGCAGCCCCTACCTACAGAAAGGGATTATCTGTTTTTCTCTTGATGGACTATTAAAAATTTGGTATGAAATGACAAGTTTATTGTTCTCTATTGTTGAGATGTGACTCATGGCAACCCCTTGTACAACAGAAAGAAATGTTGCCCTGTCTGCTCCATCTTCAGGATTGTTGGTGTGCTCGAGACCATTGCTGTGGCCACCGTGTATTCTGAGTGCTTCCCAACCTAGACGGCTCATCTTCCAGTGCTATATCACAAAATATTCTGTTCTAATGTGCGACGCAATTACTTTTGTGTGTGGCCTTTTTAGCCATGGTCTTGTAACTCCCATCCAGATGATTGTATGATAGGGTAATTGTGGCCTACCAAGGAGATTGGTCAGTTTTGCCTTAAAAGTGAGCCAGTTCCAGAGCAGAGAGGAGCAGTTTATCACCAACAAGGAAGGAGAGACCTGGCAGTGGAATACAGCGCACTGGGCTTCCTGGCCCATGGAGAGAGAAAGCTGAGTGCCTTTGGGCAGACACTGAGGGTCAGGGAGAGGCGTGCTTGTGAGCACATCTGGGGAGAGAGTATCCTGATGGAAGAACTGTATACTGAGTGTTCTTGAGCCTGAATTGTAACTGTTACTTCCCTAATAAACCCCATAATCGTGAGTATGGTCTGTGAGTTCTGTGTGGCCATTGTGATGAATTATTGAACCCAGTAGAGAGTGCTGTGGGAGGGACAGTTGGTGTCAGAATTGGTAAAGATGGCAGAGAGAAGAGATGTGTCTGACTTCCAGCTCATAGGAATCAGCCTTGGGCTGTTGATCTTGGTTCTTCTTTCCCCTTGTGGGGTTGGAGGAGGTCAGACACCTTCCTCAAGCCATTTTTACATGATCCATAGGGTTTTCATTGCCTGATTTTCAAAAGTAGATCTCCAAGCTCTTCTTCCTAATCTATCTTAGTCTAGAAGCTAGCCACCATGGATAGCTGTCCACCATGGGTGACCCTGCTAGTATTTGAAATACTGGTGGCATAGCTTCCAGTATCACAGCAACATGCAAGCCACCACAGTATGACAAACTGACTGACAAGTGCTGGACTTGCCATGAGTTGGAATCAACTCAACAACAACTGGTTTTTTTGTTCCCTGTTGTTGTGTGCCGTGGAATCAATTTTGACTCATAGCGACCCTATAGGACAGAGTAGAACTACCCCATAGGGTTTCCAAGGCTGTAAATCTTTATGGAAGCAGAATGCCACATCTTTCTCCCATGGGGCGGCTGGTGGGTTTGAACTGCCGACCTTTTGGTTAGCAGTTGAGCGCTTCACTGTTGTGGCACCAGGGCTCCTTTTATTGTTCCCTGCTAGTCTTAGGGGCCCTGATGGTGCAGTAGTTAAAGAGTTTGGCTGCTAACCAAAAGGTTGGCAGTTCAAATCCACCAGCTACTCCTTGGAAACCTTATGGGGCAGTTCTACTCTGTCCTGTAGGGTCACTAGGAGTTGGAATCGACTCGACGGCAACAGGTTCAGTTTGGTTTACTGGTCTTTAAAAACACATCTGATTTAGAATTAGACACACAAGTTTTCCAGCAGTAAAGCTTGCTGTTTGAAAGACCTGATGAATTCTAATAGAGCGAAAAGAATTTTAACCTTCTAAAGGGAGAAAGCCCAAATCCATAATCAGTTTATACAAAACTGGATAAGGGAAGACCTTTCTTAAATCCCAAGTATGTCCAATCATCAATTCAAGACAAAAACTTAAAATACCATCTTGTATTTATCACCCTTCACAATGACAGTGATAACATGGTTCTAAAATAGCTGACCAATAAAAAGATAACCAATAAGCACATGAAAAGATGCCCAGTGTCAGTAACCATTGGGGAAATACAAATCAAAATTACACTGAGATGCCTCTTCACACCCACTCAGCAATCAACAACCAGTTGCCACTGAGTCAATTCCAACTCATGGAGACCCCTGTGTGTCAGAGTAGACTGTGCTTCATAGGGTTCTTAATGGCTGATTTTTTAAAGAAGGAAATCTCCAGGGCTTTCTTCTGAGGTGCCTCTGGGTAGACTTGAACCTCTAACGTTTGGGTTAGCAGCTGAGCATATTAACCATTTGCACCACCCAAGGACTCCTCACACCCACCAGGATGGCTGTAATAAAGATAATAACAAGCGTTGGGGAAGATGTGGAGAAATTGGAACCCTCATACACTGCTGGTGGAAATGTACAATGGTGCAGCCACTTTGAAAAACATTTTGGCAGTTCCTCAGAAGGTTAAACATAGACTTATACCATGACCCAGCAATTTCACTCCTAGGTATATGCCTAAGAGAATTGAATATGTATGTCCACACAAAAACTTGTAAATGGATGTTTATAGCAGTATTATTCCTAATAGCCAAAAAGTGGAAACAAGCCAAATGTCCATCAATGGATGAATGGATAAACAATGTATAGCCATACCAATGGAATATTATTTGGCCATAAAAAGGAATGAAGTACTGATACATGTTGCAACATGGATGAACCTTGAAAACATTATGCTAAGTGAAAGAAGCCAGTCACAAAAGACCACGTACTGTATATGATTCCATTGATATGAAAGTCCAGAATAGGCAACTCTATAGAGACAGAAAGTAGATTAGTGGTTGCTTACAGTAGGGGGCCGAGGGAATAGGGAGGCTGGGGGACTGATAGCTAAAGGGTACAAGGTTTCTTTCTGAAGTGATGAAATGTTCTAAAATTGACCACGGTGATGGTTGCACAACTCTGTGAATATAATAAAAACAACCGAATTACGCACTTTAAATAGTATGGTATGCAAATTATATTTCAGTAAAGCTGTTATTTTAAAAATTGCTGAAAACCAGAGTTAAAATACAACGCATGAACAGTCGATGGTTTTTTTAATGTGTGTCTAATTTTGGGCAGCTAGGACAAAGAAAAATTGCCAAAGAATAACAATAATATTTTTTTAATATCCAAACAGAATTTATGGAAAACCAAATGTAAATATTTCTCAACACTTTTGAGTTGACAGCGAATAGTTTAACTTTCATATTGACCCTATAGGACAAAGTAGAACTGCCCTATAGGGTTTCCTAGTCTTTCTTTGCGGGAGCAGATTGCCAGGTCTTTCTCCCATGGACTATGAGTTGGAATTGACTTGATGGCACACAACAACAATTTTAACACTGTTTCCCATAGTTCATGGTGAAACTGTAGAGGGCTACCTATTCTGATTGATTAATTTCGTTTCTCTATTGCTAAGTATCTCCTAAAACTCAGCAGCTTAAAACAATGATAAACATGTATTTATCTCACAGGGTTTCTTTGGGTCAAGAATTTAAGAGTGGTATGGACAGGTGGTCTGGCCCAAGGTCTTTCATGTGGTTTTAGTCAAGATGTCTGTTGGAGCTGCCCTCATCTGAAGACTTGACTGGGCCTGGAGGATCTGCTTCCAAGACAGCTTCCTTGCATGACTGGCAAGTTGGTGCTGACTCTTGGGAAGAGGCTTCAGTCCCTCCGCATGAAAACCTCTTCATGGAACTACTTGAGTGGCCTCCAAACATGGCAGCTGGCTTCCTCCAGAGTGAGTGATCCATGACAGATCCATGATAGTGAGAGAGCAAGACAGAAGCCTTAATACCTTTTATGACCTATTCTCAGAAGTCACTTGTTGTTTCCACCATATCCTATTGTTTAAATAGATCAAGCATATGTGGTGTGGATGGGCAGTAGACAAGGGCATGAATACAAGGAGGCAGGGATTACTGGGGCATCTTGGAGGCTGGATACCACATATATCTTAGATACATGGCTTACTTGGTCTTCCAGCTAGTAAAAATTACAACAGCCAACTAACAAACCTCAGGCTACTTATACTGTCTAAAACATTCATTGTTCTAGAATTGAGATGGCTAAACCCTGTTCCAGGGCTCAACATTATAGCACAGTTTATGCTTGGCTGGCTTTCCAGCTTCTGCCAAATGATACCAGTGGCAGGTGAGTCAGGAGAATGGGGAAATATCTTCTTTAGAGTAGGAGTTGGCAAACTTTTCCCATAAAGCACCAGATTGTAAATAATTTAGGCTTTGTGACCAACAGACAAAACTGAGGAAATTACATAGGTACTTATACAACAAGAGAGAAAATTCCTCCCCCACCCTGCCCTGTCCTGTTTACAGGGATAGGCCATCTCTGGTGGTGGACATGCTTTATGCCCAGTTGCCATCAGCTGGAGACATTGTCATGACGAAGAGTGACCATCCTGAAGGGGAGGGGCCTGAAGGGCAGTGGGGAATTGGCTGCCATGGTCAGTTTCACTGTCTGCCAATGTCACCCTCTTCTTTCTTCCTGTAGAGTCTGGTCATCATAACTTGGGCAGCTGGCCAGAGGCGAGGCAATTTACCAAGGTGCCAACCCCTTAGTCCCTGGCAGTTATGACAGTGATGTTCTTAATGTGTATTGTAGGTGGTGACCAAGACGCAGCCACTTCTGGGAGTGGAGTGGGACCTGGAGCCAAGGCTGCGTGTGACTTTCATAGGCCCCTTCCTCCATTAAAAAAAAAAATCAGAAATTTTATTTTCTAATTGTTTGTATAAAGACAAATACAACCCAAGATGAATTATATTCTTTTGTTTTTTTCCTTCTGATTTAAAAAAGTTAAAACATTTTCATGGGCCCCTAAAAGTATTGTGGGCCCTAATGAATAAGTTGGTCCTAAATGGGTGGAGGGGCCAACCAGGCTTGGTCTTTGTGGCTCATGGTGCTAGTTGGCAGGAGCAGGGCCTGTGGGCCATACAAAAGCAGACAGCAGGCTGGATTTGGCCCGTAGGCCATAGTTTCCTGCCACCTTCTCTAGATGAGTAAGGCAGAATTAGCTGAAAAGAATTTCTGATGGATCACAGGACAGGCAAGAAAAGACACGACCACCCAAAGTAACCACTTCAGAGAGGCAGATCTTATGCGAGGTCCTGGCCTTTTTTTTTTCCTGCATTTTTTCTGATGAAGTATTACTCACTTGTAGAAAAGTACATAAAACATAAGTGTACTACATAATGAATTAGCACAAAGCAAACAAACACCCATGTAATTACCACACAGGTGAAGAAATAGAACACTGCCAGCACTCCCAGATGCCCTTCTTGTCTGCCTTGTCCTCATCTCCTCCCTCCTTGTGAAGGAGGCTACTAAACTGACTTCTAACACGTTTTGTTGGGTTTTGACCTTGTAGAAATGGAATGATACCATAATGCAACACTGCACGCCCTGATACCTTGCCTCTTTCCGTCCTGACTATCATTACTCTTGTGTTTCTGGAAGGACTGAATGGAGTATGCCACCACTCACAAGATCTTGGGGCCACCCTCTTAGAGGGGCTTGGCTGGACATGAAGAAAGCCTGTGAGGAATCCAGCCATCAATCCCAGGGTGCTTTGAGGACTGATGCTACAAAGTGCCTAGCACCAAATCCAGATGCCCTGTTAATGGGAATGCTAACAAATGGATTAATTAACCTGACTGGTGAAGCTGGTTAAAGAGGTTCCTCTTGACTGCTGCCCTGTTACCTCTGAGATTCATTAGCCCCACCATCACCACCACCCTTGAAAGGAAAAAACCCAATGTTTACAGGGCAGGCATATTCAGCATGCTTCATGTTTGAGTGTGGGTCTAACCTTTCTTTTCTTAAAATTTATTTTTGTTTTTGTTCAGAATATACACAGCAGAACATACACCAATTCAACCATTTCTACACATACAATTCAGTGACACTGATTACATTTTTTGAGTTGTGCAACAATTCTCATCCTCCTTTTCTGAAATGTTTCTCCCCCATTAACATAAGCTGACCGTCCCCTAAGTTTCCTATCTAATCTTTTGAGTTGCTGTTGTTAATTTGATCCCATATGGATAGTTTTAAATGAGGACAATGCTCAAGGCAGTGTGAGTCAAACCTTTTAACTGAAACTCACCTCCAGAGTTCAGGGCTGCCATGTACAGCACTGAAGGCTGTGCACTGCACAACTCTAGGGGTGTCATTCACATAGAATACGATGCGAATGGTGCCCAATGGGATTGCATAGTACATCAGCCCTGTCCATGTTAGTGGAATTACTTGCTCTGGATCCAGACATCATTTTAACTTAGCCTCTGGTCTAGATACACAGACCTTCATCAGTATACATATTTGGACACTACGCTCATCTAGTTATTTAAGTATTCTGTTAACTTGTTAATCAGAAATCCTATTTTTTTGGTTTTAACCTCTGATGAAAAAAAACCCAAACTCTTCCTGAATAGATGTAGAACAAGCTAATGGTTGAATCTGTATTTGATGATTAATAGAATCTTACAGGGCCTTCTCTGAGTGTGTGTTAGGGTGGGGGTGTGTGTGTGTGGAGGGAATGGAGAGTGGGGAGGTGGGTAGTGGTTACATTCTGAACATTAATTCTGTTTATCTGGGATGTATCTTTAAAAGGTAGAGATGTTATGATTCCTCTTATATGAAATGTTCAGAATAGGCAAATCCACAGAGACAGGAAGTAGATTATTGATTGCCAGGGGCTGAAAGGGGGAAGGGAGGCACTGCTAGTGGGTACTAGGTTTTTTTTTTGGGTTGATAAGAATGTTCTGGAATTAGATAGTAGTGATGGTTATGCAACTCTGTGACTAAATTGTACACTTCACAACGATAAATTTTATGATATGTAAATTATCTCTATCGAACAATATCATTAATATCACATGCAAGTAAAATTTTGCTGAAGATCATTCAAAACTGGCTGCAGCAGTATATTGACAGGAAACTGCCAGAAATTCAGGCCAGATTGAGAAGAGGACGTGGAACCCGAGACATCAGTGCTGATGTCAGATGGATCCTGGCTGAAAGCAGAGAATACCAGAAAGATGTTTACCTGTTTTTTATTGACTATGCAAAGGCATTTGACTGTGTGGATCATAACAAATTATGGGTACACTGTGAAGAGTGGGCTTTCCAGAACACTTAATTGTGCTCATGAGGAACCTGTACATAGATCAAGAGGCAGTCATTTGAACAGAACAAGGGAATACTGCGTGGTTTATATCCTTATACCATACTTATTCAATCTGTATGCTAAGCAAATAATCTGAAAAGCTGGATTATATGAAGAAGAACGAGGCATCAGGATTGGAGGAAGACTCATTAACAACCTGTGTTATACAGATGACACAACCTTGCTTGCTGAAAGTGAAGAGGACTTGAAGCACTTACTGATGAAGATCAAAGACCACAGCCTTCAGTATGGATTACACCTCAATAAAAAGAAAACAAAAATCCTCACAACTGGACCAATAAGCAACATCATGATAAAAAGAGAAAAGATTGAGGTTGTCAAGGATTTCATTTTACTTGGATCCACGATCAACACCCACGGAAGCAGCAGTCAAGAAATCAGAAGATGCATTACATTGGGCAAATCTGCTGCAAAAGACCTTTTTAAAGTGTTGAAAAGCAAAGATGTCACCTTGAAGACTAAGGTGCGCATGATCCCACACCATGGTATTTTCAATCGCATCATATGCATGTGAACGCTGGACAGTGAATAAGGAAGACCCAAGAAGAATTGATGCCTTTGAATTGTGGTGTTGGCGAAGAATATTGAATATACCATGGACTGCCAAAACAACGAACAGGTCTGTCTTGGAAGAAGTACAACCAGAATGCTCCTTAGAAGCAAGGATGGCGAGACTACATCTTACATACTTTGGACATGTTATCAGGAGGGATCAGTCCCTGGAGAAGGACATCAAGCTTGGTAAACTACCAAGCAGAAAAGAGGAAGACCCTCGAGATGGATTGACACAGTAGCTGCAACAATGGGCTCAAGCATAACAACGATTGTGAGGATGGCGCAGGATCGGGCAGTGTTTTGTTCTGGAGTACATAGGGTCGCTATGGGTCAGAACCGACTTGACAGCAACTAAAAACAACTAATTATATCTCAATAATGCTGTTGTTAAAAAAAAAAGTAAAAAGACAGTGAATCTTTCCTGACCTCAGGACATCCCTGAAGCTATTTTTTCCAAAGAAGGAACCCTCCTGAGCTTTTGCATGATTTTCTTTTTCGCCTGAAGGGCCCTAGAGATAGTTCACCTGTTACAAACGACCCTAAGACTCCCAAGACTATCACCTCAGTCTCATGTTTTGCTCCAAGTGAGCCTAAATCTGCTAAGCTCCCACCCAGCATTCTTTCATGGATTGCTCCTAAGACAAAACAATGCAGGTTTGAGATTCCTTCTGGTCAAGGTCTTCCATCTCCAGCCCCAGTGGACCATCTTCTCCTAACAGGGGCCTGCAGTGTTGGCTCCATCCCAGCCTCCTTAGCCCAGTGGTCATGAATTCATCCAGACTCTTGAACTGCCTCACATTCTGTCTGCAGCATCTACAGGGAAGTGAGTGTCACACTTCTCCCTCTGTTTTGTCCTCAAATCATCAAGGTAGTTGCACCCACACCCCAACAGTCTGCCTACTTCTGAATGCTGCCAGTAGGACGAGAATGTGGCAGAGAGGGTAAACTGTGACTTGGAAAATGGCAGTAGGTTGCTTCTACAGACTAAGCCAGGACTATGACATGGTGAGAAACAGCCGGGCTTTCAGCAGGATCCCGAACTGCCTCGTCTCCTAGGGACCTGCCTCAGCCCAGTCTAATCAGGTCTCATCAGATTAACCCTCGAGGGGCAATGACAGTAAACACTGAGGTAGCACTGTGTGCGGGTGCTTTTCTGAACACGTTACATATACTAACCCATCTAATCCTCAAAATAGCCTATGGCATTGGTATAGTTGTCCCCATTTTAAAAATGAGCAGACTGAGGCACGGAGAGGTTGAGCCCAGGTCACACGGCACGCAAGTGGCAGAGCTGCTACTGGAGCCCGGGCAGTGCCTGCTCCTTGCTGCACAGCCATTCAGAGGTGTAACTGGAGTTCCTCCTCTGAGCAGGCTCCAGTGACCCAACCCATCAGTGCTCTTTCTGGTCACCTGAGAAGAGGCAGCTTGAGTGTGTGGAATTGCCCTTCTTGATTTGGCTACATTGAAAAGCTGAATCACTGAATGCTAATCCCAACCTCCAAACACTCTCCACGACAGGGAATTAAGGCAGCCACAATCCGGAATGGGAATCCAAATTGCATTAGTAACAGGCCGAGTAAGGCTCTTGATCTGTGCAAACTTTTTGTGCTTTGCCCAGAATTGAAAACTGGTTCCCGTCATATATGAAAGCGGGAAATGTCCAGGTCAGAACGGGCCTTTCTTCAGAGGCCCCAGGGCCTGGAAACCAAGGGTTCCAGTGTGAGCTTGCAGGATAATCCTATTCTAAGGCTTCAAGATTCCCTAATTGCGCTGAAATGTGGTGTCACTGCAAACAGGATTATGTAGAAGAATGGGCTGGATGTGGTGGTGACAATGGTAGAGGTATGGGCAGCTGTCCTATTCAGGGACTTTCCCAGTAACATATGGACTGGGGCATTCTTCCTTGTTGCCCCAGCTTGACTCTTGGCTTACAGCAGATGCTCAGTTAAGGCCTATTGACCTGAGTTGTTCCGACAAGACTTGACTTCATGATGCTATGTGGCAAAACTGCACACGTTTTGCAAGAGCCCTGTTACTGACTGTGGAGGAGCCCATGAGCAACACGATGTTTCCCAGCCACTAGCTGGCTGCTATAGACGCATCAGTGACACTCGGCAGCAGCTCTGGCCACCTGAGTGTGCCCACCTGCTTCAGGGGTTCATGCGGGCTGAAAGAAGCAAGGAAAAAAAATTCAATTCAGTCACCCCAGGCCACCCCTAGAAGAGCAACAGCTCCATCAGTAAATGCCACTTCATAATACAAGAAAGGAATGAATGAACACACGGATCCCGGTAGAAATACTGTATTCATGTTTGAGGACTCTGCTATGTTTTAAGGCAAGTGTCACACATACGAAACAGTCGGAGATGAACAGTGTTTGAACAGCATTTATGACATGTTAGAAAGAATAGCAGAGGGGGGCATGTTCAGACAATGAGAAAGTGAGAGTTTCCCCAGTTGGGTGACTCCTGGTCTGCCAGCTCCTCTTGTGGACATGGCTCCTGGAAAACAGAGAGAAAGGGTATCTTCTCCCTCCTTTTCTCGTCTCCAAGGGGAAGGGGACAGATTGTCTGAATTTTATACAGAAGCACCTTCCCTAGACCCCAGCATGCTTCTTGCCACATTTCCAGCTACGAGATGTAGAACGCTGTCACTGTGCTATTTACCAGCTTGAACTCCCTCCCATTGAGAACTTCATCTGTTGATATGGTAAAATCAGGATGGCAAAGCCATACAACGTGCAGTTTTTTGTTCACCTTTAGCCAGACTCAAACTTGCTTGTATTGGCACTAACTCTATCTGGAAGAAGGAAGGAGAAGCTGTACCGAAGCCTGAAAATAGTGAAGGTTCACTTGCAGTTTTGGAATCAAACCAAATGTGATTGTTTTCCCTTTGAGAACAGAAGGGTGTTAGCAACAAGCTCCAACCAGAGGGCAAAAGTTTGCAGGCACCTCTCAGCTCAATTCCCATTTCCTCCTGGCTTAACAGGACACTGGAGTGGCTTAGCTGGTCTACTGCTGGGCTTCTCACAGCCAGGGTTAGCTCTGTGCCCAGCAGGGCTCCTTCCCATTCCTTCTGCTCAGGCACAGGCCCCCAGTTTTAAAATGGGGAGAGCCCGGTGGTCTCTGACCCAGCCACCCATTTCATCGCAATGGTGTGTGCCCCTTCTTAGGGCCTGGGTGACTCATAGCAACTGGGAAAAGGGGATGAATGAGGCTGAAAATCTGGGGACCTTAATGGCCTGTTGTGGGGTGGCAGGAACAGTGCCTGGGGCTGGGAGTCACGGTGAAGTTGGGTACCCAGGAATGTGGTGGAAGGTGGGGTACTTAATTCATTAAAATTTGAAGAACATCAGGAGGGGCTATATTAGATGCTATAAAACCACTACATAAAGAACAAGTGACATGATAAAAGTCTGCCAACGTACACAGAGAATGCAGTCCTGCTCATAAAAGCTGTCTGCTGACGAACATGAGGCCTCCATGGAGCAATGTTACCACTTGGGTAGAAAAAAATAAGAGTCCATGGGTACTATCAGCACTTGATATACGCGAAGCAAAACAGTCATTTGCACGGATTCACTCAGTTTGCCCCACCAGATCCCTCTGAGGTAGGCAGGAGGCAGGTGACATTAGCCCCCTTTTACAAATGGGGTAAAGTGAGGCCCCAGGACTTGCTGCAGGTCACACCAAGAGCCACAGTAAAGACAGCGGTAGTGCCTTTTTGGTCTTCTCTCCCACTGGAAATACACGGTCTTCTCTACGAAACAACTCACCTAGACTGAGAGCAAGTCAGCAGGTAACTGGAGGAATGTGGACCATTGCGCTTAAAATTTTGAACTTTGATGCACTGGCAGGAACGGAGGGTTTAAGTTCTATGGAAATTAGCCAAAGCCAGGGGTCCTGGGAGTGGAGACACCCCCACCTCAATTAGTGGGGTGGTGGTTGTTTTTGTGGTGTTTGCTTTTTGTTTGTCTTTGCTGCAATGCAGCATTGTAAGGAGGGCCTAGCTGAAGTAAAATAATGCACTGATCAGCCAACGAGGGTGCTGAATGTGATGATCACATCACACCTCCCCAGAGGCAGTCTCGTTCTGGCCCGTCGCCAAATCAGAGTTGCTGGAGATAAAGCTACAGCGTTGTCAGAGGCCCAGGGCTGCGTAGAGAGGGGGGACAATTGTGTACATACTTCCATTCCTGTTTCGGGTACTTCCCTTCCCCTTGCAAGCTGCACTCCCTCACCCTTCTGTGACCTCAGAATTTACCTTGTTCACTTAACACCAATGGTCAGGGACCCAAGCATGCTAACACCCATCTGTACAGTCCGCCTCCAGCAACTAGAGAATCAGAAGCCAACCCCCACCTTGTTGTAGTACAGACTCTTGAAAACACTTCCAGTGCCAGCCCAGTGCATTCCAGCCAAGGCTAAGAATTTGGGAATTTTTCCTATTACTGCCGCTCACGAGGCAATGCAACAGATCACAGTGAAAGCCCTCGGTTTGCCCAGAAAGCACCCAATGCAGAGCTGGCTGGGTGCAAAGAAGAATACACCGGCATTTTCACAAGCCTGAACCACCAGGTCCCCGTGAGTCCATTGTTTCCCAGTGCCTGGCAGCTCAATGGGGTGTTTCCAAACACATCTTCAGTGTTAACACGGTTGCAGCTGGGCGTGGATCAAGCCAAATGACAGAGTGTCCTGGTCCTCGGTAAGCAGTTCCATGGGGAAGCCCAATGCCAGATCATCCTCGAACTGGTCACTGGGCCAAAGCATTGCTCAGGAGGTTCAAGTTGGCGAGGGCAGTGGCCCATGTCCAGTGGCTGGACTGACAGGGTGGGGTGCCCCTGCTGGCAGGCAAGCCCGAAACCCAGCCCCCATCACAGAACTGACTCCTTGGATTCCAGTTCTGAGGCGGTGGACGCAGGGCCAGCGGGGTTCTGGTGAGTCACCAGAGGGGATGTCTCTTCTTCCGACTTGCTGTTGGGGAGGGCTTCCACTTTCACCTCGCTCAGTTCCTGCTCTCCTTTCTTCATGGCCTTCTGGTTCAGGTGATGGAGAATGCCTGCACCCACGGCATCCCCTTCCACGTTCACCACGGTGGTGGTGCGGTCCCTGGTGGGAAAAGAACAAAAGACAGGTGTGACATCCAATGCTGCCTGCAGCTACCAGGGGAGACAGCCCTGTCACATCCACCTGAATGGCCACGGAAAGTGACTGTGAGGGGAGAGCATGACATTCAAGGTATAAGGCCTTCAAAAAAAAAAACAACAAAACTGTTGCCATCGATTTCAACTCATAGTGACCCTAAAGGACAGAGTAGAACTGCCTGGTGGATTTGAACTACCAACCTTTTGGTTAGCAGCCGAGTTCTTACCCACAGGGCCACCAGGGCTCCTATAAGGCCTTACCTTACTCTAAATTGAGTTCCTTTAAACATTTATTATTCTTATAAAAGTAATACACCCTCATTATGGAAAACCGGGAAAAAAGAGAAGTACAAAGAACAAAGCAAAAGTCACTCATCCATACTCCACAATCTCAAGAGATTCAGAATTAACATTTTGATCTATTTCCTGCCAGTCATTTTTCAATACATATGTTTTATGTTTAATAACACCATCAGACAAAAATTACATATAATCGGAATGAGAGCACATACAGTTTTGTGTCCAGCATTTTTCCACTCAACATTATACTGTGGGAGTTTCCCTTCTTTTTCCTCAGTTCAACACTGCATACAACTAACTGAATGTTAATCTTCACGTGCATTCC
The DNA here is from genome assembly GCA_030035585.1 of Dugong dugon. NCBI lineage: Eukaryota > Metazoa > Chordata > Mammalia > Sirenia > Dugongidae > Dugong > Dugong dugon. The sequence continues at coordinate 100,879,248 of CM057469.1, read as the reverse complement.
ATGGCTGCTCGCTAACATGTCCTCCCAGAAAATGGCACTATCCTTTCCAGAAGTTTCATCATCTTCCCATGGATTAACTCAGAAACCACCCTCCAGTCCCTGGCTCTCAGAGGAAGTGCTGTGCCCATTTTGAAGGGAGGGAAAAACATGTGAACTTGGCCATGGGCACTGGAGAGGCCAGGGCCCTGCGAAGGCTCTGAGCTGCGAATCAGAGGCTATCAGCCTTGGCTGAGGCTGGTGTGACTCAGGCCTCTACTGGACAGCCCCGTTGGTGTTGTTTCCCTGTTCCTGGCTAAGCACCGCTTAGGTGCCCACCTTCTCCATGCAGAAGAGGCAGTTGCGTGAGGAAGGAGATGGGGCATTGGGCCCTCTGCTCTGGCCTTGTCCAACTTGCTAGCTGTGGGACCAAGTTCCGTTTGATGAGTTGTCTGGACAGAGGGGATGTCTGCTGCACATTTCACCCTTATTGCTCTCAGGAGCCTGAAGGACTCTCAGAAGCCTCTTCAAGCCTCCGGGGCTTTAAAAAAAAAAGGAAGGTGGGAACCACCACTCCTGACCACCATGGGCAGAGCCACAAGCCCAGTGCGGGTACCTGTCTCAGTTACCTCGTGCCTGGCTCTCACTGGCTTGGCCAGGGGCTGGTTTTCTTTGCTAACATTTATTGAGTACTTTACCACGTGCCCAGTACTCTCGTTTTGTGTACTCTGCATGCACTAACTCGTATTATCTTCTCCACAACCCTCATGTAGGTGTTAGTATTGTTCCCACAGAACAGTTAATATCACATGACTACTCTATGGTGAAGCTGGGATTTGAACCCAGGCCTTTGGGCCCAATGTCTCCATTTTCTTACCTATGTGCTCCACTATCTTTCAACATCAGTATCTCAGGTAAAAGGTATCACAAGACTCAAGGAATCAACACCCAGGAACTGTTTGGTGTCTTTACAGCTGCCCTGGAGATGGTGGTCTGGATCAGCCTCCTTCCCAAACTCCTCCTCCCCTAGCCCAAGTCTGAGCCACTTATTAGAAGTCTTCATCTTCTCTCCAATCACAGAAACCACTCCTTGGACATTTCCAGGTCAAGGGCACTCATTCCTGAAGGATCACTACTCCAATGGCTATTACTTCTATGCTGCCAACACCCTCTATAGGCCTTGTGGTGCCTGGGCCTACCCTCAGTACCCCAGCCTGGGTCTTGGACCCCTACTTTTCTGGTGCTATAAGCAAGTTCTCGGTAATGACATTCACAGCCATTCATGGTCATTTGAATCTCCTATTGTTTAATTTTTTCTAGCTTGAAATCTGGTTTTGCCAGCTCAGCTGTAAGCTCCTTCACAAGGTGAGGACTTTAAGTTTCTCTGCACGCCCCAGGCCTTGTGGAGTGTCAGGCTCCTGGGGCACTCAATGTAGACTTTCTTAAACAATCAGCGGCACTGTCTTCCAGCCCACTTGGGACTTGCTACTTACACAATCCAGTCCACGGCCAGGATCAGAGAGAGGTCATGAGTGGGCAGCCCGATGGCCTCCAGGATAATGGCGATGGTGAGGACCCCTCCAGCTGGCACGCCCGCTGCTCCAACACTGGACGCTGTGGCGGTCACTCTAGGGGGTTGCAAAGCAGGGTCAGCCATTAGCACAGACCATGGAGTGTCCCTGCAGAAATGCCAAACATGCTAGCCATGGCTTGGAAACTGAAAACCACACACATTCAGTCAGAGATCCTTCCAGCTGAGCTCTTGTGAGATGATCCGCTCTTTTCAAATAATGAATTCGTACTGTTCTCATTCTACATGAGGCACCTGAGATGTGGGGAGACTGGTTTTTAAACGAAATCACAGGAAAGACTTCAAGTTTTGACCCAAGCCTAAAGAAGAAAGAAAGAAGGAACTTACAGAATGGTGAAAATCTGCCCTGCGTTGAGCTGTATGTTGTTCAGCTGGGCAATGAACACCGCGGCCACGCACTGGAAAATGGCCGCGCCGTCCATGTTCACAGTGGCCCCGATGGGGAGAATGAACCTGCTGATCCTCTTATCGACACCATTGTTTTCTTCAATGCACTTGATCATGGAGGGAAGGGTCGCTGAGCTAGAGACGTAAACGAAAAGTCAAAGCAAGAACGCTAGAACAGAAGTAATTAGCACCATCCCAGTTTTTAGCATTCTTCCCTTGCAATAAGAGAAAGCACCCAAAATTGTTTCAAATTTTCTTTCATAACATAGGACTTTGTCAACTCCAAAAGTATTCAAAATATGACTCGTTGGATTTACCTGTTATGTTATTTATGTGGACTCACCTGTTCCAAATTTCTCAAGAGCCATACATTGCCTCTAGGTATAAAATGTTCTCCAGAGGACCAAGAACTACCATATTTTTATGCAAGTAACGCTGCCTTCTATGTTTGTTTGCCAACCCCCAAGTATTTTCGTAAGTGCTGCTTAGTAAAATGCCTGGGCGGAGGACAGCGTGGTTAGCAAACAAATGTAGAAGGTGCGTATTATTTGTGTAAAAATATGGAATTTACTTTATTTATCTGTGCATCTTCTCATTTCCTCTCTTGAATGTTTTTTCCAAAAAGTAAAGTGCAAAGTATGATTTTCTTTTTTTCTCTCAGGCCAAAAAACAGAAGAGGCTCTCAGAGTTTGCAAAGAGTGACTGAGTAAGCATGAAATGTCCACAGCTAGGAACAGGGCCCACTCTCTCCAGCTGGTTCTGCACGCTCCACAGCGGCTGGCTGGTACAGCTGAGAACTAGGATTGTTTCTGTCTAGGGCAGAGAAACACATCTCCCTAATTCTTTTTAGCACCACCATCTTGTCAATATAAACAGCCGTCAAGGATGGGAGGGAGTGTGGAGCGGAGAGGCAAACGTTAAATGTGTAAATGAAATGCTGAACTGACATCCTCTAAAGTCTCTTTAACATACTTTGGAAAGCCCAATTTTTTTCTGAAGGATTTCCAATGAATGACAAGTTGCCTCTTTGTGCTGAACTGGATAATTCCACAAAACTCTGAGAGAACTGTACATGCCCCTCACCACACTGCTTCAGTCTTATTTTTTTTCTAATTCATGCATCCAGAGAGGGTGGATCGGGCAGTTTCCATTCTAGAAACTGCCCTGCAATGTGTTTCTTGAGTTAGGTTTGCCTTCTTTCACCCAGGAAAAGGTCTTATTAATTAGGGCGAGGGATCTATAGCTGGGCTAGCTAACGATCTGAATGAGCACGAGGAGGAGACCAGAGGTAACCTCAATAGATGAGGGGTTAAGACACAAAACCCACCCCACAGGAATATGAAAGAGCTGTGGGGCTCATACTAAAAAAATCAGACAAGACCAATTTAGATTTTCAAGGAATTAAAATATGTGAGACACTGGTTATGCATGTCCCACAGGACTCACCTGGTTCCATACGATATGGCTCAGAGTAGCCAGGGGCACCTGAAGCCCACTCACCTGGAGCAGGTGGCAAATGCAGTTGCAAATGGCGTGAGGAGGCCCAGGAGAAATCTGAATGGGTTTTTTCGTGTAAAAACAAAATAAATAAGTGGCAGAACAATTCCTCCATGAATGAAATGGCCTAGAATAGATGCAAAGATGTATTTGCCCAGGCTGGTCACTAGCACGACGATGTCCTTCATTTCCACAATCTTGCTTCCAACCAGGAACATGATGCCCACAGGTACATACCTAGGGCAGAAGCACAGGGTACTCGTCGGTGAGGATGGGGATGGGGGGCAGGGATGTGCAGACCGTTCCTGATACAGAAGGCAGGGACTTTCAACTCAGTGGTTTCCATCTCTCCCTTGAATAACCGTGATGCACAGTAAAGGATTGGGGTGTACCATCCCCATTTTACAGGCCATGAAACTGAGTTCAATGAAGGTCATCACTCCCCTTGCGTAATGAGTCAGGGCCAGAACTCAGACTTTTTTGTCCTTGGGTATATTATGTTCCTAACAGATGGATGCTACCAACCATGCGGGCTCCCAAGCGGAAAGGCATGAAACTCAAGATCAAAGCCTCCAGGGACTGTGAACTTGATGTTCAGTTTTGCTCATGCTTGTTCTGCGACCTAGAAACACAGAAGACCAACACCTACGTCACAAACTGCTGTGAGACAAAACAGAGCCAAAGCTGGGGCTTTTGTGGGGCTTTAAACCCTTTTGTGGTTTAGAAAACATGATTCTGTGGGAAAAAGTCATTAACAATGACAGGCTGGAAACACTCTAAGAGTGAGCAGATTTTTTAATGGAAGGATGGGAAGGAAGAAAGGGAGAAATTAACTACAGGAACTACAAGAACAAAAGTCAGTTGTTTTGAATTTAATACAAATTGAGGAAGAATTTTATGACTATATTTGTGTGCAGATTTTGATTATATAGGTAAGCCTGTCACATATTTCAATTTTCAAAGGGTACAAAAATATGAATAGTACAAAGTCTCTCTCCCACCTTTGGTCCCCAGGTACCTGCTTTCCCTCCCTGGAGACAGCCAATGTCACTGGTTTCTTGGCTTTTCTTTCTAGAGATATTCTAAGCAGTATTATTAATTTTAAATCCCACGGTAATACCGGAATACATTCTCCTTCCAAGAAATTAAAACTTTATATACCCGTTGACGTAGAGTCAATTCCGACTCATAGCTACCCTATAGGACAGAGTAGAACTGCCCCATAGGGCTTCCAGTGAGCAGCTGGTGGATTTGAATTGCTGACCTTTTTGCTTAGGAGCCTGAGCTCTTAGCCACTGCACCTCCAGAGCTCCCAAAATCTTTAGGCAACATCCTCAAGCCAGTCCCCTCCTCAGATGCCCACTCCTACTTCCTATGCATTTAGATACATAGGTATCTATCTAAATTTGCATGTTTATTGATCTTTCACCCCATATTATGTCTTTGGGATCTTTTATCAATATATAGAAATCTACCTCTACCTCATTTGCTTTAAATGCCGTCGTCAGATTGCAAGGGAATACCCCAGATTACTCTGCCATGCCCTCCTGATAGACACTGACATTGGCCTCAGTCTCCCAGCATTACAAACAACGCTACCAGCGCCTGCGTGCGATGTGCCTCTTTGTGCCCTCATGCCTGTGTCCACTAGAGAGAGACACCAAGAAGTGGAACTGATGAGTTATGGGGGTGTGCACATTTTAAACTTCAGTAAATACTGCCAGATTGCTCCCAATATAGCTGTTCCAATTCACATTGCCACCAGCTGTTTAGGAGAATAATCCTTCCCCTAGACTAGTGGTTCTCAATAGGGGTGGGGTGGAGTGGGGGTTGATTTTGCCCCCAGAGGACCTTTGGCAATGTCTGGAGACATTTTTGGGTGTACAAAGCTGAAGGGGGGACTGCTACTGGTATCCAGTGGGTAGAGGCCAGGGATGCTGCTCAACATCCTACAATGCACAGGACAGCTCCCAGCAACGACAATGTCAGTAGTGCCGCAGTGGAGACACCCTGCCCTCGCTCGGCCTCACCAACATCTCATAAAACCAAACTTCTCATTTCCCTGATTTCTAATGAGGTTGGACATACAATGTTCACTGGTCATTCAGGTTTCCTCTTCTGCAAACTGCCTGTTCATATACTTTGTCAATTTCCTAATAGCTTTTTTAGTCTTTTTTCTTCTTCGGTCATTGGAACTCTGTATTAGTGCTTCTCAAGCTATCCTTGGTGAAAGACCAGTTTATTTCTATTTCCAGTCTTTCGTGGGCCAATATTTTTATAAAATGCAAGAAAAATAAAATGCAAGAAAAATCATCATATGCTTGGATGTTGCAGCAATGTCAAATTGCTATAAAAGTTTCAAAACACTTACTCTCAATTTTTCCATAAATTTCATTAAGGACACATAAACAGCTTCAAACTGGCCCCAGTCCTTTGTACACTAGTGCTTTGAAATGTGTGTTTGTGTGTGTGTGTGTACACCTTTATATACATATAGTATATAAATATATATCCATTTTTTTCAATAAGTTTTTTGTCTTTTAACTTTTTCATGGTTTATTTTGCATGCAGATGTTTTATATTTTGATGTAGGCAAATTTAGTAGCTTTTTATAGCTTTTGCTTTTATATCTTAAGACTTTCCCTATGCCTGTATTTTCTTCTAATACTTTTAGAGGGTTCCCTTCTTTCTTTCTTTTCTTCTTTCCTTTCCTTCCCGGTTAGTTTAATCCAGGAGTTGGCACCATGGGTTTTTGTAAATAAAGTTTTATTGCAACACAGCCACACTCATTCATTTACATATTGTCTGTGGCTGCTACGAGGCTACAACAGCAGAGCTGAGTAGCTGTGACAGAGACCTGAAATATTTACTACCTGGCTCTTTAAGAATAAATTTGCCAGCCAAGTGTTTGATCCATTTGGAATACATTTCTTTCAATAGTGTAGCGGGGGAAGGTGCTTTGGTTTTAGAAGTGATTAGTGAAGGAGATAAAGTGGAAAAAAGCTGAGGACTTAAAGAGCTATTATTAAAGAGCCTCTCCCAATTGATTGAGATACCTTAGCTGGTTAGAGCACTGCTAAGTGCAAGTCTGTGTAATACGCACTTTCTGGGCAACAGGGCTCCCTCCTACTGCAGTTAGGGTCTCTCAGCAGGGTCTGCCCTACCGAACACCTGCTTATGTGACTAGTACAACAAATTGAAAGAATGACTGTAAATTGGTTTCCAAGTTCAAAGCAAGTGTCTTAACATGGGAACATCATGCATCACTTTTCTTGCATAGAGTTTCCTTCAGTCCAAACCTTGGGAAGACTTAAGACTAAAAAAAAATAATCTGGGGCGGTGGGGGGTGGGTAGAAAAACCAGACATGGGATAGAAACACTTTATCCTTTCTGGAAATATCAAATCTCTCCCCAGAATGACAGCAGTCATATGAGGTGTCATGTTTGCAATAATAGAGTCATAGTCCGGAATCTTCAGGTTGAGTAAGATAAACATCGCTGGTGTGGGCTTTAGACCAGACCGTCCGTTCAGTTCCCAACTTTCCTACCAAATTCCAGGCTTTTCTCCTAAAAGCAGTCTCTCTGATGCTATCAGAAGGACAAGGATGGCAGGACCTTTAAGGATTAACAATGAGGAAAATGCTTTGTGCATGAAGGGATAAACTAGTTTCTTGACAACTGAGACCCACAGAAGTTTGGCTTGGGTAAAACAGCAGGATAAAGCTTATGAGGGATTGGGGGTGGAGCTGGAATGATTTCTGAGCAGTTGCTTTGAGGGACCTGGTCAAATTTTTATTTTTTAGCCAGGAATCAACTTAATGAATTTTATCGAACAATGATGCTTTCATTGATATCACACAAAGAAACATTTATGAATTAAAAGCCATGTAAAGAGGACTACTCCAAGTTTATACATACAGGGGGTAGAGATGGACTTGTCCTCCAGGTTGTGAAATATCACAGTAAGGGGTCCCTTTGAAGTTAGAAGTCTATTGTTTTAAGATAAAAGAGCCTTATTTGATGTAGCAGATAGTGAACTTATGGAACTCATTGCCTCACGAGATGATAGAGGCCGAACCCATAAATAGGTTATGGTGACAGAACCACAGGGGTCACTGTGGGCGATGAGGAAGGGATCAGTAACCATGGCACATACAGAACTTTCTGAGTCCTCAACAGGAGGAGACACCTATCATCCCATTAACCACGACCAGCCCTTGGTGTACCAACCAGTCCAAAGCAATGAGCCAGGTGGCCCCACAGGGATGATCTATAATGGAAGTTTCAGGTTCTTTTCTGGATGGCAGGAGACAAGAGAGGGAGAGAAGGGGGGAAGAGCAACACTCACCACATAATCCAGGACACCAGCACCATTGTTGCGTCGTTGAAGGCATTGAAGAAACGGATGAGCTCTTCTCCTTCTGAGCCTAGTTTCTTTAGGGCAACTCCTAACACCAGGGCAAAAAGGACCAATCCCAAAATGTTCATCCCTTCAATCTCAGTGCCAATGGGGATCTACAGGACCAAAGGGGAGAGAATGGTCCAAGTTCACAACAAAGGAGAGACGATTAAAGATGAAAATTTGCTTGGTGTCTCTACCAGACTGAAACACCAGCCCAGAATAAGAAAATGGTTCATGTTTTCTTTAACCCTTAATGATTTCACTTTTGTGAATTAGTTGAAGAAACCCAAGGGGAGATGGAGTCTAAGGATACAGAAAGTCAACAAATCAAAGTTTGCCTAGTTGTAAACTCTAAAAGCTGGTCAAAAATGGCACAGGTTGGAGCACAAAGCAGTGAGCTCCCTGTCACTGGATATAGTTAAGAAGAGGCTGGATAATCACCTTGAAGGGTCCCTTTTAAAAGAATGGCTGGTTGTTGAGCAGTTCCTTCAAATCAAGAGTCAATGACTGCAACTTTGCCTCCTAAATGCCAACACATTATTTATTGTTAGCATCTTACAGTGGCCTCCCAGCTGACTCATTTCACAAAAGGTGTTCAGGATCACCATGGGCTTTTCTAGGAAGTTCTTTCCTAAATCCTTGACTTAAAATGTATAAGCACAGTGTATTCTTTATTTTTTCTAGCAATGCTGAATCTCACTGCTGCAAGCATGTATTAGACAAACTTCCTATCCCACCATACATAACCAGTTATGAAATTCTGAACAGGAAACATATGTCAGCATGGTTAAGATGGAAAGAGCATTTTAACCCTGGATCCCAGTTCTAGTCCAGGCTCTGATATTAACCAACTACTAAGATGAAGCAAATTGGACTAAATTAGTAGCTTTCAATATTTTTTTTTTTTTAAGTAGAACTTTTCCTTCAATCAAAGAAGGCCCTTTACTCCTAGGGAGACAAGAGGTGCCTCCCCCCTCTCCACGACAGTTTTGTGGCACAGCTTGAAAATCACTGGAATGAATAACCCCTGAGGTGCCCTGTCCCTCCCGGCTCTAATGTGAGTGCCACAAAGGCTGGGACTAGTCCAGTGCGTGGCAAACAGCAGGCACTCAAAACATATGTGTGAACGAATGATGGCTACAGCAAGTTAAGCCCATAAGACAGGCATCCTCAACTATTCAGAAGCCATGATTTCACACTGTTACCTTTGCGAGAAATACCAAGAAGCATGTTTATTTCTTAAATAAAATTACCATAAATATGATTTTAACGACTTTTCTGATTTCCAAGTTAACTGGAGACAGCTAGGTAACAGGTATAATCCATGTGCAATGAGCCAAGAACCATGAATTCAAAAGACTGAATAAAAATTGATGGGGTAGCTTTTCATTTGTTTACAACTTTTATCATGGAAAAATCTAATAGAAAATCTAATAGAAAAGCTGAAATACAGTACAAAGATACCATATACACCTCTTTTGTTTATAATGATTTATGTTATCTATAGGGAAGTCATAGTAATAATAGTTAAGGAGCATAGGCTTTGGAATCTGACTTCTACCACTTCCTAGCTGTGTGACTGTGGGTAAGTTACTTAACCTCTCTGTGCCTCTGTTTCCTATCTATAAAATGGGGATAATAACAGTTGTTGTTGGTTGTCATCAAGTTGATTCCAACTCATGGCGATCCCATGTGTTACAGAATAGAACTGTTTTATAGGGTTTTCTTGGCTAACATATAAGGTTACTGTAAAGATTAAATATGTTAATATTTAACATGTAAAGTACTTAAACTATGTCTGACAAATGAAACCCAACAAGTATTAGCTATTATTATTATTCCAATGGGATATTTTGTTAGAGATCACTCTAGGCTCATGTTGTCTGGAGTATGTTTTTCTTGTAATGTTATTTTAACCCCACAGACAGTAAGACTTCTGAATATCATCATTCTGTCTTGGATCTTGACCTATTGAAGCTACCGTCGGTACAGTTTAAAGAGCTATGGGAGAGGGAAGACTTGGATTTTGGTCCTTGCCCTAATACTAGCTTGCAACGGGGCCCTAGAGAGGTCAACACTGCTAAGATTCTACAAGCTAGATGGCTAACACTTGGCATTGACCTGTTAACTCACATTTTTTGTCCATGTCCCAAGCCCTAAATCGAATTAAGAGTTAAGAATCGGTGCAACCAGGGAATTCAAGTACTCATCAAAAGTTGGTTTTAGCAGGTCTAAAATTCCAAGGGAGCCCTAATGGCTTAGTGGTTAAGCGCTACAGTTGCTAACCAAAAGGTCAGCTGCTCAAATCCATCAGCTGCTCCTTGGAAACCCTATGGGGCAGTTCTACTCTGTCCTACAGGGTCGCTATGAGTCAGAATCCACTCAAAGGCAATGGGTTTGGTTTCGACTTTAAAATTCCAAGCTGTGGTGTTCGGGGTCAGGCAGTTTTACTCTCTGACTTGAGAGCAATAACAGTAATTGTCCCCATGCAGTGACTCTGTTGAGGAGGCCGGCAGCAGGTATGCTGTTGTAACACACATTGGCAAACTTGGCAGAGGGTGGGGACAGGGGACTGCAGACACAACCAGAGCTGCATCCTGAGCTGGGCTCTTCGCTGGTGCATCTTTACACTTACTGCCCCTGCTGCCTAAAGCACTCTTCCCCAGGTCTCCCCATAGCGCCTCACCTTATCAGAAAGGCCCCACCCCTAATACACACACATGCTTTCTCTGTCCTCTTGCCATGCTTTACTTTTCCTAGCACTTATCACCAACTTATCACCAACTCACACAAGTACATATATACATATATATATTTATGTTTCCTTCCACTGGCATGTCAGCTCTGTCAGAGCAGTGTTTTGTCTGTATTGACCACTACTACCGCCCAGCATCTAGGAAGGGCACATTAAAAAAAAAAAGTTACCGTCAAGTCAATTCCAACTCATAGCAACCCTATAAGACAGAAGAAATGCCCCGCAGGGTTTCCAAGGAGTGGCTGGTGGATTCCAACTGCCGAACTTTTGGTTAGCAGCCAAGTTCTTAACCACTGCGCCACAAGGGCTCCATAATGAGTGTCAAATAAACCACTGTTTAATCTGTTTAATGAACAAATGACTCAAAGCCTCAGAGGTGTGCATCCATGGCAAGTTACCATACAGGATCAAAGTGGGCATGCAAGATGGAGTCCTGGTGGGGGGCGGGGCCTTTCTAGATGTTCTTGGGCCTCTGTGCCCCCAGCTTCTCAATGTGTCACCAACATCCCATCCTGAGAGACAAGGGCCATCCCTGCTATGTCTTTACAGTTTTAGAGGCACAGGGTTTATGAAACCCTGGAACCAGCAAGGAGACATCACACCTCTTTGCCCAAGTCTGAATCCTTGCGTTTCTGCCTTACATTTACAGTAGGTACAAGAGCATGTCCCCTGGGGTGGAGCTTGTGGGTCACTGGCATTTCCAACGGGGGGTCAGCGCAGCCAGTGAATGCCATATTCTCCCATAACGTGAAGGCACCGCAGAGATAGCCAGTGTTCTAGGCTTTACTCATCACTCTTGGTTTCAAATAGTCTTCTCAGTCCTGAGGACTGTCATTTCGAGTAATTTGTAATGGGAATAATGAATCCTAGCTGATCAGGTTGTCCTCAGGCTCAAACAAGATGACATGGGGCAGCCATCTGTACTGTAAAGGTGTCATGCAGGGCAAGCCACTTTCCTAGAGTGGGCCCAGCTGACTCCCACATTACAATTAGTGATGCTTTAGAGTCCAGGGATTGTCAGAAGGGGGCCAGTGGGCCTCCAGCCACCCCCCTCTGGCTCTACCACTTTGTCTCAGGGCCAGAGGGTGGTGAGCGACACACATCCTGTTTAACCAAGGGCCACTGACTAAGTCAACATTTCTCAACAGGAGAGGCCCATCCCCTCAGGGAGTTTTGGAATGTGTGGTGGTAGTTTTGGTTGTCTTAATGATTGTGAGATCTTACTGGGAAACAGCTGGCAGGGTCTCAGGGACGCCAAATGCCTTGCAATGCACAGAGCAGCAAAGCACAGACTTCCCTACACCCCACCGGCTTCTGAGCATCCCACCAGATAGTCGTGGAGGGAAACACCTATTTATAATCATCTGCACTGAGCGCTAACTCCATTTTGTACATGAACACAGTTTTGTTTTATACACAGTTTTAATGTACACTAGATTTTCCAGGAATGTTAAGCTGATGTAAACTGAAGGAAGACTGTAATCTGTTTTGTTCTGAACTTTACCAAGTGTTGTTCCCTGTTTTAGAAAATTACGTCACCAACAGCCAAAGTGCCAAGAGTACCCAAGTCATTTACATCAGTCTGCAGCTGTAGCTGTTGCATTCAGGGTGGTTCGATACACATATACAAAAATATTTATTTAGCCCTTATTTCAAAATGTTCCCCTAAAAAAAGTGCCAACAATATTCAGTTGAATTCCATCTCTGTTGACCCGTTGCCATCAAACTGATTCTGACTCATAGCGACCGTACAGGACAGAGTAGAACTAATTGTCCAGTAGGGTTTCCAAGGCTGTAACCTTTACGGAAGCAGACTGCCACATCTTTCTCCCCTGGAGCTGCTGGTGGGTTTGAAACCACTGAGCTTCCGGTTAGCAGCCACAGCACTTAACCACTGCAGCACCGGGGCTCCTTGAATCATCTTACTGCTTTAAATACAGATTTATTCATTCTAAGTAGATGCAAGTATCTGAAAAACTTCATTATGTCTTCTTACATAGCTGTGCCTTTACATGGTGAAATACATATTGTTTTACTATAAATTACTTGACTTTTATTTCTACATTATGTTGTTTTTAAAAGTTATTCACAGAGGTATGTTAAATCACCTATTAGTATTTCCGGGTAATAGAAAGGGTGTTATAAAATATTTTTGGAAGAAAGGGATGTTAGTTCCAATTGGATTAAAGTGCTCCACTGAGGATCCCAGAGCTACAGATGCTGCATATGTCTGTTGGTAAATGACCCATTAGCAAATCTAACCCATGTGTTTCAAACAGTCCATTCAAACCCCTGCTGAGGAAAAGCGGCATCAGGTATGTCCCTTCAGTTAAGAAACGTTATTAGCTTTGCAGATATTTTTCGTAAGTGATCTTATAAATAGCTTTACCTTTTCAATGCTTACGTTTCCAGAGCTTGTGTTGTAGGTTACCATTTTATAATCGGTGGCATACTGTAAGGAAGAAAAAGAAAAACCTGCTGTCAGTTCACACGTTAAGACTAACCTAGGGGAACCGAGAGGGCTGCTGCGTCTCTGGCTACCTGCACTATTATTCCAGCCAAGTGCTATGGGCATTCCTTACTTCCTTGGCTGGCCTAATTTGAGCCTTTGAGAACTGTGTAAAGTTACATTAAGACCAAGATAGCATGTACTCCAAGAGGTCCCTGGGTTATGTAGAGACCCAAAGAAATGGAGGCTATCCTAATGTTCCTTGGACAATGGTTTGGAGGAGGAGGTCTGTGCAATTTCATGCCCTCAAGCAACCCACAGTCCATATTATTTGAATAGCCTTTGTATTAATTCCAAAATGCCAGAGTTCACTTTTCAATGTGTCATTTTATTTTCATTCATTTATTTATGCTCCACTCTGTTCCAGAACTTATTTGAGTGTGACTGCTTTTCAGCATCTGTTTCTAATTTGGCTTGGACCTCCACTCTCCAAAGTAAGGTACGGGAGGCAAGACGGCATTTTCTGGCCATCGAGCATCAGGGGACCCACTTATCAGAAGTGTGTTGTCTCTCCAACTTTGGTTCCACAGCTGACTGCCCATCCTCCTGATGGGGCACGCAGGAGCCACCTGTGGCAGCGGGTACCATCGAGTGGAATCTGTTATAAAACGGTCCTCCTGACCCCTACTAAAGGCACCCAGTTCCTGGGCTGTCCAGAGGAGCCTATTATTAGGTAGTGTGGCACTGAGGCCAGCTTCAAGCTTGCCTTTGAGGCTTCAGAGCGGCAGTGTCTGGCTGTCCCGTGATCAAGTTGGCAGGAGAAACAAAACCCACCCACAAGTCTCCTGCCTCACATTATATATACAAGTCACACCTGCGCTTCTATTCAGGTTTAAAGGAAAACACAAGCAAAAGGAGAGGTTGTAAATGGAAACAGAAGTTTTGCTGGAAAAAGGTGATCGGATTAGACAATTTCATTGAGACATCTATATTCCTTTTCTGTATAAAGAATGGCTACAGGGATGTTACTTGCAGCATTGCTAAAAATAAGGAAAGACTAGGAGCAACATGAATACCCTTCCACTGATAGCGGAAAGTTATGAGATGCTCATACAGTGGAATACGCTCCAAAAAAAAACCAAAAACAAAACAAAACCTATTGCCGTCAAGTTGATTCTGACTTACGGTGACCCTATAGGACAGAGTAGAACCACCCCACAGAGTTTCCAAGGAGCGCCTGGTGGATTTACACTGTCAACCTTTTGGTTAGCAGCGGTAGCACTTAGCCACTATGCCACCAGGGTTTCTGAATACTCTACAGCCTTTAGCAATTGTGCAGAAGGCTATTTACTGACTTGAGAAATGTTCACAAGATACTGCCTTATACAAAACAAGTGGAGAATGGGCTTATTTTTATTTTTAAAATATGTGCGTGTGCATGCATAGAAAAAACACACCTGAAGGATGTTAACAAAATGTTAACAATGAATAGCTCCAGTAGTGATTGTTGTTTTTAGTTGTCTTTGAGTTGATTCCAACTCATGGCAATCCCATGTGTGCAGAGTGGAACTGCTCCATGGGGTTTTCAAGGCTGTGAACTTTCAGAAGCAGATCACCAGGCCTGTCTTCCCAGGCACCTCTGGGTGGTTTCGAACTGACAGCCTTTCGGTTAGTAGTTGAACGTTTAATCCTTTGCATCCCCCAGGGACTACAAGGTAGTGATTACGAGTCATTTTTATTTTCTTCCACTTTCTGGTATTTTATTTTTTTGTAATGAGTACATGTTATTTTTATAGTCGGGGGAAAAAAAGATAAAAGTATATTTTTAAAATTCCAAAATATTTAAGAGATAGCCAAAATGTGATTTGAGGGTATTTTTCAAGTGATGTGAAAAGATGCTGGAACCAGGAGGATGTTTTAGAAGTTTTGTTGTTGTTTTTTAAAACTTCAGGGCCCACCTATAAAAATGTAGGCCAATATGACCAGGTTTTGTTAACACCCTCTCTCCCTGTTCCACCTTACCTAATTACACAGGAGTAATTTATACACCTCCCCCCACCCCACCCAAAGTTTCATATTTTTAGCAAAGCATCAAGACCTTACCGTCCGAAAAGCTGCAACCACTAGATTTGAGGGCAACAGGTTTCTGTTGGAAAAGAATTCGTTTCGTTAGTATTCTTAAAATATAACGTTTACAGTATCTGCTTTAAGATACTGATTCATCACAGCCCAACATGTTGTTCTCGTTGTGCCTCGTCTGCTGGGCCACAAGAGATATTCTGAGTGCACCACTTTTTATCTCCATCTCCTCTTGATATTTAGGCTTAACTGTGCCCAAATGAACCATAATAACTGCATCACTTTCTTTTCCCTTAGAGGTTAAGTGCTATTGCAGTGGTTTTCAATGGGGAGTGGCACTTCCCACTGAGGAAATCCAAGGGGGTGTTTTCACTGTCACCATAATTGGAAGGCATTCCTGGAACTGGGGGGAGTATGTGGGGGAGAAGTGCCCAGCTATTTGTCCTGCTATGTGCGGCCAAGTCCTGTACAACAAATTGTCTCCAGGCCCACATGACTTTCCAACATGCTGTATATGACATACCTGTAGATGGAAATCTTGTTTATAATTATCTGAACCTAGACTAACTCCAAAAGAAAGTGTTTTTTGCACAGTTTGAACAGACACTGAATTTTCTAGGAATGCAATTACTATGTAAATTGTGGGAGGATTACTTTGTTTTGTTTTGTTCAGAATATTTTCAAGCATTGTTCATCTTTCTGGAAAATCATAGCATCAGTGGCAGCTTGTAGGATCTGAATCTTTAATTCCACGCACCGGTATCCAGTATCAGTCTGCATTTATAGCTGTCTCATTAACAGTGATTCTAAATTCAGGAGCAAGCATCCAACTACTTTGTTTTAGAGCATTTACATACTGAAACACAGTATTTTACTATAAATTATTTTCCTTTTGTCTTTTATATTACAGGTAATCATGTTGATGTTTTAAAATTATGTGTGTACGTGAATTCTCTTTATGGATTTCATTTCAGGAAGAAGGATATTATATAACATTTTCTATACTTGTTATAAAAGGAGAGCAATAGAGCTGACCAAGTTAAGCTAGATTTTGAAGCCAAAATTTATTCATGCAAACAGCTTTTATGTAGGGTCTCCTTTGGGTCAGGCTCTGGGCAGGATGCTAGTTTTGATATACAAAGAATTCCAGCTGATGGTCCATTTGTTCTACCCACATACTGCAAGAAACATCTGATAAAGACTAGAAGGGCAAGAGACCAATCCTTTGTAATTTGTGCCAAACTTACCCAGTAATTCTTACATCTGTGAGTGGGCTGGTCACCTAGGACTAGAATCTCCAGTTAACTATTTGCAGAACATACGCTTTCAGAGGGAGGCAAGTCTGATTGCAACCCAGTTGTGGCAGGCAGACTCCAAGATGGCCCCAATGATCCCTGCCTCCTGGTATTCACACCCTTGTGAATCCCTTCCCCCTTGAGTGTGGATGGGACCATTTGCTTGCTTCTCCCAATATAATACAGCAAAGATGATGCAATGTCACTTCCACTTCCATGATTTGGTTACATAAGACTGTGACTTCCATCTTGCTAGCAGACTCTCTTTACTGCCTTCTGGGCTTGCATGCTTTGATGAAACAATCTGCCATGCTGGAGTGTCCCAAGTGGCAAGAAACTAAAGGTGGCCCCCAGACAAACAGCCAGCTAAGAACGGAGGTCCTTAGTCCAACAACGCTCAAGGAACTGAATTCTGCCAACCACCACATGAGTTTAGAAGTGGATTGTTCTCCAGTCGAGCCTTAGGATGAGACCCCAGCCCTGACTGACACTTTGATTGCAGCCTTATAAAAGACTCTGAAGCAGAGAACCGAGCTAATCCATGCCAGAATTCCTCCATCACAGTCAGATACTATGAGATAATAAATGTGTATGGCTTTAAGCTGCTACATTTGTGGTAATTTGTTACGCAGCAATAGATAACTAATACACCAGCCAAGAGACATTAGTTAATGAGATGCAAAAACAATTTCATTAGAACACTTAGGGTGATCCCACAGCTTTTAGAGATTGTAGCACTGCCTTTCCCAAACTTGTCTATGAAACCTGAATTACCTTTAACATACAGAACACCAACAGGTACATGCCTGCATTTTAGCAAACAAAAGGTGATCTTTCACCGAATTAACCGTTGCAAAATTGTGGCCAGAAATTTGATTCCTATCACAGTATATTTACTTAAAAAAAAAAAGGTAGAAACAGAATAGCAACTTATACGGGCTCTTCTTTAGTGTACAGATGAATAGCAACTACATTTGCATATTATTTGCATTACAAAGCAACTTTCTTACACATTTCAGTCTTGTGGGATAGATTTGGTATCTCATTTCCATTTGCTATGTTAGAAGCAGAAATGTCCCTGAACCAAGGTTTCCTACATCCACCATATGGTAGCTCTCAGTAGTACTAAGACTAAGCCAGCCACCGGGTTCTCTCCCCAGGAGGACTGGGAAGTTAAGGAAAGAGTCAGGTTAGAAGACCTCCACCTGCCCCACAGGGAACAACTTCCCTTGCAAACACCTCACATCCTTCCGGGATTACCTGTTTCCACATCTGGTACAACTACAGCCTTTCCCACAGCTTTGAAATGCGCTCTTTTCCGAAGAGCACAAACTCTGTTTGTTTAAACCCTTCTATCTGGCCTGCTTGGTCTCTGTTATGAGAAATAACCCAGGCCTGTAAACCCAGTACTATCTCACCCAGAATAGACTCTTGACTGTAACCCAGGATTTCTAGACCAAACAGCCACTGACAGATTGACCTGCATTTAGACAGTCTGCGATATCTAGTCTACAAACCCTAACGGGAACAGAAGGGTAAAGAGTATACTAGAGGCAAAGTGGCAACTCTTGCCAAAAAAATCAAGTTCCTAAAAAGGCCACGATGTGTTCTGGCAGATTCTTATGAAAGCTAAACATACACTTACTATATGACCCAGCAATTCTAGATACTTACCCAGGAGAGTTGAAAATATATGCCAGCAAAAAGGACCTGTACATATAATAGCATTATTTGTAACAGCCCCAAGCCCAAATGTGCATCAGCAGATGAATGGATAAGCAAATTGTGATATACCCATGTAGTAGAACACTACTTAGCAATAAAAAGGAACAAAAAGGATATACAACATGGTTAATCTCAACAACACTGTGCTGAGCAAAAGAAACCAAACACAAAGGACCATAGACTCTGGAGATATCTGCATCATTTGGCACAACATAGTTCATAAAGACAATGTTCTACATCCTACTTTGGTGAGTAGCTTGCAAGCAGCCATCTAAGATACAACTATTGGTCTCTTCCTGGGTGGAGCAAAGGAGAGTGAAGAAAACCAAAGACTCAAGGGCGCAATTAGTCCAAAGAACTAATGGACCACATGAACCACAGCCTACACGACCCTGAGACCAGAAGAACTAGAAGGTGTCTGGCTACCACTACCAACTGCTCTAACTGGGATCACAACAGAGGGTCCCAGATAAAGCAGGAGAAAAATGTAGAACAAAAACTCAAGTTCGCAAAAAAGACCAGACTTACTGGTCTGACAGAGACTGGAGGAACCCCTGAGACTACGGCCCTCCAACACCCTTCTGACCTGGAACTGAAGCCATTTGTGCTCTCCGACACCCTTCTGACCTGGAACTGAAGCCATTTGTGAAGACCACCTTCGAGCCAAACAATAGACAAACGCATAAAATAAACAGTAACACCAGAGAGGAACGTGTTCCTTAGAACAATCAACTACATGAGATCAAAAGGGCAACATTTACCCAAAAGCAAAGATGAGAAGACAGGAAGGGGTAGAAAAGCAGGACAAAAGGAAACGGGGAAACTGGGGCAGAAATGAGGAGCGTGCTGACACATTGTGGGGAATGAAGGCAAGGCCATGAAGCACTTTATGTACAGACCATCAGATGGGAATCTAACTTGCTCTGTGAACTTTCACCTAATGCACACACACAAAAAAAGCGAGATGAAGAGTACATATTGGATGACTCCATTGATCCGAAACTCTAGAAAAAGCAAAACTAATCTATAACGACAGAAAGCAAATCAGCCGCCTGTGGCCAGGGGTTAGAAAGTTGGGATTGCTGAGAAATCATGTGTGACGGAAACGTTCAGTGTCTTGATTGTGGTGCTGGTTACATGGGTGTATACACTTGTCAAAACTCACTGAACTGTACATTTGCAAACTGTAAGGTAGATGCATTTCATTGTATGTAAATCATACCTCAAAATAGTTAAAAAAGTAGAAGGTAACAGTGTGAACTGTGAAGGAGATTTTATTTTACAACCAAAAGATACATACGTTCAATGAGCTGACTGAATTTTCTTTAGATTCTACACCTCAGCACTCGATATTAATCTATAGGAAGGAATTACCTGGGAGCTGTTAGCTGAAGCTCATGCACCTACTTAAAACATGCTCCTTTTAGTTGGCCCCTCTGGTTGCCACAGATCAGCAGCAGTTCTCTCCCAGGGCAAGGAGCTCAGGCTACAGAATAAAGCAAAACACCTTTCTGCTCTCTTCTTACCCTCCTCTCCTTGGCTTTTAAGTACAGACGTTGCAGTGCCCTCTAGCTTTTCCTTACTCCTGAGCTCTCCCTGTCTTCAGGGATCAGATGCTTGTGATGCAAGCAGTTTTGCTCCCCAAAGCTCTGTCTACAGTCACTTTTCCCAACTCTTCACATTCACAGCAACTTCACTGGCTCCCAAAACGAGGGACATATGAGCTGGAAGGGATTCTAGAGGTGATCCAGTTCAACCCCCTCCTTTAGTACACAGAGAAACCAAGGCCCAGAGACATTAAGTTGATACATCTCCCATGCGTGCTCCATCTAGACCAGCACTGTCCAATGGAACTTTCTGGATAATGGAAATGTTCTATATTTGTGCTGTTCAATATGGTAGCCATGTGACTTCTGAGCACTTGAAATGTGGCTAGTGCTACTGATTTTTTTAATTTTATTTACATTTAAAATAAGTAAATTTAAATAGCCACATGTGGCTAAACAAAACAAATGCGTTGCCATCAAGTTGATTCCAATTCATAGTGACCCTATAGCACAGAGTAGAACTGCCCCATAGGCTTTCTAAGGAGCAGGTGGTGGATATGAACTGCTGACCTTTTGGTTAGCAGCCACGCTCTTAACCACTGCGCCACCTGGGCTCCCACATGTGGCTAGTGGCTACC
This sequence comes from Dugong dugon, assembly GCA_030035585.1. NCBI lineage: Eukaryota > Metazoa > Chordata > Mammalia > Sirenia > Dugongidae > Dugong > Dugong dugon. Next base: position 100,858,907 of record CM057469.1, on the reverse strand, counting down.
ATATTGGACAGTGCAGATCCAGTTTTGAGATACAGAGCCTGGAAATCAGAAGGACCACATGGTCTCATGCTCACTTCTGCAGATCACTCGATTTCACTGGGTTAGAGTACCTCTAACCACCGAGCTCCTCATCTTATTCAAGTTCTCAAATATCTCCTTTTTTGTTATTTGATCCTGAGAAATTTACTTAAATTACATTAATACCACATACACATTAGACCAAAGTTCCTCAAACATTAGTAGGCTCTGGTATCAATTTATTGGCACAAACCCAGCATTTTATAAAAGATGAGCTACATTAGACAGAATAGAAAATATCAGCATGTATCAACGTTACATATTGTTTTATGGAACTTGTGTTTCGGTTTGTGTATGTGCCTGGGGAGGAGGGTGTGTGTGTGGACGCCATAATGTAAAATGGATTTCTTATCGTGGGTTAAAGCCAAAACCACCTGCAAAAATGCCAAGACCGTACTACTAAGTCCAGAGACCCAAGTTAGACCAAATCAGGGGAGAATGAACGGACAAGCCTTTTCAGTGCTATAAGAATCCTTGGATACTTATTTACAACAAATAAACAAATAGAAAAGCTGGTAAAAGCCAAGGCTGAACTAGTAGAAGCAGAACGGCTATCAGAGTTGTCCTACAGATACACGCAGCTCACACAATGGAAAATCCTCAGAAACGTTCCCTCTTTACATCTGGAACTGTTTGTTCTGATTCTATTGTCAGGGCTGGTATGCATTTCCCTGTTCTATATGAGAAGGATGGAAAACAATTTACTTTTGATTAGGTATATTTTTTGTTCCAGAAGTTATTTCCTTTTATGTAAGTTCAAAAATTCTTTGCCGATTTATGGAACTTTCAAAGACTTGTCAGGACAGGATATGGCACAGTATGTATGCTCGATAAATATTTATTATCCCGAGTGTTTATTGTTACAGAGCCGGTTAAAGAGGACATGCCCTTTCAGATCTTGGTACCCCCTACAAGGCTGGGAGCAGAGGAAGGGCTGGGAGTGGTGGGCTCACACTATGGGGACAGGATCCAATCTACCCTCCTTATAAAGAGGAGTTTTAGATTCATATCCAGTTTTAGATTCCTGCCGGAAAGGCTGGGGCTGGGTCCCTGGGGTGAGGAGGCTTTCTGGGAAATAAGGAGAAGAGCAGCACTCATTCCTCACATCAAGCAGCCCTCAGCTGTCCCTGAGAGGCTGGGACACAATAGAATATTAGCAAGACGCTCAGATATTACCTCATTTAATCCTTACAACAATTCTTGGTAGTAGATACTATTATGAGCCTCATTTTACAGATAAGGAAACTGAGGCACAGAGAGGTTAAAAGACTTGTCTACACACAGCTAATAAATGGGAGAGCTAGGATTCAAATCCACGTAGCTGGCTTTAGTATCTGCTCTTAATCAAATACTGAAGCTGCCTCTATGGGCTTATGCTCTTTTCAGTCTGAAATATTCAGGTATTCTCCTAGGTTGTAGAAGGAACGTTTTTTTTTTAATTACTAGCTGCAATTTCTTTTTTTTTCCCCTTTAGTGACTAATTAGGCTGAGAAATCTCTGTTAAATCGAATCTTGATAGATTTGCTGAGTCTTCATCTCTACAGAAGAGAGAGAGACAGATATAATTAGTAAAATAACCTGCCATGGTCAGATTCACAATGAACTCCTTTGACTTTGCAATCTGGGGGCTAATACTAGAACCCAGACTCAGAGAGGTTTCTTTGCACCCACTAAAGAAGTGTGTTCTTTGCTGCTTGTGAGGCAGTATATCGGGAAGGTTAAGTCCATCATGCCTCCTCCCTCTGTGAAGTGGAGAAAGGCTTATGGCACTGTCTACCATTGAGAAAATGAGCACAAGGAAAAAAAGATAAATCCTAGAAAACCAGGCAACAGATAAAATCCCAATTCTGTTTGCCGTATCTGTGGTAGCAAAATGCTGCGCTTCTGTGTAGGACGGTGTCCCGGGACACGCGTCTGCTGCAAGGACACATGGAGCCCTGGGCCCAGGAGCTGTCCTGCCCTGCCTCCTCTGCAGTTCTGACTCTGTTTCTCCATTTGCAAACTACAAATTCTAGCACCCAAAGGAACACTAGAGGCCAGTTAGCTCAATTCCTTCATTTCACAGCTGAAAAAAACTGAAGTCAACTTTGGAGACAATAAGCATGTCACGGAGGGAAAAAGAAAGTGGAATACCAGAGTGGAGAGGTGAGGATTTCTGCCCCATTTCACAATGGGAGGATCTTCAGTGTTTAGTGTAGACTTTTCTCCATTTTCCTAATTTCCTGTGGTGATTCTACAAGTCCAAAGCAGAGTCACTCCCAACTGTCCACTTCTTTTCCTCCAGACCCCACGTAATTCTCAAAATCCTACCTAAAAACCATATTAGTGTCAAGTCATCTTCAGCTGCCCGGTATCTCTCAAAGTCAGAGATCCATGGACTTGTCTTTTTCCTCTCACTTACTCTTATTTATTTCAGGCTATGAAAAGAGGGCCATCCCCCTTAGCCCACGTGAACTGAAAAAACTAAATCGCTCTATAGTATCGCTCCATTTATAACAGGAGCAAACATGTATTGGTTAACCAGTTGCCATCGAGTTGACTCTGACTCAGGGAGACCCTATGTGTGTCAGAGTAGAACTTCGCTCTACAGGGTTTTCAATGGCTGATTTTTCAGAAGTAGATCACCAGGCCTTTCTTCTGAGGCACCTCTGGGTGGACTCCAACTGCCAACCTTTTGGTTAGCAGCTTAGCACATTAACCCTTTGCACCACCTAGGGACTCCATATACGTATTGGGTTAGCCATGTTCGAAGAGCTTTCGAGACATTATAACTCATTTAACCTTTACAAGAATTCTATGAGGTGAGTAATATGATCCCCGTTATACAGATCCCGGAGGCTGAGGCACACTAAAGTTACGGCTGTGCCCCAGGGCCCACAAAACCTATAAGCATTGCTAGGGATCAAGAGGTTCCACAATGACTGGTTTCCTGAAAACTTGCTTTTGTCTCTTCAGGGGCAGACCATTTCATTTTGAATGAAAAATCACAATCACATCAGTCACAGTTCTGAAAGTCCTGTAATGTTTGGGCGTGGAGCTCTGGGCTGCCCAGGGGGACTTTTGTTTTTGTCATTTTCCCACCTGCCAGTTGCTATCCACCATTGCGTCTCAGCTCTCAAAGGGCCTGCTTTTAGCACCTGCTTCACCCAACCCCTAGTTCTACTGTGTGGTTTCTAAACCCATTGTGTGTTGGGAAATCAAGCCACTTAGCAATGGCATTCTGAATTTAAAACAAAAACATAGCTTTCTTTCTTTCTGACTTGTAACTCCTTCTTGAAAAAATAAATGAAAAATCACGGCAGAAAGAGCCGGTGGCGTTCTGATGTGCAGCACCACCAGTAAAGGGCACGGATCTTAGCAAAAGTGCTCACGCATCAGTGACTTTTTCCACTTCTTCCAGGTGGTTACTCATTCTGGACGGTTACCAGCACAGGCCTGCTGGATAATTGGGGTTATTTACTGACAGATTCTCATTTCACCCATGTGCCCACAGACAAGAAAGGACCGGGCCCCTGCCTTTGCCAGAGAACATGCCCACAGTCACATAAAATCAGCATCAATGAAGTTTCCTTGAAGGAAGCAATTAAAAAAAATTGACCCAGAGACTCCCCAGACCCAGGAAGCATTTCCAAGTGGCTTAGACCTCAGTTTCCTCTCATAAACTGCTCACCATGAAAGCCTAATCTGAGCGGCTGCACACACACTCACGCACACACCCGAAAAGGCAAGCACGCACACTGTCCGTCATCTAAGGGGCACAGCCCCCTGGTTGGAGGAAGTGTGTGTCTGTCCTCACTCAGTTATACTCCTACCTCGTTCCTCTTTTGGCCCAGAGCAAACATTTCTAAAACAGACTAGACTAGAATGTAGCTAACAGATACGTATCTTTGGCTTCTTTAAATGGCGCGCTGACTTGGAGGGACAAGTGCGAGAAATAGAGACAACCCTGAACCATGGGCAGGAGACCCATATTCCTTCTAATCCTGCTTTCAATAAACCACTCAGTGACCTTGAGCAAATCACTTAATCTCTCAGTGTCTCAGTTTCCTCAGTTGTAAAATAGGATTATACCACCTACCCTACTTTTATCCCTCAAAGGATGGATTACATGAAGTTGGCTGTTGAAAGCATTATGAAGCACTACCTGTTCTGAACAAGCAATGACGAGGCCTCTTTAAAACCTTGCCCTGCATCTGCAGCCCAAGTCGTTGAAACGCCAGCACCTACGCTGATCCCATAAGCCACGGCACTGGGTCACCACTCACTTCAGATGCAGGAGCTGAAGGGGCTTGGGCCTAAAACCAGAAAACCTTTCTGGGGTGGGTAGTAATGAGGAAACACTTCCATCCCCACTGTTGCACCCGTTTTTGGCTACTGCCCCTGGAGATAAAAGAATGCTGTCCCTCTGAGTTACCAGAAGCAGGTCAGAGCTGAACATCCATACTCCCTTCCTGGGCCACTGTTCCCAGAGGGAAAGAATCCTTTAACCCCATCATTCCTTCCCTGCCAGGGAGAGCTGATGTTGCAACCTTTTTTTTTTATTTTCAGCACTCACCTAAAAGTAAATCCCCAAACTTTAAGGATCTCTAAAGACTCCAAACATCAAGCTGCCATACACTGAACAAAGGCCGTGATCTCATCAAAATCCTAATGGGCCACCTCTCCTGCCCACTAGGCTTTCGGTAAAAACGGTTTGGTCTCCATCATCAGAAATCTTCATCAAGGCAAATGCCCTGAACATTTTTTTAAACAACCTCTCTCTTAAGTAGCAGACCAGAAAAAACCCAAACCTGTTGCCGTCGAGTTCATTCTGACTCACAGCAACAGTATAGGGCAGAGTAGAACTTCCCCACAGGGTTTCCAAGGCACAGCTGGTGGATTCAAACTGCTGACCTTTTTGGTTAACAGTGGAACACTTAACCACTGCGCCACCAGGGCTCTAAGTAGCAGACAGTCATCACATTTTCCAGAGGGAAAAATGGAAACAGCAGGAAGTCAAGTCACTTTGCTCAGGGTTTGCTGTTTCCACAGCCCAAGCAATGAGGAGCTCTGCCTCAATGACTCAAGACAAAACATACCTCCAAGGCTCAGAATCAGGAATCATCGGAAACCTGGAGTGGGAGCTAGCTGGACTTCTCATTCAGCTGAACCTGGCTGGGTCAGCAGATGCCTCCAGGCTGCAGTTCTCCCCTCTGTGAACTCAGGGCTAACTGAGAAACCATGAGAGGCTGAGGCTTTGAAGAATCCAAAGGAACTACACTACATCATCTCAAGGGATGAAATGCAACTTTTAAGAGTCACAAAAAGCAGGCGAAGCCAAGTAAGATACTTCTCTCTCCCTCCTGGATGGAACTCACACCTTCCCCACAAATAGAGTCCCTTGAAACTGCCATGGACCTTGGGGTGGACAGCAACCTGTCCTAAGCCTCCAGGAGAGGAATGTTTCTGGGCAGTAGGTCCCATACAACTAACTCCAGTCCTGTAATCCTTGGGTCCACTGTCAGCTTCCTCCAAGCCCAAGCCCTGAAACATAGAAGGCCCCCACATTACAAGAGGGACCTCCAACAGGCAGTTTAACTAATGCTCCAGAAGCTTTCCCGCCCAGTGGGTACAGAATGGGATGAAGACATTCGGGGGTGGTTGGAATGTTTTTTTACTGATGAAAGCAATATAAGAGTATTAAGGAGCCAAGAACAGGTGGGACGGCTGACTCTTTCCTAACACACATTCCCACCTAACGGTAATACTGCTTCTTACCAAGAGATGCGGCCCAACTACTTGACATTGTTCTGTGCGCACTGGTTGATGTTTGCAAAGGTGTGGTCTGCGCTCAAAGACTCCAGATGTTATTTTGATACTTTAAAAAATGTTAAAGGCTATCAGCAGCCAATTAACAATTAACCCTTAAGAGTATATGATATGCTGTTTGTGTGTATGACCTGGAATGCAAGGAAAGCTGGCGTGTCTCAGTGCGCCCTCGGCGAAGCGGGGAAGCTTTACCTGGCCAGGTCAAGGAAAGAGTCCACCGTCTCTTTGGGGACAGGAGGAAGCCCCGACTCATCCAGCCCCAGGTCGCTGGACTGAAGAGCCTGCGCGCCGGACCCTGGCTTGATGATGAACGCCAAAGCGACAGCGAGCGCCGAGGCGCCCAGCGTGGTGAGGCCAAAGTAGGCGACGGCGATGCCGCCCAGGCGCCCGAGGGAGCTGGCGTCCAGGGAGGCGGCGCCCGACACCAGGCTGCAGACCACCAGCGGCAGGATGATCATGCGCAGCATGCGGAGCAGCATCTCGCCGGGGAAGGCCAGGTAAGAGACCTGCGTGCGGCTCAGCCTGAGCCCGCGCAGGGCGGTGCCCAGCCCCGCGCCCGCTAGCACCCCGGACACGGTGAGCAGTACCAGCGCGTGGCGCCGCAAAAAGCCGGCGCAGCGCCGCGCCCATCCCGCTCCCTCCCGGGGCGCACCGGGCCCCGCCTGGGCGCCGTCGAGGTAGCCGTTGGTCTCGCTGCCCTTCTCCATGGCGGGGCCCGCAGCTCTGCGGTGGAGGAGGCGGGGACTTGGGCTCTGGGAAAAGACCGCACTCTCCCAAGGGTTGGAGTCGGTGAAGCTGGCGAGGTCTGCCTGCTGTGCCCGCGGATTCTAGGAGCTGGCCTGCTACAGTCCCCTGACCTGGGCGCAGAGGCAGGTGCAGGGAGGGCGATGAGAGGTGCGGGAGCCCCTGGCAGAGCGGAGCGTGGCGCGACCAGCCTTCCCAGAGCAGCCTCCAGCTGGAGATGATGCAACGCGGGACCCGCGAGGGAGGACGCAGGGGGAGGGACCAGGAAGCGACCTGGGCCTGTCCCCTTCACACCCGGCGCCCCGCCCCTCGCCGCTTCGGCCAGTCAGCGCCCGGGAGCCCGCCCCACCGCCCTCGCGGGGGGAGGGGCGCCGGGCCAGGGGCGCTGCCCCGAGCCGACCCCGCGGGCTACGCTGCGGAATTCCGGCACCCGCAGCCGCCTCCCCGGCCCGGCTTAGGGGGGCCAGCTCCGGGCGACCGCGGGATGGCGCGGCCTGACGAACGGCCCCGGCTCGTTGGCACCCGCCGGGGCGGCTCGGGCCGGCTGGGGTCTGGGCCCGGGAGAATGTGGAACGCAGCCGCGTTCCTCGTCCTGGGGACTGGGGGAGGGGCGGGGGTCCTCTCCAGGGTGGGTGCTGTCGCCCCCTCGCCCTCCGCGGTCCACTCAAGAGCTCCCGGCCTTTCCCGCGAAGGGGCTGCGCGCTGTGAGGGCCCTCAGCGCCGTCCTCCCGCCGCGTTCTCCTCCTGGATAGAATTCCTTCCTCGAGGGGTCCTGTGGGGTTGCGTGAGATCAAGTACACCAGGGTGCGCAGCACAGGCCCTGACCCTGAAACAAAGGATGCTTGAAGAATGAATGAATGAATGGGAGACGCCTCAGCACTCTCTCATTAAAGGCTCCATGGTAATACCAAACTCAGCGGCCGGGTCGCACCACTGCGCGCACCGGGGGCTCCGAGAGGGTGAGTTGGGTCCACCCGGATGGGCCCTGGTCGCCCGGCAGCGGGATGCAGGCAGAAGACACAAAATTCTTCTAGAAGAAACCGAGCTTTCTCTCCACCCCTTGCAGTGGTGTTTCTACCACGTGACCTCGGCTGAACTACAAGCCGCCGGGTTTCCAGTTCCCCACCGCAGGACCCCTGATCCCGAGCGAAACCCGCGCAGACAGCGGTTTGGCCAGCCTGAAAATATGGCTTCTTAATGTTCACATTCAGTTGATTCCCTTTCTATTTCAGCTTTTTTTTTTTTTCTGCTGCAGAAGACCTCTTTATTTTTATTTTTATTTTTTTTATATTTTATTGTACTTCAGGTGAAGGCTTACAGAACAGTTTCTCATGAAACAGTAGTACACATGTTGTTTTATGACATTGGTTAACAACCCCACAACATATTAAGCCTCTAAATCTCAACCTTTTTTTTTTTTTGATGAAAATACAGATAGCCAAAGATACACCGTTTCAAAAATTTCTACATACACAGTTCAGTGACATTGACTACGCTCTTCCAACTGTGCTGTTATTCTCACTTAAGATGAAGGCTTACAGAACAAAATAGTTTCTCATTTAACAGTTACTACACATGTTTCCCTATGACAGTGGTTAACAATCTCACAACACATCAAGAATATCCTTACTCCACCTTGTGTTCCCTATCACTAGGGGACTTCCTTGTCCCCTTCTGTCTTCTGGCCCTTGTCACTGGACTACTGTACCTCATTAGTCTCATTTGTTTTTTTTTTTTTTAACACCATTTCAAAACTTTTTACTTACACATTTAAGTGATATTGACTATGCTCTTCCAATTGTGCTGCCATTCTCGCCCAAGATGAAGGCTTACAGGACACGTCAGCCTCCCGTTTAATAGTTACTACAATTTTGTTGCCCTATAGCAGTGGTCAACAATCTCACAACACATGGACAGTGTCCTTACTCAATTTGTGTTCCTTATCATCAGTTTCCTACTCCCCCTCTGCCTTCTGACCTTTGTCACCAGACTCCTGTACCTTGTTAGTCCCATTTAGTTTTACTGGGCTGTCCACTCCCAGGCTTAACATCAAACCTCGAAGGTAACTTCACCTCTGAGCTGAAAGGGTGTCTGGGGGGCCACACTCTTGAGGTTTCTCCAGTATTCTTTAGGCCAGTAAATCTGGTCTTTTTTTGGGGGGGGGGGAGTTAAAATTATGCTCTACATCCTTCTCCAGCTCTGTCCAGAACCCTCTGTTGTGATCCTGGTCAGAGCAGTCAGTGGTGGTAGCCGGGCCCCATCTAGCTGTACTGGACTCAGTCCGGTGGAGGCCTTGGTAGCTGTGGACAATTAGTCCTTTGGACTAATCTTTTCGTTGTATCCTGTTCTCTTCATTCTCCCTTGCTCCTGAAGGGATGAGACCAGTGGAGTATCTTAGATGGCCGCTCATAGGCTTTTAAGACCCTAGACACTACTCACCAAGGCAGAATGTAGAGCATTATCTTTATAAGTAGTGTCATGCCAATTGAGCTAGATGTTCCCCAAGACCATGGTCCCCAGAGCCCTCCGTCCAACAAATCAGTCCCTCAGGGGGTTTGGATGTGTCTATAGGGCCTCCATGACCTTTCCTTGTACAAGTTGTGCTAGTTTCCCCTGTATTGTGCACTGTCTCACCCTTCACCCATGATACCACTTATCTATTGCCTATTTAGTATTTCTCCCCCTCCCCTCCCATCCCTGGTAACCAACAAGGATTGTTACATTTTGCATGTGAATTTTTTCATGGGTTTTCACAATAGAGGTCTCATACAATATTTGTCCTTTTGTGATTGACTTATTTCACTCAGCATAATGTCCTCCAGAACCATCTCATAACATGGATGAAACTGGAGGACATTATGCTGAGTGAAATAAGTCAATCACAAAAGGACAAATATTGTATGAGACCTCTATTTCAGCTTTTGTTTAACATCTGCTCTGGTTGTGGCAGATATAAAGGAAACCTCTGCGGAGTCTTTTTACTTTGTCACATTTTTTACATACTGTATTCTTCATAACAAGTCTTGTTCCGTTGATCTATATGTCAACTCTATACCAGTACTGGATCCCTGGTGGCGCAGTGATTAAGCGTTCGGCTGCTAACCAAAAGGTCGACAGTTCTAATCCACCAGTCGCTCTTTGGAAACCGTGTGGGGCAGTTCTGCTCTGACCTGTAGGGTCGCTATGAGTCTGAATTGACTCGATGGCAACGGGTTATTATATACTTAGATTTCGTCATTTTGCTTTTGAAAGAAACAGTTCTTTTCAGATGTCTGTGAAAGGGAATTCTTATGTGTGAATATTTTGAATTGAGGAAGACAATTTACTATAGGTTTCTTGCTAGGAAAAAAAAAGACATCTTAAAACATATTATGACAGATATTGGTGTAATCAAAATGCTGTGGTAAGGAAACTTCCAGGAACGTCCAAATTTTGACACAGAGAAGATTTCATTACTTGAAGTACCCCAGCTATTGGCTGTAGCTTATAGGGCTTTGGGGTGGAGGTGGGGGAGTGTCAGGTGAAGAGCTGTTTTGCAGAAGGCAGTTTACGTGTCTGTGTGCGCTGAAGAAGGAGTGATTCCTACAAATGCTCTATTTTGTCAACCAGCCCCTCCATTTGGTTTGACTAGCACTTTTATGCAAAAGACTCTCAAATCAAGCTCCAAAAATGAATTTCCAACTGCCTACTTTACATCTCCACCTGGATATCTTGCAGGCATTCAGGCTCAACCCGTCCAAAAACAAACTCAGGGCTGCCTCCTCAAACCTACTCATCCTTTTGACTCCGCTGTTTCTGTTACCAACATCATTGGCCACCCAGTCACCTCTGCTTGAAACCACTAAGTGAACTTTGGTTCTTCCCTCTTTACTGCCTTCTCTCATCTGATCAATTGCCAACCCCTGTAGACACTTGTTTCGCAATATTTATCACATCCACACCTCCCATCCATTCCCACTGCTGACATACTGGCACAGTTATCATTTCCTCACTTCTTATCTGGACTATTGAAAGGCTCTAATTAGTCTTGTAACCTTCAGTGTTCCTCTTATTCCAACTGTCCTGCATTTTGCCTTGCCCGCAGGCTAATCTTCCTAATGAATAGTATGTATGTAAAAATGGCATGGTGAATCAAGATCATCAGCCCAAGGCTGATTCGAATGAGACAGAGATCAGACATACCTCCTCTCCAACCTTTTTACCAACTCTGACACCAGCCATCCCCCCCACAGCACTCTACTTCTCTGCTGGGTTTGTTAATTTGTTGCAATAGCCACACAGCACTCACAGACTATACTCAGGATTATGGAGTTTATTAGGAAAGTAACAGGTTACAATTCAGGATCAGGAACGACTCAGGATACAGTTCTTCGGTCAGGACAGCTTCTCAGCTGTGCCTGCAGACAGGCCTCCATCTTGGCCCCTTGGCCTGGCCTCTGCCCCGCTCAAGCAAGTGTTATGAAGCTCTTTAGCTCTGCCGATAAGTACCTGGAGGCATCCCACTCTGCATGTGAGGCTCCTGCCCAAAGGTGCTCAGCTCTCTTGCTCTGTGGGCTGGGAAGTCCACCATGCCCTCTCACTCCAGTCTCTTGGTTCTGCTGCCAACATTTTTCTGCCACCGTACTCTACCATGTTTGCCACCTCTTCTTGCCATGTCTCACTGCCACCATCTCTTGCTGTCTTCAGTGTTACAACTCTCTCTGTCTCCTGGGTCTAGGAGGTTCTCGATGCAGGGACCCCAGGTCTAAAGGATGTGCTCTTCTTAATGGCTGTGAGGTTCCCCCTCCTGCCTCTGGGATTGACTCCCTTTAAGTGTAGAGGTATGGCAAAACTGACCAATCCCCTCATTAGGGTTCCATATACCTTATTTGCATGGTCCCACCTCCACAAGGTTCCATGCACCTTATTTGCATTATCAGCAGGCTGTCCAATCCCTTTAGTGGGCTATAGCATCTTATTTGCATAGTCCCACCCAATCATTGTGGGAGTCACAAAGACCATGGCTGAAAGTGTCATATTAAAGTAATTCACTATACAGCAGTACATGTTAGGATTAAGTTCTACTTCCATTCAGGAGTAAAGAAGTGGCAATGAAAGGCATACCCTCTCTTTTTAAGGACTTGTTCTAGAAGTTGCATACGTCGTTTCCCTAAGATTTCATTAACTAGAATTTAGACACATGACCACACCTAGCTGCAAGAGAAGTCAGGCAATGTAATTTTTATTTTGCACAGGCACGTACTCCGTTAAAAAATGAGGCTTCTGTTACTAAAGAAGGAGTCCTGGCGGCACAGTGGTTAAGCACTCGGCTGCTAACCAAAAGGTCAGTGGTTTGAACGCACCAGTGGCTTGGCAGGAGAAAGATGTGGCAGTCTGTTTCCGTAAAGTTTACAGCTTTGGAAACCCTATGGGGCAGTTGTACTCTGTCCTCTAGGGTCACCATGAGTTGGAATTGACTTGCTGGCCACGGATTTGGTTTCGTTTTGGTTACTAAAGAAGCAGAGAAGAATGATATTGGAGGACAACTAGCAGCCTTCTTCCTATCACTTCTTGTCTGGTAGATTTCAGTGGCTCCCCACTGAATTAAGGACACGCTCTTCACCCCGGCATTCATCCTGCCATTCAAGGCCTACCATGATCTGGACTCAGCTCACTCTCCAGCCTTGTGTCCTCTGCACATGCAGCAGAAATGGGATTGTGTGCTGTTCCTACATTTTTTTTTTTTTTTTTTTTTTGCCTCCATCCAGTCCAGTTCAGGTACCACTTTCCTCCCAGAACCTTTCATCATCCTCCTGGCTGCTACTCTGCTTGCAGCCCATAGCCTCTTCTACTGTTCCTGCACACCCCAGAGCTGCCTTAGTAGCTAACCCTAAATTCAGAGTGGGAAACTCCCTGCACTACTGGCGCTTTCTTTGGATGTACGTGTGGTGTTGAGGGGGAAAGCAGTGTTTGGGAGTGCCCTATGCCTTGCTGAAGGTACTGATGAATTAGCCAGACTTTCCCTTAGGAAGGAACTGGTCTTCTGGAGCCTCTTTCAGGGAGGGACTGCTTGCCCTATAGCTGCTCTGCCTGCTTGTGAGGCAAACCAAGAAACAAGTGTCCTCTCCTGGTCTTGGAAACAGTGGTGATGCTACCATACCTTTCTATGAAAAGGTTTCACTTTCTGCCTTCTTTTTCTCTCCTTCTGTCTTTTACTAAACCCCCTCCTTTTGCTCTTCCATTATATTTTTATCTTTTCATATTTTTTTCACGCCTCCTGATTGTAGGCACACAATACAGTAAAAATACACAATGATTATTGATTCCTGCGTTAGATACCTTCCCCCACAACACTTGTATATATTCTCCCTGGGTTCTAGATGTATAAATACCAGATTATAGAAATGTCTTAAAAGTGAACTCAGTCTGACATCACTCATTATCACCACCATTATCATCTGATGCTTGAATCCCATGACAGGTAGGAGTATTGTTCAGCAAATATTTTCTCTATTCTTCCTCCTGTTTGGATAGGAGTGTACTTATTCACCCCCATTGACTTTGGCCATGTGACTTACTTGGTCAGTGGAATAAGTGGATATGATGCAATCAGAGTTGCCAAAACGTTTTTGCATAGTTGGGCTTGGACTCCTGCACACCCGTGACCCAGCATGCCCAAGTAGATGCTGCTCTGTCAGCCTGGCCCCGGAACAAAGACAGGGGAGGGCATCTGAATCCAGCCTGCAGCCCTAGCCAACCCCTGCTCTCTCACAGCCTAAAGAAGAACACCCTAGTCAACCTACAAAACCATGAGTCAGAAAAATAAACTCTTGTCCTTGAAGCCCACTGAGTTTGGGGTCATGTGAAATGCTGTATTATTATAGCAGTAGCTGAGTAATACAAATCTTCTCTTTCCAGTTATCTATAATTGCATACCCAACCACTCCAAAGTATAGTGGCTTAAAATAACCACCACCTTATTATGTTCATGATTTCAGAAATTCAGGCAGGGCACGACACGGGGGCTCATCTCTGCTCCACAGTGACTGGGTCCCCAGCCAGGGTGACTTGAATGACTAGAGCTGGCTGAGACACTCAACTGGGGCCATATGCCTGTGGCCTTGATTCTGGCTATCAGCCCAGGTCCTGGTTCTTCTCCGCATTGCATCTACTGAGGCTAGAATGTCCGCAACGGTTTTTTCACTCACATAACTGGTGCCTCAGCTAGTCTGGCTAGAACATCTGGGCTGAATGGGCATCTCTCCCTCTCCACAGGGCTAGCTTGGGCTTCCTCACAGCATGGTTGTCCATTGCAGTTGAACTTCTTACATAGCTCACTCAGATTGAGAGTTCTAAGAAACCTAGGCAGAAGCTGCAAGGCTTCTTCTGACCTAGCCTCAGAAGTTCCAGAACATCACTTCTTTCACAGTCTTTTGATCAAGCAAGTCACTAAAGCCAGTCCAAATGCAAGGGGAGGAGAATTAGACTCCACCTTTTAGTAGAAGGCATAGCAAAGAATTTGCAGCCATCTTTAATCCATGATGATATCCTTGCTTAAGCGTGCGTGCATTCTAGGCCAATGCAGCACATACAAGTCACTACCTCCAGACGTGTCCTAGCTCTGGTCTCCCTTTGGATGACTCTATTAGTAAAGTTCCTTTGGCGTCATTTAGTCATGTTCTTAAAACCATGCCTGCATCATGCATCATGAAGAAGAATCAGTTTTCCTTATTAAAGCAAACACTATGGATTTCTTACTTTCAAAAAGATAAGAATCATATTATTCCTGTCTTGCCAAGTGACTGTTTATCACTCTCAATATACTTACATTATCAGTGAGTAATTTGTACTATACACAGATGCTGGCTTCTGCTAGTAAAGAGGTTACCTCAGCTCTAACTTCACAGCTGATGATAGTTACAACTTCTCCACATCATTTCACTGGTCTCACTGGTGGCATCCCTTGAATCACGCTGCAGGAATTATTTTCTGCCATGAAGGGACTGAACAAAGAAAACTGTACCCTTTCATCCAAGGCGAATTTAGATTCCAGAGTACTTCTCTCTTCTCTTTACCTCTACTAAGAGATACCAGATAATTTAATTAACAATCATATTTCAAAGATTAAACTTCAGTTTAGTTCTTTCCAAGTCAGCAAAACAGAACTTTGTAGAAAGTACAATGTGATTTAAAAAAAAAAAAAGAAAAGAATATTTACCTTTCAAATAGATCAGATTACTTAGCAAACAAAGCAAGCAAGGTGCAAATCTAAGCTAAGAAATAAGTCGTTTTTCTTTCCACAGCAGACAACTTAGTAGTGGCTTCAAAGTACTGGGGACTTTGTGATCTGTAATCCTTCCTTTAGACGCCCCTCAGTGTAATCTCCACCCACCAAAGAGAGGAAAAAAACGGGCCATAAAGATGTCCCTAGAACCAAAAGGTCAGTCCCAGACTCAGATAAACAATTTGAGTCAATACCAAAAGAGAGTTTGGTCAGAGTGGACGTGAAAGACAGAATGAAACAGAAAAAGAACATGTCTGTTTCTGTGGTTTTAGAGACCAGCTAAACAGACATTTTCTTTTTAGACAGGATTGGTGAAACAGGAGCATTGAGAAAAATGAGTTAAAAGATGGGAATAGAAGTTAGTTTGGTGCCTATGTTTTGTGGGCAGAGTTCCTAGAGTAGAGATTTAATTCAGTAACACAACTAAATGCTTACTGAGTTATTTACTAAGAGCAAGTCACTCTGCAACTACCACAGAGTGAATATAAAAAAACAAACAAACAAACAAACCAGTTGCTGTCAAGTGGATTCCAACTCACGATGACCCCATGTGTGTCAGAGTAGAACTCTGCTTCACAGGGTTTTCAATTGCTGATTTTTTGGAAGTAAATCACCAGGCCTTTCTTCTGAAGCACCTCTGAGTGGACTCAAACCTCCAACCTTTCGGTTAGCAGCCAAGCACAGTAACTGTTAGCACCACCCCGGGACTTCTGAATACGCAAAAAAAGGAAGTAAGAATTACTTGAAGAGCTGTTTGAAATGCATATTCCTGACCCTAGAGCTTTGCCTAGGAATTTGTATTTCAACAAGCCAATCCTCACTTCCCAGATTATTCAGTCAAGAAGTATTTACAAAGATACTGTATTTAGTTTAGAATTAAAGAGAAATCCATGAGAAGGTCTAGGGCTAGGCTGGCAAAGCCTATCAACCAAATTTCTCCGACAAAGTGCAATGCTAAGAGGTGAAAAGCCAGCTGTATCAGAGAGGGGATGATTGAATAAAATAGAGAAGAAATGAATATCAATTAGAATGAGTTATAGTTCTGACAGAAGTCCCTGGGTGGTGCACACAGTTAGGGGCTGTCCTACTAACCAAAACATTGGAGGTTTGAGTCCACTCAGAGGCACCTTGGAAGAAAGGCCTCGCGATCTACTTCCAAAAAATCAGCCATTTGAAAACCCTATGGAACACAGTTCTACTCTGACATACATGGGGTCACCATGAGTTGGAGCTGACTTGACGGAAACTGTTTTTTTTTTTTTTTAAATAGTTCTGACAAGAATTTAATTATCTTGTTGTTAATTACTTAATCTATTGTGCCTAGCCCAAGAATTCGCTGAAATGAATTAAGTTCTATTGGGGAAACAGACATGAACTCCTGAAAAGTCAACTGACTTTATACGTACAGCTCAGTGGTCCCCAACTGTGACTCTCATCAGAATCATCTGGAAAGAGTGTGAAACATTCCAAGACTCCACCCCTGGGAATCTTGTGTTTGTAGCTAGGCATCTATATATTTTTAATGCTTTCAATATTTTTAATGCTTTCAATTAATAGACCAATGAGATGTAACAACCAGAGGCAATGGCATCTGAATTAAAAGAAAACTATAGCGTAAGTTTGAGACAATTAGGGAAAATTTTGGGTGAACTGTACGTTAAACTTAGCGTTGACTTTCTTGGTGTGGCAACAGAGTTATGGCTGGTGAGAAGATGGCCTTGTTCTCGGAAGACCATGGAGAAGTATTTAGAGGTGAAGGTCACAGAGTCCGCAAACCACTTTTGGATGGTGTGGGAAAGGCGAAGTGTGTGTAAATACAAAGAGATGCAGTGGAGGAGGCAAGACGCTAATAGCTGGTAAAACCAGGTAGGAGTGTACAGGTGTTCACTGTTATGTTCCTGAGACTTTTCTGTAGGTTTAAAATTTTTCAAAATTAGAAAACATTCCCACACAAACCACGACCTCATCTATCCTAAGACCAGAAGAACTAGATGGTGCGTGGCTACCACTACTAATTGTTCTGACCAGGGACACAATAGAAGTTCCTGGATAGAATGGGAGAAAAATATAGAACAAAACTCCAACTGCTAAAAAAAAGGCCAGACTTACTGGACCAATAGAGACTAGAGGAATCCCTGAGACTACCACTCTAAAATACCCTTTGAACTTGGAACTGAATCCACTCCCGAAGGTCACCTTTCATTGAAATAATAGATTGGCTTATAAAATAAACAATATTACCCATGAGTACTGTGCTCCCTTAAATAATCAACTATATGAGACCAAATGGTCAACATTTACCCCAAAGCAAAGATGAGAAACTAAGGAGGAGCAGGGAAGCTAGATGAATGGAAACAGAACAAACAGAATGGAAATAATAAGAATGCTGACACATAGTTAAAAATGTAACCAAGGTCATGGAACAATTTGTATAAAAATGATTAAATGGGAAACCTAATTTGCTGTGTAAACTTTCACTTATAACACAATAAAATATTATTTAAAAAAATTTAAAAACATTAAGTTTTTTACAAAACAAAATAGACGACACAAAAAAAGTCTCCACATTTGATTTCGTTGCACAACAGACTTGAGAAGACTTAGCAGAAAGGTTACGTGTTACAGAAGCTTGGAGCAGTGCGGAGTAACGGAGGGCTAGAACTGTGGTCCACTCATTTTCCTCTAGAACACACATGACAAATGATGCTTATGCGCAGTGCCCACAGCCACAGGTGAACCCAGGTTTAGATGTAATTTCTGGCTACTGACCTGTAACACTACAGATCTTCCTCCCACTTAAGAAAGAATGTTGGCCTGCAAGTAAGTGATGTTACCGTAAGGATAACTGAATTCACTCAGATTTGCTTTAAAAATAATCATGATCTGACTTCTGTACTTTTAGGAGCGGGGTTTGAAAATTAATTACTAACTCTGATGCACAAAGAAAGTGTAGATTCTTTATTATCTGCAACAGATCTAATCTTTGTCATGGGCAGTCACGGCACTGGGTTATTGTAAGGGAGAGAAAATGGCCCTAGCTTGCCAGTGAACGTAATGGAAGCCTTTGCCAGTTTCAACCATCTCATGTGGGTAACTCAGAGTCTTTTGGTAATACTCAGTGTTTCAGACTTCCTCTCTGTCAATAAGTGACTCTACAATGATGTGATTATGGAAAATCATAAGGAAGGTTACAGTAAAAAGATACAGTAACTTGAGGAAGAGTGGTGCTCTACTTCACAAGCAAAGTGTGTAAGCATTGTAGTAGATTATAAAACAGCCCATTCTTCACCTCTCCCTGTATGCTCACTGCATAAAGTGGAAATACCAAAATCCCACTATTCTGGCCTCAACTATGAGGATATAACAAATGCCCGCTTTTTATTGTCTATTCAGTTCTGACACCAGCCGCCCATGTGGCGCTTCTTTCTCTGTCTAGCCACATAGAGCTAGGTCAGAGTTCACAAGTTTTAAAAGGACACCATCCTTCAGGCTGCCAAATCAGCAGATACCAGTCTCAAGTTTGGGAGTCCACGCGACACTCTCACTTCTGACCTACTGGCTATGAATTTGGGGTTTCCCTCTGCACCTTTAGAATGCCAGCTGCAAGCTCAGGGGCCTCTCCTGGGTTCCCTAGGTTCTGACCTGCTGGCTCCAACTATTCTTCTGGGTTTTATAATTCACTGAAATGACTCACAGAACTCAGGGAAAGAGCTATACTTACTATTACTGCTTTAAAAAAAGGATACAAATGAAGAGATGCATGGGACAAGGTCTGGAAGGGTTCCCATATGAAGCTTCCATGTCCCAAAGGGCATGCTATCTTCCCATGTACATGGATGTCTTTCACCAACCAGGAAGCCCATGGAGCTTCCATGTCCAGAGCTTTTATCGACTTCATTGCATAGGCATGATTGGGGCCTTACTGCATGGACATGATTGATTGAATCATGCTCTCGTCTCTCCCTGAAGTTAGCTGGTATCAGGCTATCGACGGTCTTTGTGTCCGGGCCAGCCCCCTACTCATTTATTCAGATCCTCGTATGTTGTTTAGATAAAAAAGCTGCCTCAATTTTTTAATGGAAATAATGTGAGCCTTCTATGTTTGTTTGCCAACTGTACCCCTCCCCACAAGGTATATTTTATAGCAACATGTAAAAATAAATCGGCGTAGTGGTGCTTGTGAAAATATCTGGGTCGGGGGGAGGAGGGTGCAGTTGGCAAGCAAACGTAGAAGGTTCACGTTATTTGCGTAAAAATACAGTACTGAGAAAATTCCAAGGGTTTTGTTATCTCTCAAGAAACAAAGGCAAAGACCAAATTACTTTACATAAACTTCATTTCTTTACCCCACGCTAACCCTTTGTCATGTCACTTTTCAGCGCCCTCCAACTCTGAATCTGGGCTCAGCCATGTGACTTTCTTTGGCCAACGAGGTACAGCTGACTTGAGGTAAGAAGAGGTTTGAAATAGGCTTACACAATGAGTTTTTCTTTTGTGACTGTGCCATGGTCATGAGCTGCTTCCTTAAGTTATTAATCTCTGATTTACCTCAGCATTCCCTTTTTCTTTTTTTTGAGCTTTCTAACACTTTTGTAATCAATTACTTATATCTCTTCTGTTGGAAATTTCTGGTGTGATTTCTGTTTTCCTAACTAGACCTTGGTGGATAAAATCTTTTAAACACATGCCACATTCATCTGTAAATAAAGTGGTCTTGTAGCGGTATTGCCTAGACTTGTAGAGAACAATCCCTTATGGATCCCGATAGCACCGACATTTTGGTCTCCTATTATTTCTACTAAAAGGAAGCAGAGCTCCTTGAGAGTAGCTGAATCCATGTTTGGGAGAGGGAAAGCAGAAATGGGTTAGAAAATCTTATTGTTGTGAAAAAGCAAAAATGCTTGAAAATACCTCTGGGCTCCAACTGGCCCAATTATGACAATTTGAGCATTACACAGAAAGAAAGACTGAAAAAGAAAAGAAAAGATAAAAGACATTTCTGGGCAAAAATATGAGTACATAATGGTAGTCAAAAGGGGCCACTAAAATACGATATACTAAAGGAAAGGCATTTATGAGTTTTCAGTGGTGTTTACAGAAAAATGCTCTACGTGCTAACCCAAAGTACAGGCACACCACAGTCAGATTTGCTTATCATTTAAGCACCATCAGTAAAAATCAGGCAATAACAATTCATCTTAGCCCAACAAATACTTGCCTAGGCTCTACGGCCTGGAATGTGCTATGCTAAGAGGAAAAAAAACTAGAGTCTCACACCAGCAATTAAATGTTCCCACCTCAAAGTGGCCTGTAACTTCCAATCCCATTTCATTGGCCAAGATAAGCCACATGGTTAAAATTAACCTCAAGAGCATTAAACAAACAAAACAAACAAACAAACAAAAGAACGTTGCTGTAAAATCTATTCTCACTCATAGTGACCCTATAAGACAGAGTAGAACTACCCCATAGAGCTTCCAAGGCTGTAGTCTTTATGCCACATCTTTGTCTCACGGAGCACCTGGTGGGTTCGAACTGCCAACCTTTCGGTTAGTATCAAAGCACTTAACCACTGAGCCACCAGGGCTCCTCCCCAAGGGCATGAAGGAGTACAGTTCTCCTGTGTGCTGGAAAGAGAAGAACCGGAAGTGTGGGTGAGCAACACTAATGCCTACTAAAAAAAAAAAAAAAAAAAATCAGTTGCCTTTGAGTGCATTCTGACTCATTGTGACTCCTTGCATGTAGAGTAGAATTGCACTCCATAGGATTTTCATGGTTGTAACCTTTCAAAAGCAAATTGCCAGGCCTTTCTTCTGAGGCACCTATGGGTGGGTTTGAACCACTAAACTTGCAGTTAGTAGTTGAGCACTTAACTGATTGCACCATCTCAGAAACCCATTGCTGTCGAGTTGATTCCGACTCATAGTGACCCTATAGGACAGAATAAACTGCCTCATAGGGTTTCCCAAGCTGTAATCTTTATGGAAGCAGACTGCCACATCTTTCTCCCATGGAACAGCTGGTGGGTTTGAACTACTGACCTTTTGGTTGGCAGCCGAGCACTTAACCACTGTGTCACCAGGATACCACCAGGGACTCCTAATGCCTACTGTTGTTGTTAGGTGCCGTCAAGTCAGTTCTGGCTCATAGTGACCCTATGTACAACAGAACGGAACACTGCCCGATATCTTTGAGCTCATTGTTGCAGCCACTGTGTCAATCCATCTCATTGAGGGTCTTCCTCTTTTTCAATAACCCTCTACTTTACCAAGCATGATGTCCTTCTCCAGGATCTGGTCCCTCCTGATAACGCGCCCAAAGAAAGTGAGATGAAGTCTCGCCATTCTTGCTTCTAAGGAGCATTCTGGTTGTACTTCTTCCAAGACAGATTTGTTCGTTCTCCTGGCAGTCCATGGTATATTCAATATTCTTTGCCAACACCATAATTCAAAGGCTTCAATTCTTCTTTGGTCTTCCTTCTTCATTGTCCAGCTTTCAAATGCGTATGAGGCAACTGAAAAGACCATGGCTTGGGTCAGGCACACCTTAGTTGTCAAAGTGACATCTTTGCTTTTTAACACTTGAAAGCAGTCTTTGGCAGCAGATTTGCCCAATGCTATATGTCATCTGATTTCTTGACTGCTGCTTCCATGGGTGTTGAATGTGGATCCAAGTAAAATGAAACCCTTGACAACTTCAGTCTTTTCCCTGTTTATCACAATGTTGCTTATTGGTCCAGTTGTGAAGATTTTTGTTTTCTTTATGTTAAGGTGTAATCCACACTGAAGGCTGTGGTCTTAGATCTTATCAGTAAGTGCTTCAAATCCTCTTCACTTCCAGCAGGCAAGGTTGTGCCATCTGCATATCACAGGTTGTTGATGAGTCTTACTCCAATTCTGATGCCGTGTTCTTCCTATAGTCCAGCTTCTCAGATTATTTTGCTCAGCGTACAGATTGAATAGGTACGGTGAAGGGATACAACTGTGACGCACAACTTTCCTGATTTTAAACCACACAGTATCCCCTTGTTCTGTTCGAACGACTGCCTCTTGGTTTATGTACAGGTTGCGCATGAGTGTTCTGGAATTCCCATTCTTCTCAATGTTATCCGTAATTTGTTGTGATCCACACAGTTGAATGTCTTTGCACAGTTAATAAAACACAGGTAAACGTCTTTCTGGTATTCTCTACTTTTAGCCAAGATCCATCTGACATCAACAATGATATCCCCTATTCCAAGTTCTCTTCTGAATATGGCTTGAATTTCTGGCAGTTCCCCATTGATGTACTGCTGCAACTGTTTTTGAATGATCTTCAGCAAAATTTTACTTGTGTAGGCAATACCGCTACAAGACCACTTTATTTACAGATGAATGTGGCATGTGTTTAAAAGATTTTATCCACCAAGGTCTAGTTAGGAAAACAGAAATCACACCAGAAATTTCCAACAGAAGAGATATAAGTAATTGATTACAAAAGTGTTAGAAAGCTCAAAAAAAAGAAAAAGGGAATGCTGAGGTAAATCAGAGATTAATAACTTAAGGAAGCAGCTCATGACCATGGCACAGTCACAAAAGAAAAACTCATTGTGTAAGCCTATTTCAAACCTCTGCTTACCTCAAGTCACTGGCCATTTTTTTTTTTCAGAAGTAGACTGCCAGATCCTTCTTCCTAGTCTGTCTTAGTCTGGAAGCTCTGCTGAAACCTGTCCACCATGGGTGACCCTGCTGGTGTTTGAAATACTGGTGGCATAGCTTCCAGCATCACAGCAACACACAAGCCACCACAGTACCACGAACTGACAGACAAGTGGTGGCATGCCCACTAAAGCTGGAGATATACAATAGGGTGTCATGGACACATACCAGTTGCCATACTGTTGATTCTGACTCATGGCAACCCTGTGTGTGTCAGACTAGAACTGTGCTCCAGACGGTTTTCAATGACTGATTTTTCACAAGTAGATCACCAGGCCTTTCTTTTGAGGTACCTCTGGGTGGACTTGAACCTTCAACTTTTTGGATAGAAGCTCGCAAGTCAACTGTTTACACCACCCAGGGTCTCCCAGGGGCACATAGATGGTTTTTAAAGCCATATGATTGGATGAGATGATCAGGGAGTGAGTCACAGAGGGGACAACCCAAGGGCGGAGCCCTGGAAACCTCCAATATCCAGCCTATAAACTCAGTCAATATAACAAGCCTAAGATGGTGAATCTGTTCCCCTTGGTTACATTAGTAATTTTTAACTATGGAATGAAAAAATAAATCAATAGTATTGATACTTTAGGATACATTGTGCTTATATAAGTATAGTGACAAGTCTTTAAATTTTCTTGCTGCTTTGTATATGATTTGTTCCTTGTGGTGCTTTGAGTGATTAAAATAATCTGATTTATTAAATTTGTGAGCTGGCTTTATTAGATTTATGAGTCACTTTGGTGATCAGGAAGATTTTACTTGCTAGATTTATAAGTCTGTTGTTTGGTATTTGAAGTGCTTGGGAGACTCAGATATATTTGTGATTGTGATTTGAAATCGCTAAGGGAAATAAATTAATCGAGTTTGTAAATGTGTTAAATGTTTAGGGAGAAATTAATCTGTAAAATGTTTAAGATTATTGAGAATAAAACAAAGAGCAAGTGAAAGTAAGGATATTTAATTTTAACACAAAAAATTATTAGGTTTATAAATAAAATAAAATCCGTATTGCACTTAAAGGCTTTAGAAAAAACGGGCTTTATAGCTTTACAAGCTGATTCAGTTCAACATTAATGAAAACACAGGTAACACCAAGTGGTCTTTTCCATACGCAATAGCACCCCATGGATGCTAAAAACCCAACCAACCCTTCCTCTCCTTCTAGTCCTCCTCAAGATGGCGGTGGAGGGGGGGTGCCCGATGGTGACACAGGGACCCCTCAGGCACTTGGTTGTCTCAGGGCTAGTGTTGAGCCCCACCTCCCGCCCCACTTGTCCACAGCTGCCTCCATTCTGGTAGGTGTATGTTTTTTCTGATTGGCTCAGACCAAATTGATTATTAAACATTTTGAATATCACCTAGGCAGTTGCCGTAGAGTTGATTCAAACTCCTGGCAATCCTATGTGTTGCAGAGTAGAACTGAGCTCCATAGCTCTTTTAATGGCTATGAACTTTCAGAAGTAGATTGCCAAGCTTTTCTTCCTCAGTGCCTTTGGGTGGATTCAAACCTCTAACCTTTCAGTTTGTAGTTGTCTTGGTTATCTGCTGTTACAACATCACAAATAGGTGGCTTTAACAAGCAGAAATTTATTTTCTCACAGTTTACCCGTTACTGTCGAGTAGAACTGCCCCATAGGGTTTCCAAGGAGCGACTGGTGGATTCCAACTGCCAACCTTTTGGTTAGCAGCCGAGCTCTTAACCACGGTACCACCAGGGCCCCTCTCACAGTGTAGAAGGCTACAAGCCCAAATTCAGGGTACCTGGCTCAAGGGGAAGGCTTTCTCTCTATATCGGTTCTGGAGGAAGGTCCTTGTCTCTTCTGAGTTTCTGCTACTGAGTGATCTTCATGTGGCTTGGCATCTCTCTTCCTGAATCTCAGCTTGCTAGCTTGCATTTAATCTCTTTTGTATCTCAAAAGAGATTGACTCAAGATACACCCTACACTAATCCTGTCTCATTAACATAACAAAGACAATCTATTCGCAAATGGGATTATAACCACAGGCATAGAGGTTAGGATTTACAACACCTATTTTGGGGGATACGATTCGATCCATAACAGTAGTCAAGTACTTAACTGTTTGTGCCATGCAGGGACTCCCTCCTTGTGATGGGTCCTTGTACTCATACTTCTATTGCTAGCACCTTGAAAGTTGCTGGGAACATTGTAGATGCTACAGTATGTGTAGTGGTGTGTTGAATGGTGTAGCAGGATGTAGTACTGGTGTGTTGAACAAGGTAGCAGTATGGTGTAGAGGTGTGTTGAGCAATACAGCAGTACGGAATAGTGGTTTGTTGACTGGGATAGCAGTCTGGTATAGTGGTTTGTTGAACACTGTAGATGTATGCAGTACTGGTTTGTTGCACAGTGTAGCAATATGGTGTAGAGCTTTGTTGAGCAATACAGCAGTGTGGATGGGGAGTCAGAATGTGTTTATATCTTTCTCTGCCACATATTGGCTATGTGATCATGCGCAAGTTCCTTAACCTTTCTGTGCCTTATTTTTATCCTCTATAAAATGGGACTAATATTAGCATACCTCATAGGGTTGTTGAAACTCAAACGAGCTGTGTACAGAAAATAATTAGCACAGTTACTGATACATTGTAAAATGCTTAATAAATGTTAACTAAAATAATTATTATCTAATAATGATTTTATTATTATTTTATGTTATCTAGTCACTTGAACTAGTTAATGTTAGAATAAAGGAGAAAAAAAAAAAAAAAAACCCACTACAAACCCTAAATTCTATCCAAGGAAAAAGAATTCAAATTCTTGTTCATGATACATCTGAAAAACTCAAAGAAGAATCCAAACAAAACTTTCCAGTGTAATAGGGGGAAAGTTAGATATTTTCTGGTGAGTCTGTCTGATCCAATTCCTCATGTTATTTTTTTCTCCCTGGTCTTCTGGGCCAGCTTTCCTGGCCTCTTGCTGCAGCTAGGAGTGCTGGAGAATGAGTCACCACCCACACAAAGGCCCTTGCAGAGGAGAGCAGGTTGAGACAACCAGACTGCACCACGAAAGGTCATTGCCAGTCTACAGGAAGAGGACTGGGCATTTGGCCCTGCTTAGCAGCTGACCTTGGCCCTTGATGAGCCTCCCCCACGGGTTTGGCATGTTACTGGAGTGGGCAGGTCATCCTGAATCCTCTCCACCCGCAGCCTCCTCCCATACCCAGAATCAGTGTGAAGGTCACACGTTTCTGCTTTGAATCATCTCCATGTTTAGGCTGTACAAGCCCAGCTAACTTGAGACACTGATTCTTATGAACTGGAACCAGATCCCCTCTTGAGATGAAAGGCAGAGGGTTCCCATTTAGCAGTATTTGAGGAACAGTTAAATCTGCACGGGAGATAGAGTTACATCAACAACGAGAAGTCATGCTGATAGTATGGACCCTTGATGTGATATGAGAACAATAGCACTTGACCTCTGTAGTTTCCTTCCCCAAACCCATAACTCTAGTCTATCTACAAGAAACACTTGCAAATTAAAGCTGTAATGAGATACCATCTCACCCTGACATTACTGGCACTAATAAAACAAACAAACAAAAAACCAAACGCACACACACAAACCGGAATATAACAAATGTTGGAGATTGGGACTCTTAGGCACTGTGGTGGGAATGTAAAACAATACAACCACTTTGGAAGACGATATGGTACCTCCTTATAAATCTAGAAATAGAAATACCATACGATCCAGCAATCCCACTCCTAGGTATATATCCTAGAGAAAAAAGAGCCATCACACATATGCACACCCATGTTCATTGCAGCATTATTTACAACAGTAAGAAGATAGAAACAACTTAAGTGCCCATCAACAGATGAATGGATAAATAAATTATGGTAATACACACAATGGAATACTACACAATGATAAAGAACAATGATGAATCTGTGAAACATCTCACAACATGGATGAATCTGGAGGGCATTATGCTGAGTGGAATAAGTCATTCACAAAAGGACAAATATTGTATGAGACCACTATTATAAAAACTCAAGAAAAGGTTTATACACAGAAATAAATAATCTTTGATGGTTATGAGGGAGGGATGGGGTGGAGAGGGGAAATCACTAACTAGATAGTAGACAACTGTTAACTCTGGTGACGGGGAAGACAACACATAGTATAGGGGAAGTCAGACCTTGACCAAAGCAAAGTCATAGAAGTTTCCTAGACACATCAAAACACCCTGAGGGACCAAGTTACCAGGGCTGAGGGCTGGGGACAGGGATGGATTACCCAATGAACAAGGTACACATAGGTTTACTTGTGCTTACTTACTAATCTGTAGTGCACAATTTTACCTGTTTTTCACCACGTCTTTGAAACTGTGCACTACAGATTAGTAAGTAAACCCATGCATTAGTAAGTAAGCCCGTGCATACCTTGTTTACTGTAAGCTTGTGCGTACCTTGGTTACTGGTTAATCTGCCCCTGGCTGGGAACTATGGTCTTGGGGGATATCTGTGTCAATTGGCATAACATAATTCATAAGGCAAGTGTTCTACATTCTACTTTGGTGAGTAGTGTCTGGGGTCTTAAAAGCTTGCGAGCGGCCACCTAATATATATTATCGGTCCTGTCATGTGCAAACAAAAGGAGAAGGAAGAAAACCAAAGACACAAGGAAAATATTAGTCCAAAGAACTAATGGGCCACCTGAACCACAGCCTCCACCAGCCTGAGCCCAGAAAACAAGACAGTTCCCGGCTACCACCACGGACTGCTCTGACAGGGATCACAGTAGAGGGTCCTGGACAGAGCGGGAGAAAAATGTAGAACAAAATTTAAATTTACAAAAAAAGACCAAACTTACTAGTCTCACAAGAGACTGGAAGAACCCCCAAGACTATAGCCCCCAGACACCCTGCTAACTCAGAACTGAAGGCACTCCCAAAGTCTACCTTTCAGCCAAAGATTAGACAGACTTATAAAACAAACAATAACACATGTGAGGAACGTTGCTTCTTAGTTCAAACAAGTATATGAGACCAAATGGGCAATACCTGCCCAAAAGCAAAGATGAGAAGGCAGGATGGGACAGAAAAACTGGATAAATGGACACAGGGAACCCAGGGTAGAAAGGGAGAGAGTGCTGACACATTGCAGGGATTGCAACCAATGTCACAACAATTTGTATATAAATTTTTGAATGAGAAACTAATATGCTCTGTAAACTTTTGCCTAAAGCACAATAAAATTAAAAAAAGAAAAACATCAGACAAATCCCAGCTGTATCCTACAAACTACCTGACCAGCACTCCTCACGACAGTCAAAGTCATAAAACAAACAAACAAAAAAAAAAACCAAAGTCTGAGAAATTGTCACAGCCAAGAGGAGCCTAAGGAGACATGACAACTAAACGTCTTGTGGGATCCTGAATGGGATCCTGGAACAGAAAAAGGATATTAGGTAAAAAGGTAGGGAATCTGAGTAAAGAATGGACATTAGTTAATAATAATGTTTCAGTATGGCTTCATTAATTGTGACAAATTTACCATATTCATGTAAGATGTTAATAATAAGGGGAAAGGGGTGTGGAGTATGTGGGAACTCTGCACCATCTTCACAATTTTTTCTATAAATTTAATACCATTTGAAAATAAAAGGTATATTTTTAAAAATCTGCATAGGAGAGGTCTGCAATGGGACACCTCTGCTTGTGAACTGTGGTTGTCTTTGAGAAGTGGAACTGGGGCCGGGGGAGGACTCCACTTTGAGCCCCTACCACATGCAGGGTTAGGACTGGAGAGACTGAAGTGGATAAAATGAGCATGTCTTGCCCTTGCAGTTTACAGTCTATCAGTGAAGGGCTTTATATCCTTCTGCACTGTTTGAATTTTTCTCAATGAACATGACCTACTTTCATAATCTGATTTTCTGTGAATAAAGAAATATAGCAGAAATCAGAACAAAAGTGATTAAGTTGCAGAGTCTCCTTATGAATGTTAACCTGGGTTGACTATTCAGAGCCTCAAGACCCTTCTTTTCATTTAAAGCTTTCTTGTTTTAGCCATAGATCAAAGAACAAATTAATGTTGTATAATTGTTCAATATCCAATAAACATTGCTTAATATCACAAGCATATGCTGTGACAAGATATTTGACACTGGTGATCAATCAACAGATGAATACATGGGTGTACATTAGGATCGCATTTGGCTGCATGTAACAGGAATCTGACAAAAATGGCATTACTAAATAGGGGTTTTATTTTTTCTCACATAACAAGAAATTTGGAGGTCCGTAGTCCAGAGCTGGTGCAGCAACTCAATCGTGTCATCGAGGACCCCAGCTTCATCTGGCTCCCTCCGTCACCATCCTTAGCATGTGGCTTTTGTCTTCATGGTCACATGTGGTTGCTGCACTTCCAGGTATCAAATCTGAGCCTCAGGCAGGAGGGAGATCAGGAACAAAAGACAAAGGGTGCAAACTAACTGAGTCTTTTTCTTTTTACCAGGAAAACAATATCCTTCTGGAAGCCCATTTAGTAAATGTCCCCTCACATTTTGCTGACCAAAACTCTGTTGCATGGCCACTGTTACCTGTGAAGGAAGTGAGAAAAATCAAGTCTTGTAGCCAAGCCCTTGGGCAACCTCTGGTCCCAAAACTGGGGTCCTATTGCTAAGGAAATACCAAGAAATATAGTAAGGAATACGGGAGAAAGATGTGGTAGTCTGCTTCCCTAAAGATTTACGGCTTTGGAAACCGTTCTCCTTTGTCCTGTAGGGTCACTATGAGTCAGAATTGATGGCAACAGCAACAGATTATTGGTAAGGAAAAGGGGGAGAGTGGATGTTGTGACAAATGAATTGGCAACCATTGCCCCTACCTCTAAACACAGAGCAGTGTCCTCTGGTGATGCTCCAGCTGCTTCCGTTAAAGGCAGGTTATTACGTAATTCAGATAACAATATTTGTTTACTTGATTTTTTTACATACGTGTTTTCTAGAATAAATTTTTGTAGGAAAAAGTAGCATTGGCATCAATTATTTGCATGGAACACACTTATTAAAGTTCTTCAGAGTCTAGGAAATGGGTCCTAAATCATAGATATAACCTATTCCAAATTACAGATATATTTTACTTTAAGAAAACCCAAAACTCAAAGTTTCTTTAAATAATAAGCTCTCTTAAGAATTAAAAAAATCTATTTATACATCTTAGTACCAAACCTATTGTATCCTACTTACCAAAAACTAGTTGCCCTTAGCTGATTCCTTGACCCCATGTGTGTCATAGTAGAACTGCACTCCACAGGGTTTTCAATGGCTGCTTTTTCATAGGTAGATCACCAGGCCTTTCTTCCAAGGCACCTCTGGGGGAACTTGAACCACCAAATTTTTGGTTAGCAGCCCAGCACTTAACTGCTTATGCCACCCAGTGACACTGTATCCTCCTTAGGACCACTAATTTTCATTTCCAAATTCCAAATGGGTAAACAGTAACACATTGTACACTTCCAGGTATCTCGCCTAATAACAATAATGTAAACTTGTTAATCTGAATCATTTTAGTATCTGCTTCATTGTTGTGGTATTTTTCACATTGTTTTCAACAGAATGTAATTTGCCTTGAGAACAAAATGCCATCTAGGAGTGCATTTCCTTATCTCAGTACTGACTGAGATTTACAGCCAAAGGCCTCTCCCTGCCATAGCCACAAAGCCTTCTTTTACTATTTTTACAGACACTGGGCCTGAGTGAAATTAATCCTCCTATCCTGTATTCGGAACCCTTGCGGCCCAGTGGTTAAGAGTTCAGCTGCCAGCCAAACGGTCAACAGTTCGAATCCACCAGCTGCTCTTTGGAAACCATATAGGGTGGTTCTAGTCTGTTGTATAGGGTTGCTATGAGTTGGAAGGGTTGCTAAGAGTTGGAATTGACTTGATGACAATGGGTATCCTGCATTGAATTCTATATGACTTCTCTTTTAAAATGTAAAAATAATGGCTATAAAAATAAATAAATCACTGATTTTTTTTTTAAAAAGGCTGTCACAAAAATAATATAGCCTCATTGTAAAAATAAATTAATTAAAGCACCTCAAACATTTATATCTTAGATAGCACAAGTTCCCCTCATAGATAACTCTTAACACTGTTTTTATTCTTGCAAAGTTTTAAAATGCATATATATGTATATTTAATTTTTTATTGTGCATTAAGTGGAAGTTTATAGAGCAGATTAGTTTCCCATTCTGTAGTTTGTACATAAAGTATTCCATGATATTGGTTTCATTCCCCACAGTGTGTCAGCATTCTCCTCATTTCCACCCTAGGTTCCTCTTTTCCTTTTGTCCTGATTTTCTACCCCTTCCTGCCTTCTCATCTTTGCTTTTGGACAAATGTTGCCCTTTTGATCTTGTATAATTGATTGTTCTAAGGAGCACGCTCCTCTCGGGTGTTATTGTTTCTTTTATGGGCCTGTCTATTGTTTGGCTGAAAGATGGTCTCTGAGAATGGCTTCAGTTCCAGGTTGGAGGGTGTCTTAGGGCCATGGTCTTGTGGGCTCCTCCAGTCTCTGTCAGACCAGTAAGTTGGGTCTTTTTTGTGAATTTGATTGTTTGTTCTACAGTTTTTCTCTCGCTCTGTCTGGGACTCTCTGTTGTGAACCCAGTCAGAGTGGTCAGTAGTGGTAGTTGGGCACCATCTAGTTCTTCTGGTCTCGGTGCATGTCTTTAATATGTAAAATGTGTATGTAGCAGACATTGTTGGCTGCCTACATGACATCCATTCTTGTTCTTTTCTAAACAACCCCATTTTGTTCAGGAGACTCAAGCTATTTGCCATGCCAAGAGTTGGCTTAAGAATGGGCATATGATGCAGTTCTGACCAATGATACTCAAGAGGAAGTCTGCTGGGGGCTTCGGGAAAGGGGTCCTCACTGATAAAGACTCACACATCACCAGGCAGAGGCAGCCTCTCTTCTTCCACAGGATGTTGACATGTCTGAATTGGACGCCTAGAGCCGTGGCAGCCATCTTGTGTCCATGAGGGAATGGGCCAAAGGACCAAGCTGACATGTTGAAAATGGAAAAGACAGCAAATTTTCTCATTGTTTATGTCAAGTAAGGCAGGGTTTTCTGTTATTTGCAGCTGAAGGCATCCTAAATGATAGGCTATACATATTTATTATTGTTGTAGAAATGGAATCTGATTATCTAGGGTGATTAACACGTCCCTGTTTGCACCAGACTTTCTGGGTTTTAAAATTGAAAGTCTCATTTTTCAGAAGCCCCTTCATTTTCTGTAAAACTGGACCACTGTTCATCCTACATTATAGATATTTCTGTAACTTGTCTTTTCCATGTAATGTATTTTACGTGTCTTTCTACATCAATACATAAACACATACATTTTTAATTTTTGGTTGCATAGAATTCGCTCATGAGTGATTTCACTAACGCACTTATTAATGAACATATTCTTTCAATAATA
Organism: Dugong dugon; assembly: GCA_030035585.1. Taxonomy (NCBI): domain Eukaryota; kingdom Metazoa; phylum Chordata; class Mammalia; order Sirenia; family Dugongidae; genus Dugong; species Dugong dugon. The sequence continues at coordinate 100,826,851 of CM057469.1, read as the reverse complement.
TTGTTCTGTGTTTTTTGTAAAAGGAGAATTATATAAGCACTCAGTTAGCAACTTTTTTTTTTCTTTGTTTCTCAATTTGTACAATCAAGTGATCTTTGAGTAGGCAACAGACTCCACAAAACAAACACAAAACACTCCAAGGCACTGTATCATGTTTTAATTTGCTGCTCACTCATCCACCTTCCTTAAGGGAACTGTCACGGGCCTTCCATTTTAATTCCACCTATTGCTTTCTGTTTGGTTTGTTCTAGCCTTGTGGACTCCCAGTTTGAAAGTAAAATTGGCTAGTATCACCACGAAGATTCTCTAATCTGGCATTTCACCCCAAATGAAGTCTTCTGGTCTTTCAAACCGGGCTTCGTACCAGTTTGAACGGCCTCAGTCATGACTGATGAAGTGAAACCGGAACAGACCTGAAACTTACTGAGCATTGTGTAAAATTTTCTATTCTCATTTTAGATACAATTCCACGAAAATAACTTATCTCACTTCCTAACTATAAAAATAGCAAATTAAAATGTATGTAATGGTTTACAGGGATCTTGTGTTTTTAAAGTTTATTCTGAAAGACAGTTGGCAAATATACCTCCTGGAAATCAAAACCATCTCACCGATGTTAGAAGAGTGAATGCAGCTGGGGTCTAATGGGAGTTGCGTTACTGTTTTCCTTCACTTTGCTATCAGTATATTTGTGTGTGTGTGTATGTGTGTGTGTATGTTTAATGAAAGATCCACCTTAAGATCTTTATTATTTAAAAAAAAGGCAGTGTGGTAGGCTGAATAATGCCCTCTCGAAAATGTCAACGTCCTAATACCAAAACCTGTGAATATGTTACATTCCATGGCAAAGGGGAATTAAGGTAGCAGATGAAATTAAGGTTGCTAATCAACTGACCTTAAAATAGGGAGATTATCCTGGGTTGTTCCCCACAATGCAATCACCAGGGTCCTTAAAAGTGGGAGAAGGAGACAGAAAAGTCAGTGTCAGTGATTCAATGTGAGAAGGACTCAACCCACCATTGCTGACTTTGAAGATGGAAGGGGACCACAAGCCAGGGAATGCAGGCATCTTCTAGAAGCTGAAAAAGGCAAGAAAATGGAATTTCTTCCCTAGAGCCTCCAGAAGGGAGTGCAGCTCAACACCTTGATTTTAGCCCAGTGAGATCCATTTTGGACTTCTGACCTCCAGCACTGCAAGGTAATACATTTGTATTGTTTTAAGCCACACAGATTGTGGTACTTTGTTCCAGGAGCAATAGAGTACTAATACAAGGAGAGAATGTAGGTCAACCCAAGCAAAATGACATTCGGAGGCAAAATTGAAATTCAGGGGCCCCAAATACCCTGTCATGTCAAACCTTGTCAAACAAAAAGGCAAATACTAAGTTTCTAAAACAGTTGCCACACAATGCACTGTGGATCCAGCTGTTATCATGGGTGAGGGTCTGGAGCAAGCCTCGCTTTGACTTCAGGACCAGGGGTCTGTTGTGGTCTGGCGAATACATTTACGAAGAAGAGGAATAAACCAAATGTCACGATTTTTTCAAAATAGAACAGGATGGACTAAAAGCCAGGGATGGTGGTGCAGTCGCTGAAGGAAGCATAAAATAATAACTGCAGATGTCAACAAAGGAGGGAACAATCAAATGGTATGCATAAACAAAAGACAAGGGTGACTGAACTAGTGGTGTTCTGCAGCCATGCAGTGTAGGATGTTGTTGTTGTTGTTAGCTGCCATTAAGTCGGCCCCCAACTCATGGCGACCCCATGCACAACAGAACAAAACACTGCCTGGTCCTGCACCATCCCCATGATCAATTGCAGATCAGATCATTGCGATCTATAGGGTTTTCCTTGGCTGATTTTCAAAAGTAGATCGCCATGCCTTTCTTCCTTGTTCATTTCAATCTGGAAGCTCCGATGAAACCTGTTCAACATCACAGCAACATGCAAGACTCTGCTGACAGACAAGTGGTGGCTGCACATGAGATGCATTGTCTGGGAACCGAACCTGGGTCTTCCGTGTGTAAAGCGAGAATTCTACTGCTGAATCACTAATGTCCCTGCATGTAGGATAAAACAGCCTTAACACCTCACCTGCTATGCTTATGGCGTGGGCATTCGAGATGATGGTGCATCAGCATCTGGAAAGGCTTGAACATGTTTCTTATGGTATATCTAAGAAGACAAGGAAATAAGCAAGACATTTTAGAAAAAAAAAATCATACAAAAGGATTTAGCTTTCTTTTAAAGTTTAATGCTTTAAAAGGAGTAAACCTCCATTATCCAGGATCCATCTGACATCACACTCCTTCTACAAATACGGGGTAAATGAGGCCTGACTGTGTTGGGATTGGGTTTGGGATTCAGCACACTAGTGGGATCAATCTAGCATGTGGTCAAGGGCTTAGTTCAAGTCCTTGCTTCTGCCCCAGTGCTCTGTGCTCCCTGGACCTTCCTGACACTTGTGTGGCCCTGACCACTGCAGAGGCTCAAGTGGCAAACAGAAGCCTGCCAAGCTGATTCTTTAAAAAAGAACCCGTGTGTCGGAAAATCTGTGTGTCAGCTGTGGGGGACTTTCTACAAGAATGGAGAGAAGCCTTTTTATTTTGTTCATGTTCCTAGTGTTACTGTTAATAATATCAGACTTCCCTGATGATGGGGTGAATTCCAACTGGGGTGTTATGTTGACCAGGCCTTGTATTTTTTATTTAGCAGTTACAAAAATGCTGATGGCATTTTTAGCCAAATAAGTTTCTGTATTCTACTGTTGGTATTTTGGTTCCTAGCCCCTCTGAGGAATCCCTACCAAACCATTAAATTTTTTTTTTCAATTATCTGGTTATTATTTACAGTAATTTGAGGGGATTTTGAAAAAGATTCATCTTAATCCATTTTTTTGGTTAGTTTTTTATTTTTTAAACCACATTCATTGTTTCATGTTGATGTCCACGGAGCCCCCTAAAACAGCAAATCCTTAACTCTTTTCCAACATGACCTACATAAAACTTAGTAACAACAGTCATAGCTGTTATGGATCAAATTGTGTCCTCCTATATATATATGTTGAAATCCTGATCCCTATACCTGTAAATATGATCTTATTTGAAAACAGGGTTTTCTCTGTTATATTAGGTCATACCTGAGTGGAGGGTGGGTTCTAAATCTAATCACTTCCAAGTTATAAAAAGAGCAGAATGGACATAAAGACAAACATGCGGGAAGATAGACAATAAGCGACGATTGTCTACAAGCCAAGGAATGACAAGGAATCAAGAAAGGCCCAGGACTACCAACAAGGAAGGAATTGACATGACTGAGACCCTGATTTGAACTTCTAGCCTTCAGAACTGTGAGGAAGTGAACTTCGGTTCTTTCAAGCCACACACTTGTGACAGTTGTGTTACAGCAGCACTAGGTAGCTAAGATACTAGCTTTCACTTAGGACCTTACAACGTGCAGAACACCAAGCTTTGTATGGTTTAATTTTCCCAGCAATCTTTTGTTTCAGACACCGTTATGATCATCACTTCACAGGTGAGAAAACTGAGTTTTGGAAAGATTAACATGTTCAAATCACACAGCTAGTAGACGGTGGAGCCAGGGTTCAAATCTAGCCTGTCTGATTCCAGACCCAGATTCTTAACCATTCCTGCTAATGTGCAGAGTTTGCGAACACCAGTAATCTACGGCCCGCAGGCCAACTGCAGTCTCACACCTGCTTTTGTATGGTGAGTGGGCATTGCTAGAGCAGGCTTGCATTCTGTCCCCCCTCGCCCTGTTTCCCTTCTGCTCTCAGAGTTTGCCTCCCTAGCTGTGGCTACGCCACACAGCCTCCCAGGGCCCTCACTGGGTGACACCTACATGCTGGGGACTCCACTGTTGGTGATTACAGAACACCCAGCAGGGAAATCTCGGTCTGAGAGTCAGTGACTCCGCAAGTGGCCTAACCTCCAATGAGCAGCCTAAACTGACAAGGCCAGGCTCTGAAGGGTAGGGATCTGGGTGTCACTGGGGCAGAGTAAAACTGAAGGGGCAGTCACCCACACCCCTCCCTGGTCCAGGCCCCTCCCCTTCAGGCCAGTCAATCATCCTCCTGAGAATGTCTCCAGCAAACTGGCAACTAGGTGCAAAGCTGCTAATCACTTGGGATAGCCTGACCTAGGCAAACTGGGGTATGATGGTTAATGTTGTGTGTCAACCTGGCTAGACCATGATTTTCAGAGGTTTGGCAGACACTATACATCATCTCCATTTTGTGATTTGATGTGATTGGCCAATCAGTTGGAAGGGGAGTTTCCTTGGGGGTGTGGCCTGCATCCAATATATAAATGGATGTTCTGGCACAGCTCTCTCTCTCTCTCTCTCTCGATCCTGCACTTGTCCTATCTGACTTCCTATTTTTGGGATGTGAGAAGACTTCAGCTTACTGCTTGATCTTCAGATTTTGGATTCGCCAGGTCTCGCAATCCCAGGCCTGCTGCCTGACCCACAGATTTGGGACTTCCCAACCCCATAATTGCACGAGCCATGTCCTAGAAGTAAATCTCTTTGTATATATATTTATATATATGCTTCACTGGTTTTGGTCCTCTAAAGAATCCAGGCTAAAACATGGAGGGAGGAGGGAAAAAGCAAGAATGTTTTCTCTTGTTATATAAGTGCCTGCGTAATATACTCAATTTTTGCCTCTTTGTCCAAAAAGCCTAAAACGTTTACTATCTGACCCTTTACAGAAAATATTTTGCCAACCCCTGCTCTACACTGTAGCAAAGCAGTTCTGGCATTTCAGCTTCATTTAGCATAGGTCACATGTTGATCCAGGTTTCAGTCAACCAACTAAGCAAATTGTTAAAGCTATTCCTAGCCCCTTGAGCTAATATTAGATCAAAATGTCTGCATATTGAGTCCAAGTCCATAAATTCAACATGATGCAACATTATACTCCTTCCACCCTGATCTCGCACCCTCAAGGTCGATTCCTGCACATACCTCCCAGACTTTTATAGATACAAATTAGTAAAATCATGAAATTTTTCTGGTGTGTATCATATCTTCTCATGTCATACTTTGTTGCTTACCCTCTGTCTAGTTACAGATCTAAGAAGGAAAGGTGGTGGGGGTAGGTCCTTTGGAGGATCACTGTAGAATCTTCAGGCAAGGGGGAATTAACTTCCTCAGATGGGGATGGAAAAGCTGCTTCTACTGGTACAGAAGGCTTGGTGGAATTTATGGAATTTAGGAGTTCAAGGTCCCCAGCTTCATTGGAATCTGGGTATATATCCCCATCTATAATGGATTAAATTATGTCCCCCCAAAAATGTGTGTATCAATTTGACTGGGCCATGATTCCCAGTATTACGTGGTTGTCCTTCATTTTGTGATTATAATTTTAAGTTAAAGAGGATTAGGGTGGGATTTTAAAACCACCCTTACCCAGGTCACATCTCTGACCCAATGTAAAGGGAGTGTCCCTGGGGTGTAGCCTGTACCACCTTTTATCTTACAAGAGATAAAAGGAAACAGAAGTAGAGAGTTGGGGGACCTCACACTATCAAGAAAGCAGTGCCGGGATCAGAGCGCGTCCTTTGGACCCAGGGGCCCTGCATGCAGAAGCTCCTAGTCCGGGGGAACATTGATGAGAAGGCCAACAGAGAGAGAAAGCCTTCCCCTGGAGCTGATGCCCTGAATTTGGACTTTTAGCCTACTTGACCGTGAAGAAATAAACTTCTCTTTGTTAAAGCCATCCACTTGTGGTATTTCTGTTATGGCAGCACTAGATGACTAAGACACTATCCCAATTTTCAGGGCCCCACTCCCTCCCAACTGATGCCCTAACTCTAACAAAAGAGGTACTACAAGGTGGGGAATTCCATTTGTTTTGTAATTTAGCCCCCCACAGGATTGGACTTTGGATTGGGTTTCCCTGAGTCTGTAGGAGATAGAGCTTCTTTCAGGGAAGTCAGTCTTTCAGAAGTTTGAACTGGGAATTTGAAGTCTTGAGTTAGTCATTTCCCCCCTGCCCCCACCCAGGTTCTCAGGCCCAGTTAGAAGCAAGCAACCACCTCCCTGATACTCCTTATTTTCATAAAAATGTTCTATGGCCTCAAATACTTGGTCACTCAGAGTTTTGCCTTCTATAGACTCTTGATTACAGGTCTTTAAAGGTAATAATGGCCACTGCAGGCCATGACATATCAGTGTCCATTTTACCTCTGGAAACAGTCTCATTAATGTCTGTGATGTCTTAGAGGTCTTGGAAGAAATACAAACAGAATGTTCCTCAGAAGTGAGGATGGCTAGACTTCTACTAGTTTACTTGGGATGCATAATCAGAAAAGATCAATCACTCGAAAAAGACATCACGTTTGGTAAAGCAGATGGCCAACGAAAGCAAGGGAAACCTTCAGTTAGATGGACTGACATAATAACTGCAGCAATGGACTCAAAAATACCAAGTATCACAAAGATGGTACAGGACACGGAAATGTTCTGTTCTGTTACATATAAGGTCACCATGAGTCAGAGCTGATTTGACAGCAACTAACAAAACCACCACCACCACCACCAACAACAACATCTATAAATCTAATCATATTAGAGAGCCAATTTCAGATAAGCCAGAACCAATTCAGAGAAGTCATACTTAAGATTCTGCTCCTCTGGAGCCACTCTCAGTACCAGACTCTGCACCAGTCAGAGAAGCAGAACCACTAAGAGATGCAGACATAGGTTACATATGCAGGCCATGCTGCTGCCCAGTGCCAACAAGGCAAGCTCACAGAGATGCGACAACGTGTGTGAACTGCAACAGTGCCTGGTGCCCCTGCACCAACGTTCTGAGCATAAAAACAATGACTGCTGCTTTGGTGCTGTCTTCTGAATCTTGGAAAAATGTCTTCTTGAGGCTACCCTAACTGGAAACAGGCAGGGAAGGGAGTTCTGGGGAATATAGTCCAGCATGGTCATATTGACACATGAAAAACTTGATTTCTCTGGAATGTGTGGCTAATTGCTTCCATGAACAACTACCTCCTTTGCCATTACACCAGAAGAATTGGATGATGCCTGGCTACCATTACTGAACATTTTGATCAAAGATTCCATAGACGAATCCTGACCAAAAGGGGGAAAATGCAGAACAGAATTTGAAATTCTCATGGACTTTAGATTTTCTGAAGCCATGAAGACTAGATGAACCCCTGAAACTATTACTCTGAAATAATCTTTAAACCTTCAACCAAAAATATCCCCTTAAGTCTTCTTAAAACAAAAAAATAGTTTAGCTTAGCTAGTAAAAAATGTCTGCGTTGAGCATTATGCTATTTTAAGAACCATCTATATGGGCTCAAACTGACAATAGCAACTTGGAAGATTAGATAGGAACCTTAGGAGGCAGCAAGTTTATGTTAATGGGGGAGGAACAACTCAGAGGAGGTGGAGAATGGTTACACAACTTGAAGAATGTAATCAATGTCCCTGAATTGTACCTGTAGAAACTGTTGAATTGGTGTGTGTTTTACTGTGTATATTCTCAACAACAACAACAAAATAAATAAGTTAAAAAAAACCTTGAAATTTCTCCTCCACATTGCTTTTCTTTCTCACAGTCTTGCCCAACCCTGTAAACGGCAATTCCATTTTTTTTTTGTTCAGTAGTTCTCAAGCCCAACTGTGCACTAGCATCACCCAGGGATTCTGATGTAGTCAATCGTCCTTGAATCCTCTCTTTATCTCACACCCCACATCTGATCCATCAGCAATTCTATTGGCTCTGTTTTCAATGGATAATGGATTCAGAATCTGATCACTTTTCCCCACCTTGCTGCTACCTTCATGGCCCAGCCCAAACAACCATTACGATTCTGGGTTATGCTGGACTATCTTCTAACCAGTCTCCTTGCTTCCATTCTTACCCACTACAGTCGATTTTCAAAGCATAAGTCAGAATATGTCACTTTTCTGGTCAAAATCCTTCAGTGACTTCCCATCTCACTCAGAGAAAATGTAAGATCAGTACAGAAGCCTGCTAAGTTCTCCATGCTCTGCCCCGCTTCTCTTCAGGCCTCATCCCTGCCGCTCTCACGTTCTCTCTCAGCTCAAGCTATACTCACCTTCCTGTTCCTTCAACATGCCCAGCCAGTGCCCACCTCAGGGCCTTTGTACTTGCTCTTCCCTTTAGCCAGAATGCCCTTTCGTATCTGCATGGCTTGTCAGCACATAAATGATGTCCTGCCCTCTATCTCCCTTACACTGCTTTATTTTTTCACAGTTCTTATCATCATTGAACATACTGAATTTTTCTTTGTTTACTGCCTGTCTCCCTCTCTTTTGGAGGAGCCCTGGTGAGGCAGTGGTTAAGCGCTCAGCTGTTAAATGAAAAGTTGGTGGTTAGAACCCCAGAGGTTTCGCAGGAGAAAGAACTGTCGATCTGTTGCCGTAAAGATTACAGCCTAGAAAACGCTATGGGGAAGTTCTCCTCCATCATACAGGGTCATTATGAGTCGAAAATCAACTCGACAGCACTCAACAACAACAACACACTGTACCAGGGGCAGGAGTGGCTCAGATAGCAGACTCAGGAGGCAGTGGGCACAGGAAGATGTTCTCTTCGGATATGGGTTTTTTTTTTTTAAGTAGTGTAATTGACCTTTCATTAGGAAAATTCTCCCATTTGAGTTTTAATTCACAGATGGTGGCCTGAAGACACCCAGCACAGATTGTCATTTTGTCAAGAATGACTCCAAATATTTTCTCTCTGTCTATACCTCTTCCTTCAGAACACCTTGAGTTTTTCTGCCTTAGGGTTTGACAAAGTAGTTGAGTCTAAATTCTACCAAATACCGGCTTCTGGGGACATCACTTTGCCTGGAAACATTTTTGAAACCCCAAAGTTCTGTCATAATCTCCTGTGTGTCATAATCTCCTGTGTCCTACTGTCTGATGCCCTGATGGAATCACATCCATTCTGGGGAAAGCCATCTCAACCTGGAGTTACTGAAGAAATCCCAGCTTTATCCAGTCATCAAGGACTGCTCTGGATAACTCTGAGAATAATGTAAAATTCAGAAGAAAGTTATTAAAACTTTCATTTTACTGAAGAATTTTGAGCTTTCATTCACAAGGGCAAGATAATTTGATTTTGGACTCTCAATTTCTTTAGATTTTAACTTAAAAATTCTGAACTTTAGGTTCATTGAACTGAATTAAGTGAATTAATATTTAGAATTTTAATTTTTCTCTGGGAATTTGATAATGGCAGGAATGTTTATATTCAAAATTGAGTCCACTCTGTCTGCATTTTATTATCAAAACATGTTCTTCTTGTCATTTAGTGTTATTGCAGATGCAGGGATAGGCAGTGTGAGGCGGTGTGGCTGGACTTAATTTTAGATGGGAAATAGAATAAGGAGTGTACAACCTGACCTTGGAGCATGTGGCAGGTTGTATTTTATAAGAATGGCCCCGCAACCTTACTTCCTATCCTATGTGCCACTCTCCCACTAAGACCTGGACTCTACATCCCTGGCTGGGTCTTTGTGACTAGTACAGCAGAAGTGATGCTGTGTGACTTCCCAGGCTAGGTCACAAAAGACATACAGCTCCCGCCTGCTTCTCTCTTTGTTTCGATGTGTACCTTCGGAGCCCTGAGCCACCATGTAAAAAGCCTGACTGCGCTGAAGCCACCGTGCAGGAAGACCACGTGGGACAGTCACATAAGGTAGAGAGATGCCTGAGGAGCCGCAGCTGGGTGAGTCTTCCCAGCTCAGGGGCTAGACATGTGAGTGAGGAAGTTTCCAGATGACCAAGCCCCAGGCACTATCTGAGAGACAACCCCTGAGACCTCAAGTGAGGCTGCTTGGCTGAATCCAGTCAGCCCCAGTAATAGATAGTTGTTTTACACTGAGTTTAGGGGGCTTTATTATACAGCAGTAGATAACTGGAAAGGCCCATTGCCATAGAGTCGATTCTGACTCATAGCGATCCTATAGGACAGAGTAGAACTGCCCCACAGGGTTTCCAAGGAGGGGGTGGTAGATTCGAACTGCTGACCTTTTGGTTAGCAGCCATAGCTTAATGCATTCATCTGACCCGTGGCAGAGCCTTCTGGAAGCAAAATCTACACTGTCCTTCAGTAATACCGGGAGAACACCCAGAGGACCATTCAGTGTTAGAAGGTGGGAGCCAGACCCTCTGTGAAGATTGTAGCTTCTTCTTCTCTGAGGGGGGATCACTACGTCCCTGGTCAACTGCAGGCTTGATAGAGAACCCTAATGTGCTGGGAGAACAAACAGCTGGATACTGTTATGGGGACACTTATTCCCCACTCCTTGTGTTTCCTGTAGAAGGACCTCCCCAGAGCCATACTCCTGGCCTTTCTCCCTCTCCTCCCTCATTCTTCCTCTCAGGAGAAGTGACATCTGGAGGTGAATCTGAGAGAAAGATAGAGACATGCTGGCCCCAGCCCCTTCCTCATTCCTTTTGGGATTAGTGTGTTCTGGGCAAAATTTCTACTGTGTAAAATAAAGCAGTCGCCCAGCTGGGCCCAGGATGGGGAGTGAGTCTAATTCAGAGATTAAATTAAGTATTCCTGATCCTACTTGACCACAGACCTTAGCCTTGATCTCTTAGCAGCTTTGACAATAAAGGTGATATATATTTTTTTTCTCTTTTTTTTTTTTTTGTGCTTTAGATAAAGGTTTACAGATCAAATTAGTTTCTCTTTAAACAATTAATACACATATTGTTTTCTGACATTGGTTGCCAACTCCATGACATGCCAACACTCTTCCCTTCTTGACCTTGGGTTCCCATTACCAGCTTTCCTGTCCCCTTCTGCCTTCTCGTCTTTGCCCCTGGGCTGGTGTGCCCATTTAGTCTCATACATGTGGTTGAGCTATGGGTATTATTGTTTGTTTTATGGGCCTGTCTAATTTTTGGCTGAATGATGAACCTCAGGAGTGACTTAAGTAGTGAGTTAACAGGGTGTCCAGGGGCCATACTCTTGGGGTTTCTCCAGTCTCTGTCAGACCAGTAAGTCTGGTCTTTTTTTATTTTTCTTGTGTGTGTGTGTGTGTGTGTGTGTGTGTGTGTGTGTGAGTGTGAGAGAGAGAGAGAGAGAGAGAGAGAGAGAGAGAGAGAGAGAGAGAGAGAGAGAGAGAGAGAGAGAGAGAGAGAGAGAGAGAGAGGGTGTTTGAATTTTGTTCTCCATTTTTCTCCAGCTCTGTCTGGGAACCTCTATTGTGATCCCTGTGAGAGCAGTCGGTGGTGGTAACCAGGCACCATCTAGTTGTACTGGACTCAGTCTGGTGGAGGCCATGGTAGTTGTGGTCCATTAGTCCTTTGGACTAATCTTTCCCTTATGTTTCTGGTTTTCTTCATTCTCTCTTGCTCCAGACAGGGTAAAACCAGGGGAGTATCTCAGATGGCCGCTCATGAACTTCTAAGACCCTAGATGCTACTCACCAAAGTAGGATATAGAACATTTTCTTTATAAACTATGTTATGCCAATTGAGCTACACGCCCCTGAGACCATAGTCTCCACAGCCCTCAGCCCAGTAATTCGGTCCCTCAGGGAGTTTGGATGTGTCTATGAAGCTTCAAAGGCCTTGCCTTGGATGAGTTGTGCTGGCTTCCCCAGGATTGTGTATTGTCTTAGCCTTTACCAAAGTTACTACTTATATATTATCTATTTAGTGTTTTTCCCTCCCCCCCCCTCGTAACCATCAAAGATTGTTTATTTCTGTGTGTAAACCTTTTAATGAGTTTTTATAATAGTGGTCTCATATAGTATTTGCCCTTTTGTGATTGACTTATTTCACTCAGCATAATGCCCTCCAGATTCATCCATGTTGTGAGATGTTTCACGGATTCATCATTGTTCTTTGTAGGTGCGTAGTATTCTATTGTGTGTATGCACCACAGTTTGTTTATCCGTTCATCTGCTGATGGGCACTTAGGTTGTTTCCATCTTTTTGCTGTTGTGAACAGTGCTGCAGTGAATGCGGGTGTGCGTATGTCTATTCGTGTGACGGCTCTTATTTCTCTAGGATATAGGAGTGGGATTGCTGGATCATGTGGTATTTCTCTTTCTAGCTTTTTAAGGAAGCGCCATATCATTTTCCAAAATGTTTTAACCATTTTGCATTCCTACCAGCAGTGCATAAGAGTTCCAATCTCCCGCCAGCCTCTCCACTATTTGCTATTTTCTGTTGTTTTGATTCGTGCCAGTAATGTCAGAGTGAGATGGTATCTCATTGAATAAAGGTGATATTTTAATTTCCATCTACCAAACTCCTATGTCTGCATCTCAACTATTTCAAAGATCAGGGAGGGCGGGGGAATAAAAAAAGGGATGTTGTTTCTTTGACTTCCTAAGACTTCAATAATTCCTTTCTTTGTGTGAAAAATTTTACCCATCCTTTAAGATCTAGCCCAAATGCCATCCCAGATACCCTCCCCTGAAGCCAAACACGATCTGTCCTTTCTCCAGCCTCTCTCTGCCCTTCCTTGTCTCCTTTTTAGTCACATTTTGTTTCAGAGCTATCTGTGTACTTATCATAACAACAACAACAACAACAAAAAAGAAACCAGTTGCCTTGAAGTCGATTCTGACTCACGGTGACCCCCGTGCGTTACAGAGTAGAATCACTGCATAGAGTTTTCTTGGCCGTAATCTTTACAGAAGCAGATTGCCATGCCTTTCTTCTGTGGTGTCATTAGATGAGTTTGAACTGCCTACCTTTAGGCTAGTAGTTGAGCACAAATTATTTGCACCACTCAGGGACCTGGTACTTAACACACCTCACTGTTCTATAGCATAGATTGTTTTCAACTTTCATAATTGGGCTTTAAACAGCCTAAACTTCCTTTTCACATCATGCACTGACGCTCCTCAACTGACTCTTGTTATGTGCCACCTTCAGACGCTCAGGCCTCTGCTGACGAAATGACATTTCCGGCTATCACACAGCGCAGTTGCTAGCCAGCTGGCTGCTCTGTTCCGCAGTTTCGTCATTTTTGTAAGCGTGGCAGGATAAGGACAGTTATTTAAATATTTTAGTACATTTGTCGTGACTATTTTCTAAAGCAAATGTACAGTGGAAAAATGAAAATGCTCATTCTGATGATAAAAAACGAAAGTCACATAAACTTGATTTACTTGAGGCAAAGACGGAAATGATTAGGCATGCTGAATGCTAGGAATATTTAAGCTCGATTTGGATGTTTATTTAACATATGGTGGTTAACTTTGTGTTTAACTGTAAAGAAGAAAAGCAAAATGAAAAAAGCATGTATAACATGGTGGAAATATATCTTCAAAATGGTGTTCAAAAGGCAAGAGATATTATATTTTTTAAATCTCTGGTGATATATCACTCTTGTATATTATTTTGAAATCTCTGGAAATAAACAAGTTTTGTATATTTTAGTAGAGTTTTAAAGAGCAGAAAATTAAGAGACTGCCTGAAAGCGCCTTGTGGGAAGGTGTTATGTCTTTGTAACAGGGATGAGATTGGCTACAAGCAACTGCATATCTGACTAACAAAGGCCTAAACAAATAGGGGCTTCATTTCCTCACATAATAAGAAGCCTGGAAGTGGACAGCTTCTGGCACCATTTCAATAGCTCAGCAGTGTCAGGATTGACACCATTATGATTCTCTTTACCTTTATTCCATGGTTTCAAGATGGCAGCTGTGTCCTCATTCAATGAAATAAGAAGAAAGTCTTGCTGTCCCCTTTTTAAGAAAAGCAAAAGTTTTTCCAGAAACACCACATGATTATGGCTTATGTCTCATTTGGCTTATGTCTCATTGGCTAGAACCATGTCTCATGACCACCCCAGCTGCAAGGGAGTCTGGGAAAGCAAGTATTTAGCTGGCCATGTTGCTGCTCTGAATAAACTTAGGATTCAATTAGGAAGGAAGAAGTGGGATGGATTTGGGGTAGACAATAAAATGTGTCTGCTACAGTCATAATTTTCGTTCCTTGATGCCCCTTAGGACTTAGAATAAAACTTCTATTAAAAAAAAAAAGGCACTAAAAATATTTATTAACTGAGAAGGTAGAAAGAGAAACAAAACTTGAGTTAATCTATTGTGCCCTGAAAGATTCTTTCATCAGAAGCCATACAGAGTTTTTTTTAATTTCCATATGATTGCTCTCTCTCCTCTTGGATAATAGCACCAGCTGTCATTTATTGAGTGCTTACTATGTACTAGGCACTAATATAACCACCTTGTGTGTATTAACTATAATCCTTAACACAGCCATGTAAGCTAGGTATTATTGTTATCCTGTATTATAAATAAGGAAACTGAGGTACAGAAAGGTTAAGTGACTTAACTTTAACATAGCTAGAAAGTGGTAGAGTTGGCTAAGAAATCGAGTTGCCAGAGTTAGCAAATAAAAATGCAGGTTTCCCAGTTAAATTTAAATTTCAGATAAACAAGGAATAATTTTTTAGTATAGGTATGTCCCCATTTAATAATAAGAAGAAAGTCTTGCTGTCCCCTTTTTAAGAAAAGCAAAAGTTTTTCCAGAAACACCACAGGATTATGGCTTATGTCTCATTGGCCAGAACCATGTTTCATGACCACCCCTAGCTGCAAGGGAGTCTGGGAAAGCATCCTATATTTTATCTGGTAACCCTAGTTAATAACTCAGGCAATGTGACTTCAGAGCCTACTCTCTTAACCACAACTTCATACTGCCTTTCCTGATATATGAGTTTAATCTTTATTTTATTATAACCCATAATTATCCTATGTGTTTACTTGTTTTCTCATTTAGTACCCATGTCCCTCTCTAGACTATAAGCTCTATGAGGGTAGGGACCTATCTGTCTAGTTTACTAGTGAATCTCTTCTGTGCCCAGAACAGTGCTTGGCACATTGTAGATGCCCAATAACGAGTTGTTAAAGAAACAAATGTGATGTCCTGCTCTGGAGCATTGACTGGCTTGGATGTGGAAAGCCAGATGTCAGATATTCCAGTACCTTCCTGTGGTGGCCCCCCAACATACACACACTTGTTGAAGCCAAGAGTAACTGTGTGACTTGCTTTGGTTAATGAACTGTGGATGGAAGTAATTTGTGATGTTAAAAGGTGGCATATGATTCTCCATGTTCTTTTTTTCCTCTGCCTTATGACTGGAAATGTTCAGATAGAGGCTGCTCCACCATCTTAGGTCCTGGAGCAAAGACAATGTGGAGCAGAGGTGAGCCAACCCTTGATGGACAGGTGACGTGAGTGTGAAATAAACTTTGTTATTGCAAGTCATTGAGGCTAGGAGAGGGAGGAGGTATTTATTGCTGGAGTATAACCTTGACTGATTATATTCTTGACTGATATACCATCTTGGATGGGGGGACATGTGACCCTTGGAAAAGCTCCTACTTAGCTTAGGGAGTTAAATTTCCAACTCCTCCACTTCTCAAATTTAAAATAGAAATCAAGTGAGTGAAGGGGAATCGCTTTCTAGATAATAGACACTTGTCATTTTTGGTGATGATAAAGGCAATACCTCTTATGGGTGAAGTCTGCACAACTTGTCCAAGGTAAATGAAGACACTAAGAAGCATGTAACAGTAAGACAATCTTGATAAATGTTATAGCATACAATTTTGCAAGAACAATAATAACAACCAAAAAGATATATATGTGGTTACATAGGTAGGCATGTATGCATGTATGTGTATACAAAAAAAAAAACGAAAGCCACTGCTGTGGAGTCAATTCTGACTCATAGCGACCCTATAGGACAGAGTAGAACTGCCCCGTAGAGCTTCCAAGGGGCATCTGGTGGATTCCAACTGCCGAGCTTTTGGTTAGCAGCTGAACTCGTAACCACTACTCCACCAGGGTTTCCATGTATGTGTATAGGAAGGCATATATGAGCATATGGGTGTGCATGTACAGGTGTATCTGTAGGCATATGTATATACATGTTTATGTGCACTATATATACCTTCATTATATATAATAAACCACGTAGGGGCACCGTTACAGATACTTCCTAAACATAACCAAACACCTCACGGGATTGGATTACTCGGTTTGAAGGCTTGGGACCATAGTCTCACGGAACAACTCAGTCAATTGGCATAATAGTTCATATAGATAATGTTCTACATCATAGTTTGATGAGTAGTGTCTAGGGTCTTAAAAGCTTGCAAGTGGCCATCTAAGATTCAACTATTGTTTTCTACTGGTCTGTAACAAAAGAGAATGAAGGAAACTGAAGATTCAAAGACGAAACTATTCTACAGGACTAATAACCCGTATGAACCACAGGCTCATCTAGCTTGAGACGAGAAGAACCAGATGGTACCTAGCTACCACTACCAACTGTTCTGACCAGGGACGTAATAAAAAAAAAAGGTCCTGAACAGAAAGGGAGAAAAATGTAGAACAAAACTCAAATTCCTTAAAAAGGCCAGACTTACTGGACCAGTAAGAACTAGAAGAACCCCCGAGACTATCACTCTAAGATAACATTTCAACTTGGAACTGAAGCTACTCCTGGGTAGTCACCTTTCACCCAAACAATGGATTGACTTATAAAATAAACAATATTACCCGAGTACTGTGCTCCCTTAAATAATCAACTGTATGAGAGCAAACGATCAACATTTACCCTAAAATAAAGATGAGAAGTTAAGGAGGGGCAGGCAAGCTAGATTAAAGGAAACAGAACAAAAAGAATGGAAATAATGAGAATGTTGACACGTTGTGAAAAGTACAACCAATGTTATGGAACAAGTTGTATAAAAATTGTCAAATGGGAGCCTAATTTGCTACATAAACTTTGACCTAAAACACAGTAAAATATTAGGGAAAAAAAAAAAAAGAAATTAGGTGGGTGTGGATCGAGATGTTTAGTGAAAGGATATTAAGTCAAAACAATTGTCAGCAATTTATATCAAACAGAAGCAAAATATTTATAATAAACACTGGTTTAACTGGAACCCTCAAGTAATCACAATTTTTTCCCCTAAACTCTAATATAAGGAAGAAGAAAGTCACATAACAGTAAACACAAACTAGGAGTATGACTAAAACAAAAAGAATATAATGAGTCACTTGCTTTGTTGGTTTGTACATTTTATTCCTGGTGGGTTAGTTGAGACTCTTTGGTAGCAAGTTACCAATCCAATTAGAGCTAGCTTGAGGCAAAGAGAATTATACGGCTAATGGGGTATATTGTGGAACCCAAGGGCAGGAATGCTAACAGGTCTCAGGAAGGATAAGAATCAGGAACTGGAAGGTAGTTGGGACTATTGTTTTTCCTTGCTTTCTCTGTGATTCTACTTCATCCTCATTTTCCCTGCAGCCTGGATTTCTGTCTCTCTGGTCTGTGAGAGGGAATATATGTTCACCGCTTCTCCCTCTCCATGGCTCCCAAGTTTGCTTGACATGGTACACTCTCATGTTCAGAATAAATTGTAGTCTCTCACTCCCAATTCCATATTCCCCCAGAAGGGAAGCTGATTAGCACATCTTGGGTCAGGTGCCCTCCTCTGGTCCGATCAGCCATGGCCAAGGGGTGGTGCAAACATGGCCAACACCGAGAGGCTAAACCAGATCATGCGCTCCTCTCAAACTCTTGTCACAGAGTTATATTAAGCTTAGTGAATGTAAGAAAATACACAGTGATATGAATCATGGAGCTGGCAGATGAGTCAGGCACCCTTCCTCTACTCCTACACAGCCCAGTTCTCCATTTTGGGAGAGCCGGGTACCTCACTCACAATGGCTGAAGATGTGGGCAGTCTTCTTGTAGTCTTTGTTTCCAGTACAGCCCTTTGTTGGGCTCCAGCCCCAAGGGGAGCACAGTAGGTGCTGGTGTTTGACCACTCTGTGCTCAGGGTGGATGTTGGTCCACAGCCCCGAGCTGCTTGCCTCACCTTCTCTGAATCCCACAGATCTCACCTGGCCCTGGCAGACTTTCCTGAGGTCAAGGGAGCCTTTCCTTTTTGCCTTTGTCCTGTGTGTCATCCCCTTTGTTAATTTTTGACCAAGGAGAGAGTCTTTTCACCTGTCTCAGAAGACTGTTCTCCAACCCACCGCAGGCCCCTTGCCTGTGGCACTTCCCACAATGCCTCTGAGTCACCGGGAGGTCGTATGCTCACAGCTACCCATTGTCAATTCTAACAGGTATAAATTTATTTCACAACATTCAGGTGCAAGAAACATCATACTTCTTTAAAAAATAAATTAATAAACCCAGCTGTGAGCACCCATCTGCCAACTGATAGAAAGCCCAGTGTAGCCATTGCTGGAGTTGGCCTCCATCTCCATAAGATCTGATGGCAATCCTGGGGTTTACATGGTGCCAGGAGGCTGGGAAGAAGCTGATCCTTGGTCCAGGGGCAAGTCCAGTCCTGTGGTAGCACTGTTTGCTATAGGACGTGACTGTCGAGCTGGTCCCCACCACCTGTTCCCTTCGTGGGCTCAGAGAAACTCTTCACAGACTCACTTGGGATTCTCCCCACAGGTCTTGATGTTCCCAAGGCTCTGCAGGGGGTGCGCACAAGCCTCCTCCCCAGGGTCCTCCTATCTCCAGAGTCCTTGTTTCCCCTCTGGGTCAGGTCACATCCACCCCTTTAATCTCTAGAGCCTTTCCTCACCCTCTCCCATCTTTGAGCCTGGGCTTTAGGAAACACCAACCAGTAAACCAGTTGCCGTTGAGTGGGTCCTGACTCATGGTGACCTCGTGTGTGTCAGAGTAGAACTGTATTCCGTGGGGTTTTCAAAGTCTGGTTTTTCAGAAGTAGATCTCCAGGCCTTTAATCTGAGGTGCCTCTAGGTGGGCTCGAACCTCCAACTCTTGGGTTAGGAGCCCAGTGCATTAATCATTTGCACCACCAGGGACTCCCTTAGAAAACAACGGCCCATTAGTTCTCCCATGAGGCAAGAGAAGCTTCTACTCCCAGAACATAGACACGGGGGCAGAGATGGAGAGGTGGATACTATTTATTTCTTCTTGATGAGCCTTGAAAACCTGACATCATTGATTCCTTCCTCAGGAGCCACTGTCACACTTACCCATTTAAATGCACAGCACCTTGCAGTTTTCCTGATGCACCATCCATGTGGGTTTCTTCTCCCACCCCCGTCACCTATTCACAAACCCCAGACTTGGAACAGGAAGACCCTACCATAATACATGTCCCTCCTCAGCCCACCCATAAGTCACACTAACAGCGGCAATGTCAGGGTGAGGACTAGACAGCTTCCTGTGAGAAGTGGCGAGCATGGGAGATTTTGACAAAGTAAAAGTGTCCTAAGAATGCAATGCATTATTAGGCATTATTTGTAATGATTAATTATTAAGTAATCGTTGTTGTTGTTATGTGCCATTGAGTCCATTCTGACTCATAGCAACCCTGTAGGACCAAGTAGAACTGTCCCCTAGAGTTTCCAAGGAGCAGCTGGTGTATATGAACTGCTGATCTTTTGGTTAGCAGCGGAACTCTTAACCACTGCACCAAAGTAATAGCTAGTTATTATTAGTTTTAACACTTGATGAATGAGAGGCATTACATAGTGGGTACTGCCGAGAGACATATGACTTGAGTTTTCAGAATTTCTATTATGATCTTGAGCTCCAACTCAGAGTAGTTTTTTTTGCCCTTCTGAGTTGTAAGCCTGCAGAGATCAGAGTCCCATGTCTTAATCATCTCTGTCATCCCTGCGCTTGGACACCACAGGCCTCCATAATGATTCAGTGGATTGACGTCTTTAAGCTTCCAGTTCATGTGAGTAGTCAAAACCAAACCCAGTGCCGTCAAGTTGATCCTGACTCATAGCGACCCTACAGGATAGAGTAGAACTGCCCCCTAGGGTTTCCAAGGCTGTAAATCTTTACAGAAACAGACTGCCACGTCTTTCTCCCACGGAGTGGCTGGTGGGTTGGAACTGCTGACCTTTCTGTTAGCAGCTGAGTGCTTTAACCACTCTGCCACCAGGACTTCTTTTGAGTACTCAAGTGTAGATAACATCCTGACCCGACATTGCCCTATGAACCTATGGAGAGGGAGCACTTGGGATGTTGTAGGCCCGAAAAGAGGTCAGAGTGGCACAATTCCTGGAAGAATTTTGTGAATAAATGGGTTGGGTGAGTCTATAATCCTTCCAGGGAGTAGGAATTAGCTCCTTGTTATGGATTGGATTATGTCCACCAAAAAGATATGTTGAAGTCCTAATCGTCCTATGTGTGAATGTGACTTTGTTTGGAAATGAGTGTTTGTAGATGTAGTTAGTTAATTTATGTGCTTGGCTGCTAACCGAGAGGTTGGTGGTTTGAACCCACCAGCAGCTCCTCGGGAGAAAGACCTGTTGATCTGTTTCTGTAAAGATTACAGCCTAGAAAATCCTATAGGGCACTTCTACTCTGTCACATGAGGTCACTATGAGTCAGAGTTGACTCGACAGCAACAGGTTTATACTGGTGTAAGGTGGGCCCTAAACCAATATGACTAGTGTCCTTATAAAACGAGAAGAGACACAGAGAAAGACTCAGAAGGAGGATGGTCATGTGAAGATATAGGCCAAAATTGGAGTTATGCTACCACACACCAAGGAATGCCTGGGGCTACCAGAGAAGTCTCTGGGTGGTGCAAAACGCTCAGCTGCTAACTGAAAGACTGGAGGTTTGAATCAATCCCGAGGCACTTCAGAAGAAAGTTCTGGAGATCTATTTCTAAAAACTCAATCATTGAAAACTGTATGGAGCACAGTTCTACTCTGACGCACATGGAGTCACCGTGAGTCAGAGTCGACTTCATGGCAACTAGTTACCAGAAGCTGGGAGAAACAATGAAGGATCTTCCCCTAGAGCTTTCAGTGAGAGCATGGCCCTGGTGATATCTTGAATTCAGATTCATAACCTGCAGAAACATGAAGGAATACATTTCTGTTGTTTTAAGCCACGCTGTTTGTGGTGATTTGTTACAATAGCCCTAGGAAGCAAAAAACCAAAATCTAAACCTGTTACCACTGAGTCGATCCCAACTCATAGCAACCCTATAGGACAGAGCAGAACTGCCCCATAGGGTTTCCAAGGAGTGGCTGGTGGATTCGAACTGCCAGTCTTTTGGTTAGCAACCATAGCTCCTAACCACTGCACCACCAGGGCTCCATGGGAAAGGAAGGCACTCCTGAAATGAGCCTGCTGTGCATGGACAGGTTCAGAATCAAGGCCAGCATGCATCATCCAATGGAGAAAGTTGCCTCAAAGTGGGAGACTGGTGGCTGCTCTACAGTTAAGTACCCACCCACCCCATCTGAACCCTTGCTCTCCAAATATTTTCTATAAAGACTAGGCAACATTTGGACTCAAAATGTGTTCTGTGAATCAAAAATACTCAATAATACCCTGTGTTCCAACAACAACGTTGAGGTTTCAGGAATCTGGGTGGGGTGAGCCACAGGCACATCTCAGCTCTTCCAGTAGAAACACCTCTTGTGTCCACTTTGTTCATAATACTGTGACCATGTCTAGTAAGAAAGCTGAGAAGTCTATGAAGAAAGTAGTAGAACCTGAGAAGCCTAAGAAATTCATAAATTAGAAGAAAAGTTAAAAAGCGATAAAGCGTATTGGGATAGATGAAAACATCAAAGATATAAACATAGCCACACACGTGTCCCCAAGTAGCAGGTATGCAATTTTTTTTCTGTGCATACTATGCATTAATTTTGTATTTTTAACAAACAATTTTATTATTTATTTACATTGCTGTTGTGGTTAGTTGCCATTGAGTCAGCTCCAACTCATGGCGACCTTATGTAGACCAGAACAAAACATTGCCTGGTCCTACATCATCCTCATGATCTTTCCAGCCTAGGGGACTCACCTTCCAGCACTATATCAGACAATATTCTGTTGTGATCCATAAGTTTTTTTTTTTTTAAATTGTGCTTTAGATGAAGGTTTACAGAGCAAATTAGTTTCTTATTAAACAATTACTACACATATTGTTTTGTGACATTGATTCCCAACCCCACGATGTGTCAACACTCTTCCCTTCTCGACCTTGGGTTCCCCATTTCCATTCATCCAGCTTTCCCGTTCCCTTCTGCCTTCTTGTCCTTGCCGTTGGGCTGTTGTGCCCATGTAGTCTTGTATACGTGGTTGAGCTACAGGTATTATTGTTTGTTTTATGGGCCTGTCTAATCTTTGACTGAAGGCTGAATCTCAGGAATGACTTCAGTATTGAGTTAAAAGTGTGTCCAGGGGCCATGCTCTACGGTTAAGTGTGGTCTTTTTTTTTTGTGAGTTAAAATTTTGTTCTTCATTTTTCTCCAGCTCTGTCCAGGACCCTCTATTGTGATCCCTGTCAAAGCAGTCAGTGGTGGTAGCCGGGCACCATCTAGTTGTGCTGGACTCAGTCCGGTGGAGGCTATGGTAGTTGTGGTCCATTAGTCCTTTGGACTAATCTGTCCCTTGTATCTTTGGTCTTCTTCATTCTCCCTTGCTCCAGGTGGGGTGGGACCAGTGGATTATCTTAGATGGCTGCTCACAAGCTTTTAAGACCCCCACACACTACTCAACAAAGTAGGATGTAGAACATTTTCTTTATAAACTATGTTATGCCAGTTGAGCTAGATGTTCCCTGAGACCATGGTCCCCAGCCCTCAGCCTGGTAATTCAGTCCCTCAGGGAGTTTGGATGTGTCTATGAAGCTTCTATGACTTTGCCTTGCTCAAGTTGTGCTGACTTCCCCAGGATTGTGTACTGTCTTACCCTTTACCAGAGTTACTACTGATCCATAAGGTTTTCATTGGCTAATTCTCAGAAGTAGATCATCAGGCCTTTCTTCCTAGTCTGTCTTAGCCTGAAAGATCTGCTGCAACCTGTCCACCATGGGTGATCCTGCTGGTATTTGAAATACTGGTAACATAGCTTCCAGCATCATAGCAATGCACGAGCCACAACAGTACAGCAAACTGACAGACGGGCAGTCGTGGTTTATTCTAGAGTGTATGTTTGTTGTTATAGAGAGGGGAAATATAGTTCATACCCAATAACATGCACTATTATTGTGTCTTGTACACAAAGGTACCCACAGATGAGTTCATTAAATGTGAAACAATTAGGTAATTGTTAAATGCTTTACGTCAGTGGTCCTCAGGCACTAGCATACATCAGAAGCCCCTGGATGGCTTGTTAAAACTCAGATTGCTGGACCTCACTCCCAGCATTTCTGATTTAGTCAGTTTAGGGAGGAGTCTGAAAATTCATATTTTTAACAAGTTCCCAGGTGATGCTGATGCTGCTGGTCTGGATTCACACTTTGAGAACCACTGATTTACGTTATTCAGAGCTCCTGGGTGGATTGTCGGCTATATAAGTATTAGAGTATTTTAGTGATTTGGAAAATACTGGTTGGGGTTTTTGGATAGCTTGGGCATGCATTATCATTTTCCTCATTAAAACTAATGAAATATAAGATGCTTGCTATCTGAAAATTTGCTATCCAGAATATTTTTAGGAACGGGTTGGATTCAGAGAATTCATTATGTCTGCTACCAATTCAAGGCTGCCTGGGAAGTTGTTGGGAGTCATAATTTCCCAAAGCAACATGGAAGCCATGTCCTCAGTGGAGCCCATAAGATGCAGAGCAGGTCCAAGTCCAGAGTCTGGAAACCTTCCTGATGAATGAGTGGTGCTAGGGGGAGAAAGCAGCCTGAAAGGGATTTCACAGCCCTTCAAGGAAAAGAGAGAAGAGCCTCTGCAGTCCACGCAATGCTAAACAGCTCTTTTATTGCTAAAGAAAGCAGTTTGGAGACTGCTGGCTATAAGCCTGGATCTGGGGAAACCAGAGCCATGGGCAAGTTATTAAGTGCCCTACAAAGCCCCACTGGTCAATTTAGGACGTCCCTGGCTATCTATTGGATGGCATTGATGGAAGGCACTGAATGGTTGTCAGGCCCTGTGGGGTTTACATTAACTTTACCCAAAGGATTTGGTCGTTGCTGTCAGTTCCCGACACATAATTTCTAGGAAAACTCTTGGCACTTCAAGAGTCTTCAGTAAAGACTGAGACCACACCTAACCAACAGGTTAGGTGAAGTGATGAGGTGACTTTGGAATGGGGACTAGCCAGGCCAGGAAGACCCACCTCATGATCATTTTGTAGGAGAGGGGTTGAAGTTGGCATTATCTAATGAGATACCAACAAAAGCTGTGGACACTGAGTCTCCATGGGCTTCCTGGTTGGTGAAAGATAGCAATGCCCATGGGAGGGTAGTGGGTCCCTTTTTGGGACATAGAAGCTTTGTATTGGGAACTCTTCCAGATCTTGCCCTACGCATCTCTTCATTTGTATCGTTTTTTCCTACAATAAAACTGCAATAATAAGCATAGCACTTTCTGTGAGTTCTATGAGTCGTTCTAGTGAATTATAGAACCTGAGGGAGTAGTGACAGCCAGCAGATCAGAAGTGAGGGCATCTGGGAACCCCTGCACTTATGCTGGCATCCTAAGAAGGGAGGGAGAACCCCTGAATTTGTAGTCAGCAGATCAGAAGTCTGGGTGTTGTGTGGACTCCTGAGCTTGTGGCTGTCATCCTAAAATGGTGTGGGAATCCAGCCCTGAGTTGGTGGGCAGCAGGTCAGAAGGTAAGATGTCACATAGATTCCCTAAACTTGCAGCTGCATCTGCCTATTTGGCAGTCTGGAGGATGATGTCATTTTAACTTGTGAGATCTGACCTAGTTGTGGGTGGTTAGGATGAGAGGGAGACGTGCCTTATGGGCGGCTGGTGTCAGAACTAAACAGAGAAATAGAAGGTGGGGATTTGTTATATCCATGCAGGCCCTCTGCTGGGGTGTGAGGAGGGGGTCGGCAGATCAGCCTGGATGGGGGGATGCAGGTTGGTGTCCAACAGCAGGCCAGGGGAAAGAAGAGAAAGGAAAGAATGAAGCAAAAAAGAGCCATTTTTTAGCTTTTAGGATGCCAAATGGGGTTTTAAGCATTTTGGAGAAGTGAGCAGGCTAAGGCGCATTTGCCCAAGGAGTCAGGGTCCTTGCTCTTTTACCTCAGTATCATTCTTCAGACTTCATCACCAGCTTCTTGGGACAAACCCGGAAACTAACGTTTCTTCTTGGTATTAAATCAGGAGATGACACATTCAGGTTTTTCCCACCCAGTGAGATGAGCTAGAAAGAGGTTCCAGGTGAGATCTGGCCCTTTCCACCGATGGTTGTGTTTCCTTCAAGACTGCAAAGCTCTTTCTGATGTTCCTCTCTCACATTTATTGGTTTTTGGTCTGCTTGGCTGGAAAACGGTGCAAGAATATCTATCCTTGCATCATTCACATAAGGATGTGTAGGGATCAATACACATGAAAAGGTACGTGAGTGAAAGATTAGACACTGGTATTAGATATTACACATTGATAAAGAGTGGAAGTCTGTATTTTGAGATTGTTTGCAAGGAATTCTTAACTCCACGAGGACAGGGTTTTTGTTTGCTGATTTTTATTGTGGTAAATATACAGCTAATAAAACATTTGCCATTTCAACAGTCTTCACGTGTACAATTCAGTGACATTAATTATGTTCACCGTGTTGTACAACTATTACCGTTAACTGTTCCCGAATTTTTCCATTGCCCTTAACAGAAGCTCAGTGTTCCCCAAGCATTGTGTCTTGCTTTCTCCCTCCCTCCAGCCCACCCCTGGTAGCCACCAATAAGCTTTGATCAACGAGGGCAGAGATTTGTCTGACTTTTCAATGATTTCCCCTGATCACAGGACAAAGATTTTCACATAGTAAGCACTCAGTGAGAGTCGGTTGAATGAATGAATGGGAAGAAAAAGAACAAACAATAGAATTATAAAATTTAACAACAGAAGAGGTCTTTAGAGGTAATCTCAAATCTCAGCTTCTAAGTCCCAGCAAGGATTATACTTCTCTTCAAGCTACTGCAGCCTCAAAGCTCAAAGAGTCAAGCAGGTGTCCAAGATGGAGCTCAGTCCAAGCTTCAGCTTTTCTTTGCAGTGACATGAAAGTAATTTTGAAAACAAAATTAAGCTCAATTTATTAGCTCTTTTTTTTGGCAAGAGGAAAAAAAAAAAAAAATCCAGTCCAGCCTTGAACACAACATGTCTGATCCCATTCCACCTTTTAAAAGAAAAAAAAAAAAAGAAAATTGGAGGCTTTTCTGACATTCCATGGTCTCATTATTCCAGGTTCACACAACGGTCACAGAACACAGATTGTCTGTGAGCCCTTCTCAGTCACAGCCCAAGCCAGGTTGTAGGCCCCGTCAGTGTGGCCTCCCAAAGGTTTCTCCAATGTCTCAGACTTCCCAGCAGATCCTCTGTCTGCTAGAACAATAATCTGGTTGACAACTGTCAATGAGAAAGGACTTCAGGGGTCTTGTGGTTCCTTCAGTACAGAGCTTACGTGGCTTGCCATGGTCACCCAGCTGGCCGGTGCCAGATTCTCCCCATGTCCCAGCCCCGGGGACATTTAATAGAAAGGACACTGCTTAGCAACTGAGCGTGAACACGCTTCAGACCATACGACTGACATGCAGGGCGTGTGAGTGGGAAACGTGGCAGGCTGTGGGCTAACGGCAAGGGAAGTTGCACACTCTCTACGCAGCCTCTTGCTGCTGCTCCTCTCGCTTGCTGCAGCACCAGCAGGACAGTGTCTCTTCCTGGAGCCACCCCTTCCCTGCCTCTTTCCTCAACATTTGTGTTTTTATGATGGCGCCCCTGTGAGTGCTTGTGTTAAGAGGAAGCAAGGGTGCAGAAAGATGATTGTCAGGCTGTTAACTGTGGTTACCTTGGGTGGTGGGATTGGAGAGGGAGATAGAGATCATTACCTTTCCCTTTATCACCTCTGTGATGCCTGACATGTTACAACGAGCATGTATTACACATGCAATTATTAAAAATCCAATAAAGTTAAATAGCAAGTTGCAGAAGGATACATGTAGTATGATATCATGCATATAAAATCCCAAACCACAAAAACAATACTATGGATTGTTTATGGATCTATACCTAGGTAGTAAAAGTTTAAAACCTGCTGGAAGACTCTAAAGACTCCACACTAGCTGGGGAAGGAGGTGGATGGATGATGAAGGCAAGATCAACCACAGCTGTGACATTGTGTTTCCTTAAACAAATAAAGAAAACACAGACCCTCAAAGCAAATACGACAAAAGGTTCATGTTTATTGGAACAAGGAATGGAAACTTGGATGTCTGTTACATTATTCTCCATACTTTGCCATGTGTTTGAGATATTTCATAAACTAAAAACTTAATCACAAAGAAGGAAAAAAGGACTGAGTACCTTATTTGTAACTAACTCATCATCTTACAGCAAGTTCCTGTAAACCCTCTGGGTGTAAGAAAGGAAGAAAGAAAGAGGAGGAAGGAAGGAATGAAGGGTCAACATGAGTTTTGGAAAGTTAGTTTGCTTTTCTGATTTTCCTTAACCTTCCACAGTGTCTTGTGACACTGCAACATGTGACAAAGGCAAAATTATGTCAGATGATGGATGGATAGATAGATGGATGGATGGATGGATGGATGGATGGATGGATAGATGGATGCATGGGTGGATGGATGGATGGATGGATGGATGGATGGATGGATGGATGGATGGATAGATGGATGCATGGATGGATGGATGGATGGATGGACAATGTAATGAACTGAGGACTGCCAGTTCTCTGTGCAGGTGGGCATCTGCTCTCTCATGAAGGCTCTCAGAGGCCACCCCCATGGCTGTGGGACTGCTCTCTGCTCCCCTCTGTCTGTAATACAATGTATTCATGAAAGCAGGCCTCTTGCGCATTAGCCTGTCTGGCTACAAGTACCTACACACAGGAATAAGTAGTGAGAGCAAGAAGAATACCTACTGCCAATTATTCCCCTTGTGCCATGGGGTGAATACTCCTGGAGTCTTCTCCAGCCCTGAGTTGAGAACTGCAGCTCTGACTATGGGAACCCAAGGGGACAAATGGCCCCCCTGCTCTTGGGGATGAGAAAGAATAATGAATTGTGTGGTCATTTCATATGCACTACCTCAGTTTCTTCTTTAAAAAAAATCTCTTTAAAAAGAAGTGGGCAGGGCAAATGTTTTTATTTTATTTCTTTTCTTGGAGTGTGTGACATGGGACTTGGTAGTTGAGGGCCCAGCCAGGGTCACAGCTAGCCCAGGTGGGCCGTAGAAGCCAGTCTGGTGAGGAAGTGAAGCCCAGCCAGGTGACAGCTAACATGTACTGAGCCCTGACTATGCTCCAGGTGCTGAACACACATCAGATATTATTTAATTCTCACAGAGCCTATGAGCTAAGTGAGTTGTGTGGTTGGCGCATCAGGTGCACGTAAGGGATGTGGTAGAAATGGACCTACAGAGGTGGGTCAGGTCTAGGCTGGGCAGGACAAGAGTGCCATGCTAAGGATCTGTCCACTGGGTGATGGGGTGTCGTCCAGGACTTTGAATAAAAGAGTGATATGACCTAGTTTGATTTTTGGAAAGGTCACATTGGCTTCAGAGTGGAAAATGGATTGGAGCAGGACAAGAGTGTGAGGCTGAGAGGCTGTGATTGGGCCTTAGGAATGGTAGGGCTGAGTGAGTGCTGAGGCCCTGGGCAAGCTGGAGGGTCCCTGCAGAAGGGAGCAGACAGGAGGCATGAAACCACAAATGGGCGCTTCCTCAGACTTTGCCTCCAACTTGCCTTGGGATCTTGGGCAAGTCACATTGCCTCTCTGGACAGTTTCCACATCTGTAAAATGAATGGGTTGGATGCAGCCCCTTCTGCTGCAGTATCTCTGGGTCTCTCAGACACATCCATTGCTCCAGGTATGGGGGAGCCTGGTCACGGCTTTGTGCCTGGCACTGCAAGGAGTGCCAGAGAAACTGCTGAAGTGGCAGGGTGTGGCAGGCTCAAGGGAGCCAGTTGGCACCATAGTAAGCAGATGGCAAAGCTCACGGCAAAGAGCAGCCAGGGCACTGAAGTCAGCACTGGCCTCCAGCCAGGTGCGGGCAGGGCTGCCGTGGGTCACATCCTCTCTTGACTTAAACACCCTACAGCAACCTGTTTTCTCACTTGGGCAGGCCAGGCTCTGGTCAAATGGCTTTTGCAATCCTCCTCATTGTCAAGTTTAAACTTAGGTTAGGGAGCAGCAAAGAGCAAGGCAGCATCAGAGTCACCCAGCCCTCCAGCCTCAGTCTCCTTGTGTGCAAGGGGTGGGATGAAATCACCTAAGGTCCCTCCTGACCCCAGCGTTCTCGAAGCTTCGGGTGAGGAGTCCACCTCTGCCATGGCACCAGACTGCGCAGTGCTCTCTGCTCTGAGCCTGAGCGCCCTGCTGTGCTGTTCCTGTACTGCCTTCCGTTAGAGAGCTGAGACGCTGCAGGCTGTGATATCAAACATGCAGATGCGCTGCGCTCAAAGCCTGACTCCTTCTTACACGTTTTGTAATACGCTTTCAGCTACATAGCCTTGTCAAGTGACTTGAACTCTGTGCCTCGCTTTCCTTGAGCCTGGCAGAAAGCCTGATGACGTCCATCGTGGCCCTGTATGCTGGGGGTAATAGTGCTACCTACCTTGTTCTTAGGACTGTTAAGTGAGAAAATTCAAGTAAACCCTTAGCACAGAGCTGGGCAGACTGTAAGTGCTCAATTAATTGATAGCTATCATGGCAATTAAGGTCCCTGGATGGCCCAAACAGTTTGCACCTGGCTACTAACTGAAAGGTTGGCAGTTTGAACCCACCCAGTGGCACAGCAGAAGAAAGACCTGGCAACCTGCTTCCATAAAGATTACAGCCAAGAAAACCCTGTGGAGCAGTTCCACTCTGTAACACGTGGGGTCGCCATGAGTCGACATTATTGTAATTACTCCTTCAGCTATCGGTATCGCTGGAGTGCCGGACACTGTGCATGGCTCACAGAATAGAGGACTGATCTATTAGCCTGACAAGCAGGGGTCCTGCCCTCGTAGTTACTGTCTGGAGAGGAGGCGGACTCATTAACCAGCGCGCACTAACCAGGAGGCGGGCACTCTGCTAGGGCAAGCAGCGGGTGCTGCAGGAGTAAATATGAGGGCACCTGCCTGGATTTGGGGTTCAGGGAAGCTTTCTGTTGCCTGAAAAGCTCCTCCCCCAGATACCTGTGTGGCTCATTCCGACATGTGACTCAGGATTCTGTTCAGGTGTCACCTTCCCCAAGGAGCCTTCACTGGTCTTTCTGTTCTCCTTTCATTATTCTGCACCCATATCCTGCTTTATTTAATTTCTAGTATTTATACGCTCAACCATCATACTGTGGATCTGTTTTTGAAAATGTGATCACTGATCATTTACTCACTATAAAGTAAGCTCGATGGAAACAGGCACTTGATCAACCCATTTTTTTTTCTTATGTGTTATTCCCCACTGTATCTGTGTCCCCAGTGTGAAGAAGCTTGGGTGGTGCAAGTCGTCTGAAAGTGGCTGCTAATCTAAAGATGGGCAGTTCAAAGCCACCCAGTACCTTTATGGAAGAAAGCCCTGGTGAACTGCTTCCATAAAGGTTACAGCCAAGAAAACCCTATGGAACTATTCTACTCTGTAACACGTGGGGTCTCCATGAGTCAGAATCAACTCGATGGCAGTGGGTTTGGGTTTTTTTGTTTTTGTTTTTTTTAATTTTTTTATTGTACTTTAGATGAAGGTTTACAGAACAAATAGTTTCTCATTAAACAGTCAGTACACATATTGTTTTATGACATTGGTTAACAACCCCATGACATGTCAACACTCTCCCTTCTCGACCTTGAGGACCTTTTTTTTTGGTGAAAATATACATAGCCAAGGTTACACCATTTTAAAAGTTTCTACATGTACAATTCAGTGACATCGATTACATTCTTCCAATTGTGCTGCTGTTCTCACTATCCTTTCTTTTTTCTGATAGTTTACTCCTTACTGTATCTCTAGTGTGTAGTACAATGCCTGGCCTTTAGTGAGCCATCGATACATATCTCTGATGCATGACGTAACCTCTAAGTTAGATCCTGAGGATGAATTGGGGTTGGCTAGGGAAAGGGGTTGGGGAGAGAAGAGAAAACCTATATAGTGGGAATAGCATGTGCCAAGGCCAGGGAAGGAGAGGGAGCAGAAAATTACACAGATAATTTAATATGACTAGTGGGTAGGTTTGGGTCCTCTGAGAAGCAGAAGCGAAGAAAGGATTAGACATGCAAGAGATTTACTGGGAGAAAATTCCTGTGAAGGATAAAGGAGCAGGAGTAGGCAGGGTGAGCATTCAAGGTAGGGCTGACCCCTGTAAAGGAGAGGGGGAAGAAAGGAGGACAAGGTAGGAAGAGCAGATGGCAGTGCAGCTCTGAGAACATTTCAGCGAGGCCAAAAGAGTCCCCAGCCAAAGCTGTCCACCAGAGGAAGCCCCCATTGGGCAGGAATGGCCTGAACTAGTACCGTGGTCAGTCTTTGGCTGGGAGTAGCTTAGGGGACTTGCGGTCTTGGTGTGAACGCAGTGGTGAATCCAGAGGAGAAGCTGAGGCTGCTAGTCAACTATGCTCCCTGCACAGGAGATCCTAGTGGTGCATTTTCATCACTGCCACAGCAAGCAGAGAGGACAAAGGAGGAGGTGAGAGGTGAGTTGGGAGAGCTAAACAGGGGCCAGATGACAAAGGGTCCTCCTGGCCATAGTTCAGAGCTGAACTTTATCCCAAGGACAATGAGTTCCCTCGTGCATGCAGTTTTATGCAGGGGAGTAGCAGCATGACTGCATTTGCATGTCAGAAGGATCACAAAGTGGAAAATGGAAATCAGAGCCTGAAGAAGCCAGAGCAATAGTCAGGCTGTCAGGGCCTTTGGGGTCAAAGCATAACACCCCCTTTCCCCTCCATCGTTGTTGAGAAGCAGTTTGAAAGATAGACAAAGGAGTCCTACTCGTGAAGGTCAAACATCACCTTTATAACTTACTGATAGAGCTGTTGGAGAAGGTGCCTTCGTTGTGAGGGTCAAGTGGGCTTCCTAGCATTCCCTGCCCAACTGCTCCCTAGACCTCGGTACAGCACCCCAAGACCAGTTTGAGTCTCCTCGGCAGAATTGCTGCCTCACTCTGGTCCAGGATGAGGAAGCAAGAAGAGGCTGAATCCCCAGTACCTATTATGGTCTCTTCATAGTGTAGCTCCACCCAAAAGAGAAACAAGGACCCTGGTCACCTGAGGGGAGGAGTAAATGGCGGGGGGCATGGCTGTTACTCTTAGAAGTGTGAGGGTGGGAAGTAAATGTTCTCCGCTGTCACAGGTGAGAGATGACAATGGCCACGACTGGGGTGGTGGTATTGAAATTGGAGAGAAGAGGACAGAGAGGAGGATTGCCAGGATTCAGTAATTGACTGGATGGGGAGAAGGGAGGGGTGATGGTTCTCACAGAAAGCTAAAGAAAGAGGCCCAGGTTTTTGACTTGCAAACTAGAGGAATGATGGGACCATTCCATTCCACTTCCAGCCCACTTCTAGCCCATTGCATGCCTTTGTAAGAATTAGAAATGAGGGAGTGGGGGACCCTCTGGGAAGACACAGCCATTGCCAAGGCAAGGGCCTGGTGAGTGGAATGGGCTGGATTCCATCTCCCATCCTCCCTCTGGGTTGGGTGCCTTTGTGCCCAGGCCAGCCTGCACAGTCATACACAGGGCCCTGTGCCACACACTGAAATGGGGGAATGGAAGGGGGAGATGACGAGCTGAGTTTTCAGCATGTTGGGTTTGAGGTATCTGGAGGTAATGTTGAGCTTGAGTCTTTTTGTTTCCTTCTTTTTTTTTTTTTTATTTAACATAAAATTAACAACTTTCTATGATTGAGTAGCATTTAGTACCTTCACCATGTTGTGCAGCCATCACCTCTGTCAAGTTCCACAACATTTTCATCACCCACAAAGGAGACTCCATACCCATTAAGCAGTTTGTTCTCACTCCCCGCTTCCCTCAGCTCCTGGCAACCACTAATCTATATCTGTATTTATGGATGTTCCTATTCTGGAAGTTTCATATAAATGGAACCATGTGGCTTTTTGTACCTGGCCTCCTTCACTTAGCATATGTTTGTTTCTTTTGAAGACTGGAGAGATGGTGGGAAGGAGCCAGTAGAAAAGGGAGAAGCTGAAAACACAGGAGAGAAAGAGGAGGTAACGGAATGAACACCAGTGTGTCCCTGAGAAGTGAAGTTGGCGGGGATGGGATAAGGAGGAGCACAGGATGGGCAACTTTTACAGCAGTGGAGGGACACCTCCCGCTGAGGGACGGAGGAAGAGATGAGGCAGATGCAGATATGATTATAAGTATAGATTTGGTGGCAGGAAGTTGAGGGGATTTCCATCAGATGATTTGTATTTTCTCTATGAAGTAAGCGGTTGACCATCTACTGAGAGGAAGAGAAGAGGTAGTAGAGTTGGAGGTTTGAAGAGAGTGAACATTATTGAAAATAGCTGCTGTGAATAAAGGGAAAAATCTTGCCAGGGAAATAGACTGCAATTTCCAGGCAATGTTGAGGGCCTGGTTGAGGTTGGGGTCAGTTAATTCATAGTGACGCTAATCTTTAGTGTTGTCTGGTTTTATTGCCAATCTTAAGCAGCCTGGACAGCGGTATTTACATGTATTACTTGGAGCTATGGCAGCCATTCTGTGACCTTGAGGACATAAGCATAAGGACTAAGCCAATACGCCTAGGATGGCAAAGCAGAAATTGTTGGTTTCCTCTAGTCTGTTTTGCACACACTAGTCAAGATGACTACATAGACAAGGAGACAGAAGTTTGAACAGAACAAGGGGATACTGGGTGGTTTAAAGTCAGAAAAGGTGTGCATCAGGGTTGTATTCTTTCACCATACTGATTCAATCTGTATGCTGAGCTAGTAATCTGAGAAGCTGGACTATATGAAGAAGGTCTGGAGGAAGACTCATTAACAACATACGATATACAGATGACACAACCTTGCTTGCTGAAAGTGAAGAGGACTTGAAGTACTTACTGATGAAGATCAAAGACCACAGCCTTCAGTATGGATTACACTTTAACATAAAGAAAACAAAAATCCTCACAACTGGACCAATAGGCAACATCGTGATAAATGGAGAAAAGATGGAAGTTGTCAAAAATTTCATTTTACTTGCATTCACAATCAATGCCCATGGAAGCAGCAGTCAAGAAATTGATAACACATTGCACTGGGCAAATCTGCTGCAAAAGACCTCTTTCAAGTGCTAAAAAGCAAAGATGTCACTTTAAGGACTAAGGTGTACCTGACCCAAGCCATGGTGTTTTCAATTGCCTCACATGGATGCGAATGCTGGATGAAGAATAAGGAAGACCAAAGAAGGATTGATGCCTTTGAATTATGGTGTCGGTGAAGAATATTGACTATACCATGGACTGCCAGAAGAATGAACAAATCTGTCTTGGAAGAAGTACAGCCAGAATGCTCCTTAGAAGCAAAGATGGCGGGACTGTGTCTCACATACTTTGGACATGTTATCATGAGGGACCAGTCCCTGGAGAAGGACATCATGCTTGGTAAAGTAGAGGGTCATCAAAAAAGAGGAAGACCTTCCACAAGATGGATTGACACAGTGGCTGCAGCAATGGGCTCAAGCTAAAGACGACTGTGAGGATGGCGTAGGACCGGGCAGTGTTTCATTCTGTTGTACACTGGGTGGCTATGAGTCAGAACCAACTCGACGGCACCTAACAGCAACAAGAAGAAGTCAGGACGATCCTGTTCATAAGTCAGATCTTATTGTTCTTCTGCTCAAAGCCCTCCAGTGGCTTCCTGCCTCTCCAAGAATAAAATTTCAGGGCCAGGGTGTCCACTGCATGACCCAGCAACACTCCTGGGGATTGCCAGGCATCAGGCTACATGGGCTCCATCCCTCAGGGAAGGGGCTGCAAAGGGTCTAATAAGGCCTCATGCACTCTGGCTCCCTGCTGCCTATCTGACCTCATTCTCCACTCTCCCCTTCCCTTGATCACTCCGCACCAGCCTCCTTGCTGATCTTTTAATCTACCCAGAGTGTGCCAGCCTCAGGGTCTTTGCCCTTGCTGTTCACTCTGCCTGGGATGCTGTCACCCCAGATGTCTGCCTGGCTTGTTCCCTCATTTCTTTCAGTTCTGTCAAATGTCACCTCACCAGACACATATTCTCTGACCACCCTAATTCTAAATACATGCCCGCCTTCCTCACTCTATCCCCTTTTCCTGCTTTATTGTTCCTCGGAGCACGTATCAGCACCTCTCACTCCATGGACTTCTTTGTTTACCTGTTTATCCTCTCCCTGCCCACACACACATAAGAATGTGTGCTTCCTGAGAGCAGACTCCTGTTCCATCCTCCAGCATCCAGAACAGTGCCTGGCACTGAGTAGGTGTCCAGTACATCTTCGTTGAATGAATGAATGAATGAAAAGAAAGAGCCAGCGTCCTTGATAACATTACTGAGCCCCTGAACGGACCCTGGAGCCACGCAGCCCCAGACTCCCTCTTCTGCGAAGTGATAAACCCACAGCATTTCAGACACTTCTTGTTGGCTTGGTAGGCCCACAGCCAAGTAATGGGTCCGCTGCTGTGACTGGTGTTTTTCTTCTTTTTATCACATCTTGCCCAGTTTTTCTAACTGTCTCATCATTGTTCCTGAGTCTTGTCACTCCTATTCATTTCTCTTCCTGCTCCCTGTTCTTTCTTCCCCCTTCCTTGCAGCATTTTGCTGGTGTGGCTGCCCCTTTAGGGTGCTGGCTCTGGAGTATTGAAGGGAGGAGGAAGCCCTGACTAGAGCAACGGAAAAGGGCCTCGGGCCTTTCCTGAGCTTTCGTGCTTCCTTTGAGGCACAGCCAGGGAGGAGCGTCCCTCCCCTGGCTTGGGGTAGAGGAACAGGGTGTCCTCTGCATGACCCAGCACCTCTCCTAGGGTCACCAGGCAATGAGCTGCACAGATCAGGGGCCCCCAGCCCTCAGGGCAGGGGCTGCAGATGGCCTCCAGGTGCTCTCAGCTGGGTGGCTAGCATTCCTGCCCTGCTGCACAGCTCTCCTGAGCAGCTGGTGCCTAACCTCAGGCTGTGCCCACTTGCAATGCCATTATCATGGGAGCTCTGTAGAGAGGGAGAGCCACAGAGGGCTGAAGTCCCTCTTTGGAGCACTTTCTATGATGTCTCCAGCTGGGCCCCGACCAAGCACACATCTTTGTGGGATGCTGAGATGCCAGGGAGCCCATATGACCTTCCAGGCAGTTCAAGCCTCTATGACTGAGCCTGTACTGTGTGACTCATTGGGCTTACCTGAGTCCTTTGCTCCACCAGGAGAGCAGGGCGTCATGGGACGGAAAAGCCAGGTGTGAGCCTCTCTGAACTGAAGTATGTCACAGAAAGCAAGAGAGTTGCCAACAGCACGGGCATAGGGGAAGGCGGCCAAGGCTGAGAGCAGAGCCAGGGCGCTGGGCACCAGGGACGGCGGAGTGGACACCCTGGACAAAGCTCACCTGCCTCACTGTGGCCTGGCCCGGCTGCCTGGCCCACCTGCCTGGCCAGCCCCACAGAAAAAGTGAAAGCAGAAATCTAGCTCTTCACCTTGGCACATCACCTACATGGCAGCCCATGAGCTTGGTTTGAGCAAGAGCAAAGTCTCACTTCTTCTCAACCAGGACAAGCCTGGTGTTTCCAGAACTCCCTGTCCCCCTGTGTATGAGTTTCCTGGAGCTGCTATAACAAATCACCACGGGTTGGGTGACTGAAAACCCAAGAAATTTATTTTATCACAGTTCTGGAGGCCAGAAGTCTGAATTCAAGGTGTCAGTAGGGCCATTCTTTCTCCGAAGACTCTAGGGGAAGATGTTTCCTTGTCTCTTCCAGCTTCTGGTGGCCCAGGTGTTCCTTGGCTTGTGGCAGCATCACTCTAATCTCTGCCTCTATCTTCTCATGGCCGCCTTTCTCTGTGCTTCTTCTATCTTTATAAGGACACCAGGCATGTTTGGTTAGGGTCCACCCTACTCCAGTATGACCTCATGTTAACTAATTACATTTGCAAAAACACACACTATTCATAGCTACTAGGGGTTAGGGCTTCAACACAAATTTTTTTGAGGGGAGGAAGGCCACAAATTAACCCATAACAACAGGTATTCCTGTTGGAGATTGGGTTCAGTTGCAAATCATAGGAACCTGAGAAATAATGACTTAAACAAATCAGAAGTTTAGTTTTTCCAACACACAAGTCTAGAAATGAGAGATGCAGGGCAGGGCAGGCCTAGTGGCTCCCTCATATTCTCAGAGGCCCTGGCTTCTCTGTCTTTTTGTTCCACCATACTGAGTGTGTGGCCTCATTCTCATGCTCCCAAGATGGCTGCATGCCCTCCAGCATTTTGTCCATCATCCAGGAAGGAAGAAGGGGAAGGCAATGGGCAAAAGCCACATGCCAGCAGAGATTTCTCAGAAATCCCACTCAGTGACTTTAATTTACATCTCATTGGGCAGAACTATGTTAAACTATCACCGCTAACTGCAAAGCAGACCATGCACAATGCTACTGCCCAAACAAAGCCAGGGTTGTTCTGTTAGTAAGGAAGAGGGTTAGAAGGGATCACATATAGGCCAGTGGTTTTCAAATTTTAGCGTGTATCACGATCACCTGGAGCTAAAACTCAGATTTTGCTCCTCCCTCCCTCTCTTCCTCTCCCTTCACCCCTTCCAGTTTTCCAGGTGATGACCATATTTTGAGAACTACTGGCCACCAGCAGTGTCTACCCCTCAGGCTATATCACTCACTTGTTACTATGCCTCTGGTGAGATACACGGAGTGGTGGTGAGTTGGCCACTGAGCACTGACTGTTTATAGAGCGGTGGCCACGGACCTTCAGAGACAACCTCAGTGTGGCTAAGGTGTCATCTAGTTTGGCTTTTCCCTCCCGGCAACCCTCTCACTTCCAACAGCCCTCCCACCTTCATCCTTAGCATACATGGGACTGGCTTCAGAATCTTCTGGTGTTTTCACAGACTTTCAGCTGAAGGAGCACTGACTCCAACTCCTTTTCTGACAGGCAGGTTCTTCCAGAGAAGTACTGTTTACTTGTCACAGGTGTCTGCAGAATTCAAAGCTATCCTTTGTTGTAAGCTTCTAAAACCATGTGCTTCATGAGTGTCTACATGGCGTGAAGGAAGAAGACACCCCCCCACTCACCGGCGCAGCAGACAGGTACCCACCATGTGCTTTTTGATGATGGTGTTATTTTTTAAAATTGAGCTATAATTCACATACCATACAATTCACCGTTTTAACATGTGTATTTCAGTGTTTTTTAGTATATTCACAGAGTTCTGCAATCATCAACACTAATTCCAGAACAGTTTCATCATCCCATAAAGGAACCCCACCCCTTCAACCATAACTCCCCAGTGCCCCATCTCTTCCCCACCTCAGTCCCTGCCAATCTACTTTCTGTCTCTAGGATATGCCTATTCCGGACATTTCATATAAAAGGAATCGTACAATATGTGGTCTGTTGTGTCTGGCACCCTTCACTTAGCATAACTCTTTCAAGGTTCATTCGTGTTGTAACATATACGAGAATGTCATTCTTTTTTATGGCTGAATAATATTCCATTGTATGGATGTACCACATTTTGTTTATCCATTCATCTATTGACAGACATTTGAGTTGTTTCCACTTTTTGGCTATTATGATTAATTCTGCTATGAACATTCAGGTACAAGTTTTTGTGTGGACATACGTTTTTATTCTCCTTGGGTAAATACCTAGGAGTGGATTGCTGGGTCATATAGTAACTCTGCATTTAGCTCACTAAGGCGCTGCCAAACTGTTCCACAGCAGCTGCATCATTCTACATTCCAATTTCTCCACATTCTTGACAACTCTTGTTACTTTCTCTTTTTTTTGTAACTGAATGTGAAGTTGTTTATCACTGTGGTGTTGATTGATGATGTTATTTTTAAAAAGTATGACTGAGGGCACCCATGGTGTGTCTCCAAATACTTGAGAGTTTGTAAGTTATAGGGGAAGACTTATAAATTGCCATGGATCATAGCCCAATAATGTAATTGTGTGCTGTCAAGTCAATTCCAACTCATAGCGACCCTTTAGGACAGAGTAAGAACAGCCCTATAGGGTTTCCAAGGCTGTAATTTTTACGAGAACAGATCGCCAAGTCTTTTCTCCCACGGAGCGGCTAGTGCGTTCAAACCCACGACCTTTCAGTTAGCAGTCTGAGTTCTTCACCCCTGCGCCACCAAGCCTCCAAAGAATACACAGGAGGTGCTGAAATCCTCCCTGGGTATTTAAGAATCTAGATGGCTTGGTTCAGTCTCTTTATAAAAACCACACCTTATTTAGGTCAACATTAAAATCTGATGATTCAATCCACCAGCCTGACTGGTGCCTCCTTATGATTAGGAAAATTTTGTTAAAGTTTTATTCTGCATTTTAATCCAGCTCTGGCCAGGGCCCTCTATTGTGATCCCTGTCTGATATCCATTTTGGTCTTTTCTTTCTTTCTTGTCTTTTTACTGACCTTTTGCTTCTTCACGTATGCTTTGCTGTCATCCCACAACTCGTCTAGTCTTCAGTCATTAGGGTTAAATGTGTCATACCTGTTCTTGATATGCTCTCTAAATTCAGGTGGGATATACTCAAGGTTGTACTTTGGCCCTCGTGGACTTGTTTTCATTTTCTTCAGCTTCAACTTGAGCTCGCATATGAGCAATCCATGGTCTGTTCTGCAGTCGGCCCCTGGCCTTGTTCTGACTGATGATATTGAGCTTCTCCATCATCACTTTCCACAGATATAGTCGATTTGATTCCTGTGTATTTCATCCAGCAAGGTCCATGTGTATAGTTGCCGTTTACGTTGTTGAAAAAAGGTATTTGCAGTGAATAAGTCATTGGTCTTGCAAAATTCTATCATTTGATCTCCATCATCATTTCTATCACCAATGCCATATTTTCCAACTACAGATCCTTCTTTGTTTCCAATTTTCCCATTCCAATCATCAGTAATTATCAATGCATCTTGTCAGATTCAAACTGGGCAATACCAGTCCATTTTAGCTCACTAACGCCTAGGGTATCTATCTTTAAGTGTTCCATTTTATTTTTGACAATTTCCAATTTTCCTAGATTCATACTTCATACCTTCCAAAATGCAATTATTAATGGATGTTTGCAATTGTTTTTTCTCATTTTGAGTCGTGTCATATCAGCAAATGAAAGTCCTGAAAGCTTGACTCCATCCATGTCATTAAGGTTGACCTTACTTTGAGGAGGCAGCTCTTCCCCAGTTGTATTCTGAGTGCCTTCCAACCTGAGGGGCTCATCTTCCAGCGTGATATCAGACAACGTTCCACTGCTATTCATGAAGTTTTCACTGACCAGTTTTTTTAGAAGTAGATTGCCAGGTCCTTCTTTATAGTCTTTCTTAGTCTGGAAGAAATGATGAAGTAAATGGCCTGAAGAGAAGATTTCAAAGGGCAGCTAGAGAAGACAAAGTAAAGTATTATAAGGAAATGTGCAAAGAAATACCTGGAGTTAGAAAACCAAAAGGGAAGAACGAGCTCAACATTTCTCAAACTGAAGGAACTGAAGAAAAAATTCAATCCTCAAGCTGCATTATTGAAGGATTCTATGGGCAAAATATTGACCAACACAGGGAGCATCAAAAGAAGATGGAAGGAATACATGGAGCCACTGTACCAAAAAGAATTTGTCGATGTTCAACCATTTCAGGAGGTAGCATATGATCAGGAACTGTTGATACTGAAGGAAGAAGTCCAAGCTGCACTGAAGGCATTGGTGAAAAACAAGGCCTCAGGAATTGATGGAATACCAATTGAGATGTTTCACCAAAGAGATGCAGCACTGGAAGTGCTCACTCGTCTATGCCAAGAAATTTGGAAGACAACTACCTGGCCAACCAACTGGAAGAGATCCATATTTATGCCTATTCCCAAGAAAGGTGATCCAACTGAATGCAGA
Organism: Dugong dugon; assembly: GCA_030035585.1. Taxonomy (NCBI): domain Eukaryota; kingdom Metazoa; phylum Chordata; class Mammalia; order Sirenia; family Dugongidae; genus Dugong; species Dugong dugon. The sequence continues at coordinate 100,785,840 of CM057469.1, read as the reverse complement.
AATTATCACACAATATCATTAATATAACATGCAAGTAAAATTTTGCTGAAGATCATTCAAAAGTGCCTGCAACAGTATATCAACAGGGAACTGCCAGAAGTTCAAGCCGGATTCAGAGGAGGACATGGAAAAAGGGATATCATTGCTGATGTCAGATGGATCCTGGATGAAAACAGAGAAGACCAGAAGGATGTTTACCTGTGTTTTATTGACTATGCCAAGGCATTCGACCGTATAGATCATAGCAAATTATGGATAAGATTGCGAAGAATGGGAATTCCAGAACACTAAATCATGTTAATGCAAAACTTGTACATAGACCAAGAGGCAGTCGTTCAAACAGAACAAGCGGATGCTACGTGGTTGAAAATCAGGAAAGGTGTGCATCAGGGTTGTATCCTTTCACCATACTTATTCTATCTGTATGCTGAGCTAATAATCTGAGAAAACTGGACTATATAAAGAAGAACTCAACATCAGGATTGGAGGAAGATTCATTAACAACCTTTGATATGCAGATAACACAACCTTGCTTCCTGAAAGCGAAGAGAATTTGAAGTACTTACTGATGAAGCTCAAAGATTACAACCTTCAGAACGGATTGCACCTCAACATAAAGAAAACAAAAATCCTCACAAGTGGACCAATAAGCAGCATCACGATAAATGGAGAAAAGATTAAAGTTGTCAAGGATTTCATTTTACTTGGATCCACAGTCAATGCCCATGGAAGCAGCAGTCAAGAAATCAAATGACATATTGCATTGGGCAGATCAGCTACAAAAGACGTCTTTAAAGTATTAAAAAGGAAAGATGTCACTTTGAGGACTAAGGTGCACCCGACCTAAACCATAGTATTTTAATTGCCTCATATGCATTCAAAAGTTAGAAAATGAATAAGGAAGACCAAAGAAGAATTGATGCCTTTGAATTATAGTGTTGGCAAAGAAGATTGAATATACCACGGACTTCCAGAAGAATGAATAGGTGTGCCTTGGGAGAAGTACAGCCAGAATGCTCCTTAGAAGCTAGAGATGGCGAGATTTCATCTCATGTACTTTGGGCATGTTATTAGGAGGAACAAGTCCCTGGGGACTCTTCTGTTGTACATAGGGTTGTTATGAGCTGGAACCGACTCAATGACACCTAACAACAACAGCAACAAGCATTGTTATCCCCATTTTAGAGACAAACAAAACGAGGCTCACCAGGTTGAATCACTTGCCCAAGGTCACACTGAATGGATCTGGACCCAGTTTTACCTGACTCTTAAGCCAGTGCACTTAACCATTATACTCAACTGTTGTGAAAGATGTAGAAGTGTAGGATGTGAGACTTGGTTTCAAACAAGTGTGGCGCTTGGTTGTCGGAGAAAGTCTAAAATGCGTGAAGTTATGGAGAACTAAAGGAAAAACAAAAACAAAACAAAACTAGTTGCTGTCGAGTTGCTTCCGACTCGTGACAACCCCATGTCTTGCAGAGTGGAAGTGGGCTTCATTGAGTTTTCAAGGCTGTGACCTTTTGGAAGGAGATTCACAAACCTCTTCCAAGGCATCTCTGGGTGGGTTCAAACCACCAGCCTTTGGGTTAGTAGCCCAGTGCTTAACCGTTTGCACCACACAGGAACGCCTTAAAGGAAAACAGTGTACACTTAGTTACTGAAGTGTGTGGTGGTACCAAACTTGGAGCAAGTAGGAGTTGTATCAGTCAGGTTTGGCTAGATTACACTGTGGTAACAAACAATCCCAATGTCTCAGTGGTTTAAAAGAACAAAGATGTATTCCTCACTGATGTCTCATGTCCACCAGGGGTCAGCAAGGGGAGCTGTGCTCTGCTCATCATAGTCACTTGGAGAACCAGGCTGACAGAGGCGCCCTCATCTCAAATGTTGCCTGTTGTTTTGAGAGAGAGAGAGAGATTGATGCATCCCACATCAAACTGAAAGCTCCTGCCTGGCAGTGACACACCTCAGTTCTGTTCAGTTCCACTCATAACACAAGTGATGTGGCCACACCTACCTTCAAGGGGGAGGGAAGTGCAGTCCTACCATGTGTAAGGAGGAGTTCTGGAAATATTTGGTGGACTGCATAAACTAGTCCCGCCGAGTTCATAGAAAGAATCATGTAGGACTTGGGGGTAGTGAGCACCAGTTTAAGACAAGTCCCAGAATAAAGCCTTCATTTTTACACACAGAAATCTAGGCCTGCTAGTAAACTGGTTGATGAGCAACCCACTGGCAAGCTCACTGAAACACAAGAGCATTTATTAATTATTCTATCACCACCAAGAGATGGTGCCCCATGCGTGGGACATGAGTCATCTAGGTTCCACCTGGAGGCAACATCAACCATTGGCCATCCATTGCCTTGCACGGTGCTCCTTCCTTAATGCGAAGCTCTTGTTTCTTGCAGGAACCCAGAGTTAGGCTTCTTTGATCATTTTTTCATTGTGTGTCTCCCATCACATCAGGATTGGACAAAGACCCAGGAAGTCAGGCAGGGAGGAGAGGCTGCCAGACTCATAGGCCATGGGCTGTGGCCTCCAGAGATGAGGCTGGCCTGGCAATCTCCAGCCTGCTCTTTGGTTTGAAGAGCCCTCTCTGGAAAAGGTTAGTGGAACACACACACAGCTCTGTGAGCAAGATAGGGATGAAGGAAAACATACACAGGGATTAAAATAGAACCTGAAACAATTATTGCATAGGTATGTGTTTCCTCAACTTTTTAAAAACCATACCTTCTTTTAGATCAATATGAAATTCTCAAGGCTCACTCCCCTTCCAAAGATTCTGATATATTGAGAAGCGCCTCTCTTTCTGTGTCACCCCTTGCCAAGAATATTTTATTGAGTTTTACTGTCTGTATTTTAGTTATAAAAATAAACTGTTCAACACCAGTGTTCTCCCACATCAGAAAATGTGTTACTCCCTAGGGATAGGAGCCCACTTGAGAATCTACGAACCCAGCAAAGGCTCACAAAGGGGGAGCGGATACAGCATATTGGTTTAGAGCAAAAATTTGGAGCCCAGCAAACAGGTTTAAATCCAGATTCTGCTATTCAAAAAGTGCGTGCCCTTGGGCAACTTCCATAACCTTGACAGGCTTATTTTCTCTGTCTATAAAATGGGAACAAGCGGTACAGAACTACCTGTTCTATGGTGGTGGGGGTGGGCACCAGGAAAAACTAGATGAGATAATGAGCACAGAGCATTTAGCACCCAGCACATAAGGAACACTCAGCAATGGCGGACAAATTGCAACCTGTCAACCAAAACAGAATACAACAGGGTGGCCATATGGAACTGAGAATTTTCACAATGCACTATTTTCACATCTTAATTTTTTTTTTTTTTGGCTTCTCTGCTTCCTCTTTTATAAAAGGACTCCCACCCACTTGTTTTTTTGGAAGGTGAAGACCATAAACCCAAAGAGTTTTCCTATGAGCTCTTCATTGAAGACAGCCAAGCCATTAAAATACTATTTCAACCAAGGGAAGTCTCAGAATCATGGAGTGATACACCTGTGGGACTGGAAGGAACCTCCAGGATCCGCCACTCTTACCTGACTGATGGAGAAATCGAGATCCAGCGACGTGAAGTGACTGCCTCCGTTGGTCTGTGTGAATGGCACCTCCTGGAGTTGAGTAGGGCACAGCCACCCTTTGTGCAGCCACATGGCCCTGCACCCGGAGGTGAGAGATGGAGGAAGAGGTACAGGATCTAGATGGCTTGGTTCTGTCCCTATAATCCAACCATTCCTGAGAGTGGATCTTACTCGTAGACTACTCTTTGTTTAAGTGTTTGTTTGAGCCAGTCGGAGTCAGATGTTCTGTCACTTGCTATCTTGTTGTAATTCATCAAGGACCTCAAAGTGCTATGAGTATCTAAAGAGGAAGACTTCAGATCTCAGAAGCCTTCCTGGGGAGGGGGGATGTTACATCAAAGAAGTGTGCTAAAGGAGGAATAGCCAGCTGGGTAGGGAGCAAAGCAGGGAAGGGAGAGACAATTCAGGAAGGAGAAGACCTCCAACACAAGTCCAAGATAGTAAAGCCTGGAGTAGAGGGGGTTTGGGGAATTCTATTTAAGCTAGTTTGTCTAGAATGTTGGATACCTGAAAGGGGTAATGAGAATTAGGACAGAAAAATGTATGTTCCAACCAGTCTGTGAGGTTTGCTCTTTCATGTTGCTGGTAATAAGAAGTGGAACAATCAGAGCTGAGTTTTAGGATGAATTCAGTAGCAGAAAAGGGAAATGATAATGAAAGGAGAGAACTGGTGGGGAGGCTATGTTATTGCCTCTAAGTAAGAGAGTCCATGACTTCTAGGGTGGCCAACTGTCCTGGTATCCCGAGACTGAGTGGTTTCTGAGGACGTGGGACTTGCAGTGCTTAGAACTTCAGTTTCCTGGAGCATCAATCAAAAAAACCATAAAGGAAATGATTAATAGATTTCAGTGAGTAAAAATAACATATGGATGAAATAAGAATCAATGAAAAAATAGAAAATAATCTGAAAATGCCTAAACTTCTGTGTTTTTCTCTAGAAAAAAAATGAAAAATTAACCAATATCCCTTTGAGACTCAAGCCATCCAGTGACACCTTCCTCCACCTCCTGCTTGCCACCATTCGACATCCTTGCCGCTTCCCATGTTCATGGTCATCTCGTGCACCTCAAGATCTGCCCCTTTCCCCACCTTTTTATTTTTATTGAAGTGAAATTCACGTAAGATAAAATTCACCACTTCAAAATGTGCAGTTCAGTGACATTTAGAACGTTTGCAATGTCATACCACCGTCACCGTCTAGTTTCTTCTGCCTTTCTTCTGGTTGTTGTTAGTTGCCATTGAGTTGATTCTGATGCATGGCGATCCTATGTGTGCAGAGCAGAACTGCTTTAAAGGGTTTTCAAGGCTGTGACCTTTAGGAAGCAAATCCTCTGGCCTGTCTTCCAAGATGCCTCTGGGTGGGCTTGAACTGCCAACCTTTCAGCTAGTAGTCCAGCATTTAACCATTTGTGCCACCCAGGGGCTTCCACCTTTCTTAAAAGAAAAACATAGACAACACCCTTACAAGCACCAGGTGACTTTAGGCCCCAGTGGCTGACTCAGCCATCTCTGCAGCCTCACATTCTGGGGTCTCCTGCTCAACACCTGAGCAGGATGCCACAGTGCTGAGGGGTTTGACAAGTCAATCATCCAGGGCACCAAATTGTCGTTGTACAACATTTTACTTTTGTGAAGATTTAAACAGACATTTAACCAAAGAAGATATATAGATAGCAGATGTTGCTGTTGTTAGGCGCAGTCAAGTCAATTCCAACTCACAGCAACCCTATGTACAAAAGAAAGAAACACTGCCCAGTCCGGCACCATCCTCACAATCGTTGTTATGTTTTTGAGCTCATTGTTGCAGCCACTGTGTCAATACATCTCATTGAGGGTCTTCTTTTTTGCTGACCTTCTGACTTACCAAGCATGATGTCCTTCTCCCAGAGACTGGGCCCTCCTGATAACATGTCCAAAGTAAGTGAGATGAAGCCTCACCATCCTTGGTTCCAAGGAGCACTCTTGTTGTACTTCTTCCAAGACAAACTTGTTCATTCTTCTGGCAGTCCATGGTATATTCAGTATTCTTTGCCAACATCATAATTCAAAGGCATCAATTCTTATTCATTGTCCAGCTTTTGCATGCATGAGACAATTGAAAATACCAAGGCTTGGGTCAGGCGGGCCTTAATCCTCAAAGTGACATCTTTGCTTTTCAACACTTTTAAGAGGTCTTTTGCAGCAGATCAGATAGCAAATAAATGCATGAAAAGCTGCTCTACATCATGAATTATTTAGGAAAATGCAGATTAAAACCACAATATGCCACTACACACATGTTAGGGAGTCCTTGGTTGGTGCAAGAAGTTAAGTATTCAGCTGCTGACCCAAAGGTTGGTGGTTCGAATCTACCCAGAGGTGCCTCAGAAGACAGGCCTGGTGATCTGCTTCTGAAAGGTCACAGCCTTGAAACCCCTATAGAACAACATTTTCCAGTGCTGAAATATTTGCATCTTGAACGGCCTTGGAGGGATTATTAACAATTTCAAACAGAAATTATGCATTACTTTAACAATAAACCTAGGATTAAAATAAATACATTTTAAAGAAAAGAAAGACTAAACAAACAAACAAAGATCCACAATAGCAATGAGCACCAATTTAGTAAAAGGAAGGTTGGGATAGTCTATGACTCCTTCAGTGGAAGCCTCTTCCCAGGTTTTTTCACCCCACTCAGATCAGGGCTGCTGAAGAGGGTTCATGTCCTAGGCAAACTCCTCCTTTGGTCTAATACAGGTTTCACAAAGAGCAGCAGCTGCTAAGGAGCTCCTGGCCACGTGAGAGAATTTGTAAGTAGACACTGCTAAGAGGTTTTTTCCCCAAAGGGGAGAGCATGCCAAACCTGGGTGGGAGGGGGCGCCCAAGAGGAAGAGCGCGCACTCACCAAAAAGCAAAGGAGAAGCACTGGAGTCATGGTGTCTGAGTGTTTTGAAGGCCCCTTGGAACTGACATAAGTCTTCCTTATGGAGCACAGTTCTACTCTGACACACGTGGAGTCGCCATGAGCTGGGGTTGACGCTAAGGCAACTGGATGGATGGATAGAAGAAGCAAATGGTTAGAAGGTTAGAAGGAGGCATTCCCTGCAAAGAGCCTGTGGTCTATCTAGGTGAGCTGCCTGGCCTTTCCACACCTTGGTTTCTTTGCCTGTCAATGGGAATGCTAATCCCCACCTAAAAGGGTTGCCAAGATGCTAAAAATTGCTAAGAGCCCTGAAGATGCATTGAAAAAGCAAAATCATTTTACAAACATATGCCATGAAAATTCACACCATCTGCATGCCTACCAGAAATCAGATCTATTAAAAAGACAGAAAAGAAAAAAGGACCAAAATGGATATCAGAAGAGACTCTGAAGCTTGCTATTGAACGTACAGTAGCTAAAGTGAAATTAAATCTATGTTAGGATTCTTGACGCTTTTTTAAACACTATCCCACCAACCAAAAAGATTATGTTAAGCCTTATTTTCTGCCCACTCTGTTATGAAAAGAAATAGATATTTGTCTTGTTTTTCAATTAAACAAACCCTTGCCCCCCTGGAGATCCTGGGTCATCCCCTCCCCTCTCTCCTTGTGTGTTTAAGGAGATTAGAATCTAACTGAGGAGACAAGGACTAAATTGTGATTGGTCTGAAGGTCTAACTGGAAATCATCAGTCCTACCTGGGTCCTTGGCCCCTTGCTCTCCCCTCCCCACCTCCAGCCCCTGCTGACCCCAGGGAGATAATGTGCCTCCCAGCCCTGGAACTATGACCAGACCAGACTTAGTGCCCATCTCTAGCATCTGCCCAGTTCCAGCATCCTGTATGTCAGTCAGTGAGTGAATCCCTATCCTGCCCTTGTTCCTGGGTCTCAGCCATCACAACCTGCCCAGAATCTCCAGTTACTTAGGCTGGGGACCTACCTTGCCCTTTCTAAACACTGTTTATCCCCTCACTCCACCCCATCCCCTACCACCATGAGAGTGGAGTCTGGGCCCTGGATTCTGGCCTAATGGCTGGGATGCTGTCCTCTGTGAGCAGACATGGCCTGGAAGGACCTCTGGATAAGGCAAGCTTTCTCAGCCTTGACACAGTTGACATCATGGGCTGGGAATTCTTTGTGGTCGGAGCTGTCCTATAAGATGTTTAGTAGCATCCCTGACCTCTACTCACTAGATGCCAGTAGAGTTACCCCCCATCCACCCCCCAACCCCCTTTGTGACAACTCAAAATGTATCTAAACCAAAAACCAAACCCGTTGCCGCTGAGCCAATTCCGACTTAGATCCATCCTATAGGCAGAGTAGCACTGCGCCATAGGGTTTCCAAGGAGTGGTTGGTGGATTCGAACAGCTGACCTTTTGGTTAGCAGCCAAATTCTTAACCACTGAGACACCAGGGCTTCCAAAATGTCTATAGAAGTGGCCAAATGTCCCTTGAAGGGAAAAATTGCCCCAGTTGAGAACCATTGGGTTAAGACCCCCTCTGAGAGCCCGTGTTGCTACCTCTTGGAGATCCCGTTACTCTGGTTGGTCACTGTTGCCCCTTGTGCCTGAATGAATATCTTCCACCTCTGATCAGTCGGCACAACCTCAGAGACTGTTTGATTGCCTGGCTGGCCTTCCTCTCTGTATTGGCTTCCTAGGGCTGCTCTAACAAAGTACCACAAATCTGGGGGCTTAAACAACAGAATTGTATTTTCTCACAGATATGGAGGCTAGGAGTTTCAAATCATGGTGTCAGCAATGTCACGCTCCTTTTGAAGGTGCTACGGAAGATCCTTCCTTGTCTCTTTCTAGCTTCTGGGGGCTCCTTGTATTCCTTGGCTTGTAGAGGCATCACTTCAGTCTCTACCTTTGTCTTCACATTGACCTCTCTGTGCCCCTGTAGGTCCAAATCTCCCTCTCCTTTCTCTTCTAAAGAATCATTCATTGGATTTAGAACTCACCCTAACTCCAGGATGATTTCATCTCAAGATCTTTAACTAATTAATTACATATACAAGGACCCTCATATGCGAGTTTAAGTTGAGCTGAAGAAAACGAAAAAAAAAAAAAATCCATGAGAGCCAAAGGTTATAACCTTGAGTATATCCCACCTGAATTTGGAGACCATCTCAAGAATAGATTTGACACATTGAACACTAATGGCTGAAGACCCAATGAGTTGTGGGATAATATGAAGGATACCATACATGAAAGAAGTAAAAGGTCATTAAAAACACAGAAAAGAAAGAAGAGACCAAAATGTATGTCAGAAGAGACTCTGAAAATTGCTCTTGAACACAGAGTAGCTAAAGCTAATAGAAGAAATGATGAAGTAAAAGAGCTGAACAAAAGATTTCAAACAGCACCTCGAGAAGACAAAGTAAAGTATTATAATGAAATGTGTAAAGACCTGGAATTAGAAAATCAAAACGGAAGAACACGCTTGGTATTTCTTAAGTTGAAAGAACTGAAGAAAAAATTCAAGCCTTGAGTTGAAATATTGAAGGATTCTATGGGCAAAACTTGAATGACGAAGGAAGCATCAAAAGAAGTTGGAAGGAATACACAAAGTCACTGTACCAAAAGAATCAGTTGACATTCAACCAGTTCAGGAGGTAGCATATCATCATGAACCGATGGTACTGAAGGAAGAAGTCCAAGCTGCACTGAAGGCATTGGTGAAAAACAAAACCGAAAACCAAACCCACTGCTGTCGTGTTGATTCTGGCTCATATGACCCTATAGGACAGAGTAGAGCTTCCCCATAGGGTTTCCAAGGCTGTAATCTCTATGGAAGCAGACGGCCACACCTTTCTCCTGAGGAGCAGCTGGTGAGTTCCAACCGTCGACCTTTTTTTTTTTGGTTAGCAGCAGAACCCTTTAGCCACTGCACCACCAGGGCTCCCATTTTACTGTGTAGATAATGATAAATTATGGATAACATTGCAAAGAATGGGAATTCCAGAACACTTAATTGTGCTCATGTGGAATCTGTACATAGACCAGGTTGTTCCAGCAGAACAAGGGGATACTGCATGGTTAAAAATCAGGAAAGATGTGCGTCAGGGTTTTATCATTTCACCATACTTATTCAATCTACATGCTAAGCATATAATCCGAGAAGCGGGAATATATGAAGAAGAACATGGCATCAGGATTGGAGGAAGACTCATTAACAACCTGCGATATGCAGATGATACAATCTTGCTGGCTGAAAGCAAAGAGGTCTTGAAGTACTTACTGATGAAGATCAAAGACAACAGCCTTCAGTATGGATTACACATCAACATAAGGGAAACAAAAATCCTTACAACTGGACCAATAAGCAACATCATGATAAACAGAGAAAAGATTAAAGTTGTCAAGGATTTCATTTTACTTGGATCCACAATCAATGCCCATGGAAGCAGCGGTCAAGAAATCAAACAACATATTGCATTAGGCAAATCTACTGCAAAAGACTTCTTTAAAGTGTTAGAAAGCAAAGATATCACCTTAAGGACTAAGGTGCACCTGACCCAAGCCATGATATTTTCAATCACCTTATGGACATGTGAAAGCTGGACAATGAATAAGGAAGACCAAAGAAGAATTGATGCCTTTGAATTGGTGAAGAATGTTGAATATACCATGGACTACCAGAAGCAAGAACAAATCTAGTTTGGAAGAAGTACAGCCAGAATGTTCTTTAGAAGTACTTACTTTGGACATGTCATCAGGAGGGACCAGTCCCTGGAGAAGGACGTCATGCTTGGTAAAGTAGAAGGTCAGCAAAAAAAGGGGAAAACCCTCAACGAGATGGATTGACACAGTGGCTGCAATATCAGGCTCAAATATAGCAGTGATTGTGAGGATGGTGCAGGAGCAGGCAGTGTCTTGCTCTGTTGTGCGCGAGGTCGCTCGCTATGAGCTGGAAACTCGACGGCACCTAACAACAACAACAAAACAAAGACCCTATTTCCAAATAAGGTTACATTCTGACATTCTGGGTGGACATGAATTTTGGGGGGACACTACACCCTCTAAGGGACATTTGTTGAAGTTTTGTCCACATTGCCTCTGAAACCCCTTCCTGGGTTTGGGAAAATCCCATCCAACGTGACTGGAGGCAAAGACCACTTAGGAGGAGGCAAAGATACTACCGAGATCAGACACTCTGTCTCCTAGCTTCACTTGTAGTTAAACCAAAACCAAACCCACTGCCGTTGAGTCAATTCCCACTCACAGCAACCTGACAGGACAGAATAGAACAGCTCCAAGGCTGTTATCTTTACGGAAGCTGACTGCCACATCTTCCTCCCTAGAAGCAGCTGGTGAATTTGAACCATCGTCCTTTTTGGTTAGCAGCAGAGTGCTTTAGCCACTGCACCACCAGACCTCCTATAGTTAGGGCTTGGCTATTGGATGCATCCACCTCAGACTTTAAATTGGTGGAAAATCTATTTTGACAGTGGCCACAGAGGTGGCCACCACATCTAGACCTGTGGACAGTGATGACATTGTCAGTGGAACAAAGTGCCTCCAGGCTGTGGCTTGGGCTCTGGCTGTATGACAACACTTCTTCTCTTCATTTTCCAGGCCCAGTTTTCCTGTCTTCCTGGTAATTCTGTGCTACCTAATAACCTCTTAATACGTTCCTTTCTGTCTAACTCAGCCAGCTCAGGTTTCTGTGGTTGTAGGTTGCTAAAGAGTCTCACCTGTTCTTCATCCATCCCGCCACTGATGGGTCTGAACCCTAGTGACTACCCCACCCCAGCCCAGGTCTCCACCCCTGCTAACATCCCAGCTCTTCTACAGTTGACCTTCATGCCTAGCCAGGGACTCAGAGGATGGAAATGCCGTCTGTTTCTACTCATCGTGTTAAAACACCTCTAGAGCTAAGGCTGCTTATGTACAACCAAATACCTCATGGGATTTGGTTTGTTGGTTTGGAGGTTTAGGATCATGGTTTTATGGGACATCCCAGTTAATTGGCCCAATACGGTATGTAGTGCTTCTGTTCCACCTCCTATTTCATTGTATAGTGCCTGCGGTCTTAAAAGCTTGCAAGTGGCCACCCAAGGTACAACATTTGGTCTTTATTCACCTGGAGCAATAGAAGAAGGAGAGTTGGGAATAGGAAGAGGAAATGGAATGTGTGGCTAATTGCCTCTATGAACAACTGCCTCTTTTGCCATGAAACCAGAACTGGATGGGGCCTAGCTATCATTACTAAAGTATATTTTATTTATTTTTTAATTAAAATACTTTATTGTGTTTTCAGTGAACTTTTACACAACCAGTTAGGTTCGCATTTAACAAACTCTACACAATTTGTTCAGCAACATTGATCATGTTTTTCAGCGTGACATCTTTCTCTTTATTTCCATTCTGGTTGTTTCATTTCCAGTAATCTAGTTTCCCTGCCCCCTTACCTTCTTGTCTTTGCTTTTGAGTAAATGTTGATTGTTTGGTCTTGAATAGATGATTTTTTTTAAAGGAGCACAGTACTCATGGATAATGTGTATTTTATGAGTCAATCTGTTATTTAGCTAAAAGGTATCCTCATGGAATAGTTTTGGTACAAGGTTTAAAGTGCTGAAAAGCAGAGATGTTAGTTTGAGGACTAAGGTGCACCTGACCCAAGCCATGGTGTTTTCAATTGCCTTTTATGCATGTGAAAGCTGGATGTCTTAGTTATCTAGTGCTGCTATAACAGAAATACCACAAATGGATGGTTTTAACAAAGAGAAATTTATTTTACAGTAAAGTAGGCTAAAAGTCCAAATTCAGGGTATCAGCTCCAGGAGAAGCCTTTCTCTCTCTGTCAGCCTTCTCATCAATGTTCCCCCAGACTAGGAGCTTCTCTGCACAGGGACCCCAGGTCCAAAGGACATGCTCTGCTCCCGGCACTGCTTTCTTGGTGGTATGAGGTCCCCAACTCTCTGCTTGCTTCCCTTTCCTTTTATCTCTTGTAAGATAAAAGGTGGTGCAGGCCATACCCCAGGGAAACTCCCTTTACATTGGATCAGGGATGTGACCTGGGTAAAGGTGGTGTTATATCCCACCCTAATCCTATTTAACATAAAATTACAATCACAAAATGGAGGCCAACCACACAATTCTGGGAATCACAGCCCAGCCAAATTGATACACACATTTTTTGGGGGACATAATTCAAGCCATGACACTGGACAATGCATAAGGAAGACTAAAGAAGAGCTGATGTCTTTGAATTATGGTGTTGACAAAGAATATTGAATATACCATGGACTGCCAGAAGAACAGATAAGTCTGTCTTGGAAGAAGCGCAGCCAGAGTGCTCCTTGGAACTGAGGATGGTGAGACTTAGTTTCGAATACTTTGGACATATTATCAGGAGGGACCAATCCCTGGAGAAGGACATCATGCTAGGTAAGGTAGAAGGTCAGAAAAAAAAAAAAGAAAATGCTCAACAAGATGGATTGACACAGTGGCTGCAATATTGAGCTCAATCAAACATGGCAACAATTGTGAGAATGGCGAAGGACCAGGTAGTGTTTCTGTTGTACAGACGGTTGCTATGAGTTGGAACCAACTCAATGGCACTTAAAAACAACAACAATAAATCTAAGAAAAATGTTTAGCCCCACTGGAAATCAAAGGACTGAAAATTAGAACAATAAATGACATCTCGTTTTTCACCTATCAAATTAGAAAATATGAAAAAATATAACACTCGGTGTGGGAGATGCTGAGATGAGCCGAAGGGAACGTGAATGGAGCAGATGTGTCAAGCTCTGTAAGAATGTTCATGCCCTTTTGACCTGGAAATTCCTCTTCTAGAAACAGAAGGAAACAGCCAGCACCGCACTTAATACATAGCACACTGGATTTGAGCACAGAGGCTGGAGCAGACTGTGTGGTTCAAATCCTGGCTCTGCCACTTGACCCCTCCAGACCTCAGTTTCCCCATGTATACACATGAAGATAGTAAAACATTTAGGGCTGTTATCTGGATTAAACACTGTTAATACCTGTAAAGTACTTGCAGCAGTATCTGGCAGATAGTGAGTGCTCAGTACGTGTTAGCTATAAATACAGCATTACGGTATTTTTAAGCAGATAATGCGTGTATTCTAGGTTTGTTTGCTGGCCCTCCTCCGGAAGGTATTTTCATAAGAGCACTATGCTAATTTTTTTTTTTTTTTTACAGCAACAAGTGGAAGAGGATTGGCATGGTTGAGCTTGTGAGGGTGCCTAGAGAGGAGAGGGCGTGGCCGGCAAACAAATACAGAGGTCGTGCGTCATTTGCATAAAAATAAGGTATTTATAATAGCAACACCCAACCAAAAAACAAAAAACAAAACCCGTTGCCATAGAGTCCCTTCCGACTCACAGCCACCCTATAAGACAGAGTAGAACTGCCCCGTAGGGTTTGCAAGGAGCAGCTGGTGGATTCCAACTGCCAACTTTTTGGTTAGCAGCCAAGCTCTTAACCACTGCGCCACCAGGGCTCTAATAGCAAGACACACACAAGAAATAATCTGTCTAAAAGATGTCTAAAAATAGGAAAATAAATCATGGTACATTTATAGACTAGCATAGTATGCAGTTGTTAAAAATAGGATTTTGAATGAGTGTTTTATGATATGGTGATGAGGGAAATAAGCCTCCCCAGCACCCTAATTAACAGAACTTTCTGGAAGATATAAGAGTCCCTGGGTGGCACCAACGGTTAAGTGCTGAACTACTAACAGAACAGTTGACAGAAAAGTTGGCGGTTCGAATTCACCCACGGGGCGCCTAGGAAAAAAGTCCTAGCAATCTGCTTCTGAAAGGTCACAGCCTTAAAAAAGTTCATGGAGCTCAGTTCTACCGTACACACACAGGGTCGCCATGAGTCAAAATCAACTCAATAGCAAGGGATTTGGTTTTTTGGGTTTATGTCAGCTATTCCAAAAGTTAAAAACGGGATGAATACCTTGATCCCTTAGAGGAAGACCCTCGACAAGATGGATTGACACAGTGGCCGCAACAATGGGCTCAAGCGTAACAACGATTGTGAGGGTTGCACAGGACCAGGAAGTATTTCGTTCTGTTGTTCATACGGTCGCTGTGAATCGGAAGGGACCAGCGGCACCTAACAACATAATGTATATCTGAACTCTTTCAGATGTTGCCGTGTTTACTGAGATGCCCCTTGTTCTATAGTGCATCTCTTTTCAAAAGTGTGTTTTACCTCGTTTACTATTATTCTACCTGCTTTCAAAATATCTACTTAAATTGCTTTTTAACTGTATATGAAAAGTTTTTTTTTACTTGTGAGTATAAGACCTCCCTCCCCTATGTATGGCAACACCATTTCTGGAAAGATGGGTGTGGGTACGTGGTGTATGTGTGACGATCTTGGTGTAATCTCTTCCGGAAATGGAAACACAGAAAGTCTTAGGTTAAAAACTGAGAACAGGCAGTTACCACTTGGGTTAGTGGCTACTTCCCTCACTTCCTCCTGCAGATTTCTTGGTAAACTGCAAACATCGCATTTCACAAAATTCCGAGACTGTGGTGTTATTTCCACAACAATTAGAAAATAAGTGAAAACAGCACAGAGAGGAAGGTGACTCGCAGAAGGCCAAGTACTTGGTTACCATGGAGAAGGGGCAGGAACCCGTCAGGCTCCGTGCTGGGCCTCCTGTCTCCCCTGGGGACCCTCACTGACTAGCCCTCGGTTCAGTTACAAGGGGAAGTGGTAGGCAGGAAGGATTGACCTGGTTTAAATATTAGCAAGAATGATAACAGGGCCTCAGCGAAGGTTGCCTTCTCGGTTTACCAGTGACCTAGTGCCCAAGCAGTCTGTAAAAGATCTCGAGAGCGCTGTGCCCATCTTTGTCCCCTAGTTGCGCGTGGTGGGGCAGGACAAATATTTGTTAACTGAGGTTGAAAGGAAGGGGAGAGATGAGGGCAAACTCTGGACCACCCCCTTGACAGCTGTCTGTGTAGCTGTAACATGACCTGGGGAAAGGTGCTGATCTCGGAGACCTGGGGGTTTCAGGATCAACACAGCACTGACCCTGTGGCCTAGGGGCCTGGGGGCCTTTCCAGAAGCGTGTGAGTCTCCGGCAGCCATTCCGGACGCTGTGGGTTTTATAACTGGGCCTTGTAAGGAGAGTAGGGAGGCAGCGGCTCCTGAAAGGCTTTGAGAACAAAATAAATGCAGGCTCTGCTTGCCAACAATTCTGGGCAAGTTTCCGGGGTTTGTCGGTGCTGACCTGGAAAAGAGTCAAGAGGGGCCCTAGCTGCCTTGGGGGAGGGGCTGCTGGCAAGACCCTCTTAGTAGTCACTTGGGGGAGCCCGACTAGAGCAGGATCTCCAAGGTCAATGGACGGAACAGGAAGTGAGGGATAGGATTTGAATAGGACAGCGGTAAAATTAGCTTCCTACTCTCTACCTAGTGTCTCCTGAGTACCAGGTATTTTCATATACAGTTACTGACCTTCACAATCCTGTGAATTCAATAGAGTAAGGTCATGTGACCTGCCCACGGTCACCTGCTGGTAAAGTTGAGACCAGGGATTCCAACCCAGTCTGCCCCATTTCCGAGTCCTGTCTTTCCACAATGCCACACCGCCAACTTCCCACCATGACAAGACCATGATTTAGACTCGTATCAAGGCAAAGAAGTACAGCTGAGGGTCCCAAAGAGCAGACCCAAAACCATCTATTGCTCCAAGAAAAGTTTTCTTTCTCACCTTGGCTAATTGGATTGGCAGATTGACCATGGTCAGCCCTGCCATGGTAATGAGGCTTCCCCAAAGATACACCCACACCCCCAAGTCTGGGAGAGCCTTGTGCCCCCCTCCCTATAGCAGCTTAACTAACATCCCTAGGGAGACTCTAATAAGATGGGGACATGGGTATTGAATTGTAAACTTCTCGTAAGAGTTGCTACCCGACTTGACTTACACCCAGTCTGATTTCTCCCAAGACCTGTGGCATGGAAAATGGCACAACAGTTTCCAACTACATCAAGTCATACAGCGGAGTTAAGCTTTATTTCTGCAAGGCCCTCATAGTGTCGCACGAAAAAGCAGCTGCAAACGGATAAGGGTGATGACTGAACAACATAATGAACATACGTTAACGTCACTGAACTGTACATGTGAAGGATATTGAAATGGCAGATGTCTTGCTCCATATATATTTACCACACTGAAAAAAATGCGGTTGCAGAACCATATGCATGGTATACTCCTATTTCTGTAAAAATAAGAACTCCATATAAATCCATGTGTGTGCATAGGAAATGGTCTGTTGGGTACCCTGTCCATTGCTGGCAACAGTGGTCAGCTCGGGGGAGCAGGCTCCAGGCTCTGAGTGTGTGAGTAAAGGACTCCTACACTTTTTTTCCTTTCTATACTTCTATATCATTTGATAATTTCTAACAATGTGGATTACTATTTTTAAAATTTATTTTGGTTTATTCTATCGCTCTTTTTGGTGCACAGTTGAATGCACTTTGACAAATAGATAGAAGTATGTAACCACCACAGTCAGGCTATACAACAGTTCCATCACCTACCAAAAATTTTTTTATAGTCAATCCCTTTCCCCACCTCAACCCCTGGTAACCACTGCTCTGTTCTGTCATTATAGTTTTGCCTTTTTTCAGAATGTCATATAAATGGAATTATACAGTATGCAACCTTTAAAAAAAAAGTTTTTTGTGGTAAGATATGTACAACAAAACGTTTACCATTTTGAAGTGTACTGTTCACTGGCATTGATTCCATTGACCATGGTGTGCTACCACCACCACCGTCCATTTCCAGAAGTTTTACATCATCACAAACAAAAGCTCAGTACCTTTTCAGCAATAACTCCTGTTCCTTCCTCCCCTCCAGCCCCTGGCAACCAAGAATAAACTTTTGTTTCTATCATTTGCCTGATCTAGTTATTTAGTATAGTATGTAGACTTTTGAGTCTGGCTTTTTCATTCAGCGTAATGATTTTGAGATGCATCCATGGTGTTACATGTAACTAGTTCATTCTTTTGTATTGCTGAGTAGGGTGTGAATGCATCACAGTTGGTTTACCCATTCATCAGTTGAAAGACGTTTGGGTTGTTCACAGTTTTTGGTAATTATGAGTAAGTCAGCTATAAACGTTCACATGCTAGTTTTCGTATGAATAGAATTAGTTTTCGGTACGTACCTAGGAATAGTGCTGTTGGGTCACATAGTAAGGGCAGGTTTAACCTTGTAAGAAATTGTCAAACTGTTTTCCAAAGTGGCTGGACCATTTTTGCATTCCCAAAGAAATGTATGAGTTACAGCAGCTCTACATCCTCTCCAGAACTTGAACTTGGTATTGTAAATTTTTTGGATTGTAGCTATTCTGATAGGTGTGTGTGGTATTTCACTGTGTTTTTAATTTGCATTTCCCCAATGACTAATGAGGTTGAAAATCTTTTCATGGGCTTATTTGTCTTTTTTTTTTTGGGAAAACGTCTGTTCAAATCTTTTGCCCATTTTTTTAATCGAGTTGTTTGTTTTGTTGTTATTGAGTTGATTTTATTATTTTTACGAACTTAATTGACATACAATAAACCACACATATTTAAAGTGTTGTTGTTGTTAGTTACCATTGAGTTGATTCCAACTCATGGTGACCCCATGTGTCAGAACAGAACTGCTCCATAGGGTTTTCAAGGCTGTGGTGTTTTGAAAGCAGATTGACAGGCTTTACTTTCAAGGAGCCTCTTGGTGGGTTTGAACAGCCAGCCTTCTGGTTAGTAGTCTGGCGCTTAACCATCGATGCCACTTGTTAAGTATACATCTTCAAAACCATTGCTACAATCAAGATAATGAACATATTCATCACTTCCAAAAGTCTCCTCGTGCCCCTTTATAATTCTCCCCAATGCCTCTTCTTGTTACCACTCCAACTCCAGGCCACCAGTGATCGACTTTCTGTCACCATAGATTAGTTAACATTTTCTAAAAGTTTATACACATGGAATCATACCGTATGTACTCCGTCTGGCTTCTTTCATTAGGCATAATTCTTTTGAGCGTCATCCATGTTATTGTGTATCCTAATTCATTATTTTTTAATGCTGAGAGTATTTCATTGAATGATTACACCCCAATTTGTTTATCCGTTTATCTATTGATGGACATTTGGGTTGCTTCCAGTTTGGGGCCATTACAAATAAAGCTGCTATGAACATTGAGGGACAAGCCTTTGTATGGTATTTATTTTCATTTCTCTTGAGTAAATACAGTAAACACCCAGGAGTGGGGTGGCTGGGTCCTACAACAGGTGTATGCTTAACCTTTTAAGAGACTGTCAAACTGTTTTCAAAGTAGCTGCACCATTCTGCACTACTATTTTAACTAATAAAATTAATTTTTAAAAAATGGTTGCGCTGGTATTCATTGATCCCTACATATAAACTATACAATCTTTCCCCAGTCCCAAAGCTTGGGGTGGGAGTTGGGAGACAGCTGAGTTCTCCCACGTAATAAAGGAGAAGAATTGGAGTTGGTGGTGTAGGGTGGGGCCGCTAGATTGAGCTGGAACCTGGGCCCTCGTGGCAAAAACAAAGAGAATTTAAAAAACCAAAAAAAACAACGAACAGTCATCATATGGCTATTAACAGTCTTGAGGAGAGCAAAAATATCTTCTGTGGGATTTTAAGCCATGTGGGCTGTGCGATTTTAGGAATTTAGTGCTGCTATAACAGAAATACCACAAATGGATGGCTTTAACAAACAGAAATTTATTCTCTCACTGTTTAGGAGGCTAGAAGTCCAAATTCAGGGTGCCAGCTCCAGGCGAAGACTTTCTCTTTCTGTCGGCTCTGGGGGAAGGTCCGTGTCATCAATCTTCCCCTGGTCTAGGAGCTTCTCAGCACAGGGACCCCTGGTCCAAAGGATGTGCTCTGCTCCTGGCACTTCTTTCTTGGTGGCATGAGGTTCCTCTCCTCTCTGTTCAATTCTTTTATATCTCAAAAGAGATTCACTCAAGATACATCCTAATCCTGTAGATTGCATCCTGCCTCATTAACATCATAGAGGTTGATTTACAACACATAGGATGATCACATCAGATCACAAAATGGTGGACAACCACACAATAGGGGGAATCATGGCCTAGCCAAGTTGACACACGTTTTGCGGGGACACAATTCAGTCCATAACAGATATAAAGTCCCCTCCCCAGTCTTCTGCCATGATAACTCCAGTGAAATCTGTATGCTCACCAGTGCTTTAGCATGAGTACATTCTGTGGGCCACTATTTCCCAAACTTCTGATAAACATGCAGTTTTTGCCACCTCTTCTATAAATTCTTTTTTTCTCTAAATCAACTTACTTTTACCAAATTTATTTCTTCTTTGTCTCACCTTTTAAAAGATAGCTATTTTAAAAATTATTTAAATTAAAACCATTCCCCCCGGGACCTTCCAAACTCATCTTGTGGGCCACCAGTGGAACTCACGGCTCTCTCTGGGAAACTTTGTCTTATGGAAACTCAGAGAGCGAAGGTCTAAGTCCAGGAGGGCCAGAGCCCAGAGTCTGCACCAGAGGACTCAGCAGCCAGAGGTGGGGGGAGAGGTGATACATATGCTTTCACTTATGTGTGCTTTCTCCATTATGAGGGTGTGGGTTCCTGATGGGAAAAACCCATCAGGTCATCTTCATCTTTCCAGTCCATAAAAGCTTGGTGTTGTGAGTGCTCCATACACCCTTTTTCATAAATCCAACATGCATAAGTCATGACCAGACAATGTGTGGTCAGTGCCTTGTTTGCAGGGCTGCTGGTGCCTGAGGAACTTGGAGACCTAGGTCATTCTCCCATGACACCTCCTCCAGTCATGAGAGCTCCAGTCAGCCCACATGGACAACTAGGGGTCCCATCTGAGTTGTATGCACTCTTCCTAAAATGTTCAGCACTCCCAACAAAATCACCCAGGACCCTCCCGTTTCCACCTGTTTTGGGTAGAAAGTGACCCTGCCTTGGACTAGTGGCATCAGGCAAGGAGAGTGGTCTCCACAGGTTTTGTGTCCAAATTGAGGAGTCTGAATTGCCCTTGTCGGGACAGGGCAAAGGTTATGAGTTATGAGCCTTGGGGGTGGGGAAAAGGGGCCCATCACCTGGAAATGAGGCCTGGCTTCCAGCTCCCCGGGCAACTTTCCTGTCCTCACTGTGTTTCTGACTAGCAGGTAGCCTGACATAGCCTAAGGGGCCTTGAAGTTTCCTGAGAGAGCTGAGGACATCAGTCACCATGAGGGGGGGCAATGGAGGAGGCAGTGGGGTGTGAGTTTGGGGTAACTGAGTGACTTTCTTCTCTTGCATTATTAGGATTATACGCTTCCTTCCATGTGAGTGCTTCAGGAGTTTAAAGTAGCGGTTCTCAAAGGGCAGTTCCTGGACCAGCAGCCTCAGCATTACCTGAGAAGTTGTTAAAACCAGCTGAAGTTCTTGCCGTCTAGTTGACTCTGACTCATGGTGACCCCATATGTGTCATAGTAGAACTGTGCTCCATAGAGTTTTCAATTGCTGATTTTTTGGAAGCAGATCACCAGGCCTTTCTTCCAAGGTGAACTCTGGGTGGATTTGAACCTTCAACCTTTTAGTTAGCAGCCAATCGCATTGTTTGTATTACCCAGGAGCTTGTTAGAAATGCAAATTATTGGCCACCCCAGATACCCTAACCAAACCAACCCAACCAATTACCATTGAGTCAATTCCAACTCATGGTGACCCAATGTGTGCAGAGTAGAACTGCTCCATAAGGTTTTCAAGGCTGAGATGTTTCGGAAGCAGATTGCCAGGCCTTTCTTCCAAGGCACCTCTAAGTGGGTTCCATCACCAACTTTTCGGCTGGTAGTTGAGCCCTTAACCATTTTCACCACCCAGGGTCTGTCAGACCTCCTACTGAATTAGAAACTCTGGGCTGGGACTCAGCAATCTGTTATACAGATTCGTGATTTTCCTGTAGGCTGAAGTATGAGAACCAGCACGTGGGAGAACTGACTCCTCAACAACAAAAAAATCCCCACTATCCCCCATCCACCCCAAACACCCCAGTCATTCTCGTTCTCTTCCTTTCTCCCTCTTGCTCTCTCTCTCTCTCTCTCTCTCTCTCTCTCTCTCTCTCTCACACACACACACACACACACACACACACACACACACACACACACACACACACACACACACACGGCCAGCAAAGGATGGTGGCTTGAATCAGTGGGATGAGGAGCCCAAGTCATTCAGAAGCCAATTTTACAAAACCATAAGGCTTCTCTCCCGCTTGCTTTCCCAAGGGAGCCTCTTGCTTCCACGGACGACGACTTTCACATAGTCCTTATTCAACCCTTTGTGCAGCCGTTTTCTGGCATTCCAACTGGGGACAAAGCTGAGGCCTGTTTTCCCATTATCTGTCAGATGAATGGTTGGATTGGTGTCGGGGCTGCCGGGCAGCGCGTGGTAAACTGAAACCGAGACGCTAGAAGTCTCAGCGCAAATTCTGGTTCCGGAGCGGGGAGCCCCGCAGCCAGTCTACTGAAGAGGAAAGAACGTTGGTGACACAGCGCCACCCTGTGGTGGCAAGAGGAAGAGCCGCTCTTGGCTGGGCTGTCTGCATTGGATCTTAGGGCTTCGGCTTGGCGTGGACGTTTGACCTCGTTCAATCCAAAAATAACAAAAGCACCATTTAAAGAGCATTTACGGTGTGTTAAGCACCGTGACCAATGCTTTATCTTGTTATAGCCTCAGAATTTCCTGAGGCGGATACAGTCACAGAGCCAATAAGAAATAGAGCCAGTCCATGAGTCTGTGGAGTCTGTCTGATAACAGGGGCCACACAATTAACTACCACTCTGTCTTTCCAAGGAACCTGGTGGTACAGTGGTTAGAGTGATCGGCTGCTAACCAGAAGGTTGGTGGTTGGAACCTACCAGCCGCTCTGTGGGAGAAAGATGTGGTGGTCTGCTTCCCTAAAGTTTTACAGCCTTGGGAACGCTATGGGGCAGTTCTAGTCTGTCCTTATAGGGTTGCGATGAGTTGGAACCGACTGGACAGCAGTGGTTTTTTTTTGTTTTTTTTTAAATTTTCGACCTTTCCAGCCACCTACTCAGTGGGGAATGCTCGCTATAGCGGTGCTTCTCAAACTCATGCCCAGGAAGCACTTGGGATCTTGTTAAAATTCCAATTCGGGAGATCTGGGGTGGGGCCCAAGGGTCTACATTTCTAAGGACTCCCGGAAGATGCCAGTACTTCCAGCCCATAGATCACACTTTGAGAGGCAAGATCCCACAGTGCTGTCTAATGGAACTTTCTGTGATGGTGGAAATCTTCCAGCTCTGCACTGTCCAGTACTCAGAGCCTCAGCCCTTGAAATGTGGCTAGTGCAACTGAGAAACTACGCTTTTCATTGCATTTAATTTAAATAGCCACAGTGCAGTGCCCCTGATGAAGGGAGTTCATGAGGTGGCTTTTCACGGAAGAGCCAAAATTCCATGGCAGGTTAGAGCAGGACTATAGGTTTCCTTGAGGTCATTAGAAATCATATACTCCAGCCCTGCCATTGTACAGATGAGGAAGCTGAGGCCCAGAGAGGTGCAGTGACTTGTCCTGGAGCCACGGAGCTGTTGTTGGCAGAGGAAAGAAGTCTTCAGACTCTCAGGGACAACATTCTTTCCACTAGTTCACACTCTTCTAGGTCCGCTGGCCTTCGAAAGAAAAAGGTGTGCTCCTAACTTTAGAAACTCCACTGGGAACGCAACAACATAGTTGGTATTTTGGAATCAAATGTTATTTATTATTAGTTTAAGTTTATATAACATTTGAGGCAGGTAAGCAAATTCAAGTTATTCTATTTCCTGAGGAAATTAGCTGATTTTAGCTATATTTGTGAGACCTGGATCACACGAAAGAAACTGCCACCTTTTACGGACATCTCGCAGGTCCAGAGTCCCTGGCAAAGCTGAAATTCAGGGCGGCCCCTGTTCAGGCTCCACTGGTGTCGCTGGCGTCTTTGCATAGGAGATTTGGTAGAGGAGTCCCTGGGTGGCACAAATGGTTAAGCGTTGGGCTACTAGCCAAAAGGTTGGCAGTTTGAACCCACCCAGAGGCACCTTGGAAGAAAGGCCTGGTGGTCTGCTTCCAAAAGGTCACAGCGATGGAAACCCTGTGGAACACACAGTTCTACTCTGCACACATGGAGTTGTCATGAGTCAGAATCAACTAGTTACTAGCTACTGCTTGTATTGGTGGAGGTGAGTCAGGCCCTGATGGTAACAAGATGACTGAACAGGTTCCCCTTTACCACAAATAAATACCAAAATGAAGTGTTTGTTTGGCCGTTAATTTTTTTTTCATGGCTATAAAGCAATGCCTATACATTATACAGAATTTGAATAATGGAGGAAAAATTGCATTAGTTATCTATCTATTGCTGCATAACAAATTATCCTCCAAACATAGCGACTTAACACAACAAACACTCGTTATCTCACGGTTACTGTGGGTCAGGAATCTGGGAGCAGCTTAGCTAAGTAGTTCTGACTCAGGGACTCCGGTGAGGTTGCCATCAAGATGTTAGCCGGGGGTATAGTCATCTGAAGGCTTGACTGGGGCTGAAGGATCTCAGTGGCTATTGGCACGAGGCCACGTGGGCTGCTGTACAGGGCTGCTAATGACAAGGTTTCCCAAAAAAGCAAATGATGAGAGAGCAATAAAGAGTCCAAGCTGAAAGCACAGTCCTTTTTTTTTTTTTAATGTGTTCATTCTTTTATTATCCATTGTACTAACCTGACTGAATACAAGATTAACAAGAACACTGTACTCCTGGCAAATATTACACATGTTAAACATGGATTTTGCACTTTAGACAACATTTAACACCAGCATATGGGGTACTGCATTGCTTTTTATAAAGGTCAAAATAAAGATTTATTTTCAAACAAGTGGCTTTGGTTTATTTCATACTTTATACTTTTTCTTGCAGAGAAAACTACAAAATATAACATTTTTTCCACCATGAAAATGCTTAAAACATTCACAAAGGCACAGCACCAGCATGTGACACCCCCAGAGGAAAAGAAAAGGAAAATAAAAGAAAATGTACAAAGCAAGTTAATTGGCCCAATCACTAGACAAAGTGACATGAGAAGCACAGTTTTTTTATAGCCACACCTTAAAGTGGTAGACCATCACTTCTGCTGTATTCTACTGGTCACACAGACCAACCCTGGTGCAGTGTGGGAGAGGACTATACAGGGGTGTGCACACCAGGGATGGGGCATTGAGCGCCATTTGGAGGTTGCCTACCACAAGTATGAAAAATAAAATAAAAACCACCTGGAAACTCACTCCCCGTAAATCGTCATTGTAACATCAGGAGGCAGTTCCTTCCCATTCGTCCTCTTTGTATATGTATATGTAGCAGATTTTTGCCTCAACTTTTAATCCATACGTGGTTCTCTGTATTTTTCCTTTGTCTTTCTTTTCAGATAGGAAGCCAGGCTCTGTTCAACCTCCTTCCCCCGTGGAAGATGCACACTCAATTTCTATTATTTTAATGGGTGCCCTACATTTTAAACATGCATATTTAATATTATAAAATATAAAGTGAACCAATGCTTTTATTCCCCTCCTCCACAATCCAGGGACGTTAAATCAGATCATCATGCTCCTGTTATTGTTATCCAGTATTTCAGTTTTATCTCACATTTACATATCCTTAGTTCATTTTATAAATTTTTTTTCAGATTTTCCCACTGGTTTGTCCACTTTTTCACTCACCGTTGCTTCTTGCATACCAAAGCCAAGCAAGATACAGTCCTGGCTCTGGGCTTGGTACTTGGCAGTTTCTCTTGGCTCTAGACTTGGTACTTGGCAGTTTCTTTTCTTTTTTCCCTTGTTATTTCAGCATTTCTAGAATTTTCAAATTATCAAGTTTCTATCTTGCTGGCAATCCTTTTATTCAGGTATTTTAGCAGGGCAATACCATGCTTCCATTTGAAAACCTTAAGCCCATTGGAGAGACCATGTGTCCTAAAGGGGACCGAAGAGGTCTGGAGGAGGCAGAGAGTTAGGGGTGAAGGGAGGAAGGCGGCAAGCCTTCAGACGTGATGGCTTCAGAAGACACTTCTAAGGAAGGGCGCCCCCATGCTCTCCAAGACACCTGCTCCCCCACCAGGCACTGACCCCCGCAGGGACCTCGTGGACGGGAAAGGCTGTGCCGGGGGATCTGTGTTTATGTATGACTGAAAATCCCAGGAGATCCCTAAGGTTTTACAGCTCTGAAGGACCAGGGAGGGCAGCACAGCTGTGGGGGCAGGCCCCCTTGAGAATAACTGCGGGTGAATTTCCCACCAGGAAGAGTGAGTGCTCAGAGGCAGAGTTAATTTAATTAAGAGGAAATAAAGGAATTAAATATTTCATGCTTATCTCTTTTGAGGACTGAGATTCATGCCTGCTATACACACACAGAGAGCCCTGGTGGTGCAGTGGTTAAGCGCTCAGCTGCTAACCAAATGGTTGGTGGTTGGAATCCCTCAGCCACTCCTTGGAAGTCCTATGGGGCAGTTCTACTCCATCCTATAGGGTCGCTATGAGCCGGAATCAACTCAACAGCAACGGGTATTTTGTATTTTGCTTTTTTCACTCATACTATGAGCGTGTTGCCGTGTTGCTAACTACACTTCCAAACTATGCCCACGGAGTATTCCATCATGCAGACTTTCACATGTCACTGATAATGTGCTGTCTGGCTTGGGGTACAAAGCATGGTCACACTCTCACTATTCAGAGGCCCTCTGGAGCCTAGCAGGGGAACATCCCTCTCGCCTCCCAGGGAGACCTTGGCCCTATTATAATTCTAACTCCTCAACCCCCAGGCACCTGCTCAGCCCAGCAGACCAGGCCAGGCCAGTTCTGGGAACTCCCACCTGGAGGTGAGGAAGCAGGGACACCTGTGCCTCCCCCAGGTGGCTGGAATTTCTTGGCTGCCACAAAGTGTCACCGGAAGTTTGACACTAGTAGTTCCCTGTCCCTGTGAAGGCAGTGACCCAGGTGTTTCCTTGGCCCTAAAATGGAGCTATTAGTTAGCATGTGCAGGTTTTGTGAGAATTGAAAACAACAACAACAACAACAAAACGGATTTGAATTTATTGTAGTAGTCACTAAGGCTGGTCACCCATGTTCTCAGTCTCCCCCTTCTGGGAACATGGTAGAATTGCACTTCCCTGTCCCCTCTCTCTCTCTCTTTTTACTGTGGTGAAAACGTACATAACAAAACATACCGCAGTTCCAACAATGTCTACACGTGAAATTCAGTAACATCGATTACTTCTTCAAGTTGTGCTACCATTTTCTGTGTCCTTTTCCAAATCATTCCACCACCCTTGACACAACCCCAGTTCCTCCTAAGGAAAACTTCCCCTTTCCCCCTCTGGCCCAACCCTGGTAACCACTAATAACCTTTGGTTTCTAAATATTTTCTTGTTTCCTATAAGTGAGCTCATACAATATTTGTCCTTTTTCGACTGACTTATTTCACTCAGCAGGATGTTTTGAAGGTTCATCCATGTTGTAGACATGAGGACTTCATTTCTCTTTGTGACTAAGTAATATTCCATTGCACGTATATGCGACATTTTGTTTATCCACCCATGTATTGATGGACATTGCAGTTGTTTCTGCCTTTTGGCTGTTGTAAAAAGTAAGGCAATGAACAGGTATACAGGTAACTGGTTGTGTTCCTGCCTTCACTTCTTCTAGGTATATACCTAGGATTGGGATTTCTGGGTCATACAGTAGCTCTATGTTCAAATTTTTGAGGAACCGCCTACTGTTCTCCACAGCGACTGCACCATTTTACATTCCCACGAGCAATGGATAAGAGTTCCAATTTCTCCTTCCCTGTCCTCTTAATGAGGCCACGTGAGTTTTGGGGGCCAAAGAAATGCGAGCGGGAAGTGATGTGGGCCACTTCCAGGTGGAAGACTCTAAGTGTCAATTCATAGTTTGTCACAGTTTCCTTTTTCCTGCCACTATTATTGCCACCATTCCAGATGGCAGCCACTCCACCAGCTTGGGTTCCTGAGTGAAGACAATGGGGAGGAGCACCCCAGTGTCTCCAAGATAGACATGTAGAATGACATGTTGTTTAAGCCCTGAGGTTTTAGCATCACTTCTTCCCACAGCATAACCTAAGCTACCCTGACAGATTACATTTTTTAGAAAGGATGGACATATTCAAGGTTATATTGTTGTTGTTGTTGTTGTTGTTAGGTTCTGTCTAATTGTTTTCCACTCATAGCAACCTATAGGACAGAGTAAAAGTGCCCCATAGGGTTTCCTAGACTGTAATCTTTACAGAAGTAGATGGCTAGAGCTGATCTCCTGCAGAGCCGCTGGGTGGATTTGAACCACCAACCTTTTGGTTAGAACCAAATGGTTAACCAGTTGTGCCACTGGGGCTCTAATCACGGTTATAGAGGTTTATTATGTATTATTATGCAAATAATACATGTGTTCTGTATTTTTTTACATAGAGTGCTTATGAAAATACCTTTCAGTGGGTGGGGAGGGCACAGTTGGCAAAAAAAAGTAGAATATGAGTATTGTTTGCATAAGATTTGGGTAATATTAAAACAGAATGACAAGTATGAACAATTGGAATTTGAAATTAGAACAGAATGGGGGAAAGTGTGCTGGCAATTAAGAACATTTTATGGTTCTTCTCCATTCCTCATTCACTGTTTACCTTGTCATCACTATAGGGATGAACAGATCTAAGCAGAAAGGAACAAATGTACACAGAAATTTTGTTGTACTCTGCATTTCTCCTGTAAGGAGCTACCCCATTCTGGAAAAGCACACCTGGTAGCACATGAAAAGAAGCCCCTCCCATCACCCACATACCCAAAGAATTGGCAGATCAAGAGTTTGAAAGCCCCACTCTCACTCTCTACCATCTGGCTCCCCTGACCCTTTTCCCACCCATTTTTGGCTGCCTACCTCATTGCCTTGCTACCCTTTATGCCCCCACCTCCTCCTTTGGTTTGACACAAGATTCAACCCCTTTCAGACTCTGGTCTGATTTCCCTCTTGTCATGCCTTCCACTCTGCACCCAGCTTATCATGATCCTGGAGACCCTGAGAAGCACTCCTTCTTGGCTTGACCTGGCCCCTTGTCTTAACCAGTGCTGCCATGACAGAAATACACAAATGGATGGTCTTAACAAAGAGAAGTTTATTCTCTCACAGTCGGACCAGACCACACCAGACCAGACCCACTGCCATCAAGTCAATTCCGACTCATAGTGACCCTATAGGACAGAGTAGAACTGCCCCATAGGGTTTCCAGGGAGCGGCCAGTGGATTCGAACTGCCAACCTTTTCGGTTAGCAGCAGAAGTTTTAACCACTGTGCCACCAGGGCTCACAGTCTAATAGGCTAGAAGTCCGAATTCAGGGCGCCAGCTCCAGGGGAAGGCTTTCTTTCTCTGTCAGCTCTGGAGGAAGGTCCTTGTCATCAATCTTCCCCTGGTCTAGGAGCTTCTCAGCGCAGAAACCGCAGGGTCCAAAAGATGCGTTCTGCTCCCAGCTCTGCTTTCATGATGGGAAGAGGTCCCTTTGACTCTCTGCTGGCTTCTCTCTTTTATATCTCAAAGTAGATTGACTTAAAATACAACCTAATCTTATAGATTGAGTCCTGTCTCATTAACATAACTGTCTTTAATCCTGCCTCATAACATCATAGAGATAGGATTTACAACACATGGGAAAATCACATCAGATGACACAATGGCAGACAGTGACACAATAATGGGAATCACGGCCTAACCAAGCTGACACGTTTTTAGGGGACACAATTCAATTCGTAACACCCCTGGACCTGGCCTTTCCATACATGGTCTTCTCAAGTAGCCTACTCTACTCCTACTATCTCCTACTTTCAGGGACTGGATCTCTGGAATATTTTCCCTTTCTTTCTCCAAAACACTTTTTGCAAACTCTCATCCATATGGAAACCAAGCACAAGGAGGAAATAGAGATAATGAGTGTGGACAACTCATTCGAAAAATTAGGCCAAGAAAAAGAAAATGGAGATTGGGCTTGACTTGAACGAGATGTGGCATGGAGTGGTAGAAGATGCTTATTGTACCCCAATATCCATTTCTGTTTAATTCTCTAGTAATAAAACCAAATCCTTTGCCGCTGAGTCAATTCCAACTCATAGTGACCCTATAGGACAGGGTTGAACTGCCCCATAGGGTTTCCAAGGAGGGGATGGTGGATTCCAACTGCCAACCTTTTGATTAGCAGCTGAGCTCTTATCTATAGTAATAGAACCTCCACATTTAGCTGGATGCCAAAATAGTGGCTTCAGTTCCCAGCCTCCTTTGCAGCTAGGTGTGGTCATGTTGCTAAGTTCTGGCTCATTGGCTTGTGAGTGGAAATCATACCCCTGAAATGGAAGGGACTCCCCATCCCTGTCTCCCTATTCTGCTGGTAGGAATGTGAGTTATAACGGACTGTGCAGATGCTGGGAATCATGGAGCCAGCCGTGAGACTGAGGAGCTGAGGTCCTCGGCACCATAGTGCCACCCTGCCAGTCCTGGGCTTCTTACGCCTGGATGCTTACATGAAAGACAAGTAAACTTTCATCTTATTTATTGTCTGTTACTTTAGGTCTTTTATAGCAATCAAACCTATTTCCTAATTAATTCAGGTGGAAAGAAGGTTCCACATTTTCTTGTTTTTGATTAGTTTTGAATGAGCCCTGGTGGTGCAGTGGTTAAGTGCTTGGCTGCTAACTGAAAGGTTGGCAGTTTGAACCCACCAGCCGCTCCACAGGTGAAAGATGTGACAGTCTGCTTTCATAAAGATTATAGTCTTGGAAACCTTATGGGGCAGTTCTGCTCTATCCTATAGGGTCGCTATGAGTCGGAATTGACTTGATGGCACACAACAACATTGAATTTTGAACATGTTCCAATGTCAGTTGGAAGAAGCCAAGAGAAAGAGAGGTTGAAAATAAGGAGTGATCTGGGATGATGGCTAGAGTGAGGGTCCTTTGAAGGTGGGAGGACAGGGATCCAGAGCCCAGTGGAAGGGGCCTGGCCTTGATAGCAGGAGGGACACATCTGACTCAAACAAGGGGAATGGCAATGAGGGGAAGTGGCTGCAGGAGACTTGAGATCTAGTAGCAGGAAGTTGAGGCAGTTCCTACTGATGGCTCCTATTTTCTCAGCAAAGCAGAGGTGAAGTCCTCTGGGGAGAGATCAGGAGGAAAGTAAACCCTGAGAGAGTTCATGTGAGTGCTCAGAGGTGGGAGAGAGCTCTGTGCTTCCTATCCACCTCCGTCTATTTGTGTTGTCTAAAAGCTCAGAACCAGACACTGTGACCATTTAACTTGCTGTGTCTAATACCCTACCGGCCATCTGGAATTGTGTTTGAGACTCAAAAGCTTTTTTCTATGACTTTGATAATTCAAAAAATAAGAATATGAAACAGGTTAAGGTTGGCACAACACAGTTTATAAAGTTTATGTTCTACATCCTAATTTGGTGAGTAGCATCTGGGGTGTTAAAAGTTTGTAAGTGACCATCTAAGATACAATTATTGGTCTCTACTTGTCGAGAGCAAAAGATAAAGAAGGAAACCGAAGACTGAAAGAAAAAAATACTCTACAGGAGCAATAGCCCATGTGAACCACATCCTCATGTATCCTGAGGCCAAAAGAACTAGATGGTTCCTGGCTACCACTACTAACCATTCTGGCTAGGAACACAATAGATGGTCCCACATAGAATGAGAGGAAAATGTAGAACAAAACTCAAATTCTTAAAAAAAAAAAAAAAAAGATCAGACTTACTGGACCAGCAGAGACTAGGGGAACCCCCAAAGCTGTTGCCCTGAGATAGCCTTTAAACTTGGAAATAAAACCACTCCCGGAGGTCACCTTTCAACTAAATAATGAATTGGATCATAAAATAAATAATATCACCGGTGAGTACTGAGTGTTAGAAGAAAAAAAATAATCTATATGAGACCAAACGGTCAACATTTACCCTAAAACAAAGATGAGAAAGTAGGGAAGTTAGATTAATGGAAATGGAACAACCAGAATGGAAATGAAGAGAATGTTGACACATTGTAGAAAATACAGTAAGTGTCACTGAACAATATGTATAGAAATTGTTAAATGTGAACCTAATTTGCTGTGTAAATGTTCACCAAAAACACAATAAAATATTAAATATATATTTAAAAATGTTAGGGCCTTATTCAATGTATCCAGCTTATCCAAATTTTCAAGCCAAAGTGTATTAGTTGTCTGTAGTTATCAAATTATGATAAGGTCCATTTCAATCTAATTATCAGGATAACTGAGATGCAAATAAAAAAATGTAACTGTGGCCATTTCAACTGTGAATCGGTCATGGTCAGACATCGTGCTAAGCTCTTTATATAGCTTAGCTCTCTTGACTCTATAAAATATTAGGTGTTTTTGTCCTTTATCAATGAGGAAACTGAAGCCCAGACAAGTTAAGTAACTTGCCCCAACTCAGACAGCTATTAAAGACAGGGCCAAAATTTGAACCAAGGTAGATCTGACTATATAAAACCTGTGCTAGCAACCACTGCCCACCGCCTTCCCTGAGTCCAAGAGGGCTAACCCTGGTCCTCCAAGATCCAACCATCAGTTCTGAAGTTTTGCTGCTCTTCCAGAAAGCGATGGGGTCTTTATGAAAACAGAATTTCTGGTCTGCCTGATATCCCAGAGTTACCAATTGAGAAATCCGGTCAGATACACCCTCCTTTCCCTCAGCATCCCAACAATTGTCAGAATATTCGGTTTGGCTTGGTCTTTATCATCTCTCTTTATACTACAGTATGAAAGCCCTCCAGTGGGTCTACAGCCTGGAATTTCTTCAAACTAGTGGATGTTGTGGAAACCCTGGTGGCATAGTGGTTGAGAGCTATGGCTGCTAACCAAAAGGTTGACAGTTTGAATCCACCAGGTGCTCCCTGGAAACCCTGTGGGGCAGTTCTACTCTGTCCCATAGGGTCATTATGAGTCGGAATCGACTCAATGGCAGTGGGTTTTGTTTTGTTTTGTTTTTTCAGTGGGTGTTGTACCTAGGGGCCAGATGAACATTTCTAAAACACAGCTTTCATCATGTCACTGTCCTGCTCCCCGTTGATCTATAGGATGAAGACCAGACTCCCTGGCCCGGCATTCATGCACAGCCCCCAGTAATCTAAGTTATGTCAGTTAGAAACAGATTCAGCTGCACGTAATAGAAAACCCCAAATAACCATGATGTAAATAGGGTCACTAGGGGTCGGAATAGACTTCACGGCAGCGGGTTTGGTTTTTGGTTTGATAAACAGGATAGAGTCTCTCTCTTATACCTAAATGAAGGTCACATGTCAGCAGTTAACAACCTGTAATACGCAGATGACACAACTTTGCTTGCTGAAAGTGAAGAGGACTTGAAGTACTTACTGATGAAGATCTAAGACTACAGCCTTCAGTATGGATTACACCTCAACATAAAGAAGACAAAAATCCTCACAACTGGACGAATAAGCAGCATCACGATAAACCGAGAAAAGACTGAAGTTGTTAAGGATTTCGTTTTACTTGGATCCATAATCAATGCCCATGGAAGCAGCGGTCAAGAAATTAAATGACACATTGCATTGGGAAAATCTGCTGTAAAAGACTTCTTTAAAGTGTTAAAAAGCAAAGATGTCACTCTGAGCACTAAGGTACACCTAACCCAAGCCATGGTATTTTCAGTCACCTCACATGCATGTGAAAGCTGAACAAGGAATAAGGAAGACTGAAGAAAAATTGATGCTTTTGAATTACGGAGTCGGTGAAGAATATTGAATATGCCACGGACTACCAGAAGAATGAACAAATCTGTCTTGAAAGAAGTACAACCAGAATGCTCCTTAGGTGCAAGGATGACAAGACTTCCTCTCACATACTTTGGACATGTTACTGGAGGGGCCAGTCCCTGGAGAAGGACATCATGCTTGGTCAAGTACAGGGTCAGCAAAAGAGAGGAAGACCCTTAATGAAATAGATTGACACAGTGGCTGCAACAATGGGCTCATTCATAGCACTGATTGTGAGGATGGCACAGGACTGGGCAGAACTTTGTTCTGTTGTATATGGGGTCCCTATGAATTGGAACTGACTCAACAGCACCTAACAACAACAACAAACAGGAAGTCTCTCTCTTATACCTAAGTGAAGGTCGCAGGTCAGTAGTCCAGGGCTCCACAAAGCTGTAGGGGATCCAAGCTCATCACTACCCCATTCCTAATGCATAGTACTTGTCCTTGTGGCCTAAAATGGCAGCCAGAGCACCAGCCATCACATCCATGTCCTAGATAGCAGAATAGAGGAAGGGAAGAAGAAGGGTCAAAGAGGAACTTGTTCTCTTTTAAGGAGG
This sequence comes from Dugong dugon, assembly GCA_030035585.1. Taxonomy (NCBI): domain Eukaryota; kingdom Metazoa; phylum Chordata; class Mammalia; order Sirenia; family Dugongidae; genus Dugong; species Dugong dugon. The sequence goes on along the minus strand of CM057469.1, from coordinate 100,751,818 downwards.
TTTTCCAGAAGTTCCCATAGAACACTTCTACTTATATCTCATTGGCCAAAACCTAGTCACATGGCCACACACAGCTGCAAGGGAGACTAGGACAAGTAATCATTATTCTGAGAAGTCTACAACTAAGGAAGAGGGGAGAACAGATACAGGGATAGGACACCAGCAGTCTCATGCACTTCTACAGCTGCCCCATCACCAGGTGCTTCTCCAGGAAACCTCCCCAGCTGTCTGGTCTGTCCCTGTTTCCCAAATATGTGGGGGAACTCTCTCCTACAGTCCCCTGGGAGAATCCCAACCCCTATTTCTGTGCTCAGGCCAAGATTTGACTTCTTGCTAAAGCCTTTCCTGACCAAACCAACTTCTGGTGATCTTTCTTCTCTCTACAGAACCTCTTGGAAAAGGAAATAGAGCAGTGGAAAGTGTATGGACTTTGGGGTCAGACAGACCTAGATCTAGTCTTGTTTTTTCTCCTACTCCCTGTATGATCTTTGGTAATTTATAAGTCTTCTGGCAGGAAAGGACACCAAGGACCACAAAGGGGAATTTTGCAGAAGATTGTGAAGAATCTGGAATGGTGACCTCATACAAGTGCTTAAAGGCAATGCAGACCCAGCCAACCTGGGACAGTATCAGGCTTGCGGAATACAACTGAGTATCAGCATTAATTTAAAAAAATGGCGATCTTGAAACCTAGCATGCAGCACTGCCACAGGCTGGCAAGGACCTGGACCAGGCACCAACAGCACCAAAAAATAGGGCAAGTATGTGCTGGCCTGTGCAAAACCTGTCTTCAACAGCGACACCTTGTGGCAACAACTGAAACAACAGTGCTGGTGAGCTGGTTGGACAACCCCACTTTCTCCATCAAGGCTTTAAAAGCAGTCCTGACCTCTTAGGACTATGTACTCAGGATTCCAGAAAGTTTAAGGGGAAGACTCAGAGATAGATGATTAGATTTCCTGCTAATAAAAGTAGATGGAATTGGCAAATGTTGTGTTATATATACTTTTATAACTGGGGGAAAAGGATTAACGAGATTTGGCAATGAAAAAAAAGTAGACGGGAGTTATTAATGTTAAAAATAAATGTGACTGTATTTGCACCTCGAGGGAGTCATACGTCATACCCTGGGGCTGTCCCTAGAACAGAACTGAAAACATGGGGAGAGAGCGTTTCAGGTCGCCTGTTCTAGGCTGCCTGCTGTGTTGGGTGCTGTCTCCCAGAACTTCTCCGGCTCCACTTACAGGCTGGCTTCTGGGCCATGTGGTCCTGGCAGGGCCAGGGCAGGGACTCAAAGAACAGCTCTACAAGGAAGAATCGACCCTACAAAGCTGCCGCTAGGTCTCCAACTGATGGGATTATTTTCAAAATAAGGAAGATACAATTAATGTAGCTTGCTGGCTAGTTCCTCTCAAACGGTGACTTGGTTTGGTAAGTCTGTGGTTAGTTGTCAAACTCCTGGCAGGAAAGCCCATTTCTCTGTAATCAGATTGTAGAGGCCACAAGGGCGCTTCTGATACAGGAAGCGAGCCCTTTTCTGAGTGTTAGTTTTATTTGTTGCACGGTTTAGCAGATTAAGCACCCTGGGTTGAGAGTTTATAATATTTCTTCTGGGGGCCAGAAGAGTATTTAACAAAGGCATATTCTTTGTATAAACTGTCTCCAGAGCCCCGGCTAATGAATTCCTCAAGAAGCAGCACATGGCTCACTGTTGAGGGTATTGGGGAGAGAGAGGAGTCCGTGGGTGGTGCAAATGGTTAATGTGCTTGGCAGCTAACTGAAAGGTTGGAGGTTTGAATCCACACAGAGGTGCCTCAGAAGAATGGCCTGGTGATCTACTTTAAAAAAATCAGTCATTGAAAGCCCTTGGGAGCACAGCTGTACTCTGACACACATGGGGTTGCCATGAGATGGAGATAGCAAGTGGCACTGGGGTAGTGGGGTGGAAGAGCCAACAATACCACAGAGGTCCCGAACCATGACCCTCAGACTGAACTGGCCCTCAGATGTGTTTTCTTTGGGACATTTCACAAGAAAATTCAGATTTCTGGCTTCTTTTGAAAAACTGGGCAATCTGGCATCTGCGGGCTCCAACCTCTCACGGCAACAGGGAGCAGCCACTGCTGAGGGGCGATGGTGGTGTCCTGCTTTCCCAAAGTTGCCAACACCCCATTGTCTTATACTCGCCCACTTCACTTGTTTGTGTTACCTGCCTGCCTGCCCCATGAGGATTTGAACCTGTTCCTCCTGAAGTGGTGTGAGTCTCCCCCATAGACAGCAAAATCCTGCAAGATGGGAATGGTCTCTCTTTCATTTCCTGCTCTATCCCCAGCACTTAGCGTGAGTCCTCAAAAAACAAAACCTGTTGCCGTCGAGGTGATTCAGACTCATAGTGATCCTACAGGACAGAGTACAACCAAGGAGAGGCTGGTGGATTTGAACTGCTGTCCTTTTGGTTAGCAGCCAAGCTTTTAACCTCTGCGCCACCAGGGCTCCCTTTTCTTCCCCTCATATCCGACAGCCACTCCAGCACCTCCCTTCTCAAGCCGCCTTCTCTCCCCCAGGCAACCTGGTTTTCTTTTCTCCTCCTCTGCCTCCCTCTCTCACTTGGTCTTTATTACTAGATCTGCTAAGCCTCTTAGAGATGGTTGAGGAGGAGGGGAGAGAAATTGGGCTGGTAGTTACAGAATTCTCCTTGGAGAGCTGGGCACAGGTAGGAAGTCTATGAATTTGGCCACATTAATCATTTCAGTTAAGGTTCCTGGGTGGTACAAGTGGTTTCTGATCTGCTACTAACCTAAAGGTTGGTGATTCGAATCCACCCAGTGGTACCACAGAAGAAAGGCCTGGTGATCTACTTCCTTAAAGATTACAGCCAAGAAAATCCTATGGGTAGTTCTACTCTGTCACACGGGGTCACCGCAAGTCAGAGTCAACTAAACAGCAACGGGTTTTTTTTTTTTTTTTTTAAACCATCTCAATTGGGTCCACTTACACTAAAGAATTGAGAGGAAGTCTGTCTCCATCTCTTTTTTAGTTGTCAAATGCGTATTATCTTCCCTTTGGCTGTGCTTTCGTTTTCTGTTTCATCCTCATCCTGACTCAACCCTCAGAAGCCTCAACTCTGAGCTCCAGCCATATAGAAACCATGGAGAGGGAGGTCTGGAAGACGGAGCTGCAGCTGAAGTCAGGGCAAGAAGAGCCTCCTAGTAGGTCACATATACCCCCAAAGACAGCCATGTGGAAATGGAGAGTATTTCAAATGCAGCTGCCACAGCTTCCCGAGGGCCCAGACATCTGTGCTGACCCAGTGAGCACCCCTCTGCTTGAGGTTTGGGACAGAGCTTACAGGCATTGCCCAAACCCAGAGGATTCAGTATATTAGATACAGTGACTTGCTGCTGGTAAATTGACTCTCAAATAAATAAATAAACAAACAAAAGCTTTGATATCTAGTGTTTGTCGCTGCCTGTGGTGTAAATCTCCCAACCATGGTCAAAATCAAGCTGCCAGTGTGAAGTCACTGAACCCAGAGCTGGGAAGACACACACATAATAGAAGGCATAGCTATTGGGCTTCATTAAAAATGCTTCTGAACTGCATGTACACTGGGCACCAAGAAACCAGGTACTGGTCAGGACTGACCTTTATGGTCCTCCAGGAGGAGGCCGATGTCTGTGTATCACCACTCAATCTTGCAAGTAGCCCGCAACAAGCCTTTTCCCAATGAATCTTTGGCAAACATTTTTAAAATGTCTTATTCGTTAGGTCAGCTAATTTGTTTATTTTTCTGAGAGCTATAAAAGAAATAAGCATCCTTTATGGTTTATCCTCCTCCAGGATCAGTCATTCAGTGAAAGATCAAAAGAGGGATCACTCAGCAATCCCACTCCTAGGTATATTCCCAAAAGAACTGAAAGCAGGGACTCAAACAGATACTTGTACACCAACGTTCATCGCAGGATTATTCACAATAGCCAAAAGGTGGAGACAACTCAAGTGTCCATCAACAGATGAATGGATAAACAAAATGTGGTATACCCATACAATGAAATATTATTCAGCCATAAAGAGAAATGAAGTCCTGACATATGTTACATCACGGATGAACTTGAAAACACTGTTGTTATCGGGTGCCACTGAGTCATTTCTGACTCACAGTAACTCTGTGTACAACAGAACAAAACACTGCCCGGTCTTGCGCCATCCTCAAAATCATTCCTATGCTTGAGCCCATGGTTGGGGGCGCTGTGTCAATCCATCTCATTGAAGGCCTTCCTCTCTTTTGTTGACCCTCTGCTTTACCAAGCGTGATGTCCTTCACCAGGGATTGGTCCCTTCTGATAACATGTCAAAAGTATGTGAGACAAAGTCTCACCATCCTTGCTTCTAAGGAGCATTCTGATTGTACTTTTCCCAAGACAGATTTGCTCCTTCTTCTGGCAGCCCATGGTGTATGCAATATTCTTCACTGATACCGTAATTCAAAGGCATCAATTCTTCTTCAGTCTTCCTTATTCATTGTTCAGCTTTTGCAGGCATACGAGGTGATGGAAAAGACTGTGGCTTGGGTCAGGCGCACCTTCGTCCTCAAAGTAACGTCTTTGCTTTGTAACTATTTAAAGAGATCTTTTGCGACAGATTTACCCAATGCAATACCTCATTTGATTTCTTGACTGCTGCCACCATAGGTGTTGACTGTGGAGCCAAGTAAAATGAAATCCTTAACAACTTCAATCTTTTCTTTTCTTTTTTTAAAATGATTGTACTTTAGATGAAGGTATACAGAACAAGCTAGCTTCTCATTAAACAATTAGTACAATATTGTTTTGTGACATTGGTTACTAACCCCATGACATGTCAACACTCTCGCTTCTCAACCTTGGGTTCCCTATCACCAGCTTTTCTGTCCCCTCCTGCCTTCTAGTCCTTGTCCCAAGGCTGGTGTGCCCCTTTAGTCTCATTTTGGACAACTTCAGTTTCTCTTCGTTTATCATGATGTTGCTAATTGGTCCAGTTGTGAGGATTTTCGTTTTCTTTATGTTGAGGAGTATTCCATACTGAAGGGTGTAGTCTTTGATTTTCATCAGTAACTGCTTCAATTCCTCTTTGCTTTCAGCAAGCCAGGTTCATCTGCATATCACAGGCTGTTAATGAGTCTTCCTCCATCCCGATGTCCTGTTCTTCTTCATATAGTCCAGCTTCTCAGATTATTTGCTCAGCATACAGACTGAATAGGTATAGGTGAAAGGATACAACCCTGATGTACACCATTCCTGATTTTAAGCCACACAGTATCCGCTTGTTCTGTTCGGACAACTACCTCTTGGTCTATGTACAGGCTTCTCATGAGCATAATTAAATGTTCTGGAATTCTCATTCTTTGCAATATTATCCATAATTTGTTACAATCCACACAGTGAAATGCCTTTGTGTTGTCAATAAAACATAGGTAAGCATCTTTCTGCTATTCTCTGCTTTCAGACAAGATCCATCTGACATCAGCACAATGATATCCCGTATTCCTCGTCCTCTTCTTAATCCAGCTTGAATTTCTGACAGTTCCCTCTCAATGTACTGCTGCAACCACTTTTGAATTATCTTCAGAAATATTTACTTGTGTGTAATATTAATGACATTGTTTGATAATTTCCACTTTCTCTTGGATCACCTTTCTTTGGAACGGGCACAAATATGGATGTCTTCCAGTTGGTTGGCCAGGTAGCTGTCTTCCAAATTTCTTGGCATAGATGAGTAAGCATCTCCAGTGCTGCATCTGTTTGTTGAAACATCTCAATTGGTATTTGGTCAATTCCTGGAGCCTTGTTTTTCTCCAATGCCTTCAGTGCAGCTTGGACTTCTTCCTTCAGTATCATCGGTTCTTGATCATATGCTGCCTCTTGAAATGAGTGAACATCGACCGGTTTTTTTCGGTACTGTGATTCTGTGTATTCCATCCATCTTCTTTTGATGCTCCCTGTGTCGTTCAATATTTTGCCCTTATAATCCTTCAATATTACAACTTGAGGCTTGAATTTTTTCTTCAGTTCTTTCAGCTTGAGAAATGCCAGCATGTTCTTCCCTTTTGGTTTTCTAACTCCAGGTCTTTGCACATCTCATTATAATACTTTACTTTGTCTCCTCTGCAGTCCTTTGAAATTTTCTGTTCGTCTCTTTTCTTCATCATTTCTTCCATTCGCTTTAGATGCTCTACATTGAAGAGCAAGTTTCAGAGTCTCTTCTGACATCCATTTTGGTCTTTTGTTTCTTCCTTGTCTTTTTAATGACTTTTTGCTTTCTTCATGTATAGTGTCCTTGACGTCATCCCAAAACATTACCCTGAGAGAAATCAGTCAGTCATAAGAAGGATAAATACTATAAGATCCCGCTTGTAAGTAAAATATCTAAAATAGGCAAATGTACAGATCAAAGTTTATTCATGGTTACCAGGGGAGGGAGAGGAAAGGAAAGGGACACTCTTAGCTTACAGGGCACTGAGTTTCTGTAACGGTGAGAGAATAGTCTGGAAATGAACAGTGGTGATGGTTGCATAACATGATGAACATAAGCAATGTCACTGAATAGTACACATAAAAAAATGTCGAATTGGCAGATGTTTTGCCATATATATTTTTATCACAATGAAATAATAAAAAGAGGGGTCACTTCTTGAAATCTGGGCAATAGTTATATGTGTCATAATATTAGCCACCCACATTTATCACCTGACTCCTCTGCACATGCCCTGTGCTGTTTCACGTGCTTCACAGTCCTCTCAACAGCCCCACACGGTAGCAAGTAAGTACCTGGATTTCATCACTGATTGTGCACTCGGCTACTAACTGAAAGGTTGGCAGTTCAAAGCCACCCAGAGGCACCTCAGAAGAAAGGCCTGGTAATCCACTTCCAAAATCAGCCATTGAAAACCCTGTGGAGCACAGGTCTACTCTGACACACATGGGGTCACCATGAACTGGAATTGACCCAACGGCAACTGGTTTCTTTTGTTTGTTTGTTTTAAGAAAAAAAAGCCAGTTAGCGGACACAAGGATTTTTTAGCACTTAGAGTGTTTATTTTATACGTATTAAAAGAGCTCTTTTAGATTTTCTTAAACATAGACATTTGCCATATATCGCTTTCATGCATAGAAGAAAATACACGTGAAATAAATTGGTTAAGGTGTACCCCAAACGTCCTCACGTATAGGACCACCCTTCTGATCACTCTTTGGCTCCCAGTCATTGTGGTCCATATTCCCCCACAATGTCGTCCTCTGACAAGACTGTTTGGTGACGCAGCATGTCTGAAAAAAGGGCTCTGAGGTCTTCTCCCAGGCTGCTGACACCCGGTCTGCAAGCTTGTTTTTTTTTTTTTTTAATTTTTTTTTTTTATTGCCCGTCTGCAAGTTTTGATGTTCATGTCCAGGCAATGACAACTCTGTCACAACTGACATCTGCCTGACATACCTTTTCAATCCAATTTCAGAGATATTTAAGATGTGAAGGAACTGTCTCTTACAACTCTTGAAGTACGGTAGTACTCACTCAAAATATTCACACACTAGAGATGAGGTTCAGGAAGGTTTAATAACTTGTCCAAGGTCACCTTAGCTCCTAAGTGGCAGAACTGGGATTTGAACTTGATTACACTTGACTCCCTGTAGCCACTTTGCTGTACAGTGCCCTGGGTCAGGAGGAGGTCTCCAGGCCAGCACAGGCTTATCCACTGCCAATGGAGAGAAAACTACCTCATGCTGGCCCAGCGCACAGAGAATCCATATGGTTCACCACAAAGAGCAAAGGCAAAAGGATGGCCATTTTCACGGTTAAAGAACAGATTTAACACCATCCGTTGTTGCTACTGGGGAACCCTGGTGGCGTAGTGGTTAAGAGCTACGGCTGCTAACCAAAAGGTTGGCAGTTTGATTCCACCAGGCACTCCCTGGAAACCATTTGGGGCAGTTCTACTCTGTCCTATAGGGTTGTGCTATGAGTCGGAATCGACTCAATGGCAACGGGTTTGGTTTTTTTTTTTTAAGTTGTTGTTTTTGTGTGCCATTGAGTCGATTTTTGACTCATAGCAACCCCACTGACAGGGTAGAACTGCCCTGCAGGGTTTTCTAGGCTGTGATCTTTATTGAAACAGATCACCAGGTGTCTTAGGCATCTAGTGCTGCTCTAAGAGAAATACCACAAGTGGACGGCTTTAACCAAGAGAAGTTTATTTCTTCACAGTGAAGTAAGCTAAAAGTCCAAATTTAGGGCGTCAGCTCCAGGGGAAGGCTTTCTTTCTCTGTTGGCCTTCTCATCAGTGTTCCCCCGGACTAGGAGCTTCTCCGCACAAAGACCCCAGGTCCGAAGGATGCGCTCTGTTCCCGGCGCTGTTTTCTTGGTGGTATGAGTTCCTCCCTCTCTGCTCGCTTCCCTTTCCTTTTTATCTCTTGAGAGATAAAAGGTGGTGCAGCCCACACCCCAGGGAAACTCCCTTTACAATGGATCAGGGATGTGACCTGGGTAAGGGTGGTGTTACAATCCCACCCTAATCCTCTTTAACATAAAATTACAATCACAAAATGGAGGCCAACCACACAATTCTGGGAATCATGGCCCAGCCAAACTGATACACACATTTTTGAGGGGGCATAATGCAATCCATGATGCCAGGTCTTTCTCCTTTGGAGACCCTGGGTGGATTTGAACCGCCAATCTTTTGAATAGTGGCAGCGTGCTTAACCACTGCCACCAGGGCTCCTTTCAGACCCTCTAGGGTGTGTTTTTTGGTTGGGCTAGGATGGCTATAATTAAAAATAAAATTTTAAAAAAGACAAAAAACAAATAAAAAAATGAATAACAAGTGTTGGTGAGGATGTGGAGAGATTGGAATCCTTGAATATTGCCGGTAGGAATGCAAAACGGTGTAGCCACTTTGGACGACAGTTCAGCAGTTCATCAAAAAATTAAACATAGAATTACCATATGACCCAGTTATCCTACTCCTAAGAAGTCCTGGTGGCGCAATGTTTAAGTGATGGGCTTCTAATCGAAATGTCAGTGGCTTGAACCTTGCCAGTGACTTTGATGGAGAAAGACCTGGTAATCTGCTCCCATAGAGATTACATCCTGGGCAACCCTATAGAACAGTTCTATTCTGTCATATAGGGTCACTATGAGTCAGAGTCGACTTTATGGCATCTAACAACAACATCTTACTCCTAGAGAATTGAGAATATCTGAGAAAATTGAAAACATATTTATGCAAAAACTTGTATGTGAATGTTCACAGCAGCATTATTCACAGTAGCCAAATGTTCACCAACTGATAAATGGATCAACAAATGTGATACAGCCATACGATGGAATATTATTCAACCATAAAAAGGAATGAATACTAATACATGCTGTAACGTGGATGAACCTTGCCAACATTCTGCTAAGTGAAAGAAGCCAGTCACAAAAGACCACATATGGTATGATTCCGCTTACATCTGTTGTTAGGTGCCGTCGAGTCAGTTCCAACTCATAGCGACCCTACGTACAACAGAAAGAAACACTGCCTGGTCCTGTGCCATCTTCACAATTGTTGTTATGCTTGAGCCCACTGTTGCAGCACTGTGTCCGTCTCCTTGAGGGTCTTCCTCTCTTCCCCTGTCCCTCTACTTGATGTCCTTCGCTAGGGACTGATCCCTCCTAATAACAAGTCTAAATTAAGAGGGACAAAGTCTCATCATCCTCACTTCTAAGGAGCAGTCTAGCTGTACTTCTTCCAAGACAGATTTGTTTATTTTTCTGGCAGTCCACGGTATATTCAGTATTCTTCACCAGCACCATAAGTCAAATACATCAATTCTTCTTTGTTCTTCCTTATTCATTGTCCAGCTTTCACATGCACCTGAGGCAAATTGAAAATAACATGGCTTGCGTCAGACACACCTTAGTCCTCAAAGGGACATTTTTGCTTTTTAACACTTTAAAGAGGTCTTTTGCTGCAGATTTGCCCAATGCAATATGTCATTTGAGTTCTTGACTGCTGTTTCCACGGGTGTTGATTGTGGATCCAAGTAAAATGAAACCCTTGACAACTTAGAATCTTTTCCCGGTTTATCATGATGTTGCTTATTGGTTCAGTTGTGAGGATTTTTGTTTCCTTTATGTTGAGGTGTAATCCATACTGAAGGCTGTAGTCTTAGATCTTCATCAGTAAGTACTTCAAGTCCTCTTCACTTTCAGCAAACAAGGTTGTGTTATCGGCAGAATGCAGGTTGTTAATGAGTCTTCCTGCAATCCTGATGCTGCGTTCTTCTTCAGATAGTCCAGAATTGGCAAATCCATAAAGACAGAAGGTAGACTGACGGTTGCCGGGGGCTGGGAGCGTGTGTCAGGGGAAGAGATGGGGACTGACTACTAATGGGTGTTGTTGTGTGCCATCGATTCCAGCTCATAGCAACCCTATAGGTCACAGTAGAACTGCCCCTTAGGGTTTCTTAGGCTGTAATCTTTATGGAAGCAGATAGCCAGGCCTTTTCTTCCATGGAGCAGCTGGTGGGTTCAAACCGCCAACCTTTCTGTTAGCAGCCGAGAGCTGAACCAGTGAGCACCAGAGGGTTTCTTTCAGGGGGGATGACAATGTTCGAGAATTAGATGGTGGTAATGGTTTGTACAACATAGTGACTGTACAGAAAAGCACTAAATTGTACACTTTAACATGATTAATTTTATGTTATGAGAATTATTTGTCAACAAAATCATCATAAAAAAAGAGAAAAGAACAGATTCACGTCTCCTTTCACTCTCCTGTGGGATAATGAGCATGTCACTGGTCACCATGTGATGGTGACCACTGATGTGGCTTGGCCCTGCCGGCGAGGGAGCTTCAACATTCAGCTTCCGTGTGACCTGCAAGGATCTCGTGGAAGCGCAGTTTGTTTCCCTCTTGGCACCTCCAGTCACTTGCCATATTTTGGTATTGCTCTAAATCACAGGACCCAGACTGGTCTTTAATTACAGAGTGATTTCACAGGGCTTGCTGGCAAATACTGTAGAATTAAGGGAGCCACTAATGAAATAGAGCAACATTTTATCTGTTCTCAGGTGGCAGCTTTTAAAACACAATTAGTACCATGCAAGATATTTATTTAGAATTTTATCTCATTTATTCATTTCGTCTCCAAACGACTTTTGTACTTCCTGCTGCTTTTTACTCCTTCTCACGAGTATTTTCTCATTTTCAGTCCACTCTTTTCTTCCCCTTGGACTCCATGGAGCCAGGATAGCAGCGGCTTAGGGTACTGATTAAGGGAAGCAAACATCTTAAAGATTTTTGCCATCTCCCCCGACTTCCCAGCCCAGCTCTTCCCTCGCCAGGATGGAGGAAGGATTGGACATAGAAGAACCCTGTCACACCCCAAGCTAAAACCCTTGCGGGGAGCCTAACCATTGCCTACAGGAAAACAGCCCAATTCCTTGGCAAGGCGTGAAAAGTACTCCACACACTGGCTTCTCCCCTGCTGACCCTGGCTCCGGGCAGCTGTCTTTGCTAACCACTCCCCAATCTTGGGGGAGGCCTGGCACTTCCACCAGTAAAACCAGTTTCCATTGAGTCCGTTTCAACTCATGGTGACGCCATATGTGTGTCAGAGCAGAACTGTGCTCCAAAGGGTTTTCAATGGCTGATTTCTCAGAAGTAGATCACCAGGTCTTTCTTCTGAGGCACCTCTGGGTAGACTTGAACCTCCAACCTTTTGGTTAGCGGCTGACTGCGTTAACCATTTGCACCACCCAGGGACTCCGGGTGCTTCCACATCCCTCCTCAAATACCCGCTTGAGTGTCATGTCCTCTGTAAAGTCCTTCTTAGACGTTCTCCCATCACCCCACCCACTTTCCCACCCCAAAACAGAGTCCGTCATGGTGGTGGAATAACGCAGAAAAGGATAGCAACAAAGGTTGCACAAAATAAAGAATGTAGTTAAATCACTGAATTGTAAATGTGGAAGTTGTTGAATAGGTAAACATTTTGTTGTGTATAATTTCATTGCAATTAAAAAAAAACCATGGTCTCAGGGAACACCTAGCTCAATTGGAGTAACATAGTTTGTAAAGAAAATGTTCTACGTTCTACCCTGGTAAGTAGTGTCTGGGGTCTTAAAAGCCTGTGAGCAGCCATCTAAGATACTCCACTGGTCTTACCCCTTCGGGAGCAAAGGAGAATGAAGAAAACAAGATACAAGGGAAAGATTAGTCCCAAGGACTAATGGACCACAACTACCACGGCCTCCACCAAACTGAGTCCAGTACAACTAGATGGTCTCCAGCTACCACCACTGACTGCTCTGACAGGGATCACAATAGAGGGTCCTGGACAGAGCTGGAGAAAAATGGAGAACAAAATTCTAACTCACAAAAAAAGACCAGACTTACTGGTCTGACAGAGACTGGAGAAACCCCAAGATTATGGCCCTTGGACACCCTGTTAGCTCAGTAATGAAGTCACTCCCGAGGTTCACCCTTCAGCCAGAGATTAGACAGGCCCATAAAACAAAATGAGACTCATGAGGCACAACAGCCCAGGAACAAGGACAAGAAGACAGGAGGGGACAGGAAAGCTGGTATGAGGGAACCCAAGGTCGAGGAGGGAGAGCATTGGCATGTCATGGGATTGTTAACCAATGTCATAAAACAATATGTGTACTAACTGTTTAATGAGAAACTATTTGTTCTGTAAACGTTCATCTAAAGTACAATAAAGAAAAAAGAAAACAAATTAGAATTCATTTCTTTTGGGATCCCTTCGTCTATACAGTGACACCCAGCGTGGTCCACTGCCTGGCAGTCAGCAGTGAGTGTGTGTCCCCTCAGTTGTGGGATCCTCGAGGGCAGAGTGATGGTGTCATTTTTGTATGCCCCAGCACCACACCCGCATGCTGCACAGAGGAAATGCTCAACAAATGTTTGCTCAATGAAATCACTTCAAAGTAATTCTAAGTCGTTGCTATGCGAAGGAGCCATCAATGAATCAGTGTCCCTTAAGCCTCTCCTTCTGCCTGAGGACACTTAAGATTTATGTGCCCAGGCTGTTTCTGAAAAGTAGGGACTTGCATCAGTTTAATAAGGTTCCCCCATGTGCCAAGCACTGTGCTAGGTGCAGTGGGTGTTACAACCTGGTCCCTGTCTTAAAGGAATTTATTGTCCAGTCGCAGGAGATAAGATAAGCATCCACATGTTTATCATAGGATGTTGTTAGGTGCTATGGAGTTAGGTGCTCTGATTCACAGTGACCTTATGTATAGCAGAATGACCAATTGCCCTGTCCTGTGCCATCTTCATAACTGTTGCTATATCTGAGATCATTGTTGCCACTATTTCGTTGTTGAGTGCCTTCCAACCAGGAGGGCTCATTATCCATCACTAAAGTGGACAGTATTCTGTTGTTTCTATTAGCTAATTTTTGTTAAGTATATTGCCAGGCCTTTGTTCCTAGTCTGTTTTAGCCTGGAAGCTCTGCTGAAACCTGTCCACCATGAGTGACCCTGCTGGTATTTGAAATACTGGTGGCATAGCTTCCAGCATCACAGAAACACACAAGGCACCACAGTACAACAAACTGACAGATGGGTAGTGGTATTATAGGATTACCAGTTACCATCGAATCAGTTCCAGCTCATGGCAACTCCATGTGTACCAGAGTAGAACTGTGCTCCATAGAGTTTTTCAGTGGCTAAGTTTTTGGAAGTAAAACACCAGGCCTTTCTTCCCAGGCGCCTTTGGGTGGATTCGAACCTCTGACCTTCTGGTTAACAGCCAAGTGTGTTAACCGTTTGCACCACCCAGGGGCTCCAGTATCACAGGATAGCAAGGAGGAGAAGCTGCGTGTTTATAACCCACCTGTCTCTTAAGCTGAGTAGACTGTCCAGTGGAGGTCCTTGGTTGTTCTGAGCTCCTTGATGGAAGCAGATATGCAAGTTTAGGGAAAGGAGTTAGAGAAACTGAATTTTCCTCCACCACTAAGGGAGAAAAATGTGGAGCACCTCAAGTAATCCAGGAGGGAGGAGATCAAGTGCAGAGTTGGAAGGAGGAGAAAGGAAAGCAAGTGGGCAAGGTGGCAGAAAGTTCTGTGGCATGACCCCCACCCCTTAATCCCATAGCATCAGCAGTCTATTTAACCAGGAGCTGTTCGTGTGAGGGGAGGTTTTGTGTGAACCGGTAGAGGTCCGAATTTCATCTCTGACACTACTTGGCAGAATAAACTAAACTGCTCTTCAAAGTGGGAGCCCAAGAGGCATAAAGGGTCTTGAGAAATGAAACCACCTCCCTGCCCCCAGGAATTAGTAGAAATTGGGGTGAAGTGGAGGAGGGCTTTGGAATTGACTGGAATTTATGTGAGGAGGGATATCAACGTGATTTTATACAGATCTCAAGGGAAAACAAGCCTCCATCTGACCTTTAAGTTACAATATAAATCAGAGAAAGATAAATGTGAAACTTCTTTTTCAGTACAGTTGCTTAGCACTTTGAAACTGCTATGATGATGGTGGTGATGATAAAGACACACACAGAGGACTGTGTCCTGTCCTTCCTCACCCCTCCCCTCTAGTCTTAGTGCTGAATTGACTTTTGGAGTTAGTATAGCCTGAGGGACTTAATCATCTAGTGCTGCTGTCACAGAGTTTACCACAGGTGGATGGCTTTAACAAACAGAAATTAATTCTCTCTCAGTTTAGGAGGCTAGAAGTCCAAATTCAGGGTGCCAGCTCCAGGGGAAGGCTTTCTCTCTCTGTTGGCTCTGGGGGAAGGTCCTCGTCATCAATCTTCCCCTGGTCTAGGAGTTTCTCTGCACAGGGACCCCAGGTCCAAAGGCATTGCATTACCAGGGCTCTAGCTCCATTTTCTGCTTTCTCTCCGCACTACCTTCTTCCCTAGGTGTAGGCTTTACCCACAACCGAGCCTCCTTTTGACCAGCACCAAATGGGACACTTCCAGAGAGAAAAAAGGAGAACATCTTGCTCAGTTATGAAATAAAATTCCTTCCGTTCAGCCTGAATGGGCCAACTAAGCCCACATGTCCATTCCTGACCCAAAATGATTCCTAGTATCGTGCTGTGCACTGAGTCCCTCCATCCTCTGCACCTGCTGAAAAGGGGTTCTTAGTAAAATAACACATTGGAATCATGTTAAGAGGTACAATGGATATTAAAAGCAGAAAGTTTTGCCTTAATGGCGATCAACTCTGAAGACTATGAAAGTGTTAACCATCAACCTTAAAGCTCCCCAGTGCCCTTGAGGAGGGATCTGGGACCAGAGGAGGACCTTGACCTCACAGTAATAGACTGCCAGAGCAGAAGGCTAGAATACAAGGGGCTTCCCTTCTTGGCCTCATCTGAGACAGACTCTGAATGGATGGGATGGAAAAGGTAAGCAAATGCTGCTACAGCGTCTTCTGCACTCTGGGTAGTTTCTCACTGGGCTGATTGTTTCTGAAAATGGACTTCGCCAGCTCCTGTTTCCAGATTGAAGGCACAGCAGAGAGGTGACAGGAGATTCTCAAAAGAATGAGTGTTGTATGATTAGTAGATGTGGGTTAAAGACACGCTTACAAGGATCCACTTTCATTTTGTTCCCAGTGCAGTGGTGGTGGTAAGGTGATGAGGAGGCTTGCCTGTGGACAGTGTGAGGCCCTCCCGTCGCTGCGTTAACTAATCCCCAGCAACTCCCAGGTGCTCTGAATCACCACCAGACTCATGAGCTGGGCGTGCTTCCTACTCCCGCTCTCTGCCGGGAGGAAGCTGGAGGGTGGTGGCAGGGAGGAGAGGCGGAGCGGGAAATCTCCTCTGGCCAGGCAGGAAAATAGCATGATGCAGCTGAGCAGTCCCTACTCTTTGAATGGAAAATGTCTCTGTTGGACCTCCGTTTTGAGAGTCATCCCCTCCCCACCTCGTCCTGCCAGCAGGATGATGGTACAGCTGTCAGCAGTTGGGTCTGACTCATTCGTTTATCATCTCTCCCCACTCCTCTCCCCAGTCCCCTCCATCCAACCCCCCCCCCCCAAATGCCTGAGCACAGTCGACTATTTTAAGAACTGAATTCCCTGTCGGCATGACAACTTCCATGGCTACACCTCTCATCAGCTGCTGCCTGGATGAAGAAAAGACACCTTTCACCAGGCGCCCCGGCCAGCCCCACAGCAGAGGCCATTTAGGATCCAGCAGGGCCAGAGGGTGGACATCTATCTATGTCACATATGCTTCTTTGTGAGTCTGCTTGTTTTACAGCCTTTAAAAAATGTAAAAAACCATTCTTAACTTGCTGGCCATACAAAAAGACAGACTACAGCCTGAATCAACCCAAGGGCCCTAGTTTGCTCGGCCTCCCTGAAAGGACCAAAGCTACAGGTTTTCACACTGCCTGTATTTCTCGTTGTGGAAGTTTGAAGGGTTGGGAACAGGAAAAGAGCTGCTAGGGAAGACATGGCAGGGGGTTTTGGAAGAAGGACAATGTGGTTGAACGATGGTTTTTCAACATTTCCCCTGAAATATATGTGTATTATTACCCTTTAAAAGTTAACTTATTTTCTTCATGGGCTTCAAAATTAAAGTCTTAGGATATGCCATCTTCACCATACCCCCCCCCAGAAGATTGAGGATTACAATTTATGATTTCCATTTTTACAAATTGTGTTTATTTGATAACCTCCCCCATCATTCTTTGCAAACACCAGGTTTTCTCCAGAAATGTTGAAAAAAGGAATGTTTTGAATGTTCCTCTATTTGTCCTTTCTTCTTTAATTTTTTTAATTATAGAAAAATTTAAGCATACTCATAAGCAGAAAAGAGTAATTAAATGGGCCCCTATGTACCTGATATTACAGATTTCTTTTTAAGGGGTGTTTCTGTGTAAATTGGAGAAATGGTTTCTCCTTTTTTAAAAAGTAGGGGGAGAAAAGAATAAAACAATACATTTGTGGTTGGTGTTTGTATAGAATCCAGTTCTAGGTCATGCCTGAAAGTGATTAGTGAGGTAGAGGTGGGAGGGACATCTGTAGGAAAGAAAAGGGGACCACTCTTTGATGGTTACCATGGAAACCACTAGGTTGAGATGGTTGAGTTTGCTTATGGGGCAGCCAGGTTCCTGCTAATGGACTCTGGGTCAGACCTGGAGGAGAAACCCTCAGGCTGGTCCCCACGGAGGCCCTTATCCTTGCTGTCTCTGAACAATGGCCCCGCCATACTGTTATTAGTCTGAGGATATTCTCATGCTGAATTTCTAGGATTTGATCAAGAGAGAGACAGTTCCTTGTTTTGTTCCTCCATTTTAGGACTTCATTTTGTGTTGAGTAGGCCACAGTGGTAATCTGCATACTCACTTTGAAGAATTCTGGGATTTTAGAGTAGATAGCTTGAGTCCTGTTCACAACAATGCCAGAGCCCTGAGTGTCTGGAAGGACAACTGGGAGAACTTGTGGAGGTCTTGGGGTGCTGGTCCCCACATCAGAATGCCCAAAGTTTAACCAGTGACATGCACTCCAGCAGAGCAGAGTCCTGCCTAAGCCAACAAGACTCAGCAGGTGGGGACTCACATTCCCCTTCCTGAAGGACCTCGACCCTGACAGAGAACATCCATCAATCACCCATGTCCAAGGCTTGATTATTTGCTGTAGATTATTTGCATATCAGTAAGAAGGGGATTTAGGTTCAACCACTCTACGTACCATTCCTACTGTAACTACTCTCTATATCACCAACTAATGAGGTTGGGTGGAAGGTGTAAACAAGGTGCCATCACCCATAAAGGGTGTGCACAGAGGCAGAGGTGTGGCTGGAATTCGTCATCGAGGGATAAGTGTACGCAGAGGAGCAGGAAGAAGGCAGCTAAAGACCAAGGGTCCTCCTGGTGCTCAGGGCCCAGATCTGGGATCTCTAGGCTTTGGTCCCACCTGGGTGTGCTTCCTGTGCTCTGAAGGAAGATGGCGCAGGCAAGGAATGGCCACCAGTGGGCAGGAGCTGCTGGAATCTCAAGAATCTGGGGCTGTAGGAGGGAGCAAGGCAGGAAGGCTGGCTGAATACCTGGGGGTATACCCAGGCCCTTGACTTCTCCCCAAGGTGTTACTTGTTGTTGTTAGGTGTGGTCGAGTTGGTTCCAACTCATAGCGACCCTACGCACCATAGGATGAAACATGGCCTGGTCCTGGGCCATGATTACATGGTGTTACCTGGTAAGTAGTAATTACAGATATCCGGTGGGCAGCTGCTTACCTGCCGGTTGTTGGTGTTGTTAGCTCCTGCTGAGTCCCCCAAAGGAACTAAACGCAGCTCTGTCCTGCGCCATCTCCATGATTGGTTGCACATGGGACTGTTGTGATCCATGAGGTTTTCATTGGCTAATTTGCAGCAGTAGATCTCCAGGTCTTTCTTACTAGTCCATCTTTGTCTGGAAGCTCTGCTGAAACCTGTTCAGCAACACACAAGCCTCCACTGACAGAAAGGTGGTGGCTCTGCATACGGCGCATTGGCTGGGAATAGCATGGAAGATGAGGATTCTACCACTGAACCGCCATTGCTCCCTCTCTCACAAAATCAGAAGTTCCTTGAGGGCAGTGACTTGTTTTAGTCCCTCTGCTTCCCAACAGCACAGAACAGCTTTGCTCCTATCCTAGGCTGGCTGAGCCCAGTCAAGCGAATCTATTCTCACTCTGAAAAGCGGGAAGGGAGAACCAGGAGGAGGACTGTGGGCCGCTGTGGGAAGCTTCCAGGCAGCTGTTCTGGGAAGGAGTGGGAGAGCTAGATGACACAGCCTTGCTTGCTGAAAGCGAAAAGGACTTGAAACACTTACTGATGAATATCAAAGACTACAACCTTCAGCATGGATTGCTCCTCAACACAAAGAAAACAAAAATCCTCACAACTGGACCAATAAGCAACATCATGATAAATGGAGAAAAGATTGAAGTTTTCAGGGATTTCATTTTACTTGGATCCACAATCAATGCCCATGGAAGCAGCAGTCAAGAACTCAAATGACATATTGCATTGGGCAAATCTGCTGCAAAAGACCTCTTTAAAGTGTTAAAAGCAAATATGTCACTTTGAAGACTAAGGTGCACCTGACTTAAGCCATGGTATTTTCAATTGCCTCAGATGCATGCAAAAGTTGGACAATGCATAAGGAAGACCAAAGAAGAGCTGATGCCTTTGAATTATGGTGTTGATGAAGAATATTGAATATACTATGGACTTCTGTCTTGGAAGAAATACAGCCAGAGTGCTCCTTGGAAGCGAGGATGGCGAGACTTCATCTTATATAATTTGGACATGTTATCAGGAGGGACCAGTCCCTAGAGAAGGACACCATGCTTGGTAAGGTAGAGGGCCGGTGAAAAAGAGGAGGACCCTTGCTGAGATGGATTGACACAGTGGCTGCAACAATGGGATCAAACATAGCAACGATTATGAGGTTGCTGTAGGACCGGGCAGTATTTTGTTCTGTTGTACATAAGGTCACTATGAGTCGGAACCGACTCGACAGTACCTAACAACAACAACAATAACGTAACATAAAGTTAAAATATTTTAAATAACTATTTTCCAAAATGAAAAATGTTAGTGACTTGTGTGACACTATTTGACACTTACGCAATTTTTTTAAATGTCTAGTTTAATAAAGACAGGTGGTATCTCGTATCTGCTTCTGCATTCAGTCTGTTGTGATATCAGACTGAGTTTTCCCAAAGCACATAGCTTTGTATACTCATGATAGAATGAGCATGAAAGGCAAATAACATCTTAGCATCTGTTATAGATTGAATTGTGTCTACCAAAAATGTGTGTCAACTTGGCTATGCCATGATTCCCAGTATTGTATGGTTGTCCTCCATTTTGTGATCTGATATAATTATCCTACGTGTTGTAAACTCTAACCTTTATGATGTTAATGAGGCAAGATTAGAGGCAGTTATGTTAATGAGGCAGGACACAATCTACAGGATTAGGCCGTATCTTGAGTCAATCTCTTTTGAAATATAAAAGAGAGAATCGAGAAGAGAGGAGAGGGACCTCATTACTACCAAACAAGAAGAGCCAGGAACAAACTGCATCCTTTGGACTTGGGGTTCTTGGGCTGAGAAGCTCCTCGACCAGGGAAGATGGATGCCGAGGACCTTTACCCAGAGGCAACAGAGAGAGAAAGCCTTCCCCTGGAGCTGGTACCCTGAATTCAGACTTCTAGCCTCCTAGACTGTGAGAGAATAAATTTCTGTTTGTTAAAGCCATCCACTTGTGGCATTTCTGTCGTAGCAGCTCTAGTTAACTAAGACAACAACTATGAAAGTAATTTCAACCTTGCCAACACCTTGCCCATTTTGATATTAAGTGGTGTATGAAACACATAAGTTATTTTTGGGTAAGATTTGGGATGCTTTTTGTAAAAGGAAGGTGCCTTTGGATGAGAGCTGAGGGCCAAGTTGCCCTCAAGCTCACCTACTGGCAAAGACACGGGCTCCACAGCCAGTGGTGTGGGGAAGCAGGGCATCACCTGGTGTAGACATGCGCATGTGGTGTGTCCACCCGCAGCCTGTGAGTGATAGAACCATATTGCAGCTGACTCTTAACTGCCTGCTGTCCTGGACTGCAGCCACTGAGTGGTGGCCGGGCTCCCTTTCTTGAGACCAGAAATATACCAGAAGTTTGATTTTTCCCTTGGAGAGGTTCTTGGTTTCTCTGATTCAGACACTCTGCTAACTTTGAACCAATTTCAGTGGGTCCTTCCAGATCCAGAAAATAACTCAACACAATGGCCTCTGAATCTCCATTCCCCTAAGGGAAGAACCCCATGGTCTGAACTAAGAAGTAATGTGGGGAGACTTCCCAAGTCGTAGTCACAGGTCAGGAAAGTTCCTTCCCAGTTAATTCTCTTCAAGGGTACTACACCTGTGTGATTATCATAATCATCTGAGGAACATCCTAAGAACGTCCTAAGAATACTGATTCCAGAGCCCACCTCAGATTGACCAGGAGCAGAGCCCAGCTTCTAAAGCTCCCAGCTGATTCTGATAACCCCAGGCTTAGGTGCCACTGGTTTCCTCTATCCCATCTACCAACTCTACAAAGGCTCTCCATCCTTTAAAAAATCAAAACCCAAAACATTTGCCTTTAAGTCGATTCCAACTCATGGCAACCTCATGTGTGTCAGAGTAGAACTGTGCTCCATATGGTTTTCAGTGGCTGATTTTTCACCTCGATGGACTTGAACTGCCAGCCTTTTGGTTAGCAGCCAAGCATTTAGCTGTGCACTATCCAGGGCCTCCTCTCCATCCTTTGGTGCCTTGGAATCAACTGGGGAACATAGTTAAATTTTTAATTCCCCAGGCTCAACTCTCAGAGAGTCTGGGGTAAGGACCAGGAATGTGTTTTTAACAAGTAACCGCGATGTAAATGGACAAGGACCTGTAAGGGACGTTGCCTTAGCAGAGTTATTGCAGCCATGTACTACAAGTTATACCACAGAGTGACTTCATGGCCCCACCCAGGATCTATACAGCCTTAGCCTTACCCTCCTTATCATTTGAGCAGACCCATCTTGAGGGCCTACATTTAAACTCCTGGGCTTACAAATCCCATTTGATGAATACTCTTCCTCCCCACCCCAGAACTATGCACTCCAAGAAGATCCCCTTCTCCTCAAACTCCAACAAGCTTCCAGGCCTGCCTGACCCTGGTTATGTCCACATTCCCACACTCGCCCTGTCCACACTTTTCTACCAGCCTTTGGGCCAATGTGTTTGTGGATGTACGCATCCATCTTCAAAGAGCCAAGCTAAAGGTGCAACAGGAACAAAGGCAGACTCATGAACTCAGCTTTCTTCATAACAGGAGCCTGTTCGCTCTTCTACTTCCTAGTTTTGTGGGTGAGATTTCAATCCCATCATCACAGAGAAGGCTCCTACCCGAAACCACTAGTGTGGACAGCCACCTGTCTGACCCGCACAGATTTTTCTAACGGGACAGCTGGAGCTTTGCCCTCCATGGGAACCATCAGAGGAACCGGGGTTCTTCACTGTCAGCTTTAGAAGACTCAGTGCTGGGAGAGACGCCATGAACATGGTGAACATTCACAAATCCAGGGTCTCCCCCTAGCCTGAATACCTAGTCTTCTCTCATGCCAGTTACATCTGAATCCCTCGTGATGGCCTTGGGATTGTAGTCAGCAGCAAGGCTGAGGAGCACTTCCCTACTCTCAGTTCTTAGGAACACCTTCCCGTTGGCCCTCATGGGTTGACTTGGTTTGGAAGTCATCCAGAAGTTGGTCTCACCCATGAAAAAGAAAATCTATCAAATGAAGTACTCATTCATTCACTTGTTCGTTCATCAAACATTTATTGAGCACCTAACATGCTAGGCTTGTGCTAAGTTTTAGAGAGAAAAAAAAAGCCAGTTGCTGTCAGAGCTTATTCCAACTCATGGCGACCTCATGGGTGTCAAAGTAGAACTGTGCTCCGTAGGGTTTCAGTGGCTGATTTTTTGGAAGTACATTGCCAAGCCTTTCTTCCCGTCTCCCCCTGGGTGGACTTGAACCTCCAACCTTTTGGTTAGCAGCTGAGCACGTTAACCATTTGCACCACCTAGGGAGTCCCCAAGTTTTGGAGATACTAGGTTGAAAATAAAACGCAGGTGCTAGCCTGAAAAAGAGGAGCGGAATGAAACATGTAAACTAACAACTTCAGGGAGAGCTCAGCTTGTTCCCCAGCATCCAGGCCCATCTTGGAGGACGGGGATGGGGAGGGCTTTGTGAATGACTGAGGGTATTTTTGGGAAACAAGTATTCATCCAAGGCAATTTCTCAGCACCTATGGGAGGGGCAATTTCAGGTACAACACGGGTTCCGTGTCCTGTGAGTGCCAGCACTTTTAAAGCACAAGCTCTTAAGTTCTTCATGTCATGCTTTATAGGCTCTGTGGGAGGCACGGCTGTTACCCCCATTTTACAGATGAGGAAACAAACTCAGAGAGCTGAATAAGCTTGTGTGAGTCCCCCAGGAAGAAGAGCTGGAAACAAACCTCAGGTCTGTCTGACTTCACTACCCTGACCCAGTGCTAGAGAGAGGGACTTCAATGAAAGAGCTGGAAAAAACCAGAAAGGGCCATTTTACTGACAGCTCCGTGGGGCACTGTAAATGCCAGGTGCCACCAGCACAGCAGGCAGCTGGGGTCTGGCAGTGACAGCAGTGTTGGGTGGGGGCTGTGAGGCAGCTGTGGAAGATGATGCTGGTGGCCTCAGCAGTCAAGGTGGGCAGCTAGCAATCACCTCGTGGGCATAATATCTGACATTTACTGGGCACTTGGAGTCCCCATGTGGCACAAATGGTTAAGTACTGGACGACTAACCAAAAAGTTGATGGTTTAAACCCACCCAGAAGCTCCCTGGAAGCAAGGCCTGGTGATCTGCTTCCTGAAGGTCACTGCCTTGTAAACCCTATGGAGCAGTTCTACTCTGAGCACATGGGGTCGCCATGAAACCGAATTGACTCTACAGCAGCTAACAGCATTGGGCACTTGCTGTATTCTACTCACTGCCTAAGCACTTGATATGAATTAACTTATTTGATATTCACGACAACCCCTAGTTTTACAGATTAGGAAACCGAGGCACTGAGAGGTAAAAATAACTTACCTAGGGTCAGATACCAGGCAAATGTCAAGCTGAGATTTGAACCCGGGCACTTTGACTACTGAGCTTGTACACTTAAGCACTATGTTATGCTGCCTATCTTTGTTGTATATAAGAGCTATACTGCTTTTTAAAGTGTTTTGTTTTTTTGGTAATGTTACCCAGGAAAGAAGAGAGCAAGTGTGGCAGATTGCAAACATGGCCACAATACTTTGAAGCTCTTTCCATCAGGAGGTTGATTACCCCAGTCCTTGAGTCTGCCCAGGCCTTACGACTTGCTTTGACCAATAGGATGCGGCAGAAGTGAGGATGTGGCAGTTCCAAGCCTAGGCCTCAAGGGGCCTTGTAGCTTCTGCTCTCCCCATCCTACCACAGGAACAAGCCAGGGCTATGCTAGCCTATTGGATGAGAGGCACGTGGCCTAGTTAGCCCTTCACCCCAACCGACAGCCTGCCAAGCATCAGATGAGGGCATCCTAAACCATCCAGCCCCCAGTCGACCTGCCGGCTCACCATGACACGCAAGTGAGCTCAGCAGAGATTAGCCAAGCTGGTTCTAGCCAGAAGGACCACCCAGCCTACCCAGAGAGTCCTGAGCAAACAACTGTTTATTGTTTTAAGCCACTAAGTTTTGGGGTGCCTTGTTATGTAGCCATAGATACCTGATACAGCAGGAAACACCTCAAAGAGAGGGAAGATGTGAAGTTGGAAGAACACTCACCAGACAATACACATAAGCAGACACCCTTCAGGCAGTGAAAAGAGGATTCAGAGGAAAGAATAAGGTGGGGTCAGGGCTGGATTATCTAATAAGCAAGGTACACACAGGCTTGCTAGTGCATATTTACTAATCTGTAGTGAACAATTTTACCTGTGAAATTGTGAAACCCATGTGAAATTGTTCATTACAGCTTAGCAAATACACAAAAGTAAGCCCATGAGTACCTTGTTTAATGTAACTGGTGCGTACCTTGCTTACTGGTTAATCTGCCTCTGGGTGGGGGTAAGAACCTGTCTGGGTCTCTCAGAGACCCAGCTCCCCCACCTCCTCCAGCTTCAGCCAGATGGAACAGTGGCATAAAGAGAAACGCCAGATAGAGAGGTAAGCTGGCAGCAGGAGTAATCTGCTGGCTTCTCATAGAAGACTTGGGAAGAGAGTACCCAACCAGCACAGGGTGACCTCCTCTTGACAGATACAGTGGTGTCTCATGTTGGGTGAAGAGAGGCCTTGGGAGAGCCCCCTTGAATCTTCCTGGGGTCCTGTGTGCCATGGAAGAGATACAGATATTCCCAGTGGGTCACCGCAGTGATCCAGACAATAAGATGTTGTGAGCCTAAACTTAAGCAGTGGCTATGAGGATGAGAAGTGGAAAGACTAGAGAAATGTTGAGCATGTACAAGGGACAAGAAAAACTTGGAACCAACTGAGATGGAGAGTATGGCCACTGGAGGTGGGCCGTCCTAAAATAACACCACTATTTAGAGTAGAAAAGGATGCCCAGGGCATGTTGTTGTTGTTGCTGTGTGCCCTTGAGTGGATTCTGACTCATAGTGACCCTATAGGACAGAGTAGAATTGCCCCATAGGGTTTCCTAGGCTGTAATCTTGTGGAGCAGATCTCCAGGTCCTTTCTCCAGAGGAGCAGCTGGTACCAACAGTAAGCAAAAAGAAAGATAAGACATTAAATGTCATCACCCTATATAATAAGTACATATCATGGTATAATCTTGGCCTTTTGTTGATGATATTGGTGATTGTTTTTAAAAAGAACAATAGCTAGCTTTTACTGAGAGATTATTGTATGCTTATACTAGGCTCTGTTCTAAGTACTTCACACATTAATCAATGTATCTAGTCTTTACAACAATCCAATTAAGTGGGTACTTTTATTCCCTAATTTCATAGATGAAGGTGGTGATTTTTGTCGTTGTTATTTTTCTTTTAAATGTAGCTGGCCATTTGCCCTTGTTTTAAAGCGTTACCCTTCCTTGAGGAATTTTCATTTAAAAAAGAATCAAAGCTTGCAGATAAAGAGATGGTGCTTTATTCATAGAATTTCAGGCATCCGTTGAAAGTAGAACAAAAATTTTTCTTTTACGCTGGCCTCTTGGCCTAGGCGCCAGCCACGAAACCCCAGACAGCATTCCCCAGGACTTTGGCGTTGGACATTTTTAATGGCTCTCCTCCAAAGTTGTCCCCGTGTTTCTCAGGCTTGGGGAGAGCGGGTCTCCCCAGGCTCTCTCTCCAGCTCTGGAGGATAGGGGGAGCGGTCTAGTCCCGCGCGGCCGCCAGAGGGCGCTGCGCCGTTGCCGGGCGCGCCGCGGCTGCCTGGGCGTTTGGCCTGGCGTGGGCATTTTTATGTTGCTTAAATGCCAGCGTTTACAACTCACTTCTTTCCCAAACATGTTTCTGATTTACCCGGCATCTCTTCTACGTGAAAAACTTACCGGGGGTATTGGGAGGGGGAGGAAGGCAGCAAATTGTGGAGTGCGAATTCTATCCGCACGCATATTTTCCTTTCGTTCCAGGGTGGGCAAAAGGGGTTTTGACACCAAATAAGACAGTTTTGTCCCAGAAACCTTTGGGATTGAGGCAGAGCAACCAGCAAATGATCCCAGACCCTACTCTCTGTTTAAGACAGAGGCACACTGGAACAAACACACCCGAACCTAGCAGCCCTGAAAGTAATTCTCCGGCTAAGAACCAACAAGCCCGCAGGCTTTCCTCTCCAGAAAACGGGCTTCGCTTCCGGCCAGCCAGGCTCGGTACCTGGTCCCCGAGCAGGACAAAGTTGGGCAGAATCGGCGGCGCTCAGCGGAGAGGCCACGCCGGGACCGAGCCAGCGACCGCGCCCTGCGCGCGTGCGGCGCCTCCTGCGAGCGAAGAGACGCGCGGGCGGGGCTCCCCAGAGTGACGTTGGGTGGGGGCAGGGGCCGGGCGCTTTGGGGCAGCTGTGCGGAGCAAAGAGTGGGTGGGTGGCTGGGGGGAGCAGAAGGCAGGAGGGAGAGGAGACTGAGCGTCCTGTCTGATGGGGAGGGTGGAGGGGGGCGCGGTGCCTCGTGCTTGGGTCGGGTGGGCGCTAACCTGACAGCCACCAACAGAAGTCAGGGAAAAGACCTAAAGACATTATTTAGCAGCTAGGAGAGACAGCTCCCGATCATCGGGGTGGGGGCTGTGGTGGGGTCCTGGGGCTGGTGTCTGATTGGCAGCAAGGCTTCTGTTTTTCAGACAAGAAAAAAAAAAAAAAAAGCCCTGTCGCCTGAGGTGATTTCTCAGTCACTTCTCTTCTGCAGGAAGCTGCTTCTTGTTGGAGCCTCCTGGGATTGGCAGAGTTAAAATCCTTTAACCCAGGATGCCTTGGGCCTTTTGTTCAGCCTTGACAATGGAATTGGGTGGAGGGGGCTGGGAAGGCAAGTAGCTGGGTCTGGGTGTATCTGTGGGGTGGGGGTTTGTGAAGCTTGTGTTCAGTCACCGGGTGAATGAAAGCAATTTAATGGGGGGTGGGAGAGTTGTGATATAAGGAAGCCCAAGGGCACAGGGCCCCAGCTCGTTAACACATGTGTATAAGTGCCTGCTGTCTGCTCCGCAAATCCTTAATTACCCAGGGAGAACTTCTGAAACCAGGAACTCAATATTGGTCCCTAAAAGGTTAGGTAATGGGTTTTTCTTGCAACTGAAATCCAAGACGACCAATCTCTACCTCCTCTGGGCTCCCAGATTCTTCTAGATGTCTTTGTTTTCTAAAATTCTGGGCTCTCACGGGAGAGCACTTAGTTAAGAACACTCAAAAATGCACACCCTTCAACCACATTAATCATCCTAAAACCATTGCTTTGAATATATCCTGTCCGTGATCATAATCCTCAGCGGCACCCTGCTAACTCCTATGACTTGGAGTGACATTCAAGGACTCCCACCATGTAGAATTTCCTCCCCCTACTCCCTATGTGAATTCTCCCTTCTAGCCAGCCTGGCTCCTCACAGTCTTGGATATAGCTTGAGCTCTCCAGCCTCCATGTCTCTGGTGGTTCCAGTCACATTTCTAGGACACCTCCTCCCTCCATCTTTGAGATCTAGCCAATCATGTCCCTTCTCCATTTGGTTCTGGCGTCAGTCAGCATGCATTTGTTGAGAGCCCACTATGTGTAAAGCATGATCTGGGCCCTGGGAATACATTAAAGGCCAAGACAAAGACCTGCCCTGAAGGATTGTATATTTTAATGGGGAACAGAGAGTAGACCAAGCCAAACAATTTCACATGCTGCTCAGTGCTACAAAAAAGCTAATCTAGAGTAATGTGATAGAGCTGAGGTGTGTGCTGGGCTTCTGGGTGCTGCTTTATTTAGCCAGGAGAGGCCTCTTTGAGGAGGTGACATTTGAGACCTTATGGGTGGAAGGAGGCAGCCATGTGACAATCTGGGGAAGACTGCTCCAAGCAGAAGGGATAAAACTAGTGGCCATCAAGTCAATTCTGACTCATGGTGAACCCGTGTGTGTGTCAAAGTAGAACTTTGCGCCACGGTGTTTTCAATGGCTGATTTTTTGGAAGTAGATCACCAGGTCTTTCTTCTGAGGTACAACTGGGTAGGCTGGAACTGCAAACCTTTCAGTTAGCAGCTTGAGGGTGTTAACTGCACCACCTAGGGACTCCAGCAGAAGGGATAGTAGGTGCAAAAGCACTGAGGCAGAAGTGTACTTGTGTTCAAGAGACATTATGAAGGCTGTGGGGCTGTAACAATGTGAACAAGGAGACTAGAGGAGCTTTGGGGATGTAGGCAGGGGCCAGATCATCTCAGTCCTCATGGGCCAAGGTAAGAAGTGGAGGATTATCTTGGTTATCTCGTGCAGCTATAACAGAAATATCACAAGTAGATGGCTTTAACAAAGAGAAATTTATTTTCTCACAGTCTAGGAGGCTAGAAGTCCGAATTCAGGGTACCAGCTCCAGGGGAAGGCTTTCTTGTCTCTGTTGGCTCTGGGGGAAGGTCCTTGTCATCAGTCTTTCCCTAGTCTAGGAGCTTCTCAGCACAGGGACCTTGGCTCCAAAGGACGTGCTCCCCTCCTGTTTCTTCATTCTTGATGGAATGAAGTCCCCCTGTCTCTCTGCTTGCTTCTCTCTTTTATATCTAAAAAGAGATTGACTCAAGTCACAACCTAATCTTGTAGATTGAGTCCTGCCTCATTAACATAAGTGCCTCTAATCCTTCCTCACTGATGTCATAGAGGCAGGATTTACAACACATAGGAAAATCACCTCAGATGACAAAATGGTGGATAATCACGCAATACTGGGAATCATTGCCTAGCCAAGTTGATGCACATTTTTGGGGGACACAATTCAATCCATAACAGGGTTTTATTTTGGTTGCAATGGTGGATCGTTCTTGCTGCTGTCCAGAGCGTGACTAGGAGCAGAGGAGAACAGTGAAGATGCTGTTGCAGAAGTTCTAGCAAGAGGACGTAGAATCATGGTTGTGGCAATGGAGATGGTGAGATGTGGTACTGGTTTCTGGATCTGTTTTGGAGGTGGAATAGACAGGACTTCTGGATGATCTGACTTAGCAGGAAAGAAAGGAGTCAATGATGACGTCTCCCTTTTTAGGCTAACTGGATGGATGGCAAGCCCATGCTGCAGGACCAGTAGTTGTGACTTGGCCATGCCAAGACCTATCAGGCATCAGGTGAAGATGTGTAGACAGATTTGAGTGGAATTCAGGGGCATCTCACCTTCAGATTTCAATTTTGGAACCAGCATGTAGATGGTATTCAAAGCTGTGGGCCTAGATGATTCCACCTGGGAAGAGTGAGGATAGAACATTATAGAGGGCTGAGACTGGGGCCACTCCAGCATTTAGAAATCTGGTGGAAGAAAAGTCAGAAAGGAGACTGAGCAATTAGCCTGTGAAGTTGGAGAAAAACCGAAAGATTGTGGTTACAAGGAAACTGAGCAAAGAAAGTATTTCAAGAAGGAGGCTGTATTGGTCTGCTATTGCTGGGTAATGAACAACCACTAAAATCCCAGTGGCATACAACAGTAAATATTTATTTTACTCATATATCTGCAGGTCACCTGGGGGTCAGCTAGACTAGGTTGGCCTTGGTTGGGCAGCTCTAAGCTGCAGTTGTGTTCTGAGTCAGCTCTACATACATGTCCCTCATTCTCCTCGGACCAGCAAGCCGGCTAGAGCATGTTTTGTCCATGGTGATAACATAGATGCAAGCAATGCCTCCTTAGGCCCGGACTTGGAACCGGCACAATATTACTTCCTCTCACATTCCATTGGCCAGAGCAGGTCACATAGCCAAGCCCATGTCAAGGGCCAAGCGAGTAACATACTCTATACTCTACCTGTAGTGGGACAGACTGCAAAGTCACATGGGAGGAGACAGACGAACAGGAAGGAATGACAAAAATTGGGACCAAGAATTCAGTCCACCACAGAGGCAGTGGTCAAATGTGTTCAGTGCCACTCAGAGGCCAGATAAGATGAGGACAGTGAATTGGCCAGTGATCTATGCAAGACATAGTCCTTGGTGTGTTAGGTAAGATCTATTACAACAGAATAAAACAAAAAACCAAAAAATCAACCCTGTTGCCATTGAGTCAATTCCAACTCATAGCAACCCTATAGGACAGAGTAGAACTGCCCCATAGAGTTTTCAAGGGTGTAATCTTTACAGAAGCAGACTGCCACATCTTTCTCCTGTGGAGTGGCTGGTGGGTTCGAACTGCCAACCTTCCGTTTTGCAGCCAAGCGCTTAACCACTGCACTACCAGGGCTTCTCTATTTACAACAGAATAGTAGAGATAAAATCCCCATTGGAGTGGGTGGAGGCAAGAATGGGAGGTGAACTGGAGATGTCAGTATATAAACAACCCGCTCCAGAACATTTGCTCTAAAGAGGAGCAGAAAAATGGTGCAATAGCCAGAAGGGGATGTGAGGCTAAGGGAGATATGCTTTCTAATTTAGGCGATATTAAACCCTGTTTTGGAGTCCCTGAGTGGCGCAAATGGTTAAGCGCTCAGCTACTAACCAAAAGGTTGGCAATTTGAATCCAGCCAGAGGCATAGGAAGAAAGGTCTGCTGGTCTGCTTCGAAAAGGTCACCAAGACAAACAAAAAAAAAACCCAAACCCGTTGCCATCAAGTCGATTCCGACTCACAGTGATCCTATAGGACAGAGTAGAACTGCCCCGTAGGGTTTCCAAAGAGCTGCTGGTGGATTCGAACTGCCGACCTTTCGGTTAGCAGCTGAATGCTTAACCACTGCACTACCAGGACTCTCAGAAGTCGCAGCCATTGGAAATGCTATAGAGCACGGTTCGACTCTCAAACACATGTGGTTGCTATGAGTTGGAATCAACTTGATGGCAATTTTTTTTTTTTTTAAGTCCTGTTTTATTTTAATGGGAATGATCTAGTAGAGGGGGAGAAGTTGATAATGTAGGAAAGGAGAAAACATTTCACTGGTGAAAGGGGACGGGCCCAGGGCACATGTGGAAACACTGGCCACAAACGAGTGGAGGAAACGCAGAGCTGCAGGCATTCTGATGGCTTTGGTTGGAAGAAGAGGCAATTGGTCTGATTGTATCTACTTTCTCTATGAAGGATAATCTGAGTTCAGACTGAGAGTGAAAGAGGAAGGGGTGCTGAAAATATGTGGAGAGAGGAGAAAGTATGAAATCATTGCAACATAGAAAGGGAAAATGAATTTTCCAAGAAACTATACTGAGATTGTCCAGTAGTTCCAATGGCCATTTGAGATTTCTGGCCATAAATTTGAAGTGAGTCCATTCAGAGTAGCTGTGTGATTGTCTTCAATGGAGCTTCAGTGCACTGTGAAGGAAATAGTTTGATTTAACCACAGTTGGGGTTGTACCAAGTGAATATAATGGAGATAGAAGAGTGTATGAGAGTTAAGAGTGTTTGCAAGAGAGATTTCGTCTGCTGGATCACGGAATCTAAGCCGGATGAGAAGTGAAGACCTGGGCCGGGGGAGGGGACAAATAGTGAAAAACGAAATGCACTGGAGCTCTCAGGTGGGAGAATTGCTGGAGTCAAAAGTACTAGAACACTAGAGCTGGAGGGTTGGCAGGTGATGGGATCTTTAAATCTAAATTTTTTAGAGGCGATGTCATGTTTTAAGGTCTAGGGTATGGCCAGAAGGCTCAGGTGGCCCAGAAGGAATATATTGTTAGGGCTATGGAAGTCAAAGGAGCCCTGTGGCTCAACAGTTAAGCGCTTGTCTGCTAACCAAAAGGTTGGCGGTTTGAACACACCCAGTGGCTCCGTGGGAGAAAGACCTGACAATCTGCCTAGAAAACCCTAGAAAATCAGCGGGGGTCGCTCTGAGTCAAAGATCTATTCAACGGCACCTAACAACAACATGGAAATCAAGAGACTTAGGGGCCGGGATGTTGGGTGGATCATCAGCCTAGATGTTGAGGTCACCAAGAATGATGTCAGTAGAGGAAAAAGAACCTGGTGGTAAAGTCATCAAGGGATGAGGAAGTGACCAAGAAAATGATAGGTGACACTAACTGGGAGGAGTGGTGGGTGGTAAGCTCTGATGACATGCATTCCAAAGGAGCTGGGGTTTTGGAGAAAGCAGAAAGTTTGGAAGGTTTGATGATGAGTGAGGAGGATATCTCCAAGCCCTGAGGTACATGGCCTGAGGGAGAAAACAACCGTGTTGGATAGGGCTATAGGACTATATGGAGCCCTGGTGGCACTGTGATTAAGAGCTCAGGCTGCTAACCAAAAGGTTGGCAGTTCGAATCCACCAGCTGCTCCTTGGAAACTCTATGGGGCAGTTCTCCTCTGTTGGGTAGGGTTGCTATGAGTCGGATCCACTCCACTAATAGGGTTTATAGGGACAGCAGTGCCCTCAGGAAATAGATGGGTTTCAGGAAAGAGAAAGTGAGGTGCCTGGTCTTAGAGGAGATTGAGAGTAGAGGAGGGCGTAGGGTTTGGGAGGGTGGGGAAGGGTGGAGATAGGATTGGCTACAGGATGTTCAGCAGTGTGGGTTAGGTGATGCGTGGGAGGTGAGTGAGCCACGAGGCATGATGGGATTGCTCTCCCTGATTATCGAAGACCTCAGGGCAGGTGGCAGGCCCCAAAGGTGTCAGAGCAGCCACTGTTTGGGAAGCTTCCCAGACTGGGGTAGAGGGGAGGCCTGAGAGAGAGGGGCTAGAAAGAAACTTCTATGATTGGTCATTTTCTCAGTTAGGCCTCACCATCTCCTTCCTGATGTCTGGGCATCTTCCCTGTGGGTTTCTTGTTTCCTCAATGAGATGTAAGTTTCAGGCAGGAACCACACGTATACCATTTGTACCTCTTCAGGTCCGACACAGCACTTGACAATGGGCACTTAACAAACGTTTGTTGATCAAATGAGGTTCTGGCTTCCCTTCACAGCCAAGAATGAGGCCCGCCTGCTCAGACCGGAGAGGGAGGCCTGCCGAGGCCCCCACCCTGGCCAGACGCCGCGCAGCCTCCATCCCTGCAGCCGGAGGGACTCAGCTGCGCTCGGTCAGGAGGGGGTAACAGTATCCCTTCGTCCCCACCCCTCCCTGCCGGGCTCGGAGTGGCCAATGGCCGAGGGCCAGAGCTCCGCCGGCAGCTGGGCCCTCCCACCCCGCCCGAAGGACTGGCCCCGGGGCGCTGGAGTCAAGGCGCCTGCCTCGCGATCGGGGCGCCCAGCTCGCGGTCCCAGCTCGGCTCCCTGCCCCTGCGTGCGGTGCCGTCCCAGCCCCCGGGACCAGCCCAGACACATCCCAGTCCTCCGCCTCAAAGCTTTGGAGGCCAGAGCCGCTGCTCCAGGGGACCCGAGAATTTACACTCTGCGGCACCCAGAACGCCAGGCCATGAGTCAGGACACCTGGGCGCTAGCCCCTGCCCCACCGTCTTACCGGCTGAGGGACCTTGCACACTCATTGAATCCCTAAGCCTCAGTTTCCTCATCTGAAGTCGAGGCTGGCAACTGCCCACCTCAGGCACGGGGTGACGTGAGGACCCTTACAGGTGATGGGTGTGAAAGTCCCCCAGTGCTACCCAGAGGAGGAGGGGCAAACCCCAGGCAGGGTGATTGCCTAGAGTTGTCAGCGCCCGCCCTGCAGCAGGCAGACAACTGAAGGTCCTCCCACCGGGAACCTGCCCAAGAATCTGTTTCTAGCTGAGGAAGCCGGAATGCAGCAACAACAACCCACCATTCAGGGAATTCCCTGGGCCCAAAGGAAGAGCCTAATTCGTTATCTTTCCTTAACACCCCCAGTATGGGGCATTTCCTGTAGCTCCTCCAGATCCAAAGCAGAGATCAGCAGTTGGGTTTTAGAAATCCTGGGGGAGAGTGGCTGGAAAGATGTCCCGGGCCGGTGGGATGGAGCACAAGCAGAGCGCCTGTTCAACTCTGTCTTCTGTACGCTTACTAGAGGGTAAGGGCGGAAAGGGCAGCTGGGTAGCAGGAACGATTCAGAGCTCGAAAGGTTGGCGGTTTGAACCCACCCGGAGGCGCCTCAGAAGACAGGCCTGGCAGTCCACTTCTGAAAGGTCACACTTGAAAATTCTATGGAACAGTTCTACTCTGCACACACCGGGTCACCATGAGTCGGAATTGACTTGAGAGCAACTAGCAACAACAAGAACAAGCATAGAGGAAACCTTCACCGATCATGCCTTTTTCCTGCTCCAATGGTCACAGCTACACACTCCTGACCCAGTTACCTTCCAAAGCCTGCAAATGCTCACCTAGTAGTCCATATCTTTGGTTATGGAACTGAAAAGCAAAGCAAAGGCAAATTTAGGAAATAGATTATAGTCTAGAAGAGGAGGGAAGAGGGAAGTCTTTATCAGGATGCATTATTTTAACATTCACACCCCCAAACATCATCCTGCCCCCACCTCCGTCCCAGGATGGCCAGGCATGGGCCGCCTAGGCTGATGAGGACACATTTGGGGTTCCTGTAGCCTTCATACCTGTGTCCCTGTCCTGAACAGGCTCCGGAGTTGGTGCCTGGAACCTGTAGTGTTGGCTCATACTCACCGTTCCTCCACACCGGACTGGCAAACTTTGGGCCCCCTGTCTGGGGTGTACTGCCATACAGAGAAACTATATTCCCTGGGGCTTGGACTCCAGGGCCTGGCAGCGCCTTCAGGACCCCCATCTCCCTCTCCCCGCCCCCACCCTCCCGCTTTATGAATCCTGAGGCAGGAAGTGACTGGGGAGTTAACCAAGGGGTCCCTATGCAGTAAGGGAGAAGTGCCTGCCAGCCCAAGCCTGTTGTGCTGCAGGTCCCCTGAATTCTTTCGCTTCCAGACTTTTTCAGCCTTGCCAAGCCCTGTGTGAAAGATCAGAACAGCTGGAAATTTCTATCAGAAAAGCACCAGGTGCTAAGCAGGTCCCAGTCTGACTTAGAAACAGTTATAGGCCAGGGCTGTTTGGGGTTGGCATTTCTGGCTAGGCTTGGCCTAGCAGGCAGCACGAACTGTTTGCTCTTGGAAGGCAGCACCACCGCTGACACTGGGCTGGGGCTGAAGTAAACCCAGGGCACAGGCTGTGGATGGAAAGGGGGAGCCTCCTCCCTCCCTCCCAAGCACCAGGACAACACAAAGGGCTCCTCTGCTGGCCGAGCAGGCGGGAATGGGCTGATGGGGAGGGCCTGGGACTGTCACCAGTACAGGGCCAGGCAGCTGCAACTGAAGCAGAGGCCCAGAAGTCTCAGACAGGCATTCCATCTTTCCTAGGGCCAAGAACTCCTGGCTACAAACTTGACTACGGAGCAAGGAAAGGCACCGGGAAGTACTTGAAACCAGGCGAGACCCCTGGTAATGTTGGACTCCTGACAAGCAAGGAAGGGAGCCAAATCCTTTCTTCCCCTTCCCTGCCTGGCCCAAACACAGAAACTGAGCTGGCCAGAGAAGGCCCGAGGGGGTGGCAGAGGATTCTGGGAGGGGGCCAGCAGGAAGAGGGAGAAAGGCAGGCAGGCTGCGGGTGGGTTTTACCCTGCTCAGACCCCAGAGCTCTCACACTTGGCCAAGGGCACTCACACTTGCAGGAGGCTCACACAAGGGGCTGTGGAAACTCCAATGTGGCAGTGTGGCCCTGGTGGCACCCCAGTGGCCAGGTTGAAAGGGCCATCTTCCACTGGAGGAAGGGGAGTGTGCGGGGAAGCTGGAGGGGGCAAGCAGCCCCCACCCCAGGCTGTGGAAGGCCTGACTTTGATCCCCACAATGAGCTTGGTCCCTGCACCTAAAACTCAGCCTGCTTTATTTTAAATGAAGTTGCATAGTCGCATGCTATGTGTAAAATTTATAAACCTCCAAAAGAACGTTCTTTTATTCCTATGACTTGTAATGTGTGGAGAAGTGTTGCTTTTCTTTCTTTTTTTTTTTTTTTAAGTTCTAAAATTAAAGAGAAAAGAGAAATCATTCTTTTTAAGGATGGGTTTGGTGTCTCAATCCTCTTTATCTTTCGCTGGATCTTGAGAAAAAAAAAAGAATGAAAGAAATATGCCACAGTATGATGACTTCTTTTTAAAAAAAAAAAAACTCTTTTTCTGAATATCAAAGTAGAACTTGCTCTATAAAAAGAAATTCAGACAAAAGGCATAAAGAAAGGAGAAAAATCACCTATAATTTCACTACTCGGTGATCTCTCAGAGATAATTTTAATATATTTTTTCTATACTATTTTCTATGAATACAGATAGGTTTTTACATGAGACAAGATTATTAACATAAGAGCGTTCTGAGCCTTCATCCGTTTTCCTGCCCACTGAAGAAAATCTTGAATTTGCCTATTTGGTTTCCCCTCACTTCTCTCTTGTAGAGAGAGAAAGCATATTACTTGCTAAGGGAAGCTAAGTTGTTCTGTATAATAAAGGAATGGAATGGGCCAGGGACATTGTCCAGAGTGTGGAAAAGCCTTATGGACTGGAGTTTAGCAGAGTTTTTGAATTTGTCCCATTCAAGGAGCAGCTACAGGGTGCTGGGGAATTGGGCGTGGAGGGAGGGCCTTCTGAGAGGTGCTAAGGTGGTTGGGATCTGGAGCCCCTTTAATGTTTTTCCAGCGATGTGATAAAAAAAAAAAACAACAAAAACCAGTTGCTGTCAAGTCAACTCTGATTCATGGCAACCCTATTTGTGTCAAAGTAGAACTGTGCTCCGTAGGGTTTTCTGTTTCTTTCTTTCTTTCTTTTTTTTTTTAAACTCTAATAACATATTTCATTTAACCCAGTCACAGGGTTTTCAATGACTGATTTTTTGAAAGTAGATCACCAGGGCTATCTTCCAGGGCACCGCAAGATGTACCTGAACCTCCACGCCTTCCGTTAGCAGCCATCTAGTCAATTCTGACTCATAGCGATCCTATAGGACAGAGTACAACTGCCCCATAGGGTTTCCAAGTCTATAATCTTTACAGAAGCAGACTGCAACTTCTTTCTCCCGCAGAGCAGCTTGTGAGTTTGAACCACCAACCTTTCAGTTAGCAACCAAACATTTTAACCACTGTGCCACCAGGGCTCCTTGTCCCCATTCCATAGTAACCCCACTAAACCCATGACTTTGGGTGGTGCTGACCTCATGCCTTCTCCCCTACTCATCCTGGGAAACCACATGACTCCAGCCAGATTAGTCAGAGGGCTCCACACCCCTGGCTCAATAGGCACATGACCCAAACCAGGCAGAGGTCTCGTCTCTTGCTCACTAAGCATCACGTAACACTAGAACTGGCAGTGGCCAGCTCCTCCCACTGCGTGGGGGCCCCTGAGACGACACCCTCACTGAGCCCCAGGTTCCAGCCATGTCTGAAGCCAGCAGCATCCATCCCGGAATTTTCAGTTACATATACCCATACATCTCTCTCCCCCTCCCTTTTTTTCTGAATTGTCATTAGATTTTCCTGGTCATTTTTTTAATTGAAGTAAAATTCCTATAACATAAAATTAATCATTAACCATTTTAAAGCTTACAATTCAGTCACATTTAGTACATTTACAATGCTGTGCAGCTACTACGTCTGTCTAGTTCCAAGACATTTCATTACCCCAGAGGAGACCCCATACTCATTAAGCAGTCACTCCCCATTCCTCTCTCCCCACCTCATAATCTCTCTATGAATTTCCCTCCTCTGGAAGTTGTATATAAGTGCAATCATATGATATATAGCATCTTGTGTCTGGTTTCTTTCACTTAGCATAATGTTTTCAAGGTTCATCCATGTCCTAGCATGTATTAGTACTTCGTTTCTTTTTTTTCTTAAATAATTTATTTTATTTTTGTTATTGTTGAATATATACCAACAGTTTCTACATGTACAATTCAGTGACATTGATTACATTTTTCTAGTTGTGCAAGACTTCATTCCTTTTTATGGTTGAATAGTGTTCCATTGTCTGAATGAATATACCATGTTTCGTTTATCCATTAATCAGTCGATAGGCATTTGAGTTTTTTCCACTTTTTGGCTATTATGACCATTTCTGCTATGAACATTCATGTACAACTTTTTGTTTGAACAACTGCTTTCAATTTTTTTAAAATTTTGTTTATTTTTGTTGTTGTCGTTGAGAATATACACAGCGAAACAGATACCAATTCAACAGTTTCTACATGTATAATTCAATGATATTGATGACATTCTTCGAGGTGTGCAACCATCCTCACGCTCCTTTTCTGAATTGTTCCTCCTCTATCAACATAAACTCACTGCCGCCTAAATTTCCTATCTAATCTTTTGAATTGCTGTTGTCACTTTGATCCCATACAGATAGCTCTTAAAAGAGCACAATTCTCAAGGCAGACATTTTTTACTAGTTGTTGTGTAGAATTTTGTCTTAGAAAATTAATAGAGAGATACTCAGGTTTATCACACATAAACTCATTTATCTAGTTTATTGCAAGGTAGTCATGGCAAGGCACACAAGTAAGACCTCACAACGTTCATTTAGAACTGGAGAATCAGAATTAACGATTACAGTTACAACGTTAATTCAATGATTAGCGTCCATAGCTTTAGACTTCAGAGAGGTCTGGGGAGGAAGGCTGTAACTGGGCAGAGGTCCCTTGTAGTTAGGGTCCAAGGTCAGTGGCAGAGGACAGAATCTCAATTCCATCTTTGCCTTCTCTCTGTGAGTGAGCAGAAATTTAGGGTTTATATGTAAATTTGTCACCTTGGCCCCACACGACAAGGGCTAGTGTGACATTAAAGACTAGTATCTTATGTCTTTTTTCCAGGGTTAGAGTACAGGTAATCCCTGACTTACAACAGGATTCTGTTCTGATGACTACCGTAAGTCAGTTCTGACGTAAGTCAAATACCTCTATTTTTTTTTTAGTTTTCATAGCCTACTATATGGCAGTGCCTTGAACAGTAAAGCATGACATTGAACATCTGTAAGTGAACATCTGAGAATGATAACATCAGCAAATTACACACTGCAACATTGTATGTAGTACATATTACTAACAACATGATGTACAAAAAAAAAAAGACGGTGGTAAGTGCAGTTCGCGGTAACTCGAATATGTCGTAAATTGGGGACTACCTGTAACCAAATGATGCATCTTCTCTTCAAGGTTAGAGATTAGGGAGGTTGTTTAGATTTCTGTTATATTTTCTTGTGTCACAGCATGCCTGGTCAAGGTGAACTTACAGGTTGTTTACGTTTTTACATACTTCACACGCTTCTATGTTTCCATGTCTAGGTTCAGAAATTTTCTAAATAACTTTCCTATAGCTTATATGTTTTTAATGACTTATAGTTAATGTTAGAGAGCCTCACAAAGGTAGACATATTTCTATTTCTAAGTTCATATTGTGAGTGCTTGTACGTATGTATTTTGAAAGCATAATAGTGACTTATACCTTACGGGGTTTGAGATCATTATAAAACATACAAAACACTAGTTAAGATAAACTATTGTTTGGTTTTAAGAAGACTTCTGGGGATATTTTTGGTTCAAGGTTTAAAGATTATCTCAGGGCAATAGTTTCGGGGGTTCATTCAGTCTCCATGGCTCTAGGAAGTCTGGAGTCCATGAGAATTAAAAATTCTGTTTTGCATATTCCCCCTTTTGATCCTGCTTTCAGTTCTTTCCTCAGAGTGGAATTTCTGGATCATATGGTAATTCTATGTCCATAGATTCCTTTTCTAGCTTACACTTTTGTGAAGTGGGTTTCTGTCCTAGGTAACCAAAGAAGTCCTACCTTACTCAAGCCTTGAGAGGGGGACCACCATGGGCAAGGTGGGGAGCAGTGAGGAAAGTTCCGCCAGGAGAGAGCCAGCGAGCAGTGGGAAGCTATGGGAAACAAAGCAGGGAATAAGTCCATTCTCCAAGGAACCCTGATGGCGTAGTGGTAAGCACTCGGCTGCTAACCAAAATGTCTGTGGTTTGCTTCCATAAAGATTACAGGCTTGGAAACCCTATGGGGCAGTTCTTCTCTGATCCATAGGGTCACTATCAGTTGGAATTGACTGGTTGGCAATTTTTTTTTAAGTCCTTTCTCCAGTGGGAGTGCCATATGATTGTGTGGAATTTCTGGCCGAGTAGCAGGGGCCCATTGCCTGGACCACCAGAAACTTGGGGAGAAGAGGGATCTTAGAGCAGCTGCTTTGATGACCTGATCTGTGAGAGGAGATGCGCCTTTCTTCCTCCTCCTCTCCTGCCTCACCAGCGCCAAGGTGAACCACGGGGAATAATCTGGGTGGGAAAGAACACATTTTTTCCTTTTAAATTAGAAGGTTCTGTTTCACTCTGTGACTCTCACAGCTCTGCGAGGGATGGATGCCTCCATCGTGACGAGCTGCAGGTCTGCGGTTAGGACCATGTTTGAGGGTGGCCTGCCACCTGCAGGGATGTCTGCTCTGCCCAGGCTGCAGGTGGAGTGAAGCCCTGCCCCTTCCTAGGTTAGAAAAGAAACGTGGGGGCCTCTGCTGCCGCTTCCTTCCTGCCCACTACTCTCTGCACCCCTGCTGTTCTCAGTCCATGTTTCTGCTCACTCTGAAAAGAGTGTGGCCTGAGAGTCTCCTGGCTCATAGTCACTACTCCATTGTGGGATGGGCTATGGATAAGGAACTATTCTATTCCATTCTATTCATGTGTACTGAGCGCCTTCTGTGTGTTGTGCTGGGCAAGGTCCTAGGCAAGGCAGAAGGAAGAGATGGATAGGAACAGGGGTGATGGGGGTGGAGGGAGAGAAAAATTAATAAAACAAGACTCCTGACCAGAGGAGCATGCAGCCCAGTGGGAGGAGGCAGGTGGGAGCATCAAGGAGAGTGGGCAGACTACAAAGGAAGAGACATTTGGTTTTCCATCCTCTCTTTCCCCCTACTTCCTTCCTTTCTAGAGCTCTTGCCCCATTCCCCAAAATTTGCTCCCAACTAGCTCCCCTTCTCCAGGAATATTTGCATTTTAAAATATTGATTTACTTATTTCAATATGTATTTTAAATGTTAATCAAAACGACACCTTCACGTAGCTTAAAAAGCCACCTAGTATACACAAAGTTTGTACCTAACAGCGGCAGGCCCATGCCCACCCCTTCCTGCTCTGCCCTCCAGAGACAACTAATTTCAACCCTTTTAGCTGTGTCTTTTGGCATTTACCTACGTTTTTCTGAATAATATTCGTATGTTGCTATTTTTTGATTTATTGATTTTAGACATTATCAATTGATTTATTATGATCGATAATTTCTTTCTTAAACCCCTTCATCATCTCAATAACTATTTCACAATTTTTGGTTCAGCCCAGTATTTTGTGTTTACATTATCACGACGATGTAAATATTGTTGACTGATGAGCCAGATAGTGTACTATAATCATATCTCCTTTTTCTTGTATAGCTCTATTTTTATTGGAATGAATAATTGCCTTGTTTTTGTTTTGTTTTCTTTGGCTTAGTTTCTAGGTATTTATTCCTAACGCTACCCAAATGATACAAGGGAGCTGTAAAGCTCCTCTCAATACTGTTTTTACATGGTCAAATACATCAGATAATCCACTCCTGCCATGGTTTCCTCTGGAAATTCCCTTTGTGGGGTCTTCTGCCCTCCTGCTCCTTGGGACTGGGTGTACTCAGGCCTCACCAGTCTTTTTGGGTTCCCTTTGGTGTTCCCCTGTGCATTCTCAATAACTTTCTGGTAAACGATGTGTAAAAGTGACTGTGGCATCAGACCTCGTCTAGCTTCACAAGGAGGAGGAGAGACAATCAAGATCAACAACATCAAGATCAACAGCATCACCCCGAGAGTATGGCCCCCGGACACCCTTTTAACTCAGTATTGAAGTCACTCCTGAGGTTCACCTTTCAGCCAAAGATTAGACAGGCCTAAAAAATGAACAATAGCACGTGTACTTCAACCATGTACACAAGACTAACTGGGCACACAGGCCCAAGAGCAAAGACGAGAAGG
The DNA here is from genome assembly GCA_030035585.1 of Dugong dugon. Lineage (NCBI taxonomy): Eukaryota > Metazoa > Chordata > Mammalia > Sirenia > Dugongidae > Dugong > Dugong dugon. The sequence goes on along the minus strand of CM057469.1, from coordinate 100,709,751 downwards.
CAGGAGGGGATAGGAAAGCTGGACGAATGGAAATGGGGAAACTGAGGTCTGGGAAGGGGAGAGTGTTGACACCTTGACTTCAGTCTCATGAGAAACCCTGAATCAGAACCATCAAGCCAAGCTATTCCCGAATTCCTGACCCACAGAAACTGTGTGAGGTAATAAACATTTATTATTGTTTTAAGCGCTATTTGGGGGGTAATTTATTACACAACAATAGAGAGGTAGTTCATATTACTTGCTATTATTATTTTCTTGGGTCAGTATGCCCGAGCAAACAAGCTAAAGAAGGAGATGCCATGCCCAACTATGCTGTGGGCAGTGCAATGACCAAGGACCACCATATTCCTACCTTGTTGTCTTAGTTTCTCAGGGCTGCTGCAAAAGAAATATCACAAGTGGGTGGCTTTAAAGAACAGAGATGTATTTTCTCACAATTTAGGAGGCTAAAAGTCCAAATTTAGGGCACTGGCTCTAGGGAAAGGCTCCCTCGCTGTCATCTCTGGGGAAAGATCCTTGTTTCAGCTTCCATAGCCCCAGAAATCCTCCGTTCCTTGACTATCTTCACGTGGCATCCATCTTTCCCCTGTTTGTGCTGACATGTCTCTGTGTCTATGCTGCTCCTTATAACTCAGAAGTGATTAGGTTTAGGACACACTCTACACAGACAGGGCCTCGTTAACGTAACAAAAACCCTTATAGCCAAACAGAATTATATCCACAGGTATAGGGGTTAGGATTCCAACACATATTTTGGGGGAACACAATTCAATCCATAACAGCTGTGTATACTGCAATGGACTAAAGATCTTCTGGCTGAGTTACAAGACTACCTTTAAAACGATAAATTCCAAATCAGCCTGCAGTGTGCTTCCGAAGCCAGTGGTCTGGGGAGAATATCTCTGGGCTAGCAGGCTTGTTCACCGATGACCTCAAGTGCTCAGGCGACGAACATCAGAACAGGAGTTATGGGGCTTTTGACCTAATGCAGTTCCCACGGTTAGGAATTGATTGAGCACTTTCATTAGAAAAAGCAGGTCCCAACCACAGGTTCATTTGGGTCAGGTTGCCAACGTGTTGAAGCCCAGCCCTTCCCATGAAAACGCCGTGACAGCCTCTGCAGTATTTCCCAGCAAATCTGGCTTCCTTCCCTGGGCCCAGGAGCTAGAAGGAGCTGCAGGCACCTGACAGCTGCATTTCATCAGCCAGTGTGAGCTCCCGTCCTAAAAGTCCCCGCTGGGTGGATTAACCGGTAAGCAAGGTACTCATGGGCTTAGAGTATGCAAGGTACACACGGGCTTAACCGTGTTTACTTAGTAATCTGTGGTGCACAATTTCACAAGGGTTCATCAAAGATGTGGTGAAACCCATGTGAAACTGTGCACTATAGATTATTAAGTAAGCACAAGTAAGCCCGTGCCTGCCTTGCTTATTGGGTAATCCATCCCTGGTCCCCACCTGCTCCTCTTTCAGTACCTGAGATTCTGGGAAATCAGGTCTATTTTCAGCCTCTGGGTTTTTCCTTGTCACTACAAGCACTGAGCTCCTCAGAAACAGGGGGCCACAGGGGAGCTGAAAAAGAGGAAGAAGAAACTAGACCCACATTGCCCCAAGGAGACAGCGCTCAAACTGAAGACTCTGGAAACCTTTAGCACAAATCCTCTCTGCAGCCCTACCTTGCAGATATCAACTGTGAATACATTTGTAGCTTCTCACAGGGACTGAAGAGTCAAACCACCTGAGCCTCCTTCCTTGTAAGGTTTGCCATAAAACACTTCAAAAGAGTGTTCTAGGGGGAGCGCTGAGCTTCTGTGAAGGGTGATAAAAAATTTGGAACCAGACAGTGGTGATGTTTGCACAACATGATGAATGTAATTAATCACGGAACTGTACATGTAAAAAAATGTTGAAATGGCAAATAAAAGAAGAAAAGAAGGCTTTAACCCTCTAGTATTTTTTGTTGTTGTTACTCCTTTCTTTTCTGGTTTTGTTGTTTACTTGCTGCTTAGAGACATCTTAAATTCAGTAGTATCTATCTCAGCACAGATATAAAAGGAAGTGGTTGAGAAATGACCACTTTTCAGTTTGCCCATGTCCCCTGGGAAGAAAGAACACAGCACTCGGGTTTTGAATTTTCTAAGGGCCAAGGTGTTTAGAAGTCTCCTTTCCTCCAGTCGAAGCCCACAGATAGCAAAGGCAACACACCCAGGTAATCTGGCCAGTTGGTTATTCACAAGCCTTCCTTTAGCGTTTGCTGAAGGGTGTCTTTCGGATTCACTGTTACAGTTGACCTCCCGTTCCCAAAGGAAATTGAAGATCCCTGAGTATGAATGAAAAAACTGATGGTGGGAAAGTTAAATGTGAGTGTTTTGGAAATAACCAGTTTGTGCGGATGGGACGGCTGGCCTCTGCTCATGTCCTCTTTGAGTGGGCAATATCAATGCCACAGCTGAAGGGTCAGTGGTGTGTGAATCCCTGGCAGCAACTTTCGGCAAGGCTGGCAATGAAAGAAAAGCAGAAGTGAAATCAAAGTAAAATACTGCCGATTCTTTTATTGCAATTTGCATCGCGTTACCCATAATGATTTGTAATTTTACATTTAAAGCTATTATCTTTTGGCAGCCATCTTGACTTTAAATAAGTGTCTGTTACCCAGGGGGCTGCAGCAAACTGTGTTTTAGATCTCACAACAGGAACCAGAGTGTGGCTCTTCAGGCGGGCAGCACCACCAGCCTGAGGTCACACCTTCCTCCTTGGCACGAGGCTGCGCTAGGTTGACACTTATTTCGGTCACTGCTTTGGTGACTGCCACCCTGCCAAGGGCTTTAGCTATCACCCTCCTCCTACTCCCATTTCTTTCTGCATAGAGAGAATCTGGAATCTTAAATCTTACATCCCCACCCTTGGAGTCCTAGGACTGTCCGGTGAGTACACTAAAGGATCATCCCTCTGTCCCCGACATCTAGGAACCTACATGTGCTTAAAAGCAGAAAGAACAGTCCCGAAAGAGCTGCTCATGGAAGAAAAAGTTGGAAGGATTTCAACCAGAGTATTCAGTGCCACCTCTCCAACCCCACACGTCCTTAAGTGACAAGAGACTGAGGAGCATTATGGGGTTACCACAGAATATCTGGTCCCTTTGTCAGAACCTAAAAGCTCCTTGGAACAAATGACTAGACAGAAATTCAGTCAGAATGAAAGAACAGACAGTGCAAACTGAGGGGTGGGTGGGAGCTATTTTTGCCCCAGACACATACTAAACACACTGATAGGTATTGTTATAGACTTAATTAATGCACAACCCAAAAAATACGTGTTGTAAATCCTAACCTCTATGCCTGTGGCTATAATCCCATTTGGAAATGAGATCTCTGTTATGTTAATGAGGCATGATTAGCATACCGGTGTCTCTTACACCATATAAAAGGAGCAGATTAAGCAAACTGGGTGGAGGGGGAGATAGATGCCAAGCCACATGGAGATCTCCAGGAACCAGGAAACAGAAGCTGAAGAGACAAGGACTTTCCTCCAGAGCTGAAACAGAGAGAAAGCCTTTCCCTAGAGCTGCTGCCCTGAATTTGGACTTCTAGCCTCCTGAACTGTGAGAAGATAATTTTCTGTTTCTTAAAGCCATGTACTTGTGATATTTCTGTTATAACAGCACTAAATAACTAAGACAGGTGCTAATATAGTTAAAAGAAATAAAACAATTACATAAAGCATTGTGGTTCAGTGGTAGAATTCTTGCCTTCCAAGAGGGAGACCCGAGTTTGATTCCTAGCCAATGCATCTCATGCACAACCATCATCTGTCTGTGAGTGGAGGTTTGCATGTTGCTATGATGCTGAACAGATTTCAGCAGCACTTCCAGCCTAAGATGAACTAAGAAAAAGGCCTGGCAATGTATTTTCAAAAATCAGCCAATGAAAACACTAAAACCCTGTGGATCACAACGGTCTCATGCACAACTGATCATGGGGATGGCGCAGGACCCAACGGAGTTTGATTCCATTGTGCTTAGGGTCTCCATGAGTTCAGGGCCGACTTCACACAGCTAACAACAACTATGCTTAGTCAGTGTCTGGTGTATAGTAGATGTGTTAGCTAGCTTTTTCTGTTCAACAAACCATACCCAAACTTAGTGGCCTAAAACAACAACCATTAGCTCACAATTCTGTAGTTTGGCAATTTGGACTGCATGGGCCTGAATATTTCTTCTGGTCTTGGCGGGGCTCATTCATGCTCTGCTGGGTCGGCTGGGGACTGGCTGGTCTAGAATGGCCTCTGCTGGGACAGCTCCAGCTCCACTAAGTCCCTCATCCTCCAGTAGGCTAGCCCATGCCTATTCGTATGAGTTCCGCGAGAAAGACAGAGAGAGAGAGAGAAAGAGAGAGAGGAAGTGGGCGAGTCCTCTTGAGGGCAAGGCTCAGAACTGTACAATGAATGTTCACTGCATTCTGTTGGCCAAAGCAAGTCAGCAGGAGCAGAGAACTAGCCCGCACCCTTTGATGGGAGGAACTGCAGGTCATCTTGTAAAGGAGTGAACCTAAAGGTGTGGTGAAGGATTGGGGCCATTTACAACTAAACTACTGTATAGTTTTTCAAACATTTACAAAAGAAACTGTATCGATATATCAGTTGATAAGCCTAGCATGAAAAGATATGTGGGGAAGCAAGACCACAAGGCAGACAGAGAAGCGGGTCAAAGGGTGGCACCTTTTTAGTTTGATGTGCTTGCTCTCTCAAGAGCCCACTCCACAAAAGCCCCTCCCTTGGCCCAGCCTCACGCCCTCCTCAGTGTGGGGACCTGGCTGGACCTCGGCCCAAGGCTTGTGTCCTGCCCTCAGGACACTGTGATTGTTAGCTGCCGTCCTCAATTCACAGCTATCCCATGCACAACTGAACGAAACACTGCCCAGTCCTGCACCATTCCCACGATCGATTGTGGATCAGACCTTTGTGATCCATAAGGTGTTCATTGGCTGATTTCTGGAAGTATATTGCCAGGCCTTTCTTCCTTGTCCATCTTAGTCTGGAAGCTCCGCTGAAACCGCTTCAGTATCGCGGCAATACACAAGCCCCCACTGACAGACAGGCGGTAGCTGTGCATGAGGTGCTTTGGCCTGGAATTGAACCTGGGTCTCCAGCATGGAAGGCGAGAATTCTACCACTGAACCACCACCACCTTCCTCAATGCACTAGCATCTGATTTAGAGACTTTCTCCATCCTGTGGCTCCCAGTCTGGCTCTCCTGTTCCTGTGAGCCATTTGTCTTCTCAATGGAGTCATTTCAATCTCTTTGGAAAGAACCAAAGCTCTGCTCTGGGGGCAGGGGTTTCATTACCCTGATTTGGGATGTTTCTTTTCCTCTTATTTGGAAGTCAATAAATGGCTAATAACATATGACCAGTGTCCGTGAGATCATCCTGTTCCTCAAGCTGTGGCTATCTGGGGACAAGTGTGAAGAAACCCAGGCTTTGCCTCAATGTGGGCTGACTGGCTTCTGTCACTTTTTCAGGTGAGGCAAATCTATTTGGTGATTTCCCTTCAGCAATAGGAACTGCGCCTCAGATTTCTTCTGATTCCTAAGACTCTGCCATTACACACCGCCACCCACCTGGGCATTTGTTAGGCAAGCGTTGTATGTCCTCAGCATGGCAGACACTTCTTCTCACCTTCATTGACAACCACCTTCCCCATAGTCACCTTCCAGCTAGGGGAGAGTGTGTAACACAACACTGACCAGAAGACATAGGCAAGTTAGCCAAGTGAGACTTCCGGCAAGGCTTCCGCTTTCTTCCTGACTGGAACATGCGTATGAGGCCAGGAAGTGCAGCAGCCATTTTGTGACCATGAGGACTAAAGTCACACACTGAGGATGGTAGAGCAAATCGACAGTAGAAACCTCGGTACTTGATGACTTATTTGAGCAGCTGTACCAGCCCTCGGTGGCATAGCAGTTAAGTGCTACAGCTGCTAACCAAAAGGTCGGCAGTTTGAATCCACCAGGTGCTCCTTGGAAACACTATGGGGGCAGTTCTACGCTGTCCTATAGGGTCTCTATGAGTCAGAATCAACTCGATGGCAACAAGTTTTGTTTTTTTTTTAACCAGCCCTCGGGTTATACAATTTAGTGTAAGCCACTGTTGTTCAGGTTTTCTTTTATTTGCACCTAAACAAATTCTTTACTTATACAGGCAGGATCCTCAGCAGTTTCAAAGGAAAGTGGACTCACAGAAATGAAACCAAGAGAGCCGAGTGTTTCTAAAGATGTCCCAGGAATAGACTACTCAGAGAAAGCCTTGTCCACTTCAGGCTGGGGCTTACCGTGACTTACCTGGAAGGAAAATAAATCGGTATTGAGGAGGTCAGGGTACCATCACCTGAAGCATCTTTCCATATGTTGTTAAATCTCAGATGCTATCACTGTAAGGTGAAGCTTTATTTTGTGTATCACTAACAGAAAAAATGCTTTCAAGATATAACACTGATTGTAAGATGTATCCACCCTGATTTTAGGGCTGTTAAAATGTGGGGGGTTAAAATGGGTGCCTTAGAATTCGTGAAATACCACATATACTTATTTGCTTCTTTGATTGTTGCCTGCCATCCCCATTAGGTCAGAGACCTCATCTGCCTTGCTGTCTGCCCAGTCCTCCATACTTAAAGTTGGGTCTGGCACAGTGGGGTCCATAAATATTAGTTAATAAATGACTCAGGGTTCTAGTCCTAGCTTTTCCACTGCTTCCTTTGCCACCCGGCTGAGGGACATGTTTCCCTTTCTCTGTGCCTCATGTCTCCAGAAGGCAGTTCACCTGAACCTCACAGAACAGAAGAAATGAAAAGCCCCACGTAAGTGCAAAGTTGACCCACGCTCTGCATCACCACAGCGATGCCACCCAGGGCCTCAGGGAGGTCTCATTCTCCACCATCCCTAGAAATCTCTTTCTTCAGAATTCCTCCTAAGGCCCTGGGCTTCATCCTCCACGCCAAGCCTTTTCTAACACTCTGTCTGGGTTACTAAGTGTCCTCCCTGCCGGTGGATTAGGGTCAAGGAAAAGTGCAAGACCCTTTAAGCCAAGAGATGGTGTTTTGTAATTTCCCTGTGCTTCTCCAGGAGGCCGACATGCCAGTATGTCACTGCTGCAGAATATTTTTAAGTAATATCAGCCTACATCTCTCAGAGATAGTCTTGCCTAACCAAAGTCAGTGAGCTGGTGAGGAGCAGGGCTATCTATGTGGGCGTGCCCTCTTGCTACTCTAGCACATTATTCAGACAAAATAAAGACAGTAATAATAGTTCACACATAGTGAGTGACAAGCCCTTTGCATATGTTCTCTGGTTTTATCCTCTCCAAAACTTCATGGGAAAGGAAGTATCATTATCTTCTTCTTCTTTTTTTTTTTTTGCAGGAGGGGAAACTGAGGCCCAGAGATATCAAGTCACAGTAGGTAGCAGAGCCTGGCTTTGAACTGAAGTGGGGTAACACCAGGGTCTATGCTTTCAACCATTATGCTCTATTGCCATGCGAATGCCTTACAAAGACACTGAGTTCATGCCAGGCTCCGTGTTTAGCATTGAGGCACAGAAAAGAACAAAGCCCAGGCCCTGCCCTGAAAGAGTTCATGCTCTGTTGGAGAAGACCGACCTGCTGGCAGAGATGGAGACACAAAGTGCCAGAGGAATATGAGAGAAAAAATTAAAAAAGGCCGGTGCCTCTGGGCAATCAAGGAAGGCTTCTCAGAGGAGGTGATGGTTTTGAGCAGGGCACTGAAGGGAAAGTAGAACTTTGTTAGGTAGGCAAAGTGGGACAGGGCATCCTAGGGAGAAGAAGCTTCTTGGAGGCTGGATGTTGGGGAGGGGAGGAAGAAGAGGAGCCAGTAGAAGGCAGGAGTTTCCCTGCCCTGGTCAGGGAGCCTGAGAAGGATTTCAACAGTGGAAGGACAGGCTTGCTTTGCATTATAGAAAGAGCTCTCAGATAGTCGCACAGGGAGTGATGTCAGGTGGGGAGAAAGAGAGAACTCCATTCTGAGTGGCCTGTGAGGTTTTGCTCTCTATATTAAGCTGACTTAGCAGCAATGGGAACAACACTGAAACAGAGAAGAACCCGCAGACACTCTTGGCCCCAAGAGTAGGAGAAAGTGGACAGCTATGCCTACAAAACTCTCACCCCAATTGGATGGGCCTCCCATGTCTACATGTGGAAGGTGGAGAGTCTTTGGCAAAGTTCTCTACCCCCATTTCTAAAATACCAGAAAAGCTCTCTGGGTGCCTGAACTTTCACCTCCAGAAATTATTCCTCTATGTTAATGAGTCGGAATCTACTTGACGGCTGTGGGCTTGGATTTTTGGTTTGGAAGCAGTGATCTCTCCTTTCAAGAGTTTCTCTTTGCTTTTTCTGAAATGGTTCTTTTATTAATTAAAAAAAAAATTTTTTTCAAATGTAGCACATTCTTCTTACAGAAAAAGAAATCAGAAAAACATCTAGAAATGTCCTTTATCTCCTTCCCATCTATGGCTGAGACTCTGTGTGTCCCTCAATACCCATTTTCCCCTTCTTTTTTGGTAGCAGAACCTTAATTATCTTCTGGGTGGCAATGTACCACACACAGACACAGACACAGACACACACACACACACACAAAATGATCTTCATTTCCCAGACTTTCTAGCAGCGAGATGTGAGTATATGCCTAGATTCTGGCAATGAAGTAAATGGAAAGGTTGACTCCTTGTAAGGCTCCTTAAAGGGAACTGACTCAGCAGGGAGGGGGGCCCCTTTAGTCTTTCTTCCTTTCTGCCTTCCAGCCTGCAGCTCAATGTGATGTAATGACTGGAGCTTCAGCAGCCATCTTGGACCATGAGTGACCTTGAAGATGGAAGTCACACACAGGATAATGATCAAGAGGTTCCTATACCAATCCTGAACTGCTTACCTCATATATGAGAAATCAATTTCTATTTTGCTAAGCCACTATTATTTTGGGTATTCTGCCACATGTAGCTAAACAAAATCCTACATGACATAACAGCCATCCTCATCTTTTTAGAGAATCTGTACAAAGTGGCAGCACTATGTACCTGTGACTCTCATCTCGCTTTAGTCATTTTCCTGAGTGGAAGAAGTGGAGGAGGAGGCAAGCAGCTAACATGAGCTTTAGGGGAGAGGATGTTAAAGGTGTGGGAAGTGGTTATGAAAAGCAGGATGAGACTAAGTCAGAGGCAGACCTGGTTGACCTCACAATTCAACTTAGGCCAAGACTGTACACAGAAGCCTCTCACTGCCCTTGGGTCTGCTGGGGGCTGGCTATAAAATTCCGGAGGACAGGGTTATAACATAGAAGATAAAGAACTAGCTGCAAATCTAGTATATTCAGACCAGGATCTGTAATTCATAACTAATTCTGAAAAAATTCAAGACTCTTATATTTTGCTCTACCTAAGAGAGTATAAGGAGCCCTGGCGGCGCAGTGGTTAAAGCACTGGGCTGTTAACCAAAAGGTCGGCAGTTTGAACCCACCAGCCACTCCGCAGGAGAAAGATATAGAGTCTGTGTCTTGGTCATCTAGTGCTGCTATAACAGAAATACCACAAGTAGATGGTTTTAAAAAGAGAAGTTTATTCTCTCACAGTCCAGTAGGCTAGAAGTCCGATTTCAGGGTGCCGGCTCCAGGGGAAGTCTTTCTCTCTCTGTCAGCTCTGGAGGAAGGTCTTTGTCATCATTCTTCCCTTGGTCTGGGAGCTTCTCAGCATAGGGACCTCAGGTCCAAAGGACGGGCTCTGCTCCTGGCGCTGCTTTCTTGGTGGTATGAGGTCCCCCTGTCTCTTTGCTCGCTTCTCTCTTTTATATCTCAAAAGAGACTGGCTTAAGACACTATCTAGTAGATCTCATCAATATAACTGCCACTAATCCATCTCATTACATCATAGTAATAGGATTTACAACACACAAGGAAATCACATCAGATGACAAAATGGTAGACAATCATACAATACTGGGAATCATTACCTAGTCAAGTTGACAGATATTTTTGGGGGACACAATTCAATCCATCACAGTCTGCTTCCTTAAAGATTACACCTTTGGAAACCCTATGGGGCAGTTCCACTCTGTCCTATAAGGTTGCTGTGAGTCAGAATTGACTCAACATTAGCGGGTTTGGTTTGGTTAAGAGAGTATGGAGTTTCTTTATTCCATTGTACAAAAAACTTGCCTTCCTACTCCTAAGCGGTTCTTTCCACCCTCATATATTCCAGACGATAAGCTGCTAATTAATAGGAACAAAAAGCAGCATTCCTAGTTACTCACCAAAACAAGTAGCTTTTTAGATGGCTGGTTTTCAGGAAGAGCATCTGAAACACCTACATCATTCAAGGGCCAAAGCCACATTTTTATTTACTTGTACTTATTTATACCCTTTTTGCATTCCACAGAGGATCTGAGGAGGCTGCCAACTTTATGTGTCATCTGTATCATTCCTCCAAACACATAATGAGCACTGGCTATGTGCACGGGGCTAAAAATACAACAAAGGCTAACGTAAATGGAATGCCTACTGTAGGCAAGGCATTGTGCTACGTAATTGTTATACAAAGAATTGTGTCCCCAAAATACGTGTTGAAATCTTAAGCCTTGTACCTGGAAATATAACTCTATGCAGAAATTGGGATTTTTCTTTTGTTATGTTAATGAGGTCATTCCAGTGTAGCTGTTGGTATTTGCCCTCGAGTCGATTCTGACTTATGGCAACTCCACGTGGCAGAGTAGAATGGTTCAACAGGGTTTTCAAGGCTGTCATCTTTCAGAAGCAGATGGCCAGGCCGAGGTGACCCTGGGTGGGTTCAAACCTCCACCTTTTCCGCTAGTAGTGGACCGCTTAATCGTTCGCACCACTCAGGGACTTACCACTGTAGGGTGGAGCCTAAAAGACCAGAAGAGACACAGAGACACATAGGGGAAGACAGACGACATGTGACGACCTGTCTACAAGCAAAGGAACGCCAAGGATCACCAGCAGACATCAGAAACTAGGAGAGGCTCACAGAAGGAATCGATATGGCCAAGACCCCGATTTGGGCTTTTAGCCTCCAGAACTGGGAGAAAATAAATGTCTATTCTTTAAAGTCACCCACTTGTGGTATTTCTGTTAAGGCAGCACTGGGTAACTAAGACAGTGATCTACACGGATTAACTCCTGTAGTCTGTAAGAAGGTACTACCACTTTTCAGCAAGGGGAAATTGTAAGTTGCACCATTAGTTTACATAGTTTTAAAAGAGGAAAAAAAAATTCTGCCAATTAGCTGAAGATGCAGTACCAGTCAGGATATGCTAGATTGTGCTGCCCAAGGAAAAAAGAAAAAAAGACCCCTAATCTCAATGGCTAAATGAAGAAAAGTTTACGGCTTTCCCCTTAAATGCCCATTGGCTGCAGCTTCACTTTGGGATCCAGACTGATGAACCAGCCTCTGTCTAGAACTCTGCTGAGCATTAAACCCATTGCTGTTGAGTGGATTTTGACTCAAAGTCCTATAGCGATCCTGTAGGACAGAGTAGAACTGCCCCATAGGGTTTCCAAGGAGTGCCTGGTGGATTTGAACTGCTGACCTTTTTGGTTAGCAGCTGTAGCTCTTAACCACTATGCCACCAGGGTTTCCCTGCTGATCATTAGGGTGGATGAAAAAGAACACAGAAGTGAACCACCAGCTGCCTTTTAAAGCTTCAGACTGGAAGTAATGCACGTCACTTCCCTTCACACACCATTGGTCAGAGCAAGTCACATGGCCACACACCTGAGCGCAACAGGCCAGATGAGGGCACCTCCTGCAGGGAGGGGCACTGCAACAAATAGTGATAACATATAAAAACTGCATGTCCTGGAATGGATGAAACACAGAACTATCATCCCACAGTACATAGGTGAGGAACCGAGGCCTAAGTGGGTTAAACAATGCTCAATATCTCAGAGTGGCGAAGCTTGAACACAGGTATCACTGGCTCCGCCTTTAACCATCCTACTTCTCATGTGTGGTAGGAATGAGCCCTTACTGAGGTGCTATGATCTGTCAGGTGCTGTGTCCCTCCCCCCAGTCACTCTCTAATTGTATTGTGGTGAAATATGTGTAACAAAACATTTGCCATTTCAACCATTTTTACATGTACAATTCAGTGACATTAATTACGTTCACTGTGTTGGGCAACCATCACCACTATCTGTTTCCAAATATTTTCATCACTCTTAGCTGAAACACAAATTCGCTTAAGCAATAATTCCTCCTTTACTCCGGCCACCTACCCTCAGTAACCACTAATAAACTTTGTTGTCTATACATTTGCCTTTTCTAGATACTTTATATAAGTGGGATCATACAATATTTGTCCTCTTGTGTCTGACTTACGTATTTCATTCAGCATGTTTTCAACGTTGAACCATGTAGCATGTATCAGGACTTTCTCCTTATGGCTGAATAATCTTCCATTGTATGCATATAGCACATTTGGTTGACCTACTCATCTGTTGATGGACACTTGACTTGTTTCCACCTTTTGGCTATTGTGAATAGTGCTACAATGAACATTAGTGTACATGTGTCTGTTTGAGACTCTGCTCTCAAGTCTTTTGGGTTTATACCGAGAAGTAGAATTGCTGGGTCATGTGGTAGTTCTATGTTTAACTTTTTAAGGAACCACCAAACTGTTTTCCAGAAGGGCTACACCATTTACAATTCCACTAGCAATGGATAAGCGTTCCAAGTTTTCTACACCTTCGCCAACACTTGTTTTCCATTTTTCTGATAATAGCTGTCCTAAGGGAGGGTAAAGTGGTACCTCATTGTGGTTTTGATTTACTTTTTTTTTTTTTTTTTTTAACTCTTTTATTCAACATAGATTGAGTCAGCACCATGCTAGGTACCACACTGAAGAATAAGCCTTTAGTTCCCTTAAACAAAGGTCAGCCACGGGTCAAAATGAAAGATTCGCAGAGGTTAGTCCTTAGCTTTGGCTTAGCAGGAAAATGTGGAGAGAAAGGAGTGCACTCACGGTAAGATACACGTGACCCCTTCCAATGCTGGGCTGGCCTTGTCGTAAATCGTCCCATAAAGAGATAACTATTTCTTTCAGGCAGAGTCCTGGTTGTTGTGAGTTGCTGGCCATTGGAATGTGCGTGTGGGTGAGTGGGTGGAAGTGGCCGCCAGCCTTCAATGAGTCACAGAGGGCGGGGCAGGGGGCAGGGAGGGGTAGGCGAGGGCCCCAGGCTCCACCTGGTGCGGCAGGAAGAGCAAGGTCATCAAGAGCCAGGCGCTGGGCGGGGCAGGCAGAGAGGGGGGCTGTCTCAGGTCGCGTCTGATCCCTGCAGACGGGGCGGGTCATGCAAACATTGCCCAGCGCAAACCACCCAGCATCCGGTAGACGATCCAGAATGCTCCTTCAGGGATGTGAATCTGGTTGCCATGAGAACATCCAGATCCCCTGCCTTTGGTTTGAAATTGAGAAGCTGTTGGCTGGGGAATCAAGTCCCGGTTCTGAAAAGTAAAGATCTGAGGTCCTTTAGCTGCCACCCCTCCTCCCCAGGGTGAGGGTCTCAACGATGAGCAAGTTTTCAGACATTTTAAAGATAGGAGATAAGAGAAGAAAGGGTGGGGGGAAGGACATAGAAAGAACAGAACAGCTGCGAGGGAGATGCGGGCAAAGTAAAAAGATTAAATAAAGCCAGCTACAGGATGGCATCCCTGGTTAGTCCCGGTGAAGTCTGAGGGCGCAGTCCAAGCTCCACTTGGTAAAGTGGAAAGGGATTACGGGGTGACGTGGAAATGTGCCAGAGGCCAGCACATGGGTCAGGCAGCTGCTGGCCTTCTGCAGGGCTCCGAGGCCAGGCTGGTGGCTGCAGGGTCCCTCAGCCTGAGGGCGCTGCCCCCATCAGCAGAAGCCCACACTCACCTCCCAGAGACCCCTGTAGAGAGGGTTCACTCAGGGCACTCGGCCCAGCTGCCCCCCATCCATCCTCTGCATCCAACCTCCACGCCCACCCTTGGACCTGTCTGGCCACTGTCCCCTGCTCACGTCTAACCAGAGGCATCGTTCATATCCTCCTCCTCACCTGGGATACCTTTCCTCATTTCCTTGGCCATCCTTCAAGCCTGCACTTGTGAATTACTTCAGCCCTCAGGTGTCCTCTAACTGCACGGGAGGGGATACTCACCAGAAGCAGCTAAAAGGAAAAGGGAGGGAATCGATTGGCTCACGTGACCAGGAACCTAATAAACTAGAGCTGGCCTTGGGGATCCCTGGCAGACCAGAGTCTTAAACTCCACGAGTCTGTCCCTGTCTGGCTCTCTTGAGTATGTTTTTCTTTTTCTGTTAGTTTTTCTGTTAGTTTCCTTCTCTCAAGATGGCTACTTCCGAGGCGGGAACATGGCCCCGGGGTTTCTCTCGGTGCAACCTCGGAGAGGCGCCCTGGTGGCGCAGTAGTTGAGTTCGGCTGCTAATCAAAAAAGGTCGGCAGTTTGAATCCACCAGGCGCTCCTTGGAAACACTACGGGGCAGTTCTACTCTGTCCTATAAGGTTGCTATGAGTCGAACTGATTCCACGGCAACGGATTTGTTTCGTTGTTGTTATTTGTTTTGTTTTAACCAGGGAGAAGCTACCTCTTTTTTCTCTGGCTTTAAAGAGGATCATCTCACGGAGGGACTCTGATTGGCTTGGCCTGAAGCACATGTCCACCCTGCTGGCTGGTGTGGTGAAGTCTTTTAGGAGAAGAATTTGGAGGGTGCTGGTGCTGAGGTCCCTGGGTGGTGCAAATGGTTTGCGCTCGACTACTAACCTACACGTTGGAGGTTTAAACTCATCCAGAGGCTCCTTGTAAGAAAAGCTTGGGGATCTGCTTCAGTAAAGATGACAGCCAGCAGAACCCTATGGAGTGGTTCTACCTTGGAACACATGGGGTCATTGTGAGTCAGAATCACCTCAATGGCAACAAGTTTTTTTGTTTTGGTGCTTGGAATACCAGAGGAGTCTGAGCCACACAGATAAATATTGCCATACCATTTGCTAATCATTGCAAGTGGTAACCTTGGGGCCTCAACTACACTGTAAATGCCTCACAAACAGGGATTCTCTCTTATGCTTGTTCTGATGTCTCCCAATAAGCCGACTTATTAACTCTTAAGATAAACAGGCTGGCCAGAACATCTACTCACTTAAAAGAAACAACTTATCAGGGAGGCTTAGAGTGGATCCAGAATCTTCAGGGACTTTCAGTCTCCTTGGAAATCAAAGTAATCTGGGGGAATCCAGACCCCTGACACTGCCGCTGACACCAACAACCACCTCTCACCACCACCCCCAGCCCCTCCCAATCCTCCCGGGACAAGGAAAGGCAGCTTTTGCAGGGAGGTCTTTGTGCAGTGCTCCAAGGATCCTTTGTTTATTTCCCTCTCCACTAGGGGTCCCGACCTTAGGGGCTGGGACAAAAATTGCCAGTGATGGGGTGGCAGCTGAGGCAGTCACTTTAGCAGAGAAGATACCAAAAGTGTATCTTAGAAGACAGCCAAAGGGTTATAATTTGTCATTTAATGTGTCTGTTTGAGGGATGATAATTTCAGTGCCTTTCAGCTATGTAAACGCTCTTGTTTCCCACCCCAAGGCATCCTGGGGTTGACCAGCAGTGCCTCTGTGGTTCAGAGTCAGCCTCCTACTGAATGTTCCTCTAGGCCCATGCTACTGATAGTCTGTCTGCAGGCTCAAAAGCAGGATGGGTTGTGCTCACTCTTCAGTCTGTGGACATCTATTGATTAATCCATCCATCAGTAAGTACTTAGTGAGCATCTGTTGTGCGTATCAGTCATTGTGCTGCTGCTGAGAGGACCCCTGAGAAGTGTAAAACTGGACCCACTCTCAAGCAGCTTATGACTGTGTGGGAACATCCCTGAAGAGAGATGATACAAGACTGATGGTCTTGAAGTTTCTTTGAGGCACTAATATTATATGGTTATACACTAAGCAATTGAATTTGGACCGGGCCCTGATGGATGCTTAGGGTCTGGATACCTGTTAGAAGAGGGGTGACATTCCAAGAACAGGGAAAGGTGAGGAAATGGGAAAGTTCAAGGTGTGTTCTTGGGCCAGGGGGCATCGTGTTTGGCCAAAGTGGAGGATTTTTATGAAGAAATGATAGAAGGTCTACTGCAACATTGTTTAAAGCTAATGAGTATGTAAGGTATGCCATAGCCAAAAGAGAGCCAATGAAACAACAAAAAGACAAACATCCCAATAAAGAAATTGGCTAAGGACTCGAATAGACATTTAAGCAAAGAAGATATACAAATGGCCAACAGTACATGAAAAGATGCTCAACATCATTAATCATTAGGGAAATGCCAATCAAAACCACAGTAAGATACCACTTCACCCCCACTAGAATGACTATTAAAAAAATAAATAAACGGAAACAAAAAATAGCCAACTGTTGACAAGGATGTAGAGAAATTGGAACCATCATCCACTGCTGGTGGGAATGTAAAATGGTACAGCCGCTATGAAAAACAGTTTAAAGTTTCCTCAGAAAGTTAAATATAGAACTACCATATGACCCAGCAATTCCACTCCTAGGTATATACCCAAAAGAATTTGCATAAACAGAAACCTGTACACCAATGTTCATTGCAGCACTATTCATAATTGCCAAAAGGTAGAAACAACTGAAATGTCCATCAGCAGATGAATGGATAAACCAAATGTGGTATATCCATACAATGGACTATTGCATAGCCATAAAGAGAAATGAAGTCCTGATACATGCTACAACATGGATGAAACTTGAAAATATTATATGGTGAGTGAGATAAGTCAATCACAAGAGGACAAATATTGTATGATTCCACTTATATGAAATCAGCAAATTATAGAGAGCAAAGCTTATTAGTGGTTACCAGGGGCAGGGGCCGGGGTGGTGGGTGGCAAAGAAGGAGTCGTTGCTTAAGGGACACTGAATTTCTGTTAATGGTGGTGGAATAATTTGGAAAAGATAGTGGTAATGGTGGTACAACATGATGAACATGATTGCTGTCACTGAATTGTACACGTAAAAATTGTTCAATTGGCAAATGTTTTGTTATATATAGTTTTGCTACAATTAAAGAGAGAGAGAGAAATTTTTGAGCAAGTAAAAATCTAAATAGTTTTCATAATAGGGTTCCACTTGCCACCTCTGTGATGAACACTATTGTGCACTTGGTAACCATTCCCCACTTTTTTCTTCATAACAGAGCTCCAGTTTTGTTCAAGATCCACTCCTCCTCCACGAAGCTATGTGCCTCAAGGGAAGCTCATCACACCCCATGCTCCAGGAGTGGGTCTAATTGGTCTACCTTGCCAACAATTGCTTGTAGAATGAGCAGTCCTGGCCAATGAAAGGTGAGGGAAGTCCATTAGGGGACTTTTGAGGAAATATTTTTGTTTCTAAGGGAAACTCACAAAAAAAGATGGTCTTTCTTCTCACTCTGAACATTGTCATGTCTGGAGGTGGCCATTTTGTCACCAGTCTGAGGATGAAGCCAACACTGAATGTGACACAGCAGATAAATGAAAAGAACTTGATTCTCTGATTACATCATTGAGCCACTGAATCAACCACCCTGAAACCTGCACTTCCTGTTATGCAACATAATATTCTTCCAAATTATTTACGTTAGTTTTAGTCAGACTTTTCTGTTACTTGCAGCCCAAAACATCCTTGCTGTTTTCCTCTCCACGTTTGAAGTTCTTTTCCCCCTTGAGCCCACTGTTATGGATTGAACTATGTCGCCCTAAATTATGTGTTGTAAATCCTAACCCCTATACCTGTGGCTATAATCCCATTTGGGAATGGGTTTTCTTTGTTATGTTAATGAGGTTACATTAGTATAAGTCGATCTCTTTTCAGATATAAAAAGAGCGGATTGAGCAAGCAAGTATGGATGGAGGAAGATAGATGCAATGCTTCACGAGATCTCCAAGCAACTGAGAAACAGAAGCTGAAAAGAAACAAGGACTTTCCCCCAGAGCCAACAGAGAGAAAGCCTTCCCCTAGAGCTAGTGCCCTGAATTCAGACATCTAGCCTTCTAAACTATGAGAAAATAAATTACTGTTTCTTAAAGCCACCCACTTGTAGAATTTCTGTTACAGCAGCACTAGATAACTAAGACACTCACTCTCCACTCTCACTGGGAACCCTAGTTCCATGATTCTTCCTGTTTCTTTAGTTCTATCCATTGTGTCCTGTCATTACTATATTTCATGTCATCCCAGAATCCTTGCATAGTCTTTCACCACCCCTGTCTTGCCAGCTCCCTCCAATCCTCACTCCTCACTCCCCCTTCCCAGCACACTCATCCACTAAATCCCCCATCATGGATCAATCCAACCCTGCCTTTGCTGATCCAACCCCTGAGCTGCCTTTGCTGCTCCTATGCCTGGGCTAGGGTAACCAACTGTCTGGATATACCCGGGACTGAGGGATTTCGTGGGACGTGGGACTTGCAGTGCTAAAACTGAGACCCCAAACCAAAAAATCCTATTACCATCAGGTTGATTCCAACTCACAGTGACCCCACAGGGCTTCCAAGGCTGTAAATCCTTACAGAAGCAGACTGCCACATCTTTCTCCTTCAGAGCTGCTGGTAGTTTCGAACTGCGACCTTCCAGTTAGCAGCCAATCGTTTTAACCACTGCACCACCAGGGCTCCTCAAAACTGGGACAGTCCTGGGTAAAAGGGGATGGTGGGTCACCCTACCCTCAGCTGGTGAGGCTGCTGGGGAAAATCACTCAACCATGTGATCAATGGTTGTCATTACCAATGTATGGGCTCCAATATTCACTGGAGCTTACCGCTGCATAAGAAGCCCAGGTGGCGCAGTGGTTAAATCACTTAGCTTCTAACTGAAAAGTAGGTGTGAACCCCCCAGCTGCTCCAAGGGAGAAAGACGTGACAGTCTTCTTCCATAAAGAGCACAGCCTTGGAAACTCTGTGGGGCAGTTCTGCTCTGTCCTATGGGGTCACTATGAGTAAGAATCAACTCAACAGCAATGGGCTTGGTTGTTTTTGGGTTACCCCTGCATGGCAGTCCTATTACCCACTCCTGGTTGGCCTAGCACCATCAGTGCCCTTCACCTTAGTGGTAGTTTCAGATCTTCACCATGGCTATTCAACTGCCTACCCAGCTCCCACCTGACCCCTTTTGCATTTGACTTACTTCCAATTCCACAGAGAAAATAGAGGCTATGGGCCATAAACCCTGTGTCAACAAGTAAGAACACATACTCTGTTAAAAATAAAAGCAAACAGATTTATTGAAGATTTAAGACAGTTTGATGGTTGCAGGGGAAATCTTTTGTTATGTACTTAAGTCTAACTAAGGGTTTGATGATTACAGGGGAAATAAGCAAAGCTAAGATGGAGTCAGGCTCAGACCTGGGTTGATAATCCTAATACTAGTCGGGTGCCTCACTTTTGGAACTCTCGCACATTCTCTCCTTTTGATCAAGGATTTCATTAACATCCTTTGATCATTATTATATGAATGCTTTCTTCTGCAGGCGCTGGCGATGATGACACATGATTCCTTAGATGGCTGCTTACTTAGGTAAACCTTTAAGACCCCTGACACTACTGTTTAGTAGTCAGGCACCATCTGACCTCTTTGCCTTATCATGGCTTAGCATTCAGCACTCAACTTCTATGATCTTAGGTGGGGGTCTGCATGGAATAAAGCTGATTAGAGAAACAGCTTGACTGTGCAAAAGACTGGCTCAGGGTGTGAGCTAGAGTCCATTTGGGAAATGGATCTCATCTATGCACATAATTCTCTTCATAATTCTTTCTTATAGGAGAAGAGGGTGATGTCTCATACTCATCAACAACACCACTCTGGAATCATCCGGTCTTTGCTTCAAGTCCTCTTCTCCTACCTCTCAGCACTCTTCATTCTTGCTTTACATTCTCTTTGGCCCTTTGAATGTCCTTCAAACCCTCTGGCATGGTTTCACCTGTTTCTTGTCCTTCAAATTTACTGTTTCCTTTCTCCTTTCTGGCTGCTTAGGAGACTGGGGAGCCATTCAGCAAACCTGGAGGTGGTTTAGGGTGGCTCCCCTTTTCAGACAGGGAAAGGGGTGCTGTGCTGAGGGCTGCCCTGCAGATGAACTCTGCACTCTCTCTGCCATTAAACAGCTACTTGAGTAGACATTTAGTTTTTACTCTCTTCATTGGTATTCGTTAGATATTTTTAAGTGTCTAATTGCGGGAGCTCATTCTAAGAAGGTGGAATCTTCATGCCAAGGCATGAATTAGTGTCCAGTAACTCAGAGTCTGTCCACTTCACTACTTAATTTAGAGATATGTTGGTCAGCACAAGGCTTCTGGTGCCAAAAAATCTTTCATTTCTGAAGCCTTCTAGTCAAGCTCAATGAAAAATATGGCCATAAATACTCATTCCAACGACTCCCCAGGCCATACTCACAAAGCTTTTACACTGCATTCACTCAGGCCTCCCCAGCCAAAACCATCTCGCTCATTCTTCTCGGTGGTCGTTGGAACCATCCATATCCTCCCACCACCTGCCTGACTGTGCACTCCCTTGCTTGCGTTGCTGGGCCTGCAGTCCCTGTGTCTAGATGCCAGGCTGAAGCTGTAGGCCCTATTTCTTTGTGGTTTCAAACCTCTGGCTCCTCAGCTCACCACATGGTGATGATGCTCTGGCCAGAGTCGATAGAGATTGGGGCCTTGGCTTTCAACTTTCACAATGGAAGGCAGCTCAGCTGGAGGGCCTTGCCACTAGGGTTTAGGTGTCTCAGGCATAGCTAATGGGTCATGAGGTGGCAGCCTGTGGGGGGGGGTGGATTTACATAGCTGATTTGTACAGAAAGGGGAAGGTCTTAGAAGGATAGAGGGGAGAAGGAAGAGGGCTCACAAGTTATAATGCTTCTCTTCCCCACCCTAAGAATTGCCTGATTACCCCCAGGATTCAAGTAGTCCATGGAGGCCAGTCCTGCTTCCAAAGGTCAGGTGTCAGCCAGAAAAACCATAACCAGTTTAGACCAGCCCCAAATGCTTCTACCTATAAACCTTACTTAACTGGTATTTTTCAAACCTACATTCTTTTGAGATGTCATCATAGGAAAGCCAAGAATCCTTGCAGTTATTATAAATGAAAGAAAGAACACGTGGCCCAATCACAAGTTTGCCTCCCCACATCAACAGAACCCGCCTTTGCTTAAATGTCAACTTGCCAGAACCTATTCCTTTTTTCCAGCTATCTTCCTCCAAGCTTCTTATAAAACGAGACCACTATCTTTCTCAAATTGAAGTTCCTGGTATCTCCTCTTGAGTGCCAGACTTCCTTGCTGCAGCAATTTGGTTTACTCCCAAAGAAAATCTTTAATTTTTATAACTCGACTCCAGAATGTGTCATTTAACACAGGGATAGAGCAGTCATTAGCCAGCCCCTATACAGATACGCTGTGAGGCCCCTACTTGAGTTTATCACCTCTGGTCACACAGTAAAACTAACTGGAAAGCTTTAAAAAATACTGATGCTTGAACCCCACTCCAAGAGAAAAAAAAACCATTGCAGTGCAGTTCATTCTGACTCATGGCAACACCCTGTACTACAGTGAGAGAGGGCCATGCTAGAACCCTTTTTTTTTTAAATTGTACTTTAGATGAAGGTTTACAGAACATATAGTTTCTCATTAAACAGTCAGTACACCTGTTGTTTTATGACATAGGTTAACAACCCCATGACATGTCAACACTGTCCCTTCTCAACCTTGGGTTCCCTATCACCAGCTTTCTTGTCCCCTCCTGCCCATGCTTGAACCCTTTTGTTAAGCATCTGATGTTTTTCTCTTTCAAGAACTGTCTGCCTCGCTGAGAGCCACAAAAATAGTTTAGAACCATTTTTGAATGGTCCCAGGGCCCTCTTAGTGACCTATAGAGCATTAAGTGCCTCATGCATATTAACTCCTCCACATCTAAGTGGAGTTTGCTGCCATTTTTTGAACATGTGACCTATGTAACAGTATGTAGCCCCCACTGTGCCTGCGTAATACGACCAAGAATGTTGTTGATGTGAGTTATGGGATCTCTTTGTCAGCCCCGTAAAAGTAGCTTGTCCACTAGCCCTTGCCAAGCAGTCTTGGAAGCGCTAGCCCAGCCTGTTCCTTTCCCTTGTGCAACAAAATAAAGGTGACTTTCTGATCTCTCACTTTGGTCTCTTGTTTATTGGCTGTGACATGTCATACCGAGCAAAACCTGGGGTCCTCCCACCCCTGCAACAACAGAGTAGAACTGCTCCATAGGGTTTTCTTGGCTGTAATCTTTATAGTGGAAGAAGATTATCATGCCTTTCTTCTGCAGTACCCCGTGTTGGTTTGAACCACCAACTCTTAGGTTAGTAGTCGAACACAAACCATTTGTACCACCAGAGGACCTTGACCCCCACTCCAAATCACTGAAGTCTAGAATTTCTTGGGGGTAAGCTTGGCTATCGGCATTTTTCAATCGAGGTCTAACTTAGGTAGTTGTTGCTGTTGTTAGTTGCTGTCAAGTCGAGTCTGACGGCAATCTGATGTATTACAGAGTAGATCTGCTCCATAGGGTTTTCTTGGACTCTTTCCATCCCAACCTTAGGAGGCCCCAGGGGTAGCCATGACTCGATGTCTGGGCCCTTGAAGCCAAAGCAAACATGGGTGCTGCCACTTCTGCCAGAACCTATAAGGGAGCTGAGGTCCCAGCCAAGGCTTCCAGGCCTAGAGATGCCAGCTGCGCTGCCTTTCTCCCGAGGCACCCCCTCTCCCCAAGAACCATGCTGTGCACACCTTGGGGTGGGGTCACATGGACCTGTCTCCACTCCATGCACTGCTTGAGGCCCACATCTCACAGATCTCCAGGTCAGAATAGCATCCAGCCCCTGAGATTCCTACCCCTGGCCTATTAACGTAGAGGTTGCCTGCCTAAGCATAACAGATGTGTTTTAGCCAGGGAATCAGCAACTTAAAGGTTGCCAGCTGCCTTCTGGGCTTGGTGGAGGCAGGAAGTCATCTTGGAGCTGATTTTCTTCTGGGAATAGTACCTTGAGTGGCCCCTCTTAGTCTTGTAAATGTAAAGACTAGGAGGCACTCAGTCCCGGGGGGGGGGGGGGGGGGGGGGGGGGTAGCAAGGTCTTTTGTAGGAGACAAAGGCCTATCCACCACCCTTGATATGCAGAGCTGTTCTCAGGGAAAAACAAAAACCAATTTGCTAAGAGGCCCAAGAACTTCCTAGAGTTGGGGGATGCTGGGGTGATTGATTAGAAAGTATGACTGGAACTTAGGCTGGAGCCCACCTCAAGAGAAGCAGCACTGGACAGTGGCCTGGACTTAATCAGGAGCCCTGTAGGGCACGAGGGGTCCCCTGATTCTGCTGCCTCGAAGCTTCCCCAGCTGCCCTTTGAGGAACCCTGACTTTGAGAAGAGGGACACAGGGCATGAGCACCAGACCAGAGGGTCTCAACTCTGCTGCTTTTTAGAATCAGCATGGACTGTCCAAAAGACGTGGGTGCTGCATGAAGGAGCCTTCAGAGGGACTTGAAGCATGTTACATGGGTAGTTATACCAGTGGATATGCATGCAAATATGTGTTAAGTCTGTGAAAGAGCACTCTAAAACTGAGGTGCTTGGCATAGCAAAAATGGCCGATGCAGGTCTGGATCGGACTCTTTTTTGTTTGAAACTCCTGCTGCTGCTTGTAAGTTTGAGCACCACTTTCTGGAAAACAAGTCTTTTTTGCAAACAAACATGGTTATGCTTGCTTGAGTATGATCCCAGGAAGTATGTGCAGATTGTTCTGGTGGGGAGGGGAATGCTTGCCCTCAGGAGGAATGTGCTTGAAAATAAATTAACTGATGTAAAGAAAGGACTGTTTGTGGTTACAATCATGCTAGCCTTCTTGTATAAAAACGCTACATTCCATTGTGAACGTAAGAGCATTTTTTAATTTTACTCAATACTGCCCAACTCGAGTTGTACTCCCCGATAAAACTCTATAATTTCTCTCCATAAAGAGTTAGTGTTTTTTACACTTTTTTTTTTTTTTTTTTTTTTTTATATATATTTTATTGTACTTCAGGTGAAAGCTTACAGAGCAAATAGTTTCTCAAGAAATAGTAGTACACATGTTGTTTTTTTTGACATTGGTTAACAACCCCACAACGTATTAAGCCTCTAAATTCTCACCCTTTTTTTTTGATGAAAATTACAGATGGCCAAAGATACACCGTTTCAAAATTTTCTACATTCACAGTTCAGTGACATTGATTACGCTCTTCCAACTGTGCTGTTATTCTCACTTAAGATGAAGGCTTACAGAACAAAATAGTTTTTCATTTAACAGTTACTACACATGTTGCCCTATGACAATGGTTAACAATCTCACAGCACATCAAGAATATCCTTACTCCACCTTGTGTTCCCTATCACCAGGGGGCTTCCTTCTCCCATTCTGTCTTCTGGACCTTGTCAGTGGACTATTGTACCTCTTTAGTCTCCTTTGTTTGTTTATTTATTTATTCATTTTTATTTTATTTAAACACCATTTCAAAACTTTTTACTTACACATTTAAGTGATATTGACTATGCTCTTCCAATTGTGCTGCCATTCTCGCCCAAGATGAAGGCTTACAGGACAAAACAGCCTCCCATTTAATAGTTACTACAAATGTTGCCCTATAGCAGTGGTCAACAATCTCACAATACATCGACAGTGTCCTTATTCAATTTGTGTTCCTTATCATCAGTTTCCTACTCTCCCTCTGCCTTCTGGCCCTTGTCACCGGACTCCTGTACATCGTTAGTCCCATTTAGTTTTACTGGGGTGTCCATTCCCAGGCTTAACATCGAACCTTGAAGGTAACTTCCCCTCTGAGCTGAAAGGGTGTCTGGGGGCCACACTCTCGAGGTTTCTCTAGTATTCTTTAGGCCAGTATATCTGGACTTCTTTTTTTTTTTTTTTTTTTTTGGGAGTTAAAATTATGCTCTACATCCTACTCCAGCTCTGCCCAGAACCCTCTGTTGTGATCCTGGTCAAAGGAGTCATTGGTGGTAGCCGGGCACCATCCAGCTGTACTGGGCTGAGTCCAGTGGAGGCCTTGGTAGCTGTGGACCATTAGTCCTTCGGACTAATCTTTTCCTTGTATCCTGTTCTCTTCATTCTCCCTTGTTTTTTACACTTTTGATAAGCCATATAACTATGGGGCAGTTTTATCTTGTCCTGTAGGGTCGCTATGAGTTGGAATTGACTCACTGGTAATGGAGTTTTTTTGTTTTTGTTTTTGTTTTTTTAGTAATCTTTATGGGAGCAGATCACCAGGTCTTTCTCCTGGGGAGTCATTGGGTGGGTTCGAACTGCCAACCTTTTGGTGCACATCTGAGTGCTTAACCACTGTGCCACCAGGGCTCCTTTGCAGTCTCTATAAAGGTCCATAAATAACAAAGTCAGTCTTAAAAAAACAAAAGCAAAGAGGAGGACCTACCCTGCCAGTCAGAGAGACTCTTCAGCATCCTCTCTGGGTTACAAATGAGATTTTCTCATTATGACTGGTCATAGTGCTAACCTGAGTGACCCTTGGTTCTCTAAGGTTTTCTACTCACCTGCTGGAGGCAATAGGACTTTCTTAATGCATGTAAAGGCTTTCTTTAGTGTCTTGTCCTCGGATCAAACAATATTTATAGTAGCTAGTATTTACTGAAGAAGTCCTGGTGGCACAGTGGTTAAAGTGCTCAGCTGCTAACCAAAAGGTTGGCTGTTCAAACCCACCAGCTATTCCATAGGAGAAAGGTGTGGTAGTTTGCTTCCGTAAAGATTGTTGTTGTTGTTAGGTGCTGTAATAGTTAAGGCTGTGTGATGGTTAAACTTGGCTAGGCCATAATTCTCAGTGGTTTGGCAGTTATGTTGTAGTTTGGTAGCTATGTAATGATGTAATTACCTCCATGATGAGATCTACTATGAGCAGCCCATCAGTTGAAAGGGAGTTTTCTTGGGGGTATGGCCTGCATCCAATATAGATGGATTTTCTGGGAAAGATTGTGGGCTTTTGCTTGCTCTGGATCCTGTAACTGACTCCTGTTTAACTCACCTTCAGTTCTTGGGACTTGAGCTAGCAACTCACTTGCTCATCTTGGGGTTTGTCAGCCTCCTCAGCCTGTAAGCCAGAGGCCTGCTGTCTGACCTGCTGATCTTGGGTTTGCCAGCCCTTCCAGCTACATGAGTCAGGAAAAGCCTCCACCTTGACCCATCAACTTGGAACTTTCCAACCTCCACAACCACATAAGTCATTTCCTTAACATAAATCTCTATATATATACATTATATGCATCACAGTTTTGCTTCTCTAGAGAATGCAGCCTAAGACACATGCCATCAAGTTGGTTCCGACTCACAGCAACCCTGCGTACAACACTGCTTGGTCCTACACCATCTTCACTATCATTGCTATACTTGAGCCCATCATTGCAGCCACTGTACCAATCCATCTCTTTGAGGGTTTTCCTCTTTTCACTGACCCTCTACCAAGCATGATGCCCTCATCCCAGCTGATGACGTGTCCAAAGTACATGAGATGAAGTCTCGCCATCCTTTCTTCTAAGGAGCATTCTGGCCGTACTTCTTCCAATAGAGATTTGTTTGTATTTCTGGCAGTCCATGGAATAGTCAATATTCTTCACCAACACCATAATTCAAAGCTATCAATTCTTCTTTGATCTTCTTTATTCATGGCCCAGCTTTTGCAGGCATATGAGGTAACTGAAAAGACCATGGCTTGGGTCAGGCATGCCTTAGTCTTCAGAGCGACATCTTTGCTTTTGAACACTTAAAAGAGGTCTTTTGCAGCAAATTTGCCCAATGCAAAACTTTGTTTGCTTTCTTGACTGCTGCTTCCATGAGTGTTGATTGTGGATCCGCTGTAAAGATTACAGCCTTGGAACCCTAGGGAGCAGTTTTACTCTGTCTTACAGGGTCGCTATGAGTTGGAATCGACTCGATGGCCATGAGTTTGGTTTTGATTTAGTATTTACTGAGCATGTGTTATATACCAGGCAGTTAGGTACATTATTTTAGAGTGGGGCAAATGTCAAGGTGTGGAATTGAGCAATAATGCAATAATGCACAGAGAACAAGTCCCGATCAGGCTACATACAGAGGCCTGATGCTCCCATCTCCTGGCTCTCACCTTTCTGCCTGGGCCTCCTGGGAAAACAATTTCTCTGCCCTGGAGTCATGTGACACCAGTCCCCTCTGCTCTTCCATCACCCACTGCCCCACCTCCCTGGGGCAGGCTGCAGGCCCCTTTCTCAGAGAATCGACCAATGTTCCCCTTCCCCTCTGCTTCTTGCCTCCCTCCCATAGTCTCACTAATTCTCATATGCCTGGAGTTAGGTATACCTATTCTCGGTTTTTCCAATTTTACTATTTATGACCCAAACTTGATGCCTTCAGTTATTTAAACTTAAACTTTTGTAGGGCCAAAGCCGTTATTCTTATGGCTCCTGAACTGTTTTACTGCTTTTCTGCCTTATCACTCCTCTCCCAAGGCAATAAATGCTACTGTCTGAAAGACGATAAGAAAATACTACAGACTGAATGGGGAGAAAGGCAAAGGACGCTAGTAAAGAAACATGTTGTTGTTAGTGGCCATCGGGTTGAACCCGACTCATGGCAACACCATGTGTGTAGAGCAGAACTGCTCCACAGGGTTTTTAGGGCTGTGACCTTTCAGAAGCAGATCACCAGGCCTGTCTTCTGAGGCGCCTCTGAGTGGGTTCAAACTGCCAGCTTTTTGGCTAGTAGTCCAGTGCTTACCTGTTTGTGCCAACCACGGATTCCAGTAAATAAATATAGGATTAAAGAAAAAAAAAGAAACACTTTGAAAATTTCTCCAAATGTTATCTTGTCACAATCTTATTTAATTCTCAATGATCACTCTATGATACATTAAATATCTCTATGTGACAGATGAAGAAACTAAGCTATATTCTTAAAATTCTTTGCCAGGACACGTTTTAGTATACTGTGGGATGTTGAAGGAGCCCTGCTGGTACAGTGGTTAAGCACTCAGCTGCTAACCAAAAGGTTAGTGGTTAGAACCCATCAGCCACTTGAGAGAAAGATGTGGCAGTCTGCTTCCCTAAAGATTACTGCCTTGCAAACCCTGTGGGGCAGTTCTACTCTGTCCTATAGGGTAACCACAAGTCAGAACCAACTCGATGGCAACAGATTTGGTGGGTTGTTTTTGTTAGGTGCCATCGAGTTGATTTCAACCCATAGCGAGTTGTGAGTTGACAGAGAAGAACTGCTCCATAGGGTTTTCTAGGCTGTAATCATTACGGGAGCAGATCACCAGGTCTTTCTTCTGCAGAGCCACTGGGTGGGTTTGCACAGCCAGCCTTTCAGTTAGTAGCCAAGTGCTTAACCGTTGTGCAACCAGGGCTCCTTTGCACTGTGGGTAGAAGTAGTAAAGATCATTTTGAATTGATAAAAAATTAGAAACAGGAATAGTTATTTAAAAAACATTCACTATTATGAAGCACCCACACAAAGGATATGAAATCTTGTCTAATGGAAGTTCTGCCTCAGACTTTAACAAATAAGCAAGGCGCACTTGAAATTTGTAAGTAAGCCTATTATTTAGAAATGGATGAAATAAAAGGTTTGAAAACTATCCTCTTAATTAAGTTAAACTCCCTCTTGCAATCTCTTCTAATGATTAGCTTATAAGTAAAATCCTTTTGTTTATCAACAGTGTAAATGTAAAGTTTACTTAATCATTCAGTCAGTATTAACTGAGGCCATTTTGAGGCCTATTTCTAAAGAATAATTCGATTTTTTTCCCCCAGAGGGAGTTGTAATCGTTTATTTTTGTTGTTGTTGTTGTTGTTGAGAATATACACAGCAAAACAAACACCAATTCAGCAGTTTCTACATGTACACTTCAGTGGCATTGATTATATTCTTCCAGTTGGGCAACCATTCTCACCCCTTTTTTTCCTGAGTTGTTCCTCCCCCATTAACGTAAACTCACTGCCCTCCTAAGGTTCCTAGCTAATCTTTTGAGTTGCTGTTATCAATTTGAGCCCATATAGATAGTTCTTAAAAGGGCATAATGCTCAAGGCAGACTTTTTTTTTTTTTTAATATTTTATTGTACTTCAGGTGAAGGCTTACAGAACAAATAGTTTCTCTTGAAACAGTAGTACACATGTTGTTTTATGACATTGGTTAACAACCCCACAACATATTAACCCTCTAACTTCTCAAACTTTTTTTTTTGGTGAAAATACACATAGCCAAAGATACACCGTTTCAAAAATTTCTACATACACAGTTCAGTGACATTGACTACGCTCTTCCAATTGTGCTGTTATTCTCACTTAAGATGAAGGCTTACAGAACAAAATAGTTTCTCATTTAACAGTTACTACACATGTTGCCCTATGACAATGGTTAACAATCTCACAACACACCAACAATATCCTTACTCAACCTTGGGTTCCCTATCACCAGCTTCCTTGTCCCCTTCTGTCAAGGCAGACATTTTTTACTAGTTAAGCTAAACTACTGTTTGGTTTTAATTTGTAGCAATAAGGTTCTTTAAGCTACCTTTTCCCCTCAACTTTAAAATCTTTCTCCAAAGTTTAACAGGAAAGTGTCTTCATTGGTGTACACTTGGTGCTGGGCACTGTGTGGGCACTGGGGAGGCAGGAGTTTCTGCACTGCATGTGGGTCTTGGAGCTTCACGGTGGAGAGAAAGTAGGTGAAGCCAGGGAAGAGGTGATTAGAGTGAGCAGAGGACCAAAGTAGTGCCTGGCAAGGGTCAGGCACCAATGAAATGTTTGGTGAATGAATGAAAGTTGCAATGGGTGCTGAAAGAATGAAGCACCCTCTCCAGACCTTCTTGGGTGCGTAACTCAACTTTTCATAGAGCACTCTTTCACCGTCCTGTCTTGACTGAACCTCGGTGCCCCACAATGGATGATGGGACTCTTCTTACACCCCAGTGAAACCCATTCGCACCTTAGTCTCAGAGCCCCTGCCAGCACCGCGGCAGAAAGATCTGGCGAGGCGGAGGACACACCAGCAGGGATGAACCAGAGAAGAGTGTGCAGATGCCTTTTTGGAGAGGTTGGTTCCTACAGGGGCAGCTGGTGGTGGCCAAGGCTGAGTGGCAGGTAAACATGGCTGGGGCTCTCATTTCTAAAAGTTATTTTTGAAGCTCACAGACCTTTGCTCAAGATTCCAAATAACATTTATTAGAGAACCTCCAGAAAACTCCTAACCTAGTTATCCAAGGGACAGTTTCAACTAGATTCCATCATCTTAAGGTGGAAGTATCAGTCACTTCAGAAGGAGGGACGTCTTGCAGGTTGAGCTGGTGGCACCTCAGAAGTTTTGCATGCATTGGCCTCAATGGTTCCCAAGATGCTCACCTTTTGCTAGAAAAGGTGACAACTTCCAGTGGGTAGTGGGATTGGGGCCCTTCTTGGGAGAGCTTGGTGTAGCCTGTACGAATCCCTTTAGCAAGAGGTATCTAAGTGGTGTTGATATCCCTACTTATCTTCGTTTCAAACGCCAGAATCAATAATGGACATTTTCCAGTGGTTGGGCAGGTTCATAACTAAGCCTGGAGGTTGCTCTAAAAGAAGGAATCAAGCAGATCTGGATTCCAATCCTGGCTTCCCCACTTTGTAGGTGCAGTAGATTAAAGATGGCTGCAAATTCTTCACTACTACTCCTCCCATTGAGAGGGGAGTCTATCTCTTCCATCCTAACCCTTTAATCTGGGCTGGCCTTGTGATTCACTTTGGTAGGATGTAGCAGAAGTGATGCTAGGACATACAAAGACTTGGAACTTCTAGGTCTCTTAGGATGTTTGTTCTTGGGATACTTCCTCTCAGAGCACAGCCACCACATGGAAAGGCCACGTGTAGGCATTCTGGGTGACAACCCCCGTCAGCGTCTGTTCAACAAAGCTGTGCTGCCAGGTGAATGAGCCTCCTTGGACATCTAGCTCAGTGTAACTTTCAGATGACCATAGTTACAGCCAACATCTAGCTGCACCCGTATGGGGAACTCCAAGTGAGAGCCACCCAGCTGAGCCCTGTCAACCACACAATCATGATTGTTGCTTTAAGACACCATATTTGGGGTATGAATTGTGTATGACCCCAGTTGAGATACTAAACCACTGTGAGGTTTAGTTCCCTTCTGTAAAATGGGCAAAATAACAGTATCTACTTCATAGAGTTGTTGTGGTAAGAATGTAATAATGGTGGAACTGCCTAGCCATGGTGCCTGGCATACAGTAGACCTTCCATAAGTGCCAGGCTTCTTCCTTCACCTTCTCTGGGAAGTTATATAACCCAGGTATGAGTGAATCTTGGCTGCTGCTCTGAACTTCCTGGGCAAACACCCAACTTTCCTCAAAAGGAATGCCTAGGATCAAATTTGAAAATAGGGTTGGAGAGCATTTGATATTTCTTACTGGGGCAATCTGTAACCCTTTCCTACTTCATATCAGAAAAATTATTTTGTTTAGTTTTTTTTTTTTTTCATTTTCTTTCTTTTTCCTTCCTCCTCAATAAAAGGGGTCAAGGAATTAATTCTTCACCCTCTTTTTTTTTTTTTTTTTTAAAGAAATATGCTCGCTCACATTGAAAAGTACTGGCATGAAATGAAACAACTTCCCTTCTGTTTCCCAGCCAGCAGGTTCCCTTCAACACCCCAGCCCTGCAGAGCTGCAGATGCACCGTGGTCAGATGTTGGAAACAGACGAACAACTGTGGCTTAATCTGTTTTGAAAAAAAAAAAAAAAAGTCCTGAAGTAATTGATAAACAAGAGGCTGAGGTCAGTGTGAAGAAAGAGTGAGTAAATGAAGCCAGATTGGGGACCGTTGAAATGTAAACCTCTTTCATCCCCTGTCCTGAATTGGGCATGTGAGTAATAGTCAGGGCTAATCCTGCTGGGAACCAGAAGGAGGACCTCTTGGATTGCCTGATATCTGGACTTAGGTTTTTATTAATTATTATTATTATTCAAAATTATTATGTCCCTTTTGCAATTTTTGGGGGGGCATAACATATATATCAAAAAGTGCACAACTTGTAAGTACAGATGAATGAGCTTTTACAAACTGGACACATCTTGTAACTAGCACCCAGGTCAAGAAACAGAACATCAGCCATACCCTAAAAGCCCCCGTGTGTCTCCTTTCAGTTACCATCCCCCTCAAGGAGAGTCACTACCCTGACTTACAACCCTGTTATTATTTGTCGTGCGTATGGCAAATATATAAGTAACGAAACAGTTGCCATTTCAACAATCTTCACATTCAATAACATTCAATATGACCATCATCTTGTTCAACCTTCATCGTATTATTTTTTAATGGATCACACACATTCACGCGTGTTCTTCTAGAGATATTCTATGCATGTACAAGAATACAAGTGTGTTATGGATTGAATTGCATCACCAAAAAATATGTGTTGTAAATCCTAACCTCTATGCCTGTGGTAATAATCCCATTTGGGAATGGATTTGTCTTTGTTAACGAGACAGGGTTAGTGTAGAATGTATCTTGAGTCAATCTCTTTTGAGATGTAAAAGATTAAACAAGAGAGCAGAAGCACAGATGTGGGAAGAGAGATGCCCAGCCACATGAAGACTGCGCGGGAGGAGAAGCTCCGAAGAGACAAGGACCTTCCTCCAGAGCCGACAGAGAGAGAAAGCCTTCCCCTAGAGCCCTGAATTCAGACTTCCAGCCTCCTAAACTGTGAGAAAATAAATTTCTGTTTATTAAAGCCACCCACTTGTAGTATTTCTGTTATAGCAGCACTAGATAACTCAGACACACATGCTATTGCTTTACACTAATGTAGTAAAAGATATCTCACACCATATGTTGCGTATTACCTAGACTGTTCTGTCTCTTGCTATTTTCCCATTTATCTTGGTGATCGCTCCATAGCCATACATATAAAGCAGCCATTTTTTTTTAGTGATTGCATAGTATTCCATTGTCTGAATGTACTATAATTTACTTAATTTTATTTGAAGGCAGAGAGATTATGTCTGATTTTTTTGGAGCTGGCTTAAAAAAAAAAAGTAATTCTTGTGGTACCTTTATTGTCCTTTAGGTTTGAGGTGGCAGCTGTGCACTGCTCTCTGGAGTGCCTTAAAAATACTACTAGTTCTTACTCTGTTCTGAAAGGCACTGGGCGTGGTACCTCCTCCGGTGGTCGCCTGTTTTATTACCTTGTCCTGTTAGGACTCAGTTGTTCCATGTTTGAATATGTAACCAGGAAGTGGAAATAATGTCCTTGACACCCCCACTTCCTTTTCTGGTAAATCAGTGTCCGGTAAATGAATCCAATTACTCTCACCCACCCGCTTCCTTGCACAGCTGTTTGTCCAGCCTTGTCCTGGCTGAAATCTGGAGATTTCCAAAGATGGACCTTAGGAGTTCTTCCGGACGGGATTAGTCGGAGGAACTATTGTTCATTTGATTAAACCAAGCCTTCCCCTTTCTGCCTGCCTTTTCCTCCTTCTGTGGGGTCTTCTCATGCCCTGCCTCCATCCCCAGCCCAGCCCAGCCCTTATCTCTCTCTGCATGGATGTCGGCTCTGAGAGTCATTTAGTCTGCGTGTGAGTTCAAGTCCCTGCCTACTCCTTTCTTCTGGTGGGATTTACCCTTTAAATTTCAAATCTTCCATTATTATAGAACAAAAGGTTTTGTCTCCTTAAAGCATTTTGATTCCCTGCCAGCAGGAACAGTGGTGTGGTTACGGGCTGGCACCATCCGTCACCTCCCTCCTTTGCTGTCAGTATCATGCCTCTCCTTCCCCACCCTCCGGGGACAGGCCTGCAGGGACAGGCCTGGGTGGTTCAGGACGGCAGGTTAGGCTGGAGTGTCTCAGGGTCTGCTGCCTACGGCAGAAGGGCCAACGCCACAGGCTTGGGTAAAGGGGTGCCAAGGCTGAGCTGCAGAAGCGCAACCTTCATTGGCAGGGCCACAGGCAAGTATCAGGGCTGCAGCAGCCCTAATTCATGCAAGAGGGAGCTCCACAGGGGTGTGAAGGCCAGAAGCTAGGCTCACTGGGAGGCCCCTCGGAGCTGGCCTAAGAGAAGGTAATAATAGCAACCGCTGTAGGGTTGTAATAAAGATTAAAGGAGTTGATAAATAGTCATGGTAAATACTCTGTAAATGTTAGCCCTTACTGTTATCTGAGGTGGCCCCAACACAGCGGCTCCGGCTCCGGTTCCCGTTACCAGTGGCCAGGTTTGCTGTCACGGCTCCATTTTCTCCTCCTCTAACTTGCCCTGCTCTCCCGACTTGGCCCCAGTGAACAGTTTCAGCTCTTCCCACCTGAGGCATTTTCCTAGTCTCTGCAGACCCCTTCAACGCCACTTCCTCCTTCATTGTGCCTTCTGCTTTAGCTAGGAAAGCTTCCCTCTTCCACTCTTCCTCCCCAGAATCACCACTGCCTCACTCCTCCCCCATGAGGAGGAAACCGTTCACAGCTCATCAAATAGAAAACAAAACTGTTCCTAATGTTTGTGCTCCTAGTTTTTACAACGTCCAGGAGTCCCTGGATGCCACAAACGGTTAAGCAATTGACTACTACCTAAAAGGTTGGTGGTTCAAATCCACCCAGAGGTGCTTCAGAAGACAGGTCTGGCAACCTGCTTCTGAAAGGTCCCAGCCTTGAAAACCCTATGGAGCAGTTCTACTCTGCACACAAGGGGTCGTCGTGAGTTGGAGTTGACTCAATGGCAATAACAACTTTACATTGTCCCGTCTCCTTCCAGCCTCCCAACTCCAATGTCTCCACCCCATCCTTTCACACGTGCTGAGGACAAAGATTGGTGGTAGAAGAGGACTCTCCTGAGACCAATGACTGTTATACATCTCTATCTATGGCACCAGGCAGTGTTTCGTTCTATTGTACATGGAGTCACTATGAGTTGGAACCCACTCAGTGGCACCTAACAACAAAAATGGCACCTATATCTATGAAGGAAGATAAAGGCAATGGAATTTAACACATCAACACTTGTAAAGATCTACCATGGACCTTGCTCGATTCTAAGCATTTTACACTTATTCTCTCATTTATTCTTCACGGCAACCCTCTGACGTAGGTATTATTATCACCACTCTACAAATTTTCAAATTGAGTCTCAGAGCAGGTACATATCAAGATCCCATAGCTAATAAGTACAGAAATGGGATTTGAATCCAGGTCTGTCTTGCTCCAAAGCCCACACATGTGCAAGAAAACTTGAGCCACTAGGACTTCAGATAATAATAACATTTTCCATTCTACTTTATATTTGGGTCAACTGCCCCAGAAGCCATGTTTCCTACACTTAAACTTGACACGCCCACTGTCTTAGCCCAGAATTGCAAGCTTTGTCTTGTCCACACATAGGTCTGATTTTGAAATAGCTAAATTGTAGCCATCCAAAACTAGCTTTGCCAAGACTCACATAACATGTTTGTTTTCTCAAACTTCTGAAATTCATTCTATTATAAATAAACCTCCCAGAAGGAGAGCAAAAATTAGCGAAGTGGTGTCCAGGGGCTCCCCAACCTCCAGGTGAGGGGCTCAGCAGGACAGTAGGACGTCACAAAAGGCTCTGGGCAGGAAAACCAGTGGGTAGGAAATGATGCTGCACCTGGAGAGCTTCTACAATGGCTTGAGTCTTTTATTCAAGGTGAGCAATGCCCACCTTCTTGGTTTACCTAGAACAAGGGCATCCAATAATGTTCTTTCATAGCTCCAGAACTGCCAGAGATTTATGAAAGGGTACTGTTGTTGTTTTGGGGTGCCATCAAGTCAATTCTGACTCATTGCAACCCCATGTGACAGAGTCGAACTGCCCCACACAGTTTTCAAGGCTGTAATCTTTACGGGACCAGAACACCAGTCCTGTTTTCCCTCAGAGTGGCTGGTGGGTTCGAACCTTCGGCCTTTTGGTT
The DNA here is from genome assembly GCA_030035585.1 of Dugong dugon. Classification (NCBI taxonomy): domain Eukaryota; kingdom Metazoa; phylum Chordata; class Mammalia; order Sirenia; family Dugongidae; genus Dugong; species Dugong dugon. Next base: position 100,673,702 of record CM057469.1, on the reverse strand, counting down.
AGCAGCCTAGTGCTTAACCATTGAGCCACCAGGGCACCTTACGAAAGGCCATAGTGGAGATTAAGTTTTACCTTCTCCCTGATGTCTTCCCAACCTGTTCCCCTCAAGGTTTAAATTATTCCTCCTCTCAATTTTTGTCTGAAGTCCTCAATTAAGCATAGTCTGCCTAATGGTATCTCCAGTTTTTGAGTATTAAACAGAGGCACACTCATCTGGCTCTTTAAGAAGAGCTTCTTTTATTAATAACATTTCCATGGGTTTTTTAAAACAACATTTTATTAAAATGTTATTAATAACATTTATTAATAACATCTAATAACATTTCCATGTCTTATTTTTCAAAGAGGAGCTCTGGGCCTCAGTTTCCTTGTCTAAAGATTATGTGAGGCATTGGTGGTTCAGTGGTAGAATTCTCGCCTCCAATGAGGGAGACTCAGGTTCGATTCCTGGCCAATGCACCTCATGCGCAGCCACCACCCATCTGTCAGGGGACGCTTGTGTGTTGCTGTGATGCTGTATAGGTTTCAGCAGAACTTCCAGACTAAGATGGACTAGGAAGACAATCCTGGCGATCTACTTTCAAAAGTCAGTCAATGAAAACCATCTGGATCACAAAGGTCCAATCCTCAACGGATCGTGGGGATGGCACAGGAGCAAGCCGCACTTCATTCCATTGTGCATGGACTCACGATAAGTTGGCGACTGAGTTGGGGCTAACTTGATGGCAGCTAACAGCAACAAAAGACTGTGTAGCAGGCAGTGATTGATGCATTGCAATCTACCCACTTCTCAGTGGCATCAAGCAATGAGCATGTGGGTTGGCTGGCAGGGGGCTCTGCTCCACATGTCTCTCACTCTTCTGAGACCTACAGGCCTCCTGGTCCATGTTCTTATGACAACGAGAAACCCAAGTGAGGAAACCTGACTGTATTAGCACATTTAAAGCCTCTGTGTGTGTTATGTTTGCTAACATCCTATTGGCTGAACCAAGTCATGAGGCCAAGTCCAACATCAATGGAGTGGGCAAATCACAGTGGGAGGGTGAAAGGAGCGAATATTTGTGGAACAATAATCCGGACTATCACAGATAGGATGACACCCACCTACAAGAGTTATTCAGAAGTTTATGCATGTATAACTAAACAAGTATAATAATTATCAACATTTTTTTATTGTACTTTAGATGAAGGTTTACAGAGCAAACTAGTTTCTCATTAAACAATTAGTACACATATTGTTTTGTGACATTGGTTGCCAACCTCATGATATGTCAACACTCTCCCCTTCTCAACCCCAAGTTCCCCATTACCAGCTTTCCTGTCGCCTCCTGCTTTCTTGTCCTTGTGCCTGGGCTGGTGTGCCTATTTAGTCTCGTTTTGTTTTACGGGCCTGTCTAATCTTTGGCTGAAGGGTGAACCTCAGGAGTGACTTCATTACTGAGCTATAACGGTGTCCAGGAGCCACACTCTTGGGGTTTCTCCAATCTCTGTCAGATCAGTAAGTTTGGTCTTTTTTTTTTTTTTTTTTTTTAATTATCAACATTTCTTGAATGCTTATTATATGGCAGAGTGCCTGGGTGATGTAAATGGTTAACGTACTTGGCTGCTATCCCAAAAGGTTGGCTGTTCAAGTCCACCTAATGTCACCTCAGAAGAGAGGCCTGGCAATCTACTTCTGAAAAATCAGATGTCACTGCAACACATGAGCCATCACAGTATGACAAACTGACAGATGGGTGGTGGACCCCTAGCATACAGGCCATGAAATTGTTGCTTATTGAAGAGGAGGTGAGAGACCCTAGGAACCAGAGTCAAAGTAGGTAGATGATGGGGGTGAGAGATTTACAGACAGAGACGCTAGATACAAGGGACACAAAAGACCAGGTTCGCATTCATAACTGTCCCTTCACGTCTGAGACAGCCATAGAGACAGAGTCAGAGATCTTAGGAATGACGCTGCCATCACAGTCTCTAAAACTGCATTTGTCCGACTTGCAAAAATTCCATTTGAAGCTTAACAGAACTACAATAAAAGCTGTGTTTTTCTGGCCATTATTAACTGGAAATCTCTGGTTTATGACACAGCCCTGGTTGCACAGTGGTTAAAGCTGTCAGCTGCTAACCGAAAAGTCGGCCGTTCTAACCCACCAGCCACTCCTCGGGAGAAAGATGTGGCGGTCCGCTTCCGAGGAGATCAGTGTCTTGGAAGCCCTGTGGGGCAGTTCTGCTCTGTCCTATAGGGTTGCTATGAGTCAGAATCAACTCGATAGCAGTGGGTTTGGTTTTTGGCTCTACTTACCATGAGGAAAACTTGTTCCTGGTGATGACCTGAGGCACTGACGGATTTTGCTGTCCTCTCCTGCTTGCCTCAGACTGCCTGAGACCCAGGGCCGCCACAGTGGGGTGTGAAGTACATATTGCCACGCTTAAAGTCTTCAAAGAGCTGGTCTTCATCAACCCAAATAATTGGTGGACCTGAACAGTCTCCAGTCATGCCAGAGAACAAACGTTGATCATATTTGGTGGTCAGGCTCCAATAGGAGCAATGGAGATGGAAGTGATGAAGTAAACCTTCATGCCAAATAAATCTCTCCAGGGAGGACTTCAGGTAAGTGATGTTCAAGCCAAAACTAAGTGACGACCCTACATGAAAACATAGGGCCCTTTTCTATATACATTTATAGATGGATGTCTCAGGGAACTCGAGGAAATACCCTTCTTTTTTTTTTTTTCTCCAGAATACCAGCTCCCCTACAATTTGGTGGCAACTTCAGAATCAGTGTGCATTGAAGAGACTGAATTAATTTACTTCAAATGTGAAGGAAACTGTGCCCAAGCCTATCGGAGTATCAGCTTGTGTGATATTGAGCATTCTTCCAGCAGTGCAATAAATTGCAGGTTATCCTTCCAGACATCACGGAGAGGCTAAATCCAGAGCCGATGTCTACCCAGAAGTTTTGAGTTTATGTGAATAACATTCTTACGGCAACAGGGAAGTGAATGTCCGTGGTGAATGGATGTGTAGGAAATTGTGACCTGTTGAGGGGCAGGCTGGAGGATGTTGTTGTTGTTAGGTGCTGTTGAGTGGGTTCCAACTCATAGCAACCCTATGTACAACAGAACGGAGCCTTGCAGGAGAATAGTAGGGAGAAAAATGAAAAAACCTCAACAAACAGGGAGGTCATCTCAGAGAACTCGGAAATCCACATCTTTTCTTTTATAAGCCTCAAATCTTCCCAGGATTCCTTCTGGCTTTTTGCGTCTAACCACTTGTCTTCTAACAAAGAGAATAAAGATGGTTTTAAAGCTAAATGTGAGCCCTCTAGAAAAAGGCCGAATAGAGGTCCTCTCTTCCCTTCTTTAGTTTGGTAGCAGAATTTTCTTTTGCACTATTAAAAATGGCGCAGGCTACCTTTTCTCCAAAAACACACGAAGCTGCTGCATATCCCTTTTCCAAATAATTAATCTTTCCAGTGGAATCTTTCAAAGCCCCACATTTCCTGTTATTTTATACAGCTGCAATTTGTAACTGGAGCTCCTGCCCGGTGTTCCATGGGCAAAATGCCAAATCCACTACATTTCACCTACCGAGGTGCCCCACACAAATAATCCTGAACCACAAGCTAAACAGTTAGGTCCTATCCTAGGTCCAAAAAGAAAAGCTCAGGGAACAAAAGGCTTTTAAACATATTTCTGTGTTGAAATTTTAGTGGATGCTCACAATAGTTTGTTTTCCAGGTTTGACATTTGGAAGTATCACCTTTCTGCCACAATAAAAGAAGGTTTTTCAAAAATGGATTGGTTCCCGTGTTAAGCCAATATTTGTGAGTCATAAAAATGACACCCTCTTAGTTATCTGGTAGCCAAAAAATGGGAGTTGCTGTATGTCAGACACATCTCATTTGCTTTTTTGTCAACGTACTGGAAGATCAGAGGCAAGACTGGCTGGAGGGTAAACAGAGGAGGCAGGATTTGAGGGAAAGGCATGTGGCCCATCTATCTTCCTCCCCCTGATTTCCCCATCCCTCCACCCAAGTATCTCTCTTCAAGCTGCCCATGGGCTGAGGTTCCCTCAGGACCTAGCAAAGTTGGGAGGTTCTATTCTTCTCAAGAAGTATTGTGAACCCTCTGCACTCCCTTAAACACCTCCTTACCCCCACCACACATATCTGCAGATGACCTGCCCCCTACTTTTCAAAAATTGAGGCCATTGAACCAGATCAACAACCTCCTGCTACAGCCCCCCGCATCCTCCTTCCTTTCTTTCAGTCCCTTGGCGGGTGCTTCCTGCCTCAAGATCAGGCCCTGCACTTGTGCTCGGTGTCTCAGCACGTCCTGCTCACTCGGAGCCCCACACTATAATATGTCCCCTCTCCCCTGTACAACCAACCCCTCCATGACACCTGAGTCCTCCCCATTTACATTTAAACCTACCTAAGTCTCTCTTAAAACAAAACAAAAACACCACTCAACTTCATAGTCCCTTCCTATGATTAGTCTCTCTTCTCCCATTCCCAGTGAAACTTCTGGAATGAGTTGCCTATACTCCTTTTCCTTTCTCATCAGCTCCCCCTACTCCTCAGCCCTATCACTTTGGCTAACATTACAAATAACCACCATGTTACTGAAGCAAGGGACTCAGCCCTCACACCCCCTGGCCCCTCAGTGATGTTCTGAGACCATTCCCTCCTGGGACCCTCTTCCTTTGGCTTCAAAGAACCCAAAGCTCTTCTCGTTGTCCTCCTACCTCTTCGGCAGCTCTTTCTTTGTCTCGTTTGCAGGCCCATCCTTCCCTTCAGAGCCATTATTAAATGTTTGGGTTATTTAGGTTTCTCTTTCCCACTGTATACTGAATCCCTAGTATCCACACCCACTGCTCCAAGAATCAGACTCATGTTCAGTTGCCTATTCAGAATTTCTGCTTGAGTTTCTCATAGCTACAAGCCCAAATCCCAAGTCAGGATCTTTCTTCCAATACTGGGGTCTCTACCTGGGATTATTCCTATCTCAGCAAATGGCACCACCATCCACCAGGCTGCTGAGGTCAGCAACTGAAATATTCTTAATACGTTTCCCAACTTCCAGCTCCAACCAATCCCTTAGCCCTGGCAATTTTACTTGCTAAACATTTCTCAGCTTCCTTCCTCTCCATATCCACATCCACCACTCCAATTCAAACACCATCTTTTCTCTCCTAGACTATTGCAATAACCTCCCAATGGCTTCCTTCAATCATCTCAACCCTCTCTAAGCCATCGTTTACAATGTTGCCAGGCCACGTCACTCTCTTGCCTGGAATCCTGTAACGGTATATTGGGCACAAGCCCTGTGTGCCTTCTCGGAGTTGACCACATCCTCCTTTCTCTCTTGGTTGGTATTCCACTCGCACCTCACCTTCCAAGTGTGGATGAAATGACGCCCCACAGGGCATGGCCACTCAGGGGCTGGATGATGCATTCTGGAAATGCAATAGAGTCAGCTCTCTGTAGAATGAAGCAGGAACAGAGGGAAGTGGAAGATGGGAGAATGCCAGGTAGATAAGTTACCTCTTCTCTTCTCCCCCTTGAAACCCTGGTGGCGCAGTGGTTAAGCATTTGGCTGCTAACTGAAAAGCTGGCAGTTCAAACCCACTAGCTGCTCCATGAGAGAAAGACATGGCAGTCTGCTTCCGTAAAGATTAGAGCGGTGGAAACCCTATGAGGCAGTTGTACTCTGTCCAGTAGGGTCACTATGAGTTGGAATCGACTTGACAGCAGTGGGTACTTCTCCCCTTTAGAATTGCTCTGAGGTACAGTTTTCCATGTAAACTTTCTGGATAAGTCAAGGAAACACACCTGGTAACCAACTAGCGGTATTTCTTTTTTGCGGGTACGGGGTACTGTGACTCAGTGACTGGAGTGATAACCACAGTATTGCGTTGCTTCACACCTTTTCTTGCCTCACTTCATTTTTCCCTCCCCCTTACTGTCCTGGGTTCTCACTTCCCAGTGAAGTATCACCTTCTGAGTCTTTAGCTCAGAATTTACTTCCTAAAGGTCCCAAGCAAGACAAATGCTTAGGATAAAAACCAAAATTTTTATCCAGTGCTCTTCATGGATTTGTTCCTGTCTACTTCTTTAGCCTTGTCTCATCTCCTACCTCTTTCCTGTCGTTTTTCTATCTCTAGATACGATAGAGAGTTCTTTGTTTGTGCCAAGTCCTCACATGCCAGAAAGTTTGTCTGGAAAACCTTTCCACATTTCCTCTCCCCTACCCCCAACCCCCGGCTTCACCTGGCTAACTCCTCCTTGCCCACGAGATTTCCGCTTCCGTGGCATTTCCTTCACTTCCTTAGGAAATCTTTCCTGCCATCTCTACTCCTTCCTGTCTCACATCTTCTAAGCCCCTTTGTTCGAGACTGTCGATGATCTATGCCTTGTGTCTTCAGAGCTGGTAGCAATTCTAAGTGCGGTCGTGTAATCATTTTAATAGTGTCTGCCCCCTTCTTGAACTAGGTTGTAAACTCCATGACAGCAGAGACTGTGTCTGCTTTTGCTCTCTGTTGCATTCCCAGCACCCAGCTCAGAGCCTAACACTCAATAAACATGTTGTTGTTAGCTGCCCTTGAGTTGGCTGGACTTATGGTGACCCCATGCACGATGGGAGGAAATGCTGCCCCATCCCCAGGATCACTTGCACATCAGACAATGTTCTGCCATGATTCATAGGATTTTCGTTGGCTGATTTTCAGAAGTAGATTGCCAGGCCTTTCTTCCAGCCCATCTCAGTCTGAAGACTCCACTGAAACCTATTCAACATCACAGCAACATGCCAGCCTCTACTGAGGGAATGTGGTGGTTGCACATGAGGTACATTGGCCAGCAATCGAATTTGGGTGTCTCATACGGAAGGCAAGAATTATACCACGGAACCATCCCTGCCCCTTTCAATAAACGTACACTGAATAAATGAACTCATAGGATCCAACACTGTTGTTAGATGGAGAAATTAAGATCAAAGAGATTCAGTGATTCTTTCAAAATCAGACAGATAGCTAGTGAGTGGTAGAGCTCAGTTGTACCTTCTTCCTTCTTTTAAAATTATGAATCATCCTTCTCAATTCTGAAAAAGACAGACAACAGACAGATCAATGAAGTAGAATGGAGGCTCCAGAAATAGACCGAAATATCTACTTCAACATATGAAAAGTGCTTAGCCTCATTCATAGTAAAAAGAAATGCCAATTAAAACTAAGAGATGTCAGGTTTTAACTTTTGGATTGACAAGAGTCACAAAATCTGGTAATTTCCTCTCTCGATGAGACACTCAACAGTGAAGTACCGAGTACATGAGCATGTTTATGGGAACCTGTAAATCGCCTTCCTTCGTGGAGGGCAACAGCTACTTGATTGCAACAGCTACCAAATCTCAAGTGCATATGTTCTCTGCAATTCAACCTAACAATTCAGTTTTTAGGTATTTACCCTACAGATGTGCTTGCACAGGTGGGAAATGATGAATGTACAAAGTTATTCATTGCAGCATTATTTGTAATAGAAAAAATTTAATGCGCATCGTTTCGGGACTGGTTAGGTAAATTATAGTATTTTCATACAATGGAATATTATGTTGCTCTTAAAAAAGAATGAAAAAATTTCAAAATAGCACTGATGGTTGCGTAAGATTGTGAATGTAATTAATGTCATTGAGTTGTATGGTTAAAATGGTAAATTTTATGTTATATTTATTTTACGACAATAATTAAAAAAAAAAGAATGAGGCAGTTCTATTGCTATATATTCTAATGCGGAACCCTCTCCAAGATATGTTAAGGAAAAAAAGCGAAGTGCACAGTGGTTATATAGTCTGTTACCATTTGGACTGAAAAAAAAAACAAAAACTACAAATAAAACCAAGCAGATTGTAAATGAAACTTAGTGAGGGCCATTTCTTCATATATTTTTTCTTTCTCACATTGCATAGCAGATACACAGTGCAGTGGGAGGGATCACTTTTGCGTGGAGCTGTTAAGTGTGAAAGAGTGGACTAAGGGAGAGGCACTGCTGGACTGGAGGACAGTGGCTGAATCTAAAGTCTCTTAAAAGTTTGCTATGCTGATACCTCGTGAGGCTCAGAGCAAGGGAACAATCTTCTCTCAGATAAATCTTATCTGACACTAGAAAGGGTGAAGCCAAGATGACTTTTGGAGAAACTGATGAGATCAGATGGACACCTGTAACAGACCTGAAGGGCTGGTACCTGAGTAACCTCACCCTTAGGACTCTTACGCACTATTGAAGGACTAATTGTTAATGACTGTTTTGGACTGGTAAAATGATTGGGAGGGGGAAGTTATCCTCCAAATATGAAAGAACATTGGCTAGAAAAGACAGGGGTGGCCTGCGGTTCAATGGATTACTTTTGTGTGGCCTTTCTAGCCATGGTCTTGTAACTCCCACCCAAGTGATTGGACAGGACTGCGTGATCGGGTAATTGTGGCCACCAAAGGGATTGGTCAGTTTTGCCATTGCGCTAGGCTTGAAATGAGCCACCCAAGAGGTGGGAAAGAAGAGAGAATCCCACAACCACCGAGGAAGAACAGCCAGGAGCCAGCACGTCTTTTGGACCCAGGATCCCTGCTCTGAGAACCTCCTGGAAGCAGGAGACTGAGAAAGAGAGAGCTCGAGAAGTGGTGGCAGAGAAGCGGCAGCAGAGACCCGGCAGCAGAGACCTGGCAGTAGAGACCCAGCAGCAGGAAATGGTGTGGTGGGCTTCCCGGCTCATGGAGAGAGAAAGCTGAGTGCCTTTGGGCAGAGACCCAGGGCCAGGGAGAGACGTGCCTGTGAGCACAGCTGGGAAGAGGCTGTCTTTATGGAAGAACTGTATCCTTTAGTGTTCCTGAGCCTGAATTGTAAACTGTTACTTCCCTAATAAACCCCATAATTGTGAGTATGGTCTGTGAGTTCTGTGTGGCCATTGCAATGAATTATCGAAATCAGCAGAGAAGTAGAGAATGCCATGGGAGGGACAGTTGGTGTCAGAATTGGTAAAGATAGCGGAGAGAGGAGGCATGTCTGACCTCCTCCACCACATAGGAAGCAGCCTTGGCTGTCGATCTTGATTCTCCTTCCCCCTTGGGAAGTTAGAGGAGGTCAGACACTGCCTCCACACCATTTTTACACACAATAAATATTTGTTGATGAATTTCAATATGGCGGAATGTCCTAAGTGATAAGGGGAAGAGGGACAAAGAAATAATACTCAAGTAATCACTCAGTATACTTGTTAGCCAGTTGGGTAAAATTTCTTCAAAGAAGAAAGTAAAATCTGAGAGTCAGTGTAATAGTTTTAGATCATTCCCATGAGAATTAAAGAGTTGTGTGTTCTTGATTGTATCAACTCCTTTCTACCTCCACTAGAAAAGATGCTCTAAAGCATTGCCTGCCAAAAGCTTGTTCAGATCAGGTCTCTGTGATTTGCATGTCCTCACTACTGGATTAACCCAATTTCTCACTCTTTTACCACATCAGGAAAATCATATCAAAAGATGTTTATGAATTGGCTGAGAGCTTTGCTCATGGTAAAGAAACAGGTATAATTTGATTAAAGCCAGGGTTTCAAATTGCTGCCTGCGTGTTCTTTTGGAAGAAGCATGACCATATAGGTCAGACCTGGGAAGCAATAACTGTGAAATCTTGCTGCTGCCAAAGTAAATATCTGCATGTTTTCCTGTCAAAACACTTAGTGTGTGTGCTCACTGTGCCTCAGTGGGGATGGCACTGCTACACAGGAACTTGTGCCATTTCTCCTTGATTTGAAGGCTTTTTTTCCCCTAAATAATATTAAACTGCTTCAATACAAAAGATGATTTCTAGTGTGGCAAAGGCCCAATGATATCTATAACATAAGGAAGCTATTGTTTTCTTATCCTAAAATCACAATATTAAAGTCAGTGAGAGTCTTGTCCATTCACCAGAGAGTGGGCAATGGATGAGCTCTGAAAAACTAGTCTTGACCCTTCGGCCTCATCTCAAATAGGAAAAACAAACAAAAAAACGAAAAAACAAACAGAAAGCTACAACAGCATGGCCTTAACTAAGGAGAGATGTAAAATAAATGCTACATTTCCCAGCCTCCCTTGCAGCTGGGTGTGTCTGAGCAATGATATGTAAGTGGTATTGTTGTGTGGGGTTTTCACGGACTTAAAGGGAGCCGGGCCTGCTGGGATCAGTCCCTTTTCATCTTTTTGGGCTTGATGGCCTGTGTTAGTATGTGGGTATCATATAGAGAGAATAAGATATGGTCCCTATCCTCAAGACATTTAGAATTAATCATTCATTACACTAAAGGTATAAACACTGCCAGAATGTAGAAGAAAAAGGAAGGAATTCTGAGTGAAGAAAATTCAGAAGGTTTCACAAAGAGGATAGTAACTAAGCTGGTCCCTAAAAAATGAATTATAATAATAATAGTAACTCAGATTATTGAGCATTTACCATGTACCAGGCAGTGTGTGAAATGCTTTACAGGCATTATCTCATTCGTTCTATATGACAATTCTATATTCTGTGAGGTAGGTACCATTATTATCCCCATTTTACAGACAAAGGAACTGAGGGGCAAAGAGGTTAAATGATTTGCTTGAGATTAGAGAGCTAGTATGTGGCTGAGCCAAGGGCTGACCCTCAGCCCATCTGACCTCCCTGAAGCTGAAGTTCAACCACAGCACTGGATGCTCAGGACTGAAATAGAGAGAGAAATGGGAAGAAATGGATAAGCCACTCACTTTGATGATGCAGTAAAACAGTAGGCAGCAGGCAATTCAGTTCAAACTGATTGTCAGGTAGAACTTGAACCAGGGTTTCCTAAAGTGTGTTAGTGTGTTTGGCAGAACATTAGTCTTTTGAAATGATCTGAAAAAAAAATTAAAAGATGTACCTATACACCAATATATGGAGGTTCTAAGAAGGTCTATGGTAAGCAAACATGCTTAATTTTATTTTATTAAAGCCAAGTTTTCTCAAACTTATTTGTCCACAAAACTCTTTTTTAAAAAACACTGTATTATAAACAAATTTTTAACATAAATAACAGTGGAGAATATAAAAACATTTATGTACTCATCATCCTGCTTCAACAACCATCAATATTCTTTCCACTTATTAAATCTAACTCTATCTTTTTGTTTCCTTTCCTTTTTTGCTCAAGTATTTTATGGAAAATTCCAGACTGCATGTTATTCCACCCCTAAATACTTTTAATATACATCTCCAAAAAAAAAGGAGCCATTATTTTATACAAAATGTAATTATCACATGTAACTAGATTAAAATAATTCCTTAATGTAGTCTGATATCCACTTCATATTCACTGTTCTTCAATAGTCTAAAATATCAGAATTCTTTTTTTTTAGTAAAGACCATTGGAACTCTTTGCTTATTATATTGATTCATTTTTACAACCAAGGGCCGGTACCAAATAGTCACTCATTAGAAAAACTGGCAATAGTGATAGTTATTTTCTAGGACACTGGTATAGGGAGCTAAATTCCTGCTAATAATTCAGCCTGGAAAAATACAGGATGGAATATGTACCGTCCTTTACTTGCAAGATGCCTCTTGACTAGTGAAGAAAGTAATAACTTGGTTGTACGCCCCCGCCGCCTTTTTTTTACATTTGACTATCCAAAGAGAAACAAAATAGAATTCATTTAGCATCCCAGGAACAAGCGTTATGACAAACATTTTTTGAGAAACCTCTATTTAGACAAAATAATCAGTGGACAGAAACCTTCACTGACGTGACTGTTTTGGTATTTGATAGCGATGGTTTTGGACTCTGCTTATGTAGGTTTTTCTTTTTTAAAAAGTCAACGCCTTCTAGAAAGAAGTGCTTATCCATGCTGTTTGTGACTCCTAGCACATCTGTGATAGTCACACGCACATGCACGCACAAAACACACACAAAAAATATTGCAAGTCTTGAAGCAATAAAGAAGCATGGCTGCAAAGAGAAAATCTGGTCAAAACCATCTGAGGCAAGCAACTAGGTTATTCAAGATCTGTTTTAAGGAGACTAATCCAAGAGATGTTTGTGGTACGAGTCTGCAAAGTGACAAAGTAATAAACCATACAGCACGATAGCAATTTGGTTTCCATCACATGATAGCAGCTAAAATAAATACCTCTTACGAGGACACGGCCAGCAGTATCTTCTAAATTAAAGAACAGAGAGATGATTTCATTAATTGATGCTTCAGTGGCTAGCTAAGTATTTAAACACCCACAAACACTGTACTCAAAATTTACAGTAGCAAAGCAGCCTGAAGCAACCCAAATATTGACTGAGTCATAAAAACTCAAGGTTATTAACCCAAATATCTTCTTGCTTTGTATAAAACTAATTGCTAGGCCAGAGAATGCAATTGCTGAGACAATTACCAGGAATGGGGGCTTTAATGACTTTGTCTTATTGTTTTGCATAAATAAATAGTAGCTGCCTGATCCAGGATACTGGATGAGTTTCCTTCCGCATCTCGGAGTTAATCAAAAGCATTCCTTGCCATGGGCCCAGGTGATTCTTTACCTGAAGTTACACCAATGCATATTGCAAATTTAAAATTTGTGTTTCTGAAGCAGTACGTGTCCTCCAGAAAACATCAGCTATCGATAGATGACACATTATCAGTCGTAAAGGCGCATGAAGGAAACAAATACAAATCTAAGCCATCGAAGAATGAAATATGTCTCTATCACCAAAGCCCGTGGTAGTCATTTGCTAGTTTGATACTTCAGGCAGAAAGTACAGTCAGCTTCTGGAATTAGCTCTGGGAAGGAGTCTGGGGAGACTTTGTACTTACATGCTGTGTTTCCTGCCAGGAGCCAGGCAACCCTTTCCCCACATACCTCAGGACATAGCCAGGCGTGGCTGAGTTAACTGCTGCAGGACAGGATGGACCAGGAGGAGTCAGGGCCTAGAAGCCAGCTTTCCACCACGAGTGTGCAGACCCCAGGGAGATAAAGCCAGCTGAAAGAGCAGTGAAGGTAGAGCTTAGCATCTGGAGGGCATAATGACAGGCAAACTGTGGCAGTGCCAGCAAATAGTCAGCACTAAGGCAGCACCACACAGCAGTGAGGGTGTCCCAGCAGGCAGGCAAAGTATGGGGATTGGTATTTCCGGACTTGGTGACATTCTGAAATCCAGATGTAGAATAACCATCTACCATGGGAATGTTGATCAGCAGAAGCCAGGACACAGGCATAGGCAATGGGGAAGATTTACAGGCCCAGATCATCACACAGGCCCAGATCATCAAAACAAGAGAAGCCCAATGTTTTAGCTAGGATATAGAACAGTAGCTGTGAAGTCAATTCCAACTCATGGCAACCCTATGTGAGTAAGAGTAGAACTGTGTTCCACAGGGTTTCCAATGGCTGAGTTTTCAAAAATAAATTTCTGGGCTTTTCTTACATGGTGCCTCTAGGTGAACTTGAACCTCCAACGTTTTGGTTAGCAGCCAAGCACATTAACCATTTGCACTACCCCAGGACTCCAGTTAGGATATAAACTACCTGCTACAAGAAGAGCCAATATAACGTGTTTGAAATAAGAAAGAATAGTTCTTATTCCTCTCTTACGTAGCACTGCAGGACAGGAAGGGCAGCCTCTGCTTTCATCTTTGTGTCTAAGGTTATTGCTCCAGTTGTCCTCTTCTTTTGGTCACAGCTGGCTCAACAGCACCATGTTGAGTCCCAGCTTGTGCGAAGCGGGAAAAGAGCATAGAGAGCAAGAAACTTGACTTTGAAACTCGGAAGGCAGAAGTTACACACATCCCTTCTACTCATTGGCTAAACCTAGTCACATGGCTACTCCTAGCTTTAGGGCATACTGGGAAATGTAGTCTTTCACTGTGTGGTTGTATTTCCAGCTAAAAATTCAGGAAGGGGGCTTGTATTAGTTTCCCGTGGCTGCTGTAATAAATTACAAACCCGTGAAAGCCAGAACTTGACGTGACTGCCTTGTTTTTCTGGATCTCACAAGTTTTCTGCCTTTGACAGGGTGCAGTCTTACCACTTTTCTATTGCTCTCTATTAGTAGAACATATCTGAGTGTTCCTTCTCTGACAGGTTTCTGCCTTACACAGGTTCTGGCTTTTGCAGGTTTTACTGTACCACAAACTTGGTGGTGTAAGACAACAGAAATTTATTGTCTCACAGTTCTGGAGGCCATAAGGCCAAAATCAGTATCACAGGGCCAAAACCAAGATGTCGGCAGGGCCACACTCTCTCCTGAGGCTGTGGGAGAAGATTTCTTCTACACCTCTTCCAGCTTCTGATAATTCCAGGTATTTCCTGGTTTGTAGCCAGATCACTCTAATCTCTGCCTCGTAATCACGTGGCTTCTCCTTTTCTGTCTTAATTTCCTTTGGCCTCCCTTTCATAAGGACATCTGTGATAAGGCTCACTCGGATAATCCAGGATGTACTCCCCAATTCAAGATCCTTAACTTATATGAGACCAAGTGGGCAACACATGCCTGAAAGCAAAGACAAGAAGGCAGGAAGGGACAGGAAACCTGGATGAAAGAACATGGGGAGCCTGGGGTGCAAAGGGAAAGGGGTAGAGTGCTAACACTTTGAGGGGATTGCAACCAATGTCATCAAACAATTTGCGTATAAATTTTTGAGTGAGAAGCTAATTTGCACTGTAAACTTTTATCTAAAGCACAATAAAGTAATAATAATATTAAAAAAATCCTTAACTCAACCCTATCTGCAAAGACTCTTTTCAAATAAAGTAACACTTATAGATTCCAAAGGAGCTCTGGTGGCACGGTGGTTAAGTGTTTGGCTGTGAACTGAAAGGTCGGCAGTTCATACCCACCAGCCACTGTGTGGGAAAAAGATGTGGCAGACTACTTCTGTAAAGATTTACAGCCTTGGAAACCCTATGTGGCAGTTCTACTCTGTCCTACGGGGTCACTGTAAGTCAGAATCGACTCTGCGGCCACGGGTTTTTGGGTTATAGGTTTCCGGGATTTGGACTTGATATCTTTGGGGGCCATTATTCAGCCTACTACCCACCAAAACCTACTGCTGTCGAGTTGATCCCGACTCATAGAGACTCCACAGGACAGAGCAGAGCTGTCCCACAGGGTTTCCAAGACTGTAAATCTTCACAGAAGCAGACTGCCACATCTTTCTCCCGTGGAGCAGCTGATGGGTTTGAACTGCTGACCTTTTGGTTAGCAACCGAGTGCTTTATCCATTGTACCACCAGGGCTCCTCAGCCTGCTACACTCGTTGCCATCGGGTCAATTCTGACTCATAGCGACCCTATAGGACAGAGTAGAACTGCCCCCATAGGGTTTCCAATGAGCAGCTGGTGGATTTGAACTGACCACCTTTTGGTTAGTAGCCAAGTGCTTAACCCCTCCGCCACCAGGGCTTCAGGCTTGCTACGCGAGTGCTCAGTTACTAAAAGGAAGAAGGGGAGAATGGTCTCTGCCATGTCCAGCAATCAGAATTGGGCAACGAGCCTCAACCAATGCTGACTATCAAAGAATTCATTTCTAGCGTTCCAGATTTTCCCCGCCTGGGTTCTATGAGTCGAAATCAACTCGATGGCAATGGGTTTGGTTTTTTGTTTTGGGTTCTGGATTGGCATGGCACCTGGGGCAGAGCTATGCCCTGACTGGGGCAGAGTCGAGCAGGCAGCCCTGGCCGTGGGGAAAGGAGGACAACTGAGAGAAGGAGCCTGGTGGCCAGGGAGTCTGTGCCTTATGTACAGTACCACCCACAAGGTGAAAGCTCAGTGTTACCCAGGACCCCCATGATGCTCTTGGACCAATAAGTAAGTACTAAGGTCTTGGCTATCCATGATTATGAAGATGGCTCAAGACCAGGCAGTGCTTCGTTCTGTTATACACAAAGTCGGCGTGAGTCAGAGCCACCTCCGTGGCATCTAACAACAGCAAGGCCTTGTGAAGCTCTATGTGCAAGTCACAGCCCCTTAAGACAGAAAGGATGCCCCTGACCCCAAGTCCTTACCCTCCTTGTCACCTCTCCAAAAACAACAACAACACACACACACACACACACACACACACAAACTCAGCATGCTTGTTAGTGAAATGGAGCCATCCTCGTTCATCAATTTCCCCAATTCCACTCCCCAGTTATAACCACTGTTAACATTTTAACCCTTCTGGACTTTTCTTTGTGTTTATAAATGCACAGAGGGAAATACAGCAATTCTTCTTTACATGAATGGGATTATGCCATACACGTGCTGTATATTTTTACTTAATATGCCATAGACATCATTGCCTGCTATAATAATTATAAATTTAGTGCCCACAATATGCCAGGAAGAATGTTGAACACATTCCATGTTATCATCTCACTTCACACTCACAACTACCTTCTTAGGTAGGTACTATCATTTTCCCCTTTTAAAGATGACCAACAGTCACAGAGAACTTAAGTGACTTGCCCGAGGTCACACAGCTGGGGAGTGGCAGAGCTAGGATTTGAACACTGATTGCTGCTACATGGACTTTAATCTTTGCTAACACCATTTTTGCTGTCAGCGTTTTTATAAGCCTTGTCACACAGCTCTTCCACACGGGACCTTGTCAGCTGTTGCACCAGATAAGCTTCACTTTTGCATCCCCACCTCTTACGCTTCTCTGGACACCCATGTGGTCTCCCTGGTTACTGAGCTGCCTGCTGCCTTGTGCTGGGAGGGAGCCCTCAGGTCCATTCCAGAGGTTGCACCTGTCTTGGTCCCAACCTGTTACCTAAGCTTCTCTTTGCCTCTAAATCTGTGCTGTTAAGCCCAGTGAGTCTGGCCCAGCATCTATGGTCTCCGCTCAGATAAGCCGGCCTTGGTTGTCATCTTCTGCCTGAAAGTCTAAAGTCATTAATGGTGAGTTTCGATTCCTCCCTGAAGCTCTAACTGGACCTCCTTTCTGCTGCTACAGCAAACACTCAATCTTTGTAATTGTCAGAGGTGTCAGCCTTTCCTCCTGGGTCTCCTCCTTGGCCTAGAGCAGTACCGGTGAGGGCCTTGTACCACTGAGACCTTTGTTCCCTCTGGATGTCACCATGGAAACTGATACCACAGAGGGGCTGCAGCCCCCTTCCTGACTGCTCGGAGCCTTTTGCCCTCTCCCATTCCCAGGCAGAGTCCCTGGATGGTGCAAATGGTTAGTGCCCTCAGCACCTAATCAAAAGGTCGGGGGTTTGAGTCCGCCCAGAAGCATCTTGGAAGAAAGGCCTGGCGATCTACTTCAAAAAAATCATCCAACGAGAACCATATGGAGCACAGTTCTGCTCTGACACACCTGGGGTCTCCATGAGTGGGAACGGACTCATGGCAACTGGTTGTTTTATTCCCCAAGTGCTCACTCTCCTGAGGGGCTCTGTCCCTCCCCACCTACCCCCTTGCCTACCTTCCCATCATTGAAAGCTTTTCGTAGGCACAAGCAGGTGAAAAGGCCTATAAAGCGGGGCCCTGAGACCAGAGCTTTCAGTCTCCTTCAAGAGAAGGAGGGTGCTGATGTGAGGGAGATGCTGGGGATTGCTAGCAGGTTAGGGGGGAGCTCCCTTCAGAGAACCTAGGGCTGGGGCATCCCACTTGGACCCTTTAGAGGCTAAAGGCGCTGCCTGGGGCAGGACCAAATGAACCATTCTGAGGCACCAGGAGAGAATACCTCAGTCGCCTCCCTGGATCAGCTCCATTTGGTGAGTGCTGCTCTGGGTGGCCACGCTCCCCAAAGCTGCCTCCAGGTTCGTCAGGGTGCAGCCTTCACTCCCCCACCGAATTGCAACAGGAGATTTCCCCAGGCCCCACCAACCCAGGTGTAGAAAACACAGGGGTCTCAACGGCACTGGCCACAAAGGGATACCACAGTTTCGGACAAAGCCCAGGCAGAGGCTCCAGGTGGTTCCTCTCTGGTCTGGTGACCCTGCTCACTGCTCCCTCAGTGAGCCTGTGCCCTGCTCCAGGCTCCGTAAGCCCCAGCACCTGTCTCTCTCCTTGTCTTGGCGGTGAAGCTGGGAGCTGCAGGCAGCAGGCCTGCATGTCTCTGTGCCCTTGCTTTGTGGTGCTGACCACCCAGGCTGGCCACCCTGCTTCTCCGGCTCGTCTCTCTGGGCCTAGCGCAACTTTCAGGCAGGTACGCTCCACTGCAGAGCAAGGAGGGGCTGCCCCACAGCACTGAAGACACTGCCCGGGCCATGCTGGGCCCCTGCTCCCCAACAGGCCACAGGACCTGGCAGTCCACTATGTCATCCTGCCCCTCAGCAGCCTGTGGGCACTTGACTTAAACCCCCACCTGCCCGCTAGGTAAGTCCAAAGCCTGTGCCAGGATTGCCAGGAGCCTCCTGGGACTTAGGAAGTGGACTTAGATTCTCTCCACTTGCGACTCCTGCGGCCCCTGCCTCTGTCTCAAACACACGGTCAAACCAGACACAAAGTTCTGAACCTTCACCTGTGTCCACAGAGGCCGCTCACCTCAAATGGTTCGTGAACTTAGTCAACGTTTATGAAGGTGCAGGCACCATGAGCACTGGTCACATGGTGAAGCTTTATGGCATCTCAATGACTCTCCTCGCTCACTCACCTCCCTATCCCGCCGTCCCTCTCAGACCAAGATGAGGCCCTCTCCTTGTTGCAGATAAGCAATTTAGTGTCCACTTTTGGTAACTGACAGGTGCTCCTGGGACCTCTCTTCACCCCAAGGTTTATCAAAGTACAGTAGTCCCCCTTATCTGCAGGGGATGCATTCCAAGACCCCTGTGGATGCCTGAAATGGTGGATAGTATCAAACCCTATATATACTATATTTAGTCCTGTACATACATACCTATGATAAGGTTAAATTTATAAATTAGGCACATTAAGAGAGTAACAACAGTAACTAATAATAAAATAGAACAATTGTAACAATATATTGTAATAAACGTTCTGTGAATGGCGAACCACAGTTGAGTGCAGGTAACCGATACCGCAGAAAGCGATACCGCAGATAAGGGGGGACTACTGTAGTCCTCCAAAAAAACATCAAGCTTTCCCTAAGAATTCTGAGGAATAAAAATTTCTGTACTTCAATACAACTCCCATTCCTGGACCTCAGAGATGGGGAGAAGCAAGGAAGATTCTATTCCCACTGCCCAGGACTGTGGGCTCCCTGTCACAGTCCTCTAACTCAATGGTTCTCAAAGTGTGGTCCCCAGACCAACAGCTTCAAGGTCATCTGGGAACTTGTGAGAAATGCAGATTCTCGGGCCCTGCTCCAGACCTCCTGAATCAGAGAACCATTATCCTAGACTCCTGATTCTTTCTCCCCTAGGAAGGAACAGACTCATCTCCCACCCGTCACAAGATTGAGGTTTCTCCTGGGAAGTTGTGAGTTGTCACTTGAGACAAGTGCTGTGGTCAATCCTTGGTAGCCCATGTCCAGCTCTGTCTCAGACCATGACCCAAACTTCCCTGTATGTCATGAGTAGCCAAGTGTCCACCAAAGACAAGTAGGAAAGAAGTTTAAACTATTGCCCCTCCCAGGGGTACTGTTGTTTGAAGAGGCTGAGAGAACTAACAGTAGACTCTCAGCGTTCGGTAGGGGAGGATTTAGGGGTGGCTGCCAGGGTCTTCCCGGCTCTCTTGAAACCACCTTGTGGAGAGGAGGAAGAGACCAGACTGTATAGTGCCTCACGTGTACATGCCACTCATGCCGAAGTCAGACTTCTGTTAGCCACAACCTTCCAGAATGCAGACAGGGTGGGAGTGGAAGCCAGGGGCCAGGTCATGAAAGGCCTTGAAAGTCATTTCTAAAAGTTGAGCTTTATTCTAAGAACAGCGAGGGAGCTGTGGTAGGCTTTTCGGTGTGGGAGTGCCATGTTCAGATCGGAATGTAGGAGACAACTGCAGCTTCCTTGCAAAGAATGGCCGGGAGTGGAGCAGGGGTGAGGGGCAGAGACAGCGAATGCCCAGAAACCAGCAGGTGAGGGATAATGGTGGCTTGAATTGGGGCATTGGAAGTTGGGGAAAGAAGTGGACTGACTATACAGATATTAAATGTGGGGGAAGGGTGAGGAGAAGAAAACACATAGCACTTGGCATGTGCCAGACACTGTTGTAGGCACTTAACTTATAATGAATGGCAACTTTATGAGGTCTGTACTATATTTTTAAAATTATGGTAAATATATATGTAACAACACATTTGCCACTGCGAGGAGCTTCACATGGACAGTTCAGTGACATTAAATATGTCCATCATGTTGTTCAACCCTTATCCACTCCCAGATTTTTCTCTCACCCTTAGTAGAAGCTCAGTGACCTCTAGACATCTGTACCATTATAATCCTCATTTTACAGATGGGGAAACTGAGACACAGAGACGCTAAATACTATGCCTAAATAGTTACTGAGTGGATGAGGGTGTGAGAGAGAAGGAGGCAGGAGTAAAGGATGACGCCTGGGTTCCTGACATGAGAACTGGGTGGACATTGGTGCTATTTCTTGAGATAGGGCCACAGGAGGAGAAGCAGGTTTAGGGGGAGGGAGATGATGAGTTCCTCCTTGGATTTGTCGGGTTTGAAGGTAGAGGCATCCAACTGTATCTCCTTAATATTCTCTTTTAAGACACCAGTATGATGCAATTTAGATGTTTTTATCAGAAAGGGCTGTGATGAAAAAATATTCAAGCGTTAGGAGAGGGTGAGTTTCAGGGGTGTGGATTCTTTTTAGGGCTCTAGAGTTTAGCCTAAACTTTGAGATTTTTATTCCTAAATCATGAAAGATAAAGTCTTGTCTTTTCATCAGTAGCTACTACCTCAGCTCATTTAACTGTCTCATTTTGCAGGTAAAGCCACTTCTTTGGAAAAGAATTCTTCACCCAAGAGATCAGAATGAATCAAGTAAATATATATTTAGACAGTTTCTAAAAATCTGTAGTTTAACCCAAGAGAAAGGTTCCTGCCTCCTAGGTAAACAGCAATTAAACAGTGTATTAAAATGTATATTATGTGCCAGGTTGGTCCACCGGGTAATTACGTATTTTAGGGATATTTGAACCTTTTCATGTTCACGGGTACCTCCAGGGACCAAGTACTTTTTCTGCCTCTGAAGGTTCATTGGGAAGCTACTGTACCACTGACAGTGCATGCAGCTGCAAGAAAAAATATCAAAGCTGTTGCTGTCAGGTCGATTCCCATTCATAGCAACCCTACAGAACAGAGTAGAAGTGCCCCACAGGGTTTCCAAGGAAAAGTTGGTGCTTTCAAACTGCTGATCTTTTGGTTAGCAGCTGTGGCTCACCATAGCTCTTAGCCACTGTGCCACCAGGGCTTTTGCAAAGCAGGGGCCTTTATGACTGTTTGAAACCAAAGAAACAGGTGTATGTTGCAAATTACTGTTTTTACAGGGTATTGTATGAGGTTCTGAATTTTTGGTAGGAAAAAATCGAAATTTTGAAAATTTTTCTTTGTTACACAGATGTACCAATAGAGCCCAGTAGGGACTCTGGGGTATAATTAGTGGTACTTCATACGTACCACTAAACACTTAGAGTAGACTTGTGGAAGGGGGCAAGAAAAAAAAAAAAAAAGTACACTACCTACCAAAAATTCAGACACACTTAATGATTCAGCATGCTTTCATTAATGAAAACACATGGCGTCAACAAACAATTCAAAGCAGAAAATAATTGGTTCATGAAGGGTTAAAACATGTGTTGCACATATTTCAGCACTATTTCAGTCCATCCAGTAACTGTACAGTTACATCATGTGTTCTTCATAGTAAGAATCCTTTTGTAAACCCCTCGTTAAAGGGAACTAAACTAAAAGGTATCAGCTGCAGCCCATTTTTCAGAAGTGTTTATGCCAACCAAAAGCAGATAAGGGAAACAAAACCATAGAAGAAAATCTTCCTCTACAGACACTCCATCATTGACTGTGTGGTAACTCAGGGGTGATCTTGGACCATATAGAGTCGACTTTAGGCTCACGTGGATGCCTTCCATAGATAGACTGTTGTTGCTGTTAGTCATCCTCAAGACGGCCCCTGACTCATGGCAACCCCATGCACAATGCCCATGGTCACCGTTGTGATCCATAGAGTTTTCATTGGCTGCTTTTCAGAAGCCAGGCCTTTCTTCCTTGTTCTTCTTAGTCTAGAACCCCTGCTGAATCCTGCTCAGCATCGTAGCAACATGCAAGCCTCCACTGACAGATGGGTGGTGGCTGCTCATGAAGTGCATTGGCAGGAGTCGAAGCTGGGTCTCCCACATGAAGGGCAAGAATCCTACCACTGAACCACCACAGCCCCCATAATTAGACTATAATACCTTAAAATAAAGATTCGAGAGATGGGAGGAAGCAAAGGTTCCAGTTCCAAGGGGAAAACGAGCCCTTCCTCTAAAGAGAATGAAAAGGTTTTCTCTTTGCAGATTGGCAATGAATAAGTAGCAGGCCAGGGTCCCAGCATCCTCTGATGTGTGGTGTTTGCCAAGGGGGTGGTAAAGGGGCAGAGGTGAGGGGAGTTGGACACTAGGGGTTCACAACAGGAGGAGGGATGGCAGTACCCCTTAACAAACCTCAGAGAGGGTGTGTGACTGTGACCATGGGGCCAGTGGGCTCTCCTGGGCAACCTGTAGTGGGTGTCAACACCCGCCCAGGCTTCTGAGCGCTCTTGGCCTTGCCACTATTCTCAGTGAGACAGCTGCAGACAAGGCACTTCATTTTCCCTGATACTTCAGTCTCCTTAAGGGGCCCTGGTGGTGCAGTGGTCAACCATCTGGCTACTAACCAAAAGGTCAGCAGTCACTCCTTGGAAACCCTATGGGGCAGTTCTACTCCATCTTATAGGGTCTTTGTGAGTTGGAATCGATTCCACAGCAACGGACTTTTTTTTTTTCCAACAATTTTAAGGAGCTCAGTGATGCAATGGTTAAGTGCTCGCCCTGCTAACCAAAAGGTCAGCGGTTCAAACCCACTGGTGACTTCGCAGGAGAAAAGACCTCACAATCTGCTCTCATAAAGATTACAGCCTAGGAAAACCTAGGGGCAGTTCTACTCTGTCTTATACGGTCGCTATGAGTTGGAATTGACTTGATGGCACCTAACAACAACTGTAGTCTTAAAAGGTTCCTGAGGGGTGCAGACTGTTTGCACTCAACTGTTAACCTGAAGGTTGGTGGTTTGAACCCACCCTGCAGCGCCTCAGAGGAGAGGCCTGTCGATCTGCTTCTGTAAAGATTGTTATTGTGGTTGTTGTTAGTTGATATCGAGTTGGTTCCGACTCTTGGCGACCTCATGTGTTATATAGAGTAGAACTGCCCCATAGGGTTTTCGAGGCTGTGCTCTTTCAGAAACAGATGGCCAGGCCTCTGGGTGAGTTCTGGGTGGGTGCTTGACCATTTGCACCCCCCAGGGACTCCTCCATAAAGATTACAGCCAAGAAGACCCTATAGAGCAGTTCTACTGCATATAGCACACGGGATCACCGTAAGTCAGAATCAACTCGACAGCAGTGGTTTTGGTTTTCTGGTAGAAATCTTAAAGTACTGTTTGCATGTTAATTCTTTCTTGCTTTAGGGGCACAAAGATTCCGTACCTGTTACCAGCAAGTCGATTCCGACTCACAGTGAACCTGTAGGACAGAGTAGAACTGCCCCATAGGGTTTCCAAGGAGTGGCTGGTGGATTCGAACTGCCAAGCTTTTGGTTAGCAGCCTGTACAGTTACATCATGAGCTGATGCCACTAAGAGCCTGAGCTCTTAGCCACTGTGCCTAGTCCAAGAGTCTCCCTAAGCCCTTGGCCATGAAATAGAAGGAACCCAGGCTGCTTCTAAATGTGGTAGAAAAGGGAGGTTAGGAGATGCCTGAGCCAGGGGGCATCGACTGTATCTTAAGGGCCAGAAGAACTGCACTGGAGACAAGTTGCTTGGTGTCATGGACTGAATTATGTCCCCCCAAAAATGTGTGTATCAGTTTGGCTGGGCCATGATTCCCAGTATGTGTGATTTTCCTATATGTTGTAAATCCTGCCTCTACGATGTTAATGAGGGAGGATGGGCGGCAGTTGTGTTAGTAAGGCAGGACTCAGTCTACAAGATTGGATTGTGTTCTGAGGCAATCTCTTGATATATAAAAGAGAGAAATGAGCAGAGAGACAGGGGGACCTCATATCACCAAGAAAGCAGTGCCGGGAGCAGAGCGAGTCCTTTGGACCTGAGGTTCCTGAGCTGAGAAGCTCCTAGACCGAGGGAAGACTAATGACAAGAACCTTCCTTCAGAGCTGACAGAGAGAGAAAGCCTTCCCCTGGAGTTGACACCCTGAATTTGGACTTTTAGCCTACTTTACTGTAAGGAAATAAACTTTTCTTTGTTAAAGCCATCCACCTGCAGTATTTCTGTTATAGCAGCACTAGATGACTAAGACACTTAGCAAGTTAAGATTCCGCTTGGAAGGACTGGGGACAGAAGACATAAAGCAATTCACAAAAGGTTAAACACACCAGGAAAAGAGAAGAGAGAAGAAAGTAGTAGGCAAACAGGAAGGTGAATAATAGGGAGGAACTGAGAGGAAGTAATAATTGGAGATTTTGGAATGCAAAGGGGAGGAAAGAAAAAGTAAAACAATTCAGAGGAAAATCCGGACAGTGTCAAAATATGAGCTTACATGGCGTTGATCAACGATTTGCTTAGTTATTAAGTTCACCAGCGGTAGAGACAATTTTCCCTCCGTGTATGATAGAGGAGAATTCACCTTGTCAGAAAATCTGGCAGTGCCCCTTCTGTTTTAATTGTGGCTGTATCACAGCTCACAGCAGTGGCTATTATCTGGGAAGTGGGGAATTCTTTTGGCATTATTTTTGGACCCCATCCTAATCAGTTTTAAAGTATAACACAGATGCAGTCTTCTCATGTTTAATATCTAAAGGCATTGGTGCTGCCGGACGAGGAAGGAAATGAGCTGCATGAGATGCCTGAGTGTGTCTTGGCAAGGCCTTACCGCCTTAAGAAATGACTATCCTCAGGACCTTCGGCAGGTACAGGCTGCCAAGTGGCCCTGGCTGCCAAGTGGCCCTGGGCTTGTGATGAGTCAAATATTCATTATGCTCAGCATGTGGCTGCCCTGGAGGGGGGCCGACCCCACAGCACCATCTAATAGCCATCACTTACTGAGCGTGTAGAATGCACAAACATTACTGTGATGCTTCACAAGCATCATGCCGGGTCCGTACAACCACCTTGCATGGGAAACTTATCCTCTTCGTTCCACAAATAGGGGCAATCCCTGCTCTTGGCCCTGCCAGCACCTTTACTCTTCAGTGCTGCCTGCGTAACTAACTAGGAGTGGTGGCTTTGCTGAACTGTTTTTGCTTTTAATTGTGGGAAATATACATGTAAGGAGCCCTGGTGGTGCAACGGTTAAGCACTTGGCTGCTAACCGAAAGGTTGGTGGTTTGAACACACCCAGCAGCTCTGCAGAAGAAAGACCTGGTGCTCTGCTTCTGTAAAGATTCCAAACTCAAACCAAACCCATTGCTGTCAAGTCAATTCTGGCTCATAGTGACCCTATAGGACAGAGTAGAGGAGCCCTGGTCGCGTAGTGGTTAAGAGCTCGGCTGCTAAACAAAATGACGGCAGTTCAAATCCACCAGCCGCTCCTGTCCTACAGGGTCGCTATGAGTTGGAAGCTACTTGACAGCACCTAACAACAACAACAAGGACAGAGTAGAACTTCCCCATAGGGTTTCCAAAGACTGCCTGGTGGATTTGAACTGCTGACTTCTTGTTTAGCAGCCAAGCTCTTAACCACTGTGCCTCCAGGTCTCCGTAAAGATTAGAGCCTAGGAAACCCTATGGAGCAGTTCTGCTCTGTCACGTGGGGTCGCCGTGAGTTGAAATTGACTCAATGGCACCTAACAACAACAACAAATATATATGTAACAAAATATTTGACATTTCAACAATCTTCACATGCACAGTGCGGTGACACTCATTACATTCATCACGTCCTTGCTGAGCTGTTTCATGCACTCATTCTTTATAGGACACCAGCTTGTCATCCATCCAGACTGTATTCATGTCAGAGCGTAAGCATGTCAGTGAGTTGTGGGCAGATAAGAGAGAAAAAGAACCCTGAGGAGTCAGGTCCAGGACACTAGAGAGACAGCCCACTCTCCAAGGTCTCTGCATCATCTGCCACACAGCCTACAGCTGCTGGTGCTCCAAGGGCCACACCAGAATCCGCATGTCCAAGGGGCTTATGTCTTATTCAGGAGACAAGTCATGAAAAACCAGCCAGTCAATCAGCGAATGTTTATTGATCACCAGCTATGGTCTAGGTCCTGGGATACAGCAGTGAACAAAACACACAAAAATCCCTCCCCTCGTGGAGCTTATAGTCTAATGAGACACAGTGAAAATAACTGAAATATATAAGATGTTAGCTAGTGATAGGGCAAAGCGAAATGTAAAGCAGGGATTGTTGTTGTTAGCTGCCACTGAGCCGGCCCACGACTCGTGGCGACCCCAGGCACAACCGACCAAAACACTGCCCAGTCCTGTGCCATCGCCATGATTGGTTGCAGATCAGACCATTGTGATTCATAGGGTTTTCATCGGCTGACTCTTCAGAAGTGGACTGCTGGGCCTTTCCTCTTAGTCCATCTTAGTCTGGAAATTCCGCTGAAACCTGTTCAGCGTCACAGCAACATGCAAGCCTCCACGGACAGACGGGTAGTGGCTGTGCGTGGGAACCCAGTCTCCCCCATGGAATGTGAGAATTCTACCACTGAAGGGAGTCAGAAATGATGGAGGTTTTTGCACTTGTAAACTAGAGAAGGCCTCTCTGAAAAGGTGAGGGTTGGGTAAAGAACTGAAGGAAGTGAAGGAGTGATGTGGGGGACGAGCATTCCCAACAGGGGGAAGAGCAAGTGCAAAGAACCTGGGGTAGGAGTGAGGCTGGAGCAGAGTAAGCAAAGGAGAGAAACAAATAAACAAAACAAAACCCATTGCCTTTGAATCAATTCCAACTCTACAGGACAGAGTAGAACTGCCCTATACGGTTTGCAAGGAGTGACTGGTGGATATGAACTGCTGACCTTTTTGGAAATAAGCTCAGCGAGGTCATGGGGTGGGGATGAGACCAGAGCTAGTAGGGCCTCATAGATTATAGTAAGGAAAGTGGCTCGCAGGAGAAAAGACCTCACAATCTGCTCTGGGAAAGAAATCAGAAGCCACTGAAAAGGTTTTGAGTGGAGGAGAAAGATGCTCTGACTAACCTTTTAACTGCTCACTCTGGCTGCTGTGTGTAGAAGACCAAGAGCTGATGAAGAAAGACTAGTTGGTAGGCTGTAACAGTAACCCAGATTTGCAGTCCTCCTTCCCTTCCTCCACCATCCAATCCATCACTAAGGCTTAATGATCCTACCTACATTCCCTCCTTTCCATTCTTTCTGCTACTGTCTTCTTGCAAAACCTCACCAACTTCCGGTGGGAACATTGCTACATACTTCATAAGAGTCTTCCTGCCCCTCATCTCTCACCCACAAGCTTTTCACAACATCACTGCTAGTGTAATTGCTTTAAGACACAGGTGGAATATTGTCACTTCTCTTCAACAACATTGATGTCATAGACGAAGGGGAGATGAAACCATGGTAAAGAGATGACCCCTGCCCTCACATTCCAGTGAGAGAGACACACCCAAAGGTGATGACCTCCACCACCAGGTATACCACCAGGTATCACATGCCACCCCAGAGCTGGGCACCAACCTCTGCTAAGTCCTGGGAGTGCAGAACAAGCCATTTAGCAAGTCCAAGGGGGGAGAGGGAAGGAGGTTACATTACGCCTGGGCCTTAATGGATGAGAAACAGTTTCTTGATGGAAAAGAAAAGAAGGGCATTTGAGGCAGAAAGAACAACCTCAGTGCATTCATCTTAGTCCAGGAATACTGGCTGACCCTCTTCTGGCACACCTGGAAGGGACTCCATTTATTAGGAATGGACTCACATTAGCCAAACTCACAGGTGACTGATGTAAAGTTTTCAACTTGAATTTTAAATAAGAAACTTGTATTAGGAAACAGGCTCCTCCCTGGGTGGCACAAACAGTTAAGTGCTCAACTACTATCTGAAAGGCTGGGGGTTCACATCCACCCAGATGTGCCTAGGAAGACAGGCTTAGTGATCTGCTTCTGAAAACCCTACTCTGCCGACACGGAGTCACCATGAGTCAGAATCTACATCATAGCAACACACAAGCCACCATAGTACAACAACTGACAGACGGGTAGTGAGTATCTTTCCCTTTATTCTCATTTGATAAACCTTGTATAATCCTTCTTCTCAGGGAACTCCAAACTAGTGACAGACTGAACTAGTGATGTGATGTGCTGTCTAGCCTACATATAATACAGTCACGCACGTGGTTCTCATGTTTTCTTTGTCCTCTTGCCCTTTCCTACTTTAAACGTCCTCTCAGGCACCTCCTCACGCTGCCCTCCTCTTCTTCGTGTCTTGGCCACAGAATGGCCTGCCTCAGTTTACTATTTCTTTCCCTATCTCTTAGTACCACCTCGTTCTAACTAGAGGACCATCTTAGTCATCCAGTGCTGCTATAACAGAAATACCACAAGTGGATGGCTTTAACAAAGAGAAGTTTATTTCCTCACAGTAAAGTAGGCTAAAAGTCCAAATTCAGGGCGTCAGCTCCAGGGGAAGGCTTTCTCTCTCTGTGGGCCTTGTCGTCAGTCTTCCCCCAGACTAGGATCTTCTCTGCACAGGGACCCCCAGGTCCAAAGGACTTGCTCTGCTCCCAGCACTGCTTTCTTGGTGGTATGAGGTCCCCCGTCTCTCTGTTCATTTCTCTCTTTTTTATCTCAAGAGATTGTCTCAAGACACAATCTAATCTTGTAGACTGAGTCCTGCCTTACTAATACAACTGCTGCCCATCCTCCCTCATTAACATGATAGAGGCAGGATTTACAACACACGGGAAAATCACAAAGTACCAGGAATTGAATCACGGCCCAGCCAAACTGATACACACGTTTTTGGGGGAACATAATTCAATCCATGATGAGGACCATTGGAGGATGGCTTCGTAGGAGACAGGAGGCGGGTAAGTCTGTGTAGTGGGCGCTCCTGATTCTTCGCTTATCATGGCTTATAACTTTTGCTAGCCCTGGTTACTGTGTGGCCATTGACGTCCATCAATCATGCTCGCTCTTGGTATAGTTCCTGCTTTTGCCCGGGCCAGTGTGACTTATTCTCAGTTCCCTCTATCCATCCTTTCCTACCTACACACTTAGAGAGAAATACCTAGCTCTAGCTTATGGAGAGGAATATACTCAACAGATGAAGTAGTATACACCTACAGAGAATCACACAAACTCAAACCCGTTGCCGTCAAGTCAATTCCAACTCATAGTGACCTTACAGGACAGAGTAGAACTTCCCGATAAGGTTTCCAAGGCTGAAATCCTTAGAGAAGCAGACTACCACATCTTTCTCATGTGTAGCAGCTGGTGGGTTCAAACTGCCGACCTTTGGGTTAGCAGCTAAGTGCTTAACCACTGCACCGCCAGGGCCCCTAAATGCACGCTTTATAGATAGATACGTATTTAATAGAGGAAACAGAACACCAGTAGAGGTCAACAGTGGCTGTCTTGCAATTCATTCAAGTGGAGCATGGGAAGACTGACAGTCAATCACTAGTAGAGTTGTGCACACGTGGTGGGCTGCAAACCCTGCACTCATGGGACAGTGAGTTTAGCATAATGTGTAAAATGTATTTTTGCTACAATTGGACATACAAACATTACAACAATGTGGATCAGGGGGTATTGCAACTTGACCTAGAGCTGTGTATAACTTGCTGCAAATATGTTAAATAAGAAAGAAGTTACACTTCATACTGCTTTGAGAGTGAGTACTGTTTGAGAAATTCTTTTATTCATTCATTCTTTTTAAAAAAATCATTATTTAATTTTTCATATACGTGAATCATCTACCAAGCTAGACTCCACATTTTATTTCTGGCTCAGTTTTTTATTATGGTAAAATATATGTAATATAAAATTTGCCATTTTATCCATTTTTAAGTGTACACAATTCGCAAGGTTGTGCAACCATCACCACTATCTTTTTCCAAAACGTTTTTATCATCCCAAACAGAAACTGTGCACCCATTAAACAATAACTCCCTCTTCCACCAACTCATGGTAACCTCTGACCTACTTTCTGTCTCTATGAATTTGTCTGTTTTACACATTTCATATAAGGGGGTCAGACAATATTTGTCCTTTGGTGTCTGGCTTACTTTGCTTAGCATAATGTTTTCAAGGTTCATACATGTTGTAGCATGTATCAAAACTCCATTTAATACCATTCCATGGTGTGTATATACCACATTTTGTTTATCTGTTCATCTGTCGGTGAGCACTTTCACTGTTCCCACCTTTTGGCTATTGTGAACAACGCTGCAATGAACATTGATGTACATGTGTCTGTATCAGTCTCTGCTTTCAATTCTGTTGGGTATATACCAAGGAGTGGAATTGCTGGGCCATATGGCAGTAGTTCTCCATCACCCATTGGTTTGTTGTACTGGGATGGCTGGCATGTTTCCAGTCTAGTAGAAGCTATACTACCAGTATTTCATATACCAGCAGTGTCACCCATGGTGGACAGGTTTCAGCAGAGCTTCTAGACTAAGACAGACTAGGAAGAAAGACTTGGTGATCTACTACTGAAAATTAGTCAGTGAAAACCCTATGGATCACAACAGAACACTGTCGGATAGAGTGCTGAAAGATGAACTCCCTAGGTTGGAAGATACTCAAAATGCACAGTGGCCACAGCAATGGACTCCAGCATGCCAACAATCATGAAGATGGCTCATGACTGGGCAAGGTTTCATTCTGTTGTACATGGAGTCCACATGAGTCACAGCCAATGCAACAGCAACTAACAACAATCCCAGATACATGAGCTACAACTTCTAGCTAGGGGTGATGTTGATAGCTAGGCTCCTGCTTGGCTCCAGATAATAATCCAGGGAGTCAGAGGTGCGTCAACAGGCACCACGGATATTCTACCCCCTACCACTAAGTTTTTGTTATTCAAATATATTGTCAGTAGTGGTTTACGAAGGAGCCCTAGTGTCCCAATGGTTAAGCACCAGACTGCTAACCAAAAGGTCGGCGGTTAAAACCCACTAGCTGCTCCTCAGAGAAAAGACCTGATGATCTGCTCCCATAAAGATTACAACATGAGAAACCCTATGAGGCAGTTTTACTCTGTCCTATATGGTAAATATGAGTCAAAATCGACTTGATGGCACACAACAACAGTGGTTTAGGCAAGCTCCAACCTTCTCCTCTTTTTATTTCTCACTTACTTATGATTTTCCATCTTGATCAACTAAAAAAAGTGGGCTAAGGGAATCTGTAAAATTCAAAATGGCTAACTTTAGTATTACACATGTAAGCTTTGGTTTTCTTTAAAAAAAAAAAAAAATTTTTTTTTGACTTCTGGGCACCATGGTGCTATAGTCAGAAGCATCACGCCATCCCTCCACAGCAAAGATCAAAAAAATTAAGTCAAATAGAGCCACACGTCAATCCTGAAATCCTAGGCATCAAATGAAGAGATAAAGAATTCAGCCAAGCACTGAATAGAATAAGAAACTGACGGAGAACAGAGATCAAGGAGAGATACATGCAGAAGTCCCTTATCAGCTAGCACAGCACAAATCTGCCGTCTTGGACTCCTATTGAAGATCAGCAAACAGGGGGTATGAGAAAGCAGCTTCACGGAGCTTCCAGCAGGAGACAGAACAACCGGTAACCAGTGATATAGGCTTTCCCACCCCCAACCCTTCTTCACTCCCACTTAGCCTCCTCTGCTTCCTGCAGCCACAGTCTCTTGGCTGGGAATCACCAGCTTCACTCCGGTGTCACTTGGATTCCACCTGCCCGCACTGGCCAGCTCCCTGAGTGCCTTTTGTTGGCTGCTGGTGTTTGCTTTTTTCTGCTTCTTTACATTTCTTCCTTACCTTTCACCACCACACCACACCCCCACCCCGTTCTCTCAAATACCTGGCTCCATGCGTCATCTTTGCTTCTTCCTGAAAGGCTGAGAAACACCACTCAATTGTGAAACTGCTTCCCGGCCCATGCCGCCATGCTGGTGGGACCCTTGGGGCTTTTTTGTTTGTTTGTTTGCTCTGATTTGTTCTGTTTTGATCTGTTCGTTTTCTTTTTGTTTTCTCGGCTTGGGAGCCCCTTCTAGCCTGGCAGTACCAGGTGGCTTGGAAGCTACTCCCTTACTCTGCGCAAATGCACAGAGACATCCCTGTGGACATTTCTTTTTTCTTGTTTTTTGGGTTTTTTTGGTTTGTTTGTTTGTTTTATTTTCTTCTCTCTCTTATTCCATTTTTGTCTTTCTTCATTTCCAGTTTCTCAATTTATTCATTTTTTTCTTTTACCCTTTTTCTTCCCCTCCCCCCCCCCCCCCCCGCCATTTGTCAGTCTCTCATCTCTCCACTCTAATAGCAAGCTCCCTCAGTACTCGTTTTTGTTTGTGTGCATGTTTTTGGCTTCTTTTCCTCTCTCCTCTCTCCCATCTTTCCCATACCCATCTTAGCTCCACACATCACAATCTACCCCCTACTTCCTGCCTACCTGCACCATGCGCTGAACGTCACACTCCCAAGCAGCACAGGCACGGCCTACTGGAACCTGCCCTGCACTGATGCCCAGTCTGCACTGTCAGCCCTGGTACGTGCCACAAACAACCCATCCCAGCAACTCCCCTTCAGCTGGGCCTGCCCAGCTGTACCATACCTGAGTGACTTACCCTGCCCACTGGAGAAGGAGGTGAAAAGTATCGTGCCCACAGATGAGCAAACAACAAAGAACGCACAGCCAACCTGCTCAGACATAACCAAATAAAACAAAAAAGCAGGATGAAACAAACAAATCTACAATCAATACAAAAGGAAAATAACCACTGAATGCCCTGAAGACAGCAGACAACATCAAAACATTTACAAAAACAGGACAGGATGGTTCCAGCAGGTGTCCAAAATGAAACACCAGATGACCTTCCAGTAGAAGAAAAGGCACTAGACCTAACTGATAGGGAATTCAAATCTCTAAGATTCAGAATTATCCAAGAGGTGAAGCAAAAAACAGACAAAAATGAGGAAAAAATAGACAAATTCATGGAAAAGGCAGACAAATTCATGGAAGATACAGACAAAAAAAATGGAAGAATTCAGGAAAATAATGCAGGAACAAAATGCCAAAATAAATTCACAACTAGAAATCATACAAAAACAAAATTAGAAATCCAAAAGATAAACAACAAGATTTCAGAAATGGACACTGTCATAGAAGGGCTGAGGAGCAGATTTGAAACTGTGGAAGACAGGATCAGCGGAACTGAAGACAAACACTTGGATACAATTCTGTTTGAAGAAAACTCAGAAAAAAGTACGAAGAAAAATGAAGAGACCCTGAGAATTATGTGGGATACAATTAAAAGCAAAAATTTGAGAGTGATCGGAGTTTCAGAACAGGGGGAGAAAACGGAAAACACAGAGAGGATCACTGAAGAACTGCTGACAGAAAACTTCCCCAGTATCATGACAGATGAAAAGCTGGCCAGCCAAGAAGCTCAACGAACCCCATATAGGATAGACCCCAAAAGAAAATCACCAAGGCATATCATAATCACATTTGCCAAAACCAAAGAATCCTGAGAGAAGCTTGTGAAAAATAAGAAGTCACATACAGAAGAAAAACAATAAGACTAAGTTTGGATTATTCAGCAGAAACCATGCAGGCAAGAAGGCAATGGGATGACATATACAAAACCTTGAAAGAAAAAAATTGCCAGCCAAGAATAATATATCCTGCAAAACTCTCATTCAAATATGATGGTTAAATTAGGTCATTTCTAGATAAGCAGAAATTAAGGGACTATATAAAAACCAAACCAAACTTACAAGACTTATTAAAGGGAGTCCTTCGGTCTGAGAACAAACAACATCAGACCACAGGCTGAATCTAGGACACAGGATTGTACTAGCCAGATATCAACCTAGGAAATGAACTCTTAAGGACTATGCAAAACCAAAAGAATTACAGAAGGGAACCAGAGAGGTTAATCTGTAAATGACAACAACATCAGAACAATAAAAGAGGGAATAAACGGTGTAGATACAGAACCTTCTAACGGAGAGGAAGGCAAGGTGATACCAAGTAATAATAGACTGGTTCAAATCTAGGAAGATAAGGGTAAATTTGAAGGCAACCACAAAGAAAGTTGACAAATCTACTCATCAAAATAAAGAAAAGCATAAAGTCTCAGTAAAAACAAAACCTACAAAAACAAAAGAAATGAAAAAAAAATCCATAAACAAAAGGAACTCGGCACAGGAGAGTAAGAGGAACAAAGAAAATGTCAGCACCACAGAAAAAAAGCACTACAAAATGCAATCCCACTCCTAGGAATATATCCTAGAGAAATAAGAGCCGTCACACGAATAGACATATGCACACCCACATTCATTGCAGCACTGTTCACAACAGCAGATAGATGGAAACATCCTAGATGCCCATCAACAGACAAATGGATAAACAAACTATGGTACATACACACAGTGGAGTATTATGCAAAGATGAAGAACAATGATGAATCTGTAAAGCATCTCGTAACATGGATGAAACTGGAGGACATTATGCTGAGTGAAATCAGTCAATCACAAAAGGATAAATATTGTATGAGACCGCTACTGTAAAAACTCGTGTAAAAGTTTACACACACAAAAAAACAATCTTTGTTGGTTACGAGGGATGGGAGGGGTGTGGGGGCGACTAACAAGACAATAGATAAGTGGAAACTTTGGTGAAGGGTAAAACAGTACGCAATACTGGGGAAGCCAGCACAACTTGTACAAGGAAAGGTAATGGAAGCTCCATAGACACTTCCAAACTCCCTGAGGGACTGAATTGCTGGGTGGAGGGCTGTGGGGGCCATGGTCTCTGGGAACATCTAGCTTAATGGGCATAACACAGTTTATAAAGACAATGTACTACATTCTACCTTGGTGAGTAGCGTCTGGGGTCTTGAAAGCCTGTGAGCAGCTATCTAAGGTATGCCACTGGTCTCACCTCTTCAGGAGCAAGGGAGAATGAAGAGAACAAGATACAAGCAAAATATTAGTCCAAAGGACTAATGAACCACAGCTACCACAGCCTCCACCAGACTGAGTCCAGTACAGCTAGATGGTGCCCGGCTACCACCACTGACTGCTCTGACCAGGATCACAACAGAGGTCCTGGACAGAGCTGGAAAAGGATGTAGAACAAAACTCTAACTCACAAAAAAAAAAAAACAAAAAAAAACCAGATTTACTGGCCTGACAGACTGGAGAAACCCCGAGAGTATGGCCCCCAGACACCCTTTTAGCTTAGTGGTGAAGTCACTCCCAAAGTTCACCGTTCAGCCAGGGACTGGACAGCCTCATAAAACCAAATGGGACTAATGAGGCACAGCAGTCCAGGGACAAGGACTAGAAGGCAGGAGGGGACAGGAAAGCTGGTGATAAGGAACCCAAAGCTGAGAAGGGACAGTGTTGACATGTCGTGGGGTTGTTAACTACTGTCATAGGGCAATATGTGTACTGTTTAATGAGAAGCTATTTGTTCTGCAAACCTTCTTCTAAAGTGCAAAAAAAAAAAAAAAAGAATTATCTACGTGAGACCAAATTGACAACAGCAACTCAAAAGGTTTGATGGGAAGCCTAGGGGGCAGTGAGTTGAAGATAATGGTGATGGAATAATTTGGAAAAGGATAGTGAGAATAGCAGCACAACTGGAAGAATGTAATTGATGTCACTGAATCGTACATGTAGAAACTTTTGAAAGGTGTAACTTTGGCTATGTATATTGTCACCAAAAAAAGGTCTTCCAAGGTCGAGAAGGGAGAGTGCTCACATGTCATGGGGTTGTTAACCAATGTCATAAAACAATATGTGTACTGACTGTTGAATGAGAAACTATTTGTTCTCGAAACCTTCATCTAAAGTACAATTTAAAAAATTTAAAAAAAAATCAGATGAAAAAAAAGAAACCAAACAATGGATCGCGTTAGTCAGATCTGCTGCAAAAGACCTCTTTAAAGTGTCAAATAGCAAAGATGCCACTGTAAGAACTAGGGTGCGCTTGACTCAAGCCATGGTATTTTCCATCGCCTCATATGCATGCGACAGCTGGACAATGAATAAGGAAGACCAAAGAAGAATTGATGTCTTTTAATTATGGTGTTGGTGAAGAATACTGAATACAGTATGGACTGCCAGAAGAACGAACAAAGTTGTCTTGTAAAAAGTACAACCAGAAAGCTCCTTAGAAGCGGGGATGGTGAGGCAACAGCAACTCAAAAGGTTTGATGGGAAGCCTAGCAGGCAGTGAGTTGAAGGTAATGGTGATGGAAGAATTTGGAAAAGGATAGTGAGAATAGCAGCACAACTGGAAGAGTGTAATCGATGTCACTGAACTGTACATGTGGAAGCTTTTGAAATGGTGTAACTTTGGCTATGTATATTTTCACCAAAAAAAGCAAGTCCTCCAAGGTTGAGAAGGGAGAGTGTTGACATGTCGTGGGTTGTTAACCAATGTCATAAAACAATACGTGTACTTACTGTTTAATGAGAAACTATTTGTTCTCGAAACCTTCATCTAAAGTACAATAAAAAATAATTTTTTAAAAAAGTTTTGTTTTGTTTTGTTGGGGAGGGGATTAGAATAACCATAATAGCAAAAAATGAGATCTCATAATTTTCTGTGAATTTCTATTAACACTACCATTAAAGCACCATCCCCACTACCATTAATCATCAGAAATTAACTATAGTAGAATGAGAATACTGAAACACAATTACAGATATAAATATTGATATGTGCATGACTTTCAGATTTAATATTGAAAAGAGGCCATTAGGATTCCTGAGTTATTTTACCATGGGCAAAAATGCAAAAGTTAATCTATTACAATCTAAATATGCTCAAGAAGCCTAAACAAAAAATGCTTTATTTATTGAAAGCTAAACTTTAAAAAAAATTTTAAAAAGTAAAATTTAAGAAAGATAGGGCTATTACTCAAATTTATACACTAGCTGACAGGTAACGCCAAAGATGAAGAAACCGAAGTTTTTTAACCAACTTCTGCAGTCTAAAATCGATCAAACATGCAGTCAAGAGGCATTGACAATTACCGATTTTGGAATGTAAAAGCTGGAAGCAGAGAAGAAGGATTGGTAATTGGACAACATGGCCTTAGCAATAGAAACAACACCATAGATTGCACAATAGAATTTTGCAAGACCAACGACTTATTCATCAGAAATACATTTTTCAACAACACAAATGATGACTATACACTTGGACCTTGCCAGATGGAATATACAGAAATCAAATTGACCGCATCTATGGAAAGAGACGATGGAGAAGCTCAATATCATCAGCTAGAACAACGCCAAGGGCTGACTGTGGAACAGACCACCAATTGCTCATATGGAAGTTCAAGTTGAAGCTGAAGAAAATTAGAACAAGTCCACAAGAGCCAAAGTACAACCTTTAGTATACCCCATCTGAATTTAGAGACCATCTCAAGAATATGTTAGACACACTGAGCAGTAATGACTGAAGACCAGAAGAGGTACAGGATGACATCAAGGACATCATACATTAACAAAGCAAAAGGTCATTAGAAGAAAGAAAAGACCAAACTAGATGTCAGAAGAGGCTCTGAAACTCGGTCTTTTGTTTTTTATTTATTTTGTTGTTGTTGTTGAGAATATACACAGCAAAACAGACAACAATTCATTAATTTCTACATGTACAATTCAGTGACATTGATTACATTCTTCGAGTTGTGCAACCATCCTCACCTTCCTTTCTAAGTTGTGAAACTTACTCTTGAACATAGAGTAGCTGAAGAGAAAGGAAGAAACAATGAAGTCAAAGAGCTGTACAGAAGATTTTAAAGGGCTGCTTGAGAAGACAAAGTAAAGTATTATCATGAAATGTGCAAAGAACTGGGGTTAAAAAACCAAAAGAGAAGAACAAGCTTGGTATTTCTCAAGCCTGAAGAACCGAATAAAAAATTCAAGCCTCGAGTTGTAATACTGAAGGATTCTATGGGCCAAAAATTGAATTATGCAGAAAGCATTAAAAGAAGATGGAAGGAATACAGAAATGGTCAACCATTTGAGGATGTAGCATATGATTAAGAATCAATGGTACTGAAAGAAGAAGTAGAAGTGGCACTGAAGGCATTGGGGTGGGGGGGAAAGAAGGCTCTAGGAATTGACGGAATACCAATTGAGTTGCTTCAACAAATGGATGCAACATTGGAAGTGCTCACTTATCTATGCCAAGAAATTTGAAAGAGAGTTACCTGGACAATCGATTGGAAGAGATCCATATTTGCACCCATTCCAAAGAAAGGTAATCCAATGGAATGCAGAAATTATCAAAAAGTATCATTAATATCACACACAAGGAAAATTTTACTAAAGATATTGCAAAAACAGCTACAGCACTACATTGACAGGGAACTTCCAGAAATTCAAGCCAGATTCAGAAGACGAAGTGGAACGAGGGATATCATTACTGATGTCAGATAGCTCTCGGCCGAACACAGAGAATACCAGAAAGATGTTCACCTGTGTTTTATCGACTACGCAAAGGCATTCGACTGTGTGGATCACGACAAATTATGGATAACACTGCAAAGAATGGCGATTCCAGGACACGAAGCTGTGCTCATGCGGAACCTGTACAGAGACCAAGAAGCAGTCGTTTGAACAGAACACGGAGATACTGCGTAGTTTAAAATCAGAAAAGATGCGTGTCAGTGTTATATCCTTTCACCATATTTATTCAGTCTGTATACTGAGCTAATAATTTGAGAAGCTGGACTATATGAAGAAGAACGCAGTATCAGGATTGGAGGGAGACTCATTAACGGCCTGAGATATGCAGATGACACAACCTTACTTGCTGAAAGGGAAGAAGACTTGAAGCACATACTGGTGAAGAT
The DNA here is from genome assembly GCA_030035585.1 of Dugong dugon. Classification (NCBI taxonomy): domain Eukaryota; kingdom Metazoa; phylum Chordata; class Mammalia; order Sirenia; family Dugongidae; genus Dugong; species Dugong dugon. The sequence goes on along the minus strand of CM057469.1, from coordinate 100,634,583 downwards.
CAAAGACTACAGCCTTCAGTATGGATTACACCTCAACATAAAGAAAACAAAAATCTTCACAACTGGACCAATAAGCAACATCATGATAAACAGAGAAAAGATTGAAGTTATCAAGAATTTCATTTTACTTGAATCCACAATCACCAGCCATGCAAGCAGCAGTCAAGAAATCAAACGACATATTGCCTTGGCAAATCTACTGCAATAGACCTCTTTAAAGTATTAAAAAGCAAAGATACCACTTTGATGGCTAAGGTGCGCCTGACCCACACTATGGTATATTCAATCACCTTATATACATGTGAAAGCCGCACAATGAATAAGGAAGACTGAAAAAGAATCGATGCCTTTGAATCACGATGTTAGTGAAGAATATTGAATATACCATAGACTTCCAGAAGAACAAACAAATCTGTTTAGGAAGAAGTACAGCCAGAATGCTCCTTAGAAGTAAGAATGGCGAGACTTCGTCTCATGTATTTTGGACATGTTATCAGGAGGGACTAGTCCCTGGAGAAAGACATCACGCTTGGTAAAATAGGTCAGCAAAAAAGAGGAAGACCCTCTATGAGATGAATTGACACAGTGGCTGCAACAATGGGCTCAAGCATTGCAAGGATTGTGAGGATGGCACAGGACTGGACAACATTTTGTTCTGTTATACATAAGGTCGCTATGAGTCAGAGCTGACTCAATGGCACCTAACAACCACAACAACAAAATTTAAATTATTTTTAATGATACACAAATGTTGTCGTTGTTGTTGTCAGGTGCTGTCGAGTCAGTCTGGGCTCACAGCCACCCACATAGATGGACGGATTAAAGGAGAAACCAGAAGTGGGAGACTTTGATAGCTATTTACATTATCTGTTTAAATCAAAGGAAAGAAAATATCTCAGTCATTTATTGTTAATTAGGTAGTGTAGACAGTCAAACTAGAGAATTCAGGCCCAAATCCCACACTGTGACCCAGCCTTTCTAAACTGTTGGTCTTCACCAAGCCAAAATTACTAATTTCCCTCTCATGTTTTACTGGACATAGGGAAGAAATGGATTCAATTGCAAAACCAGGTTACCACGTCAACAGTTTTGAAATCACTTTTTATAACTTAATGGCTGATTTCCTCACAGTTCACCAAAACACCAGCTCTTGACCTATTCATTTCTTTTATTTAGATATAATAAAAAGCTATAGAGAGTCTTGACCTATCCTACACTTTTAAATGAGTTAAATGAGGGTTGTTTTTTTTTTTTTTAATCTTTGATTATTCCACATGGTTATCCACGGTTCCTAGACATAGCCCTGTTTGAACACAATTCATTCATTTTTTGCGTAAAGACATAGGAATTGAGAGTTAAACAGATCTTAAAAGTAGACTACCATATTTTTGTACAAATAACTCAGGCCTTCTACGTTTATTTGCCAACTGTGCCCTCCCCCCATGAGGTATTTTTGTAAGCATCTTATGCTTTTTTTTTTTTTTTTTACAGCAAAATGTAAAAAAAATTGGCACAGCGGCACTTATGAAAATACCTCACGGGTAGGAGGATGCGGTTGGCAAACAAACATGGAAGGCACGCATTACTTGCATAAAAATACAGTAGTCTGTATCAGTCTGAGTTTGGGGGTTGCAAGTAACAGAAGACAAACTTGAACCAACTTAGGCAAAAAAGGAAACTGACTGAAAGGACATCCGAGTGTCTCACTTTACTGCTGGCAGGGCAGGAGTAGCCCGGGTCCTAGAGACACCTGGAATTATGACCCAAATGCAACCAGAATGATCTGTCTCTTGTCCCTGCTTTGTGCTGCACGTTAGCTTCTTAGCTTTCATAAGGTGGAAACAGGGCTGCCAAGTGGTTCTGAGCCTCACTCTGTATTGACTCACCACCAGAGGGGTACCGACTCTCTTTTCCAGTACCAATTAAGTGAAAAATCCCAAGGAAGGATTCTGACTGGCCCAGCTTGGGTGAGGTGCTCACTCCTGGACCAATCAGCTGTGGCTAGGGAGCTGAAGTCATGTAATAAAATGGCCGTCCCAAAAGCCAGGGCATGGGAGGCAAAATAGCTTCCATAAGAAAGAAGAGATGATGGGCAGGATCCCCCTTCCCCCCACAAAAAAGCACTCTGATTTCACAGATGTGGGAATTTAGGCTCAGAGAAGTTAAATGACTTACTCAAGGGTACAAACTATACTTCAACTCAACTCTTCTGCCTCCTAGACTAAAGCTTAGCATGCTCCCCAACACAGCTGCTCATTCTGTGGAACCCTCAGGCTCTTCAGCCATAGGAAGGGCAGGGGGTGAAGAGAAATTAAACGTCTTGTGCTATGCTTACGCCTCTACTCAGACTTATGCTGGAGTCCCAATTCCACCAGTCTTTCTGTTGCCTGGTTTTGCTTTTTTCCTTTTTGTGGAAATGCACGCCTGACAGGAATTCCTCTGTTGCCCACCTCCCCTTATCAGTTCCAGCAGGCTCACCCTGTGTCAAGCTGGATGATTATAATAATAACAGCTAACACTGTGAGGGGCTGCTAATGTGCCAGGGACTGTTCTAAGTGCTTTATATACATTCACTCATTTAACCCTCACAACAGCTCTGTGAGGGTGGCACTAGTATTTTTATCACCCCCATTTTGCAGATAAGAAAACTGAGGCACAGAGAGATTAATTAACCTATCTAACGTCACAGAATTGGGAAGGGTGGAGGCAAGATTTGAACTCGAACAGTCTGGCTCCAGAGTCCTTGCTCTTAAACACTGAAATTCTACTGCTTCCTCCTAGACAAGCACCTCCAGCCTGTGGCTGCTTGCACCAGGCAGTGACCGGGATGTCCTTGGATGCCCACTAACCTGGTGTTGGCTCAGGCTTTATTTCTGGTGCTGCTGCCAACCTGTGTCTGGTCAGGGCTCTCTGAGCCCTGTGTTTTTGTCACTGCTGCCTGTGCTTCAGGTCTTGCCTCTGCCTGTCCCATCCTTGCTAACAGAGGCTGCTCCTGTTGGTGGATCTGCCCTCTTGCTGCTATAAAGAGCTAACTCTTCTGCCCCATGTGGATGGAGGCTTTGCAACCCAACCATGATGCCATGGCTCAGGGAGGAGGGCTTTTGCTTCTCAAGGAAGCCTTGCTCTTCGCCTTAGAAGAACCCAAATCAAGTTCCACAGGGGAAAAGACAATTGTCATAGTGTCCCCCTATGCAGACTGTGTTAACCCCCATCAACACAGACCTGGGACCCTAAGTATTACACAGTCTCATTGACTCTCTCCCACCTCAGGATGAGTTCCCAGAGCATGGTCCTCATGATTGGGACAGTCTTTTTCTCTTCGCGTTGTTGAGAGGGGTTCAGAATTTAGGCTTTGGAGCTAGACTAGGGTTTGAGTCCTGGTCTACCACTCACTTGTGACCTTGGGCAAAGAAGCTCTTAGCCGCTACTCTGTCTTGGTTTTCTCCTGTGTCATATGAGGGTAATAATACTTGCCTCAAAATCTTGTTGTGGAGATTAAATGAGACACAATGTTAAAGGTCACATCAGAGTGCCTAGCATAAAGTAAATTTCAATAAATGATGGTTATCATTATGTTTCACCACCCATCTGTCAGTTTGTTGTACTGTGGTGGCTTGAGTGTTGCTGTGAAGCTGGAACCTATGCTACTAGTATTTCAAATACCAGCAGGGTCAAATCAAACAGTCTGGCTCCATGGTAGACAGATTTCAGTGGAGCTTACAGACTATGCCAGAGTAGGAAGAAAGTCCCGGCAATCTACTTCTGAAAATTAGACAATGAAAACCCTATGGATCACAATAGAAGATTGTCCGATATAGTGGTGGAAGCCTCCTAGGTTGGAAGGTGGTCACAACAATGGCCTCAAACATACCAACGATTGTGAAAATAGTGTAAGACCAGGCAGCGCTTTGTTCTGTTGTACACAGGATTGTCATGAGTTGGAGCAGGTTTGATGGCAACTAACAAAATTACGTTAGGGTCTTAATCTGGTGGCTGGAGACCTGACCTTTGGACCCCTAAATCTTTACAATTTTTTGAAGGGCATGAGGGTGGTTTATGAGACTGGGATTGCTTGTGATCTACAGCTTGCTCCTAATCTGCCTTCAGCCTAGGCCTTGGCTGGGTAAGGCAAGGTTTGGTAACTCAGTGAGAAGTGGTAGCAGGATGGAAGAGAGTGTGCCCCATGCCATCCACAGCTGGTGCTGATGAAGACAAACCTCGCTGTTATCCTCCTCCCACCTCTCCTCAATCAGGTGACTCTTCGTCTCTTCTACCGAACCAAAGCAAACTGAACCTGTTGCCTTCGAGTAGATTCGACTCACAGCAACTCTATTGGACAGAGTAGAACTGCCCCACAGGGTTTCCAAGGAGTGGCTAGTGGATTCCAACTGCCGACCTTCTAGTTAGCAACCAAGCTCTTAACCACTGAGCAACCAAGGCTCCTCCCTCTCTCTCTCCCTCCCTCCTTCCCTTCCTCTCTCTTTCTATGTATATAGTTTTGCTCCTCTAGAGAACCCCAACTATGACACAGTATGTCCAGGCCCAGCCTGGCCTGAGGGTCAGCCCCAGCAAAATAGACTGCATCCTAGAAATTCTTAACAATGCCACAACCCCCCTCCTACCTTACCCCTCAGCCACACACATCCATTCTCACCTCCAAATATTTTAGACACAAAGGTTTGTTTTTTGTTAGTATTTTAACCATTCTTCTGCTTCTAGGGTTTTTTGTTTTTGTTTTGTTTTTTCTTCAGCTTCCGAGATTAAGTACTTCTGATCTGTGTGGTTGAGAAAAGGTTGTACTTTGTACTCCAGACCAGGAAGGAGCAAAGTGGTCAGGCATTCCACAGACGGGGACAAGAGCAAAAAGATGAGGAGACGGCACCTCATGAGTGCAGGAAAGACACAGCGTCCTGACCTTCAAGTACCGTCTGACCAAAATTTTCCTTCCAAATACGTGAGGGTTGGGAAACCCCTATTTAGAGACCTAATTTGGAATTACTTTCTCCTACTTTTCCTGCACGTTTTTACTGTAAGCAAGCAAACAAGCACTCATGATATTACAGAGGTTTGTGATTTCTTGAGCTGAGATGGCTTGACCTACATACCCGTTGCTGAGGAGTCGATTTGGACTCATAGCGACCCTATAGGACAGAGTAGAATTGCCCTATAGGGTTTCCAAGGAGAGGCTGGTGGAATTGAACTGCCGACCTTTTGGTTAGCTGCCTAAGTTCTTAACCACTGCATCACCAGGGCTCCTTGACCTCCATGTAACTATAAAAATTCCTACAAATCCAGACTCCTTGAAAGTAGAAATACAACACATTTCCCTGAGACAGTGCCATGAAATTCTGTTGGTTTTTTTCCAGAAACCCTTGAATCCTTAAAGGGACAGATCTTACGGTGGTGGGAAGAAAAAAAACGTGCAGATGTGGTTACCTGTGAAAGAAAAACACACAGGGAAGAAGGAATTGGAGGGAACACAATGATGAGACAGATCTAAATAAAACCAGCACAGAGAGAAGGGCAGGGAAACCCAAGGGGGCACCGGTCAGAAGGGAGAAAGAACTGCAGCACCTCCCCCCCCTCCCACCCCGTCCCCAAATGGTGCAAAGGGAACAAAATTTCTGTGAGGAATGGAGAAAGAGACCTAGGCAGGGTCAAACCGGAAAACAGGCAGACAATAAGGAGAACCAGCCCACTGCCGTCGAGTCGGACTCATAGCGACCCTATAGGACAGAGTAGAACTGGCCCGTAGGGTTCCCAAGGAGAGGCTGATGGATTTGAACTGGCGACCTTTTGTTTAGCAGCCATAGCTCTTAACCACTACGCCACCCCAGGGCTTCCAGTAAGAAGACAGCGTGGGGGAAATCCCAGAACAATTTGTTTACAAAAAGACAGACCGATGGAAATTCCGAAAGTGACTTCAGAAATTTAAACCCGAAGTAAGAAAAGGGACTCAAATACACAAGCTGTGTGTATTTTGACCAGCAGCTTATGTTCTATCTAGACTACAGGAAGTTCTCTCTGGCCTTGAACAGACACTTTCAGATTTTATAGACCTAAATCACCGTCCACGTGGCATCCTACGGCGCCCCTGCGGCCCGCGGGTAGCCGCCATCCTGCCTGCCCCGGCGGAGCCCTCCAGCCCGCCCGGGAGACCCGCAGGAACGCGCGGTGCGCGGAGACCGCCCCCTCGCAACTCCCCTCGCATTGTCAGTCTACCCGGTGTCTCGGCTTCCGAGGCGTGCTCAAGGTTATTGTTCTCCCTTCTCCAGCAGGGAGGAGGGGTGGGCAGGGGTGGGGGAAGCAGCCGGGAAGATGAATGCAGCCGCGCTCGACTGCCACCCGGGCAGGGGAGCCTTGGCACTTTGCGCGCCGCCTCACCGCTGCAGACTGTGCGCCCAGGAGTGGGTCTAACGCACCCTGAGACTCCAGTTTTTGCGCAGGGCTGACCCGAGCAGCCGAGCGGCCGCCAAGAGCCTCCCCGAGCCCACTCTACCGCCCCGCCCGCCTCTCTTCTGCCCCCGGGAGGTAGCAGGGCGCGGGTCGCGCGCGAGCAGGAAGCCGGGACGGGCGTCCCGCTGCCGTGCTGAGGCTCCACAGCCGCCGCGGCGCTTTCAGCTCGGGGGAGGGACGCTATGACGCACCCTTCTCGGTATTAGAACACTTCGCCTTCTATTTATAGACACTCCACAGACCGCAGACCTCGCTCGCCCTCGCTCTCCTTCCTTCCCTCGAGAAAGAGGGAAAGAAAAATCCTACCTAGAATGGAAGATCGCGATACTCAAATGATAGAGAAGTCTATTTTGTGCATCTCTTTATAATTCCAAGTGATCGCTCATCTAATTATTAATTCCGGGTCTATGTCTCTCTCTCTCTGGCATAGGAAATTCCCCCAATTTTCTGAAGCTTTAAAACCTACACTGTATTTTACATGCCTCCTAAAGATGTGAAATAAATCTGTCTCTCTTGAGTTCATGGAATATTCGCCAAGAATTTGCTCAAGCTGGGTAAGATGCAAACCCATTGAATTCAGGGAAAGGATATTTCTAGCTGGCTTTCCGTATCTGCTAAAACTTAGCAATTTAGAAGTAGAATTGATGTGGGAGAGGGAGCATAGAAAGAGAAAATAGTGCAACCTTTCAAACAAAAGCAAAGTTTATCTTAAGGCTTTTTTTTTTTTTTAGTTGTAGCTTTTGGAAACTTACTTTACGCTTTTAGATTACACTATCCATGTAATTACAGGTGATTAAAAATAATTCTTACCTAGTCACCTTAACAGTTGCAGTAATTAAAACAGGGAATTTTTAAAAACTAATTTATTTCTCATAATTTGGTTGTTCGTGCTGCAGTCAACTCTAAAGAGGAAGCCTGATGATTATCTTTCATCTTGGTTTCTATTCAGTTTCACTTTCTAAACTCCAGAAACTCCAGTCAACCAAAGAAATATTACCCTTTAGATTTATTAAGAACTAGGATTGGATATACTTACATAGATATACTATAGGCTTGTTTTTGAAAGCCTTGCTAAACCACAGATTGGTTACCATGCAGGTAATTCTATGACCACAAAATGCAAGCAGAGTAATATACAACGTTCCTTCTTGCTAACACCTAGTCTATGAAGTGGGGGTTGTCTGTAATAACAGCATTATAAGATGTCTTGCTGTGGGGAGTACTGTGCCCTAGGAGTGTATGAGTACTTAGTAAAGTTAAAGAACTGCCACAATAGCAATGGTTACAGTGCACTATAAAATGCCCATTTAATGGTGTGACCCTGTAAAAGACAATTTGGCAACAAGCAACAAATTTTAAAATGCACATGTACTTGGATCCAGCAATTCTGCTCCTGGGAGTGGAATGTAGTGCACAGGGGTGAAGTTACTGGTTGTTGGAGTGCTTATACTAGGAAAAGGTTAGAAATGATGTAAATGTCCTCCAATTGTACATGGCACAACAGTAAATTGAACAGCCATATAATGGACTTATGTAGCCTTGTAAAGTAGCACATATCTCCACAATATACTGTTAAGTGAGAAAAGAGAAGTGTAGAAACAATATCAAATGTTATCATTTACATTTCAAAAATAAATACACATGCATATATTAACTTGCATATATACTAAGATGGATGGAGAGGCAGGCAGGCAGGCAAGAAACTGAGGACAATGTTTGCCTCCTGGGAGGGAACTGGGAGGCTAGCGTGAGAGAGAAACTTGTTTTCTACTATGTACCCATTTGTACCTTTGAATTTTGTTCCATGGCCATGCATCATCTTTTGTAATTAAACATTTTAACTGAAAATGCTCTTAAATTTCTTTCTGAATTTACCCACATTTGCTAGATCTCACTTTAATTTACAGGTGAAGTTAGTCTTTGGAGAGAAATCTTCACTATCTTCTTTTGATTGACTGTGAGGGCCTGAGGGCACATAGTAGACACTCAATAAATATTTGTAGTAGTTCTGTATTTGGGATTATTATCATTTTGGAGAAGTTTACTGTGAAAACCTCCTGCCCCTTCCATCTATGAATCACCACAGAGACAATTTGCCTGAAGTTTTACTAGCAATTTTTAAGATGGTTTTGTGTGTATAATTTGTTTGTGTCCACCAGGATGGCCCCCAATTCATGGTGACCCCATGTGTTACAGAGGAGAACTTGCTTCATAGGGTTTTCTTGGCTGTGATCTTTGTGGAAGCAGATCAATAGACCTTTCTTCTGTGGTGCTGCTGGGTGGGTTTGACCCGAACCACCAACTTTTAGGTTAGTAGTCAAGTGCAAACCGTTTGCACCATCCAGGGACTACGCGTGTATGTATATATTATACAGCAAAACATTTCACCAGCAATTTTTAAACAAGGCACTCTGTTGTTCTATTTTATTTTTCTCTGTTCTTGTGGCATATTACGAATGGGATTAGTGGCAGAGTTAAAGGTCTGTTGGGTGTATGTTATAAAATAGTTATGTAAAGAGATTTGTAAGGCAACCATTTTATTTTCCACCAGACTATAACTTAAAACAAAGGTCTGCTTATCAGAATTAATATTTCCTACAATGGCTTTCTATGCTAGACTAGATTTAAAAATATTCAAATATTAGATTGGCTAGATTTAAAAATATCCCAGTGGGGTAACGTTTAGAAAGTGCTTCTCTGCAGAAGAAGTGAGGAAACAGAGGCATTGAGGTAGACCAGGCGTGTGTACTGCAGGAGTTACGCCAGAAATAAGCCCAATTATTTATTTATGTTTTCAATTCCATTGTAGGTATTTCTTACATAGGTTTATGTAAGTTCATGTTGTTCCTCTTCACTGTCACAACAGGAATGGGTCAGGATTGATATTGTCAAGGTGGTTTCCTTCAGAGGACCTGGCACTGATGCCCTGTAATGATAATGATGAAGGCGAAGAGGACTACTTTTGAACAAGTGGACATATTGCTAGGTTACCTGCATGTGAGCTAATGCTCACGGAGCAGTTTGCTGGAGTCTGGCAGAAAAGAAAGTCTGAACACGGAATTGTTATTATTGGAATAAGAAGAGGTTTACAACAGTCTCTTGGGTCACAGGTTGTGTTTGGGGTCATACGGTGGAGCTGCCCGTGGCTCATACTCCACTTTCCAAAGAACTGAAAAGTTCCCGTGCCTGGTTTCCCACCTTCACGTTCCACCAAAGTGAATCACTTTCATCACTAGGATTGGTGTCACCCGGTGCGGTAAGTTTTGGTGTCAACCCCCCCCCCCCCCCCCCCCCCCCCCCCCCACACACACACACACACGCTTGCCTGGGGTGGGCGGGGCTGCCTGGGGAACCTCTCCCTGCTGGGCGGAGCAGCCCAACCCCACCCTGTCCCTGCAGGGCTGAGCTCCAGTGCCCTGTGACCCGGTCTCTCCAAGTGGGGGTGGGGGGCTCAGCTAAGAACTTTCGTGGTTAGAATTGTTCGCTATGGATTACATGGTCTGATTTTGAAATGGAAGAAAAAACCCCGCCAGTATTATAAATCTAGTATAATAAACCCAAAAAAACCAAACCCACTGCCGTGGAGTCGATTCCCACTCAGAGCGACCCCATAGGGTTTCCAAGGTTGTAAATTTCTACCGAAGCTGACTGCCACATTTTTCTCCCATGGAGCCGCTGGTGGTTTGAAACCACCTGCGGTTAGCAGTCGATCACTTTAACCACTGCGCTACCAGGGTATTGCCTAATTATTTCCATTTTAAAATGTGGTACTTAAATACAGAAACCCCACATGGCTTTGTAAACGTCATCTGGACATTTGATGTCATGCCTTTATGAGAATGACTGCTCTTTTGTGTTCCCATTTTACAGATGCAGAATGAATTTGGGTTCTGAAGAGGAAGGGGAGTGTGGCCTATAGCCCGATTCACAGTCAAGCAGAGCGCAGAGCCTAATGTGATCTGACTTTGAAGCCAGTGGCTGGGGAGGCGCTGACTTGGTGGGGGTAGGGGGTGGGGTTGCAATGTGCTCTCAGGGGCTTCTCTGAGACAAGCAGAGCCTGACAGTCTTGAGTACCTGTAAACCTGACCCCTGCTCCTCTGTCTCCACGTTCACCTTAGCACTTCACCGATGTCCACCTCCTGAGCTCCAACCACCAATCAATTCTTGCTCACACCTCCAACAGCCAACTGGATTTTTTCATTCTGAGATTTCGTGGCCATCTCAGATTGGGCCCATCTGATCACAAATTCCCGCCTCCCTCAGGACTGTTCTTACTGACTCATATCGTCAGCAATGAGATCATAATTCCCAGTCATTGCACAAAAAATTTCATTCATCCTTGATGACTATGCTCCTTTCCTTGGCTCCATAAACGTTCAGCTACCAAGTCCTAATGACTTTTCCTGTGTAATTTCTCTTGCATCTCTCCCATTTTTTGTTTCATAAACATTAAAAAATTATGAACTATAGTATATCATACGGAGCCCTGGTAGTGCAGTGGTTAGGAGCTCAGGCTGCTAACCAAAAGGTCGGCGGTTGGAATCCACCAGTCCCTCTTTGGAAACCCTATTGGGCAGTTCTACTCTGTCCTATAAGGTTGCTATGAGTCAGAATCGACTCTACGGCAGCAGATTTTTTTTTTTAGTATATCATACAGGCAAAAAAGTGTATAAAGTGAGGGTGTGCAGTTAAAAAATAATACTAAATCAAACACTTGTTTATCTACCACCCAGTTTAAGAAATAGAATGCATACTAGCCCTTAGAAGTCCCTGTGTGCCTATTTCCGAACACATTCACTTCCTTGGCCCCAACTCAGGAGCTATCATCCTGAATTTTGTCTTTTCTTTATAGTTTTAAGGAGTCCCTGGGGTGCAAATGGTTAATGTGCTTGGTTGCTAACCGAAAGGTTGGAGGTTTGAGTCTGCCCAAAGGTGCCTCAGAAGAAAAGAATGGTGATCTACTTCTGAAAAATTAGCCACTATAGAGCAACAGTTCTTCTCTGACACATATGAGTTCTCCAGGAGTTGAAATCAACTCAACAGCAACTGGTTGGTTGGTTTTACAGTTTTAAAGCTTATGTATGTTTTGCTAAATAATATATTGTTTAGTTTCATCTGCTTTTTGAGCTATGCATAGATAGAATCGTCGGTGATCTGCTGTTTTCACTCAACATTATATTTTTAAGCTTCATCCAGTCCCTTCCTTTATCTTCCTATTGCACACCTCCAGCCCAGATCCCCTCTGGGATTCTTGAGTTTATCCTCTAACCAGACTCTCTGTTAACAAGTTCTTCACTTCCGCATCCGTTGCACAAACCACCACCTAAGATTCACCTTAAAAAGCAAAGTTGTATTAAAACTCGTTTTGTAGAAGCATATTCAGTAGTGTGAGAAATGTTTACTGTATGTTGTTGCATTTACAAATTTTGTGTGTATGTATTACAAAAAACACAAGTGGACCAAAATTTTAACAGTAACTATCTCTGGATTATGGCTCATTTAATTTTTTTGTGATTTTCTATATTTTCCATATTTTCAACCGATTACACCTATTTTTCATGTAATTGCCTTGGGAGTGAGGCACAGGTCCTCCCTGCTTTTATTTTCTAACCTCCCATTGGTTCCTGGGGTATGTGGCCTGGTAGCCTAGTGAGAGCATGAGGAACGAGAGCAGGACACAGAGCCCCCTTTCTTAGGGACACGTTTGTATTTAGGGCCCTGGCTTTCTCTCCCACCCCCAGTACAGAGCATCATCATCTCAGCTGCGGCAGGGCAGCCTGACCCTTCATCCATTCTTCCAAACAGGGCCAGCTTCACGGGAGTGCAGCCTGTACAGTCACACAGGGCCTCATACTCAGATGGGCCGAGAGTTTGGTTTAATGCTCACAGGCTGTGCTTCTTGGGAGTTCCCAGGTGTTGCAAATGGTTAAGTGCTCAGCTATGAACCAAAATGTTAGTGGTTTGAATCCACCCAGAGGCACCTTGGAAGAAAGACCTGGAGATCTATTTCTGAAAAATCAGCCAATGAAAACCCTTCAGAGGACAGTTTTACTCTGGCACAACATGGAGTCGCCATGAGTCAGAATCCACTTGACAACAACCGTTGTCTGTTTTGTTTTTGGTGCCTTCTTGAAAGTCTTAATAATGTTATCTTTGAACCTGTGTTTTAAAAGTGAAGACTGATGGAACAATGGATCATGAGGAGGGGGGATATGTGTGAATATGTATTCTGCTGTTGCTTGCTGTTCCGTGAGTACAGAATTCTGGTGGACACACGATGCTTGGGAATTCAATGAGATATAAGTGTGTTACATCTTTAACTGAGTAAGTGGGGGTGTTGACAGTCTTGAGAGGCCATGCTTTCCACTCAGACTAGAACTTGCTTTGAATGCAGAAAGAAGGCAATAACATTCTAAGAAACATAAATGACTAAAGATTCCTATCATATCCTTTCTTACTTGTGATACTTTCTTGCATTAGGCAACCACTTATACAGAAAATGAAGACATAGAAGGACAGGGAAATGTAGGGCAATCCAAAGCTCCTTTTCTTTTTGGTTTCTTCTTACTCATCAGTAAGTTGAAGGTAGAGAGAGTTGGTAGAATGTGCACCTATCAAGAAGTGAAATAAAAACAGTTGAAATCATTTTGTACAGTGTTTCCACTCTTTTGGTAAGAATGAAATACACATACATATACAAACTACTAATTAGGAATTAGATCATTTCAGTGATCGCCCATATGAGTTAACTGCTCTTATATTTGCACTTAAAACTGATATTGCACAATGTAAAAATGAATGGTAAAATTCAGGCTAATTTAAAATCTCAGTTTTTATTTATTTAGGTTGATGTTAAATAACAAAGAAAAACACAATGACAAGTTGAGAAAGAGACTAGGGAAGAAAGGAAAGAGCTTTTTATTTTACCATTTTTAACAGCTCTTTTTTTTAGAGCCCCTCAAACTATGTACTGGCCCTGCTTCCAAATCTATCATTTATGTTGCATTGTAGCTTATGAAAACCCAAGGCCTTTTCTCTAAAACTATCATCTCTGCCGTGAGTTCTTAAAGTCCATTTTGAAACCTGGAGGTCAAAAATTGACTCTTTTCTTTCTTTCAGATCTCTGGTATGCAACATTTGTACCCTGGGGTATAAAAAATGCCAGGGAAAGACACCTTGGTTCATAAATCAAAATACCATCTCTTATATTAAAATGAAAAACAGAACAAAAACCTTAAGATTGTAAATTCCTTAAAGGCAAGGACCTTCTCCTTTCAGTCTTCCAGTGCTTACCATGGTGTTTTCCTTGCTTTCTTGTAATAGGGACTTAATAGTTGTTGGTCCTTTTCCTCAATAAGTGTTTGTTCAATTAAATTTAAAACACTCTTTTCATTATGCTAGTCCAGTACTCAGATACCTTCAGAGACTCCCCATTGCCTTAGCCTATAAATTGAAGGAACTAGCAATTTACCATTCTTTTACAATCTGGCCTCAATCTACTTTTCCAAGTACAACTCCCTAGAAGTCAGTAATTACTGAACAAATATGAAATGATTGATTACATAGCTCCCAGGAGTTGTAGAGGCTATAGATGGATAAATCATTAGATATTTTAGGATCAGGGTTATGAAATAGATGCAAACTAACTTTAAAACCAGTTGCTGTTGAGTTGATCCTGACTCACAGCAAACAAAGTGTGCAAGCTTAGGACTGTGTTCCATAGGGTTTTTAATGGCTGATTTTCTGGTTGTGGATCACCAGGCCTTTCTTCTGAGGTGCTTCTGGGTGGACTCGACCTGCCAGCCTTTCAGTTAGCCAAGTGCATTAACCGTTTGCACCACCTGGAGACCCCAAGCTAATGTTAATGCCCCAATATTAGGAGCTAGTGATGAGTGTTACAGGATCTAATGGGAATCATAAGACATGCAATCCTGGCAACAGTCATCTCTGCAGAATCACATTCTGCCTTCTCCAGAGTCCAGGGACCCAAAGCTAGTCGGTAAATTATCTGGAACTGCTGCTCAATCCGCTGGAAAGGGGTGGAGGCAGGTGGACCTCATCTCATGTGCTGCCCTGCAGAACTCCCTGGCTTGGCTCAGACAAGCTCCCGAATACGGATGTTTGAGGGCCATGAAATCATAGCCATTACTAAGCGTCAGAATTTAGCGTGTTAGTAACGAACCTTTAAGGAAAGCTTGGGAGAGAGATAGGCTTTTAAGCGGTCTGATCCAAAGAGACGCATTCTCAGTGTACCTTTGTGGGAAACAACTGATTTTTCAACACACCCGCTCAGAGGAGAGTCATAAATGGACAGGGCTGAGAGACACTCCAAGAGCCCTGTCCATTCCCCTGTCTTTCCACTAGAAAACTCTCAATCTGCTTGGACAACTATCCAGTTATCCCAAAATCTTCTGATGACTCATTCAGGTGCTTATCAAACCTGATTTCAGGGAGCTATTTCTCATAGCTAACCTAAATCTCTACAGCTAAGTAATTTCATCTTATCCCTTTCAGTCAACTTTCAAAGGTCTTGGCGTCTGTTTATTGACACAAAGCTAATGTTACAATTACCGTTATTGTTTCATCCTTACACTTATTATTAGCACTAGAAGGTGTGTAAAAATATATAAGCAAACACATTTTTAGGTCAGTCTTGAAATAAAGCATTCTAAAATCCAGTAACGGGCTGCCAGGTGTTTCTAACTTGGTAATGGGGAAGTGGGCAGATGTAAGTAACAGAGAGACAAGATTGTATTCTGTGTTTCAGACTGTGGCCTGCTCCTCCAGAGCCATTGCGCACCTCCCATCTAGCGTGGGAAGGAAACAGATCAGGGGAGCAGGAAGGTAATGGGGATGCTGTAGTGGTGTGAAGTGCAGGTGGGAGAGGCTGTAAAAGGAGTCACAGCTGCAGGGGGCCCGCATGAAAACCTACCAACCCTCATGTGAGAACGCAAGGAAAATATTTGAGTCAGAAGTGCGTTGTAACAGTACCTTCCTTATTCGTCCCTCAAAGTGCCCCAACTAAAACAGGAGATGAAAAACACAGAGATGGATGCTATAACAAAATATAGCCCAAGGCCTGGAGCTTACGTGATCTTGTTCTGTTTCTTACCCTTTTTCACTCCTAATACATTTGAAAGATTTATCCATGCTGCTAAATGTACATTTAGTGCATTACTTCCAAGAGCTGCATGTTATTCTATAACATCCACTGACTTTTACTTGCCCATTGTTCTTGTGATGGTTGCCCAGTATGCTGCTACCTCAAGTACTGCTGTGATGAATGTTCTCAGTTGTGCCCTCTCATGGACTTGTGTGAGAGTATGGGGAAAATACATTCTATATTTCATTAAGTGTTACCAGATAACTCCAAAACAGCTGTACCAGGACTTAACTCCCACCAGCAAAGCAAGAAGGTTCATGCTTCCTCCCATTCCGGGCAACACTTGATATTATTCAACTTTGGTATTTTTGCTTTTTAATGGCTGTAAAGAGGTGTCTTATTATTTTAATATATATTTATCTGACCATCAGTGAGGCTGTGCATCTCTTTATCTACTTGTTAGTCATTCAAGGTTCCCCTTCGGTAAATCTGCCTATTCATATCCTTTGGCTATTTTTCTATCGCATTTCCTGTTCTTCTTCTCAATTGTTTGCAGGAATTCTTAGTATATTCTAGATATTAATCTCTCGTTGGTTGGTTTCAGCCTTTGCAAATATCTCCCAATCTGTCAACTTTCTCTTAATTTGTCTATGATGTCCCTCCTTGAACAGAAAACTTTAATTTTAATGTATCCAGGTCTGTCATTCTTTTGGTTTTATGGTTTATGCTCTCAGCTTCGGTCTTGCTTAAGAAGTCCTTTGCTATCCTAAAATTACAAAGATATTCTTCTATTTTTACTTTTCACTTTCAGGGTTTTAATTCCTCTTGAGTTGTCTTTTGCATATGGTATGGCATATGGATGCAACTTTATTTTTTTTGCAACAGTGAACCAATTTTCCCAATATTATCTATGAAACAAAACCCTCTGTGGTAGGTTGGATAATCGTTTCCAATCCTTCACGTCCCCCCTGCTATAGAATCGTACCCGAGTGCCCTTTGCCATGTGACTTTGCAGCACCTCCCACTATTGATGTTGAGCTTGGCTATGTGACTTTTTTGGCCAACAGAATGTTAGTGGATGTGACATGAGCAGAGACTTTAAAATGTGTTTGAGCAACTTGGCTTAACCTCTTGAGGTGCTGTCATTGCCAGAATGAGACCTGCGACGAAGACCTGAACGGGATCTGCATCTGGAGCCAAGCCCAGCTGAACTCACCTGAGTCCAACCAAGTCTCGATGAGCCCAGAGGAGACCAGGTGAACCTCAGTGGACACACGAGGGAGGAAAAAAAATGACTGTTGTGAGCCAATGATATGTTGGGTTGTTCGTTATGCAGTATTATTATTTCAGCAGTAGCTGACTAACTCAACATCCTTTCCTTGTGGATCTGTGCTGTTACCAGTATCACATACCAAATTCTCATAAGTAAATAGGTTGTTTCTGAGCTCTCTATTCTGTGTCACTCTTCTATATATCGGAGCTCTGCTGGTGCAGCGGCTAAGAGCTACAGCTGCTAACTGAAAGGTCGGCAGGTCAGATCTACCAGCTGCTCCTTAGAAACCATATGGGGCAGTTCTACTCTGTCCTTCAGGGTCGCTATGAGTTGGAACTGACTTGACTGCAACAAGAACAAGAACTTCTATATATCTGTTATTATATAACTTATAATATGCCTTACTTATCTGGGGGAATAAATTTTTACATACTCAAATCTCCCATCTCTGATTTGCTTTTTAAAACGAACCAGATTGCAATGGAGTTTAGTCTTCCATGTGTATTTCAGAATAAGTTGAAGTTCCACAAATCTTGCTATAATTTTGAATGGAATCGCACTGAGTTTATGAACAAATTTAGAGAGCATTGAGATCTTTATAATGTTGTCATTCTACCCGTAAATACTATGTTGTTGTTGTTTGTTGTCATTGAGTCAGTTCTGACTCATAGTGACCCTATGTACAACAGAACAAAACACCATCTGGTCCTGCATCAACCTCTAATCACTACTATGTTTGAGCCCATTGTTACAGCCACTGGGTCAATCCATCTCCCTGAGGGTCTTCCTCTTCTTCACTGACCCTCTGCCAAGCATGATGCTCTTCTCCAGGGACTGGTCCTTCCAGATAACATGTCCAAAGTATGTGAGACACAGTCTCACCATTCTTGCTTCTAAGGAGCATTCTGGTTGTACTTATTCCAAAACAGATTTGTTTGTTCTTTTGGCAGTCCATGGTATATTCAGTATTCTTCAATAACACCATAATTTAAAGGCATCAATTTTTCTTTGGTCTTCGTTACTCATTGTCCAGCTTTCACACGCATATGATGTAACTGAAAATACCACGGCTTAGGTCAGGTGCACCTTAGTCCTCAAAGTGACGTCTTGCTTTTTAACACTTTAAAGAGGTCTTTTGCAGCAGATTTGCCCAATGCAATACATCAGGATTGGAGGAAGACTCATTAACAACCTGTGGTACTTAGATAACACAACCTTGCTTGCTGAAAGCAAGGAAGACTTGAGGCACCTGCTAATGAGGATCAAGAACCGCAGCCTTCAGTATGGATTACACCCCAACATAAAGAAAACAAAAATCCTCACAACTGCACCAATAAACGACATCATCATAAACGGAGAGAAGATTGAAGTTGTCACGGATTTCATTTTACTTGGATCCACAATCAACATCCATGGAAGCAGCAGTCAAGAAATCAAGAATAAATACTACATATACTCCTATTTGAGGCTTCTTTGAAGTCCTTTAACAGAATTTCAAATTTTTCTCTACAGAGGTTTTGTGCATTTTTTCTTAGGTTAATTCCTGGAAATTTCATAGTTCTGTGGTTTTTGTAAATGGTATCTTAATTTCTAATTTATTAGTGCTAGTGTGTAGCAATGCTTTCAGTTTTCATAAATTGATTTTGTATTTGGGAAACTTGCTGTATCAGTTAGGATAAGGTTTGGCTATGAGTAACCACACACACACACACACACACACACACACACACATAAGCACACACACACAACAAACGTAAGTGGTAGTAAATAAGATAGAGGTTTATTCAAGAAGTTCAACAAGATTGGAAGTAAATATTTTAGGGCTGGTGCCGGTATATCAGGTTCCTTCCATCTTGTTGCTTTTCCATGGGCAGCTTCATACCCAAAGTTGGCTCATCGTCTAAGATGACCGCTGAAGTGCCAGCCATAATATCTACATTCCAGATGGTGGGAAAAAGGAAAAGGGAACACCTTCTCCCCTTAAGGATACTTCTTAAAAGCTGCATACACCACTTCTGCTTATAATGTATTGCCTGGAACATGACAATAAAAAACAAAAAAACCAAACCCATTGCCATCGAATCGATTCTAACTCACCAACTCATAGCAACCCTATAGGACAGAGTAGAACTGCCCCATAGGGTTTCCAAGGCTATCTTTATGGAAGCAGCCTGCCACATCTTTCTCCCAAGGATTGGCTGGCGGGTTTGAAACTCAGACCTTTTGGTTAGTAGCCAAGTGCTTTAACCACTGTGCCGCTGCAAGGGAAGCTGGCAAACGCAGTCTTTATTCTGGTTGGCCATATACCTTGCTAAAAAAATCTAGTATTATGGAAGAAGAGAACAGCATCTCTGTCACCTTGCAGAACTCTTTTATTAATTCTAATAGTTTATTGTTTCTATCGGGCGATTTATTTGGTTGATTATATTACTTTAAACCATCCCGGCTTTGTCTTCTTCCTTCCAATTCTTCTATTCAATTTCTTCTTCCTTTTCAAAATCTTATTCTGTTAGCCAGTACTTTCAATACTGTGTTAAATAGTAGTAGCAATATTACCTTGATCCCAATCTTAAATGGAATGTGTCTAAAATTAATCCATTAATTAATATCTTTGCTATGCATTTTCGATCCTTCATGAAGTTAACTTCCTTCTGTTCCTAGTATTCTGAAAGCTTTTATTATTAATAGCCAATGACTTTCTCAAATGCTTTTTCTCCCTTAGTCTTTCTGCGATTAATTCCATTGATAGATTTTCTGATGTTAAACCATACTTGAATTTCTGGAATAAACCTTACTTGATTTATCATGTTTTCATGATAGATGGCTAGATAGATAGATGTATTCTAAATTAAAGACAGGGAAATGATTCTCAAAAGTCGCTCTAGCTCACTGAAGTAAGCATGTTGGATTCATTAGCTAATATTTTAATCAGAATTTTTACATATTCAAAAGTGAAATAGGTCAATTCTCTTCTTGAACTGTCTTTTTTAAGATTTAGAATATAATTCTGCTGTTTGTTGCCTCTGCGCCCTCTTGCTCATGAGGGGTTTCTTCTTCATTTATTTTATAGCTTGGATTGTGAGCTCCTTAGTTTGCCTGGGCTCTCGATGGAAATTCTTCGAGGCCTGGGTTGAAGGATTTCCTTTTGTTTCCTGGTCTATGTAAGTGGTATATATTCAAACTTGTTTTTAAGGAACACATAATCTAACTGAGAAGATCGGATTTAATCACATAAATATTTAAATAACAGTAAAAAGAAAATATTTTATCATGTATTGTATAATTTGTTTATTTTTAAAAATTATACGCCTAATTCATAATCACAACACAACAGAAGATTAGAAAGCATAGATAAGCAAAACGAGATTAAAAAAAAACTAGATAAAAACTGCCTATTTCTGGCAAATACATTAAAGTCTTCACAGCTTTCTTCAGGTTGTTGTATAAATGTTCCATGTATATACTTTTGAGCTTCTCAACTAAATTGCATGCTCTCTGAAAGAAAAACAATCTTACATAGTACTTTTTTTTTTTTTAAATAACCATCATAGTTCTTAGCACAACATTAGTCTTGTTCCACTGTTTGGGAAGAAAAATGACAGTAAGACTATACATGTATTATTTGTATGTTCAAATTTGTATTTTGAAAGGTGGCTCCCACATATGAAAAATTCTATCTCTGTACATTTTGAAACAACAAACTAGTAAGCCTCACATACATTGTCATTCATATATAACATTGATTACAGTTATTGTTTTTTATGCTGATAAACTTTTTATTTGACTTCCCTATGCTTTTCCGTGTTATAGTTACCACATCTCCATAGCAAGGAAAATGGTATCCTTCAGACACACAGGACCAGGTTGAGATAATTTTTATTTTACGTTAAATTCCCTTAAATAGTAAAATGACTGATTACACAGTTACAGATTCTCATTGTAAACATTTCAACTTAAGGCAAATTCTTACATGCTCATAGACTTATTGCTCTCAACATCCTGGACCTGTGGCTTTGTACTAATTAGTGTGCAAGTCTGGCATTTCTAGATACGTGGGTTCCTGCCCTCTCTCTTGGTTTTTCTTCCTTCTCCCAGTAGTGTCTCTCACCCTTAAAATTTTTTCTGTTAAAATTTTTTTACTATAACTACATTATTCCTACTTCTCCAAAAGGTAGTCCAGTCTCAAGCCAGAATCTTGACAGAAAAGGAAAATCTAAAATCTCAGGTGGAAGTATTGCCTTTTACTTAGTTTACGAATTGTGGGTTTTGCGGGGGCTTTTTTGTTTGTTTTATTTTGTTTTTACCTTTCACTTGACCTAGATTGTTACTCACAGACATAATGAACACACAGAGATAATTTCTTAAAGAAATTTCCATTATAATTTTATCTTGAAACATTCTAGTTGCAATTGTTAGTTCATTAGGTAGAACATGGTAGTGAATTAATTGTATCCTGTTTGCATTTTAAAGGAAAATATAATTTTTAAAAAAGAGATAATTATTTGGCATATCTAATAAAGCTCCATTCATAGTAACTATGTTTTTACCAGTATTTTAAATGGGATAATTCCCTTCCCTGTCATTGTCACAATATTATGATCAATATGGAGAAGAATTAAGCGGATACTTTTAGTCAATGAAGACAAATGTAAAAATGTACTATTTAAAATGAGCTTGCTCATTTTTCTATGGTTCATACATGTAAAAAAATTTTTTTACTATGAAAGTTTTCAAATATACACAAAAGTAAAGAGACAGTATAATGAATCCCATATAACTCTCAGTTTCAATAATAATGACCCTTTGCTCACCTTGCTTGATCTATTTTCTTTCTTAGCTGTAATTTTAAAAAACAGCTCCCTGACATTCTGTCATTTATCCCTATTCTGTAAAAAAAAGCACTTTCATAAACACAAAAGCATTTTTACACACAACAAAATGAATAATAATTCCACAATTACCTCTAATTACCTGACCTATATTCAAATTTCCTTGATTTTCTTCAAGTATTGGTTTGTTTGAATCAGGATCCAACCAAGTCCACTCATTTCATTGGATTCAATTCTATGTTGATTTTTACATGTCTCCCTTGCCTCTCAGTTTCCCAGCATCTTCTTTACTTTCATCCCGTCCTCATTTCTCTTTTGCCATTTATTTGTCTTGCTGTCCTCTTAACCCCTGCTTTTTTTCTCCTCCTCAGACTAAATTCCATTTGGGCTGCTATTCGTGTCTTACTTTGCTTAGACATTAGGAAGGTAAAGAAAATCAAAGAAAAGAGAGTGAAGGTGTGACAGCACTGATCAAAGTCTATAATAAAAACCAAAAATCAAGCCCACCAGGGCTCCAAAGTCTGTGATAGACCCTGACTACTTGAAAATTATTTTATACATTAAGCTTTTTAAAATGGTAGTTTCTTTTAAAATAAGACAAAAGAAGTATGCCTATAGCATTCATGGAAGAATTTACTAGCTTCATCCTCCTTTGAAGGGCCACGTTGCCAGTGTATAATGCAGACATGTATACAAGCAATGTAGAAAGACGAGTGACCCCAAAAATGAGAAATAGAAACAATATGAGAGGAAGGAAATATATGGGAGAAAGGAAAAGAGGAGGAAGTAAGGAAGTTATATTCAGGGGTTCTCAAATTTTGCTATTTAAGTCACCTGGGGTATTTGTTTAAAAAGCAGATTTCAGGTCTAGCTTACAGAAATGATGATTCACTAGGTCTGAGAGCAGACCTAGGAATCTGGGTGGGCCTTAGACAACCATTTAAGAAATACTGGAATAGGGAGAGCACAGAATTAGAAAATGACACGTGGTGGGGACTGGAGGAGCGCCAACAACAATTGACAAAGAGGCAATTTCTGCCACAGGATGCTAACCCTGGGTATTTGGAGATCCTCTGAAAGATTCTAACGTGTGTCTAGACTCAAAATCTACTTCTGTGTTACTAGCACCAACCACAGTACATAAAATAATACTCTCACCAACAGCGTTCACCTGGGCCACAAAATGACATCAGAGTGGAAGAATAAAAAAGGGCTTTCTGAAGAGTATCATTAAACCAAACCCGTTGCCATCGAGTCGATTCCAACTCATAGTGACCCTATAGGACACAGTAGAACTGCCCCATAGAGTTTCCGAGGAGCGGCTGGTGGATTCCAACTGCCCACCTTTTGGTTAGCAGCCAAACTCTTAACCACCGCGCCACCAGAGCTCCAAAAGAGTGTTATTAGCACATTCTTAAATATACTACAATAACCCACATTAGAAACGGAGCAAATTTTCCCCACATGAGGGATCTAGTCTGTTTACATTATCACAGGTAACCTGGCTAAAGGAACACTGTCCACCTCTTGTGGATCCCCATGTCCCAGGACGAGGACACTGGCCTCTTTGCACTGAGGAGCTCCAGAGGAGTTTCAACAGACTGAGGAACAACACACACACAAGCTGTGTGCTGGGAAGTCTGTAGCACAGCACATTTCAGTAAGTGGACCCAGGATTACAGGCTGAAATCACAGAGCAGGACTAAAATCAGAAAGGGAAGAGGGAAGAGGTGTCAGGCTGTGCGTTATAACTAAAGACCAGGGGAGGATCCCTATCCTGAAATAACAACAAGGAAAGCCCCAATACGATTAAACGAATTTGAGAGTTCATTTAGTATCTCTCCTTTGAATCTCAGACCATGTAGGTTTTAATCTTATAATTATAAACAAACAAACAAAAACAGTTGCTCTTTTCAAGACCCTAAATCAATCCTACGGTGTCACTAGTTTTGTACGTGGAAAGAGGATGTTAGGTATTCTAAATGGACTTGAAAATATCTTTTTGTGGGGATACCATGTTTGACTTGAGCTCCCTTGGCTTCTTAATAGGAAGCAATTGTCCTTTCAAATACTGTGCAGATATGCATCTTGCGGAGAAGATGGTGGATTTTTGCAGTCTTTGCTTTTGTGGGCATCTCTATTCAGGTTTATTGGTGATTGTAGTTACTTCCAAGTACAACTGCATGGAAAGGGTTAAGGCCTGTGAAATGATTACTGGACAGTAGCCAAGAAATTGAGAAAAACCATGGCTCCTGGGAATCAGCAGTGAGAAGCTGTAGCAGTGGGCGCTCGGAGCATTGCTGTCAGGGTACAAGCTGATGAGGGTGGGCAGAAAAGTGGGAGAAAGAGGTGCAGGAGGGAGGGCTGGAGGAAGATAAGGTATACACGTGTATTTAAAAACGAGAGCCCATACAGCTTCGCTTATGCCAGGTTAAGAAGTGCCTTTTCCAGAAACTCAGTGAAGAAATAGTACGTATTCAGGACCTGTTTCAACCTGCCCACACCCTATCCTGACTTCCCCAGAAAAAAGGCAAGCAAGGGGGCAAATGCCATTCATTGCCAAGTCTCCCGTCTCCTGCTTCCAGCCTCCTCAGATCCCAGAGGCGGCCCCAAAGCACAGCCCAACGCGACTTCACACGGGGCGGTCTCCAAGAGTGGGCACTGCACGAACGTGGGGCAAAGTTTCGACACGATTCACTCCAAATCTGGTGGACTCCCGGGAGTGCAGTTTCGTGGCAGGGGCTCCCTGGCAGCGCAAGGTGGAGGCTGAGCAGCCGCAGCCGCCTGCAGGCTGAGTAAGGAGGCAGCCTCCATCGCCGCCGCCTCCTGCCGACGCGGAGTCGGCAACACGGCCACCCCCTATCGCTGTCACGCAGCCAGCAGCGCGGCCCTCCGCGCCCCACCCCGCGTGGCCCCAGCCCTCACAGTGTTATTTGCGTGACTGACCCGAACCCAGCGGCAGGGAGGAACCTGCAGGGGTACAGAGGGAAGGCATGGATCCACCCACTCCTTCCCCTTCGGCTCGCTGCCGCATCCTTCTCCTCCTCATTGGTCATAGGCCTGCGTCCATCACCCCTACGCGGCGCTCGCATTGGCAGAAGGCGCACTTATGGAGCGAGGGGCAGAGTGACTCCGCCGGTCTCCGGCGCCTCTTCTTTCCCTCCTCCCCCCACTTCCACGTCCACCCACCTCTTCCCACCCCCCACTCCATTTCCCCCGCCCCGTTCGCGGCAGTGTCCTTAGAAGACTCATTGGGCAAGGGGCGAAGCCAGCCGCCTATAGAGCCGCGCAGTCATTGGCCGACGCTCACGTCCGTCGGAACGGCGGGCTTCGCCATTGGGTGACTCCTCTCCGCTCTCCGCTCCCCCCAGCCCCCAACGCCTCACCCTCCCTGTCGCCTTCGCCCCTCCTGGCTCTTCCTCGGCCCGTTTTCCCCGCCCGTCCCCGCCGCATCTTCCCTGTCCAGCTGGGCGGGGACTGCTGTACGACTCTGTAAAGTCTGTGAGTCACTGCACAACCCATCAATCCAATTAAATGTCTTGAGCGAGCCGAGCGGGCGGTGCTGCCGCCCGCCGCCGCCGCTCGCCCCGCCGCGACCGCCCCTGCTCGCAGAGCCCCTCTGATCCATGGCTGGCTGTCTGTACTTGTTACGGTGTAACATCCTCCTCCCTCTCCTCAGAAGCGGCTGCAACTTCCCCTCAGCCAGCCTCCTCCTCAGCTTGAGGACTGCAAAGGCATGGGATAGACCCAGAGCCACTTCTCTCCGTCTCCCCTCCAGCCCTCGCTCAGTTCCCCCTCGCCTCTTAAAGTCAGTTCCTCGCTCCTCATCGTTTTAGAGATTTGTCAGTCTATTATTTCCCTTGATTTTCCCTCCCCGGGGTGGGGGTCGCGGGGGCCGGTGAATGTTTTAGGGAGGGGGCTCCCCCGTTTCTCCTCCTCCTTTCCGGCCGTGACTCGGTTTCCCCGCTGCTCTGGCTCCCACCCCGCGAACTCACCGTCCTGCACGCGAGTGACGCACCGACACCCCCGCCCACAGCCCAGACGTCCCTCCCTGCTGCCACCCGACCCGTCTCGGAGCTGGACCGGGTGCCGACTTCTTCGCAGAAGGGTGAGTCCTGTGTTGGGTCTTGGAGATCCGGGAACATGTGGTAGCCTGTCCACTTTGGGGAGGGCGGGGATCACGGCGTGAACTGGAGGTTCCTGGTCCGGCGTGGATTTGAGAAGGCGACTCCCTCTCTCCCTCCCTCACTCCCTCTTCCCCCGCCCCTCGACTCCTTATTCACCAGCTTTGCTGTATTTCTAGGTACTGCCAGACTTCTACCATCGGGTCGTTAGAATGCTTCTAAAACAAGTGGTAATGGCATGCTTTCTGTCTTCAGGATGCTTAGTGAGCGGTTGTAGTCAGCGACGTGATCTGATAGACTATGACCTGCACAAAGTGTAAAACGGCTCATGGGTACATTTTCCTCCAAATCAAAGTTAAACTTTTATTCAATAAAGGCAAAGCAAAAGATATTTTAAATGTGTCCTTGTGATAGCGCAAGGGAAGACAGGTTGCCTAGTGGCGTCTCTTAGTATTTTTATTTTAGTTTAATGGGTTCTCTTTTTTTAAAAAAACAAAAAAAGAATGAATTCAGCATTAAAGGTTGTGAACTCTTTGAACCTGTTGGAGGAAAGCAAGGTAAGATAGAAATCCAGTTTGACACTTCATCTTCAGCTCACCTCTGTTCTAGCAAGGCATTACAACATAAAATATTTCATTTTTCAGTCACTGGACGCAGTGGGGTGTGTTAAGGATGCAAGAGAAATATGAATTTTTTTCTTTTGCTACCCGTCTTTTGTACACTTGATTGTTCTTTAAACAGTGTTGTGCTACAGAATGTTGGTAAAAAATTTTAATTTGGC
Organism: Dugong dugon; assembly: GCA_030035585.1. Taxonomy (NCBI): domain Eukaryota; kingdom Metazoa; phylum Chordata; class Mammalia; order Sirenia; family Dugongidae; genus Dugong; species Dugong dugon. The sequence goes on along the minus strand of CM057469.1, from coordinate 100,608,017 downwards.
TCGATTGTCGGTACTTAAAAGCACAAATGCCTGTCCGTATACCCTTTATGAGAATCTTGCCTTATGCATCTTTAATATTTAATTTGAGATGAAAGTAAAAATTATGAGAAGTAGTTACTCTGAATTCGCTTTTGAGGTTGCTTTTGAGAATTCAGCCTATTTTAAATGGTATTAGTCTTTTGAATCAAGTTCTGGACTGGTTGTCCACAAGATTCAAATTAGGCCAAACCAAACATGTTTTGAAATATTAAAGTACAGGAAAGGCCTCTTAGTAGATCATTCCCGCCTTCCCTTTCAGACTAACCAGAATAAGCTGTTACTAAATTTAATTTTAAAGAATAGAGTGTTCCTATACTGAAATCTGCCAAGTTGCTACAGAAAGACTTTTTTTTTGTAGAATAGAAATCTGTTTATGATCAGCCCAGAGTAGTAAAGCTGAACGGTGACCCAAATGTAAATGCTGTCTTAGGGAAATGCTTGTTGTAAACCCCCAAACCTTGCAGAGTGTTTCAGGAAGACTTATAGGAAGCCTTTTTGAATTGTTCAATAAATGTCGTCGTGTGGCCTTTTTTAAAGAGTGTGAGACTGAATCATTGAGAGGTGTCATAGCACAGGCGAGCCATGCTGCCTGAGTTTGAATCTTGCCACTGCCCCTCACTGGCTGTGTGACCTGGGACAGGTTTCTCATCAGGCCTGTGCCAGGTTTCTTGTGGAAACGGAACGAGTGATTTCTCCTCACTGGGTTGTTGTGAAGATGGATGAGAGTGCACGTCACGGAGCACTCGGTGTTAGCTGCCCCATCATGGTCCCCGTTCTCAGAGAGGCTGTCCATTGCGGTGGGCGAAGAGTGGCAACTCTGGAAGCAGGCTCTCTCTGTAGGTTCAAGTCCCAGAACTGCCTCTTGAAATCTCTGTAACCTTGGACAAGTAACTTAACCTCTTTATACCTCAGAGTCCTCATCTGTAAAATGGGATCATAGTAGCTTTGTAGGGATATTGTGAGGACAGAATGAGTTAATATACGTGAAGATCTTGAATAGCGTGTAGTACATCTTTTCAAGTTTATTTAACTCTCTGTTACGCTGCTTGTATGTTTTGTAACATGGCAGCTTTTCTCTTAGCGTATTTAGAAGTAGATTTTTTGCAAAGATAAAGAATTGTTGTCAATAAAATAAGTCAAATTTTTATACATATGTATGATGTTTTATAGGATTTATACATTTAAACTCCAGTTTGTATGAGTCTTTCAGAAATTTAGCTATAGGATGAATTGAGTTGGCCACTCCTTCATGTCAGCTTGGACTGTAATGCAATGCACGCACCTCTATTGTAGGTGTAATACGTATCACATTTGCTGTTACCTATCGTCTTCTCCCCTACTAAACAGAAAGCTCTTTGAGGATAAGAATAGTATTTCATTCATAATTTAATCTCTGATTCCTAGCAGAGTGCTTGGCATGTAAAGAAGCTTAATGAATGCTTCTGAAATGAATTAAATAATATGCTTCTCAAGTTATTTATAACTAGCTGAATGAACATGGTAAGTGATATTGTGAAGAATACTGTTTTTTGTATTATTGAATTGAATTTTCACTTTTTCAATTATTAATTTTGCAGACAGGGAAAATGAGAGGAATTATGGTACAATTTACCCTTTATTAAGAAAATATTTTTTATTTTGAAGATTAAAAGTAGTCTGAAAAACACAAATCTGATATAATCCTTTGATACCTGACATGCTCATTTATTATTGTAGGACTTTATTTTTGAATCCCAAACTTTCTGTGACTAAGTTGAATGTTATTATAATTAATTTGAATTATACAAATTAGATTTTGAATGTCCCAAATGATTATGTGATATTATTATCTCTTTTAGAATTAATAATGAAGAGAACTTGTCAAACTAATGCTGTGAAAATAAAGCTACATCATTTCCTTAAGGATCAAAGCTTTATTTCTCTTTCCATTCAAGGATCAAAGCTCTTTCTCTTGAGCAATCTTAATAAATAATTAGCTACCGAAATAGCTGTAGTAAATAGTGTAATAGGAATCATCAAGGAGGTATATGAATTAGTAAAAAAAAAAAAAAAAAACCCTTAAACTTCAGATTTCTCCACACATGTGATAGGCTTTACACACTTGAGGAATATATGTTTTTTAATAAGAAAAGTTGATGGGGCCTACCAGCTTCACTGGTAGAATCATTCTGTTTCACTTGTCAATAAAATCCAGTTTAATTATTGTGCCCTCTGAAGTTATAAAATTCGAGAAATACCTTTCATGAAAGAGGTATCCCCAGCAACAAACATCTGAATACTGATTTATTCAGAAGTGTTCCAGTGTTCCATAACAGTGGTAAAACTTTTCAAATATGTGAAATATCTGTTACAATGTGGATAATTTTGCATACACATTCCTTTTAACTAAATCATCGGTTTGAATTACTGCATTTTTTATTGGCTAAAACAATTTAGAAAATTTGCCCTTTTTTTCCATATGATTTTAAAGCAGCTAATCTTTTTTTCTTTTTTCTTTTTTTTAATGTATAGGCATTTAGAAACTGCACTTAAGTGTCTAGTCTGCAAGAGAGATGAAAGGTCACTTGGTCTTCACTTGACACGTTTTAGCATGACATTGTTTTCATGGCTTACACCTTTCTTTTCTTTAACCTTTTTTGTGAGGACGTTCAGGTATTCAGGTTTTACAGGCATATGTGACGCCTCCAGCTTTTTAAAGAAGTAACATTTATGGTGAAGAATTGTTTGGAAAGAATAGGAAAGAGGGAGAGAAATCACCTTTAGGGCTTGAGATTTTTTTCCTTATCTTCTAGCATTAGGAAAATGGATAACTATATATACTCTGTGATCAAAAGGGGAGGAAAATAATGTATATGTTGTCTGTTAACATAAACTCAGAATTAAGGTTCAGAGCAGTCTAGACTGAGAGATGATACATAGTGGCAGGTGGCCTTGAGCATTACACTTAACCTCCACGACTCTCCATATACCCTTCCCATCCAATGGGAAGAGGGAAGGCAGTTACCCTGCCCTCACTCGCAGGAGGAAGTTGTACGGGTAACTTATAAGTGCTTTTAAAAAGCATTTCAGAAGGGCAAAATGCAAGCAAATACAGAGTACCATTAGCATTTAGAAATAGATATTTATTATTGTTAAACATTATGACCTTTTCGATTTTTTATTTGAAGAGCATCTTTCCTTTTCATTTTTTATCTGGATGGACTTCTTTATTGGTATGTTCACAAAAATGTATAGAGTGCCTTTTTAAAGAGGCAGGGAACTTTGGTTTAATTGACTGAAGTTTTAGATATTAACAATGAGTTTTGGTACAGCCTTGGTTATAGCAGATACTGATGTTGTCAGAACAAACTTTATGTAAGTAGGAGAGAATACATTTTATTAAGTTGAAGCTTATAAAACTTGTATTGCAGGAAAAGATGTTCAGACATATCAGATGGCATTAGAAGTGGAGAAAAATTAATCGTATCATTTACTTTTAAATTTCAAAAGGATTACTTGGTTGTAGGACCCCTCCTTATAGTCATTTGTCTTGTGCCTTGGAAGCAGTGAAATGTGCACATTTCAGAATCTAGTGGGTTGGAGGATTGTATTCATTCCAGCTAATCTTTTATGAAGGAAGGCCAGTGAAGGCCCACCTGGAAGAGGCTTTATTGTAAGAAACTAGTTCTTTTCTGTCTTCTTCCTAACAATGCGATAGGAGTCTTTAAAAAAAAAAAAAGTCGAAGGCCCCAGAGTTAATACATTATGTAGGTAAATTTCCTTAAATTCAGTTTCATCCTTAAGTCTTACCAGAACAGTTGTTATAACCTCATGATGTTACTCACTTTTTTAAGTAGAAATGAAATTCTAGGGTACTCAGAGTAAGGTCTATTAAAACAAGTGAGTTATACAAATCAACTCTAACTAATATTAAGGATTGTGATGAACTAGTTGTAGTCAAGTCAACTCTGACTCATGATGACCCCATGTGTTTCAGAGTAGAACTGTGCTCCATAGGGTTTTCAGTGGCTGATTTTTTGGAAGTAGATCACCAGGCCTTTCTTCCAAGGTGCCTCTGGATGCACTTGAACTGCCAACCTTTTGGTTGGCAGCTGAGTGTGTTAGCCATTTGCACCATCCAGGGATTCCAAGGATAGTGATAAAAAACCCAAACCTGTTGGCTTTGAGTCAATTCTGACTCATAGTGACCCTGTATGACAAAGAAGAACTGCCCCATAAGGTTTCCAAGGAGCTGCTGGTGGATTTGAACTGCTGACCTTTTGGTTAGCAGCCAGGCCCTTAACCCCTGCATCACCAGGGCTCCAAGGTTAGTGACAGGGATCCTGAGATGTGAGGTTCCTAAGCAGAAAGCAACTTGTAAAAATACATTGTCCTTATTGTTCTACAGCCAACAGACTGAAACTAAGAACAATCAGATTGCTTCTCTACTTTTGAATTTAAAGTCCACATTGATGTTTATAATGTCTTATGTGGTGATATGTACAACTCTTCAATATTGAATATTTGCTTTTAACATATTAATCAAAATGGCCAAAACAGTCCACTTTTTATTTAAATTTTATGTTGTTCACAGCCTTCCTTTGGTTCTACCATTGTTTTTTCAGTTTTCTCAACATTTCCATATGAATTTGTCTTTTCTTTTTAGACAGTGTCTTTCTTATTTTTCCCTGTCTTTGTTTCACATTGGGATTCTTTTTCCTTAATCATAGTAGGTTTTTTTCTCTAACTCTCTCTTGTACTTCCCTCTATATAAATATGGAGTAGGGGTTTCATTTACTTCAGCCTGCTTTTATGAGACTGAAGCACAGGCCTTCACTATAGAAGATTTGCTTTGCCTTATCTCCAAAGACAAGCTCTTTGTACACTTTATCTACCCAAAACTTAAGGGCCATTGTACACCTAAGAAGAAGCTTTATTTAGCTTCTGTGAGATGATGAAAAGGGAAAACTGTGATGTGCTTGTTATTTACTGCTTTTCTATTAATCTATTTTATGGGGGAACCTACAGAATTTATTCTGTCCACATTGCCTCGAAATGTCTCAAACTTTCAAGATTTGTTTTGCTTCATGCCCAGTGCCCCCACAAGCTGGGGATGCTGTTTCAGCAGTGAGCAGCTCCACCTGCCCACATTGGGGGTGGCCAGCCTGAGGACATCAGGTTAGACATGATGAGCAGTTCCTTTGTTTTGCCAGACAGAATGTCAGACCATGCCCTATGAGAGGGCTTCCAGGGTTCACCATTGTTTGAATGATTAATGGTTTCTGGTGAAGTAACCATCAGCTTTATTGTCTTCGTGGCTTCAGCTCCAGTGAAATGTATCCCTTTGGGCTGATTTTGATTTTAAGAAAATCAAAGAGTATAAAAATGTGTATGTATTTTTAAACAAAAATAAAGATTTGCATAAAAATCTTGTGAGTAAAAATTATTTTATTCCTTGAGACCAAAGTTCATTGATTTAGAGAGAATGTTTCATAGCTTCTCAGAATACCTGGTATTATTCAGATATCGAAACTAGAAAAATTTAAATTAGATTAAACAAAATGAATCCTCTTAATTTAGAATACAAACAGTCCATTGTTACTTTTTCTCTGAACAATTCAAATATAAGATTAGGTAAACTACACTTGGAAATGATTAAATAAGCGATTTTCCAGAAATTGTACTTTATAAAATTTGTGCCTCATGAGGGGGTCCTGGTGGTGCAGTGGTTAGCAGTTTGACTGTCAACCAAAAGGTCAGCAGTTTGAATCCACCAGCCGCTCCTTGGAAATGCTGCAGGACAGTTCTGCTCTGTCCTGTAAGGTCGCTGTGAGTCAAAATCGACTCGACAGCAGCACGTACAACGGGTATGCCTCACGGGAGAAGCTTGATCTCCTTTTGTATACCTACATCCCATTCCTGACTTCTATCACTGATTCATTCATTCCTTTAATTCATCAGATATTTATTGAGCACATACTATGTGCAGCTACTCTATTAGGTATATATGATACACTAGTGAACAAGATAAATATTCCTGCTCTTGTGGAAATTATATTCCAAACTCTTTGGTGTGCATAATGCTTGTTATCTTCTATTTGGAGTAGTCATAATAAAACATTGTGTAATAATGACCTGAAAAAAAGTAAGGCTTCTTCATGTGGGTTTTATGCCCTTTGACTTAGTACAAAAGGAATCCTAAATCATGAAACAAAACTCCATCTGAACGGGCAATTTTCATTTGAGTTGAGGTTGAAATATTAAAAAACAATAAAACTGCTGGTTGTTTCCACCAGAACTCATGAATCATCCTCATTTATGGACACTGGAAGACCTTACAGTCCACATGGTCTAAAATTTCTCCTAGGTTTTCTTTACACTTTTCAAATTGTTTTCTTTTCTTTTCTTTATCACAGAGCCTGAAAACAAAGTCTAACACTGAAAATTGCACAATGGAAATGTAATCATCTTGGCTATATTGCACAAGTAACAAGAAAGTCTTGAGTTTGCTTTGTCTAGTGTACATAAAGAACTATTTTTTTTGTTGCTGTGATTGTAAAACCTGTGTAATTTTCTGAACAAACAAATAAAACCCTTAGCATTCATTTCTACCTCAAATATTAAAGTAGATATACTTAAATGTTTATGCAGTGGAAATCACATTAATATGATACAGTGGTTTTCATTCATTGATTATTGAATTTCTTGGTATCCATAAATACTTAATGTATGTCCCAAGTCATTGGGGGTAATAAGGCATGGCACCTCCCGGTAATGGTGTTCAGAGTCTAGTTGGGGAGACAAAGGTCCCTACTTGAAAATTGAATCTCTTGTATTAGACGATAATGTGATTTCACTTGATGGAAAATCTGGCGTAGGCCACTAGAGTAATCGTAGTTTTAAGTCAAATGGACCCGCCTCCTAGAGAGGCCCTGGATAACCTTCAGGGGAGCCCATGCTTCCTTTATGTTTGAGCAAAGATGGTTAGCAGATCTTTTTTGTGCCGTAGACACCTAAGGGTGGAACAGTCCTCTCTCTAGCTACTGATGGTCTCAGCAAGAAGGGGAAGTAAAAGGAATGGAGGACACATCCTAACAATCGCTAGCTATCCTCTTGGGAAGCAGAAAATCTCTGCCAGAGAAAAGAATACATGGAAGTGACACGGGTACCTTTTAGGTTCTGGAGAACAAAATTTATTCCATAGCTTTGGGTAGTGGGCATCGGTAAGGGCTCTGTGCACAAGGCCGTGAGAAATGGAAATGGCATTGAAAGGGGAGGAAAGAAGTAGAGATGGAGGCTTTTGACAGTTATGGAAGACCCTCTTTCTTCCTCTGTTTTGGCTGGAGCATTACACAGGCATGCCTGTGTAATGAGTGTACTCTGGGCCTGATGTGCAAACAGAGAAAGTCTGTATAGCTATAATATGTAGGTATAATTTTTCTAAATTATTTTGCTGTGGATTCAGCCGAAATTCCTGACTTGTGTGTTGTGTTTAAATTCACAAACATAATGCTGTGTGACTGTGCCTTTTGTTTTTCATTTCCTGGATATTTGAAAATATTAAGAATCTCTTTGTTTTTAGAGGGCATTTGTGTGTTTATTTGGACGTTAGTCTAAGATGATGTTGTTGTTAGCTGCCATCAAGTCTGCCTCCGACTCATGGCGACCCTCTGCACAACAGAATAAAACACTGTCGGGTCCTGTGCCACCCCCATGGTTGGTTGAGGATTGGACCATTGTGATCCATAGGGCTTTCACTGGCCGATTTTTGGAAGCAGGTCACCAAGCCTTTCTTCCTAGTCCGTCTTAGCCTGGAAGCCTTACTAAAACCTGTTCGGCATCAGAGCAACACGCAAGCCTCCACTGACAGATGTATGGTGGCTGTGCTTGAGGTGCATAGGCCAGGAATTGAACCCAAGTCTTCCGCATGAAAGACAAGAATTCTACCACTGAATCCCCAAATTTGTGCTTGTCTCTTAGATTTAATTAAAGAAAAAAAAAAATCCAAATCCTCAATGTTTATCTGCTAATGAAAGAATTTGAACACTTGTATGGAGACTTCATTTCTTTTTTTTTTTTTTTTTAAATAACAGTCTCTTTCAACAGTTTATTTCCCTGAAAACCATACCTGTGTTAGAACCATCACACATCTGTTTGACTCAGAAGGCCACTTCAGATAGATATATTCATTGTCCTGATTGTAGTGATGGTTGCAAGGGTGTATACATACGGCAGAAACGTATCAAATTGGACATTTTAAATATATACATTTATTGTATGTCAATAAAACTGTTTAAAAAAAAGCTACCTAGGTTGTAAGATACACTTTCTAGATAAAATCCCTATTATAAGAATGGTATTTTTAAAGCTTGTCATTTCTTTTTTTTCCCTCTATTTTATCTACCATTGATTCACCTATATTCCATATACATATATTTCAGTAAGGATGACAGAACCAAGGAGGCTTGGGCACAGGTTAAAATTAAGGTATAGAGCCATGGAGAGTTTTTTCTCCATGTGAATATCTTTAAGTCATTTGCACAAATGTGAATTTGGAGAATTGGAGTACATATTCTTCAAGGGAAGGGCCCTGGTGGCTCAGTGGTTAAGAATTCAGCTGCTAAACAACGTGGTGGCGGTTTGAACCCACCAGCTGCCCCTTGGTAGAAAGGATGTGGAGCCTGCTTCCATAAAGATTACAGCCTTGGAAACCCTATGGGGCAGTCCTCCTCTGTCCTACAGGGTCGCTATGAGTTGGATTTGACTCGACAGTAGTAGGTTTGGTTTTTGGTATTGTGTTGGTTATCTAGTGCTGCTGTAACAGAAATACCACAAGTGGGTAGCTTCAACAAACAGAAGTTTATTCTCTCCCAGTCTAGTAGGCTAGAAGTCCAAATTCAGGGCATCAGCTCCAGGGGAAGGCTTTCTCTTTCTGTCGGCTCTGGAGGAAGGTCCTTGTCATCAATATTCCTCTGGTCTAGGAACTTCTCAGGCACAGGGACCACGGATCCAAAGGATGCACTCTGCTCCTGGTGCTGCTTTCTTGGTGGTTTGAGGTCCCCCTGTCTCTCTGCTCACTTCTCTCTTTTATATCTCAAAAGAGATTGGTTTAATTTGTAGATTAATCTTGTAGATTGAGTCTGCATAACTGCTGCTGTTCTGATCTCCTAAACATCATAGAGATAGGATTTACAACACATAGGAAAATCACATCAGATGACAAAATGGTGGACAATCACACAATACTGGGAATCATGGCCTAGCCAAGTTGACAGATATTTTTGGGGGATACAATTCAATCCATGACAGGTATTCTTCAAGGAATCCTCTTTTCCTTATAGTTTGAAGATTATGACTCATCTTTGGCATGAAGTAAAGAGCAGGATTTTAGTAGGCTTTTTTTTTTTAAAAAAAAAGAGGTTAAATGGCCTAATGCTACTCTTTAAATATTGTTTTTCTTTTTGTTTTTTTACATTTTTATAAATTAAATTTTGGCATGTTAGGCTATGGACTACTATGAATAAATTTGTTTAGGAAGAACTAAATCTGTTTCATTCCTCTTGCCCCCATAATCTTGAGCACAGCACAGAAGGCTTAATGTGTGTTTCTTAAAGTATTGGTATTGGAATCATTGGGGAATTTATTATTTCACAACAAACCCAGAGGTAGGGTAGGCTCCAGGGTTGATACTATTAGTTGAATATTCCTTATGCCACCCAATGTATATTTCAGGAAAATGTCTTCATTGTTGGAATTCATGCCCCCATTAAGTTGAAAACATTGCCAATTTTTCATGAATAACAAATAGTCTAGAAAACATTTCAGAGTTGTCTTTCTGGGGTTGGACTATCAAAGTGTTAATGAGTTGTGACTTTTACCAGCTCAAGGTTGTTTTCTGCTATACTGGTGGGGCAGATTAGAATATCTATGCCTGGCTGCAACCCAGGGATGAGCTCTGGCTTCAGTATTTTTAAAAGCCCCCCAGTTATTCTAATGTACAGCCACAACGTACTTTACAATGCTGTCTTCCCATACCCTGTATTCCCACTCAAACTTCCTATTATAGAACTTTTCAAACATATAGAAGACTTGAAGAATAATTTAATGAACACTCACATTCCCTCCACCCAGATTCAATACTTGTTAAACTTTTGCCGTATTTATTTCATGACTCTGTACGTGTATGTTTTTTTCTGTACCATGTGAAAGTAAGTTTCAGATGTCATGGGTCTTTACTGTTAAATACTTCAGTATGCATCTCCTCAAAATAAGGACATTCTCCTACATAGCAACCACAATACCATTATCTTATCTAAGAAAATTAATAGTAACTTGAAATACTTTTCAAAAGCTCAATTTCATTTATTAAAGCTGTATGAATTGGGTTTACCTCTTTATCTACTGAAAATTAAATGCATGTACAGTGAGAAGTTTTGGAGAATATGAAATTCTGAGAATTTTTGCTGAAGGCATTGTTTCTTCTCTGTGTTTGCAAGTAAGGCCATCACTTCAAGCATTTTCACGAGGAATGCATTTTCTTATATATGGTGAGCTAAGATCCTGTCTAGCTCTAACATTGCATGATCATATCATGAGAAAGAACATTTATCAAAGTTCATGCCACAGTGTGGTTTAAGTGGCAAAAGCCCAGGTTTTGAGCCAGAATGATGTTGGTTCAAATACTCGCTCTGCCACTTAGTGCAGGTTACCTTGGAGAAGTTAAATTCTTGTATCAGTTAGGATGCTTTCAGAAACCACACTGAAGCTGGCAGGAATCATCAGGGAATTTATTATTTCACAACAAATCCAGAGGTAGGGCAGACTTCAGGGTTGGCTGGTTCAGTAGCTCAGCTTCCCACATCTTTCTGCTGTGCCAGACACCTTGTTGGCTTCTCCTTCCTGCTCGACTCCTTCCTCAAACTGGTTCACATTTATACATGACAGTATTACATGTCTGTCTGATTGGGCATCTCTGCCCACCTGTGAACCAGTTGCCATCTTCATAGGAGCACCATGCCCTGACCCTGGAGAGCTGGGAATAGGGTTTTCCTAGGTAGGGGAGAAAGGGATAGACATTGGGTATGCCACTAACCAATGGGTGGCCATTGCACCTATCAGAGCCTGTTTTCCCTGCTGTAAAATGGAAACAGTGATATTTACTTCTTTGGTGGTGGTGGTGGTGGTTAGGGGCTGTCGAGTAAGCTCTGACTCCTGGCGACCTTATGTATAACAGAACAAAACATTACCTGGTCCCGTGCCATCTTCATGATATGTTTGAGTGCATTGTTGAGGCTATTGTGTAGTACCTTCCAACCTAGGGCACTCATCTTCCAGCACTATATTGTACAATATTATGTTATGATCCATAAGGTTTTCATTGGCTAATTTGCAGAAGTAGAACTCCAGACTTTCTTCCTAGACTGTCTTAGTCTGGAAGCTCTGTGGAAACCTGTCCACTATGGGTGACCCTGTTGGTATTTGAAATACCAGTGACATAGCTTCCAGCATCATAGCAACATGCAAGCCCCCACAGTACAACAAACTGACAGATGGGTTATGGACCTCTATAATTAATAACATATAAAAATATGTAAAGCACCAGACACAAAGCTGATACTTAATAAATGCTAATTTGTGGTTTTTCTTCTCTCCTTTCCATCTTTTACAAAATTCTGTCTTCCTGCGACGTTGACATACTCCATACATAGCACATGGAAGTGATTCTCCCTTGTTAAGTGCCTTCGAGTCAATTTTTGACTCATAGTGACCCCATGTGGCAGAGTAGAACTGCCCTTGTAGGGTTTTCTAGGCTGTAATCTTTATAGGAACAGATTGCCAGGTCTCTCTTGCTGAGCAGCTGGGTAGGTTTGAACCACCAACCTTCCTGTTAGCAGCTGAGTGTTTAACCATTGTGCCACCAGGGCTCTTTGGCTCTTCCTTAGGTGGTGTCTTACCTGTCCTCTCACCTCAGTCTGCAGGCACAGCATTTCCCGTGAACTTTGCAGATTGGTCAGATATCCTCCGTTAATCTATCTTGGTCCATCTTATTCTTTCTTACATATTTCAATTCCACTTTGTATTATTCCTGGGAAGGGACACTGTCAACAGTGTGTACATATTTATCAACATTCAGATCAGATATGAACAAAACACTCCTAAATTTCATTACCCATAAAAACAACTGAGTTGGTAAAGATTTTCCTCTTTATCAAAAGAAAAGCACCGTGACCTGTGAACAAGTTAGCAGAATAAAATGCTGTGTTTTGAAATAATAGTATCTTAGGCTAGGTTTTTGATGCTTTCGGGAAATCTCGGCTTACCACTGTAGTTTAGTTGCTATAGTTTCTCCAGAATTTACTTTCTAAAAAGAATTGTGTCAAACTTACCAGCAAATCTTTTTGGATTGTTTGGTCTTGAACCCTCTCACACCCAACCTGAGAAAGTCATCTCCCAAAGAAGTGTTTTCCAATATGTGTGAGCAATGAAGGGTTTCTGTTCAGGCATGCCCTTTTCAAAATACGTAGAAAAGGATTGTCATGTTTTTCCCCTACGGAATTTCTAAAGTACTGCCAAAACACCTGTGAAGTCTTGCAAAGTGATCACAACACATCACACAGGAGTATCTTCCTAAGTTTCCTGAGTTTTCTTCCTAAACGATGGGAATCAGTCTTACAGGAGCGCTGTTGCTTCTTCTTGACCACCCTAAATAGAATGCTACTGTATTTCATTCCTGCCAGCCTCCACGGCAAGGGAATAGAAGAAGGGTAAAAAGCCTCTTGATTTGGAAGATTCTGAGCCCGGTTTGTCCCCTTTCAGTCAGAATTTTTTTCACTTTGTCTTTAATTTTTACATTTAGTGAAGATGAAGGACCTATCAATCCATGAATACGGAAAATATCTACTCAGATTTTGAATGCTCCATCCATAGTTCAAAGCTTCTGCTGGCATGAATTGCTTCAGCAAGAAGGATATATTTTTTTTAATGGACCTGCTTAAGCACATGCTGATGTTTCCTATACATCTCAAATGGAAGTTACGTGAATACTGAATTAGAAAGCAGCACAACGAAATCAAAACTCTGAAATATAATTTTATTTAAAAAGCCAAAGAGAGGATATTGTGGCTGTAATTTTAGTTGAAAACACTAGAGTTTGAGGGGGGGAGCAGTTCGAAATTGGTACTGTGTTTCTTCAAAGTGGTATTAATTACTTTTAAGAAGAGTGAGGTTTGATTATAACTTGTAAAGCTTGGTTTTGTTTGTGAAAAATTTAAATTTTAGTACCTTGCAGAGAAGTTTCGTGAACAAGATTCCCTTTGCTTTGTGACAAATGATTTTACTATTTAGCTAATATTTGTTGCCAGTGGCCCAGAGACTGAAATGAGAAGTGGAATGGCTGTTGTTTCCCTGCTAACCAGATTTTATTTTGATTTCCACTACCCATCAGTTAAAAAAAGAAATGAAAATAAAGCAAAGATCAAGATCCGAAAGCTCAAACTAAAATTTAATTTCCTAACTAGAATAAAGCCTGGCTTTTTGCTGTGATGTGAGAAGGCCTACAGAGGAAACAAATGTTCGAAGCTGTATAGTTAACTACAATTCCCTGAGTGGTGCAAACAGTTAACATGCATGGCTGCTAACCGAAAGGTTGGCGATTCGAGTCCACCCAGGGGCGCCTGAGAAGAAAGCCTTGGCGATCTACTTCCAAAAATTCAACCATCGAAAACCCTGTGGAGCACAGTTCTACTATGACACACATGGGGTCACCATAAGTTGGCATCCACTCGAAGACAACTTTTTTTTTTTTTTTTTTAATATAGTTGACTGTACTGATTGCTGGGATTAGTACAGGTAGTCCCCAACTTATGATGGGGTTCTGGTCTGATGACTTTAGTAAGATGATTCTGACATAAGTCAAATACCTCTTTTTTTTTCTTTCAGTTTTTATATTATTGCCTTTTATTATCAGTATGTTTATAAAACTGATCTTTGAACATCTGAGAATGATAATGTCAGCAAATTACGTGCTACAACACTGTAAGTAGTACATATTACTAATGATAAGATGTAAAAAACAACATACTGCCGTAAGTACAGTTGTTGTATGTCAGATGCATCGGAAGTCTGGACACCTGTAATTGCATCAGGATGCATTGTTGTCCTCAAACAGTCAGGCAGGTAAAACACAATGAAGGATAAGGAGTTGGGACTCACTCAATGTCTTTTTTTCCTCCCTATAGAGAAAAGTTTCAACTGTGCTTCTCGCCCCTACTTGTTAGTTTACCTGAGCGAATGGACCAAAAGTCTAAGTGATGGTGGGTTGGAAAGCAGTGCATTATCCCCCTCTTATTTCTGATGACTCGTACCCTAATAATAGAGTAATTGCTGGAGCTTTTTCTTTGTCTTTGCTTCTTTCTTGATTCTAAAATTCCTATGTTCTGTCTTGGAACTTCTCATGGGTCTACAGCATCAAGTTGTGTGGAATGGATTCTAAGGACAAACTGCTTTTCTCCCAGGTTATTTATTGTTTTCATTTTTCTCCAAGGAGTTCTTTATTTTCACTGAAAATTGCAGAATGACCAATGAAAAATTGTTGATCAGTACGAGGACTAGCTAAGAAAAGTATATTCCTAGTAGCTTTAAAAAAATTATTTGGAAAAGAGATTACACTTAGAGAGTGATTCTTGTTATGGTTTCTGAAGGACCCAATACCATGGGGAAGTTTTAGGGCCTTGAATCCATTCTGCTGTATAAACATTGTGCCATTCAGTTTGTGCACCTTCGACTGTTGCTGTGACGGAGTCATGAGGCACTCGGTGAAACTTACTAGTTAGCTTGGCTTTTGAGAAGTAATTCTTCTTCTTTTGCTTAATAATTTGCAGCTGGACAAAAACAGAGGCTAGTCTGAAGGTGTTGTGGGAATTGTATGATGGTTGAAAAATTTGCCTGTCATTTGGCAAGAAATAGTTCTGCAAAGTCCATAGCTGTCAATTAGTTTTATTGTAAATCAAGTCATAGACACTGCAAGTGACGCCAAGTCCGTCTTTCCTGCCTTTTTTATTTTTATTTTTTTTGACGTTTTAAAATCTTCATTTGATCAGTTTTCCAAACAAAGCTTGTAACATGTATATATTGCATTCTAGTTTTCTTTTTTTGCTTTTGTGGACTCTGAAGTCTTGTGTTTTTTTTTAATTGTACTTTAGATGAAGGTTTACAGAACAAACTAGCTTCTCATATATGTTGTTTTATGACATTGGTTAGCAATCGTCTTTCCTATCTTGGCAGGAAAACCTTGTGGTGGTGGCCACCGCTGTCTTCCCAGCACTCGTGTTTGGCTCCTCTACAGCTAATTTTTCTTCCATTAACACTGAGACTACTGAGTGCTAAGCGCACTAGGTTGACCTGCGTCATAAATTTTTAGTTTAGTTTTTTTTTGCAATACTTATGTGTCCCAAGAACAATGTCATGAAGATAGATTTAAAAATCCACGTGAGTGTTGTGAGGTTGTTAGCCATTGTCATAGGGCAACATGTGTACTAACTGTTAAATGAGAAACTATTTTGTTCTGTAAGCCTTCATCTAAAGTGAGAATAGCAGCACAATTGGAAGAGCGTAGTCAATGTCACTGAACTGTGCATGTAGAAATTTTTCAAATGGTGTATCTTTGGCTATGTGTATGTTCACCAAAAAAAAAAAAAATGTCGAGAAGGGAGAGGGTTGACATGTTGTGGGGTTGTTAACCAATGTCGTAAAACAATATGTGTACTACTGTTTCATGAGAAACTATTTGTTCTGTAAGCCTTCACCTGAAGTACAATTTAAAAAAAAAGTTACAAAATTAAAAAAAAAAAAAGTCCACATGAAAAGTGTTTTCGATTTTGGCTCATTTAGGATGACTAATAGAGACATAAAGGCACTCAGCAGCTCTTCTCTGTTTCGCTGTCTTGTGATGATTGGACAGAGAGATGGGCAAAGAATCTCTGTTGGGGGTGGGGTGGGGTGGGGATGGAGGAGAGGTGCTTGTTACCATCACTTTTTGTTCATCTGTGTGATCATTAATCATTTCATATGGCATCTGGTGACTTAGGCTTCACATCTTTTGGAGAAACTGTGACTTTTATTTTTTAATAATCACCTGAATAAGGGAGTGGGGTTTTTTGTTGTTGTTGTTGCTTGTTCGGTTTTTGATGTATTTCCTAAGTGTAGGCAAACTCATAAAGGCCATTTCTTTGCTTCTGCTTCATCCTAGGTTAACCCTTTGTACGCTTGTAGGCATTGTTGGTGTGAGAATTACTCTTTTAAATAGCCTTCAAATTGTTTGTTAGTCCAAGTTGTTGAAATCCCAGCTAGCAATATCCCAGCCTCTTACCTTAGGAGTATAAAATAAGATGCACGGGGGAATATTCATCCTTTAACATTTGAATACTGGACACAGGTATCAGTGCAACCTTAGTACACCACTGTGTAATGATAAAAAAATTAGGCATGTTTATGACTAGGAAAAAGTTCTTGGCAAAGAGAGTTCTGTGCTGTTCAGTCAGCTACTGAAATGGAATTCAGCTTCTTTTGTTAGGCATGTCTTTGAAGTCAAAATGATTCAGTAGTCACCCGTGAGCATTCGTGAAGTGAGTGCTTGGAAGCCCTTGTGCTCCCAAGGAGGCAGTTTGTGAAGCAAATGCGTAGTGAGCAAGTGTGTTATAACTGTTCTAGATGGTGTACCATAGAACAGAGGCTGTTCTGGTATAGTGGGTGCGGCGGTTAAGCCATGAGGTGTCACGTGGACTCATCATGTGTCCTTCTATTTTCTCTGTGTATATTTATAATTACTTTATAGTGATCCTGTCAATTTGACCAGCAAAAATGGTAAGGAAAGTAAAGTCCAAATAGTCAATTTTAGAGTTTTTAAGTACGTTTGATAGGGGACAATATTACATATGGGGACTGCCATCAATTTGGTTTCTCATACTGTTCCTCTTGCTGACTGCCTTGACTGACAACTGGACTGTTTTACTTCATGTCAAGTTTTATTCCTGTTAAAGATAAAACTTATGGACTTTGTAGTAGCGCAAGGATGTATGAAGCTCTGCTCTGACTATGGCTCTGTTCAGTCAATAAAACTTCTGGGCATTTAACACATCCCTGGCTGAAGACTGTTAATGCTCCTCACTGCTGTCATCTTATCGTGTTTTGCATCACTGTTGACTTGTGTGTTCAGGTGTCCCTCACCACATGAAAGCATGAAGCTGTTAACAGCCACTTTCATGTATGATATAAAGCTACTTCCATATTTCTCTACAAGGTTTTCTGGCATCCTTTTTTTTTTAGCATTCATTTTGAGGAAGAGCCCAGCAAGGACCTTTCAGCCTTTCAAGTTTCCTGATGAGTTTGTTACTTGTGAGAACTGGCCCTGGAAAAGTTGAGTTGGTGCCATATTTTTCATGCTACTGTTGGTGTCTCATTATAGCATGAAGGAAGTGCTAATAATACTTCCTATTTGTTTAGCACGTTTTCCTTCCCAGATCTCAAAGAACTTGCCCGGTGTCAGGCTGGATTCCCAGCCCATGTTTCTCTCCTTTTCTAATTTCTGTAGTGTAATGTTGCAGGAGAATTTCACTCATTAATCTCTTTTTTTTCTTACGTTCTTCTAATAATTGGAAAATAACATTTGTTATTATCATCCCCATTTCTCAGATACTGAGAATGAAGCACATCTGAGCTATGTCTTTGACCTAGGATTATACTATAATCAGCCACATGGCCAAAAGCAGAACTTGGGATTCTTCCTCAGCTTCATTTTATTATCGAGCCATAATTTCTCTCTTTTTCAGCTGTACTTAGAACAGGACCAAAGAAAACACATTTCCAGGTACCAAAAAATATTTCCCATGTCTCCTCTTCAGTGTTCTAGTGTTAGGATTTACACTAGATTTATTGTCTGAAGTAAAGTTTCAGTGCCAGTTATAAACATGATGTGCTACCATATTACTCCTGATTTGACTGCTGTCCCAGTAGGTGATGGATAGTTAAAGATTATAATGAATGCAAACCCTATTTTCTTTTGTTCTTCTAAATTTGATTTAATAGTTTGCTTTCTGCCAGGAAATTTCATGAATGAGCAAATGTTAATAAGCCAGGTTTTTTTTCCTTTATAGTAATAAATTTAACAAAATATCTCCCCCAAATAGATTCAGTTAGACTCTGTCAATACTTGAGTGAGTACTTCCTGAATTTCCAGAAAGAAGCAACTTAGACCGCTCTGAAAATGAAGCCGTTCTATAAAACTTGGGTACTGTAGTCTGAAGATATCTTATGCTCTGAAATATATTTTCCATGATTCCTTTAGTGGGTGAATGCCTGTAGAACCTGTGGAGAATTCTGTAAATACTGGAAGAATTGACTATTCTGCTTTTAAAAAATCAAACTGAGGCTGAAGTTTCTGAGAGTGGCAGTTTTTTGTGTTTTCTTTTTCCCCCTTCAGAGTAACAAAAGTGAAAGTTGAATTTCGATCAATTTTGCTGAGTCTTCTTAGTGAAAACTTTAAGACCCAAGGCGTGTGCTGGTGTGCACACACAAAGCCGTCTTCTTGTTTGGGTGCCCCCCACCCCCTGCATGTGAACCGCTGCGTGTGCACACATGCCGCACATAAAGAGGCTATTCTTGCTTACACACAGCCAGAGGAGGCTGGCCACCGCGGGCTGCGGCTCAGTGGAAATTGGCAGCCTTTCTTCTCCTGTAAACAACAGTCTGACGTCACCCCAGCAGCAGTGATCTCGGAGCCACTTCAGAGAGGCTCGTTGGCAGAACCGTTGACGGCCTGTCACTGGCTTTGATCATCTTCGGTCACACTTGGGTAGATGCAACGCAGAGACATTTGTTAATGTTGGAAATACCAGGGTAGCCCTTTAAGACCATGTTTAAGGTACTTATCCACAAATTTCCACATATAATCCTAACAGCAACCTGTGTGATGAGCAGGGGAGCTGTGGTTATTCCCATTTTAGAAATGAGCTAACTGAAGTCCCGAGAATTGAAAAGTTAGTCCATGGTAGAGCCGTGATTGAGATTCAGGTCTTCTAAACAGTGTGTTGCCTCCCTTTTTACTGTATTAAATAACTTCTTTAGAATAGTAATTGTTAATTGTTCTAGTCTGTTACTTCCTCTCCTGTCTAAAATATGTGGGATGATGATTTATGAGGGTTTTTTTTTTTCCCCAGTCAAGGCATCTTGGTTGCATTTGGGAACTCCTAGACAAAAGGGTAACCCACTCCCTTGCCTCCAAGAGAAAACCTTTTGAAAAATCTAGTATAAGCCTACACTCACCAGCTTAATTGGAAAGATTTATTAACCAGCCAAAGAGACAATCCTGTTGTTCATTTGGCCCCTGAAAGCTACATAAAATTTAGAGGATGAATGATCGTAATTCACTTGTGTTGCTAGCTGGAAGGGTCAAAACCGACATGAAAGGACTGTGCTATTAGGTAGGAATCTGAATTTTATTTGGTGGGGGGTTGGGGGGTGCAGTTTTAAGAGCCACTTGGTTAAAAAATAACTTACTTATTATATAAAATTATTGTTTTGTGCTCACTTCTGGTTTATTTTCAGGTAGTTATAAAAAGAGTGAAAAAAGAACAATTACTTTCCATGATTTATAGTTGCAGATACGGTTTGGGAATACTTCAGACTCTAGGTAACTCTTGGTTTTCTGTTTGTGACTCTGACCTTGGCTTTCAATGTGATTGATGCCAAGAAGAGGCAGGAATGGTGTTTAGACATACGTGGATTATCCACAATAAATTACCGGGGCCCTAATTTCTCTGCTGAGCACTCCTACAGGGAGCCAGCTCCCCTGATTTTGAGGTGTGTATTTACGGGATGCAAACTAATGTTGACATTAGCTTACCCCTGACAGAAAATGTGTTAAAATTTCTGTATATTAAGAAGGCAAATATAATTGAAAAAAAAAACTGCTTTCTAAAAATGTACTTTTGCACATAGTAACCCATTGCCGTTGAGTTGATTCCGATTCATAGCGACCCTATAGGACAAAGTAGAACTGTCCCATAGAGTTTCCAAGGAGCGGCTGGTGGATTCAAACTGCCGACCTTCTGGTTAGCAGCCAATCTCTTAACTACTGCGTCACCAGGGCTCCTTTGCACACAGTAGGCACTCAAAAATGATTTTTAAATGAAGCAGTAATAAACAGACGTTAACTGTGTTAGCAACCTCAGTAAGTCATACAGAACTTAATTAAAATATAACCAAGGGGGAAAAAGTGCATTTTCGGTGAAAGAAACTTATTGAAAAACATAAAATGAACAAAAAAGCTGTTTATTTTGCATTTCACTTCATTAAAAACAAGTTTTGCCTTTAAAAGAAGATTCTACTGGTCTTAAAAATTACGGCACGTGAAAGAACAGAGGTGAAGTACATAAAGCCCACTTTAATGAAGAAAAGCTACTGCCTTCTCACCATCTTTCTCTTCTTTCTGTGAGTGACAAAGAATAAGGAGCAAGTAACAGCTGCCGGCCAAAGCCTCTCACTTCCTCTCTGCAGTGAAGTCTCAGGCTGGTCAGCTACTGTGAGGGGCCGTACAGTGTGTGGGCCTCAGCTGGGCTTCCCTGCCGCTGCCTGAGGGAACCCACACCCACAGGGTTGGTAGTGGTGGGGTCATTCCAACCCAGCTTTAACTTATAAGTGATTCCAAAAGTGTCCCTGTTTATCATTTAACCAGTGGTGGAGTTTCTCATCGCTCTGAGAAGCTGTTTGTAATTGTAAACAAATAGTAGTAAGGGCAGAGGACAGATGTGTGAGCGTGTTGTGTTAGATAACCGAAGTCAGTAGTGGCCCAGTGGGAGAGCTGGTTGGGCTTACATTTCGACTTTTAAGTAAATTATCTTGCTGACCATTCCACAGTGGATTTAACATGAGCAGAAAACGGAGTAGAATTTGAATTTAAAATTTTAATCCTTCATGAAAGCATTTGCTTTTTATTTGAACACTTCAGAGTTTATTGAAACGTGCTATTTTGGCAGGTTTGTTACAAGGAATAATACCACCGAGAATTTATATGGTGTGTTGCGATTTATAAGTGCTCTTGTGAGCACTGTCCCATTTAACACTCACAGACATCGTGTGAGATAATTGCCCCTTTCGTTTTACAGGTGAAGAAACAATCCCAAGAGTTAAGGACTTGTCTAAGGGCTCACAGCTAGTAGTAGAGCTGCAAGTGGAGTCCCTTGTCTTTTGACTCTTGCTTCAGACTTCCTTTCAGCAGACTAGGAACAAGTACTTGATGACATCTAGCTTCCTGGTCTTCCACCTACCTTTCTCTCTCTCTCTCCCTCTCCCTATCTTTTGCGTGTCTGCACAGAAAAACACAGTCAGCAAATCCACCTTAGCAACCACTCCATGTTGCTCACGAAAGGAGCATATATATCATCAAAGGGAGCTTCTTGTTTGACTTTAAAGTTAGTAATCTTATTTTTAAAAAGGAGGGGGCAGCCTTGTTACTTCTTGCTTAGGTTCAGGGTAGTAGTGCAGGCTGAACATTAGGGACCATCCAGTCTTAATATACATTTTTTAAAAAATCTAGGGTAAAACCCTTCGTAAGGAAAGTGAAACTGCGGTTAACTACAGAGACCAGGACCCACTTCCCCAGGCTCAGTCCAGTGTGCCCTGTCTTTTAAAGGACGCCTCCTTAAACTGAGGCACCAGTTCTTATCCTAGGAGCTAATTTGACTTGGGCTTCCAGCAGACGTTCCTGCGTATCTGCCTTCTGCAAAGCCTCTGCTGGAACCATCCTGCAGGAGTTTAGGATCTAACTGGGGAGACGAGCTAGGGTAAAATGCGCCGAGTGCTAAGCGTTCACTGTTTAAAAGACTAAGATGTCAGAGGTAGACTCATAGATTACCCAAATTTGGTCTCAGTCCTCAGGAAACATTTATGAAGAAGCCCTTTCTTATGCATTCTTCTATGACTTCCTATTTGTCTGAAAAACTGCAAGTTGGCCACTTGGGAGCTTTTCAGAATAATGCCACCCATCCCTGAGCTGAAGTATAAAGATTAAAAGCAAATAAAATTGTGGCTTTTAGTACCAGCTTTCTCTTTAGGCATCGTCCCTAAAGTTTTAACTGAGATCATCACATATTACTGGTGCCTTGTTATAATAGCTCTGGTAGTAACTTTTCACTCCTTGGAGTTCCTGTTCAGTACATGGGTGACAAGCCACATGGTTCCTGGCCTTCTGTGAGCGTGGTTCTGCTGAGAGCCTGGAGACTGTTTCTGGATGGACCCCTGATAATGCGGACAGTCTCCAAGTCGAGCTGAACTGATAGGCAATGCAGAATTGATCAGAATAATTACGAGTTCCATTACATAAAAGAGATCACTTTGCCAACAGACATTCACGGAATGCCTTTATACATCTTAGCTTGCACCAGAAGTAAACTTGCCTTTTTCAGCCATTTCACCCAAAGCTGAACAAACTGCATTGTGTAAATGTTCAGGTGTACACAAAGGCAGTCGGGTTGTAAGTTTCAAGGGCAAACTAGTCTCCAGTAGAGCAGGTATCGGAGGAGGCTACATTATATTCTTGGAGGCAGAGACACTTCTCTTTTTTTCTCTTTAATTTAAAAGCTGCATTCGGTTCCCAGTCTCCTGGCTTGGATTGTACATACCTCTGTCAGCTCCAGGTTTTGCTCTTCAGCCAACCTCTCTTCATTCTCTCCTGTTTCTGCCTCTAAGTCCTTGAACCACACTCAGGAGCACAGGGCCGAAGACCTTGATGGAGTGAAACTGGATCAGCTTTAAAAAAATAAACAGCCCATTGACAGAGGTATGGGCAGTACCTTTCTACCATGTGTCTCAGTAGCCTCAAATCAGACCAAAGACAGAGGCAAAATATTATAAATGGTGTACGTATGTGTGAACTTTCCTAAAGGGTCCCACCTCCACTTACCATGTTGTATTTGTTTTAAATGTTTAGCCCAGAATGCCCTTTATTTTATTACAGTAGTGAAGACCAAAGTTCAATTTCAATAACAACATCTTTTTATAACTTTTTATGAGTTGCTCCAGTTTTCCCTCTTATGTGATATATGAGGGGAGAGTTCCATAGATTTTTTTTTAATATAATTTATTTTATTATTTTTATTGTTGTTGAGAGTTTCATAGATCTTGAGATAGTAACCTGGACCATTATTCATCAGGATTGAAATTTTCAATTCATCACTTCAGCCCCAAGACTTTAGGAGAAAAACAGGCATTGCGTATGTCTTTGTTTGATTGCAAGTGTCAGAACCTGTCAAACCAATTTAGGAAAACACAGGGACTTATTGGCTTACAGAATCCAGGAAAAGCTTGGGCCACCAAACTGTGGGAAGAGCAGGAATGTAGCTGGCCTCAACACAGCCAGAGTGTTCTTTCCATCTTTCAGCTCTTCCTCTTTCTGCATGTTGGTTTCATTTCTTCTCGTGGTAGGAGACATGGCTACTGCAGTTTATTTTATAGCTTCTGTCACTGAAATGCTCACAGTCATGAGCAGGGAACTCATCAGATCAGTATGGGGCGGCTGTCCCTCCTGGGTCTATCAGCAGGGGCCAAGGATGTGGGGGTCCTGTGGAAACATGATGGCACGTGTGTCTCACCATGTGACAGTGGATGGGTGGGTAGGTATTTCCCAGGACAAGAGAAGGTTGCTGGGAAGAAAATTCCCCAGAATCTGTGCTTACTACAATATGCCAAACTAAACCCACTGCCATTGAGACAATTCCAACTCATAGCGACCATATAGGACAGAGTAGAACTGCCCCGTAGGGTTTCCAAGGCTGTAATCTCTACAAAAAGCAGGCTGCCACATCTTTCTCCTGCAGAGCAACTGGTGGGTTCGAACCACTGACCTTTCAGTTAGCAGCTGAGCACTTAACCCTTGTGCCACCAGGCCTCCTCAACCAGTGCCTTCCAAATGTTTTGACAGAAACCCATAATAAGAAATACTTTTTACATTGAGATACACATATACACCCATGTTTAATTGAAAAAAAACAAAACAATATTCACCCTCACTATGTGCAAGGTGTATTTTCTATTACATTCTCTTCTAGTTCATTAAAAAAAAAAAAAAAAAGCTGATTGTAACTCACTTAATTGACTTTATGACTCAATAATAGATAATTTGTAGTTTGAAAAATACTGTGCTAGACATTAAAAGTCACAGGTAGGTAAGTTCCTAAGTCAACAGGTATTTGAGCGTGGACATATATTGAGTCTTGTTGAAAAAAGAACTTCTTTCTAGAAAGAGGCTAGGGTCTCACAGAGTGACAGATGTGTGACATGAATACCAGCACTCCCCTTTCCAGCTCACATGGTGGGTATGACAACACTTTCCCTGCTGAGGAATATTCTGGAGCCACTCCTGAGCCCTTCGAAAAGCACTGTTAGTAAAACAAGTGCCATATGCCATCAGCTGCGTTCAACTCAGTTTTGGACTTACCTTTTGCTGAGAAGTACAGAAATCCTGTGGATCTAGAAAATTTCCCAAAGTGCTTTCAGTTCTCTCTCAAAACAAAACATCAACACTACTTTCTTGAAAGCTCCGTTGAAGAAGCATGAATGGCAGCTTTCTTGATTGCTATAATTCTATAAAGGGATGGATGATACCTTTACCTGTCCTGGAGTCGACTGATAAAGTAAGGTCTCTGTGATGGTTAAGATTGTGTGTCAACTTGGCTGGGCCATGATTCTCCGTGTTTTAATGTAATCACTCCCATGATTGAATATACTGTGAGTAGCTGATCAGATGAAAGGGAGTCTCCTTGGGGGTGTGGCCTGCATCGGTATATAAGCAGACGTTCTGGCTTTTTGCTCTCTCTGGATCCTGCGGCTGCTTCCTGTCGTCTCATCTCCCATTCTTGGGACTTGAGCTGTCAGCTTATCTGCCGAACCTGGGATTCGTTGATCTGCACAGCCTGTGAGTGGGAGCCCTGCTCTCCGACCTTCTGATCTTGGGCTTGCCAGCTTCTGCAGCTGTGTGACTTGGGAGAGGCCTCTACCCTGATCCACGGACTTGGGACGTTCTAGCCTCTACAATCGCGTGAGCTGTTTCCTTGATATAATCTCTCTCTGTATATATATTTATACACTTTTGCTTCTCTAGAGAACCCAGCCTAAGACAGTCTCTTATCCCTGGTGGCGCAGTGGTTAAGAGCCCGGCTGCTAACCAAAAGGTCAGCAGTTCAAATCCACCAGCCACTCCTTGGAAACCATATGAGGCAGTTCTACTTTGTCCTGTAGGGTTGCTGTAAATCAGAATCGACTCCATGGCAACAGGTTTTGTTTTTTTACTGAAACATTTGAATCTCTAGCCCCCTCTCTCTTGCACTGAGATGAATCTATAGCCCCTTATCTCTTGCACTGAGAGATTCACATGGAAATAACAACATTATATAATAACTACTGAATAAGACATATGAAAATGCAGAGAAGAGTGGTGGAGTTCTTTACTGCAAACCATCAAAAGCCCAGAGATCCTAAATAACTGATAAGCATATAGTGCAGTGGCTCCAACTGTGAAATGCAAAGCAATAAAGCTTTTAGCAGACTATATTGGAGCAAGGAGCCCTGGTGGCACAGTGGTTAAGAGCTCGGCTACTAACCAAAAGATTGGCAGTTGGAATCCACCAGCTGCTCCTTGGAAACCCTGTGGGGCAGTTCTACTCTGTCCTACAAGGTTGCTATGAATAGGAATTGACTCAACAGCAATGGGTTTTACGGGTTGTATTGGAGCATATAGAGTTAGGAATAGGGAAAGATTTCATAAACAAGACCCAAAAAGCACTGACCATAAAGGAAAAGATTAATAAATTTAACTACTGTTAATGAATTTTCATTTATTAAAAGACAGGTTGGGAAAAGTATTTAGAATACATATAACAGACAAAGAGCTCATATTCATAATATACAAAGAACTACTGGTCAGAGTATAAATCGGTACAACCATGTTAGGAAAAAGTTTGGTGGTAGCTAGTAAAGCTGAAGATATGGTACGCTGTGGCCCAGTAATTTCAGTCCTACGTTTATACCCTAGAGCAGCATTTCCTCAAACTTTTTAATCTTAGAGCCCCATTATACTTTTAAAAATTTCTGAAAACCTCAAAGAACTTTTTATTATGTGTATTATATCTATCTGTATTTACCATCCACCACTCATCTGTCAGGTTGTCATGCTGTAGAGGTCAGCATGTTACTGTGATGCTGGAAGCTATGCCACTGGTATTTCAAATGCCAGCAGGGTCACCCAGGGAGGACAGATTTCAGGAGAACTTCTAGACTAAGACTAGGAAGAAAGGCCTGGCAATCTACTTCCAAAAATTAGCTGATGAAAACTTTATGGATCACAACAGAGTATTGTCCAACTCACTTGCTTTAGACACATCATCAGGAGAGAAGTAGAGGGCCAGCAAAGATAAGGGAGGCCCTCTGTGAGATAGATTGGCACATTAGCTACAACAGTGGACTTGAACATGCCATAGATCATGAAGATGCTGCAGGACCAGGCCATGTTCTGTTCTGCTGTACATAAGGTCTCCATGAGTCAGAGTCAACTCGACAGCCGCGAGGTATCTGTATATTTACCATATTATAAAATAAAATTGAGAAGTTAAAAAAAAAATTATTCATTTAAAAAACAATTACATGTTAAAATAAATAACTTTTTTAATGAAAAATGACTAAATTTTTCCCAAACTAAAAAATAAAATAGTAAGAAGAGTGGCATTGTTTTACATTTTGGCAAATCTCTTTAATGTCTGGCTTAACCGAAGACAACTGTATTCTCATATCTGCTTTTGTATTCAGTCTGCTGTAATATGATGTTTTGGTTGAAGTATATGAAGAAAAGTTGGCCTCACACAGATATGTAGTTGGAAAAAGGAGTAGTACTTAATAACCTTTTCAGATGACTGTGGATATTTTTCTTTGATACTATACCAAAACTTGACACATGGTAGTTTTTTAAAGGTTCGTTGCAGTGTGAAATTTGAAACTACATCAATGAACTGTAGTACTCTGTTCAATTAAAATCTTTGATTTATCTTGCACTTTGAATACTTTTTTTACTCATGCTGATTTTGTAACATCATACATGGATCATTGAGAAAATACTAGATCACTGAGTCATACAGATCTTTCAATTATTGACACATTTGATTATACAACATTAAAATATCACATTCTTTAATTCTACTGCTAATCTCGTCAGGAAAGTCTAAGTATTGGGATGCTGTCAAGGTCATAATGGTAGATACAAGTTTTCCAAAATCCTAATTTTCACTTGAAAACCCAAATTTTATGCCTAGCACCAAAAACTGTCAGCTCTTTTCCTCGTAAGTGTCAGGCTCACTTGTCTGCCAGATACTCAAGTCTGAATAGTTTGTCTGACTGTCATTCTTTCAAGTAAGAATGGTGTTTCATGAAAAAAGCAGCTACTTCAGCTCCGAGGCAAACAATTGCCCACGTGCTTTTCCTCCGGGCAGCCTGGGGACCTTGGTGTGCTGTGGAGTGTTTTATCACATGGGATATTAAAAAGATGTGTACTCAAGGGTAGAGATTTAATAAAATTAATTATTTTGACTACTTCAGAGAGATTTTAAAATGACATTGGCACATTTTCTATAGCGTGTGGAGGTGAAGAATACAAGACTGCTAGTACAGTTTGGAGCCCTGGTGGCGCAGTGGTTAAGAGCTTGGCTGCTAACCATAAAGGTTGGCAGTTTGAATCCACCAGCCACTCCTTGGAAACCCTATGGGGAAGTTCTACTCTGTCCTATAGGCTCACTATGAGAAGGCAGGCTCTTGTGCACCAGGATACATGTGTGGTGGTGCTGGTGGAGGGGAATATGACTGGGGCGGTGGGTGCTTCTAGGGTGCTGATAATGTTCT
Source organism: Dugong dugon (assembly GCA_030035585.1). Classification (NCBI taxonomy): domain Eukaryota; kingdom Metazoa; phylum Chordata; class Mammalia; order Sirenia; family Dugongidae; genus Dugong; species Dugong dugon. The sequence goes on along the minus strand of CM057469.1, from coordinate 100,580,066 downwards.
ATTTCTTGACCTGGGTGGGAACATTTGTTCTGTAGTATGTTTACCTGTCTACTTAGGGTTACGCACTTTTCTATATGTCTGTTATACTTTAATGTTTTAAAACTTAAAGGTCAGATTCTCTAACTTTTACTAGCATTGTTAGTTGCTGGTTTAATGATATAAACAGTGTTGAGAAGGGAGAAACCGTCCTCTGGGGCTTCCCTCTTTGCACTGCATGCATGACCTATTTGTTGAATCCTATCTGTTTTTTTGGCAGTGGTTCCTTTGGTTATATTTCACTTGGGGTAGGAACTGAAGTACTTCTACATGCATTCCCCCAACCTCCAAGAGTTACTGACATGTCAAAGGCAGTGAAAAGTTATGAAGAGGAAACTTTTATTCTAAACTTTACATAAACCCATTGCTGTCGAGTCAATTCCAACTCACAGCGACCCTACAGGACAGAGTAGAACTGCCCCATAGGGTTTCCAAGGAGCAACTGGTGGATTCGAACTGCCAGCCTTTTGGCTGTTAACCAAAAGGTTGACTGCTAACCAAAACTTTACGTAGTGCTTAGTAATTTAAGACTTAGGACCTTACCAGAAAAGCTTTTCCCATATCCTTATTTTCTGTAAGGGGAGCAAAAAGGAAAGTGACAAGTAAGGATAGAAAATAGAGAATTAAACCATTTCTGACTTCCTAGTTTTCCATTATAAAACTACAGTGTCTTTGTAAATGAAATAAATAGTAATTAGATCTTTCTTGGTCATCCTTTTAGAATTTTAGAACATTTTCACTGTAGTTGGTTCACATTATCTCCGTAACACCATGAATTATGCATAGCTAGGAAAACTGAATGTTATAGGTAGGACAGCTGAGGCACAGTAAAGATAAATGATTTACACATAAGTAATTCAGTAGCAAAGCCAGGACTACTAGTCTGGATTTCCTGACTCCCAACATTTGCTTTTCCTACTAAGCTAGTTTAATTGTAAGGAATTTAAAGTATTCATCAAAATCTGGACATTTTTGTCCTTGCCTTGTTGGCTGTCTTGCTGCAAGCCAGGCTGTCCCACTTTTGGCCAGGAATGTGGGTCTGTTCAGCACCATTTACAGTGCTGCCCTACGTTCTGAGACCTGGAATCAGAACATTTAGAAAATCCCAAAACTTCAATTAAATTTCAATTTTGTCTGTTAAAAACTGAGTACATTGCAATGTACATTGAAATATGCATTCTTGCCGTCAACATGAAGCTACATGCCACAGGCAAGAGGACGGCTTACTTACCACCTTCAAGATGACTGGCGAGTGATGGGGTTGGGCTGAGGAGAAAACCGATGAACTTTCAGATGTACCTGGTCTCTGAGCGGGAGCATCGTCTCGCGTTCATTGGCAGAGCTTCACACACTCAGGCTGGGTGTGTGCAGGAGCGTACACTAAGAGAACAGAACTATCTCAGCTTGGTTGCAACAGATTAGGCAAAGATTGCCTGGACTGTGGAGACTGCGGAATGGCAGATTTGTAGAACTAGATGGGATTTAAATGGACATGTAAATGTCTTCACTGAAGACAGCTAGGAACCTGGCAACAGAGTAAGATGATCAGAAAATAAATTAAGTAAGGCTCTTTTTATAGTTTGTCCAAGCTGTTTTTGTTGTTGTTATTTAAAGTAAGATTTACCTTTATTAAATGTTAGTGTCCCTGAGTAAATAAAATATTTTCTAACATTATAGGGCCCGTACTTTACAACTAGATCCATGTTCACTAAACACTTTTCTCATTGAACCCTACCAGGGTATTGTATGTAAGACTTGAGGTCTTAATGCAATTTTTTTCACAAATGAAATATAGTAGAAATCTAATAAATGAAGCTACTAATTGCATTTTTCCTGATGCATTTCAAATAGAGCAGTCTCTAATTATAAGCAACCCCTGCATACAAGTGGCTGCTGCACTTGCCCCAGTTTTCCCTTCTAACCAGTCCCAGATGCTGCTGCCGTGGAAGGCATTGTCAGTGCTTGTAGAGAATCTGAGGGTCAGAGTGGAGGAAGGAGGAAAAGCTATGGAAATAGTAACCAGGGGAGTGGGTCCCGGGAGCAGAGCCCACCTGGCCACACTGTGGAGCTTCCCTTCTCACTAACAGAGTTTCTTTTCTTACCTCTTGTCCAATGTCACTGAATGGAGGAATGCATTTAGGGTAACAAGAGTCTTCTTTAACATACAACAAGGTGGTTAAAAGCATGAGCTCTGGAGTCTGACACTTCCAACTTACAATTGAGCTGCAACCTGTGTGACCTTTGGGCAGGTTGTTTTACCATACCTGCTGCTTCTGCGCTTACTTTGTCTTCTGTGAATGGCGATAATCCTGCATACCTCACGGGGTTAGTCTAAGGATTAAATGAAGACTTGCATATGGATAGTGTGTATGATCCCATGCCTAGGACATGATAAGCTCTCAGTAAATTGTAATGCCTATCGTTCATGCAAATACTGAACGAAGGTTCATTAATGAGCCACACAGTGTAAATTATTTTTATGACAGTGCTTTTTTCAACATATCTCATTGAACTTTACTCCCTGGAGGAAGTGACATTCTGAGAAGGGTGGGACAGCAGGGAATGGTTAACATGGAGATGCTAGGGAAGGGCAGATCAAGTTGAGAAACTCAGGAGATCTAGGACATCATGGAGCCCTGGTGGTGCAGTGGTGAAGAGCCCGGCTGCTAAACAAAAGGTCAGCAGTTTGAATCCACCAGCCAGCTGCTTCTTGAAAACCCTGTGTGGCAGTTCTGCTGTGTCCTGTAGGGTCACTATGAGTCCGAATTGACTCGACAGCCACCGGTTTTGGTTTTGGTAGGGCATCATAACAGAATCCCTGAGTGGCACAAATAGTTAAGCACTGGGCTACTAACTGAAGGATTGGCAGTTTGAACTCACCCAGAGGTGCTTCAGAAGAAAGGCTTGGTGATCTGCTTCCCAAGGGTCACAACCATGAAAACCCTATGGAGCAGTGCTACTCTGACGCACGTGGAGTCACCATGAGTTGGAATCCACTTGACGGCACCTGGTTTGCTTTTGATATAGAGGATTGTTAGCAGTCCTGGGAAATGAAGAGGGAATACTAAAAAGTTGGAGCGGGTTCATTCTTCCCCCAGAAAAGGAGAATTCTTCCTCTTGAACCACATACTCATTGCTGCTGGGACCTCAAACTCTGGCTGCAACTGTTAATACTGTGGCTGCCCTCTGGCTGCACTGTCCGTCACCTGTGGAGCTTAAAAAACGACACCCATTCTTGGGTCCTGCCCCAGCCCCTTAAATATGAATCTCTGGGTGTGAGGGCTGGATGACACACTAGGTAACTGATGTTTTTAAGGTGGAGAGAGAAGATTTATTCACAAATAGCTATAAAATTTCCGTGATACTATCAATGCCATAATAGAGGTACAAATTAGAATAACAGTTTAGAAGTAGGACAAAGTATCTTATTAGTGCCTGTAGGAAGGCTTTTTGGAGGGAATGTCCTTTGAACTGGATCTTAAAGGATGGTGGGGTTTTGAACAAGGCAGATGAAGAGAGGAAAGGCTTTTCAGAGTAGGAATGTTGTGAGCAAAGGCTTGGAGATAGAAAAGCCCAAGTCATGTATTTGTTGTTAGTTGCTGCCTAGCTGGTTTGGACTCATGGTGACCCCATGCACAACAGAATGAAACGTTGCCCAGCCCTGCACCATCTTCACAACTGATGGTGTGTTTGAGTCCATTGTTATGGCCACTGTGCATTTTGAGTGCCTTCCAACTCAGGGTGCTCATCTTCCAGCACTGTATCATACAGTCTTCTGTTGGGATGCATAGGGTTTTCATTGGCTAATTTTTGGAAGTCGATCACTAGACCTTTATTCCTAGTCTGCCTTAGTCTGGAAACTCTGCTGAAATCTGTCCACCATGGGTGACCCTGCTAGTATTTGAAATCCTGGTAGCAGAGCTTCCAGCGTCATAAACAATACACAAGTCACTACGGAACAACACACTGACAGATGGGTGGTGGAAGTCATCTATAAGAAGTAGTTACTCATTCTTATGGTTGAAGTAGAGGGGACTCGAAGAGGAGAAATGGTAAATATAAAGGAAGAGCAACAGATAGACCAGAATGAGGAAAGACTTGAAGATCACGCTAAGGAATTTGGCAAGTTATTGTAGGTTTTGAAGAGGAACGTGATGTGGATTGAGCTGAAGCTGATTCTGATGGTAGTCTGAGAGGAGAAGACTGGAAGCTGATATGTTTTCACGGACATATGTCTTTTCTGAAGAAAAGTGGCTATGTGAAGGAGTGAGGGAGCAGTGCTTGTTGAACAATGAACAATGGTGGTGGGATGATGTGGAAGAGAATGGGAAATGGGGGAGAGGAGGTGGCTGGATCAGAGGAGAGGAAACTCATTCTTCTACTGGACCCGCTGTTGCCCAGTGTCTGCATTTTCTGCAAGATCTGTGTTGGCCCATTTCAAATCACTGGGTTCTTCTTAGAGATGGAAAGGCACAGAAAAAAAGGTGGAACATTTTTTGATAAACTACTTTTTTTCAGATAATTTTTTTTTTCTGCAATTGAGCCTAGAATGCTGGAAAATTTAAGAGAAGGTGTTTCTGTTGCAGCCTGTTCCTAACTGCGATATCTCCCAAATTATTCCTAAAATCCTGTGGTAGGAAGACTTCTGGAAAACCATCCACAGCTCTCACTTCCCTTAATCTCATTCTCTCTTTGTCAGACATTCTGATCTAATGACCAAGATAAAACGAGCTCTTTTGGAGACTCTGGGTGCATTTCCACTTTATTTAGAAATAGGAAGAGTTTTGTCATAAGCAGCCCCTGCAGCCAACAGAACGTTGGAATCCAGAAATCAAGGGAGGAGCATGGGTGTGGGAGCCCCGGCCCTGCATTTGTCCGTGTTAACCCTGGACTCAGTCTTAGAAAGGATAGCCATTTATTCCAGTCAGTATAAATATGAGGAACGAGAAGGAAGGCTACTGTTACTGCTACCTTAGAAATGAGACTGTTGGATGACGCCATCCGTGGCAGAAGTTATAATCAGTGAGGTTAGAGATGGGTAGGTGGCTTTCTCCTAGGAAGTTTCCTCTGCTGTAAAGAAATTGAAAAATGATAGCTATACAGACAATAAAAGGACAGTAGAACATTAAGTTTTTTTATTTTAAAAAAGAGACTCATCACCATTTTTATTTTTGCCATTTGCCTTATTCCCTGTATATATGTCTTTACATAGATATGAATGGTATGCATATGATTATGTATTCTGGAATATGCACTTAAAAGTAACAGTCAGTTTCTTGTATTTCTATATCATTTTTATAATTGAAATCAAATAATATAATTTTTTTTAAATATAAGTTGTAATTTATCAAGCAGTTTTCTAAAGCTGGGTTAGTAGATTGGTTCTTGTTTTGGGGTACAAGAGAAACACTGTGGTGTGTGTCTTCTCCATCCGCCTTTTTGCTTTTATTCAGTTATTTCACTAGAATAAATTCCTGGGAGATTTATTGAATCAAAGGGCATAATATCTTTATGGTACTTGTCTCAGCTCCTTTCTGAAAAATGAGTACTTTATCTGCTGAACATGCTAGGGATAATGTGTCTAGAAAATACAAAGTTTTATTATTTTACCACAATTTTGATTTTTGTTTTTTAATCTCAAATTAACCTCAAGTTTAGCATCTTACAAATACATTCACGTCTGTAATATAAATTAAAAATTAATTCAGTTGATGAAGTTATAATGATCCTACATAAGCTATATCCTTTATTATACGAAAAAAATCTCCACACCGTCATCTGCTCTTTTCTTTAGTATTTCCAGGAAGTTTACTTTGAATCCCTATAAAATCCTTATTTTTTTCCTTCATAATATGCTAACATTGACTATACCATGGACTGCCAAATGAACAAACAAATATGTCTTAGAAGAAGTACAACCAAAATTGTCCTTAGAAGCAAGATGGCCAGACTACGTCTCACATACTTTGGATATGTCATCAGGAGGGATTAGTCCCTGGAGAAGGACATCATGCTTGATAAAGTAGAGGGTCAGCGAAAAAGGGGAAGACCTTCAACTAGATGGATTGACACAGTGGCTGCAACAGTGGGCTCAAGCCTAAGAATGATTGTGAGGATGGCACAGGACCAGGCAGTGTTTCATTCTGTTGTATATGGGGTCGCTATGAGTCGGAACCTAACACCACCACCAGCGGCAACAACGTGCTAAGTCAATTCAATCATATTTGTGTACCTCGTATGCCTGGGTTTACTTTATAAAATTTGATGTTCATGCATACACATGTATATGTTTCTTCTGTTAATTTAAAAAAGGAACAATCCAAATTTTATTTGATCTAGTATAGATAGGTCTGGAATATTAAAGTACATTTTCCTGTAAGCTGCAGGTCATTTTGTTTTCAGGTAGCTCTTTTTCCAAGGACTTATTTTCTGTGTGTTTGGTATATAGCCACGTTAAGACTAAAATAAGCTTTGTGGCTTATAATAGTCTCTGACAAGTTGGTCTCTGCCACACCTTTCGTTCACCTCCAGTCTATCCTATTCATTATTCTCAGATTAATTTTCCTAAAACACGGCTTACCGAAAAACCTCACTGAGAAACCTTAATTGACTCCCCATTTCTAGATAATTTGAGCATAAACTTTTCACCTTGGCCTTGAAGACCTATGACAAAACATGCCTTTGCAGGCTCATAAGGACCACTGGTGAGACATAGTGGGCAGCCGTGGTTCCCCACCCCAGATTCACCTAGTCAGAAATCTCTTGGAGTAAGACCCTCGAGCTCACTCTCTGTCCCCAGGTGAATCACCACCAGCCAGAGATGATGAACTCTGGCACTGGAAATGAGCAGAGACGGGCTCACATTTTGGCTCTACCCCTTACCAGTGTAGGTCTGAGCCTCTCTGAGCTTAGGTTTCTTCTTCTGTAAAATGAGATCAAATTCTGTCTTGTGAGAGTAATAATTGTATACGAATTGGTACAGAGTAAGCACTAAACAAGTGTTAACTGCTGCTGTTTTTTTGTTGTTGATGTAGTAGTAATTACCAGTTGCCATCTAGTTGACTCTGACTCATGGCAGCTCCATGTGTGTTAGAGTAGAACTGTGCTCCATAAGGTTTTCAATGACTACATTTTTGGAAGTAGATCACCAGGCCTTTCTTTGAAGATGGCTCTAGGTGGACTCGAACCGCCAACCTTTCGGTTAGCAGTCGAGTGCTTTAACCGTTCGCATCACCTAGGGACTCTATTGCATTAGTAGTAGTAAAAGTCACAAGCTTTGAATTCAGGCAGATGTGGGCTCAAATCACAACTCCGTTTCTCCTCTCTCTAGATCTTATCCAATTTACCTAATTTATGAATTCTCAGTTTCCTCCTCTGTAAACCGGGCTAATAATGCCTACCTTATTTGACGTAAGATATTAAATATTAGCACATTGTTGTTATTGCTACATGTTGTTGTGTGCCGTCGAGTCAATTCCAACTTATAGTGACCCTGTAAGGACAGAGTACAATTGCCCCATGGGGTTTTCTAGACTGTAATTGCCAGGTCATTTCTCCCACAGAGCCGCTGGTGGGTTTGAACCTCGGACCTTTTGATTAGCAGCCGAATGCTTAACCGTTGTGCCACCAGGGCTCCATGTCTGCTATATAGTAGGCACAGAATTATAGCAGGTGTTTTATTATGTGCTAGGCACTGTTCTAAACTCTCTGTTTTAACTACTTTTCTCATCAATCCTATGAGATGGTACCACTATTATCATTATTTTACAGATGAAGAAACTAAGATGCAGAAAAGTTAAGTGACTTGCCCAAGGTCACACAGCTAGGAAGTCATGGATTTGGACTTAGTCCTCTGACTTCAGAGCCCACACTAACCACCATGCTGAGCTAATCTCCATATTTTATTACATTGTTGTTGACCTGCTTTATTTTTCCCCCACCACCCCTGTCAATATTAGCTCCCTCAGGATGGTGAGTAATAATTTTTTATATCCCCTCCAGCACCCAGCAAGTGCTTCATGTATAGAAGACACTCAACAGATACATGTCCAAATGAGCATAATGAATATATCCGTTTCTCACATTTAGTCACAAGAAAACTACTACTATTGGTGTTCCCCTTCTAGGCAACTGTCTTCTGGCAGACTATCTTCAGCCTCAAATGGGAGGATTCTGGTTTGCCCATTCAGCTTCTTTCAGGGGCTCTTCCCTCTGAGCTTTAGAAGTCTCTGCCCCCAGGACTGGGGGATGGGAGGGTAGCTAGTAGGATTTGGTTAGAACTGTCTGGAACTACCACGCATCTAGAAGGCAACCTGGTTGAGGTGTTGATGGAAGGTAAGAGACCAGGCTGAGAAACAGCTGTCTCAGGAGAGGGCAGGTTTAGCCTCCACCAGGTGTTAGCTTCCCCTATGGCTGTGCTGGGAAGAAGCTCCACCTCCTGTGCTGTATTTACAGTTAACCCTTAGACGGTGCCTTCAGAGAGATGTTGCATTTATTCCTCAAAGTATGGCCTTCTTGTTTTGACCTGCTGTTTTAAAGGGGTCGTTTCTGAGGTTATTGTCTTCTCTGACCTCTTTTCCATTCTATCTGCATAATAAGAGTATCAATTCTCTTTTTTTTCCACTACAGTTCCTCTTAAGCATTTCACACTTAAAACACCCTTTTCTTTTAGGGTTCACCGAAGGGGACATTTTGGTGTACATCTTCCTTTATTTTATCTCTTATATTTTGAAAATTTAGAGATTTAATCAAAATTCCTATCTCCCTGAGTAATCTGAAATTCTGTTTTAGAGTCATGGCTGTTTTTCTTTGATATTAAAATTTTATCAGGGTCTTTTATTCTGTTTTTCTGTTTTCTATAACACTTGCTGTTGGTTTTTTCTCATTATGAAATCAATATATATTTATTGTAGAAAACTATGTAAAATGCAGAAAAGAGTAAGCTCAGAATATAAAAACTATGCTGCATTCTGCTACTTAGTGATATTTTCTTGTGTGTGTGTGTAACATATACACAGTATAAAATTTGCCACTTTAACCATTTTCAAGTGTACGAGCCAGTGGCATTAATCACACTCACAATGTTGTGCAACCATCACCAGTAATAGTTGCTTTTAACATTTTGGTAAATGCCCTTCCTGTATTTTTGCAATGAATACACACACACACACACACACACACACACACACACACACACACACAGATACCTATAATATCAACATACGTATATAATGCACACACACACATAACCCTTCATAAACTTAGGACCCAACCATACATACTGTATCTTAATTTTCTTTTGTTGTATGGTTTACAGGTATTGTTCTTTGGCTTATTTTTAAAAAGTGGAAATGAATAAAAAAGGAGACTTGATGTCTGTGGCTGACAATCAACATTAGGCATTTATTACTAATGTAGTTCTTTTACTAGGCAGCCTTTTGTCCGAGCTCTGTTTAGATGTCTGTCTTCGTAGTATGAGTGGCTGAAGGAAAATGAGCCTGATGGTGAATTTTGAGGTGGTTCCCTGTGTGGTTGGCTTGCAGGCGCTGGCCTTCGCCCTGCCATTTGAGTCCTGTTCATGAAAACAAAGCTGGCTTTGGGCTGTGCACTACTGTATGTGGTACTTGTGCCTTGGTTTTCCACACGCCTTGCCAAATTGGTTTCCTGACCATGACCTTGTAGTTCAGCATTTCCCCTTCCCTCCACCCGTTTCCTGCCTTTACTTTTGATCGTCAGGATTTTTTTGCACAAGAATCCCACGGTAGTAATGTAGTGTTCAGATCTACAGTCAGGAGACCCCACCCTTGGTCTCCTGAAATTCTTTTTGGAAAAGTACATTTTACAGATCTCTACCCAGTAACTGTAATATGAAACCACCAGACAATGTAAAAGTATATTCTTCTTTCTAATTTTAATAGCAAATTTTGGAATAGATAACATTTTTTTCCTTCATTGGTCCTAACCTCAGCATTACTCTTAAGGAAAGTATTCAGCTGTCACCTGTGTGCACAGGACTCTCACGTGTTTTCCAGCCCTTCCTCCAAAGCTCTTCCCTCTGCTCCAGTTCTGTATTTCTGTATACTTTTAGGACATCTCAGGTTAAGTGTAACGTTGTCACTTTAAACTCAATTTCTCCAAAATGGACCTCATTATCCTTCATAAAACCTGCTTCAACTACTTGTTTATTTTTTTCCTGTGGAATCAGTACTCTTTCGACCTTGTGGGGTACTGTCTCAGTTAACTAGTACCACTACAACAGAAATACCACAAGTGGATGGCTTTAAATCAAAGAGAGATTTATTCTCTCACAGTCTAGGAGGCTACAAGTCTGAATTCAGGGCACCAGCTCCAGGGGAAGGCTTTCTCTCTCTGTCAGTTCTAGGGGAAGGTCCTTGTCATAATCTTCCCCTGGTCAAGGAGCTTCTCAGAGCAGGGACCCTGGGTCCAAAGGATGCTATTCTGGTGGTTCTTGTTTCTTGGTGGTATGAGGTCCCTCTGTCTCTCTGCTCACTTCTCTCTTCGATATCTCAAAAGAAATTGACTCAAGTTACAACCTAATCCTGTAGATTGAGTCCTGCCTCATTAACATAACTGCCTCTAATCCTGCCTTATTAACATCATAGAGATAGGATTTACAACACGTGGGAAAATCACATCAGATAACAAAATGGTGGATAATCACGTGATACTGGGAATCACGGCCTAGCCGAGTTGACACATATTTTTGGGGACACAGTTCAATCCATGACAGGTATAAACTGTAAAAACCAGTAAGAGAAAATAGTAAGGTGGCCAGATGCAAGGTAAGTATACAGAAGACAATAGCTTTCCTATACATCAGCAATGTATCATGAAATAAAGAAATATAAAGCCCTAATCACCATAGAAATTAAAGCTATAATAAAACACTAAGAAAAAAATTAATAATTCTAAAAGATATATTTTTTTTTGCTGAAAAACTACAAATACATAGAGAAACATATATTCCTAGATGGGAAAATGCCAGTTCTCCCCCAAAGCAATCTATAGATTCAGTGCAATTTCAACCAAAAGTCCCAAGGAATTTTTAATAGAATTTGATAAGCTGGTTTCGCTGTACCTAAAAATTTGAATAAAGGAGAATGAGAGGAATAATCCTACCAGAAATAAAAGTATACCTTAAATCTAGTGTAATTAAAACTTTATGTCATTGGCACTCAGGAAGAGACAAACAGATCAATGGAACAGAGTAGAATCCAGAAAAAAAGACTTAGAACCAAAATTGTTGGTTGTTACTGCTGGTGAGTCGGCCCCGGACTCATGGGGACCTCATGCACGGTTGGATTGGACAGTTGTGATCCATAAGGTTTTCACTGGCTAATGTTTTAGAAGTAGATCACTAGGCCTTTCTTTCCAGTCCATCTTAATCTGGAAGCTCCACTGAAATCTGTGCAGCATCAGAGCAATACGCCAGCTTCCAGTGATAGACAGGTGGTGGCTGTGCATGAGGTGTGTTGGCCAGGAATCGAACCCGGGTCTCCTACGTGGAAGGCGAGAACTCTATCACTGAACCACCACTGCCCTCAGAACCAAAGTTAGTATATGATAAATACAGCATTTAAAATCAAAGGGAAGGGGATGGGACCACTTAGTTAATTAGGAAGAGAGAGCAAGGAGAACATTGTAAAGGCCTTGAGGTAAGAGAGTAGGCATGGTACATCTCTTGGAGCAAGAAATTTCACCATGACTGGAGGGCAGAATAGGCAGGAGGTGATGTTAAAGAGTTAAGCAAGAGTCAGACCTTGTATGCTCTTCTAAAGAGACTGGACTTTCATTCAGGTGCCTTCCCCATCCCCAGGTTTGAAAAATATTCTTGTAATTTCTTCCAAGTTCTTTTATGGTTTCATTTTTATTTTCACTTGCATTGTTAGATTATCTGAATTTATACCTGTTCATTATATGAGGTAAGGATGCAACTTTAATTTTTTCCTAACTTGATAGTCAGTTGTCCCAACTCCACTTATTAAATAGTACACCCTCTCCCACTGATTGTAAATGCTGCTTGAATGTCATATATAAAATTTTTTTTCTGGACTCTATTCTGTTCTATAAATCTGTTTGTCTATTCCCATGCCTGTGTTAAATGCCATCACCTTGAAAAGTTTTAAGCATCAAAGGTACGTGATCAGATTTGCATTTGTAGAGGGATTGTGCTGGCCATTTAGGATTCTGTTCTATAAAATTTAAGCAAGAGATAGCCTCAGCCTGAACTGAACAGTAACAGTTGGGGTGAAATGCGCAGAACCTGGTGCTTGCTGGAACGTGGTGGGTTTAGGATGAGGAAATGAGGGTGATGCCCAGGTTCTGGCTGGAAAAATGGGATGGATTGATGATGATGATGATGATGATGATGTCATTTACTGAAAAAGAGGAAGAGGAACAGTTTTGAGGAGAGGCATGGAGAAGAGGATTAGGTCAGTTTGGGCCATGTTGAATTTAAAGCACACATAAGACTTCTCACAAAAGCAATCGAGTAGGCATTTGAATTTGCGGATCTGAATCTGATTAAAGATCTGGGTGGAGATATATTTATGCGGCATCAGCATATAGCCGCTAATTGATGGCATGGGAGTATGTGGTGGGTATATAAGTGAATAGGTGAGGACAACATCCTGAAGAAGGCTTTGAGGAAGAGGAGCCTGCAAAAGAGACTGAGTCTGAGTGGCCAGAAAAACGGGGGAATTGAGATGATGAAGTGTTTTATAGAAGCTAGGGGAAGAGAACATTTTTTAAAAGATGGACTGGATAGTTGTGTCCAGTGCTGTAGAGAGATCAGGAAGGCTAAGCACTGAAAGGCTTCCATGGATTTAGGAACCAGGAGGCCCTTGCCGGCCATGACAAGAGCCAGTTGGATGGAGTGGTGTCATGGAAGCTTGGTTGTAGTGAGTTGAGTAGTGAGTGGAGAGGGGAGAAAGTGAATGTAGACAACTCGTTAAGAATTCTGGCTGTAAAGAGAAGAGAGACTGTGGTACTTGAGAGAGTATGTGGAACTGAATATTTTTCTGAGTTTCCTTTTTTGAAAATGGGAAAGGCCTGAACATGCTTAGATGCTGATGGGAAGGATGCAGAAGAGAGAAAGGAAATAACTGATAGGTCCTGGTCTCCAGGGAGGCTGAAAACAAGGGTGCCCCACAGGGGGCGGGATACAGAGAAGGTACATGTGTAGGTGGCTTGGTCAGGGAGGGGTCCAGTTAAGAGAATCGGATGGTTTCTGTTTTCTCTGTGAAGTAGGAACAGCCTTTCCTGCTGAGAACAAGGAGAGATGTGGTAGAATGAGAAGTCTAAGGAAAATGCAGAAAGTTTGAAATAGCCCCTGTGGGGAATGGGGAGAGAGACAACTAGCTCAGTATGACCATTCTGGACATGTGGAGTTTGAATTCCAGAGAGACAGCTTCTATGTGAGATGAGTCTGGAGCAGAGGTTCCAGTTCAGGATTAGATACGTAGATTTGGGATGGTTAGAAAACCTTAAATTAAGGGTTGGATGGAAAATTAAAAATGGGCAGAACAAATGGAATCACAGAAAGAGACTCAGAGAAGGACAGTGAAGAACAGTTGGGAAATAGAAACACCCAGCGAGTACAGAATCACGCCAACTCAGAGTTTCAGTAGAAGGGGCGAGTTAATGAGTGAAGTCAATGTTACAGGGCAGTGGTTCTCAACCTTGGTGCACGTTAGAATCACCTGGGGAACTTTCAGCAGTACCCAGGCCTCTGCCAACACAAGACCAATTAAACTGGAATCTGTGGGTGAGGCCCTAACATCAGTATTTATTTTATTTTATTTTTTAATTTTTGTGTTGCAAACTTGTAATTTGTAGCCAGGATGGAGAATCATTGCTATAGAGAAGACGGGGTATGATGAAGTCTGAGAAAAAGTGACTGGACTTGGCAACCAGGTTACCGGTGGCTTTTGAGAGAGCAATTCCAGTGAAGTGATGAGAATAGATTTCCATTTGCAGCCTGGGGATACAGAAGACTTCTGTGGTGAAAGTAAAGTAAATGGAGAAATTTCATGCTATCATGGTCCCCATCTTCTTATAAAGTAAGTGTTGCCAACTACCACGTGTGAGTGGGGTGTGGATCTATTTGAGACTTTGTGGAGAGTGGGGAAAGATCTGAACAGATACCATGAGGAGTACAAGAGACTGCAAAGGCACTGCAATGACTTAGATGAACATGAATTACATTTTGTAATTATCTGGCCTCTATTACTCACTGTTATTGGAGTAATGCATACCATGCTGATGCACTGTGAGTTGCACCCGAGGCAGGAGATAGGTTTCGAAGTTAGCAAGTAAGGCAGCAATTGCATTTGATCACAATTGCTCCTGTCAATCCCTTAGGAAGGTACAGAGTGGGGACTGACATTCTCCCTCCCAGAGAGCCAGATTTCCCCAGCAGCAGTGGAATAATCAGTGTTTCTTCATTTGAGCACCAGATGAAATAGTTGGCTTGCATACAACTAATGGTAGATGAAAAAAAAGTGGCTCTACACTAAAAACACTCTCAGCTTTATGATTAAATGTTCTCATTAAGGAGGAGTACTCAGGTCATTAAGGCGCCCTGGTGGTTAAACCGTTTGTCTGCTAACTGAAAGGTCAGCGGTTCGAGCCCACCAGCTGCATTAAGGAGTGGGTACTTGCATACAGAAATCTACTGAGTGTACAAAAAAATTAGTTTCCCATCTCTGTCCTTCTGGGTGTATAATGAATAAAATGAGGGACTTGCCTGTACTACCTAAATTGTTATTTTCTGGTTTCCTTTCCTTTTTTTAAATTGAGCATATATAGCTGGATTTGAGTGAATTAAATACATGGTGATATAACTCAAGCAACTGTATTTTTATTTCTCACTTGTCCCAAGTCATGTTGGCGTGATGTCTTTCACCCTCTGGATCTTTGAACGAGTATAACATAGTGGTTAAGAGTGTTGGCCCGGGCTCAGGCCACCTGGGCTCAGATTATGTCACTGTCACTCACAATGTATGTGACCTTGGGCAAGTTACTTAGTCTCTCTTTTCTGCAGATTTTCCATCTGAAAAGCCAGCATGAAAATGGGATCTGTCTCATAGGGTTGTTGTGAGGACTAGACGAGTCAATACATGTAAAGCTGTATCAATCCAGTTAGAAACTATGATCGTTAGTAGCAGTAACTGTGGTGTGTGCTAATTTGTACGTCTGATTTTGATGTTAGATTACAAACTTTTACTAGAGTATGATGTGGCCCCAGTAGACTATGCTGGCCTTTCATATCAGGACCAGATGAAGGAACTGCTCTGGCAAAGTTTAGACGTTTCCGACAAAAAAAAAAAGGCTTATTTATGACTTTTAAATAACTGAACCTGCCCCAAAAGGGTCTCTCGAAAAATTCAGACCAAAAACACCAATGAAAATTCAAAAATCATAGTCTTTGGAGTAACTAAGATAAATGATATTTTGGGATGTAGCAGATTTCTTATAAATGTAAGTTTTATAGGAAGTCTCCACCAAAACCAATGGTTCTATGTGTTAAAGATAAATCCTTTTAGGTGAAGATATGATGAGTTGGCTAAATTTTAGATTCATGAATTTTTGAAAAAAAAAAAGAGAAAGATTTATTTTAAGAGAGCATCCCTATCGAAAAGGGACAGTGAAATGAAGTCTGACGATGTGTTAATGAAATTAAGAGATGGCTAAAAATGGAATAATGAAGAAAGTAAAAAGAAAGAAGCTTCCTTTTGATAGGGTGGAAAATAAAAACATCCAAGAGTAGAACATGTTTTAGTACTAGGCTATTCATATAGTTTAATTTTGCAATGGTCCCTTTCAAATTTGTAGTAATTACTGGCATAGTTAACTACTGATTACCACTTCTTCGAAGTATGTATGTCATGCTTGCAGTGACTTTTATTTTTTAGAAAAAAACCTGTAGTTGATAAACATATCCACTTTTAGACATTGTCTGTTTGAAAAAACAAATTACCACACTTTGGCTCAGAAGATAAATAATTAGATTAAACCTCAGAGCTCTTTGGAACAATTGTATTATATAACCTTATGAATAACATTTAGTTAGCACAGAGTTTAATTGTATCTCAAAGAATAAGATTCATTATTCAGCACTTTTTCTTTTAAGTCAGAACCATAATGAATTGAATTATAAATGCCTCGAACATAAATTTAGGTTGATTAGTTTCATGACTATGCCAGAGCATTAGAATACTGGTATAATTTGCCCATAATCAGAATAACAACAACAAAAACCCAGACCCACCGCTATTGAGTCCGTTCCGACTCATAGTGACCCTGAAGGACAAAGTAGAACTGCCCCATAGGTTTCCAAGGCTGTACGTCTTTATGGAAGCAGACTGCCACATCTTTCTCCTGTGGAGCGGCTGGTGGGTTCACACTGCTGACCTTTCGGTTAACAGGTGAATGCTTAACCACTGGGCCACCAGGGCTCCTTGGTAATCAGAATAGCTAATATTGTGTGTTCTCTGTGCCATGCACTGTTCTAAGTACTTTATGTGTATTAACTCATTTAATCATTACAACTCTGTGAAATAGGTGTTACTGTTAATCCATTTTGTAGATAAACTGAGGCACAGAGAGGTTAAATCATCTGCACAAGGTTTTACTGCTAGTATATGGCAGCCCTGGTGGTGCAGTGGTTAAAGTGTTTGGCTACTAACAGAAACGGTGGTGGTTTGAACCCACCAGCTGCTCCACAAGAGAAAGATGTGACAATCTGCTTCTGTAAAGATGTATAGCCTTGGAAACCCTGTGGGGCAGTTGTACTCTGCCCTATAGGGTCCGTATGAGTCGAAATCGACTCAGTGGCAGTGGGTTTGGGTTTTTTTTTGGAGGTGGCAGAGCTGAGATTTGTACTCATGGTGTCCACCTCCAGGGCCTTAACCACTACGCTAGGCTGCCTACACTTGAATACATAAATTCTAAGATGAAATTTAAAATGCTTGGATTCCCATATATCTTAATTTTCAAAGAAAGGAGAGTTTACAAAATTAACTTGGACTTATAGTGCTAGGCACTCTGTAGAGATGTTTCCCTTTCAAAGGTAGAATTCTTGAGAATTTAGATACTTTATTAAAACAAGACTTTCAGACATGCTGGTTATGCTATATATACTGCAGTAGACTGAAAACTTGTACTACATTACCTCTTCCTGGTCTGTCTTGCCTTCCGTATTACATGTCAAGCATTTTACTTATTATTTGCTAAATTGATTATATGTCTGAGGATTTGGGAATAAGTAGCGAGTGGGTGGAGCCCTGGTGGCACAGTGGTTGAGAGCTCAGCTGCTAACCAAAAGGTTGTCAGTTTGAATCCACTAGCCACTCCTTGGAAATCCCGTGAGGCAGTTCTATTCTGTCTTATAGGGTCGCTCTGAGTCGGAATTGACATGACAGCACTGGGTTTGGTTTTGGTTTGGTAGTAGATGGGTATGTTGAGTTTGCGGCATATCCAGAGGTATTCTGGTGGTTGTTGGACAAAAGAGTTCCATTACATTTTGGATATGCTTTCAAGTGTAGCTTTTCTGACTAGTCAGAATTATGCAATGATCATCTGAGCAACTCCTGATGGCCTTGGTTCACTCCCTTGGAGTTCCTCAGTCTCTTTTGCTTTCGTGTTAAATTCAGAAGAGCATCATGTATAGGTTAAGACAGGTTCCTTTCTCAGGATTCTTCATCTTGATAGCTTCTCTAGCCTAGGCCTCTCCCGTGGGTCTTAGACCTCTGGAATGAAAAAGGGGGCTTTTATTCTCTTTCAGGCCAACTTGGTAAATTTTTAGGCTTACATTGCCCTCATGAAAAGATTAAGATTTTCTTATATCTCAACTGACTCCATACTGAATTGAACTTTTGGAGATTGCACTAATTCTGTACTTGCGCATATGTGTATGTGGTTTTTATTATTATTTAGTGGATTTATAGAAATAAGTAATTTTACATAAATAAAGTCATACTGTAGATGCTGTTTCGGTTTCTGTTATTTTTACTTACGGGGCTCTTTTCATGTCAGCATAGACTATCTTTTGGAATGACAACATAGTATTCCATTGTGAATGGATGTATGCACTAATTTATTCAGTAAACCACTATTGTCAGACATTTGTGTTTTTGTTTCTGTGCTCTTGTAAGCAGTGTACTGCTGGGAACATCACTTATACATACATTTTGCACACTTTTCTACTTTTCTCTGTAGGATAAATTCATGGGTATAGGCTCATTGAGTCTGACAGAATGTACGTGAAAACATTTCCTAATGTTGCCAATTTGTTCTCCCAGAGTCTGTACCAGCTGTGCTCCTGCTAACAGTAGGAGAGAAGTTCTGTTTTGTTATACCCAGTTTCTTCTTCCTAATCTGATTCATTCATTTAAGAAATATGTGAATGTCTACTATGTGCCAGGTGCTAGGGTTTCAATGGTAAACAATACAGAAATGGTTTTTGCCTTCTCAGGATTTGTTTCAGGAGGCTAGTATCTTTCTGTGTGTGTGTGTGTGTGTGTGTGTGTGTGTATTTAATCTTCATTTATTTTCTTTTCATTAATTTAATATCTTTTTATGTATATGTTGACTAATATTCTTCTTTTGTGAAGTGAATATTCACATACTTTCCTTACTTTTCTGTAACTTGTTGTTTTTTATTTCATTACTAGTTTAGATTGCTGTGTGGGTCAGAGCCATATCTCTAGGCAGTCCTTCTCCACCCTAAGATTGTAAAATTGTTAGCCCATTGGACTAGCCAGGGGTCTGTGTTGCAAAAACAGAAACTGACTCTGGTCAACTTAAGCCAAAAATGCTATCAGGCACTCACAGAATTCCCAAGAAAGCTGGAAACAAGGAGTCCAGGGGAGCTGGGTGGCCTGCATCAGATTAAGGCCACATGTTAGGATAAAGCCAACCTCGCTGCTGCTTAAATAATAGTAACAGGAATGTGTCGTCTTTCTTCTTCTCTTCGTTGGTTTCCCCTGTGGAGTCTTCATTCGTAGGTATATTGTCCCCATGTGGCAGTAGAGACAGCCAGAAGTGACAGTCTCAGCATTTTAGCATTCCCGGCAGAAAGAAGGCGCCTTTTCCCAACACCTCATGCAGAACTTTTGACGTTGAATCTCATCGGCCTGTTTTAGGACACGTACATGCATCGACTGTGGTGGTGGTGGGGGGGTGGTGGTGGTGGTGGAATGCTTTGATTGGCCAGGCCTCAGTCATGTGCCCATCCCGGGAGCTGAGAGTGGAATCAGTTTTACTGAGCAAAGGGAGGGATAGTTCTCGAAGAAAAGTGGGGTGCTATTGTGGAAGAAGGGATGCAACAAAAACAACAGATGTCCTCTGTAATCATGGTATATGACATTTTTAATATCCTACTGTAGTCTTCATTCTTTCAGTACAGCAAAATGCCACTGTGCAATTTATTGCTTCAGAAAATTAAAATGTCCTTCATTATATCAGTCCTTTCTCACTGCACACAAGTCACTAGGTAGAGGAAATATTAACATCCCAGTAAGGAAAGTAAGTTTCATCCTTCATGTTTGAATTGATGGTATTGAATGAAAGAAAGCTTTGTAGAGGAGTAAAGAATTGCCTCTTTTGCATTGTATACATGGAACCTGAATTCTTAAGTATGTATGAGTCATACGTGGTGAAGAGGTACAGTTTACTAAAGACTTTCTTTACTGAAACCTGAGATAGTGCTACAAACATGTTTAGAGATCCAGATAGTAGTAGCACATAGTAGGAAAGCCAAAAATATAAAATTGAAAAAAAAAAAAAAAACCCTGAGTCACATGGCTTGAAAAGTCACTGCTGTGTATTACAAGACAGTCCTACAATCATTCAAAACGGTTTTCCCCATTTGAGTCAATACTTGCCCAATACATTTTCTCCCATGAATGTCGGTAATATGTCCTTTGACCAAACAGAAAAATATCACGAAACAGTGTAGCATTGTGAAACAAACATAGGTTTTGGAGTCAGCCAGACTTGGGTCTGAATCTGATCCTAAATGATGTGACCTTGAGTTTGTGTCCCACCTGTAAAATGGTATATGTACCTTTTGGGTTTAAGGTTTAAATGAGATGTTTTGTGTAACAATGATAACAACTGTCATTATTACAGCCGTTTGGAATTATTCTTAGGAAGAAAGTAACATTCTTTTGGAAAGTCAGTTGTATGAGTTAGTGTATTCAGAAATATAGTTGTGTATATGACAGAAATATGATGCATTTCCAAATGTATGCTAGAATTTTCTTTTGATAGCTGCAGTTTTGGTGTAACTGTGTGAGGCCTTTGGGGTGAGAAGGTTGATTTACGAAAGATAGACTGTGATATGCTGGGTTAGATTAGTCCGTAATGTTCAAGGGCCTGTGGGAACCGGCCCTTTCTGTAGGTTTTCAGGCACAGGAAAGGGCAGCTTTCGCCTGACTGCCTGGTCACTGCAGAGGGGCTTTGCACCTCAGGAACTGAATGAGTCCTCTCTGGGGTTAGCCCAGCCTAGCCCAGCGGCATTTGAACTCTGGGCCACACTTGAATTTGATTAACACTTTCACTTATTGATGGTCTTGTTGTTTCGGCACTTTGCAACTGCATGACTTCTACAAAAGCTGTATGTATCCTTTGGGCAAAGCGTTATTTGTTGTCTAACAACAGAGTTTAGCATCGAATAATTTTGTGACCGACCACATTTGGCATGCCTAGTTACTCAGGGAATTTTCAAAGAACCGTAGTGGGACTTTTTAGTCACACATCCTCTCTGTTCTTAGTCATCCATTCCTTTTATGGTAGTCATTAGCAAATATCTCTCTACCTCTTCTATAATGTTTAACAGTCAGCGTAAACTCTCTGTTGGCTGTTTTGAGCTCTGTGTACTTAATTACGAGACAGTCAGCATATACTTGTGAAAATTAGATAAACTAAATGTTGGTATATCTTCCACATGGTTTCTTTTTACAGAACTGCAGTTGTTAATACACACATGAAACTATTTCAAAATCAGTAATTAAAAGATTGTCCTCATATATACCTTTTGGGTATTATCTTTTCATTGTACCCCCTGGGGAATATATTTCTTTGCAGCCAATTTGTCTTCCAGTTGTACCACCTAAGTGTAACTAATTACATTCAGAATCGAGGAACCAGAGAACTGAAAGTCAATGTGAGTGGAGATTTTGCTTTAATGCATAGGAAAGCAGATATTTTCACATTCTGGCTTATCAGAAGCACCTTTTACATTTAACTACTTGACCCCAGTGGCCTGGTCAAATTCCAGTGTTGCACAATTGCATTCTCCCTTCCCTAATACTTAGTAAATCCAATTGTTTGGCTACCACCTATTCCCTTAACTTTTAAAAACTCTTTGTAGGCTGTGCTCTTATAAGGGTAGGCCAGAAGCAGCACTTGTCACCTTTTCTAAAAGTTTGGTAATTTTCCCTCCAACCTCTAACTCTTCTACTTTCTCCCAAACTCAAAGACACATTTCCTGAAACACATTCAGTGTTCCTTTTTCATACATCCAAAAGACACTGGACACAGCTTGAAAACAGCCCTGAGGGTAATAATTAAGGCAAGAAAACAAGGATTTCGGCAAGTGGGTTGATGAGTCAGATAATGGTAAGACCTTTCTCCTGATCTGCAGTAAGGGATTACAAAGTGCTTTTCTCAATGTCCTGTAGGCCCTGACTCAGCCAGTCCTTAGGGAGACTTGTTACCACTCCCCAGCCCCCAGCTCACCCTTCTGAATTTTCTGTCTCTCCATCCTTTAATCACCTAAGCTGGAAACCCAGCTCTATTCCTCACATTCCATATCCAATCCCCTCAGCCCTTCGGGTGGTCAGTGGGCCCTGGGCTGCCGAAGTCACTTGGGTTGCCTCCAGCACAAGCAGGTTCATCCATCCACTGTAGTATGCTTAACAGATATTGTTTTCTTTGTATGTTATGTGTGAAAAAGTTGGAAAGTATTGCTCTCCAAGATAAAATACACATGTCCATCAAGGCTGTGCCAAAATGACCCCAAGTGACTTTCCAACTTCATCTTGTCCCACCTCCCAAGGACATTTTTCTGTTATAACCTCATCAAACAAGTCTCAGTACCGTAAACACGCTTCATCATTTTATTTGACCCTCACAACAACCCTGTGAGGGAGACACTGTTGTATCCATTTAACTGATGAGGAAACTGAGGCATAGAAAGGTTAAGTAACTTGCCCAAGGCTTTTTTTAGTCAGAGGAGGAACCAGAACTTGAACCCAGGCAGTCTGGCTGCAGATACATGCTCTTAACCACCATACCAGCCTGCCACATAGTAGGTTCTTAACATCTGATGGCACAAGTAAGTGAGTGAGATTCAGATAAACAGGCGTGTGAGAGAGAGTATTATGAGATGGTCCTTGATGGACCTCTTGGTGAAAGAGGTGTGGGTTGGAAGTTAGAAAAAAATTATCAAGAGATAGACTAAATGAATAAGAGAAAGCATTGATAAATAGGAATAACGTCAGGGGATAATCAGTATTAGTGACCATGGATGGCTGGTCCTCTGCAGATGCATAAAACTCTCTTTCTTGAGTTGGAATGCTTCTGGATTGCAAAAATGACTTTATATCTCAGATTAGCTCAGTTTATACACACAATAAAATATATTATGAGGAAGATTTCGTTTCCACCACGATAGAGTACTTGGTACTGGTCTTGTGCTTCTGCCATAAATAACTAGATAACTGAACAAAGTATGTCAAAGGACTTTTATCAAATACTGGAAACAGGCAGTGCAGAGCTGTGATCTCTGAGAGAGGGATGTAGGGTAAACCCTGGGATCATCACAGGTTTCCATGTAGTCACATAGGCACCCTCTGCCTGGCATATACCAAAATTCTAGACTCCCGGAAAGAAAGCAGGTGTTTGGCATAAACCATATTGTTCTTACAAATACTATATTTTTACCCAAATGATATGGACCTTCTGCATTTGTTTGCCAGCCTTACCCTCCCCCTGTGAGGTATTTTTGCAAGCACGCTATGCTAGGTTTTTTGTTTTTTTGTTTTTGTGCAGTAGGTGAAAGTTTACAGAGCAAATTAGTCTCCCACTTGATAGTTTGCACGTTAAGTGTTTCATGACCTTGGTTTAATTTCCCACAATGTATCAGCACTCTCCCCATTTCTGTCCTGGGTTCCCTGTTTCCTTTTGTCCTGCTTTTCTACCCCTTACTGCCTTCTCATCTTTGCATTTGGGCCTTTTGATCTCCTATAATTGATGGTTCTAAGGAGCATGTTCCTCTTCAGTGTTATTGTTTTTGTTTGTTACTGTTATTGTTTATGGGCTCATCTATTGTTAGGCTGTGAGGTGTTTTCTGGGAATGGCTTCAGTTCCAGGTCAGAAGGATGTCTTAGGGCCATAGTCTCAGGGGTTCCTCCAGTCTCTGTCAGACCAGTAAGTCTGATCTTTTTTTGTGGATTTGATTTTTCTACAGTATTCTCCTGCTCTGTCCAGGACCATCTATTGTGATCCTAGTCAGAGTGGTTGGTAGTGATAGTCGGGCACCATCTAGTTCTTCTGCTCTCAGGGTTGTGTAGGCTGTGGTTCATGTGGTCCATTAGTCCTTTGGACTAATTACTCCCTTGAGTCTTTGGTTTTCTTCATTCTCCTTTGCCCTGGATAGGTGGAGACCAATAACTGAATCTTAGATGGCTGCTCTCAATCTTTTAAGACCCCAGAATCTACTCACTACATTAGGATGCAGAATGTTGTCTTTATGAATTATGTTGTGCCAATTGACATAGATATTCCCCAAGTCTATGATCCTTTGTCTTCTAGCCTAGGAACTTCATCCTGTGAGGTGTTTGGTTATGTTTAAGAGTTTTCCCTGACTATACCGCTTGTGTGCCCTGTATGGGCTATACTGACAGTCATGTGAAATGCAAGTAAAATTATGCTGAAGATAATTAAAAATGGTTGCAGCAGTACATTGACAGGGAACTGCTGGAAATTCAAGCTGGATTCAGAAGAGGATGTGGAATGAGGAATATCATTGTTGATATCAGATGGATCTTGGCTGAAAGCAGAGAATACCAGAAATATGTTTACCAGTGTTTTATTGACTACGTGAAGGCATTCAGCTGTGTAGATCATAACAAATTATGGACAACATTGCAAAGAATGGGAATTCCAGAACACTTAATTGTGCTCATGAAGAACCTGTACGTAGACCAAGAAGTAGTCGTTCAAACAGAACAGAACAAGACTATACTGCATGGTTTAAAGTCAGGAAAGGTGTACGTCAGGGTTGTATCCTTTCACCATACTTATTTAATCTGTATGCTGAGTAAATAATCTAAGAAGCTGGACTATATGAAGAATGGGGCATCAGGATTGGAAGAAGACTCATTAACAACCTGCGATATTCAGATGACACAACCTTGCTTGCTGAAAATGAAGAGGACTTGAAGCACTTACTGATGAAGATCAAAGATTAGAGCCTTCGGTATGGATTGTACCTCAATATAAAGAAAACAAAACCCTCCCAACTGGACCAATAAGCAACATCATGATAAATGGAGAAAATATTGAAGTTGTAAAGGATTTCATTTTATGACCTACAATCAGTGCCCGTGGAAGCAACAGTCAGGAAATCAAACAGCATACTGCATTGGGCAAATATGCTGGGAAAGATCTCGTTAAAGTATTAAAAAGCAAAGATGTTACCTTGAGAACTAAGGTACACCTGACACAAGCCATGATATTTTCGGTCACCTCATATGCACGTGAAAGCTGGACAATGATTAAGGAAGACTGAACAAGAATTGATGCCTTTGAATTGTGGTGTTGGCAAATAATATTGAATATACCATGGATTGCCAGAAGAATGAACAAATCTGTCTTGGAGTAAGTACAGCCAAAATGCTCTTTAGAAGAAAGGATAGCGAGACTTCATCTTGCTTACTTTGAATGTATTATCAGGGGGAACCAGTCCCTACAGAAGGACATCATGCTTGGTAAAGTAGAGAGCCAGCGAAAAACAGGAAGACCCTCGATGAGACGGATTGACCCAGTGGCTGCAACAATGGGCTCAAACATAGCAACAATTGTGAGGATGGTGCAGCACCAGGCAGAGGGTCATTCTGTTGTACATGGGGTTGCTATGAGTTAGAACTGAATTGACGGCACCCAACAACAACAACAAGGGTGCACAGCGAATTATTATAAGTGCCGTCAATAAGTTATACACCTGTAAAAAGTTGAATTGGCAAAAGTTGTGTGATAGTCATATTTATAAAACAAAACAAAACGAAAAAAGAGTAACTGCTGAGGCTGCTTATGTACAACCAAATACCCCATAGGATTTGGTTTCTTGATTTGGTGGTTTAGGGTTATAGTATTATAGGACATCCCAGTTATTTGACCTAATACTGTGTTTTGTGCTTCTGTTCTACCTCCTAGTTCATTTAAGGGTTTTAAAAGCTTGTAAGCTGCCATCCAAGGCACAACAATTGCTCTCTAATTGCCTGGAGCAACAGAGGAAAGAGAATCAGGAAGAGGAGGAGAATATGGAATGTGTGGGTAACTGCCTCCAGGAATAACTTCCTCCTTTGCCATGAGAACAGAACTTGATGGTGTCCGGCTACCATTACTGAACATTTTTTTTTTAAATTATTGTACTTTAGATGGAAGGTTACAGAACAGAATAGCTTCTCATTACACAATTAGTACACATATTGTTTTATGACATTGGTTACCAACCCCACGACATGTTAACACTCTCACTTGCTTGACCTTCGGTTCCCTATTACCAGCTTTGCTATCCCCTCCTGCCTTCTAGGCCTTGCCCCTGGGCTGGTGTGCCCCTTTAGTCTTGTTTCGTTTTATGAGCCTGTCTAATCTTTGGCTGAAGGGTGAACCTCAGGAGTGACTTCATTACTGAGCTAAAAGGGTGACTGGGGGCCATTACTGAACATTTTGATCAAAGATTCTATAGAAGAATCCTGATCAAAAGGTGGAAAATGCAGAATAGAATTTAAAATTCTCATGAATTGCAGACTTTCTGGAGCCATGGAGAGTGGATGAACCCCTGATACTATTGCCCTGAGATAATCCATAAGCCTTAAACTAAAAATATCCCCTGAAGTATTTTTAAAACCAAATAGTAGTTTAGCTTAACTAGTAAAACAGTCACCTTGAGCATTATGATCTTTTAAGAACTATCTATATGGGATCAAATTGACAACAGCAACTTGAAAGATTAGGTAGGAAACTCAGGGGCAGTGAGTTTATGTTAATGGGGGAGGAACAACTCAGAAAAGGGGGGTGAGAATGGTTGCATAACTCAAAGAATGGAATCAGTGTCACTGAATTGTACATGTAGAAACTGTTGAATTGGTGTATGCTTTGCTGTGTATATTCTCAACAACAAAATAAATAAAATTAAAAAAATACTTTAATTAAAAAAGTTATCTTTTTTTAACTGTTTAAAGCAAAAATAGTAACAATGTATTATAGGGTTTATAACTTATTTATAAATAAAACATGACAACAGTAGTACCAAGAATGTTTCCTACATGTGAAGTGGTTTAATATTATGTGAAAGTTTACTGTGTTAAGTTACAAATGGATATAGTAAATAATAATACCAAACCAAAACCAAACCCACTACCATCAAGTCGTTTCCTACTCATAGCGACCTTATAGGACAGAGTAAGACTGCCCCATAGGTTTCCAAGGCTGTAAATCTTCATAGAAGCAGACTGCCACATCCCTTTCCTGCGAAGTAGCTGGTGTGTTCTAACCAGTGACCTTTCAGTTAGCAGCCAAGTGCTTTAACCACTGTGCCACCAACCAAAAAAAACCAAGCCCGTTGCTGTTGAGTCAATTCTGACTCATAGTGACCCTACAGGACAGAGCAGACCTGCCCCGTGGGGTTTCCAAGTAGGGGCTAGTGAATTTGAACTGCCAACTTTTGGTTAGCAGCTGAGCTGTAAACCAGTGCGCCACCAGGGCTCCACTGTAACGCCAGGGTTCCTTAAATCATAGAGAAATAAAATAAAGAGGTATAGCTAATACACAAGTGGAAGTGATAAAATAAAACAGTAAAAACTACTGAGCCCAAACAAGAGAGAAGAAGAGGGAAAACAGAACAAAGAACAGATGGGCAAATAAGAAAGATATATCAAGATGTTAGAGCCAACCTATATCAATAATTAAGTGTAAATGGATTCTCGTTAAAAGGAGTCAGACTTCATTATAAACAAACAAAACAACAAGACTTAACTATATATCCTGTCTACAAGCAGGACCCAAGTATAAGCTGTGTACAATTGTATGTTATCTATGCACTTGAAATATAAAGACACAGATAGGTTAAAAGTAAAATGATCAAGAACAATATATCATGCAAACAGTAATCAAGAGAAAACTGTAATGGCTATATTAGTATTGGACAAAGTAGATTTGGAACAAGGAATATTATCAGGGATAAAGAGAAACATTTCATAATTATTATAGTGGTTTTAATATATGTTCACAAATTGTTTGATACTCCTCCCTTTAAGAGATGGAGCCTAATTACTCTCCCCTTGAATATATGTTGGGCTTTGTGACTCACAAATAAAATGTGATGGAAGAGATGAAAGTTATTGTAGCTTCCATCTTGATTGTTCTCTATTGGATCACTGGCTCTGGGAGATGTCAGATACCATGTCATGAAGAAAGTCCACATGGTGAGGAACCAAAACCTCCAACTAACAACCATGTGACTGAGCCATCTTGGGAGCAGATCCTCTGGCCCCAGTCAAGCCTTCAGATGACTGTAGCCCCAGCCAATACCTTAACTGCCGCGTTATGAAAGACCCTGCGCCAGAACTACCCAGCTAAGCTGCCCCTGGATTCCTGACCCATAGAATCTGTGTGAGATAATGAATATTTATAGTTTTCAGCTGTTAAGTTCTGGGGTAATTTATTACACAGCAGTAGATAGCTAATACAATGATAAAAGGGACATTCAAATCTTAAATCTGTATGCACCTAATAACAGAGCTTCAAAATAAGTAAAGCAAAAACTGACAGAACTAAAAAACAGAAAGAGATAAATCCATAATTAGAGCTGGAGATTCTAGTACTCTCCACTGAGTAATTGATAGGACAAATGGACAAAAAATCGGAAAGGATATGAAAGACTTGAAAAACACTGTCAACCAACCTGGCTTAATTGATTTTTATAGAACACTTCACCCAGTAGCAGCAGAATACACATTCTTTTCAAGTACACAAAAAAATTCACCAATACTCTGGACTATGAAATAAATCTCAGTATATTTAAAAAGACTGAAATCACAAAGAGTATGTTCTCTGACCACAATGGAATCAAACTAGAAATCAATAACAGAATTGTATCTGGAAAATTCCTCCAAGCACTTGGAAGTCAAACATCATCTTTTAAATAACACATGTTTCAAAGAAGAAATCACAAGAGAAAATAGAAAATATTTTGGGAACTGAATGAAAATGAGATCACAATGTATCAAAAAATTTGTGGGATGCAGTTAAAGCAGGGCTTGAGGGAAATTTATAGTTTTAAATCCTTACGATAGAAAAGAAAAAATTGTCCAAAATCAATTATCTGAGTTTCTACCTGAAGAAACCAGAAAAAGAAGAGCCAATTAAACCCAAAGTGGGTAGAAGGAAGGAAAAAATAGAGAAGAGAAATCAATAAAATAGAAAAAGGACCCCAAAAGACAGAAAATCTGTGAAACAAAAAAATTGTTCCTTTGCAAAGAACAGTAAGATTAATAAATATGAGTCTGATTCGTTTTGCATCCTTGGAACACAATACAGTAGAATGTTAAAATGAATTTTAGGAAACCAAAAAGCTGAATCCTTAATTGTCCTTTATTTGAGTTACATGATCTTGTTTTGAGATCTGAGTATTAAACTACAATAAATTATTTAAACAAGAGGCAGTTACAAGTATAGTTATAAGAAATTGAATTTTTTGTCCAAACGTTTCAGAAAGATTTCTTTGAAAGATAGTTAGTTGTGCTTATGAGCAAATAACATTTGGGGGAAAACCCCCACAATTTTTATGTTATATTCTCTATTTTGTCTTCAGTTCTGAATACAGAAAGGTATGTAAAGTAGGCAATGAAAAGCTTGAGATCAGGAGTGATAATATATGTTCCAGGAAAATTCAGTTGAAGATGTTGAAAAATACATTCTAGACATTTGCAGATTTCATTTGCCAGAAACATGTTTTTTTTTACAGTAATGGTATTTACTGTGAATTTTTATTCAGATATCATAGATTATGGAAACCCTGGTGGCATAGTGGTAAAGAACTACGGCTGCTAACCAAAAGGTCGGCAGTTTGAATCCACCAGGCACCCCTTGGAAACCCTATGGGGCAGTTCTACTCTGTCCTAGAGGGTCGCCATGAGTCAGAATCGACTTCACGGCAGCGGGTTTTCACCATAGATTATAAACAAATGCCTGCTGAAAGAAATAAAAGCATACAGAGACTAAAGCACCAACATACCAAATGATGATGGACAATTTTAGTAGCTGATATCTTCAGTTATCAAACCCATTGATAAATAATCTGTGCCTCTATTTACAGTTTTACACAGTGACAGAATCTTGTAATAGAGATGATGTAAGGTGATATATGTAAGGAATAATTTTGTTCTTAATGAAAGTGATCTCAAATATTTGAATTTACTCTGCTTGTAAGATAATAAACAATTGTTCTGCTCAGCAAATTCTGAATACAAGCCTGAGGAAAAAAATAACATCAAGTAAAATTCTCTTTATCACTAGGATATTTGGTAAATTAGCATCCTTTCTTGATTATTCATTATCTGATTATTTGGTTCATGGATTGTACACATTTTCTGTTTTGCTTATAAAATCTTAGAGTTAAAGAACATAAGCCAACTCTCTCATTCAGTTTCTTTTTGCTTTTTCATCTTTTGAAACACTTCACTGATTATGAGCCTCCCAGATACAGGAAGAAGTACTTAAAACCAAACCAGTCAGTTCTGCAACATTCTAATAGTGTTTTAAAAAGATGTCTTCATGGGGGGGGAGGGGGGAGATGGGGGTGGGGAAAGGATATACAATGATAAAACACCTAAAATTAGGATTTTACAGTTACAGGTAGAATTCAGCTTTAAATTCTAAGATTTATTGTGTTAGTAAGGCAGGACCTGATCTACAGGACTGGATTGTGTCCTGAGGCAATCTCTTGAGATATAAAAGACAGAAGTGAGCAGTGAGACAGGGGGACCTCATACCATCAAGAAAGCAGTGCCGGGAGCAGAGTGTGTCCTTTGGACTGGGGTCCCTGTGCCGAGAAGCTCCTAGTCCAGGGGAACACTGAAGAGAAGAAGGCTGACAGAGAGAAAAAGCCTTCCCCTGGAGCTGACACCCTAAATTTGGACTTTTAGCCTACTTTGACTGTGAGGAAATAAACTCTTCATTAAAAAAAAAAAAAAAAAAAATCTAAGATTTAGCTTCATTCAGTAACCTCATAGTTTATAATATGCTCGTCTGTCTGCTTCTCAAGAATGCCTTCTGTTTTTCTTATCTTTTGTCTGAAGTATGAATTTTCACCCCAGGCAAAAGATTTAGAGTTACTAGATTTATATGGAGGACTCAAGGAAAAGGTTGTAAGGACTCATTTTTCTGCGGGAATGTTGATGGTTTGATTAGGTAGGGTACAATTAGAAGGAAACTTTTGACTGTCCCAGAGCAGAGCCAGCCAGCTTTGAGGATCAGAGTGTCATTCTTCCTGTCTGTTGTACAGTTCCAGCCACCAGGAATTCTCTACATGCTGCGGATCCCAGGGATTAAGTGAAGCAGAGTCATAATGACCCCATAATTGTTGGGAATTGCTTGCACTCTTGTTTCCTATATGCGTATCCTCCTTGCACATTTTTGGAATTTGCTCCATTTGACAGCTATTGCATCAGCAGCATTTTTACAGTTCAAATTAAACAGAATGTGATATAGCTGTAACTGTATTTTCTCTCTTTTTATTTGAGCAGGAGATTGTTTTTTGTTTGTTTGGGGCTGTATTTATTAAAATAGTAGGAATTAAACACCAAGCGAATTTGAATCCGGAGATTTATCGTTGCAGAGACTGAAGTCTAAAGCCATTATAAATTAACCAGGGAGACGGACTAAGTGACTGTGATTATCTGCTCTCCGTTTCCTTTTTGACTTGTTACAATGAGGGTTTCTCTGTTCTGAATTCAAGTTCTCTACTTACGCTTTCCCTCTTCCTTATTATTTAAGTCTCTTACCTAGATGTCTCCTCCTGGGCTAGGCACTTCTTGATTCTTTCTTTTCAGAATTGGATCTTTTCTACAAAAAAAAAAAAAAAAAAAGGAGACATGGTCTTCCTAGAACCTAGCTTTTCTTAACAAGATTTACTTGGCAGATAGCATTTTTAAAATGAGTATTGCAATATCTGTACATTGTCCAGTAAAATAATAACTTTCTGCCATCGTGAGCACTCAATAAATATTTGTTGAATTAATTAAAGGTGCTTAGGTTTAATGCAGAATTGAGAAATGCCAGGTTATTGGACTCTCCGGAAAGGGATCAATTAATCCCAGGAGACTGAAGACAAAGATCATATGTCCCCGGTGGTTTTGTAATTCTACAGAGTCTGACAACAGTGAACCCCTAGTTACTCGGTCATGTCGTTTAGGAAGAAGAGTGTGAATGCCTTTCATTCCACATAATTTGTTTAATACCTGGAATCAGCCAGGCGCTGTGCTGGTGCTGGGATATGGTGGTAAACCAGGGTAGAACTTGTCCCTGTCCTTGGGAAGTTGACCTTCCAGGCTCCCCAGGAAGGTTGCTGGTTAGCTATAGGGAGCTGTGTCTCACCTGCCACCCCCTTTCTCACTCTCTATTTTTTTTGTTTCTCAAACCAGGTCTAGGAGCTTCTTCTTTTTTTCTTTTCTTTATGATTCTGTTATACTTTGTTACATTTTGTAACATCATTAACTCTTCAGGTGCTGTGAATCCCAGGGATGAAGTGAGGCAGAGTCACAGTTACACTGTTATTGCTGGGAATTGTATCTTACATATTGTTGGGAATTGTATAGCTTATATCACAGGATACTGTAGTCACTTATAGCAGGGACAGATTGCCCAGTAAGCAAGGAATGCACAAAGATGTGGTGAAACCCACGTGAAGTTGTTCACTACAGATTAGTAAGTAAACACAATTAAACCTTGCTCACTGTAACCTGGTGCATAGCATGCTTACTGGTTAATCTGCCCGTCTTTATCTATCTGTTTTTCCAGGCTGTAAGGGACTGTGTCTTTTCAGTTATGTTGCCCCAGTACCAGGCAGAATGCCCGGCATATGGTTGGGGCCAAGATACGTTTGTTTGCTGAACAAGTCAAACTGGAATAGCGCTTCAGAATCTTTTTCATGTCATAGCACATGGCAAATACTAAAGAAACCATGCTTGTGGAGGCAGCTGGCTTGGGGCTCTTCACTGCCCCCAACCCTCTGCAACTGCACGGGGGACTGAGGGATGGGCAGCTCAGCAGACCTGCCACCCGTTCGTGGCTCCTTGCACACCCTACAGAGAAGCTCAGCACTGGACAGTACTGTGTGCTTCTGGAGATCTTTGAATCTGGAGGTTATAGTTAGAGGGAATGGGGAAAGAGCAAGTAGGAGGGCAAGGGGCCTGAAGGGCAGAGTCATTTAAGAATAAAGACTGAAGAAGTATCTAGGAATTTTAGCCAGTTGCCTGAAGGAGAATAAACTTTGAAAAGTTTCTGTGGGTTAGATTTGAAAGCTGGGATTTGAGCCTTTGTAAGGGTGCTACTTTCTGCAAAGTCCCTCCTTTCTATTTTCTTTCAACCTGGCCTCTCAGAACACCAAGTGCAAAAAGCTAGTGGTTATATAATTCTGTGAATATATAAAAGCCATTGAATCATATACTTTAAAGGGGTGAGTTGTGTATTATGCAAATTATATCTCAATAAAGGTATTAAAAAATATGTCTTCTGGATATGAGTTGGTTTTGTTTTGTTTTTTTTTTGTGAATCTGAAGAGGAAAAAAAAAGCAGTGGTTGTTCCTTCTGTGAGAGAGTTTACTTAGGGAATGGCATTCCCAAGATATGACTATTTAAATCAACAGTACTTAAAATTTTTACAAATCTAAACATTTAGAAATTTACCTGTTATTATTGATACCTCTCCTGAATTTTATAACACTTTACGTCTCATAGATAGAATTTGATCCTGAGTTATATTACAATCAAGATACTATTATATTTGGGTGGAAAAGAGTAAGAAATCTTTCTGGCTGTGTAACATAGATTATTACTTTCATATGAAATCATAAGTCCTAAAAGATGTCATATAATGAATTATTTGGGCACTTTCTTTGCTAGTGCCCAAATTGTAACCATAAACAAAGTTATTTTCATACTCTGGGTAAAGTATTCCTTTTATTTTTACATAAAGACTACCTACAAGTTTCTAGTATGTATAAAAGTAGCAAAACCATGAAATAAAATTTATGTATGCCTACTTGAAATCGTGATCTATTATCATCAATAGTTATATTTGGGATATCTGTATTAGTTATCTGTTGCTGCATAACAAACTACCCCAGAATTTAACAACTTAAGACAACAAACATTTATGGTCTTGGTTTCTGTGAGTCAAGAATCCAGGTGCAGCCTAGTTGGGTGTCTCTGCTTCAGAGTCTCTCATCAGGCTGCAATCAAAGTGTCAGGCAGGGCTGTGGTCTCATATGAAGGCTCCACTGAGGGAGGTTTTGCTTCTTATCTCACTCGCATGGTTATGAGCAGGATTCATTTCCTCACAGGCTGCTGGACTGAGGAACTCAACTCCTTCCTGGCTGTTGGCTGGAGGCCTCCTTTGGTTCCTTGACACGTGGGTCTCTCCATAAGAGCAGTTCACAGCTTGGTACCTGGCTTCCCTCAGAGTGAGAGAGCAACAAAGAGTGAGCAAGATAGAAGCCACAGTCTTCTAAAAAACTGAAACTTGAAAACAACATCCCATCACTTTTGCTACATTCTATTTGTTAGATATGAGTCACTATGTCAGCCCATAGGGAAGGGGATTTCACAAGGTCTTGAATACCAAGAGGCAGGAATCATTGGGGGCCATCTTAGAGGCTGCCTACCACAACATTCCTCTCAGAAAGTTCTATGTAATGTGTATTTTAAATTAGAATTCATTTTTTACTAAGAAATGTATGATAGCTCTTGAAAAAAATTAGTGATACCCAAAGATGTACTAGATAAAGGATTGGGGAACAATGTACTATATCTGTTATCATATCACTCCCTATCTGTTGTTCCACTATCCCTGGAGCCTGGCTTTTGTCAGTGGCTCAACACCCATTAAAACAGCCAGTGGAAAGGGGAAATTCGGGGTGGGGGAAAGATGGGCTCCACCCAGAAGTTGGAGCTATCACTTTGGTTTATATCCCATTTCCCAGAACATAGTCATATGGCCACGCCCAGCTACAAAAAAACAAACAAACAAACAAACAAAAAACCAAACCCATTGCCGTTGAGTTGATTCCAACTCATAGTGACCCTATAGGACAGAGTAGAACTGCCCCATAGAGTTTTGAAGGAGTGCCTAGTGGATTCGAACTGCCAGTCT
This sequence comes from Dugong dugon, assembly GCA_030035585.1. Lineage (NCBI taxonomy): Eukaryota > Metazoa > Chordata > Mammalia > Sirenia > Dugongidae > Dugong > Dugong dugon. The sequence continues at coordinate 100,545,346 of CM057469.1, read as the reverse complement.
TTTGGTTAGCAGCCGTAGCACTTAACCACTACACCACCAGCGTTTCCCAGCTACAAAAGAGGCTAGGAAATTTATTTGGTTGAGCAGTCATGCGTTCAGCTAAAAATTATATTACTATGGAAGAAAAGGAGAATATATACTGGGGGGAAAGCTAGAAGCCTCTGCCAAAGGCTTTCAGTAGCGTTAAAATGGGTATCACATGGCTACGTACTAATGCATTTTACTCAAAGGTAAAAGTAAAATCATGTCCTCATTCAAAGCCTCTTACTCTTAATTTGGACAGAATTCCTATTAACTTGGTTATAGGGCTTCCCAAAGCACTGCAGATTAGGAGGAAATGCAGTGAGAAGCAGGCATCTTGACAGCTGCAGAAACTGCGAGCATAATGTCCAGTAACAAATAAGGACATACACAAGGCCAAGGCAAAAACTAAGCTAGCAGTTCAGAGGAATTTGATATAGGGGCAAACAGTCTTGTGAACTCTAGTAGCCCCAAGGCATTGCTCATTTAACAGCGAACCACGTAGTAAAATACTTAGATTTAGTAACGATGATCCAGAGTCTTCCACTGTGTTTAAAAGAGAGAACATTTTAGCACTCTGAAAGAGGTAAACTTCATCAATTATCTGGAAAATTCATTTACGTAGAACATTCCATACAAATGATTCTGTCAAATAAAGAAGAGGCCCCTTTACTCGCGGTGCTCTTCACCTTTATCTAATTACCAAACTGTTTGTAAGGAAAATCCTTTCTGAATTCCATTTCTGGAGAGGGGTTGACATTGATAATTTCTTTGTTTTAAGGAAAGTGCCTGTATTAGCCAATCCTCAGATATTTTAAATAGGAAATACAGAGCAAGTACTCCCCATCTTCACCCTTCAGTGAGTGAGTGGACTACTCAGCAATGAAAAGGAACCAACTAATGATGCAGGACACAACCTGGGTGAATTATGCTGAGTGAAAAAAGCCAATCCCAAAAGGTTGCATATTGTATGATTTCATGTATATAGCATTCTTGAAATGACAAAAACTATAGAAATGAGGAACAGACTAGTGGTTGCCACTAAGCAGGGGAGGGGGGCTTAAGGAGGGAGTGGGAGTGGGAGGGAAGTGGGTGTGTATATAAAAGGTCACCATGAGGTGATAGAAATTGTTCTGGATCTTGACTGTATCAATGTCAGTATCCTGGTTGTGATATTATACTATAGTTTTGCGAGATGTTACCCTTGGTGGAAACTGGGTAGAGGGTACATGGTGTCTTTTGGTAAGGGGTGCACAGTATCTCTTGGTATTATTTCTTGTAACAATTATTTCAAAATAAAAGGTTTAATTAAAAAAAGAAAGAAATTATGAATTCCCTAGAACTCCTTTGGACTGTGAACTCCATGAGTGAAGGATATCTGTATTTCCCCAGCAGCCAGTGTGTGGCTTACCTTGAGTGAGAGAGGCTGAACCTTTAATGTAACCGTATTAAACACCCGTAACTAATACCAAAACCTGTTGCCCTCAAATCTATTCCAATTCATAGCGACCCTATAGGACAGAGTAGAACTGCCCCCATAGTGTTTCCAAGGAGCAGCTGGTGGATTTGAACTGCAGACCTTTTGGTTAGCAGCTGAGCTCTTACCCACTGTGCCACCAGGGCTCCCATAACTGATAGTACAGCCCAAAATGAAGGATATCTCTCTGCTGACCTGTTTATTCAAAAGCATTTATTGAGCATCTACTTTATGCTAGTCATTGTTCTAAGTGTGAGAAATACAGCAGTGAACAAAATCGGGGAAAATTTCTGCTTTCACAGAGCTTACATTTTAATTGGGGCAGAAGACAATAAACAGTACATAAATTTTATAATATGTTAGGAGGTGATATTGTATTATAAAACTAGGAGGTTATATTATAATTCGTTAGGATGTGATAGGAGCCCTGGTGGCACAGTGGTTAAGAGATATGGTTGTTAACCAAAAGGCTGCCAGTTCGAATCCACCAGCTGCTCCTGGTCGCTATGAGTTGGAATCCACTTGACAGCAATGGGTATAGGAGAAGATAAATACTATGGAAAAAATTAAAAAGCAGTGTTTAGGGGTTGAGCATAGGGATGGGTTGCAATTTTAAAGAGGATTTGAAGACCAAGGGACAGTGTCATTTGAGCAGTGTCATTTGAAGGAAGTAGGGGAGAAAACCATGGAGCTGCATGGGGGCAGAGAGTTCCAGAGAGAAGACATGTGGAAGCATGTCTAACATGTTCAAGTACTAGCAAGGAGGTGAAGCCAGTGTTGGTGGAACACGAGTGTGTGAGAGAGACAGTAGTTTGATGATAAAATCAGAGGGACAATGAGAGTGTAGAACACGGAGAGCCTTTTAGGGTGTTGTAAAGTCTACTTTGAGTGAAATGGGGAGTCATGGAGGATTTAGAGTGGAAGAGTGACATGACCTGAACAATATTTTAAAAGGATCACTCTGGCTGCTGTGTTGAGTAGCAGAGCAAAGGTAAAGTAGGGAAGAGTACTTTGGAAGCTATTTAAGTACTCCAGACAAGAAGTGACGGTGATTTGGACCAGGGTAGTAGCAGTAGAGTGGTGAGAAGTGCTCCAGTTGTGTTTAGATTTTGAAGGTAGAGCCAACAGGATTTCCTGCCAGATTGGATGCGGGGTATGAAGGAAAGAGGGATGACTGTGAGGCTTTAAGGCTGAGGAACCGGACAAATGGTGTTGCCATTAACTGAGATGGAAAAAACTGCGGGAGGGGCAGCTTTGGGAGGAAATTGAGGAGTGCAGTATGGCATGTTCAGTTTGAGACATTGGAGTGGAGATGTTGACTAGACAGTTGAATATTTGAGTATGAGGTTTAGAGGAGAGAATCCAGATTTTCTGGAGCCATAGAGGCTAGATGAACCCCTAAAACTATTGCCCTAAGATAATCTTTAAACCTTAAACCAAAACTACCCCCTGAAATCCTCTTCAAACCAAACAATAGTTTAGAGAATTAGAATTAGAATTAGAGAATGTCTGCCCTGAGCATTGTGCTCTTTTAAAGAGCTGTCTATACTGGATCAAGTTGGCAATAACAACTCAAAAGATTAGATAGGAACCTTAGAGGGCAGTGAGTTTATTATGATAATAGTGAAGGAACAACTCAGAAAAGGAGGGTGAGAATGGTTGCACAACTTGAAAAATGTAATCAATGTCACTGAATTATACATGTAGAAATTGTTGAATTGGTGCATGTTCTGCTGTATATATTTTCAGTTAACAACAACAACAAAAATATTTTTAAATTAGAAGTTGTCAGCATTTGTATGGTGTTTAAGGCCATGAAACTAAATGAGATCTTCAAGGGAGAAATATAGTGAGAAACCCAAAGATTGAGCCCTGGGGACAACCCTTTAGAGTTTTAGAGATTGGGAAGAGGGAGAGCAACCAGCAGAGGCTGAGGTGTGGCCGCTGGGAGAGAAGAAAACCAAGCCTGTAGGGTCGTGGAAGCCAGAGTGAATAAGGTGTTTCCTGGGGGAGGGATGATCAAATGATCTCCTGTGTATAGGTCTAGTAAGATAAAGACTGAGAATGGACTGTTGAATTTAGCAAAGTGAAGTGGACTGATGACCTCCACACAGCAGAGAGGAAGAATTTTGGCTGTTAAGCTACTCAATGGCTCATTAAACCAAAAAAAAAAAAAAAAAACCTGTTGCCTGGAGTCGATCCGGACTCGTAGTGAGCCTATAGGACAGAGTAGAACTGCTGCCTAGGGTTTCCAAGGAGTGGCTCGGGGATCCGAGCTGTCAACTGTTTGGTTAGCAACCGAACGCTTAACCACTGCGTCACCAGGGCTCCAAATGGCTCATTATAAGGGCAAAACTAAGTTTTAAAAGATTTGTTTTAAAATGCTATTTATCACTTATTTCTGATCTAAGAACTAGTTTGTTTTAGTCATCATCTACGACTTGATTTTCATTGTAGACCCTTTAGTACATGTTTCTTACACGCCTTTCCTAATCAAGCCTTAGCCATTGCAGTTAAAGAAACCATTGTCCCCTTATAGAGGTCTTCTTCTCATCATTGGAAGGACAGGAGAAAAGTCAATTGTCACTGAATTATCCAACTAAATACAATTTTTGAAGAAGACCAAATCTTTAAAATTATATATATATCCTCATTCAGGAAAACCATTCTGTCTCTCATATAGTAATAATTGAATATAATTTTCCTTGAAGGCACATGTAAGTAATTTCCCTGCTAAAACCCAGCATTTTTGATAACTCTGCAGAACTGATATGGACAAAACCTTTAATACTGGAAGGTTCTGTGGTGCAGTGTATTTAATAACTGTGACAACTCAAGAATTTTAAGCAGACTCGCCTCCTTGTCTGGGATCTGCCGGCACCAGCGTGTCTCCACTGGCCAGCCCTGAAAAGTACTGTTTCAGCCAAAGCTGTGCTAATTAATGATGGTCGACCAAATTTTAACAGGATATTTTTAAGTCTTAATAGTCTCAGGTTCTTAAAAAATAAAAACTTTCCCCCATTCCTTTCAAAAGCTGCCACTCTAAAATATGTGGCAAATTTAAAAAAAGAAAAACAGAAAAGGAAGGTCTGAAATTGCTTCACAGCCTTGATGAAACAAAGACTGACGGTTGGCGCGGCTGCAGGGAGCTCTGCGCTGCCTTTGTATGATTCCAGAGGTGGATTGATGGCTGGAAGATAGATGGGTGCCAGATGCAGTTTGACATAGATTCAGGCAGCTGCTCCTGGGCTAGGTTTCATGAGCTGGTAAGTGCGCCAGCAGAAGCAGCAGAGCGAGGCCCCAAATGCCAAAATGACAGTGAGAGCAGTGGAACAATACAATATTCACTAAGTGATCTTAATCTCGGAGATTAAATGTCACCCAATCAGTTTCCAGGTTTTAAAAACCAACGCGGCATATGAAGTTGTTAGGGGGCCCAAGTCTTCCTTCAACCATTGGGGGAAAAGGTTTTACATTTTGGGGGGGGAGGGGGGTTGGTTAGTTTTAAAGCAAAAAAAAAAAAATTGTAAACCCATGTCAGTAATACACGATTAAGAATCATGTCAGCCTCCCCAAGACACATACCACAGTCACAGAAATGTCTTCATTATTGCAAACAGACAAATATTCCTCAACAAATGGTACTAATGTCTTTCTGTTCATATGTGTCTGTCTGTCTGTCTCATCTATCTGTCTATCTACCTACCTACCACCTACCTGCCTACCTACTTTCCAAGACGCCAAATAACATTTATAAAGGACAAATTAACATGGGTAATGTTTCAGAATGCATGTTTAGAAGTATGTACTGACATCCTTTTTTTGTTTTGTTACAGATCCCCATGTAAATAAAACTTGGATCTCTTTCTTGTAATAACATGTGAACTTAGGCCTGATGTGTTTGAAAAACAGCAGCTGGGATGGCATCAGCAATTGGAAGCCCTGAGTTCCAGTGCCGGCTCTGTCACTAGTCTCTATGACCTTGAGCATTAATTAACTGCTCTGGGCCTCAGTTTCTTCATACAAAATGAACAGCTTGGATTAGCTCTCCAGGCCTCTTCCAGCTTTTAAAGTTCTCCCTACCCTGCCACTACCATACCCAGTCTTCTTCAAAGAAAAAAAGTCTCAAAAAAAGAGAGCATATTTCTTTGGTTTTGAGACCTTATGATCTGCATAGCTAGTGGTGAATATATAGCCAAACACAGAATTGTGAATTTAAAAACAATATGGTCCTATAAAGAATTTTTGCTCTTATAACTTGTGGGGTCATAAGTAAGTATGAAACTGACTCCTCAACTCCCCCTATTTTTTTCAACTTACATGTTTTCTCTACTGAGAAAGGGAACCTTTATTTAGTATATTATTTAAACTCACTAAACTTATCTTTGCTTTTCTGAAAAGAGTGTAATGATCTAATTCATCAGTGATGCAGCCATTTCATTTGGGGTAATTTTGTTGTTGTTAGAATCTAAGACAAAGTAAATAATTGATTGGACACGTACATATTTGAAATCTATAAATTTAACCAGTCTCTAGCTTTTCTTAGTCTTAGGAAGCTAATACATCACTTTTAATAGCTCTGGTAGGCAACACAGTATTTTTTTTTTTTTTCTCCAAATGTGTGTTCAGCTCTCTTAATAACAATGGGAGTTGCATATGTGCTCAGAGAAGAACAGCTTCCATTGAGTTTTAGTATTTTTAGTATTTTGCCTAGTAATAACGTTGTAATACTACCTTTTTTTTCAAGTTTACAGAAAGGTTAAAGATTTGGAAATAAGAGCTCTTTGGGTTAGAAACTGGGTATGCTCAAGCGCAGATTATAATGTTAATTAATGGCTAGAATATACCCTACTGAGTTTGAATGTGTTCTGGGCTTGAATATGTTGCATACATGTTCTTTGAAAGTTTAATTTCTTTGGGGCAAAGCTCCCCATCTGTGAACTTACATTTGAATTAAAGGAATAATATCTTAAGTGACATGGCTTTGTTGGTGTTAGTTGCTGTTGAGTCGATTCCAACTCATGGCGACCCTACGTGTGCAGAATAGAACTGTTCCATAGGGTTTTCCAGGCTGTGTCCTTTCAGAAGCAGATTGCCAGGGCTGCCTTCTGAGGCTCCTCTGGGTGGGTTTGAACCTCCAACTCTTCCGCTAGTAGTTGACCACTTAACCGTTGCCGCCACCCAGGGACTCGGCTTGGCTCTAGTTCATCTCAGTCTTTGGGAGTTGTTTCAGAGTGACCAAAGCTTCCCCTCGCTCACCCTTCCCTCATTTTCTCCCTCCCCTCCTTATTTGGTCTAGCACTGACACTTTGACTGTGTTGACCTAGATATTGAGACCTTTTTTTCTGTTTCAGTGTACCTACTACTCACAGAGCTATGCTTGCAGACCTCTTTGATAGAAGATGGGGACTGGGTTAGTGATGAGTCTGTTATTAGCACACTCAGTTTTGGTGAATCTAAGTAGATTCAGGTTGCATTTCTCTTGAACAGCCTTTAAAAGCCTATATAACTTTTCTTAATCCCTGAATTTACATAATTTCTCTGACCCGCTTCATGTTAGTTCCAACCAGGGATCTGGTCCTCCTCAGTCTTAAAGAGGTGTTGTGAGAAGACAGTGAGCGTGGTGGAAAAAGCATAGGATTTGAAGTCCTTCATCCCCAAAGTTGCTTCATGGCCCAGTGAGAGCCAGGTCTTCCTCACGGGGTTGCTGGGAGGATTAAATGAGGTAGTAGTGTATGTAACAAATCTAGCATAGTACTTGGCACAAGAGTCCATTTTATATTTGTTTCTTCCCTTTCCTTTATGCAAATATTCTCAGGAAAAGTTCTCATTTAATCTTGTGAGAAAAGTTAGTATGTGTAGAAAGCATATGGACATTCTCAGAGAAAAGTCTTATACGAATGAGTCCAAGATGCCATTGTGGTTATTACTTTAAGTTACCAACCAGTACAAAGTCTTTCAACTGTTAATAATAACTTGACATTTTAATTCATTTTTTCCAGAATAAAATAATAAATTGTAGTCACAGTCTCTCACCATTTACAGTAAATTCTATTATTTATGCTGTATCTACTCCCCCAGCTTCCCATTTTGCGTTAAGGTAACCCTGATTTTATTTGGGGGTAGCCATGTGCTAAGCTAAAATACTTGATGTCCTGGGCCCTTGTAGCTGAGGTGGCTACATTCTGCATCTATTCTGGCCTGTGAAATACAGGTAAAGGTCTATGGATAGGATATCCTTTCTTTAATAAAAAGACAAAGGCTAGACTTTTGACTTTACTCTTACCTGGAATGTGGATGAAATATATGGTGAGCAGAACCTCGTGTGACCCTGAGGACAATGAGTATGGTAGAGCCAGGTACCTCTGAGTGATCTTACCAGTCTTGGTCTGTGTAACCCCAGACTTCTAATTTGTTTGTTTGTTTTTCAGGCTTCCAATTTTATGACAAAAAATAAACCCTTAGTCATTTAAGCCCCTGGTAGGCAGTATTTCTTTATTCACAGACAAATATAAATTTAGATACCCCATTCAAGACCCATAATCCATTAACCTGGTGTTAGGAATATGGGCCAAAGGAGATATTGGTGCCCATACATAGCACCAATATCTTTGAGAGCAACTCAGAGCCTGGGATTATAGCTGCACAGTGGTATAACAGGAACTAAGGAAAGATGGGTATATTTACTCCAAATGAGGCTTCAAGCTCACTACATTTTTTGTGTACATTCTCTCTTCTGTGAGTTCACTTGCCAAACATTACTGGCATTTTTTAGGTGGAAAAAGAAAGTATTGTAGCCAAATTACAGCAATGAAAGTAGGAAGAGTCATGCTAGTTGCTTTCATTCTGTAGCTACTTTCTAGTAGCTGATCTTTCTTGGTCTTGTGTTTCGTTGTACACACATTTTCCCATCATAATATACTTATAGCAGAAGTTCAAGGAGGAGGGGATCACAAGTAACTAACAATCCAGAGGTTTGACACTATCTTAGTTATTTGTGAGAGAATCTTTTCGTAAGCTTAGCCTGGGGCCTGTCACTGTGGACATTCAGTAAATGTTAGGCAAAGAAGAAAAAGTGGGGTTGGTTTTATATTAAATTTCAGGGACAGAGGTACATTTTGAATGCCAGTCAAATGATGAGATTTATTCAATAACAATGTCTTTCTCCTGTACTCCAGTCTGACCTAATGCTTTAAGTGAGTGGCACTCCATCTAATCTCTGGTGTGCTGTAAAGTGTATCACAGACCCTTACATAAGATTCATTGCAGTTGGCAGAGCTGGGGCTGCTGGGGATTAGCAAGGGAGCTTGTCTTCCAACACCAGTGACCACCGGCAAGGTATTGAGTTTAATGAGCATTCTATGATTAAGTAATTCTTCGTCACAAAAATAGCTACCATTTGGGAATCATTTTCTGTGTTAAAGGCTGTGCTGACTTCTTTACGTGCACGATCTCATTTAATCCTCATGAAACCACCATGCCACAGGTGATGCTTCTGTCCCCTTTCTGCAGATGAGGAAATTGAGGCTTATGCCAGTAGTCCAGGATCAAATAGCCAACACATAACTGTGAAATGCTGGCCATCCCAGGACCATTTGACTCCAAAGTCAACCTTCTCAGGCATGCCAGAAAATGTTGACTATAGTTTATTAACCAAACCCACTGCCGTCGAATTGATTCTGACTCATAGCAACCCTATAGTACAGAGCAGAACTGCCCCATAGGGTTTCCAAGGATTCGAACTGACGGCCTTTTGGTTTGCAACCGAGAATCTCAAAATACTCTGTATTTTGTACTTTGGTTTCTCTGCAAAAGAACCAAGAGGTAACGGTATAAAAGTGGCCAAACATGTAGTGAAGATTTGTATTACTGTTAACATAGAAAAGATGGTTTCTGACTAAGCATGCGTTTATGTAATCCTTTTGATTTACTTCGGTTTTACCGCATGCTTCTCCCTCAGGTAGGAGGGTGGACCGGAGGTGGAAGAATACACTTTGCTGGAGTCGCATGCAGCGTGTGGTGGGGGCAGAAGAGAGTGACTGTACACTGCACGGAGCGAAGCGTCACCCCTGACAGGTACATCACTGAGCTGCATGGCAGCCTGGGATGAGTCACGGCATTCTGTGTGTGTCATCAGCGCTTGTGGGTTGAAATAGCACGGAAACGTAGTAGTTTGCTAAAAATATAAATAAAAGTAAAATGAACCACTGGAGTAACTGCAGTATTTCATCTAGAAACCAAATGCTCGTGAGATTTGTACACTTTGAGGCTTTTTCTCCCCATTTTTAGAGCTAATACTTTTGTTTACTAGCTAAGACCATCCTAGCATTTTCTATTGAAGTGTTTGAGATTTAGTCATAAAATTTCACTCTAAGCTAAAGGTGTTTATAGGAACTTAGCCAGTGTGTGGGCATACTAAGAAGAAAAAGATAAGACATTAAAAAAAAGATATATTAATTTTTTTCTGATTTGTGCTACTTTATAAATAGACAAATCGCCATACCTAAAAGTTCCCATCTGAGTTTCTTTACAGAAATGTCCTTTGGCAAAGAGTCTGCCTAAGAATGGTTAAGTGAAGTGATATTTACTAAGTAATACAAATCTGAACATGAAAACTGAATCTTGAGTCAGGTCTGGGTTCCAGGCTGGGTCACCCCTTGGTCATGTGGCATCTTGAGAACGTTTTCTCTGCGCCTCAGTTCTTCACGTGTATAGAGGAGTAGTAGCCAGCTCTCAGGGCTCTTGTGGGGAGCAAGTGTTGTTGCGTGCCATCGAGTGGATTCCAACTCATAGCAACCCTAAAAGACAGACTAGAACTGCCCCATAGTGTTTCCTTGGGTGTAATCTTTATGGGAGCAGATTGCCAAGTCTTTTCTCCCAAGGAGCAGCAGCTGGTAGGTTCCAATCGCCAACCTTTTGGTTAGCAGCTGAGCACTTAACCATTGCACCACCAGGGTTCCTTGTAAAATGCTATACACTTTTAAAAAAGTAATTATACAAATTTAAAGGTGTGGTATTGTTATCAGATATTCCTCAGGCGGTAGATGGATTGATTTATCATCACCCTTCATCCAGGACGGTGATGATGTCGATTTCAGTCTCCTAAACAACACAGATTTATTGAGCTCTTATGATGTGTGAGAACTTCCCTCCACATCAGCAGAACTTATGTGTAAATTTACAACAGCTATCTTTATACTGGGAGAAAGATGTGGCAGTCTGCTTCTGTGAAGATTACAGCCTTGGAAACCCTGTGGGGGCAGTCCTACCCTGTCCTATAGGGTCATTATGAGTCAAAATTGACTTGACAGCAGTGGGTGTTGGATATTGTTTATACAGTGACATATCATTCATAGGACATGATATGCTAGCGTGTAGCATTCTGTACACGTGACTTTTGTAGGCACCTGAAGTTTACCTCTTTAAGCAGTCAAACATGTTTAATTTGAGCTTGTTCGATATAAATCTGTCCCTATCTGATCATTGTTGTTGATGTTATTATTATATTTTTCCACAGAGAGCACTGAGCATAGTAATACCTTTTGTTTATGATTCAGGGTAATTTAGATTATTTAGCTGTTCGATTGAAATACAGAGTCCTCTAGGGCTAGTGAAGTGCATGTTGCTATTTCCCCTACTTTAAATGATCCCAGATTACTAAATTTCTAAAATTCTTGTATCAACATCTTCTAATCCTCTCCCCTGCTTCTAATTATGAATTGTCTGGTGGTTTTTTTTTTTTTTTTTTTTTGCTAATGTCATTGTGCTGGCCTCTTTTAATCCACTTGTCCCTCTAAATTCCCATTTATAATCTGTGATTTGGGAAAGAGCCAAATATATTAACATTATCTTTAAATTAAGATTAAATCAGCATTTAGGGAATACTTGCTAATGCAGGAGGTGTCATGCATGGACTTTGTGATTCCTTCTTTTTTTCTTCAAGGACTTTTTGCTTACTTTATAAATTCAGTGGATCTTAACCAGGGATTGTAGCTTGATCTCTTGGGGAGGTTTATTCAACCATACATGCCTGGTTCCTATACCTGAATATCCTGATCCCATAGGTCTGGGGCAATATCCACCAAAAACCAAACCAAACCCAGTGCTGTCGAGTTGATCCCGATGCATGACCACCCTGTAGGACAGAGTAGAACTGCCCCCTAGGATTTCCAAGGCTGTGATCTTTACAGAAGCAGACTGCCCCATCTTTCTCCCTTGGAGCAGCTGGTGGGTTCGAACTGCCGACCTTTTGCTTGGCAGCCACGTGCTTTAACCACTGCTACACCAGGGACCCAAGTATGTATAATTTAGCAAAAGGTCTCAGATGATTTTAACATGAACAGCTGTCTCCTATCCTAGCCCCCATCCTCCTACCTGCTCCCACTGAGAACCACTGGGTTAAGTTTTGATGACCAATAAGTGGTTTATTAAGACGCTTGCACCTGCAGGTTGCAGAAAAGTCAACAAACAGTATCTGAAACCTGTGATTCTCAACGGCTCCATAATCAACTGGTGTGGTAGTGAGAATAATGTCCCCCCCCACCCCCACCCCATGTTACCTTACATGGTAAAAGGAACTTTGTACATGTGATTTAATTAAGGATCTTGAGATGGGGAGATTATCCTGGATTATCCTGGTGGGCTCAGTGCAGTCATGAAGATCCTTCGAGAGGCAAGAAGGTCAAAGGCAGAAAAAGAAGGAGATGTGACGACGGAAGCAGAGGTTGGAATGATGTGCTTTGAAAATGGAGGAAGGGGCCAGGAGCCAAGGAATGCAGGTGGCCTCTAGAAGCTGGAAAGACAAGGAAAAACACAGACTCTCCCTGGAAGCCTTCAGAAGGAACTCAGCTCTGCCAACACCTTGATTTCAGACTTCTGACCAGAACTGTAAGAGAATAAATTTGTGTTGTTTTAAGCCACTAACTTTATGGTAATTTGTTACAGTAGAAATAGGAAACATAACAGCTGGGAAGTATCAAATGCAGATTCTTAGTACTGCCTCCTCCGAGATAATGTTTAGAAGAGGAAGGTGGGGTCCCGGGCTCTGTGTTTTAAGCAAGCCCCTAAGGGATTCCGTGGCCTATGGGCCTTGGACTACACTTTCAGAGTTAAAAACATAGCCATAAGGACATTTATTGTTTCCCTCAGAAGTCTGGAGGTGGGTGGTGTCATCGAGGATCCAGGCTCCACCTTAACCTTCGTCTGACCACCTTCAGTGTGTTGGATTTTTCATCCTCCGCCTTGTTGTGTCATGGTCACAAGATGGTTGCCACAGTTCCAGGCATCACGTCCTCACGCAGCCAGGAAGGGAAGAGAGACCTCTCCCTGCATGTCTGTGTAGCCTTCACTTTTGATCAAGGAGGGAAGTCTTTCTCAGATCTCCAGCTGACTTCCCCTTACATCTAACTAACCAGAACTACATCACCTGGCTACCTCCAGCTGCATAGAAGGCTGGACAGCAAGAAACATTGGGTAATATCTCAAAACAGTATCCTGTTAACTCCTTCCCACCCCCAGGAAACATTTGCATCTCCTCAAACAACACTTACCTCGCGTCTAGCCGTTCCCACCCTTCTCCAGGATGGTCATTTAGTGCCAGGCCCCTATATCTTTTCAGCTCAGCTCATGTACCACCAAAGACACTTTGAAAAAATGCATTATCCTATTTAATCTTTGTAACACTTCGGGGTGGGTCATCTTCTCCCCTTTTTTACAGTTACGATTCAGAGATTGGGAGGTGTACCTAAGGTCCCATAGCTCACAGGTGGCACGTCTGCCTTAATCATAAAGCTCGAACTCTTACCCATTACGCCAACCCAGTGCTTCTCAATTGTTTAGTGTTGGTGGTACATTTTCAAATATTAGAATTTTTGGCACACTTGAAAAGATGAAAAACGCAAAGCAACACTAAAGAAATCATCAGTAATTAGAACCCAATTACCATCTTTGATCACTGGAGGGTTTTGAGAGAGCAAGGACATGATCAGACTTTTAACAGGATCATTAGTCTCTGTATTGAGAATATACAGTAAGGGTCAAGGGTATTGCAGTAATTGCTTCCCATGTTGCTCTGAGTAAAAACCAAAGTTGGTCTTAAGGTCCTGCAGGACCTGCCCCCAACCTCATCTCCTTCCACTCTCTACCTCACGCACCCCTCTCAGCCATATTGGCATCCTCCAGCCCACAGGCATGCTGCCCACTCCAGACCTGCTTGCATTTGTTCTCCTCTGCCTGGTAGCTGTGTGGCCTGTGTCCTCACCACCTTCAGGACTTTACTCCAATGTCTTCTCAGGGAAGTTTTCCTTGACCATCTCTTTAAAATTTTACCCCCACCCCTCATATACATACCCAAGCACATATTCCCCATCTTCCTTTGCTGCTTTCTAATATACTTACTAATACAGAATTTACTATATTAATTGCTAATATACTATAGAATTTACTAATTTATACTATTTTTCTCTCTGCCCTCCTTCCCCCACCCCTCAACCACTACCAGAATGTAAGATCTGTGAGAACAGGGATTTCGGTGTATTTAATTCACTGCTTCATTCCCAGCTCCTAGAACCTGGAACACCGTAGGCATTCACTAAATATTCGTCAGATGAATACATTCTTTGTACACAGTGCTGATTAGCTCTATAGGGGTAAAGCCCTAAAAATGAAATTATCTCATTACAGGATATGGACATTTTAAAGGTTCTTGATAAACATTCCCAAAACTCTGTCCTTCCCCAAAGTTGAATCAGTTTGCTAAACTCCCATCAGTAGACAGGAGACAAGCCAGTCCACTGTAACCCTCGCATTTTTGTTGTTGACCAAAAACCAAATCAAACCGGTTGCCGTCGAGTTGATTCCGACTCATAGTGACCCTATAGGACAGGGTAGAACTGCCCAATAGGGTTTCCAAGGCTGTAAATCTTGATGGAAGCAGACTGCCATGTCTTTCTACCGTGGAGCAGTTGGTGGGCTTGAACCATGAAACCTTTTGGTTAGCAGCTGAGCGCTTAACTACTGCGCATTAATTGCTGTTGCATTGTCTCTGACTTATGGCAGCCCCATGTACAGCATAACAAAGTGGTGCCCAGGCTTGCACCATCTTCATGATGGTTGGCATTTTATGTCCACTGTTGTGGCCACTGTGTATATTGAGTGCCTTCCAACCTAGGGGACTAATCTCCAGCACAGACAATATCCTGTTGTGATCCGTAGTGTCGCTGACTAATTTTCAGAAGTAGATTGCCAGGCTTTTCTTCCTAGTCTGTCTTAGTCTGAAAGTTCTACTGAAACCTGTTCACCATGGTTGACCTTACTGGTATTTGAAATACTGATGGCATAGCTTCCAGGATCACAGCAACACACAAGCCACCACGGTATGACACAGTGACAGATGGGTAGTGATTCACATTGTTAGCAGTTTTAATTCATCTTTAGCCAGTTTGGCATGTGAAAATTATATTTCTTTTTAATTTGTATTACTTTGATTAGGTGAATTTGTATTTGTTTTTCCATGTATTTATTCCTGTGGAAACCATCAGCTTGTATCCTTTGCCCATTTTTCTAGTGCTTTCTAATTTAGTATGGTGTTTTCCTAATTGATTCATAAGATCGCTTTAGGTTGTAAGGTTACTCTTTTTTATCTGTGTTGCATGTATTTTTCCTAGTTTTTCTTTTAATTTTGCTTATGATGTTCTTTTATATATTGTTTGCTTTTTAATGCAGTCAATTTTTTCTTTATGGTTCTCTTGTTTTATGTTTGGAAAGGTCTTGTCTACTTCTAAGATCAAGTATTCACCTGTAATTTATTTTAGTTCTCTTATTAATTACTCTTAATTAGTTATTCTTAATTAAGTGTCTTTTAATTAAAGAGCTTCTTCAGTTAATCTCTGTTTTATCATATTGTGTGAGGCAAGAATCTAACATCCACTTCCCCCTGTAAATTGTAAACTATATTGCATACACCTTCCTTTTCCCACTGTCTTAAGCTGGGTTCTCTAGAGAAGCAAAACCACTAAAGCGTATAAATATATACAGAGAGAGATTTATATCAAGGAAACGGCTCACGCGATTGTAGGGGCTGGAATGTCCCAAGTCCATGGGTCAGGATAGAGGCTTCTCCCGATTCACATAGCTGCAGGGGCTGGTGAACCCAAGATTGACAGGTTGGAGAGCAGGGCTCTTGCTCACAGGCTGTGAAGATCGACAGATTCCAAGATTGGCAGGCAAGACCCCAAGGCTTCTTCTGATTCACGTAGCTGAGGGGGTTGATGACCCCAAGATGGGCAGGTCAGAGAGTGGTGCTCCCGCTCGCAGGCTGTGAAGATCAATGAATCCCAAGATCGGCAGATAAGCTGATAGCTCAAGTCCAAGAACCAGAGGTCAGATGAACAGGAGGTAGCCGCAGGATCCAGAGCAAGCAAAAAGCCAGAACGTCTGCTTATATTTGGATGCAAGCCACATTCCCAACGAAACTCCCTTTCAACTGATTGGCTACTCATAGCAGATCCCATAATGGGAGTGATCACATATAAACACTGTGAATCATGGCCCAGCCAAGTTGATACACAATCTTAACCATCATACCCACTAACTGGAAATGACATCTTTATCGTATACTAAGCCTTTATCTGTGGGGGCAGTGGTGGTTCAGTGGCAAAATTCTCACCTTTCATGTAGGAGACCAAGGTTCGATTCACAGCTAGTGCACCTCATGCATAGCTATCACCCGTCTGTCATTGGAGGCTTTGCATGTAGCTTTGATGCTGAACAGGTTTCAGTGGAGCTTCCAGACTAAGACAGACCAGGAAGAAAGGCCTGATGATCTATTTCCCATCCACAGTCCATCATGGGGATGGTGCAGGACCAGGCATCTTTCATTCCACTGTGCATGGGGTCACCGTGAGCTGGGGGCCAACTTGACAGCAGCTAAGAACAACAATAAATCTTCATTTATACTAAGGTCTGGTTTAGATTTTTCAGTTCAGGTTCATTTATATTTGTCTTTTGCCAGAACCCAACTTTGTTAATTACTGCAGCTTTTTAATATGTTTAATCTCTTCTTTTAAGCTTTTTTTCCTCACTGATGATTATTCTAAATAAATTTTGGGATCATTTTGTCAAGTTCAGGAAAGTTGTGGAGTTAACTTCCAAAAATGAAAATCAGATCATGCCACTCCCCCATGAAGAATCTTCTCATGATTCCTCACGACCTTCAGAATATAAAGGCCAGACTCCTTGATGTGGCATGTGCCAACTTCCTAGACCTGCCCTAGCCAAAGTCTAGTCTTATGGATAGCTATGCCTGCAACTTACACTCCACATCTACACCCGTATCACATGCTGGTTCTCACCTCCCTGCCTTCTCTCATGCTATTCCATCTGCCTTTAAGGACCTTAACCTACCCCATATCTTCTTTCTTCACTTGATTAACTACCTTTTACCCTTAAATCCATCACCACTTCTCTGACCACTTCCACCCCAGCCAGGCTCTGTGGCCACTCGTGTGTCATGTCACCACGTGCATGCCCCTGTCGCCACGTAGCCCACTGCATTGCAGCATAAGTTTGTCTTCCCTGTGAGCTGGATGAGAGCATCCCTTTTTCATCTCTGTATTTCCCTTACCTGGTATGCTACCTGGCATACAGTAGATGATGTGAAGGATGGATCAGAGGATAACGTTCAAGACTGGAAGTAGGGAGAAAGATTATTGCCATAATCAAAGCAAAAGATAATTAGGGTCTAGACGAGGGCAGTGGTGGGAGAAATAGAGAGGAGGGGACATACTTGAAAGATATTTGAGAGGTAAAATTGACAGGACTTTGTGTCTTGTTGAATGTGAGAGCAAGGGAGAGAGAAGATACTTTGAATTTTAGATTTCCAGTGTAGACACCCAGGTGAATGTTGGTACCTTAGTCATATTTGGACATTCAGGAGGACAGACGGACATTAGGACAATTTTTGATGAGCTGTGAGTTGGAGATGCCTTATGATATCCAGTGAAGATGTCTAATAGATTATATACTTTTATTATTCAAACCAGGAATATTTTGAGAGTGCAAGGGGTGTGTAATATAGTAGCATCAGACTTGTCTACATTCACAAAGTGGGATGAAAACCACCATCAGCCCAAAGCTGATTCCTGTGAGGTGGAGGTCAAATATACGTCCTCTCTCCAACTTTTTTTTACCAGTTCTGACACCAGCTGTCCCCTCCATGGTACTCTCTACTTCTCTGCTGGGCTCTGCAGTGGCCACACAGAACTCACCGACCATACTCACAGTTATGGGGTTTATTAGGGAAGTAACAGGCTAGCACTCAGGATCAGCATCAACTTGGAAGTAATGAGAACAACTCAGGAAATAGGATACAGTTCGTCAATCAGGACAACTTCCAACCAAGATAGCTCTTACCTCCTTCTCAGTCATGCTGGCAGGCAGCCCACACTTCCCAGCCAGTCTAGCCTCCTCTTAGCCAGGCTAACCTCCTCTCAGCTGTGCCAGACAGCAGCCTCTGCTGCCAGGCCCCTCTCGGCCTCCACCCGGCTCAGGCAAGTATTACAACTCTTTAGCTCTGCCAACAAGTACTTGGAGGCACCTGACTCTGCCAGCAGTCATCCTGCCCGAAGGTGCTCAGCTCTCTCGCTCCATGGGTCGGCAAGCCCACTGCAGTCGCCTCACTCTGTGGACTGGGAAGCCCACCACAGCCATCTTGTGCCAGTCTCCCAGTTCCCACCACTCGTACTGCTGCGCCATCTCTCACCATCTTCAGTGTTACAGCTTTCTCTCTGTCTCCTGTACCTAGGAGGTTCTCAGTGCAGGGACCCCAGGTCCGAAAGATGTGCTCTGCTCCAGGCTCTTCTTCTGGATGGTCGTGACGTCCCCCTCAACCTCTGTGGGGTTGGCCCTTTTATAAGCCTACTCCTCTCACCAAGACCATGAGCTGACCAATCACTTAGATAGACCACAGTCTAGTAGTTTGTATAGCAATTGACCAGTCCCAACAAGGGTTTTACACGCCTTATTGGTGTAGTAAACTGTCCAGTCCCTGCAAGGTCTTGACCTAGCAAATCATCTTGGCAGAACTACAAACCCAGCGCCAGAAAGGCCCTGTATAAAGAGAAACCCATTGCACTGCAGGGTGCTATTAACAATTATGCCAAGACAACCAGTATAAACCAGGAACGTCCCAGATAAGCTGGGATGTATGGTCTGCCTACATGTAAGGGTCAGACCTGCAGCTCAGAGAGGAAGATTAATGCCCTGTGAGTCATTTGAATATAGGTGCCCTGAGAGCAGGCAAGGTTACCCAGGGAGAGTTTATAGGGTGAGAAGAAGAGAAGAGGGGGCAAAGACAAATCATAGAGAACACGTGCATTTAGACAGTGATTATCAGCTGGGAAATATTTCAGAACACTTATGCCCCCAAGTTTTCCTGAAGATTCAGCTATCCTGCCCAACCATCCCCACCCTTTATCCACTCCCATTCCCCTGCCAGGCTCCAAGTTGCAACAGAAGGTGATTTTTAAAAAGCTGAGAACTATAGGTTTATAGGGAGGGCGGAGGAAGAGGAGCCAGTAAAGGAAAGGAAAGTAAGAGTGGCCAGAGAGATAAGCACCAGGAGACTATAGTCTGAGCAAAGTTACCGAAGAAACAGAGGAAGAAGGAGGTGGTCAGTAATGTCAAATGTTACCAAATGCTGAGGCTAAGTAACACAAGGAACTGAGACGTGTCCACTGGCCATGGCAGTTAAGGTGGATTGGCACACTTTTCTGGGGTGGCCAGTACAGTTGTCTGCAGAAGCCAGGAAGCAGGAAGAAGAAAGCTGTAAAGGATAAAGACAGGCATTCCTGCTGCATTGGAGTGGGGGAGGATCGTTTCCCCTTTTAAAAGCAAGGATAGGGCTTTGGGTCTGTAATTTATTGGCTGCAGAAAGGAGCCAGTAGAGAGGGCAAGGCGGAAGGTACAAGAGAGGGAAGAGATACCAGTCTGCAGTCATACAGAAGCCATTTTGCTCAGGTCCAGTCCTTGGTCAAGAGTCCCTGTGCTGTGACATAGTTGAATGCCACCAATCCGGTCCAGTAGGAATTACTCTGACTTGGAAAGTCACCATCCACGTGTCTTTCTATTTGGTTGGCTTGGGATCTAGATTTTTCTCCTTTTGTTTTCTAAAGACTGAGGATGGGAGGGAGCCTTTGAGTAGAATACAAGTTTGGCTTCTTCTAAATGCACTGATTTGTTGATATGTCACTGTTAAAGTGTTGATAACCCATCCGTATAGACTTAGGGGTTGTGATGACGTATCCTTGTCGATAGATTTAGAAACGGCTGCGAGTAACCATATTCCTTTAGAACATGGTATGTGTGTGTTTCTGTGGTTGCATGTATTAGATGAAAAAGTGAGTTTTTAAACCAAGAATTGATTTTTTTTTTTCCTTGAGAAGCTCCATTAAAAAAAAAAAGTTGTCAGAATAGAAGCTGTTCCGTTTTCTGAGCTGCTACCTCGTAGTTAAGAAGTTATAAGGTTAATTTCCTCTGAGGGAAGAAGGCAGGGACACCAATAAAGGGGAAAGAAAGGTTGGATTGCCCTGCAAAGGCCGAAACATGCTCTGGAAAGTAAAGATTTCAGGCTTAATGTGCATGGAACAAAAGGCCGTTGTGAACTGTCTTCAGAAGTTGGTGAGAGTTTGTATTCTGCCCGTTTTTTCTGTGGGAGTTATTTCCTGTTGTTGACTAGGGTTCTTTATTTAGAACCACCTAGCTTCAGAATGCCTGCTAGCTCACAGTAAAGTGTGTACTTAAAACATAGGCTTATTTCAAGACAATCTCTTTGGAAAAGGGTTGCACTACGCCTGTACTGAGGCAACATCTCTTCCCAAAGGTCAAGAGAGTAGGTAGGCAGACTTTATTCCCCTGACCCTCCATATCAAGACGCACAACAAGAAAGAACCCGAAATGTGTTTGGTGTAACAGTCGGTGGTTACCTGAACAAAGTGAAAGATATTTCATGGGGAAAATGTGTTTCCTTTTTTTTAAAATGAGATTTCACTTTTTAGTGCTAAATGAGTTCTTTGGCATATTAAGATGTAACAAAAAGCCTTCCATATTCTGCGGGGAAGCTTTTATCCTTTATAGCATGATAGAACCTGGTTTGGCAGGTGAGAAGTATACTCAAAACACAGGTTTTAAACCAATTATTCTTTTACACTGGCCCTGCAGCTGGGCTTCCTATTAAGAGTTTTAGGTTATTTTAGCGTTATCATTGGGTTTTACAGTCTATTGTTAAGAGATAGAAGAAAGATAATATATCAAATTGAGTGAAAGGAATAAATTGTTTATTACTGAAATCATGGGGACTAAATAAATGCTTGAAATAACTAATATTGTCCAATAATTTATTCATAGATAATGTAAACTGTAGGAAAAAAAAAAGTTACGAAGTTCTACTTCATGGGAACCATAAGGAAGAAAGAAAAGAAAATGTATTTTTTAATCTAATTAAATGTAAAATAATAAATTAAAATAGTTTATTACAACATATTTATTTACTTCTGATATTTTTAAAAAAGAAATTACACATTAAAGATACAATAGAAGCCACTTGTATGTCTCTCCTTGGTTCCATTTCTCTCTCCCTTTCCCTGAGGTACTTGCCTGAGTTTGTTATTGTCGTTTTTGTTTTGTTTTGTTTTAATTTTTAGTATATTTTTAAGGAGCCCTAGTGGCACATTGGTTAAGCACTTGGCTGTTAACCAAAAGGTTGGCAGTTCGAATCCACTAGCTGCTCTGCGGGAGAAAGACCTGGTGATCTAATCCCATAAAGATTTCAGCCTAGGAAACCCAATGGGGCAGTTCTCCTCTGTCATATAGGGTTGCTGTGAGTCGGTATAGACTCAAGAGCACACCAACAACAACACATTTTTATTCTATAATCGCATACATTGTTGTTGTTGGGTGCCATCAAGTCGATTCCGACTCATAGCTAGCCTATGCATAACAAAACTAAACACTGTCCGGTCCTGCGTCATCCTCATAATCGTCTTTATGCTTGAGCCCATTGTTGCGGCCACTGTGTCAATCCATCTAGTTGTGGGTTTTCCTCTTTTTCACTGACCCTCTACTTTACCAAGCATGATGTCCTTCTCCAGGGTCTGATCCCTGCTGATAACATGTCCAAAGTATCTGAAATGAAGTCTCGCCATCCTTGCTTCTAAGGAGCATTCCAAGACAGATTTGTTCCTTCTTTTGGCAGTCCATGGTCTATTCAGTATTCTTCGCCAACACCACAATTCAAAGGCATCAATTCTTCTTCCATCTTCTTTATTCATTGCCTAGCTTTCACATGCAGATGAGGTGATTGAAAACACCATGGCTTGGGTCAGGTGCACTTTAGTTTTCAAGGTGATATCTTTGCATTTGAACACTTTAAAGAGGTCTTTTGCAGCAAATCTGTCCAATGCAGTGCGTCATTTGATTTTTTGACCTTTGCTTCCATGAGTGTTGATTGTGGATCCAAGTAAAATGAAATCCTTGACAACTTCAATCATTTCTCCATTTGTCATGATGTTGCTTTATTGATCCAGTTGTGAGGATTTTTGCTTTCTTTATGTGGAAGTGTAATCCATACTGAAGGCTGTATACATATATATCTGTAAGTAATATATAGCAATATTTTACGTTTTAAAATATTTAAAAAATATTTTATATGAATGATATTATACTGTGTATATTTCACAGCTTGCTTTTTTTTACTCAGTGTTATGTTTTTGAGATTTAACTATGTTGATATTTGTAGCTTTAGTTCCTTTTAATCACTGTAGTTTTCAAGTGTATCTATTCTTATCTTCATGAACATTTAGGTTGTTTGCAATTTTTTTGCATTACAAGCAGTGCTGCAACATTTTTCTGTGTCTCCAAGGGGATAAAAACAAGAGTTTCTCTAGATTCTAGACTTTGCCCTTCGCATCCAGAATTCCTCAAGAGAATTAAGCCCCAGTGTCCTAAGGCATCCACTGTATGTAATGAATTGACTTCTGTCCTGTGCATCTAGAATGGTTCAAGTGGTGGGCTGGAGCTAGAAAGCCTTACCTACTTTTAAGAGCAATTGTGCACATGCTTCCTAAATATGAGATCACTTGGGAGGCTTGGAACTGGCCTTGGTGGGAGTGTTTGCCAGAAAAATTGGCAAACATTTACCAGCATACCACTAGTTTTAACTGTATGCCATCCCTGGTATAATTGAGGAAATAGGCACTTGAATCATTTTCTCGCAGAACCCAAGCCAGGAAAGACTGCATTACGTGGAAGGGTGTGTGCATCTCCAAGCTTTACTAGATAATGCCAAGTTATCTCCAAAGTGGTTGCACCGACGTACAGCCCCACCAACGGCTTAGGTGAGTTCCTTTCTTGTCTACAGTTTCATCAGTATTTGATACTGTCAGGCTTTAGTTTTTGTCAATCTGATAGCTATGAAATATCTCTTTCTGTAATTTGCATTTTTCTTATTACTGATGAGGCCGAGTATTTTGTCTCATTTGAATGTCCTCTTTTACCATTTTTTCTATGTCTTTTAAAAATAGATTTGGAAGAGTTCTTCGTTAATTCTGGCTATTCATCTTTTGTTGATAAATCACATATTTCTTTCTACAGTCCTTAGCTTGCCTTTACCTTATTTATAGTATATTTTGTTTAACAGATATTTAATAGATGTTTAATTTTTAGTGTAATCAAAGTTATCGATCATTTTCTTTATGGTTTGTGCATTGGGTGTCTTTTTTCTTAATAGAGTCTCAGCAGGAAACAGAATTCCACTCAAATGATTCAACTTAAGTGACTTTAATAAAGGGACTTTTCACAGAGATATGACAAAAGTTGAAGGATTTGAGACCAACAACAGTGGGAAGATGTTACTATCCCTAGGCGTAAAGGGGCAGGGAGAGGCAATGGTGTTACTGGAACCTGGTGGGAGTGGAGCCCTGAAGAAGGGGTCACATGGCAGGAGCTGTCATGCAGAGGGATGGGTACTGCCTGAACTGGGAGCCAAAGCAGGAAAGAGCAGGGAAGAAATAACTCAGTTTCTCTCTTCTGACCCACTGGTCTCCTTCTGGTGCCTTCCTTTGACTGAACCCAATTGGAAGCCAGTTGGCAAGGGAACATGGGTGATACGGTCCCTAGAGGTCATCATTTCAAGGCACAGAGCAAAGCAGATGTCAGTGGAGAATGGCTCTCTCAAGGCAAACAAAATAATCCACACACATTCCTTATCGCGAGGCCATAAACATTTTCTCCTATATTCTCTCCTAAAAGTTTTAATGTTTTGTTTTGCATATTTCGATTTTAATCTACGTGAAATGTATTTTTTAAGTAAATACTATTGTTATTGTTAGGTGCCATTGAGTCGATTCTGAATCATAGCAACACTATGTACAACACAACGAAACACTGCCCGGTCCTGCACCATCCTCACAATCGTTGTTATGTTTGAACCCATTGTGCAGCCACTGTGTCAGTCCATCTCATTGAAGGTCTTCCTCTTTTTCGCTGACTCTCTACTTTACCAAGCATGATGTCCTTCTCCAGTGACTGGTCCCTCCTGATAATATTAACCAAAACAAAAACCAAACCTGTTGCCGTCAAGTTGATTCCAACACATAGCGACCCTATAGGACAGAGTAGAACTGTCCCATAGAGATTCCAAGGAGCGGCTGGTGGATTCAAACTGCTGACTTTTTGGTTAGCAGCCGAGCTCTTAACCACTGCACCGCCAAGACTCCGGATATAATATTAGGCACTTAATTTTATTTTATGCAAATAACCAAGTGACCCTGAGCCATTTATTGTATAGTCCATTCCGTCCCCACTGATCTGTAATCTTATCTAGTCATATATCACGTTTTTATATATGTGTGCATCTATTTCTGGACTCTCAAATCTGGACACTCAGTAGATAGATCTGTTTATCTATCCCTATGCCAACACCACTCTGTTTTAATTACGAGAGCTTTATAGTAAGCCTTGGTATCTGATAGCACTCGTCCCTCATCTTGTTCTTTAAAATTATTACTGCTATCCTTGGCCCTTTCCTATTCCAGCTGAATTTTAGGATTAACTTGCCAAGTTCTATGAAAACAAAACCCACTGGAATTTAAGTTGGAATTGCATCTAATTTATAGATAAGTTTGGTGAGAATTGACATTTATATTCTTGTCCATAAAATGGTATGGCTCTCCATTAATTCTGATCCTTTCTTCTGACGAACTTTTTGAAAGGTGTTTATTTTCTCAGTCTTCATATCTGGCAGTAATGTGAATATAGTGACTCTGGGCTCTTTATCCTTATAGCTGTTAATTTTTATCACTAAAACTGAAGGCATGATGTCTACCACTTCTAAGTGGTAGCAAATCAGAATGAATTGA
The DNA here is from genome assembly GCA_030035585.1 of Dugong dugon. Taxonomy (NCBI): domain Eukaryota; kingdom Metazoa; phylum Chordata; class Mammalia; order Sirenia; family Dugongidae; genus Dugong; species Dugong dugon. The sequence continues at coordinate 100,520,437 of CM057469.1, read as the reverse complement.
AAATGAGTATCTGATTAATTTTAAAAGTCCTAATATTTTTCTCTCATAATTTGGGCTTTAATTTCCTAAAGGAAGTTAAAAAGAAATATAAGGGGTGTTGAAATCACTGATACTATTCCCACAAAAGCTATTTATCTGCAGACCTAGTACTGGGTTGTGCTGCCCTCTGTGTAATGGGGCCAAAGGTATTAGTCAGGGAATCTGGCACTTTTTAAGTGAGATTTTTGTTTTGATGTGACTCTTTCAGATGTTTGTTTTATTTTAAAAGAACCATCTTTGGGGACAAGTAAATACATGCATCGTTTGAGCAAATCCAAGATCATAGAGTGCACGTTTATTTGTACAAGAACTGAATGGCAGTGGGCGTCTGTGCTATAGATGATGTTTCTGTTTCGTGGTGTTTGCTGCCATCCACTCTCCTTTCTAAATTTGGTGTCACAGACTCAACTTCTGTTTTTAAAAAGGGAAGTTGCATAAAGATCATTCACACTATTATTTTCTCCTTAAACCCAGTCTCCCCGATAACTGCCCATTTAAGGAGTTTCATATAACCCAAACAAAACTTCTTTACAAAAATGGTTTTGAAACTAATATTAGTTAGCAAGATTAAATCTTCTGTTCAACATTTAAAGCGCGTTTAGAGAAACAACCAACTGATGACACGAGCGTATCTAATGTGGTGTTGGTGTTTTCATTCAGAGATGCTTGCCTTAGTTTCTTCCTACTTGACTTCACTCTGTGTGTTTCTGAATTTTTAAATATACATTGCATGAAAGTGGTTTTTAATTTTTTTATTTAAACAGGGGATTACTATTATTGGATGGTTGTGTAATTCTGAAAAAGTCCTGTTGTTTATTCCGGCAATAGGTCTTTAAAGGACAGTTCTGCATCGGTGACTAAAAGAAAAGGAAAAAATCTACACTGTCTTACCCAAGTGTTACTTCTCCTCCAGAAAATCAATAAAAATTCAAAATGGCAAGAGCTAATGTGTTTTTAGTTGTGTATTGTGTTTACATTTAAACTGTATCCTCTGTCCGCATTTTTATTTTCTAGTGATCTTGTAGAGCCCTGGTGGCGTAGTGGTTAAGAGCTTGGCTGCTAACCAAACAGTCAGCAGTTGGAATCCACCAGCCACTTCTTGGAAACCCTGTGGGGCACTTCTACTCTGTTCTGTAGGGTCAGTGGCAATGGGTTTAGTTTTTTGGTTTAGTGATATCTCATAGCCTGTATTTAGAGGCATTTTCTGGGCATCTATACTCATTAAGGTATACAGTCATTGGATTTGTTTAACTTCTTAAAGTAGAATTTTTATAGCTGAAATCTTGAAAAATGGCTTGAATATATTATTTTCATTACAAAATCGCCATACTTCTCTTAAAACTTCTTTACTCATTATTGGTTGAAAGGTACATAATCCTAGATGGTTTTGACAATAGATATAACAATATGTGTAGCAGAAAAGAGAATCTAGTCTTGCAATTCATATAAACTTGTTTGATTTTGAGACATAAAGGACATCTGGCATTAGAGTAATACTTTTGGAAAACAAATATTTTTCCTATCATCATTTTGCCAGGTTGTACTGGGAATGATGATATTCACATGACCAAGAGGGCATGAAGGTGACACAAATAGGTGGTCATTTGCACTATCCATGTATCCCCTTGAACATTTTTATAGGCAAGTAGGCTTTTTTTTTTTTTTTTTAACTTATTTCAAGGTTAATGGCCTAAGTGTTTTTCCAGCCTCTACCAGGCTTCTTTGCCCATAAATATCAAATGCTGCTATGTTTTTAAATATGATTTAGCTGAGACTTTTAACTCTTAAAGAAAGTAGGAAGAGGAGATCCTCACTGAAGAAGTTCAGAATGGTGGAATTATGGCAACAATTTGGCGTTTATCTTCAAGGTTGCTCCCCATGTAGTAAGGCTGTCTAGACTCTTAACAACACATTACTTTGTGACTGCCCATTAGTCCTTGTAACTATGTGAAACACAAATGGCATCTTTTAGAAATGCTAAAAAAGCAGTTACAATTACGATAATATGTCACTCGCAGTGATCCCTTTCATTATGGAGGTTCCAAAATACTGCTTAAACAATGTGTATGTATAGTTATTCATATGTACACACACACAGCTCAGTGAAAAGGTAGTGAGAAGAAAATTTTAATGGGAAAGATTACCCCTTGAGTTTGTGAAGTTGATACAAGCTTTTCAGCATTCCTGATTCATTCATTCATTCAGTGACTACTTATCGAATGCCTACTGTGTGTCAGGTACCATTCTAGAAATTAGAGATAGATAATAAACAAGAATACAGGTTTCCCTGCTATCTGAAAGTAGAATGTTCCTATGAAAACTTTCGTAAGCCAAAATGGCATAAAGCTAAGATGAAATTACCATTAATTTATATGGGAAAATTTTTTAAGCATCCCTAGACCCAAAAAATAACCTACCAAATCATACTAAATAACACATAAAACCCTTAGGAGCTTCTTTTAGGCTTTTCTGATACTTTAGGATGCATCTTGCTAACGGATGCACAAAGTAAATTTAGATAAAGCACAGATGCTCACAGACACAGTTCAAAGCTATGGTGGGTTGATGCAGAGATGCTGAGTGCCATTCCCGGGGAAAGAGCTTGGCGACGCCACTCACTGCTGGCTGCCTCTTTAACAGCTCGCTGCAAAACCAACGCTGAATGCTTTTATGCTTTTCGCCTTTTTTTCATAAAAGCGAAAATCCTCTTCGAATTTCTTTCAGTTAGCGAAAACAGGTACTAATGTAGGTGTTTCATAAAAGCCAACTTTGGAAAAGCGGAGGATACCTGTAACAGCTTTATGAATCATACTGGCCATGAGTGAGGGGCCAGAGGTTATGATAGGTTTTCTTTTTTTGGTTGGTTGTAGGTTGTTAATCCGTGGGGGATGATGTGCTAACAAGGCCAGTGACAGGCAGGGTTAGGGCTCTTTGTGTAAAAAATAGATTTGTTGTTATTCTATGACTCTAGTACACTTGAAGCAAAGTGTACCCAGATCCCAGCACAGCACTAGCCTCCTTTTGGTCTCTACATGTTGACTCTGTACTTCCTGTCTGAACACAATCCGCTATTCTGAAGGAGTTCATACTCTTCTCAAGACACTCAGCACTCCTGGCTTCCATAAAAATGTCAATGAATATTAGAAATCACTCCACCTCCCTCTGTCCCTGGGAATCAACCTGGTAAAGTGAGGAGTCAATTGACAAGTCCTTCTCTAAGCCTCTGTTTGCTCATCTGTAATATGTGGGTAGTAGTACTTGCCCTGCCAATGACACAGAGAAGGTTAATGAAGAGCAGTCAAGTGAATCCATATGAAAGGGTCTTATATACTGTCCTGCTCCTATGTAGATGTTGTTGTATGCTGTCGAGTCAATTCTGACTCATGTGACCCTATAGGACAGAGTAGAACTGCCCCATAGAGTTTCCTAGGCTGTAATCTTTATGGGAGCAGATCACCAGGTCTTTTCTCCTGAAGAGTGGCTGTTGAGTTTGAACCACCAACCTTTTGGTTAACAGTTGAGTGCTTAACTGTTGTGCCAGCAGGGCTCCTTTATACACATGTAGAGGCAGGTGTTACAGACTTCACAGCTAGGTGACTTGAACTATAGTGGGTAACAGATCCAGGAGAGTATGAATACGTCAGCTTAAATCCATCTTTTGGACATGAAAAATAACATTATCATTGTATTTCTAGACCTTTCCTTTAGAAATGTGTGAATGTGAATTTGGTGGCAGGTTACCAAACTCTCACGTTTTATCCCATTTGAGCCCTAAAGCTCTGCCATTCAGGTAGTTACTGTTGTTGTAATTGTTTTTTCATAGACTCCTGGCTCTGTGGAGGGGACATAGGAATCTTTGAGCCCATCCATGCCCCTCCTTTTGAGAGGTGCAGAAGCAGACTCAGCCATGTCAGGGGTCTGGTTCAGCCTCACTGCTCTCTGTGGCTGAGGGGCTGGACTCACCACGCCCTGTGCTCTTTCTACCAGAACCTGAAATCTGTGATAGGGCAGATAAAGAAAATAAAAACTCATAGATTTATCATAGTGAAGTGATTAATTTTTGCAAGGTCTTCACACATCTAGTCCAGAGGTCTTTCTCTCACCAGATTGATTCCCAGGGATAGAGAAGGCCTGCACGCGGTGCGATTTCTAACATTCCTTGAAATTTTCTGTGGAAGCCAGGAGTGCCTAATGTCTTGAGAAGAGTATCAACTTCTCAAGAAGGCGGATGGCTTATAGACAGGAAATGCAGAGTCAACGTGTAGAGACCAACGGGAGGGTAGTGCTGGGGACCAGCAGAGATGTTTCTGAGAAGCCACCACCAGCCCTATGGGAGCAGCATCCCAGCAGGAAGGGAGTAATGGAACTGAGTCTCCAGGAGAGGCCTTTGTGGTGGAGCTGAGGAGAGGGTGGAAGTTTCTGAGGAGGGCTGCTCCAAAGGTGGATCTCACAAGTTATTCGAGGGTTTTAATGGAAGATAGTGGGAAATGGAATAAGAAGGAAGCAAATGTCCGACAGAAGCTATCTTCTCTAGTAATGGTTAGAAGGGATGAATCAAAAATGCTAGGAAAAAAAATGGGTTTAAAAGCATTTTCTTCAAATTTGCCCTTATAAGATTAGGATTTAAGTATTTTGAATTTTGTTAAAAAAGGAAAAGGCAGATCTCAAACAGAAGACTGAAACCTCTCTTGGCATGTAGAAGTTATGGGAAGGTTTGCAGAAGGACCCTGTCTGTGGAGTTGAAGTTGTACCTGTGTGAAGTGTGACTTCAGGGAGGAGTAGGAAAAAAAATCTGACGAAGTAGGTGGAAGAAGAGAGAAAAATTTGCAGAAGTGGATGAGTTAACTTGCTCTTTTGGCTGAATGAAGTTTTAAATTGCTTGTGGCTGAAAGATACTGAAAGGACCCCTGGTGTTGCAGTGGTTAAAGCGCTTGCCTGCTAACCAAAAGGTCATCAGTTCGAACCCACCAGCCGTTTTGCGGGAGAAAGATGTGACAGTCTGCTTCTGTAAAGATTACAGCCTTCGAAACCCTATGGGGCAGCTCTACTCTGTCCTACATAGGGTCACTATGAGTCAGAATTGACTCGACAGCAATGGGTTTTTAACAGAAAGGTACTGAACCTGTCTGCGTCATCTTTGTGAGTGTATTTCATTCTCTAAATCATTTATCCTGTGTCAGCAACGCCTTGATAATCACTTAGGTGATGTGACTTCTATAACTTTATTTTGAAGACTTATTCCAAGTTTTCAATTATCAGGGAATTGGAGGTCCACATTCAGTCAGTACCTCTGTATTTTCTATGGAAAGATTATCTAGCCCTGGTGGCTACATACAATTTGTTTAATAACTGAAACGTTTATCTTGTTTGCCATAAAACCACTAAGACCAATATTTGCAAGGTATATAGATGGATGATAATCACCAGTATTTCAGGTGGAACCTGAAAGATATAAAAAGGAAGCAAAGAAAAATACAGTTCATTAAAATTTGAGAACCATTTTAAAGTCTTTGTTTCTCAGTTTATATATCCAGCTTGTCCCTGTGTCGTTTCTTTGGTGCATGCTAATAAAGGAGTGCTAAAAGTGGCCTTCGGTTAGTACAGTAGCCTACTAGTCTGCACGATGTGAGGGCGCAGACATTTTCAAAAGAGAAGCAGCGAAGTGTAAACTAGTACCCAGAAGTAAAAAATTATGCTAAGAAATACTTGTCTGAAATTACACTCATGAGTATTTTTAAAAATTACCATCACTGTTCTATAGTTACAAAATGAATATTTCTTTTCCCTCTAAACAAATGTTTCTGATAGCTGGATGTGGATGACTGGCCTAATTTCTTATAACAGTTGTAAAGTTAAGTTATGTGAAATTGAGAAGGAGAAACTAAATGCTGAATGGGGCCCTGAGAGTAGGGTTACTTTAACTGGTTTTTTTAAATGCCCCAAAGAGTGACTGTTCAGTAAGCATTTCTGTCCATTTGCCAGGCATAAATAATAGTTTTTAAAAAGCATACCCATTGCATCTTATTCTGGTGGACTTGGATTCCCAGGGCCCAGCAGGGCTTGCTGTTCTGGCCTGTGAGTGACTCTGCCTGAGGGGAGGGCTAAGCACCTGGTCTGGAACACAGCAGCAGCTGTTGAAGCCTCCACTTCATGCTTTGACTTCTTGGTCAAAGATGCCAGAATCTAAAAGTGGGAGGAGGAGGGAGTTGTACTGTGCATTGATAAAATTGTAGAAAGAGGTGAACCATTTCACCCAAAACTCAGACTGCCCCCCTAAGAGCTTGAACCTCTACTGAGCACACACACACACACGATACAAACTTGAGCAGAATCATGCGTCCACTCTGGAGACACAAAAATTGTCATTTTTTTTTCTTTTTTTTACAGTAACAGTGCATTTAGTAATCCATTTGCTAGAAAATACCCAAACGTCACAAAAATTCTGCAAATCTAACTTTCTGCTAACTTCAGTTAATGAATACCATTTAAAATTCATTTTAAATTTCAACAGAGCTAATGACTCTGGCCTCCCCTACAAAGATACCACAGGAAGAGATTATCACAGCTTCTATTTCAATGACTTTTCCTTGGAGTGAGCGCTGAAAGTGTGAGTGAGTGGGTGGTTAGGAAACTGTTAGTAGTTAATGTCGTCTCTGAAATGCAAAACTCTGGAAATGAAAAATATCTTGGCTTCACAGAAAAATGTTTGAATGTTATGCCACCCAGGCATAAATTGAGCAAGGGCTGTGAGCACTACTTCAGTGATACATAATCTTTTAAACACTATTATAATGAAACTTTTTAAAAGATAACTTTGCAAAAATAAATCCACAAATAGTTTTTGGTATTAGCTGTAATTAAAGAAAAATCTGTGTAAGATTTTAACCAAACCGAGGTTCCAGTAAAAACCTTTTCCACTCTGCTTAAACAAAGATATAACAAGAAACATTGACCAAGTTTAATTTCAATAAGATCATCAGTTTGGTTGATATCCAGTCAATACAGAAGTTTGAATAGATCTAAACTTGTCTTGATGTTAACGACTTATAATCACCTTTACGTTAGGTCTTAAAGCTTTATTATCCTTAAATACAGCTAGCATAGTGGACCATTAAATGCCAGAAGTGATTTGAGATTACATTGATTGGGGTGACAGCCAAAATTTTAAGGTGCTTGAATTTTTATAATATCTTTACACTGAACGAGCATGTAATTTAAAAAATAATCAATATTCCAGTAGAGCTGTCTCCGGCCTCTCTTCTTAGTGCTTTTAAATTCATACTATTTAGGCGCACACACAGACACAAACACACACATACTCCCCCTCCAACTAGTATAAATTTCCTTGCTAAATTTAAGTAGTTCAAAGCCTAAGCTTTCTTAAGGACAGGGAAAAGACTTATCAACATGAAACTTCCGGGCAGAGGACGGTGCCTCATACAACCCTGCGTCTCCAAGCCTGACTTCCCCACCTGCGTGGGCCCTGCCGGGGCGGGTGGCCGCCGGGTCTGCACCGCGGCGCAGCCGGCCACCGAGGATGCAGCTTTGTCCCCTCCTGCTCCGAAAGTACCGTTGACTTGGTGACCCGTTTCGAGTTTTGGGCTGTGGCCACCGCGCTCACGGCGCTTGCCATTAGGACATCTCAGTGGGTCCCTCGTGCGTCCCCAGAGCGGGGTACGGGGGGATTTCCCTGCTGCGGACACTGCTCCCCCGGCCTCCTGGAGCGCTTGTCTCGCGACCTCCGCGGGCAGTGTGAACGCGGCGCCTCGGGGCCATATTTTTGCCCCCCGCCCCGCCACCCCTCGCAGGGACCCTGCCCGCCCTGCAGACCGGCCCCAAGTTGCCGAATAGCTCAGATGTTTGTCATATTTGCGGTCGCGCGACTCAGAGGGCTGTGCGCGCGCTGCACTCGCCGCCGCCTTTGCCTTTGTCACCAGCGGCTTCGTCATTTGCATGAGTATTTTCTGGAGTGTAGGGGATTACTGGTGGTAGTTCTGGTCCTCTGGCCTGAGTGTCCTTTTCTCTCCTCTCCTCTTTTAAGCCTTTCTTTAAGAGAACATAAAGGGCGCGCCGGGCGGACCGGGAGCTGTGGGGCGGCGCTGCCACCCGCGCCTTGCGTGCTCCTCCCGCTCCTTCCTGCTCCTCCGGCGGCCGCGGCCCTGTGCGGCATTGATTGCGCCTCCCGGGACCGCCGGAGGGGGGAGGGGGACGGGGAGGCGTGGGGCCGGGCGCGGGGCGGGGCGGGGCCAGGCGAAGGGGCGGGGCGAGCCGGACGCGGGGGCGGAGCCTGCGGAGCCTGCGGAGCTCTGGGCCGGAGCTCGCGGGAGGCTCGCTGGCCGCACGTCACTCCCGCACGGCGAGTGCTGGAGCAGGAGCTGCTACTCGCTCGGTCAGGGCGCCCCCTCCCTCCGCCTCTCTCTTCCTCCTCCTCCACCATTGTATAATGCTCCGAGCGCGCAGGCGGAGGACCGTGGAGTCTTAGCCCGGGTCTCGCCTGCTGCCCGCTCCCCGGCGCCACCCTCGGGCCCCCGGAGCGGGGGACTCCGCATGGAGCGGGTGTAGCTTGAGGAGTGGGCGGAAACCCCTCCTGATGCGTTAGTTCCCAGGTGGAGCTGCATGTGGTAAGTTCTCCCGGCGCCGGGCTGGAGGGTCTCCTCCGGGGCGCGGGGCGCCGGGTGGTTGGGGGGACGGCGTTGGTAGCTGGCCAGGGCCGGGAGGGCGGCGGAGGGCGCGGGCGGCTCCGCCAGAGGGACCTGGGGCCGGAGCAGGTACGCAGAGGGGCGCGCCTCCGCCCGCGTCCTCGGACCCCCGGGCTCAGGGCCGGGAACCCGCGGCGGCCGCGGGCAGGTCTGCGGGGGGAAGGGCCAGGCCGGCAGTCACGGGCCGGGGTCAGGAGGGGGTCGGAGCTAACGCGAGCCGAGCAGTTGGGCGGAGGGAGCTTGGAGCTGTCGCCTTTTACAGCTGGGATGTGTGTGCGTGTTGTGGCAGTTGTGTTGTTGTGAACGTGCGAGACTTTTTTTCAAGGCTTGGATTGCTGGCGTGAAGGCTGCTTCACTTCGGAGTTCCGTGGTCGGCTTTGCAATCAACTTGCTGTAAAGTGTGTTTCTGTGAGTTTTCCTCGTGTTATTATGAGCTTAGAAGCATCCCTCTCCACCACTTACCCCTTTTCGTCCATCGCTATATTTTGCCCTGCGCGCCCAAGTGAATTGATTTTGGATATATGTGTATATTAAACTTCGAGGCTTGTTGGTTTTTAAATTAGAATTCTACAAGTCATCTTCGTGGTGACCGCCTGTGACTAAAGGGGGGGGGGCTGAGGGGAGCCAGCTGTCCCATGCCCTGGACTTTGTACCTTTAAGATGGGGGGGTGTCGTCAGGGGGCCAATTGCGTCGAGAGAAAGTCATAAATTGTTCCTTATTTTTTTCTTGGCCGTGAAATAGTTATGTTGTACTAATAGATTGAGATGGGAGTAGAGCTCCTAGTTTTAAGATTAGATACAGTTTGCCTTCGAATGATTTTTTGCTTGCAAGCTGGGTAGTTTCAGGATGTTTCAGGATGAAGAAAGTAGGTTTTTACAAGCACTGAATTGGGGAGGGGCAGTCAGGATGAGACACCCCGTCTCGGGCTATAGCAGTGTTTATTTGACTAGAATTGGGCAGCCCCAGTTGGTCTGAAAGAAGATAAATGTTTTCAAACTTAGTTCATGAAATATCTCTTTTGATTTCCCACTGTATGTTAAGAAATGTTCATAATGTGTGTAAAGAGCCTAGAAGTTGTAGCCAACAATGGGATCACTGAGGACCTAAGTGTTCAAAGTATCTTTTTATAATTAGGGACTAGTTAGTGCCTGACAAAAGTGAAGTGTGGGGCATTGGCTCCACTCAGCCCCCACAGGAGGGACCACCTGAGAGAGTGGTGGGTTTGTTTTGCTGATCTGGGTAGCTGCTCAGCTAACCAGAAGCCATAGCTTACCCCACGAGCTCCCAGCCCTCCCCCTTTTTATAGCAGTCTGTTGTGATTTGAGTGTGCTGGGCAGTGCTGTGCGGATGAAAATACCCACCCTGAGTTCGCAGCATCTGGCACGAGGAGGAATAGCTTGTTCATGGACCTTTGCTTTCCTGTTCGTTTGATCAATTTCTTCAAGAAAAAAAAAAGACAAATATTAAAAAAAAAGTTTCCTTTAGCTTCAGTGATTTACTTAGACGTTCTATATGCTATTATAAAATTGTTTACATTGTTCATCAAGTTTGGAAGCCTTTAAACTAATTTTTACTTCTTTCCCCTACCCCATTTAGCAAAGGATATTTTAATAAGGTGTATAACCATGCTGCTTTCAGGTAAGAAATCTTAGGAAGTGAATTTGACAGCCTTTTTTTTTTTTTTTTAAACACTCAGCTCTGTTCCTTGCTTTATTACAACAGGTAGGAGAGAGGACTTGCATTTTGTAATGCCAAGCCAGTGTACAGCAGGAGGTGTCCTAGGGAACAGTTTTCTTGTCAAGCAAGTGTCACAGCTTCTTAGGTAACAGCTGCTCAGGCTTGTTTCCCTTAAACAACTAAGAGAAGGATATTAACTCAGATTTAGAAAATCTTTAGACTCCTGCTTGCTGGTTTGCCCACCTTTAAAGCTTTTTTATTTAATTGAAGAAGCTGAAATATAAATTTCACCAAGTTGCCACGCACTGAATTAATAATAATGAGCGTGGTAAAATAGCATATATTTGGATCTTTTAAGAGATCACTAGAATTTGTGTGGAGACTGACAGCTTATGAATATGCTATTTTACACAGAGGTCCAAAGGCAAAATAAAAGTTACAACACTACTTTAGAAAGAGGTTTACACACACACACACACACACAAGGCATGGGAAGGTTAAAGATGTCTGAATACAAATATGTAAACTTATTTCTAGTAGTAAATAAAGTAGCATACTACACAGTATTAGTATCAAATGATACTACCAGCTTACCCTCAAGTTGAAATATTTTAAACTTCAGTAACTAAGGAAGGTGAAAGCTGCAAGAGATAGAAACTTTCAGAGGTTTCTTTTGCCATGATCTCTTATTAAAGAGCACTGGTAAAGTGTGAAGCTTTATGTCATGTTTCATTCATATCAGGAAATTCAAGACCATTTGTCAATATTATTTATAGATAAAGACATGCGTAGATAAATACAGGTATTTAGGGGTATTTAATTCACTTGTAGAATTTTTAAGACTTTGTTGCTACAGAAATTTCATGTTTGTTGTCACGGCATAGCTTTCAGGAGATAGCTGCAGTTGCAATAGTTTCTTGGCAAAAAAAAAAAAAAAGAGAGAGAGAGAGAGAGCGCAAGAGCACTGTCTCTGATTACTGAGTCCAAAGATCAGGTCCTGTGCTAAAGGCACCAGAGGGCAAGCTCAGTTGAAGTGGAAATGGCCTGGCAATAAAGGTAACACATGCACCCTCACAGATCTTTCCAGTAATTAATACTGACCCACAGAACATGGAAATCAAAAAATGCCGTGGCCACCACATTTGCACAAATCACACATTTTCTACCTACTGCCGGTAGTTATTCCTTAAAACAATTGACAGATATGCCCAAGCTAGGAGTCCTGTTTAAGAAGTGTGTGGATCCTTAATTTAGTCTTAATATTTCTGAAGGAAACAGCTATTAGCCAGAGTTGGGCGTGTCTTTTTAAAAAATGGTTGCCTCAAATGGGCAGTGCAGTTGGTATTACAGGCAAGCTTCTGCCCTCGGTGCAGATGCTGGGAAACCCCTGTGAACAGGACTGTCCCCTGGAGCGCCCGTCGCTCATTGTGTGGAGCGGTGTCTTTCTCCATTAGCGCTGTGTGGCAGTTCATTCTTTGTATGAGTCTGTGAATGGCATATGTCAGGCCAATAAGAAGACATTCCTATTCTGGGTAATAAATAGATGCCTTGTTTTTTGTTTTCTGTTTATTTTATTTTTTCCTTGAGGATCATGAGATAAATAAAACACGTTTGGCTGTCAGAAAAAGTTGTCTTTAAAATACAAATAAAAATATCAGAATAAAAACATCACAATGTATTTTAAAACCTAGGATTCCTAATGGAGTAAGACAGACACTGATAATTCCCACGCGTGCCACACCCGGACAATGTGTAAACTCCCTTTTGGAAATGTTGCTCTCTTTCGTGGTCTGAGGGTTCCTAAAGCTGGAAAGGCCTGTTTGTCTTTTCTCGAGAATCTTCTGTCTGTCATCTGAACTTAACTGCCAGGATTCACTGAAGAAAACGCCAAAATTTGATAGATTCTCTCTTTTAGAAACCCAGCATCATGTAAGTGATATTCTGCACCCATTGCAATTTGGGGTTCAGAACGGAGCCGGCCCCTGCCCTCTTGCTCGGCCTCCCCTCCCACTTGCCGGCTGCCTGTTCAGGGCTGGCTCTGTGCAGACGGGGATGGTAGGATGAGCAGTGAGTGCGCCCTGCCCGGCACTGCCCCAAGGAGCCAGCTATGCAGACGCTGGACGCTGGGGCGGGGGGCTGGGGGAGAGGGAGGGCATATCTGAAGCCACTGAACAACTGTTGCAGGAGGTCTGCTAGTTTTATGTCCCCAAAGGCAGCTTTCTTTCTCTATAGTAACTCCAAGTAGCAGCAAACTTAAGTTCTTATTCATGTTTGCATTACTATCTTTTTATCTGTATGCAAAACCCGTAACTTTGCAGTTACTAATTAATTCTAAGACTCCCCCCCCACCCCGGCCCCAAAACCCTGCATCACTGGAAAGAAGCTAAACCGAGTATTTATATTCCTGAGGAGATTCACATAGCCTTCATGAAGAAGGGAAGGGATCCTGGCTCTTATATAAGGACATAATATATATACAAACACTTCTAGGGTGGCCTGTATGAACTTGTTGGGCCAAAGTAAAATGTACTACTTGAATATGCCATGGTCAAAAAATTAAATGCTGTTATGAAATGTCACTTGCTGCAGATCAACCTTTGGCCCCTTGCTTTCCTCTCTGGCTGGCTGCTTATCATTCCATGCCACGCTGTCGCCACGGGGGCTTCCAGCAGGCTGCTGGAGTACCCCACCCTTGTGTTGAAAAGCATTGCATGAGCTAAACTCAGGGAATCTGAAAGTCCCAAGGACATCTCTACCCCAGAACAGGTTTGGGTAAAATTCTAGCCCCGCTAATGAGATAACAAGGTAGCAACTGTTTTAAACTGATCCTCCCTTGAGTGGTGATCCCATTTTATAACACGATACAGATTCGCTTTTCAGATTTCTTTACTTTTTGGAGGAAGCTCTGTGTGTGTGCACTTCGGTGTCTCCCGTGCCGTCATAGAAAACTGATCTGGTATGGGAATTTGAGCGCCATGGTCTCAAGCTGAAGAAGAAATCGTGCAGCTTAGCTTCTCTGTGATTAAACTGGTGATGGTCTTCTCTGGATCGTTGTTAAAATAAACTGATTAATTTTTTTTGTATCATATCCAGAAAAATAAAATAGATTTTACCTCGTAATGATTCTTAGGTGGCTGATGGAAATTGGTTTACAAATTCAAAATGTGGATACCTCAGCTGACACCTGCCTTCTAACAAAGCTCCTGAAGGTAGGGTGACATGAACAGAATGTTGTGAGATGGCCTAGCTGGGTAGGTGGGAGAAAGACTTTTCTTAAAGATAAGTGAAAATGAAATTTTAAGAGGTAGTGTCCTTAGAAAATAAATATTCCCTACATTTAGTGCGGTACTCTGATTATTTTGATTGTTCTTGACTAAATGCATAAAGTCAATAAATTATCAATATACAGAAGTCCTCTGTTAGAAATGCATTTTATCTCAAAATAGCCTCAAAATAATTACAGGCAGTCCCCAGATTAGGAACAAGTACCATTCCTAAGTCTGTCTTTATGTCAGATTTGTACGTAAGTCAGAACAGTTAGGTACAGTTCGTATCTAACGTCAGTCAAATATTTGTCTTAGTATGTAGTATGTAGTGTACCTTTCTATGCATAAAAAACATTAAACACTTCCAGATACACTAAAACATCTTTAACATAATACAGTAATAATAATGTTTTTATGCACGTTGCAAAGAAATCCCCATTTCTTATTATGAACCATTGTATGTACCTCGAATTTTTACTGTAGTAGTCTTTATGAGGTTGGTCCGTAACCATGGGTTGTATGTAAGTCAAACCTTTGTAACCCAGGGAATGCCTGTATTTTTAAAAAACAAATGGTTGCCCTATTTACAAAGTATCATCCACTGCCCCCAAGTTTAATTTGTATCCTAATTTCCATTTTCTACCTTGTGACTTATTCAAGTATATGAAGTTTAAATTGGCTTTGTAAAAACCTTATCACTAGCTTGTCTAATTCTTAGAAGTAACTAAAATAGACATTCTGAATATGTATGTTACTTACATGGAGCAAGTATTTACATATTAGTGAAGAATTTCCTACGTTTTACATGTCTCTAAGTATATACCTATTGTGCTGTACCTGAAATTTTTGTACTCATATGTTATGCTGTAGAAATGTGATTTTTTTTCTCTTAAGGAATCCATATTTAGACTATATAACGTTTAGTTTTACTCAGTAAGTAAATAAATAACATTTCTCTAATTTTCTTCTTTAGACTGTATGTGGAAGTTAAAAGATGAAATATGTTCCATATTTGTGACGACTATTTTGTAGCATGTCTTCTTTTAAGTGATTTTTCCACTTTGAAAAATTGAGAAGCAAAGATTAAAAACTAATCATAACTTTTAAGAAACACTCCATAAAAACATTTCTGATTTAGCATGCTTAATTTTTATTCCTTTTAGTAGCAAGTAGTTGATTAACAAAACTTAGAAGGCAGCCTTTTACTTTAACTAAGATACAATTTTATCTTTCACAGAATTGTTCTACAGATTTACCGGTTTTAGTGTGACTATTTTATATATCTGATGAGCCTCGTTTTAAAAAAGCTGTCACGTACTTTTGGCAAAGGCTTTGGTTTCTAAGCAAAGCCTTTTTTTTCCCCCCGACAGTGTTTATTAAGAGTCTGTAGTGTGAGGGGAAAAACAAAGTATCTTTGGGGAAAATATTGTACAAGAGTGTTGAAACAAGAATCCCACCCAAGCAATTACAAATACAAGAAAAAAAAATAGTTCCCTTATGCATGGGGAGTGGGGGTGGGGGCTGGCACACAATCTTTTGGGAGAGAAATTTAAATCTAAGAATTTCTTACCTGAATGTTAATGAGGCTTTAGATTCTGAATGGAAAAGATGTGCTCCTAACACCAAATTATTAGGAACTAGCATGATTATTTAAATAATTGTAATAATATATAAAAATGGTATTATAATATGTTCACAGTTACCAACTTTTAAAGGGAAAGGCTGATGATAATAGCTCATCTGTTATCAACATTATTATTGAACGTATGTCATAATAACTTTAACTTGTAATTTGAATAAAAAGAGTTCCAGCGAGTAGTTACACAGTAACTCGTTTCATTATCTCTCTAAGGCTAACTGCATTACATTTTACAATTAAATGGCTCCTCCCCACCATCCTTTATGAAAATGTTTCCCACATAACTGCCTGAAGCAGTATCTGTTCAGTGTGGAGGTAATTTGCCGCATTAAGAAGCAATGAAATTATTGAAGGCTTCCATACTAGTAAAATTCTTAGACTGCTTAATGTGGGACTCATGGTGGTGTGGAGAGTCCACTTAAGGAACCCTGCTGGAAATGCTGAACTGCTGGCTTCCCCACATCCACATCTCATGGCTCGGGCTTGTGTGTTGGCTGCTGGGTGTTCTCACTTAGGTATCCTCCAAGGATTTTAACCATGGTGTTTGAACCGTCAGTGTTAGCTTATATACAGGCAACAACTTTTCCTACATAGAGTATTTCCAGAATTTGAACCATAGCTTAATTTAATTTAGTTTGGTTTTGACAAGCCTCCCAGCTTGCTTAGCAGTGGCCTGTGGAGACCTGAATTTGGGAACAATCTTGGAAATTTGTATACAATGAGAGATCTGTTGGTAGAAATTGTAGGGAAGGAGCTGACTCAGGAGTGCCTTGTTGCTCTGTTGCGCCCCCTTGTGGCTGGTGGTGCCATGCAGTCTTGCAGACAGTTCCTGCTTGTACTGGGCATGCTTGTTTACACAGAGCATTAATAGCTTTCTTCTGTGTTTAAAAAAAAAAAAAAAACCATCAAGTTTATAGTTCTCATTGATGATATAAATAATTGTGCTTATTTTTTCTAATTTACAGAATTTTAAAAATATGTGTTGATATGTTGCATGTTTTAACTTTTTATTATAGAAAATTCTAAACATACTCAAAAGTGAAGAGAGTACAATGCACCGCCTTGCACTTATCACTCAGCTTCAACTCAACAGTTATCAACCCTCTATCAATCTTATTTCATCTACATGGCCATTTTTTTTTCCTGGAGTATTTTTAAGCAAATTCCAGGAATTACTTCGTATTGGGTATGTTTTTTGTTAAACTTAGACTGAGAAACTGTATAATTCTTCTCAACCTTTTACTTTAAGCATGTGGTGCTTTTACTTAGGTAAAATGTAAGACTTGTTTGCATTTCCATTGTTTTGGGAAGAAGGTAGCTGGTGTCCCTAGCTTCCTAAGATTAGATTAAAACCTAAAATTCCCAACAATAGAGGATCAGTAAGACAGAATATTGGAAGCACTTTATTCTACTTAACAGTTACTCTATAAAAAGCCTATTTTTCATTCCAGATGTTTATTAACAAGGCCATAATTTATTCCAAAGAAACATTTACTTAAAAAATTCCTTCCCAGAATTTGACTCGATTTTGCTTATTAAATGCAGTTAGTTGTCAACATTTAAAAAATGTATTTTCTTCTCCCGGAAGATTATATTCAACAAACGAACAGTGTTAGAAATTGTCTTCAGTTTAATAGGAGCGTGTAAAAATCCTGAGAAAGCTAGACTTTCTGAAAATGTAGACTTTAGAAAACAATCCCAAACAGTAAAACCTTTTCCCCCCTTAATTTACTTAGAGATTAACTTCCTGGACGAATTTCAGTTATCTCCAGGCTTTAAGATGCTGTCAAGAAAGTAAAGAGGGTTGTCGCTGTAGCTCTCCGTCAGAATGCTGTGTCTGATCATTAATAAACAGCCTGGCTGCATCGCCCCATGGGCCTCCAATCGGCCTGGGCGCAGCAGGGGAGAGCCCGGAGGAGGCGCCGGGACGCAAACAGTGGTATCGGGTTACTGGTTCAGACTATCGGCTGGAGCACAGTTAACTGGCTTGATCTAGTGACTGGCTTTATAATTACATTGCTGATTTGTTAGGGAAGGCTTTGTCTTACTTACCAATTAGCATGGATGTTACTGCAGAGGGACCTCAGAAATCTTGGATGAGTTTTGATTTAAAAAAAAAAAGCTTCCCTAGTGTGGGTGGGCTGGTGGCTTTAGGTGTTCTCATCCTAACACTCGTGCTTGTCTTCTGGGCGCTCTTACCCCGTATGTAAATAAGCAGAGAGGCCGTCTCCTTGTTGGAATTTGGCCGTGTTTCAGCCATTCCCCTGTGCCGAGGCAGGCACTCTGGGTGCGCGGATGCCCCTGCACTGAGTTGCATGATGGGGGCTGGGCGCACGGCCACCCTTCCTGCAGTGGGGGGCACCCCCAGCTGAGGACTTCGCCTGTTGTTATTAGCTTTCCTCCCCACCCCGCAAGCATCACCAGCTATGTCCTTTTCGGGGTGGCATTCTTGTTCTCACCAGTGCGTTTGTTGTTACTTGGGGGGAAGGAGGGTGTTAAAAGTACCGGCTTTATCAGATTTCTTAGTCATGGGTGTTTTTTAAGGTGTAGTATTTTGTCAGTGTAGAAAGTTGTCTGAGCAAGCTGTGGCTTCCCCCATTGAAGTAGGATCGGGCTTTTCCTTCCTGCTTGGGAGTTGCTGTGTCACTGCCTGACAGCCGACTGCATTTCTTAGAGCCCCTTCCCCATGGCTGGTGGGAGGCATCTTCTTGTTCTGAATAGAAGCTCTCCATTTGAACCACCTCAACAGCAGGATCCAAAACACATCTTAAAGCCCGTGTGTGCCCAGCCAGGAGAGACAGAGAAATGAGCGCTCTGTGTTTCAGAAGTTGTCTCAAAACCATTTGTCACACAATAATTTTGCTAAGGACACTTCTTTCCTCCACCACTACCCCCAAAAGAAACTGAATGTGTGTGTTTCTGCTTAAGGGCTGTGGGTTGTGGCCACACCGGATGTCAGTGAGCCTCCACCAGCCTTCTTTTAAGACACTGGTCACATGTCTTCTCTTACTCTTTTTTCCGCCCTTTAAAAGAGGTAGATCCATGAGGATAAGTCGCTGCTCTGAATTGTTGGCAGTAATGCAAGTGCCTCCTCTGATGGTTTTTGGGGTCAGCATTGCCTTTATGGGTGGAGCCCCCACTCCGCTGGGCTCTTCAGCAACCAGCACTCACATTCAACAGTGTAGTTGAAGAGATTGGGGTGGGGGGGTGGCTTCTTAAAGCTCCTTTTAAAATTCAGATCCTTTTTTTGAGAGCTATTAACTCATTTTTTTTTTTTTAACTATTTTTACTAAAGTATAGCATGCATACAGAAATGTGCATGGATCCTCAGTGCCCAGGCCAGGGACTTATCACAAAACAAACACCAGTGTATTCACCACCCAGGTGAAGAAATAGACCATGACCAGCTCCCCAGAAGCCGTGGGCCCCTCTGGTAACCATCCCCTTCCCCGACTGCTGACACCATAGATTAGTTCTGCCTTGTTAACGGACTTAAAACAACAGCAACAACAACACAGCACTTAATTGTGAAGCCCTGCTGCACCCCTGAGAAGGGGAAACCCTGGGTTTCTAGTTGTCATTATCTGCTAGTCCAAAAGGAAATTGCATCACACTCCTGACAGTGTAAACAAGATATGACCTGACTGGTTTCAGGTGGTTTGAAGTGCGTCCCTAATTTCTGTGGCGACAAGCATCCTTCCACTCGTGGGGGTGTGTTCTGAGCCACATGTCCAGCTGTGTTCCCGAGGGTGCAGGGCCTGCTTCCTCCACTCACTGGCCCTTCGCTGCCTTTTTGGTCATGTAGTCAGTCACATCTTCCCCAGTCATTTCTTCTTCTCAGAAATTGGGACTGAGCTGTCAATTTTGATCCCCTTTTAAAGAGCTTTTGTAGCGTTATCTACCTTTTTCTGGATAGTGATCAGGGAAGTCCGTCAGTGATGGAGGTTTTCCTTCTCTCTGGGATAATGACTGTTATTTGGAATGCGTTGAGTTAAACACATCATGCAGACTTTGACATCTCTTTGATTGGCAGAGTCAGAAAGTGTCTTCACCAGAAAGCCAGCCCTCGTGGAAGATGGGGACATTAATGGTTCAGTGGAAGAATTCTCGCCCTTCATGTGGGAGACCGCGGTTCGATTCTCAGACAGTACACCTTATGTGCAGCCACCACCCATCTGTCAGTGGAGGCTTCCATGTTGCTATGGTGACGAACAGGCTTCAGTGGAGCTTCCAGACTAAGACTAACTAGGAAGAAAGGCTAGGTGATCTACTTCTGAAAATCAGCCAATGAAAGTCCAGTGGATCGCAATGGCCAGATCTGAAACCGATCGTGGCGAAGGTGCAGGACCAGGCAGCATTTCCTTCTATTGTGAATGGGGTTGCCGTAAGTCAGGGGCTGACTCTAAGTGGAGGGCTGAGGAGGGCTCTCCATGCAGGACTCCTACAAGCCCCAGCAGCACGTGCTGCTAGCAGGGGCAGCACAGCCCCTCCCTCTGGTGTAGCCAGTCAGCATCCTCCAGGCTCTGGGACACTAGGAAGCCGAGATGACCAAGGAGCGCATCTTCATGAGCCTGCAGGCTAAAGCAGTGATTTTTTTTCCCCTCTTTGTGTTAGTGGGAATGACAGAAGTGGTAGTTTGGAAAAGTGGATTTGATGTTTTAATTTCTAAACTCATAACATTTAATTTATTTTGATATTTCAAATAACATTGAAGAAGAACATGATTTTCAAAAATCTTTTAAAAAAGGCATAGCATTTAAATAGTTGAAAAACAATGGGTTAAAGGGAACTTTTTTGATTCACTTTTTTTTTTTTTGAGTGTGTGTGTTTGCGTTTTGTTCTCAATACCTGAAAAACGAAAGCTATGAAATGTTACCCTTTTAAACCTAGGTACTGTTTCAACTCCTTTTGGACTTCAGGCATAAGGTCTCACTGCCATTCACTCTAAGACCACAGCACGAAGAATCACGGAAACAATGGGCCAGTGGGAACTCCAGTATCAGTCTGAGAAGCCGAACTTTATCATTGAAATTGAGCTTGATATTAGCCCAAGAGACAGAAGGGGCCACATAAACCAGAGACTTCATCAGCCTGAGACCAGAAGAGCTAGATGGTGCCCGGCTACCACCAATGGCTGCCCTGACAGGGAACACAACAGAGAGTCCCTGATGGAGCAGGAGAAAGTTGGGGTGCAGAACTCAAATTCTAGTAAAAAGACCAGACTTAATGGTCTGACTGAGACTGGAGGAACTCCAGAAAGCATGGCCCTCGGATTCTCTGTGAGCCCAGAACTAAACAATTTCCGAGGTCAGTTCTTCAGACAGGGATTGGACTGGACTGTGGGACATAAAATGATACTCGTGAAGAGTGTGCTTCTTAGCCCAAATAGATACATGAGACTATAAACGGGCAGCTTCTGTCCGGAGGTGAGATGAGAAGGCAGGGAGGGTTAGGAGCTGGTTGATCGGACACGGGAAATCGGGTGGAAAGGAGTGTGCTGTCACAGTACAGGGAGAGCAATTAGGGTCACATAGCAGTGTATGTATAAATTTTTGTCTAAGAGACGAAGTGTAAACTTTCACTTAAACTACAACAAACAAAAAAAAGACATTGAGCTTGAAACATCTTAATTCTGCATATACTATTTTTTAATGTCAGTTGTCAGTTACTATCACAAAAATGCTGTTTATTCCTTTTTTTCTACTTAAACACAAATACAGAAGACCTTGAGACTCAAAAATGAGTATAAAGATATTCCCAAACTTAAACATTGAAAGACCAGATGGGAAAAGCCTAATTTGAGGTTCTCAAAGTGTGGTCCCTCGGCCAGCATCACCTGGGAGCTTGTTGGAAATGCAGATTACAGGCCCGGCCCCAGACCTGCTGAAGAAGAAACACTTGGGGAGTAGTGGGGCCCAGCAATCTGTGTAACAAGCCCTCCAGCTGATTTTAATGCTTGCCCAAATTTGAGAACTAAAGAATAAGAGAGGTGTTCACCGAATTTTCTGAGCTGGAGCTTTCCTGCCCAGCCTCTCTACCTCAGATTTTAGTGCATTTTGTTACCCAGGACCTGCCCTGTCAAGCTGTCTACCACTGATGTCTGTTCAGCTCTCTGCTTTCTCACACCTCCCTCCTGTACACAGTTTTGTTCAACTTGGCACACACACACACACACACACACACACACACACACACACACACACACACACACACACACACACACACACACACACACACACACACACACACACACACACACACACACACACACACACATCACTTTACCTTGCAGTTCTTCTCTGGCTGTCCCTTCTATCTTTTTCATTCTTTCCATTTACCATTCATTTATTCGGCAACTATTTATGGAGCATCAGTTCTGCCCTAAACTGAGGACACAGAGGTGAACACACAGCCTGTGCCCTCAAGGGGCTTACTGTCGGGGTGGAACAAACATTAAGAGACAGTCACACCCTAGATATACATGTTGAATGGTGGGACTACAAATCCTATTTCAAGAAGCCTTCCCTGATCGCCCCAGCCCATGATGAGTCTGGAGTTTGCAGAACTCTGAATAGTGATACAACCAAGGTCTTCTGTTCCTCTGGTCCTTTGTCTTCTGAGGAGACTCCTTTGCTCTGTTGTTAACTGCCCTCAAGTCCATTCTGACTCAGGGCGTCTCCGTCTACAACAGAATGAAATGTTGCCTGGGCCTGTGCCACCTTCTTGATTGTTGGTACGCTCAAGTTCATTGTGGCCACTGTGTATTTTGAGTGCCTTCCGACCTACAGGGCTCATCTTCCAGCAGCATATTGGACAATATTCTGTTGTGATCCATAGGGTTTTCATTGGCTAATTTTCAGAAGTAGATCACTAGGCCTTTCTTCCTACTCTGTCTTAGTCTGGAAGTGCCACTGAAACCTGCCCAACGTGGTTGACCCTGCTGTTATTTGGAAAACACTGGTTGCATACCTTCCAGCATCACAGCGACATATAAGCCACCACAGTATGACAGAGAAAGACTGGTGGTGGACCTTTGTACTACCTAGTGACATTTGTTAGTTTTGATATATTTTAACATCATTTCCACAACAGAGTGTAGCTTTTCGAGGGCAAGGTCCTTCCTAATGGAAAGATGTGCACTTGAAAGGCAGGTGTGGAGGACGGAGAGTTTTATTCAGTATTAAACTTCCTGGAAAACTCTGGAAGAGAAGTTTTCATTTATATTCCTACCAACAAGTTTTGTTCTTTATTTTCAAAACTTAGTTTGTTGCAGTGAGTATTTCCTAAAATTTATGCTAAAAATCAGAGTGTTCCAGAGTTTTGTTTCTGACAAGCTTAGTGGGGCAGCAGGGCGTTTTGTTCAAACCTTAAATTAAGAGCCAATGCACATTGAGTAGAAAAGTGGCTGTGGGTAGTTGTATCTGCAGAAGAGGGAGGGAGCACTGTTCGAGCAGTCTGAGGGGACATGTACAGTCTGGATTCCTCTATGTGGGGGTCTCTAACCCAGCCCTGAAGCTCAGGGTCCCTGTGGGTCTTTGTCTGAAAAATTAGAGAGAAGACATGGATTTGGGGGCTTGAGTCTTCCTAGGCTGAAGGAAGAGACAAAGTGGGGTGTCAGAGCCTTGGGGTGACGTAGGAGCCCGTTGAGCCATAAACCTCCCCCCTCTGTGAGTTCCAGGACCACCTCCTTGTGTGTATGTCCCTTAGCCTCAGAGAAGCAGAAGGCTCCCTTCCCCAGTGTGAGCTCAGCTACTGCTTCCTCTTCCAGCTGCATCCTGGTAAGGCCTTTTAAAAGGTCACGTGCCTCCTGGTGTCGCTCTTAAAGACCTATTGTTATTTTCTTAGTGTGGCTGAGGAAAAAGGCTTCTGAGGAGCAGCCACCCAAGCCCCAGCCCAGAGACCCCAGGAGGGGCTGGCATTGTTGGGCTTCTTGCCCGTAGGTTCTTAAGATGCATGTATTTTCTTTTCTTCTTTAAATTGTGTCCTTAATACAAAGCCCTAAGAGGTGAGATTTAGTCTCACTACCCTCCACTCTGGCTCAAACACCCTCAAACCTAGGAGTTTGAGGCCCCTCCCAACACCCCTCCGTGGGGAGCCTTACTCCCTAAACATTATTGTGTTAAAAACAAACTTTGGGAAAACTTGACTTTGTTTTTCAAATAAAAATGTGGGGTCAATTTTATGATGTTGCATTTTATTTCTTTCTGTACATTTTTTTCAGTAGAATTAGATTCAAAGTCAGGATTCTGTGTGTTTTGCAATCTCAGTGGGTATGTGGAGCCAGTTTTACTTCATAATATGAACAGGAGAAATGAAGGCAAACCTGCTTTGAGACAAACTGTGTCATAGGTCCTTATTTACACACTTGAAAAGCATAAGATTGGATTTGTGTATCTGTTCTGCTCATGGATTTTGCTTACAACGGCCCTCCTCCCTGCTCTTCTGGGCAGCATTACAAATGTCTAACCAGGCTTTTTCTAAATCATCAGGATTACCACACAGCTCCGGACAGCTGGGTCATTCTAATTGGAAATTAGGTGCTTCTCACATTGGAATCTCTCTGAAAGTATCTCCACACATGTCTTTTCAGCTACTGGATTTCTGCTAAATACCGATAGTATTACCTGGCCCCATGGGCTTTTTAAATATTTCAGCTCTGTAGATTCAGTGATTATTTCTAGAGAAATGTGAGTTATTGAAAAAGTCCTGTTGTCTATTCCAGCACCGGATCGTTAAAAGATAGTTCTCCATAGTGACTAAAAGAAAAAGTCTACACTATCTTACCTCAATATTACTTCTCCCGCAGAAAACCAGTGAAAATTCAAAGTGGCGATGAGCTGATTTGGTTTTCATTGTTCGTTACGTTTACATTTTAAAATAGTGTTTCTCAAACTGTGCTGAGGAACCTGTTTTGGGTTTGTTTGTTTTTTTTAATCTTTCACGCCCTAATACTTTTATAAAACAATAAAAATTACTAGAAAAACAAAATAAAAACAGGAAGATGTGGAAAATACAAGCCCTGTGTTTTTTTTGTTTTTTTTTTTTTTTTTTGCTGTTTCTAATATTCAGTGGGCATACAATTACTCTGTCTATTTGCTATAAAAGTTTCTAAGTTCTACAATATCTGTACTTACCTCATCATGGGCTGGTAACAGCTCACAGATCAGCACCATCTATGGACCACACTCAGAGAACCACTGTTTTAAGAGTATATGTGTGTACTTGTTAATGTATGTGCATGCACAGTCATGTACTCACACACACTTTTAAATGTGTTGGGCATGCATTATTTTGCAGCAGCTTTATGTGAGAATTAAATGCACTTAGTAAGCACTTTGGCAAGCATGGATTTTTTTCTGGAAGTATTTAAATACTTAATTTTTAAGCAAATAGAGATAGTGTGATTGTGAATAAAGTTATTTGTTCAAAACACAATTGTCCAATAACACTTCTAACAAAGTAGAAAGCATTTTGTAACATGGAGTGAAATCACCCCAACTCGTAATTCATCCTCAAGTTTAATTGGGCAGAGATCCTTTAGAGAGGAAAGGTTCTATGCAAAATATATATACGAATGAGACTTTTACCACTAAACAGTGGGAAGTATTTCTGTCATGTGAAGTGTTAGATAAGTGAGTTGTTTATTATACCTTCCCTACATCAGAGAACAGTTAATTACTTGGCTAATGTTTGGTCCTAGTGATTGACAGCCATTTTCTTAATGTTTACAAAAGGAGGGAGAGTGTTTCATACAAGTAACTCCATATTCTTCATACACATTAGCAAATTCTTAAGCTAATTCTGACGTTGATAGATTGCAACATTCTTCATGTTTTTCTCCTGAAGCCTGAGGCCAGTGGAGTCGGTCACCACAGGTGGGGTTCAGTGCCAGGCAGGCCCTATGACCACCCTGACTTCTGCATGTGTGCCTTGAGGGTCAGTGTGGCTTTCTTGAGCAAAGTATTGGATGGAAGTTCTGTGAAGTTTATGTTTGACCTTATTCCTTTAGGATAAGATGCGTAATTCAGATTGCTAATGAGGTATAACCAAAAAACCGAACCTGTTGCCATAGAGTTGATTCCTACTCATAGTGACCTTATAGCGACCCAGTAGGACAGAGTAGAACTGCCCATAGGGTTTCCAAGGCTGTAATCTTTACGGGAGCAGACTGCCATATCTTTCTCCCATGGGGCAGCTGGTAGGTTTGAACAACAGACCTTTTGGTTAGCAACTGAGTGCTTTAACCACTGCCCTAACAGGGCTCCTTATAGTGAGGTGTAGAAGGAGATATTTAGCCCCTTTACAGGCCAGGCTTTATGCATCTGTGGGACTCCCCATAGTGTCTAAGACAGCATAGATTTGGAGTGAGTTCAGAAAGAATGAAGCATGATCAAAGTCAGCTGTAGCAATTCCATAAGTGATAAGTGGAGTTTAGAAGAAAAATTGGATAATTGCAAAGCAATTGGCTTATACAGTCAGGCGCTGTAACGTCTGGGCAGTGTCCAACTGCATATATGTTTGTGGTCCAGTGTGCACCCTCCAGGGGATGCCCATCCACCCCTTCTAGCCCACAACAGCTTTGGCCCCCTGTGGCATGCACATGAAGCTCATGCCACTATGTTCCAGAACCTGTTCTCCTTCGACATGCGCAAGGTAAACACCATTAACCACTGCCTTCTCATCAACTACAACCCCGATTCCCTGGAGCTGGACTTCGCCATTATAGTATCAGAGTCGTTCCTGTGGGTGCAAGTCACGAGATGAAGAAGCTTCTCCAGGAGAAGTTCCCCAATATGAGCCGTCTGTAGGACATCAGGGAGCTGCTGGCCATGGGCGCAGGGCTGTCAGCGAGGCGGAGCCCAAAGACGCGAGCACAACACTGCAGAGCTGCCCCAGGTCATTGCCGGGCACAGGAACAAGCGGGCCCAGTAGAGTGCCATGTGGCTCACTGAGATTGATTCTCGGGTGATGCTGCAGATCATCAAGATCCAGCAGGTGTCAGGGAGGGGAACGTGCTGTTCCACAGTTTCCTGCACGAGAGAGGGAGGAGCTGCAGGCCATTCTGGTAGCCAAGGAGGAGAGGCTGTGGCTGAAGGCCCAAAGGCAGGCCCAGCAGGCCCACAGTGTGCAGCACAAGCGGGAGCAAGGAGAGGCCCACAAGAAGAAGCATCTGGTGGGCATGAAGAAGGCCCGGGAAGAGGCCGATGGGGATGTTGATGCTGAGGACCCAGGGCCCTGCCGCGGAGGGCTGACTGACCTGAGGAGGAGGAGGAGGATGAAGCTGAGTATTTCTACAAGGCGGTGAGCGAGGAGCCTGACAAGGACCTGGTCCCCAGGCTGACGGAGTGAAGCCAGCCTGCCAGGCCTGCACGTAAGAAGCAACTGGTAAAGGATTGGATACCTCAAAGCCCAAGGGCAGGTCCTGTGGAGCCAGGGCTGGGTGTGACCGCCTGAGAGAGAGGCTCCACCTTGAGCCCCAGCAAGACCTATGGAATGCCCCAGATTGGGACTGAAAGATGCTGTCCTGGGGCCCCCGCCGTGCTCCAGGTGCAGCCTCGCGTCTCCTTTTATGCAGGAGCTGTTTCCCTAACTCCACTCCCACTCCCATAATAAATGACTGACATTCCCAAAAACAGAAGGGAAAAAACAAAAAAAACCCTCTCCTTTCCTTTCTCCGGGTGATGCCTACAGCCCAACTAGGCAGCGAGCCTGCCCCACAGCTCCCTACCCTCAGGAACAGGCACCCCTGCCACTGGGAGGAGCGGGCACCTGATCCTGCTCCCAAGCACCCAAAGTCCGCAGGTATGGTGGGGCCTGGCCTGGGCGGGGACACTGGTTTGCCAAGACCACTCCCCTGCTGTCTGAGCCTGTGCCCGAAGCCTCCCCACTGTGTCCTTCACGGGGCTTCAGGCCGGACAGGACCCGCCAAGGGCTCACTGGAGGCATCTGCAGCAGAAGCTGCGAGGGCCCTGGGCTGAACAGCAGTCCCCGGGCCCCTGCACCTGGGAGCCTGGGCTGGAGCCTGTGGGCCCAGGTGTTTGCACAACGTCCAAATCACACAACGTCCTGTTTTACAGAATGTATCGTGGATGTTAAGCGATGCATACCTGTATATGAAGAAATCAGGAAGATTTTTGAGGAGAGAGTATTAGCATGTTCTGGGTGTCAGCGTTGCAGAGGGGGCGAGGGAGCAAGCGCTTGTTGTTAGTTGCCGTCGAGTCAGCTCACAGTCACCTTATGTATAGCTGATCCTGCGCAGTCTTCGTGATCACTGGTATGTTTGCCTGGTTTAATTAGAGCCATGGATCCTGGTGTGGACAACATAAGAACAGCTGTCTTGATTAAATGGTTAGAAAGTAAGATCTGTGAGGCAAAGGCTAGTGGCCCTGACTGAGATTGTTCTGTGTAGAGCATAGGAATTCTGAAAGGCAGTGATGGCGAGGTGACTTGGAGAGGAAGAAGGCCCACTGTCCAGATGACAACCAGCGATGGGTGTCTTCACCAAAGCCAGTGGTAGAGAGAAATTAACTGTGGGAGTCAGGAGAGATGATGAGGCAGAGGTTCTTCGTGTCGGTTTTAAAATTCAATCCATTGCCACATTCACGAGGTCTGAGACAGGAGGCTGCTGTTTCTTTGAAATACATCTGTGTCTCAGGAATCACAGTGGGTATTTTATTATGAAATTTCTCAAGTACCCAAACAGCAGTGCTCATAATCAACAAATTACTTTTAAATTAATCCAGTTGCATTCAGACATAACTGTATGCAGTGAAATTGGGCCAAGGAGAAACTTGGGCTGGAAAATACACATTCCTGCACTTGATTCTAGGATGAAACACGATGGCAGCTAAGTCACTGTGGTCATTTAACACAGGCCAAGTGCTTCACCACACGTCACCAAACAGGCAGAACAGCGTTGTGCATAATGAGGAAGGAAGAGCGTCTTGAAAGCACACACAGTTCTCCCGACATGGTGCGCACTCCTCCTTCTCTAACTGGGTTCTTTTAATTGTTCAAAATGTGTCCAAGCTGTGATTTGTGACATGTGTATCTGTGTAGGTCAGAGCGTTGTGAGTGTTCTCTCAGGCTTTAAAAATAAATTTATTTGGGGGAGGGAAATTGAACCTGCGTGTTAATGTTAGGCATACGAACACAAGCACATGAGCTGAGAAAGTCAAAATCGCTGTTTCCATGGTAACTCTTAACTTGTCTGTGTCGTACACATTTCTCAAGAAATACATTTACCAGACTACCTAGTGATAAAATTTGCTCCACGGGCTTCGTAAGGTAGATGTCCCAATTCTCTCTCCTTCCAAAGGTCTTCCCCCAATTAATCTGTTCTTCTGTAAGTGACACAGGATGAGGAACTGAAGTCCAAGTCCTGACCTCTAAGTAAGCTCCTTTTTTATTTTGGAAATTTTTTTGTGTGTGATTAATTCCATTTCCTTCCTCTCTCCTTTGCAGATATATGTTGGGTAAAGGAGGAAAACGGAAGTTTGATGAGCATGAAGATGGGCTGGAAGGCAAAATCGTGTCTCCCTCTGACGGTCCATCTAAGGTGTCCTACACCTTACAGCGCCAGACTATCTTCAACATTTCCCTTATGAAGCTCTACAACCACAGGCCCCTGACAGAGCCCAGCTTGCAGAAGACTGTTTTAATTAACAACATGTTGAGGCGGATCCAGGAGGAACTCAAGCAGGAAGGCAGCCTGAGGCCCATGTTCGCCCCCTCTTCTCAGCCAAGCGATTCACTCAGCGACAGCTACCGAGAGACTCCGCCCGTCCTCAGCCACCCTGCATCCCCGCCCACCCATCCCTGCGACCTGGGAAGCACTACGCCCCTGGAGGCCTGTCTCACCCCAGCCTCGCTGCTCGAGGACGACGATGACACTTTTTGCACTACCCAGGCCATGCCTGTGGTGCCCACCAAACTCTCGCCTCCAGCTCTCCTGCCGGAAAAGGACAGTTTCTCTTCGGCCTTAGACGAGATCGAGGAGCTCTGTCCCACATCTACCTCCACAGAGGCCACAGCAGCCACGACTGACAGCTTGAAAGGGAGCTCCAGTGAGCCCAGTGCCCCAAAACCCGAGGGCCTCCCTGAGGGCCGGACGGACGACCCGAAGCTGATGGACTCTCTGCCCGGGAACTTTGAAATAACCACGTCCACGGGGTTTCTGACAGACTTGACCCTGGATGACATCCTTTTTGCTGACATTGACACGTCGATGTATGATTTTGACCCCTGCACGTCCGCATCGGGGACAGCCTCAAAAATGGCCCCCGTGTCGGCTGATGACCTCCTCAAGACTCTCGCCCCTTACAGCAGTCAGCCCGTTGCCCCGAGTCAGCCTTTCAAAATGGACCTCACGGAACTGGACCACATCATGGAGGTGCTTGTGGGGTCCTAAGACCGAGGGGCCCAGTGACATCTGTGCCCACCCAGACCCCACAAGTGCTCCCACGGCCCCCACAACTCTCTGCACTGTGCATGCACCCTGGCTTGCCTTTTTCAGAGAAAAAGAAAATTTTACAAAAGGATCACACTAGTTTTTGCTTTGAGCAGAGTTGGAGTGCCTTCATCCAAGTATGACCATTTTTAATATGCTTTTTTTGAGTGGTTCCTCAGAGACCTTCCACCCTGTTACAGGAAGGAACACATTTGAAGACAATGCTGTTATGATGAGTGACAGACAAATAGTCCAAGTGAAGCACAAGGATTAAGTTGGGAAAGCTGTACATTGCATGTGCATATTTGTCTATTTTTTCTATAAGTTTTATTGCAAGAGGTAAAAAAAAAAGAAAATATATATATATATATATATATTATTTAGATAATCTCAGTACCTTTTCTGGCATTTTCGCCCTGTATAAGTTGACTTGGCAATTCAGCCTTTTTAGAGGCATTAACTACTCCTCGTAAGTGTTGCATTTACATGGCTGTTTAGAAACTGCTGCCCAAATTTATTTTATATTTTTGTACAGATTCTGCAGTTTATGATATTGTTTTTCTAAAAACAAATGCTGTTTATACATATGAGATAGCTATTTTGATAGGATTTGCTCACATAGTTCCTGCAAACTTCAGATGTACAAGTTGCACTTGTACTTTTATAGAATTGTAATGTTTTATATGTGTATGGTGCAAAGAGAAAATTGGATCAAATCTATCTGCAGTTGATATCCCCAAATGCAGACACACACACACACACACACCGACCGCTTTAAGAAAGGGCCAGACGATATCACACCCACGCTTCACAAGCACTGACCCCCTGGTACAAACACCTGCCAGTACTGTGATTCCCAAAGCCAGAGCCCGTCGGCTCATCAGACTTGCATTAAGCAGTTGGCGGGAGATGGCTGTGGAGCTCGGGGGTTAAGTGATGGCTCTCCTTAGCTTCCTCTTTTGAGCGGAAGGCTGCTGAGTAACTTACTCAAGTGTGTATGTATGCCAAGTTTGCGCTTTTAATTTTTTTTTTCCCCCCCTAAATGAAACCCAAATCTTTCTCTGTGGCATAATTTTTATTATGATCTGAAATTTTACATCTGAACAAAATTTTATTAAAAGCAACCAACCTTTTCATGGAACCTAAAGCCCTATTGCAATGCTCAGGGCTCTTATAAAAGAAAGTCTCCCCAGAAGGCATCCATCATGTTGCTGAATTGTCTTTTCTAGCTCCCCTTCCCTAGAGCTTCTGTTCCCTCTGTTGCTAAGTGCTGAAAATGGCGTCTCCACCATCACCACAGTGAGCCCAGCTCACCTCCACCAGCCCAGGACACACTCTCGTTGTGATATCCGTAGCTCCCGAACCTGGAGCTTGTCACGTTCCATCACAGCTTCCAACCTGGTTGCCTTCTTGAATCAACTGCTTTAACTGCTTCACATTTTACAAGGCCGTTTTACCAGATATACAGACAAGACTTTCTATGCATGTTCCTCCTCCCTGCCCCACCCCCAGGACACTTGAGAAGTAGCCTTTTATTCCTAGTGGTGAACATTTAATTTTAAAACGTTTGCAATGTATCATGCTTGTTGCCGAAAACTGTTCATAGCCTTTTTGTTTCAGTTTTTTTCCTTTCTTCCAATGGTACTTTAGCTGTTGAGTGCAGGTTATAACCTATATTGTTGAAATGCAGGTGGCTTCTTTAGAAATAACTTTTATATTTATTTAAAAATTTTTTTTAAATTATGGGATTTTGTTTTTGTTGTTGGTCATTTGTCAATATTCAGTCACCAATTCTGCTCACTTCTTGCCATGGATAAAATTGGGCCTTTCTGGCCAATTAAAGAGACAACTTTATAAAGTGGCACTTTAAACAAGCCATAGATAGTTTTATTTTTATAATGCACATGGCAGAGCAAATACATTTGTGATGAAGGAACTGCTTGTCTAAGCAAAAGATTTTGTGTGTGATGTAATTAAATCTTTCTACGTTCTAATTTACTTCTTTCCCACTTGAATATGTCTTAAAGGCTAATTGTCAGCTCAGTAGAGCAGTGAGAACCTGATCAGATTGTGCTTGTCCTGCAAGAAGCCTCCACATGACTCCTCTGTTGCTACAGATGTGTTGTCTTCTCTGACGGGATGAGGGACCACATAGTTAAGGTGACGGTTGTTGTAGATACAGCCGGTGTCACTGTGTCTGTCAGTTTTGAGGACTTTCCTTTCTTGTAGAGAACAAGTCTGCCCCAGACTCCATGGTTTTGATAACCGGAGGACACGGGAATCTTGCCACATGCTGCACACAAATACATACACAATAGTGTTGATTATCCCGAACAGTGACATGGTAAAGCAGTTGATTTACCATTGTTACAGTAACTTAGAACTGTACTTTTGTTGGATTAGCAAATCGTGTGTTTAAACAAATCCCATATGTTGGGCAACAGTTCAAATAAGCAGAGAGAAGTGTTGCCTAAAAGTGGTTCTCTGACTCTCTTGTATTTGTAAGGCTGGGCTGCAAAATCAAAACAAAAACCCCAACAACAGCAGGCAAATGCTTTTTTAAACCCTGGACACCCTTGCTGTAAATTCTTGCTATTCAGAGTCTCACGAGGAAGACCTGGGGAATGAGTGGGCCCATTTTCAAAAAGAGCAAAACCATCAAGTGTTGAAATTATCTTGTGTCTTATTTTCATAGAGTGATGTCCCAACAGGAGAGAGCCTGTGCCCTGGTGTGGTCTCCAAGTCCCCATTGGACTGGGGGATGTGCTTCCAGACCCCACTTGGCGGCAGTGCCTTCCTCCCCTTTGTAAGGGACGTCACGTGGCACCTAGAGCCAAGCAGGCAGTCTGAGGTGCCTTTATGAGAAAGACAGGCGGGCTGGGGCTGGGAGGGCCGATGGTTGACAGTGATGTGCAATGAAGTGACAAGATGAGAGCAGAATAATAAGAGCTTTGAATTTGAAGTGATTTTCTTTTCCCCATAAGTTATTTATTCCTTTTTTTTTCTGTGTAAATATATTTATTGTACTGTGGAGCTCTAACAACATCTGGGTTGTAACATGTGCAGAATGTACGGTAGGAATGTATTCTCTTGTAGGAATGTAAATTTGTATTAAAAAAGGGGTCCAAGCCAGACCCCTGGGTCTTCTTGTATGCACAGTCCACATTATTTTTACTCTCTTCTCTACTATGGGTCTATTTGAAATATGCAAAAGGTATGGATGAGGAATGTTTCAATACCTCCAAATTTTTGAGAAAATCAAGCATCAAAAGGTTGATATTTTTAAAGTTTTTTTGTAGCACTTTCTCTTTTATGACAGAAGGGGCAACCACACCTACACCCTCACTCATACCAAAGGGTGAGAACTAGCCAGAGCCTCCAGTACACCTCGAGGGTCTTTATCAATTGAGCTTTTTATCGTCATAGCCCCTTGGAGCGCCCCAACTGCCCTGAGGTCAGTCAAGGAAATTTTCTTAAATAAATAAAATCCAGAGAGCCAAAGTATCAACTTACGGATCGTTTTTAAAGCTTAAATTTATTAGCCACCTTTGTGGTACACAATGAATTATGAATACCGCAGGGCGGCCTTCTTAAATGACAGATGTAAAAAAAAAAAAAAAAAGAAAAAAAACCAAGAGACTCAACTCTGTGCAGCGATTGTTACTCTACTATCTATTAATTGTCTTAATTTCAAAACCTTGCTGTTGCAAATTGGACCTTTATATGTTTTCCAAGAGCCTTGGAAAGAGCCTATCTCACCTGCCTGGCTGTGGGTGGTTAACACGCCGTCACCGCTGTGCACCTCGCTGGCAGAGAGGTGTGTATGGTTCTGCTTGTGTACAGTTGCCGTCAGTACTTCTAAGAATGAGTCTAAATGGTTCTTGAAGATGAATCGGGATCACATGCCTATTGCAAGCAAAGCCAATAGAATTTTTGGACTTCCTTTGGAGATAGTAAATTCAGAAGAGAAGTGCAGTCTGTACATGCAAACAACCATGATTTTGGAAAAGCTGTAAATAGTGACATGTTTGGTGCATGGTTTTTGAGGAGGGCTTTTTGTCAAAAAGGAGGTGTAACCTTTTCCCCCACAGACCTGAGAGCTGTGCCTTTTCTATGCAATATTACAGACATTACATCGGAACCCAGATGGCTGTATTCACATGTAGGTTTGGGCTGTAATCTAAATAATTGGACAGATTAAATGTACATGGAAATGAGCAGTCTTACTTTTGTAGTTTTATATTATACAATAAACAGTTAAAAGATGAGTGAAGCGCGTATGCACTGTTTTCTTCAGACCAGAGCACAGCCAGCTAATATTTTATAATTTGCTTGTGTTTAAGGAACGGCCCCTGGGTGGCACAAAGGGTTAAGTGCTCAACTATCTTAACCAAAAGGTCGGCCGTTCGAACCCACCCAGATGCACCTCGGAAAACAGGCCTGGTCACAGCCTTGAAAACTCTATGGATAGTTCTATTCTGCACACATGGGGTCGCTCTGAGTTGACATCGACTAGACACCAACTAACAACAGCAAAGAACAGTCCACAAGTGACCTCTGCTCAAGAGTTGATGCTGTTGACCTCCCCAGCCTGAACTTGTCCTCTTAGACTCGTGACACCTTTCTCTCCTGGTTTCCCCCCACCTCTTGGACCTGTCTCAAACTTTTTCTCAGGTCTGTACCTCCAGATCTTTGTAAACACTTTTTTCCCAGGGTCTGATCTGTGACCAGCTCTTTGCCAAGGCCCCCTCATTCCACTGCTAGGTTTCCTGAGGTGGTGTAATTCACCCAAGAAAAAAAAAAAAAAAAAAAAAACACATTGCTGTCAAGTCGATTCCAACTCATGGCAACCCTGTAAGACAGAGTAGAACTGCCCGGTAGAGTTTTCAAGGAGCCACTGATAGATTGAAACTGCTAACCTTTTGGTTAGCAGCTGTAGCTCACCGTAGCTCTTAACCACTACGCCACCAGGGCTCCGTAATCCACCCAGGACTCAAAATATATTTCCAGCTCCTGCCTTTCTCCTGAGCTCTGGGCTTCAGGTATCTACCGAGATTGACCATCTCAAACTCAGCATGTCCGAAACAGTCTTGTTCTCCCACGAGAGCTGATCCTTCTGCGAACTTTCCCACTGGCCTCATTACCCTTCTCCCAGGCCTGAGCTGGCTGTCCGCATGCAGCCTGTCACCCAGTCAGAGCCACCGGAGTGTCCCCTCTCTTTGCTGCCTCCTTTGCCTCTCCACCATGGTTTCCCCAACTCAGACCCTGTTCCCCTCCTCATCTCTGATCATTGCACCTGCTTCCTAACTAGTCTTCCTGCCACGACAATTTCTATAGCATGCCTGATGCTAGAGTTGACCTTCTAGAACACCAGTGGTTCACGTGATTCCTCTACTCCGCATCTTCCAGTTATTGTGTGCCGTCAATTCAGTTGTGACTCACAGTGACGCTGTAGCACAGAGTAGAACTGCCCCATAGAGTTTCATCTTCCAGTATGCCCCCTGATGTATACAGTCCAGACCCTCGGGCCCCTCCCTATCCCCCTCGTCTTCCAGGGGTTAATGGAGGAGATCTGTGCGTCCTCCTGGCAGCTAGGCCATCTTAGGTGGAGTCGTGAGGTCCAGCCATACCTGGGCATGAACTGGTCCAGGCAGTCTGGGGCCACCAGACCAGCTGCTGAGAGAGGAGGGGCTGGATGTGGGAGCTATGGGAAAGAAGGGGTCCAGTCAGTCTACAACAGAAGATGTGGGGGGCAGGGAGGTGCTGGGGGGTCAGGATGAGCTCTTTCCAGTCGTCCTGTGGAGACGCTCATTGTCAACTAGAAATAAGGTACTGCTGCTCAGGAGAGAGGTTTGTATTTGAAATTAGGAGCATCTGCTATTAATCAGCGGTATAACTTGAGGGAATTACTCAACCTCTCCATGTTTGTGAGGACAAGATAAAGCCATAGCTCCTAAACTCTTTGAAAATGTCGGCAGTATAAGAAAAATGCAGGTTACGGATGTTAACATCTCATCCCTAGAACTGTGTCAGGCACATAGTAGGCACTCAAAACGTTTGTTGAATTAAAAGGGAAAAAAATACCGTGTCGTTCACTTTACTGTACAGAATGAGAGATGGGCAGGACTCCACCTCCTCCATGTCTGGTC
This sequence comes from Dugong dugon, assembly GCA_030035585.1. Taxonomy (NCBI): domain Eukaryota; kingdom Metazoa; phylum Chordata; class Mammalia; order Sirenia; family Dugongidae; genus Dugong; species Dugong dugon. The sequence goes on along the minus strand of CM057469.1, from coordinate 100,484,518 downwards.
CCAGGTCCACCCCCGTGCTCACCCTTTCACACTCCCCATCCCGAGCACACTGCACTCTTGCTTAGACCTACCCCAGTCCTGTTTGTAGAAACTCCATCCATCATTTCAAAGCCATGCTCAAATGCCATCTTGTCCATGAAGCCTTCTCTGAATATATCCCCCACCACCATGAGAGGCAGCCTCTTCCTCTTCTGGGCTCTTGGCAGGGCTTGGTACCTCTGCAGACACACCTAATAGGAGGCTAGGTTAGCTGTGCATGCTCGTGCTTCCTCTGCTACCCTCTGCTGTTCTTCAGAGCAGCAACCCTATGATGTCCATCTTTGCCACCAGGGCCCCTCATCTTTGCCAGGGATCGGCAAACTACTGCCCCCAGGTCAAACCCTGCTCACTGCCTGTTTCTGTAAGTAAAGTTTTTTTGGAATACAGCCACACATTTATTTATGTATCATCTATGGAGAAGGACATCATGCTTGGTAAAGTAGAAGGTCAGCAAAAAAGATGACCCTCAATAAGATGGATTGACATCGTGGCTGCAACAATAGGCTTAAACATGTTAACAGTTGTGAGGATGGTGCAGGACCCGGCAGTGTTTCGTTTGGTTGTACATGGGGTCAGTATAAGTCGGAACTAACTTGATGGCACCTAACAACAATGTGGCTGCATCAGGTTACAGTGGTACGTACGGTTGAGTAGTTACAACAGAGACCAAATGGCCCTCAAATTCTAAAACCTTTGCTATCTGGCCCTTTACAGAAAACATTTGCCAAACCCAGATCTTTGCAACCCACACAATGCTTAGGACAGTGTCTGACCATAGTTGGGACAGGCCACAGTCCTTGGCTCAGGGTCTTACATAGACTGTGGACATACACACCTAGAAAGATGAATACAGGTACCAGGGCAGTCACGATGGCACTGAGTGCTGGAGGCGGATGTGTAGGGGCCAAAGGGATGGAACGGTCAAATATATCACAGAAGAGTGGACATCTTCAGAGAGCTTAAGAGCTGGGAGGAGCCTTAGAGATGGATCTTCTGGTCAAAGGACCTCATTTTACAGACATGAAAGCAGACCCAGAGAGAGGAAGTGGCCAGAGACCATTTATTGGGGTTCAGAGTTTGGCTGAGTCTGAATCCTGACTCCACTTTTTACAGCGTGTAACCTTGGGGAGTTCTCGAATGTCTCTGTGCTTCAGTTTCCTCATCTATAAAATGGTGTCATCATTGAGCTCATCTTATGGAGGGGTAGAGATTAAATGAGTCAATACACATAAAACCCTGAGGACTGTTCTGGCACATAATAAACTGTCTACAAATGTTAGCTACAGCGGACAGGGCAGTGGGCAAGGCCATAAACCAGGTCTCCACTCTCAGCGTGGTGTTTTAGGTTAGGACTTAGAGCAAAGTTGGGGTACCTCAATGCTGCACTTTTGGGGGCATCATGATTCCCTAACACCATGCTTGTCGTCATAGTGGTCAGCTATTTCTTTACTGAGAACACTGTTCTCTGAGCTTGCGTGGCAATCTAAGGTCCAATGTCTCCATTGCCTCTTCTGTCTGCTTTTAATGTCCCTGTGGCTCCTCTTGGAAGGGAATCCTTAACTGAATGGGGATAACAGTCCCCAGGATTACCACTTACTCAGCACACATGCGTGCCAGACACTGCTAAGTGCCTGTGCGCATGATCTCATGGACTGTTCGCCCCAGCCTTCGAGGTCTATCTTACCACCCCCACTTGACAGAGGGACCAAGGCTCAGAAAGGTTAAGCAACTTCCCAGAGGCCCCACAGCAACAGACGCCAGAGCTGGGATTGCAGCAGTGCTCTCTCCTGTCTCCTGTCACTGCCCTGGAGTCATCGAGTCCATGGCAGGTGACTCCTGGAGGCTGAACAAGGTCAGGAGACCCGTTCTACTCCTTGAATGAGTTGCTTCACCTCTGGTCCTCTTCAAAACCAAAAAACAAACCTGTTGCCTGGAGTCAATTCCGACTCAAGGTGACCCGTGTGTTACAGAGTAGAACTGCTCCATGGGGTTTTCTTGGCTGTAATCTTTAAGGAAGTCGGTCTCCAGGCCTTTCTTCCTCAGCATCACCGAGTGGGTTCAAGGTTCAAACCACCAACCTTTGGTTTAGCAGTCAAGCGCAAACTGCTTGCACCACCTGGTATTCCACTTTTCTTCATAGGGCTGTGGATTCTGCCTGGCACAACCGCAGCGTTGCTTTGAGGAACAAGAGGAGGAAGCTGCTCCAGTGGGACCAGCAGTGAGCCAGGAGTTGGGATGGCTGCACAGGGCTGACCACCCCCATGTTCTCTCATCCTAGCCCTGTGCGACCTTTGACCAGCCCTTCCCCCTCTGGGCCTCAGTTGGCTCAATAGCAAAAAAAAAAAAAAAAAAAAAAAAAGAGGCAGGACTACCCTGTGTTGCCCCAGGCGGTAGTTCTCCTCCCTCTCTGGGGGCTCCTCCGGCATCTCTTGGGGTGGGCCCGGGGCTCAGGGATTTTACAAAGGCTTCCGGATGGGAGGAGAACTGCTGCGCTGAGTTCTCCATTGCCAGTTTTCGAGGCTCCTGGGACTGCGTGGCCACCGGTCATGACCAGGGCGCATACACGCTGGGAACGCCCTTCACAGCAGCCTGGCTGACCCCGCCCCACAGCCGCCAGGGGCGCCCCCTCCCCTCCCCTGCCCGCCCCTTGGAAGGCCCCAGGCCGGGCGGCCAGGCTGCCAGCTGCTAGCAAGGCCTATTGTTCAGTAGTGACAAGAAATGGCTGCAGGCGCACAGGCCGGAGAAAAAGAGAAGGGAGGGGCGCGCGAGCTGGGGAACCGGCTCCCGACCTGGCTGGCTGCGGGGGATTTGGCCCGAGAGCAAACACACCCCGCTGCCCGGCCTCTCCCGCTTTCCTTAGGGCCGAACGGCCTTCCACATTGTTCTTAATAGTCTCAGGAGTGGACCCCTGTCCGTGTGTTAGCGCGGAGTCGGGCCTCCTCTAGAAAAAGATTTATGGTCGCTTATCTCTGAGCTGAGTGCCTGAAAGCAGGGCCAGGTGGCCGTGTGCTTTGAAATGGTGTTGTTCTAAGTCAATCCAATCCATACGCTCGTGTGGAATGCCACTTCCTCGGGCCTGGTTCCAGGCACGATGATAATAATCCTTGACGTTTGTGTATAGCTCAACGGTGTATGAAGCGTTTCGCATATACTGGCTAGATTCGGTTCCCATGGCAAGTCTAGAGAAGGGGCTTTGCAGGGAGGCTGAGCCGGCTTGAGGAAACCGGGGGGCAGAGAGCGGAGCAAGGCCACTAAGTGAAGGAACCCGGGCAGCCCCAAACTCCTGGCTCCTACCTTTATAACCCTTCAGTGCTTTGGAGTTTAAAGAAACTGGCCAAGGTTTTTAGTAACGGAAAACAAGAATCAATAGGAGCCCTGGTGGTGCAGTGGTTAAGTGCTTGGCTGCTAATTGAAAGGTTGGCGTTTGGAACCCACGAGCCGTTCCCTGGAAGAAAAGTGTGACAGTCTGCTTCTGTAAAGATTACAGCTTGGAAACCCTACGGGGCAGTTCTACTCTGTCCTATTGGGTCCCTATGAGTCGGAATTGAGTTGACTCGACAGCAGTGGTTAAGGTTTTTAAGGACTGATTAGGAGCCATGGAGCCAGAAGTCATGTGCCCCTTTGGAGCCCTGTCACAGGACTCAGTGGGAATGAAGCCGTGCAGAGCTTGGATTCTGTCCCTTCTGTCCCTGAAATTCTCCTTCCTCTGCTCCAGACGCAGGCCCTTAGCCCGGGTTGGGGGCCGTGGAGGAGGGGCGGCTGCGGCCCTTCCCTAGTTGTCTGTAGTTGAAGCCAACGCCCGACTGCAACCCATGAAGCCACCCAACCACGCGCTCAACCCAAGAAGAAGTTGGGCATTGCTGTGCAAATTCAGTTTTGAGACAAATTGTGAGTTTTCTTCCAACCAGGTTGCTGCCCCGAAGTTTTGCCAGTGTAGACATTCTGCAACCACCATGCCAGCCTGTCTCTCTCCCTGCCCCTCACTGCCCCCTCCTCAACCCCCTCCTCACAATCTGACTCTCAGTCAGTCTCCTTCTGTCTCTGCCTCCTGCGTTCTTACTCAGAGGCCAGGTCCCCTGCCACATAGTGGCTGAGTCTGACCTGGAAGCTGAATGACACAGGCCTCTCTACCCTTCTGTCGTCTCCCATCTCCAAGGTCTTAGTTTTCCATCCTGGGAGAGCTGGGCTCCAGCTCCTGGGATTTGGGGCAGGCCTAGTCGGGGCTGGGTAGCTTCCAGGCTCAGGTTCATTGAGGTTCTCCCTGAGGCCTGGGGACCTCTGAGTCACCGTGAGAGGGTCTGAGGGGAGCTCGCCTGCTGCTCTGGGGATTTGGTGCTGTGTGCGCCTCCCCATCCCCACTGAGTACCTGGCTTTCCCTTCTGACGCTGCCCAGCCCCCAGCTATAGGTCAGTTAGGGTAGAGGTTTTCTGTTTTCTGGATTGACCCAAAGCAGTTCTGTTTTGGCCTGCAGGCGTGGAGGGAGATTCTAGGCAGAAGAGAGGGGCTCCAGGACTGGGCTGACTGGGCTGGTGGGGCATCAGGGCAGAGGAATGTGGACCTTGAGGAGAAGCATCTGCCTGGGAGGGGGACGGAAGCTGGAGTGCTTGCGGGGAGTGGGGGGCAGAAGAGTCGAGTCTGCTCTAAGTAGTCTTCAAACATACTGTGGGGCCTTGGAAGGGCTGCTTGGGACACCCAAGTGAGGGCTGAAAGCCTGTCCCCTTGAGGAGACTGGGGCTAGGAGGGAAGGCAGGGGCCACTATGTGTGAAGTACTTTCTACTGGCACTAGGCTGGGTCCTCTCAGCCTTTATCTCAGGCCACCCTCACGCTGATCTAGAAAGAGAGATCTGTAATTATGCTCGTGGTATAGTTGTGGAGCGGAGGCCTGGTGGCACAATGGTTAAAAGCTATAGCTGCTAACTAAAATGTCAGCAGTTTGAATTCACCAGCCGCTCCTTGGAAACCCTATGGAGCAGTTCTACTCTGTCCTTTAGGGTCGCTAGGAGTCGGAATCCATTAGATGGCCACAGGTTTGGTTTATAGTTGTGGAAACCTAGGCCCAGAAGGGTTAGGCGTTGCCCGAGGTGGCACAGCTAGCTGGTGACTGGGGGAGTCGGACTCTGAGCGCAGCCGTAGGACTCTATTCTGCCCCACGTGGACATAGTGCTGCCATCAGGGAGCCCTGGGCCACACTGGGGTCATTGTGGAGATGCTGCTACGTGGATAGCTCAGACATGATCTCTGTCTGTCTCAGGGGCTGGCTCAGAGGGGAGTGAAGGGCCAGGAGTCGGCTCTGGTCCCCAAACCTTAGCAGTCTGCATCGCTGCCTGCCAGACCCCTCAGCTTGGCTACAGGAAGAAAGGGATGGGCAAGATAGGACATTTGGAGGGCAGACAGCTCACAGTCACAGAGACCGATCCCCATGGGTCATAGCAGACCAGGGGCTAGGACCTTTCCAGCTAGAACAGACCCGTGAGCTCGTCTGATGACACGTAACAGGAGAAAACTGTGGCCAGAACAGCTATGGGTTAGGGAGCCCTTGTGATTCATTCATTCATTCATTCACCTAACATTGACTGGCTCATCTCTCCGTGTTCCCCAGCCGTAGAAGTCACCATCATTCACCTAACTGATGAGGCTGAAAACCTTGGAGTCAGTCTTTTTTTTTTTTTTTTTTTTTTAACATTTTATTGTGCTTTAGGTCAAAGTTTGCATAGCCGATTAATCTTCCAATCAATGATTCTTACACAGATGGTTTCATTGTTGGTTCTTCTGGCAGTCCATTCAATATTGTTTGCCAACATCAAAGGCGTCAGTTCTTCTTCAGTCTTTCTTATTCATTGTCCAGCGATTACATAGTTTCCACCTAATATGTCCCACTCCTTCTCATCCTCCAAATCTCAGCTCAAATGCCACCTCCTCAGAGAGGCCTTCCTTGACCACCCCATCCCCAGCCAGCACACGTGTCACCATGCGGAGTCATCTCACTTATTCATTTGTGTCCTGGTTTCTTATCTGGTTCCCCTCCCCCAGCATATAGACTCCCTGACAGCAGGGACCTTGTCCAGGTCAGCGAGCACCTCAGAGACCAGATGGGCTGGGGACCACAGATACTCATACCACCTAGGAGGGGGGCAGCTATCCCTCCTTAAACTTGACTGACATATCTGACCAGCTCTTTCATTGGGAACTGATTAGAACAATAGAGAAACATGATATTCCTGCTCCTAAGTACTGAGGACTAGATTTCGAACTGCCAATTGTGTGCTTGATCTGTAGCATGGATTGCTCAGAAAAAGGATTCTGTTGGAGGTAGAGGGGACTGGGTGGGAATTAGCTCTGCCTCGCAATTCTTCTTTGTTACCTTGGCTATCCCTCCTTCAGCCTGCCCACACTCAACAGAATAGCTTTCCTTACATCCAATCATATTCCTCTGGCCCCTACTCTGCTCCACAACCTTTAGTGGCTCCCTATTGCCATCAGAAAATATTCAAACTCTTTCTAGGCCTACAAGGCCTGCTCTCGCCTGCCCCACTGACCCCTCCCAGAGCCTGCCGACTAGGATATGGTTATAGATTGAATTGTGTCCCCCCAAAATATGTGTCTACTTGGCTAGGCCATGATTATCCATATTACATAGTTATCCTACATTGCGTGATCTGATGTAATTATCCTCCATTTTGTGATCCTAGGTAATTATCTTATGTGTTGTAAAATCCTAACCTTTATGATGTTAATGAGGCAGGGTTGGAGGCAGTTATGTTGATGAGGCAGGATACAATCTACAGAATTAGGTTGTATCTCGAGTCAATCTCTTTTGAGATGTAAAAGAGATTAAACAAGCAAGCAGAGAGAGGAACTACTACCACCAAGAAAGAAGAGCCAGGAGCGGATTGCATCCTTTGAACCAGAGGTCTCTGTGCTGAGAATCTTCTAGACCCAGGGGAAGGTTGATGCCAAGACACATGGAGATCTCCAAGGAATGCAGGGCCCACAGATGTTGAAAGAAGACAAGGGTCTTCCTCCAGAGCTGACACAGAGAGAAAACCTTCCTCTAGAGCCGGCACCCTGAATTTGGACTTCTAGCCTCCTAAACTGTGAGAGAATAAATTTCTGTTTGCTAAAATCATCCGCTTGTGGTATTTCTGTTATAGCAGTGCTAGATAACTAAGACAGATGCCCTTCTGCCCTCCCACCCTCCCTACATTTGGAGCTCAGGTTAAGCCCTGCCTTCTCCAGGAAGCCTTCCCTGTCTGCCTGCCTGTACCGGGGTCCTCCTGTGAGTGTCCCAGTTAGTCTGCTCAGCTCACATGGGTTATTTTGAGGATTGCTGAGGCCAGTTTTAAAGCTCAGACTCCAGAAGAACAGAGACTAAGGCCAGAAGGCTGTGAGCGCTCGCTGGCCAAGTGTGACTCGTTAGGAAGGGATATGGGGGAGGCTGAGGGGCTCTCAGTCTGAGAGGACCTTTGTGGACTCCGTCTCCTCCTTGGTGGGGCCAGACCCCCAAGAGCACACCAGCTCAGTGCCCTGGAGGGGGAATCCATGCAGCAGCTCCTCCCCCCTTTCTTGTCTCCCTCCCCCAAGTGTGGAGCCAGCCTCGTTGACTCAAGTGGCAGAAAAAATATCCCCCCCTTCCAAGCTGCTGCACATCTGTGCCCAGACAAAGCCAGCTATTAATCCTAGCCTTTGTGTGAGTGTTTGGGTGTTGAATTCCACTTGGATCTGCTGGCTTTTGGAAGGGGAGATTGGAGAGGATTTAGCAACAACAAAAGGAGCCCACGGAGGGGGATGGTGGTGAGATGGGGTGCTAAGAAACCCCAGTGAATTCACTCTGAGCCTGGTGGGGGCCCTGGGAGCCCAAATTCAGCCAGAGTCGAGCAGGGCTCCCAAATTCTCAGGATCTGAGTCACAAAAAGGGGCCATTCCCCTGGAGAAAAACACCAGCCTCGCTGAGCCTAACAGGGGCCTGCCTTTCACTCCAGATGCTGCCTGCAGCAGACGACAGCGGCTGGGCTGCCCCGATCCTGCCCCTCCCAGACCGGGGCAGCCCACTGCTCAGAGGAATCCAAGGTGGGAGATGAGGACTAGGCAGAAGATTGGAGCCCCAGGGACTGGGTCCAGATCAGGGAGAGAGCCTCAAAGCCACCACGAGTCCACAGCTGAGTCAGCAACACACCAACCAGGCCAGAAGGCCTGAAGCAATATGGCTGCCATGAGGCTCAGTTTGGGCTCTCTGGAGAGGGAGTTCTTGGGCACCAGGTCCCAGCAGAGGCTCAAGTTCCAGGAGATTTGCTCCACACAAGCCATAACTCTGGCTCAAGTATCAAACACTCAGGACAGGGTCACAGTGTGTGTGTCTGTGTGTGTGTATCTTAGAATGTCAGGAAATTCTGAGGGGGAAAACCTGCAGCTCAGGCAGGTGGTATATGATGAGCTTCCTTAGCAGATGCTCTGGTCCGGTTACCACTTGGCTAGGAAAGCAGCCTGGGGTGTGAGCTGAAACCCCCTAATCTGCCCTTGGCCCTCTAGCTTTGTTATTTTCGGTTTTTTCTGCAATTTCCCATGTGTGGGAGCATGACTCAAGGCTCAGGCGAGCTGTCAAGTCACACCAAGAAGCACAATGGTTCTGTGAAGGTGGGGAGACACACACTCCCAAAGCTTTCTCCCCTCTTTGCCTGTTTTCCTAGAGTTATCTGGTAATATCCATCATTCCTTTTTTCTGGTTTAGCTGCTCAGCAGCAAATGCAAAAAGTGGCCATTTACTGATACTCCTGTGCTCAGTGAAACTTCTGGGCTAAACTATTTCTAATGGCTGTTAGCACATCAAGGGAGGTTCTATTCTCTCACTACCTTAATTTACTCTAGGAATAAAAGAGTATACTCAGATCATCCATCCATCCGTCTGTCCGTCCATCTGTCTGTCCATCCACTCATCCCGTCTCTCACTGAAGGCAAGGCTGGCCCCACCAGGTCCACTGTACTAAAAACCACAAATGTTCCCCCCAGCTCTCTCCTGACCTTCATGGAAGGGACTTTGGGAATCATAGCTGCACAATCTTCTGCTGTAACAAGCTCCTCTCCTAGCCCTGCTCCTGAGGTCCTGGCCCCAGGCAGCCCCATGCCCAGGTACAGGAAGTAGTGGGGCTAGTCCTGCCTCCAGGCACTAGGGCCTCCTCCTGGTCAGGGAGTGGGCACAGCTTGCCCAGCTCCCAGATGGGGCCTTGTAGAAGACCATAAAGCCACTTCTGTTTCCATCATTCTCAGAGGACATCTACACTGTCGCCAAGGAGCCTGCATGTGCCTGGGTGAAAGGCCCAGGCCACCGCCCTCACTTGGGGAACTCTGCCACGTGGGTGGCCTTGGTAGGGGTCCGCCCCTCTGGCCAGACAGTGAGGGGCTTGGAGGCATGGAGGTGATCATGGAGAGCTGAGGGGATCGGTGAGTGTAGGTGGTTTATAATCCCCTAGTCCACGTTGTTGTAAGGGGTGGAGGGGGGCGGGGGATGAACAGTGACAAGTTGAGTTCAGAGGCCTTGAGCTTCTCTGACCCATCATCAATGGAATTACTGTGGGACGAAGGGTCAAGAGGTGGCAACAGGCTCTGGCGACATGTATGGGATGGTGTGACAGGGCGCATGGGGAAGGGGCTGGGGTCAGGAGTTCTAATCAAGTGTGGCCTTCCAGGTGTTGGTCCAGGCGAAGAGTCCAGGAGTCCATGGCTTGGGGATTGGATTCTCTCTCCAGCTTCCCTCCTAGGGCAGCCACGCGTGGGCTTGATGAGGGTCAGGATCATCATGGACCATGGATCGTCCTTATCTTCCCTAACCCCACTGTTTGGAGGCTTCCTGTGTGCGTCTGCCCAGCCTTTGGGCAAGGAAAGGTCTGGTTTCCCAAACCAAAAACAATCAGAAGTGCCATTTACTGAGCACTGTGTGCCAGGTGGAGCCCTGGTGGCACAGTGGTTAAGAGCTTGGCTGGTAACCAAAAGGTCAGCAGTTGCAATCCATCTGCCGCTCCTTAGAAACCTTGTGGGGCAGTTTTGCTCTGTCCTATAGTGCCGCTGAGTCGGAGTCGACTCGCCAACAATGGGTTATGTGCCAGGGAGCCTTTATGGTGCGTTATTTCATTAAAGAGATGTTGTAGTTAGTTGATTATGACTCATGGTGACTCCATGTGTGCAGAGTAGAGCTGCTTCATAGGGTTTTTGAGACTGACCTTTCAGAAGCAGATCACCAGGCCTGTCTCCTGAGGCACCTCTGGGTGGGTTCGAACCGCCAACCTTTCAGCTAGTAGTCAAGCTCTTAACCATTTGTGAAGAGATAACCACCCATTTTATAGCTGTTCCTACTGAGGCTTAGAGAGGTTAAGGGACTGACCCAAGATCACATGGCTAAACAGAGGTGGAGCCAGGACTTCAATGCTTGGGCTCTTCTCTGCTATGATGGGGATCCCTCAGACCCATGGATCATCCTCATCTTCCCCAGTTCCACCCCTCTCAGTCATTTCACAGCCCAACCAGGTGGGAAGGCCTGGAAGAGGAAGAGAAGTCCAGTCTGAGGCTCTATTTTGACTATTTGGTCAAAGGAGACACAGGAATGAGGATGGCAGTCAGGGGATCTGAGGATTTCATCACTTCCAGATGTGGATCCCTCCCCTCTCAGAAGAAGACAGACTAACAAATTTTGCTCAAGTAAGTAAAATTTTTAATTAAAAATAATTTATTCCCTTTTGACAAAAGCAAATATGTCTTATGTAGGGAAAAACCAGCAAATACCAAGAAGGAAAAAGAAAAATATAAACACCTTCGTAGTACACAGAGATGATGCCTGCTAACACTGTATGTTGTTGTGTGCCATCGAGTCAGATTCGGATTCATAGTGACCCCACGTGACAGAGTAGAACTGCCCCATAGGGTTTTCTCGGCTATAATCTTTACGGAAGCAGATCACCAGGTCTTTCCTCCTTGGAGCCATTGGTGGGTTTGAACTGCCAACCTTTTGGTTAGTAGCCAAGCACTTACCCATTGAGCCATCAGGGCTCCTTAACACCTTGTATATAGACACATCTATGCACACACACACGTGCTTTTTCATACTCTTTATTTGAAACAAAAGCAAAACAAAAAATGTTATCATTATTATTTGAAACTTGTATTTTTGACTCAGTAATTTATCTGAACATCTCCCCAATTCGGAACATATTTATTCACTCCATCATAGTCAATGGCTACATAGCATCGTATTCTCTAGTTGCACCCTAATTCTTGGAACTAATTCCCTAATGTTAGTTATTCAGGAGTTTCAACTTTCATTCCTGCCATGATGAGCAATTCTAGTTAAATCTCAGTACATCCTTATCTAGATCCTTAGAGTGAAATTCACGGATCAAAAAGTGTGTACACGTTGCCCAACTTCCCTCAAGAAGGGTTGTAGCCATTTATTCTCATAAATGGTATTTGAGACCCTCACACACACAAACATACCCTTGTTATTCTTGGTAATTTCCTTTCATAAAAAAAAAAAAGTTGACAATTTGATACATGAAATGTTATCTCATTATTGTTTTATTTAGCATTTCATTAATTATTAATCAGAATCAACAGTTTTTCATGCACCTATTAGCCATTTTTTATTTCTTCTCTCTGAATGGCTTATTCATGTCCTTTGTCCATTTTGCTATTGGATATTCTTCTTTTAAACACAGTTGTCTTATTTTAGATGAGTAATTCTCAACGTTGGCACATTAGACACTTCTTAGAAAACACCAAAGGTAGCAGGGAGGCCCCATCCCAGGTCAAATGTTTGGAGGGTCTGGGCATCAGTTTTACTTAATGTGTCCTCCTGTTTGTAATCTGTAGTCATGGTTGAGAACCACTGTTACGAATTAAGTTTCTCCCACCCTCTGGCTCGAAATGCGCTCATTGCAGAATGGACTTCTCATTTCCTTGACACAGCTTTCTCTTGTAAAAAACAGGCAGCAGAACTGCAAAGCCACGCAGCACTCCCCTCTCAAATTCTGCGAATCCATGGAGGAGGCGGGTTTCAGGAAGGAGGGTGAGGCAGACGCTGCGGTCAGGCGCTCTGCCAGGTGGGTTGGAAAAAATTAATAGAGCTTGCGCAGGCAATTAGGCTTTCTCTGCAGATAGCGTGAGCTCTAAGTGGAGAGGGTAAAGCCGGGGTTTTATGAGATATGTTCGCTTCTCTGTTTCGCTCGCCTTCAGATACACAGCAATTTTGCCCTCTCTGGGACTTGGAGACTGAGGATTAGTCTTACCTGAGGCATTTTATCTCCTTTCGGATGTTAGCTTGAGAGCAAGGAGGAGTGGGGCCGAGGAATTGGGCGCTCCAGAGGGAAGCACCCCCTGGTCTCTGGTATAGGAGGGATCCCGGATGGTGTAAGGGCAGCCTCCATCGCCTCTGGTCCTCTCAAGGGGTTTATGACGTCCTCAAGGCAAACTGGCGTTCATTTCAGTTAAAGCCCGAAGGATCTGTTCCCCTCCTCTCCACCTCTGCTCCGCCCTAGTGCAGGCCACGGGGGTCCTGCCCGGTGGACAGGAAGAGAAGGAAGGGTCTTTTTGGCGATTCAGTCAGGAAGGTCCTTGGAAACCCCCAGGCTGGCGCAGGGCCACTCCAGGTCAGGGACTGCTGAGGGCTTGCTCAAGACCAAACACGGCTCCCACAGGTGCGGCCGCGCCCCAAAGGTGGAAGAACACGTTCTGCAGCAGTGGAAGGAAGTCTCAGCTTGAATTCTAGTCCATTCCCTGCTAGTGTGTGATCCCGAGCCTCAGTTTCGTCATCTGTAAAATGGAGACAGTAACACCGATGTTCGTGCAGGTGGCACATTGCAGATCTGCAGTAAATGCCATGGCATTCTGCATAAACCCCTCCACACGCTTTACCTACGCTCACCAGTCAGGGCTAAGGGCTGAGTCCAGCTCTGAAATCGCCATCCTCTTTTCATCCCCACTGCCCCCTACTGAAGGAGTCCCTGGGTGAAGCAGTTAAGCACTGGGCTATTAACCAAAAGGTTGACAGTTGCAATCCACCCAGAGGCTCCTCGGAAGAAAGGCCTAGAGATCTGCTTCTGAAAGGCCACAGCCAAGAAAACCCTGTGGAGCACAGTTCTACTCTGAAACACATGGGGTCGCCCTGAGTTGAAATCGACTCCTTCGCAACTGCTTTTTTTTGGCTTTGGCCCCTTACTTATTCAGTTGCTTAGGGGCATAGGAGGCGACACCTACCTAAATGGGCTTCCAGAGAGCAGGCCGTGTCCCACCCCCACCCTGTTGACCTCAGTGCCTCAGTCCCAACTCCAGCGCCGAGCCAAGCCTAGACAGGAAGCTTACACCCCTCAGCCTGTGCCCTGGCCTCCCACAGGCCCTACCCAACCTCCCTTTCCCTGTGAGCCCCATCCTCCCTCACTGGTTCCCCTTAGCCCTTACACTTGCCCACCCAGAGTCACTTAAAAAATAGTATTGTATTTTAAATATTATTGTAAATCTAATTTTTTTATTGTTCCAGGGACCATGCTTCTTCTCCATTAACTTAGGAATTGCCCACAGAAACCCTTTGTTTATTCCCATTTTACAGATGAAGGAAACGGATGAGTTCAGCATAACTTGTCCAAAGTCCCACAGCATTAGGAAGCAAAACTCGCCCGGACCCTGGCCCCACCATGCTCCATGCTCTCCTGCTCGTGGTTTGTGTTATATACACTGACCTTCTCCTGTATACCTGCTGTCCTGGAGCTTAAATTCCATTGGTCGTTCTCACTCCCTCTCCTGGACGCTCAATGCCTCTTGCCCCTCTCTTCGGCATTTATTCCCGCCCCTACCCCTTGAGATTTTCGGTTGTTATTGCTAGTTGCCCTGGAGTCAGCTCTGACTCATGGCTACCTTATGTATTCCAGAAGGAAACATTGCCCAGTCCTGCTCCACCTTCATGATCATTGGGATGTTTGAGTCTATTGTTGTAACTACTGTGGCAATTCATCTCATGGAGACAGGGGCGGATCATCACAATTTCACTACAGATTAGTAAGTAGACACAAGTAAATCTGTGGTTACTTTGCTTACTGGGTCATCTGCCCCCGTCAGGGGTTGTAAATTTGAAAAGAGGCTCTGGGTCTGTAGAAAGGTGCTGTGGGCTTGGGAGAGAGACAGATGCCAGCTATACCCAGAAGCAGAATATTTGATGTGACAAAATGTGAAATTGTTCACTACAGATGATCTGATAAGCAAGGTAAGCACCGTGCTTACCTTGCCTATTGCATAATCCACCCCTGCATGGAGGGTTTCCTTCATTTTTACTGACCCTCTACTTTACCAAACATGATGTTCCTTTCTAGCGATTGGTGGTTCCTGATGATGTGTCCAAAGGAAGCAAGTGGAAGTCTTGCCATCCTCGCATCTAAGGAGCATTCTGCTTGTGTTTCTTCTAACACGGATTTGTTCATTCTTCTGACAGTCCACGATATAGTCAATATTTTTCAAAACATCACAGTTCAAATGCATCAATTCTTCTGTTCCCTCTTATCTACTTCTCTGACCCCAGATTCTCCCAGGGCAGAAAATGTGTCTTTTTATCTTATTCATCTTTGAGTCTGGCACAATGCTTTGGACGCCGTAGGTTCTTAAATTATTTTCTAATTCTAAATGAAAAGTACAGGAAAAAAAAGCAGAAAACAAATATCACTTATGATCCCACCACCCAGAGAAAAACACTGTTAATATTTTGGTGAATTTCTTTCCAGTCCTTTTTTTTCCCTAAGTTTTATTGTGTTTTAGATGAAAGCTTACAGTGCAAATTTAGTTTTTCATTCAAAAATTTATACACAAATTGTTTTGTGACATTGGTTGCCATCCCCACAATATGTCAGCACTCTCCCCCTTTTTTCTACCCTGGGTTCTCCACGTCCATCCGCCCAGTTTTCGTGTCCCTTCCTGCCTTCTCGTCTTTGCTTTTGGGCAAGTGTGGCCCATTCGGTCTCCTGTACTTGATTGAACTAAGAAGCACGTTCCTCACGTGTGTTATTGTTTGTTTTAAAGGCCTGTCTAATCTTTGGCCGAAGGGTGGACTTCGGGACTGGCTTCAGTTCTGAGTTAGCAGGATGTCCTGGGGCCATAGTCTGGTAGGTTCCTCCAGTCTCTGTCAGACCAGTAAGTCTGGTCTTTATTTGTGAATTTGAATTTTGTTCTACGTTTTTCTCCCGCTCTGTCCAGGACCCTGTGTCGCGATCCCTAGCAGAGCGGTCGGTGGTGGTAGCTGGGCGCCATCTAGCTCTTCTGGGCAGTCCTTTTTTTTTAATATGTAATTTTTATGCAGACAAACAATAGGTATATTGCATAAAATAGACGTCATAACATGCCATTTTCTATCCTGCCTTTTCACCTCATATCATGAGCAATTCCCTATGTCATTAGGAATTCTTTGAGAATGACATTTTTGATGGCCACGGATTATTCTCTCATATGGCTGTACCCCTCTTGTTTAAACCACCCGTATTGTTGTTCATTTAAGGCCTCTCTGACTATTCCTGTAGGAGAGGCCCCTGAGGTACATTTGCTGGGACCTAGAGAATGAGTATTTCCAAGGCTCTTGACACATCACAGTTGGCTCTGAATAACCACTGCTCTATCAAACCCTCTCCCACCCCCATCCACCTAGGTGCACACCCACAGCCCAGCTAGAAAGCCCTGTCCTCTATCACCCCTCTCATCCCAAACCCTGCCCTTCCAAAGACTCAGAAGTAGGTGGGCGGGTCACCTGGGAGGTAGGAGTTGAGGGACCTGACCAGGCCAGTCTATGTTCCAATCTCCCCTGCCCCCCTTTCTAATATGGACTCTACCATCAAGATTACTCCCTTGGGGTAAGGCCAAAGGTTGCTGGCTGTAAAATGGAAGCATTCTGCACCAAGCCAATAGTTCTCCACTCTCATACTGCCACTAGGCTAACCTACTTTGCCACTAGCTTAACAGCAGAGACTGGAGGCCTCGGGGGATCGGACACATTACAAGTTTATGTGTTTGAGTTTTAAATATTACTGAAAATATTAGGTAAAGTATTAAAGAATATTCTGGGAAAAACAGGACAAAGAGTCAGGGTCCCATGTGTTTTGCTTTTCCACATTGTTCTAGGTCAGGAAAGTGGTCTCTTCTTATGATGTGGGAATAACCTTTAACCCATTGCCATCCAGTCAGTTCCGACTCATAAGGACTTTAGTGAGCCGTAAATCCATATTCATAAATCTATCCAAAACCTTCTTGGATAGATTTTCATTCAGCCTGTAAATGACACCCATAAAGCAATGACCCACGTTTCTCTACAGAACGCTGAATAAATCAGCCACACGAGATGCTTTGAGCTCCACAGATGCCATCAACCACACATCTCCCACAGAGACTCAGGGGTTTGAGGATTTTATCTAAACAGATGCTAAATGGATCAATCCTTTAAAGAAATCTAGTCGCTCCTGATCATCATCCCTAAAAGACAATTTTTATTAAGTAATCTCAGGGCACCCTGTAGGGACAATTCTCCTTCTCCCACCAATCAATCAGCAGAGGTGAATGGCTATGCAGAACACCCTGCTAACTGAGGGGCATACAGAGAGCAAAAACGGGGTCCCTGTCTTCAGGGAGCAGACAGCTGGCCATGGCAGACAAGAGCTGGCTGAGGCAGGGCTCCAGACAGGTGGGTCTCACACTTCAGCATCCAGGAGCGTGCCCTGCAGGATTGTTAAACACAGCTTGCTGGGCCCACTCCTGAGATTCCAGATAAGGCTTCAGTAGGTCTCAGGTGGCCAGAGAATTTGCATTTCTAGCAAGTTCCCAGGGGATGCTGATGCTGCTAGTCTGGGACCACACCCTGAGGAGCGTTGCTCAGAGGAAAGAGAGACCCCCAGGGATGATGTCCCAGGGGAAACAGGACCAGTTCAGATCAGAGGTGGAGGCTAGGAGAGAGCCAGAGAGCGTAGAAGGCAGGGGTGGGGCATGGAAGGCAGGAACGACGGGTCTAGGGGAGCAAGGAGAGGGGATCAGTCTGAGGCCAGGCCGGTGCGCTCCCGCTGTGCATGGTCCTGCGGCCCAGAAGGTTCCAGCTACTGGGAGCGGCCCAGAGTGACCGGCGCAGAGCAGCCTCATGGGCTGCGGGGCAGCAGCCAGGGGGGCTCTGCTGAGTGAGGGACCGGCAGGGCCTCCTCCCGCCACCTAGGGCGCCAGTGGTGCCCGTCCCTTGCCCCCATCTAGGCCAGCGGCCAGCCCCTGCTGGGCGCCCTCCAGGGCTTCCCGGTCTGCCTGCGCCCATCTGGAGTGAAGGGAGAGCTGGGAGCCCAGGGCAAAGGCACCAGGAGCAGCCTGTCAGCTGAGGCCTGTCACTCCCTTCCTCCTGAATGTCTAGGCTGACTGGGCCCCTGCCTCTCAAACCATTCCTCTTCTCCAGCTTCCTGTCACTCTTGTCTCAGGAAGAAATAAAAGGCTTCAAATGTACCCTCCTCCACACAGAGCACTGGGCCCTGGTGCAGGGACCTGTGTTCCCTCCCCCCAACTCTGCCCCTCAGATCTGTGTGCCCTTTAACAGCTCACGTCACCTCCCTGGCCTCAGTTTCTCTTTGTAAAGCAGCTGGGTGGACGGGGATGGTTCCTGAGGCTCCTTCCAGATGGTAGGACACAGGAGAGCAGGCGGTGAAAACAGGCAGGGGTTTGAGGCGAGTGGAAAAAGGAAGGGGGATACCTTTGCTAGCCTGCCGGGTGTGCCTAACCCCCACAGTTTTGTCAGTCAAGAGGGCCCTGACAGAGGCCTCTGCAGCCTACACCCACCCAAAGCCCCCACAGGAATCCCCTCACTGGGCAGGCGCATGGGTTTCAATCAAGTGTTTGCCAGCGGACCGGACCAGGGAAGGAACAGGAAGGAACGTGCAGGCTCGACTGGAAAATCCAGCTGGGCAGGAGACAGCCTGCAGCTCTTCCTTGCACTGGAGGCTGAGGCCTCACTTGGCCCTGCCCATGGGTCACATGCTGCGCTGGACCCCTGGAAGCCCCGTCCAGGGAAGTGGCTGCCACCAGGCTGGGAGCTGGGCAGAAAGTCTAGTAGATATTAGCTTTAGGGTCACACACATGTGCCTCCAAAACTGTGTAGAAATGACATTTTCAACTTAAATTCATTTTCTTGTAGGTTTATTGAATGGGTTCAAAGATGCTCGTTCTTAATTTATAAACTTGATAGCAGCTTCCAATGCATTAATCCAAAGGCCTTTGTGTCCTCCCCAGCCACCCCTGCTCCCCTCTGCAGGAAAGGAAGCTCCCACAAAATGTCCAGATGGTTCAAAGAAGTATATGAGATGGTCTGTGTTGTAAGTGATAGACATGCTCCTCTAAGTAGCTTAAAGAAATATATATATATATATATATAAAACCCGTTGCCATTGAGTCATTTCCAACTCTTAGCGACCCTATAGGACAGAGTAGAACTGCTGCATAGGGTTTCCAAGGAGTGTCTGGTGGATTTGTACTGCCGACTTTCTGTTTAGCAGACGAACACTTAACCACTGTGCCATATGTCTATTCCCCACCCCCCCGCCCCGGAATCCAGGCAAAGGTTAAATAATTAGTAGGAAGGGAAGGGATGTGGCTGGGCCCAGAATTCGATAGAAATCTCTGGTAGCAGCGCTCAAACTTAACAACTTAAAGCTTCACCTCAACTTCTCTCCAAAAACACAGAGCAAGGAAATTGTTAACCCAGCTTGAATTAAAGGCTGACCTCTTGACTAGCCAACTGTGGCCAAGAAGTTGGGGTGCTGTGATTGAAAGGGCCTAAGTCAGGTGTTCACCCCTGGACCAATCAGCAGGGCTGCAGGGGCTGGATCATGTTACACTGCTGCTTCCACACTAACAGGTTTTGGGAAGTGGAGACTGGCAGGCAGTCCCAGGGGTCACTGCAAAAGCCCAAACTGCCCCACTTAGCCCCTGGGGCTGGGCAGAGGTTCCTCTGGACCTTAGCCAGAGAGGGACACAGGAGGTTGCCTGCTTTCTAGTAACTGCTCTGAGAAGCAAAGACCCCTACCCCCAGGAGCAGATGTTGTTGTTGTTAGCTACTGCCAGTATTGTTAGCACAGTCATCTAGTGGTGCTATAACAGAAATACCGCAAGTGCATGGCTTTAACAAACAGAAATTTATTCTCTCACAGTCTAGGAGGCTAGAAGTCCAAATCTGGGGCACCAGCTCCAGGGAAGGCTTTCTCTCTCTGTTGGCTCTGGAGGAAGAGCCTTGTCAGCAGTCTTCCCCTGGTCTAGGAGCTTCTCAGCGCAGGGACCCTAGGTCCAAAGGATGCACTCTGCTCCTTGCACTACTGTCTTGGTGGAATGAGGCCCCCCCTGTCTCTCTGCTTGCTTCTCTTTTATATCTCAAAAGAGATTGACTCAAGATATAACCTAATCTTGTAGATTGAGTCCTGCCTCATTAACATAACTGCCTCTAATCCTGCCTCATTAATATCATAGACGTAAGATTTACAACACATAGGAAAATCACATCAGACGACAAAATGGTGGACAATCACACAATACTGGGAATCATGGCCTAGCCCAGTTGACGCACATTTTTGGGGGACACAGTTCAATCCATAACACCAAGTATAACAAAATGAAATGTTGCCTGGTCCTGCACCACCCTCACAATTGTTGCTGTTTGACTCCATCGTTGTGACCACAGTGTCAGTCCAACTCATTGAGGGTCTTCCTCTTTCTTATTGACCCTCTGCTTTACCAAGCATGATGTCCTTCTCCAGGGATTGGTCCCACCTGAAAATGTGTCCAAAGTAAGTGAGACAAAGTCTTTAAGGAGCACTCTGGCTGTACTTCCTCCAAGACAGACCTGTTCATTCTTCTGGCAGTCCACGGTATATTCAATATTCTTCACCAATCTCATAATTCAAATGCATTAATTCTCCTTCAAGGACCCACCAGCCAGGTGAGAGAGCTCAGACCAGAAGGGGGGGCAGCTTTCCAGAGGGGCTGGGCTGTCCTTCCTTAAGGGCTGTCCTTGTGGGAGTCGGAAGAAGTCAGCAGAAGGTTTCAAGGCCATTGTGTACAGTTGTGCAGGTTGGGCACTGCAGCTCCAGGTGCCATTGGTGCTGGGAACCCTGGGAAGGCGCTCTCGCCCTGGAGTCATGTGCAGTGCACTCTGCAGGTGGTCCCGGAGGCATTCTTATTGTTATTCGGGGCAACCAAGCAGCCTGATGATCCTCAGAAACAGAGCTTGTTGAGGTACCTGCACACATGTGCCTCATAGAAGAGACACCAGGCGATGGGAGGCGATTTGATTGCCCCGGGGGCCACACTGGGCTCTGGAGGCGTGGAGTTTTGCACTAGAGAGGCCCTCCTGCCGTGCAGTCATTGCTGTAGACACAGGCCTCGCTTCTGGCCCCACCTGCCCCACAGAGCCCCTGAGAGCTGTCTGACAGCAGGAGTAGAACAAGCACTGGGTTTGTAGTCCCTCTCCCCACAGAAGGCACTCCTCCGGAAGGACCTCGATGACTTTGTAGAAAACTGGGAATAAGAGAGGGTGTCTGCCTAGAGACCGAAGCTCCACCTCCAGGGCCACAGGCTCCCTGTCCTGGGCTGAGGACTCAGCACGGAGGCACAGCCATGAGGCAGGGCCAGTTTCCCTGCTTGCCTGGTGCTCCCTGGCCCCAGGAACAATCCCTAAGGCACACTTATCAGGGTTTGGTGGCCTTCCAGATTCCCACTGCCTCCTGCTAGACTCCGCCCCTGCCCTCCCCTGCCCCTCTGAGTTCCCCTAACTCTTTTTTGGCTCTTAGCCCTCACAGCCAGAGGTGTGTAAGGCACCAGGTGACCTTGAGCAAGTTGCCCAACTTCAGTGTTATCAACTGAGAACTGAAGATAACAATAGATACTCAGGGTGTGGTTGTGGGGCTCAGACGAGATGACAGAGCTTGAGAGGTACATAGGCACATGGACCAGCCACCAGATCCTTTAGGCTTAAATCCAGTCTGCTGTGCATTTTGAACAAGTTACTTAACCTCTCTGTGCCTCCATTGCATCATCTGTAAAATGAGATGAGAATAATGGTATGTACTTCATAAGGCTGTTGGGTGTTAAATGAGCTAACACACCTGGAAAGCACCCTGAACAGTGCCTGGCACTTACTAAGCACCACATATTATTACTATCAAAGAGCTTAACATTGTACTGCGCACACAGAAAGGCCTCAAGAAATGTTAACTCAGAAAAACCCAAACCAAAACACACCTCGGCCTGCCTCCGCCGTCAGGCTTTGTCTCCCTAATTAGCTTGAGCTTCAGGGCTGGGCAGGAGGGACAGCAGGAGTTTGACACAAGTTTATTGAGTCACGTATCCAAAGGGCTGCCAGGTGCTATTTCTTTGTTTTTCTTACTCTTTTTTTTAGTGGGGGAGGGTGACAAGCTCCACTGGGAAAGCTATGGACTTTCTCTCCAGAAAGGCGCCCAGAGGCAAATAATCACAATATGGTACAAACAGTTCCAGGGGGTTCCTGGACCCCCTAAGGGCTTGGGGGAGAAGCCCCTCTTCGGATCACGCACCCTCCCACATCTCACGTGTTGACTTTGCCCCGACAGAACAAACCCTCCCTCACTCTCCAGTAGGTGCAGCCCTAAGGGGCCCCTTCACCCGCTTCCACCCTGGCTCCAGGCCCAGCCACGGCCTCTCCCCAGGCCCCTTGGCTCCCTGCCCACTCCAAGCCACAAGCCTTGGCTAGAAGTTGAACGCAACACCTGTTCAGCATTTGGGACTAAAACAGAAAAAGAAAGGAAAAAAAAAAAAATCAGACAAAGGAATCATCCTCTAAGCCAAACACCATAATTCACAGGCTCTCATTTGCTGAGTGGACTAAACAGTATTTACGGCCAAAAGGCCCTGGACTCACCCCGAGTTGAGTGATCCAGGAGTTGCCCAAAGTCTAGGCTGCCACAGAGGGAGAAGGGGGCAGGGTGACCCAAGGGCAGGGGAGCTCAGACGCCAGTGCAGGGGGAGACTGTGTTGTGTTTGCATATGAGGTGTATACATATATATATATCTATATATATACATATTTTTTTCTTCTAGTTAAGTGTAGTTTCTGATTTTTAGTACATGTTTTTGGGAAGATCAAAGATAATCTCAAACAATATCTGTTTAAAAACCAGTTGCCACCAAGTGAATTCTGACTCACGGCAACCTTCTTTGTGTCAGAGTAGAACTGTGCTCCACAGGGTTTTTAATGGCTGCTTCTTTGGAAGTAGATGGCCAGGACTTCCTTCATTCTTTGTGGAATGCAAATATATCTACTCAAAGCTGGATGAAGCTGATGATTTTTCCTGACGTTGACCTTTAGGGAATCTACACTATTAGAGGAAACACACAGGGGCCCTTGTGGCACAGTTAAGTGCTCAGCTGCTAACCAAAGTGTTGGCAGTGCGAACATACCTAGTGGCTCCTTGGGAGAAAGACTTGGCGATCTGTTCCCATAAAGATTGCAACCAAGAAAACCCTATCGGGCAGTTCTGCTTTGTCACATAGGGTCGCCTTGAGTTGGAATCGACTCGACGGCACCCCACAACAACAGGAAATACAGGTGATACAGGTGATAGAGGGACAAGTTAAATAATACCCGGAGGAAACAGGCAGATGGAGAATATGGGGCATTCTGCAGGACCATTGGGCCTGGTCTCTTCAAAAACTCAATGTAATGAAAACCAAAAGCGTGGGAGAACTGCTCCTGACTAGAAGAAACAGAAAACCCAGCGGGCTGTTTGTTCCTTGATCAGACCCTGGTTTCAGCGGGCTAGCTATCTAAGACATTTTAAGCCGGGAGGTAATTTGAGTATATGCTAGGTATCAAGTGATATTCAGAAATCATTGTTAATTTTCTAAGGTGTGATAATGGTATTGCAGTTCTAAGAGCATGTTCCTTTTTCCGGGCTATGATGTTGAAGTGTTTGGAGGCAACATGAGATGATGTCCATAATTTACTCTGAAATGCTTAAGCAAAGTAAATAAAATATCAGCTATCTAAGGATTGGGATGGCTTGAAGGAGGAGACTGAGACTTTCTGAGGGACACGGCCGGGAACCAAATGCTCCACAAACCCAGGGTGAGCACTTGCTGTGTGTTCAGGAAGGGACTGTGTACCAGCACCTGCCCGTAGTAGGTGCTTAATAGATGTTGTTGAGTGAATGAATGAATGAATGGGCAAAATGTACACCCCACCCACCCTTCAAGCATGCCAGAGACAATTACGAACACAAGCTTATTGACAAGTGTCGTCTTTCATGGAAGTCCCTGGTAGGACCCTCTGAAGTCTCTCTAGATGATCCCAAGCAACACCGGCATCTTCCCTCCCTGAGGCTCCACCGCACCTCCTGGCAGAGCCACTGGTGGAACTTGCTTACTTCCATAGGGTCATCATTCAGGTCATCATCACTTGATCAGGAATAGTAAGTAAACTGCTGGTACCTAATTATTTCATTTAATCAGGTGCTGCATCTTAAACACCCTTGTACCCTAAAAAACTTCTGAGCCAGGTGAGACACACTGTAGGTATTCAATAAGAACTTGCTCTCCTAAGTAATAACAGTAACACCCAACATTTATTGAGCACTTACTATTTCCAAGTGTCATGCCAAGTTTTAATATGAATGATCTCTTTAGTCCACCACCCATCTGTCAGTTTGTCATACTGTGGTAGCTTGTGTGTTGCTATGATGCTGGAAGCTATGCCAATGGTATTTCAAATACCGGCAGGGTCGCTCATGGTGGGCAGGATTCAGTGGAGCTTCCAGACTAAGACAGACTAGGAAGAAAGACCTGACGGTCTACTTCTGAAAAAATTGGCCAGTGAAAACCTTATGAATAGCAGCGGAATACTGTCTGATATAGTGCTGGAAGATGATCTCTTCAGGTTGAAGGCAATCAAAATACAACTGGGGAAGCGCTGCCTCCTTAGAGTTGACCTTAATGACATGGATGGAGTCAAGCTTTTGGGACCTTCATTTGCTGATGTGGCATGACTCAAAATGAGAAGAAACAGCTGCAAACATCCATTAATAACCAGAACATGGAATATATAAAGTATGAATCTAGGAAAATTGGAAGTCATCAAAAATGAAATGGAATGTATAAAGATCAATATCCTAGGCATTAGTGAGCTGAAACGGACTGGTATAAGCCATTTTGAATCAGACAATCATATGGTCTACTATGCCAGGAATGACAGATTGAAGAGGAATGGTGTCACATTTATCGTCAAAAGGAACATTTCAAGATGTATGCTGAAGTATAGCACTGTCAGTGATAGGATAATATCCATACATCTACAAGGAAGACCAGTTTATATGCTTATTATTCAAATTTACGGGCCAACCACTAATGCCAAAGATGAGGAAATTGAAGATTTTCACCAACTTCTGCAGTCTGAAATTGATCAAACATGCAATCAAGATGCATTGATAATTACTGTTGATTGAAATGGGAAAGTTGCAAATGAAGAAGGTTTGGTAGTTGGAAAATATAGCCTTGGTGTTAGAAATGACACCGGAGATCGCATGATAGAATTTTGCAAGACCAATGACTTATTCATTGCAAATACCTTTTTTCAACAACATAACCAGTGACTATACACGTGGACCTCACTGGATGGAAAACACAGGAATCAAATTGACTACATCTGTGGAATGAAACAATGGAGAAGCTCAATATCATCAGTCAGAACAAGGCCAGAGGCTGACTGTGGAACACACCATCAATTGCTCATATGCAAGTTTAAATTGAAGCTGAAGAAAATTAAAACAAGTTCACGAGAACGAAAATATAAACCTTGAGTATGTCTCAAATGACTTTGAAGACCATATTGAGAATAGATTTGACTCATTGAACACTTATGACTGAAGACCAGGCCAGTGGTGGGATGACATCAAGGACATCATATATGAAGAAAGCAAAAGAGTATTAAAAAGAGAGGAAAGAAAGAAAAAACCAAAATGAAAGTTAGAATTCTGAGACTCTGAAACTTGCTCTTAAACGTCGAGTAGCTAAAATGAATGGAAGAAATGATGAAACAAAAGAGCTGAGCAGAAGATTTCAAAGGGTGGCTTGAGAAGACAAAGTAAAGTATTATAATGAAATGTGCAAAGACCTGGAGTTAGAAAATCAAAAGGGAAAAACGCTTGGCATTTCTAAAGATGAAAGAACTGAAGAAAAAATTCAAGTCTCCAGTTGCAATACTGAAGGAGTCTATGGACAAAATATTGAACGATGAAGGAAGCATCAAAAGAGGATGGAAGAAATACAGTCATTGTACCAAAAAGAATTGGTCGACGTTCAGCCATTTTAGGGGGTAGCATAAGATCAAGAAGAAACCCTGGTGGTGCAGTGGTTAAGAGTTAGGCTGCTAACCAAAAGGTCAGCAGTTCAAATCCAACAGGTGCTTCTTGGAAACCCTATGGGGGCAATTCTACTCTGTCCTATAGGGCTGCTGTGAGTCGAAATCGACTCGATGGCAGTGGGTTTGGTTTTTGCTTTTTTTTTTTTTAAATATGATCAAGAACTGTACTGAAGGAAGAAGCCCAAATTGGACTGAAGGCACTGGCAAAAAACAAGACTCCAGGAATTGAGGGACTACCAATGGAGATGTTTCAACAAACAGATGCAGCACTGGAAGTCCTCACTCATCTATGCCAAGAAATTTGGGAGACAGCTACCTGGCCAACTTACTGCAAGAGATCCATATTTGTGCACATTCCAAAGTAAGGTGATCCAACAGAATGCAGAAATTATCAAACAATATCATTAATGCTACATGCAAGTAAAATTTTGCTGAAGATAATTCAAAAGCAGTTGCAGCAGTACATCGACAGAGAACTGCCAGAAATTCATGCTGGATTCAGAAGAGGACGTGGAACACCGGATATCATTGCTGTCAGATGGATCTTGACTGAAAGCAGAGAATACCAGAAAGATGTTTACCTGTGTTTTACTGACTATGCAAAGGCATTCAACTGTGTGGATCATAACAAATTATGGATAACTTTGTGAAGAATGGGAATTCCAGAACACTTAATTGTGCTCACGAGGAACCTGTACACAGACCAAAAGGCAGTCACTGGAAAAGAACAAGGGGGTATCACATGGTTTAAAGTCAGGACAGGTGTGCATCAGGGTTGTATTCTCTCACCATACTTAATCTGTATGTTGAGCAAATAATCCTAGAAACTGGACTATATGAAAAAGAAAGTAGCACTACAATTGGTGGAAGACTCATTAATAACCTGTGATATGCAGATGACACAACATTGCTTGCTGAAAGCGAAGAGGACTTGAAGCACTTACTGATGAAGATCAAAGACCACAGCCTTCTGTATGGATTACACCTCAACATAAAGAAAACAAAAGTCCTCACACTGGACCAACAAGCAACATTAAATGGAGAAAAGATTAAAGTTGTCAAGGATTTCACTTTACTTGGATCCACAATCAATGCCCATGGAAGCAACAGTCAAGAAATCAAATAAAGGATGGCATTGGTAAATCTGCTGCAAAAGACCTCTTTAAAGTGTTGAAAAGCAAAGATGTCCCTTTGAGGACTAAGGTGTGCCTGACCCAAGCCATGATATTTTCAATTGCCTTATATGCTTGCGAAAGCTGGACAATGAATAAGGAAGACTGAAAAAGAACTGATGCCTTTGAATCATGGTGTTGGAGAAGAATATTGACTATACCATGGACTGCCAGAAGAATGAACAAGTCTGTCTTGAAAGGTACTTCAAGCCAGAGTGCTCCTTGGAAGCGAGGATGGTGAGACTTTTTCTCATCTGCTTTGGACAAGTTATCAGAAGGGACCAGTCCCTGGAGGAGGACATCATGCTTAGTAAAGTAGAGAGGTCAGAGAAGAAGAGGAAGACCCATAGCGAGATGGATTGACACGGTGTCTACGATAATGTGCTCAAACATAACAACAATCATGAGGTTGGTGCAGGACCAGGCAGTGTTTCTTTCTGTTGTGCATAGAGTGGCTGTGAGTCAGAACCGACTCTACCGCACCTAACAACAACAACGATACCTCTTTAATCTTCCTCAGAACCCTGCTTTGGTGTTTTTATTTTAATTCCTATCCCCAGTTTAGGTCGCTGAATGACACAAAAAGTTTGCATTGACTACTAACCTAAGGTTGGTGGGACTCACCTAGCAGTGTCACAGAAGAAAGCCCTGGTGATCTGTTTCCATAAAGATTATAGTCAAGAAGAGCCTATAGAGCAGCTCTACTCTGTAACATAAGGGGTCTCCATGAGTAGGAATCTACTCCATGGCAATGTTTTTGTTTTTTTTTTTAATTCCCATTTTACAACGTTAAGCAACTGTTCCATGTTCTCACAACTAGGAAGCGGCAGTGCTGGGATTCAAACTCGGGCTGCCTGATTCCTGCTTCTCTCCCAGGAACAGTGTTTGGGCCACATCTTCTGGGCCCCGCAAAGGCCCAGAATTCCTTCTGTGCCTGGGCCAGTGAATGCTCAAGGTTGGCTACCCAGGAAAGCCCCTGCCACCAGGGCCTGAGAGCTACCTCACCCACGAAACACAGCTCTGGTTATGTTCTTTTTTTTTTCCTTGCCAAGCCCCATGTTGAAATGATTATACAAAATAATAGCCCATGCCCCTTTCACAATTCTTCAGAAGCACACAAGACAATTACAAATGGGGCAGATGACAAGTGTAGCCTTTCATGGGCGTGCCTGGAGGACCCTTCCCCCGAGGTCAGCCCCTGAGGAGGTATACGCCAAGGTCGCAGACACTCACCCTTGAGATGGGAAAGTCGCTGCATCTTCAAAACCCTTTGGCTTTCTTGTCAGTCATCAGGGAAAAGGATTCTGGTGGGTCTGCACTAGCATCTGCTGCCAGGACAGATCACCTCTTCTCGTGGTGCTAGGCCGCCCATCCATTTTCCTGGGGGTGGAGGCTGATATTAGTTAAGTGCCAGTTGTCACTGGTGGGCTCTGCCCCAATTTTCTTCCCCTGAGTGCATCCTTCCAACAGGTGTCTGCTGACCCAGGGCCATGAGGTCCGGCCTGCGTCACAGATGTTAGGTTTAAGCCACAAAACCAAACAACCCAGGGGTGGGAAAGAAGTGTCCAGATTTCACTGAAACTGAAGCTTCCCAGGGAGGCTGAGTAAGGAGTTTTCTTTCCAAACATCTGAAACAGCAAACAGATTGTAAATGAAGAGGGAGTTACAAGATAGTAGCTGAAGGGGAATGAGGCCTCCCTATTTTCTGAGTTGTAGCTGTTGCCGCCCTGACAGGCCATTGCAGCCAAGAGAGGCCATTAAACCGGGTGGGGGAGGAGGGATGAAAACGGAAGGGGTGCCGGCACAAATATTAGGCTAACGGGAAAGGGTTCAGTACGCTTCTGTGAGCCACGGGAGAAGGTTTTATTCTGACAAGAGGTTGGACATTGGCCTCTGCTGTTCTCTGAGCAAATGAATCGATGAATCCGCCCCGATCAAAGGTCAGGCTCCCGAGGCAGCTCAACAAAAATAAAGTGAAACAAACTGTCACCCAGCTCAGACTGATGCTTCTCACAATCAAAGCGTTTAGCGAAGAATTGGACGGTCCTTGGGTAACACTCGGGGAGCTTGTGGTGCTGTGGTTAAGCGCTCGGCTGCTAACCAAAAGGTTGACAGTTTCAACCCACCAGCCGCTCCCCGGGAGAAAGATGTGACAATCCGCTTCCGTCAAGATTTACAGCCTTGGAAACCTTGTGGGGCATTCTACTCTGTCCTACAGGGTCACTATGAGTGAGAATGGACTCGATGGCAGTGGGTTTTCGGGTGGGCCACACGTCTCTCCTCCCGCTAAGTACAAATACTGACTTCGGTAAAATGTCTGCATCCTGCTGACAGACTCTTTAGCGCTGACTTGAGTTTATAATGCAAGGACAGCCCTGGTGTCACCTGCTCTGTCAGTGATCCTGCTGGATGTGGCCACGGAGGAGAACACGGCCCAGGACCACAGGGTCAGGAGCGACTCCCTCACCCTGCACACACCACCCGCAGCCCAACACAGACCCCTGCTTTGGACCACAGAAAAGAAAAAAAGGCAGGGGGTATAGAGTGTGCCTCCAGGGCCCCCTGCTGTGTCACTTGAGTTTAGTGACTTACAGTGTGACATGCCCTTTCAGGGGTATCGGGCTTTGTCAGTGGACCAAAGAATGTGGTTACCTGAGCCCCTTTGAACCCCATTCTGGCCTTGTTCAAGGAGGTATCTTTACTGATTTCCCATAACCACCTGCTCAGGGCATCCTCTAGGGAATGGTTAGAGCAGATTTCAGGACTGGAAATCTCCTGTAGAGCTATTCAGGGGTCCATGGGGTTGTGCAAACAATTAAGTGCTTGGCTGCTAAATGAGAGGTTGGAGGTTTGAGCCTACCCAGAGGCACCTTGGAAGAAAGGCCTGGCAATCTACTTCTGCAAAATCAGCCACTGAAAACTCTCTGGAGCGTGATTCTACACTGACATACACAGGGTCGCTATGAGTCAGAGTTGACTCAATAGCAACTGGTATAGAGCTGTTTGCTTTTCAACCAGGGACCGCCTGGTGGTGTGGGCTGCCGACTTGTACCTGAGGAGCAGCCGAGGTCACCCCAGGTCCAGTACTCACCTGCTGCTTGGACAAACAACCAAAAACAAATAGGATTTGGTAAAATGGAAATCCCGCAGAGCTGGTGTTTGCGGATTGCTTCAGGGCTTGGAGGATTGAGTCGATGATTGAGAGAATAGAATCTTTTTGGGAAAAATTCAGATGGGGCTTGAGTTGGTGTTCACAATCCTTGCAGGTATAGATAAAGCACAGTTATGGAAGGGGGTGGACGCAGGGTTAAGGAGAAAGGTACGAGCATGGGTTTGCGGTTCACATGCTGACTTGCAGGAGTTGGTGGGGCATCTAGGTGGGGATGGCCATGGAGACAGACATGCAGAGCTCAGGGGCAAGGACAGGACGAGGATCTCGATCAAGAACATTTATTACCTGTTTTTACTGAGAACTGAAAAAAAAAAACCAGTTACTGTACAGTCAGTTCTGACTCATGGTGACCCCATATGTGTCAAAGTAGAACTGTGCTTCATAGGTTTTTTTAAAACAAATAATTCATTTTTGTTGTAGTTGAGAATATACACAGTAAAGCATACACCAATTCAACAGTTTCTACGTGTATAATTCAGGGACACTGATTACATTCTTTGAGTTGTGCAACCATTCTCACCCTCCTTTTCTGAGTTGTTCTTCCCCCATTAACATAAACTCACTGTGCCCTAAGCTTCCTATCTAATCTTTTGAGTTGCTGTTGTCAATCTGATCCCATACAGATAGATCTTGAAAGAACACAATGATCAAGGCAGACATTCTTTACTAGTTCAGCTAAACTACTGTTTGGTTTTAAGAAGACTTTAAGGTTTAAAGATTATCTCAGGGCAATAGTTTCAGGGGTTCATTCATTCAGACTCTATGGCTCCAGAAAATTTGGATTCTATGAGAATTTGAAATTCCAATCTACATTTTCCCCCTTTTGATCAGGATTCTTTTATCGACTCTTTGATCAAAATATTCAGTACTGGTAGCTGGGCACCATCCAGTTCTTGTGGTCGCATGGCAAAGAAGGCAGTTATTCATGGAGGCAATTAGCTACATATCCCACTGCCTTCTATTCCTGAATCTCCTCCTTCCTCTGTTACTCCAGGTGAATAGAGATCAATCGGTATACCTTGGATGTCTGCTTGCAAGCTTTTAAGATCAACACCACTTATTGAAGAGACTCTTGTCAAAAATCAGTTGACCACAGATCTGTAGATTTATTTCTGGACTCATTTCTATTCCACTGGTCTATGTGTCTATCGTTATACCAGTACTAGGCTGTTTTGATTACTGTAGCTGTGTAATATGTTTTAAAATCAGGAAGTGTGAGTCCTCTTACTTTGTTCTTCTCTTTTAACATTGCTTTAGCTATTCTGGGCCTCTTGCGATTCCGTGTAAAATTGAGGATTTTTCCATTTCTGTAGAGAAGGCTTTTGGAATTTTGATCAGGATTGTGCTGAATTTTTAGATAGTCATTTCATTTTTGATAAATCATTTGATGAACAAAAATATTTAATTTTTATGAGGTCCCATCTATCTATTTTATCCTTTGCTCTTGTGCTTTTGTTACCATATCTGATAATCCATTGTTAAATACTAGGTCCTGCCGTCACACCTCTATATTTTTTTCTAAGAATTTTATAGTTTTAGTTTTCACATTTAGGTTCTTGATCCATTTTGAGTTGGTTTTGTGTGAGGTACGGACCCTAATTGTGTGAGGTATGGTGTGAGGTATTGACCCTAATTCATTCTTAGGCATGAGGAAATCCAATCTTCCCAGCAACGTTTATTGAAGAGAGAGCAGTTTTTGAAAGAGGTAAATATAAAACAAACAAAAATTATATAAAGTGATATTAAACACTATCCTCAGAGATTGTCCAGGCCGAAAAGATAAGCTACATTTATGGATAACTGAAATAGAAGAGATACTGTAAAGGAAACTTGAATATTCTGGAGCTCAGGCTAACTTTTTGACTGATTGTCAGGAAGACAACCATATTCTCCAATGATTAGTCTTTTATCTGCATCATTAATGACAGAATATCGACCTTGATGAATGCAGATAATAAAACATTGTAAAGGCCATTTCCGGAGTGCTCACTACATGCCAGGTACTGTGCCAGATGACTATATGAGTTCTCCTCATTTCTGGATGCCATTTTATCTCCTACTTGTTTCCTTGCCCTTATGCTTCTTTGGAGGAGGCCCTTGGGGATGCACCAGTTAAGCGCTGGACTACTAACTGAAAAGTTGGCAGTTTGAACCCACCCAGAGGTGCCTTGAAAGACAGGCCTGGTGATCTGCTTCCGAACGGTCACATGGGGTCACCATGAGTTGGAATTGGCTTGACAGCAACAGCAACAACATGCTTCTTTTGGAACACTAAGTCACAGAAGTTTTCAAGTGTATAAGGTTTTGAAGGTCATTCTAGAAATGCTCAAGGTGGCCCATGAAATGCCCTATGCTTAGTATGACTGGATTCAGCAAGGACTTGGAGTGCCTTAGGACCGGTGGGTAAGATGGAGAAATGTGGCGACACTGTGGCCTGAAAAGCCCTCCCCAGAGTATTCGTGGCACACTGGGAGGGGAGCTGCAGAGATCTGTACCGGTCAACATTTGTGTCGGTGACGTGGACTACAGGGGATGTTTATCACTCTGTGGATGACAAAGCTGAGGAAGGAGAGAGAGCCTAGTTGCTAGAAAGTACAATTAAGACTTGATGAGATGGACAGCCTGAAACAATGGTCTAAAGCTAATCAAATAAAGTTGTAAAAGGATAAATGTAGAAATCTTCCTGTTGGGTTCCAAGAACCCAGTGGCACAAGTAGTTCGTAGAGAAAATCTGACTTGATGGCAGTTAGGGAGAAAAAGCTGTACACACAATGAGTTAGAGGCAACACTATCACGGTGACGAGTAACTTCAGGCTACGTTTAAAAGAGTGTTTGGACAAAAAAAGTGTCTGAAATAAAATAAACATGAGTCTCCTGTCAATGATGAGGTGACATCTTGTCCGGTTGGGTCCAGTCTGAGAGCACTTACTTGGAAGATGAACTTTGGCAAATTGGAACAATGTCCAGAGAAGAATGATGTGTATGGGAAAGGCCTGGGGGTCATGTGATCATGGGAGGCTTGGTGGAAGGAGAGGAAGTGTGAACAGAGGAGTGGTCTTCAGATACTCGTGGAAAAGGAATTAGGTTTATCCCACGCAGCTTAAGAGGGGATAACTTGAATGAATAGGAGGGGATGGGGAACCAGGTGTCCCCTCAGTAGAAAGCCTGGCCATCTGTACTGCCCAAC
This sequence comes from Dugong dugon, assembly GCA_030035585.1. Lineage (NCBI taxonomy): Eukaryota > Metazoa > Chordata > Mammalia > Sirenia > Dugongidae > Dugong > Dugong dugon. The sequence goes on along the minus strand of CM057469.1, from coordinate 100,451,536 downwards.
AAGGCACATGTTGTGGGGCTGCCTGTGAGACCCTGAGCCCACAGGGCGTCCTTGCAAATGCTGAGGCAAAGCCTGGACGGACCACCTGTTCACAGGGAGACTCAGGAGGGTGGAAGCAAAAAGGCCAAGAGCGAGGAAAACCGGGTCCGGGTCTTGCCTGTGGTTCTAGCTGTGTAAACTTGGCCAGGTCAATTTCCTCATCTAGGCTTCAGTTTCCTCAGCTATGGAAATTTAATCATCATCAGCTTTCAACTTTTGGTAGAGATCAGGAAAAAATAAAAGTTGCCGTTAAGTCAACGCTGACTCATGGTGACCCCATGTGTGTCAGAGTAGAACTGTGCTTTCAATGGTTGTGTGTCAGAGTAGAAGTGTGCTTTCAATGGTTTTCAATGGCTGATTTCTCAGAAGTAGATTGCCAGCCCCTTCTTCTGAGGCACCTCTGGGTGGACTTGAACCACCAAGCTTTCAGTTGGCTGCTGAGCATGTTAACCATTTGCATTACCCAGGGACTCCTTGGTAGTCAGGAACTCTTTTATTAAATGACATCTTCGGCAGCCACCCCCCGCCCCCGCCAAATGCATTAAGTGCAGATTGTTACTACTGGACATCTCCCTCACCGCAGGAGCCAAGGCCTCCTGGAATGCTGCTACAGGGCTCCCGGGAGTCACTTACAAAGCACTAGGCCAGCTGATCTTTCAGCTCTAAAATTCTATGATTCTCTAGGGTTTCTTCCTTAATTTTTACGATTCTACAGAATCAAACCCTTCATTTTATGGATGAAGGGCCTGAGACTTATGGCTGCTTAGTGGCAGAGCATGATTAGAACACACTGCTTGTTCTAATCCAGCGCTCCCTCAGCCTCACCAGGCTCCTCTCGACTTTCACCCACGACTTGTCTTAGCATTTGTTCCTCCAAGGTGCCAGGACATCCTGGGCTGCCCTCTATGGATTCTTTTCTCCTTGGAAAGGCACCAGGAAGGTAATATTTCTGGTCTGAGGGACTGCAGCCTGAGACTCTGATCCCTGGATTCATTTCTGTATGTATTATGTTTTCGCAGTGAAATACGGCTAGTCTAGGCAGAGAAGTGAATAGGGATTGCCCAGACTTCTGGTTGCTCCACCGACACCTGTTCTCTCCTTCTTCCTTTGTACTAGAATTCCTTATTTTTAGATGCCCACCCAGAATAAAGATATTCCCCAGTCTTTCTTACAGCTAGATATGGAGCTGCAGCTAAGTTCTGGCCGATGGATTGTCATTGGAAATAGTGTGTCTGCATTACGGCAAGTGTCCTTAACAGGAAGGAGCGTGCCCTTCTTCATCCTTTCTTCCACAATGGCAGGACCCTATGGCAGGGCCGTAAGGTAGAAACCGTGTGTAGAGGGTGGTGGGGCAACAAGATAGTACGAGCTTCAGTCCCTGACAATCTTATGAAGCCACTTGGCAAGCCTGAGACTGCTTTCTTCCAGTCTTTTACAGAAGAAATAAGCTTCTACTGTTTAAGCCATAATTACCGTTTTTCATCAGCTCAGTCATTGACTGTAAGACATTGCAGTATTTTATGCAACACTAACAAAAAGAAACCACTGCCAATTAAACGGGCACCCCATCCAATTGTATGATACACTCCACTTTCAGAGAAGTTAAAATGTGACAAATACATGAGTCTTATTACACGAAATGCAGTATTTTCGGTTTTGTTACTCACGGTCAACCCTAATCCTGATTCAAGAAAGAAGGAACAAAAGGATGACAAGTTCTAAATAAAGAACACAATAATCATGTAGTGGGAAGAACAAGTTTCTATATAAAAGGATGACTCATGGAGACAGCGTAGTGACACATGACCCAGCTTAGGGCATTTTTTTCTGGTACTGGCCAGTCTGGCTTGGATTGACCAGGGGGATTCTGTATGGCTTGTTCAATTTGGTCATCAGCGGGATGTGCCTGTCGGTGGAGTGAGCTGGCTTTAAGATGTCAAAGGCACAAAGCTGACTGCTAAACCAACCTCCATTGAGTGTGATTTGGCCTTTAGGAGCTCTGACTCCTTGGTTTCTTCTCCTCAGCTCTGCAGGGTCCTCCTGGTTGACTTTGACAACGACAAGTGGGCAGCTGCCACCAGAAGGAGCTGATGACAAAGATGAGTTTGCAGCTGAAGGCCTTGCCCTGGACCAGATGCGGCTATTGCCTTCTGGTACAATTCAAGCCCTGGTCTGGTTCAAGGCAGAGCACTTTTAGTTCTCAAGACAATCCAGTGTTAGCATACCTCTTGTGATTAAAACATCAAGGGCCAACATGACAAACAAAAGGGAAATCTCCTTTATCTAAAAGCGGTTATAAGATGAAACATTTATTCTGTAAGTCATTAAAGCAGGCTCAGTTTCATGAGTCCACTTGGTTGTTTTTAAATACTACAATAATCTGATATTTTAAGTGATCCTTTCTCCTGTGACCGCTTCTTCAATCTATCCAGAATCCACGAAGAGTTCACAGGTTTTGCTGACTCTACACTTTGGCTACCATTTATTGACTGTCTATTCATGTGGCAAATGTTTACACCTGTTATTTAATACACCAACCCCACAAGGTAGGTAGCAGTAGTATTTCTATTCTTATAGATAATAAGTAAAGCTCAGAGAAGTTGATTAACTTTCTCACGATAACACAGCTACTAAGTGGGCTGAACTTAGGTTGGTTGAGAGTTTGCCATGACAATTTAGTTGTAATATACTGTAGTAGTCCTTTTAAGTTTTAATTAATGAAACATGTTAAGTTCTGCCAAGGAATATTTTGGGTTATCTCCTTCCATTCAGGTCTACTGGGTCCTGAAGACTTGGGACTGTTCTGAAGGAAGGAGAGCCTTCTCCGAAAAAGACAAGTCAGGCCACTGTCAAATGGCTGGTGCGATCACCTGGCAACACAGGGATCTCTGTCAGTGAAGGAGGTGCGAAAGGATTCTACTGGAACACTCCCATTGCAGATGAGATGGACTACTGCTGGGCTGCCTATTCCTTATGAAATATGTCCTACGACTTTTTGCTGAAGCAGTATCTAATAACAATATTTTAAAATTACTTTTTAGAAATTTTCTGCTCACCTTAATTCATCTAAATATCTTCTTAGAAAAAAAAATTCACTACAAATCCTTACTTAATCACTACATTGCCAATACTCTGATGAAGATATGTTATAATGAATTGCTGGCATTTCTTTTATGTATGATCTCATGTTCTACATCTAAAAACAGCTCGGCAACTATAAGTACGATCCATTCCTTACGGCCAGATGCTAATCTTTTCTGGGTTCAACCAAGTGGAAACCCTACCAAATCACTTCTTCAAGACTGAAATACATTAAAACTTAGTAGAATTTCACATCCAAACTCGTTACATTTTTCCTCAAGTACCCAAATACAAAGACAGCAGGCTAAATTTCTTTTAAATTATTTTATTTTTGTGTAAGCTAAAAGGAAATTTACACACTGAAATCTCAAAAGACCTTGGCATGCACATTAGCCTTTGTTAGAGGTTCTTCTACGCATCTCTCTTTTTTCCATAGGAATTTCCCCAAACATTTAAAACCCATAGTTTTTACTGTATATACAGCCTAAACCATAGCAATCTATGATTATGTCATTTTACACTGTGCAAAATCCTCAAAAAATAGTGGTACAATCGAACAACAACAAAAGATCAGTAACAAATAAATTTGCATTGTAAGACATTCATATAATTTGGTCCTTCTTCAAATCAAACTAATTTAAAACAGACACAATCTCTTTAAACCCCTCCAATCAAGTTCTGACAATGATCCATTCCATACACCAACAGAGCAATTGATCAAAGTACCTTGTAAAAGGTCAAGCAGCAATATGCCGGACTGAAAAGATTAAAAAAGGGCCTGAAAATGTTAACAGAAGCCAGATCTGAAACAAAGCCACTACACACAAAATTAAAGAGAAAAAATGTGAACGGGGACTTTGGAACTTATTTATGATAGCAAAAAATTCAACACAAGAGATGGAAAATTAATAGGACATTCAATGCAATCTGAAAAGACTGAAGGGGATTTCACAGACAGTGGAGATTTGAGTTTTTAATTTTCTTTTTATTTCAAAAGTTTTGTAAGAAGGACACCACCAGTGTATTTCACAAAGACATAAATGTATACACCCCAGCAACACAAAAAGAATAAATCTTCAAAAATGTTCACCCCTGATTATTTACATTTTTTTCTAATATAAATTTAGGACTTCAGTATGTAAATAAATATACATTACTATGTATACCTTTCTAGTGCGGCTTACCAACAAATCAGCTGAACTTGAATTTTGTTGTTTTTGTTTTTTAATTAGAGTAGGTATGCTCTTCATGGCAGGGAAGGGATGGAGGAGAGGAAAAGCAATTGAAGTTGCCTGATTCACCACAGTTACCAGTCTGTCTTCTCCTGGGAGCCTGTGGAAGGCGTTAACGTGGCGGGGAACATCAACACCTTAGCATGCATGAACGTTAAGTCGGGAAGGCTGGCGATCACCTTGATGGCTTCTTCACTTAAGTGCTCTTCTCTTTTAGGTTTCCTATTGACAAATGAAAAAGGAAAAGTTCTGTTAACAGGACTTTCTTTGCTGTAGGTCAAATGGGAGAAAATCTACTCTCCTGTTAGGCAGTTAGTAACCTGTGGGGACTGGAGTTCCTTTTCCTCTGCCAGTTCCTCACCCTTGTAATGCTTTTGTGTGTGCTTCCTGTTCCAGACGCCAAATCTCTTATGAGAGGTGCATGGCCTGTTCATGGATATTCACTAAAGGGAGGCATGGGCATGCAAACACGTACTCGTGTAAAGCTGTGAAGGCTAGAAGCCTCCGTTCAGGCATAATTTTAAGACATTACTAGGCAGAAACATAATGCTGAGGCCCTAAAAGCACTGTCTTAACTAGGTCATCTTCCCACCCTCCCCAAATTACCTCAACATAAAACAAAGCATGGCTGGCACAAGGCCTTTCAAGCCATTTCAACCTCAGGCCTTCTTGACCCCTCAACAGGAATTCCAAGAGAGAAAATTCTCCGCTTAAAAACACCCACCCTTGGCCCCACTGGGATGCAGATGGCGGGTCGGAAGGCAGCAGCACTCGCTGGTGCTAAGGCCGTACACAGGTGGGAAGGAACTCAGGGAGGGGGATCTCTAAATCCTGTGGGTGTCGTAGCTGACAGAAGAAGCGAGTGGTTTGGTGCCCAGCAAAGACACAAAGACCCAGGTCTTCTCAGCAGGTGAGCTGCAGGAAATGCTAACTGAGCCTCAAAACCAAATTCAAAATCAAATCTGCTGCCAGCGAGGCGGTTCTGATTCACAGTGACCCTACAGGACAGAGCAGAACTGCCCCACTGGGTTTCCAAGGCTGTAAATTTTTAAGGAAGCAGACTGCCACACCTTTCTTCTGTGGAGCAGCTGGTGGGTTTGAACTGCCTACCTTTCAGTTAGGAGCCAAGTGCTTAACCACTGCACCACCAGGGCTCCTTTACTGAGCCTCAAGTGTGGCTGAAATTGAGCAGATGATTATAATTGAACCTGTATTTTTTTTTTTTCAGGATGTTAAATATATTGAAGGAATAGTTGATGTCGTATAGTTACCCATTTCAGACCAAAGCTCCTTTTAAATTGTTGACTCCAAGAAGCCTGATTCTCTTTTATGAAAAAGCCCTCTTCTCTTTTATAGTAAAGGATAGTTGGGAATCTATTAGATGTGACACAAGTTATTTCTTCCACCCCGATATTTTCTTTGCCCTCGGTGTGGGGAGCAGGAGGAAGTCAGGAGGCGAAGCAAGAAAGGAAGGACATAGGCCTTTATTTTATATCTAGACTTTTCTGTTGTCACTTTGAGTTCAGGCTGAAATAAAAAGATATTATAGAATGACTGAAAAATCCAACATTAGACTTTTAGAAGCAAAGTTCTCCCCTAGGGAGACAGCTTCAGACAGCTGAAAACCATCAGCAGGTCAATCAATACTGAACTCAGTTCTAGGATGTCTTAGAAAAATAGAATAGCAATTCAAATTTTTCTGATTAAAATCTACATTTTAAATCACACCTAAATGGTGGTAAAAAAACAATTATATTAGGTGGATGTTTGATGGGGAATTGTATGTCTGCATCATTTCAAAATGAAACCAGAGGTCACTTTCTAGTCTCAAAGTGCAGACTGGCAATATACAATGGAAAAGGTCAGCCTCTCACCAATGGTCAGACTCAGCATCACTAATGATGGAGTCAGCCAGATGTTATGCATCTTCTGATGTGATACAATGCCTATGGTGTGTTCCAGCAAAAAATGTTTATCCTGAATTCATCAAGCCTTTAGATATAAATTCCAATTTATAGGAAATAAGGGGAATAGAGAAATATTAAATGCTACCTGAAAGAAACCAAACCAAAAACCAAACCCATTGCCGTTGAGTCGATTCTGACTCACAGTGACCCCATAGGACAGAGTAGAACTGCTGCATAGGATTTCCAGGAGTGGCTGGTGGATTTTAACTGCCGACATTTTGGTTAGCAGCCAAGCTCTTAACCACTGCGCCACTAGGGCTCTCCTTGAAGGAAGCAAGCAAACAAACCCATAGGTTGGGACATTCTGCAGGACAACTGGCCTAATGTCTTCAACAAGCTAGTTACTAAACAGAAAACAAATAAAAACCCACATAAACAAACAGGGGTGAGAGGAGATACTCTAGGTTAAAAGAAACTGAAGAGCCCTAACATCCAGGTCAAATAGTCCTGGACTGAATATTGGTTTGGGCAAACCAGAGGGAAAGGACGTTGTTGGGGAAATTTGAATACAGCCTGGATATCAGATGAAACGAAACTTCACTGAAATTGACAGATGGGAGACCACTGACTCAAGAGTAGTTCAATTCGGTATGAACTATAAAATTTCATCTTTGGTTAAAAAATACATACATGGTATATTTACATAGAAAAAGACCTGTAAAGATCTACACTAAGGAATTCTAATAGTGATCTGAGTGGTAAGAACGTAATACTCTCATTTTAAAATTTCTGTCTGTATTTTCTAACTTTCTACTATATACCTTACTGCTTCTGTAATTACAGGAGGCTACTGAAGACAATAACCAATAAAACGGCACCTAAATGGACTTCTCCATCTGTGGAGTTCTGCTGGGGTGCAGAAAAGGCGAGCAAGGAAGAAGCGTTTACCCAAGAAACAACTTGATAAAGATTATTCTAGGGTTTTACCAGCTGCCTTATTTCAGAGGCACTAACTGGACGCAATATGAAGATGTATTTTTAAAAAATTATACAGCTTATAGTCTGTGCATTAATCTGTAGTCACTGTGCATTGAAGTGACCTAGGCTTAGCATATAAGAAAGAAGAAAATGCTTGAGGAGAATTTGGAAAAAAAAAGTTGTACCCTGACCTTTTCTCAAAGTCAAAAGCAGCGACTTCATTTGAATTTACATTATTTTTAGCTGAAATATATCAATGTGGTCAATGGAATAAAATTGAGAGTAAAGAAATAAACTCCTCCATTTATGGTCAACTGATTTTCAACCGGTGCCAAGACAATTGAGTGGGGGAAAGAATAGTCTTTTCAAAAAATGGTGCTGGGACAACTGCACAGCCACACGCCAAAGAAGGCAGGTGAACCCCTACCTCACACCATATATAAAAATCAACCCAAAAATGGGTCACATGCCTAAATGTAAGAGCTAAAACTATAAAACTCTTAGAAAAAAATATAGCTGTAAATCTCTGTGATCTTGGATTAGGCAATGGGTTCTCAGATAGGACACCCAAAGTACAAGCAACAACAACCAAAAAAACAGATAATTGGACATCATCAAAATTAAAAACTTTTGTGTTCAAAGGACACTACTGACAATGAGATACAACTTCACATCCGCTGGGATGGCTATACTGAAAGAAGCAGGACAGTAACAAGTGTTAGCAACGATATGGAGAAACCGGAACCCTCGCTCGTTGGTGGGAGTGTAAAATGGTGCAGTTGCTTTGGAACACAGTTTGGCAGTTCCTTAAAAAGTTAAACACAGAGTTACCGTATGGCCTAATAATTCCAATCCCAAGAGAACTGAAAACATTTGTTCCCACAAAAATTTATACATGAATGTCCAAAGCAGCATTACTCATAATAACCGAAAAGTGAAAACAACCCAAATGTCCATCAACTGATTAATGAATAAACAAAATGTGGTATATTTATACAATGGCATAGTAATCAGCCATAAAAAGGAACAAAGTACTGGTATGTGCTACAACATGGATGAACTCTGAGAACATTATGCTAAGAGAAAGATGCCAGACACAAAAGGCTGCATATTATATGATTTCATTTATATGAAATGTCCAGAATAGAAAATCCACAGAGACAGAGAGTAGATCTGTGGTTATCAGGGACTATGGGAGGGGGAGAGGGAGAGAGGGAAGGACTGCTAATGGGTAGAGGGTTTCTTTTTGGGGTAATGAAAATGTTCTGGAATTAGACAGTGGTGATGGCTGCATGGAGTCCCTGGTTGGTGCATGGAGTCCCTGGGTGGTGCAGTTAACACACTCAGCTGCTAACCAAAAGGTTGGAGGTTCAAGTTCACCGAGAGACTCCTCAGAAGAAAGGCCTGTTGATCTACCTCTGAAAAATCAGCCATCAAAAACTCTATGGAGCACAGTTCTATTCTGACACACATGGGTTTGTCATGAGTTGGATCAACTTAATGGCAACTGGTTTAATTTTTTTTTTTTGATGGTTGAACAACCTTGTGAATATACTAAAAACCACTGAATTGTACACTCTGGAAAGCATGAATTTTATGGTATGTGAGTTACATCTCAATAAAAAGGAAAAAAAAAAAGACATTCCTTTTGGCAGCTAACTCTTCTGCGTGTATAACTTCACTTACTAACTTTCTCTGATATGCATTAAAAAAAAAAAAGACAGAAAAACCAAACCAAACCAAAGAAGTCCCAAACTAAAGCTGCAGAACAGAACAAATCCAAAAACATACCAAGCTTTAAACCCCATTAGTTTTAAAAAATTTATTTCTCATTTTTATTATCCAGACTTAAGAATTCTCAACGGACTGCTATAAATTAGATTATAATTACCATACCAGTGAAGTGTCCATTTTTAACATCAAGTTATTTATCTTGACAGTATACTGCAGAAAACAGCAACAAGCAAAACACAGAAATTATTTCCAGTTCCATGTCTTACCTCCCCAAAGCTTATGCCAGATATATTTACATTATACTACATGACATTACCAACGACCCCTGGTGGTGCAACAATTCCGTACTTGGCTGCTAACCTAAAGGCTGGATGTTCGAACCCATCTAGTCACTCTAAGGGAGAAAGACCTAGCAATCTGCTCCCATAAAGATTACAGCCTTGAAAATCCTGAGGCAGTTCTACTGTCACATGGGGTCAATATGAGTCAAAAACAACCTGACTGCACCCAGCAACAACGACAACACATTATAAACCACATAAACCTAAATCACTTAATCTTTTCCGTGAGACTTGTATAACTCAAAAATAATTAATGATGGCATGTAGCCTAAATAATGAACCATTCATACTTTTTCCTGAGGTCACGCATTTAGAAGTAGATTGCTAGTTGTCAATGTAACTTCCCGATGAACTTTTTTTAGGTAATACATGCACGTGACAGAACATTTAAAAAAAAAAAATCTAAGAGCGTATGATAATAAGGTAAGTCTTCCCTCCTCTCCAAACCCCAGTTAGAGGCAACTATTTCCTCTAGTCTCTTGTGCTACCATTCAGAGGTGAGAGCGAAATAGTTAAGGGTTAGTGTCACAGCTGAGTTTTAACACATACAAATTCTACTTTTAAAAGACTCATCTTGAATAGGTTTTACCCAAGGCAAAAGACGAATCCAAAAAAGCAACATACATCTTTGGGATCATAATGGAATAATATGACCCAAGCAGAAAATTATCTTAAAATAATCGCAGTGTTTAGCTGTTTGGCTTTAGAGCTCTAGAACCATCTGATCTTTGCAATCTTTGATACAGGGACGTCAAGCCCAAAATCTGAAGGTGGAGGGAAAGATGAAACCAGAATGGTTTGGACAAAAACTATACATGTCTTACCATCTCTCCAAGTCACCCTTTATCTCTAATACTCAAATACTCTACCTATAAGGTGGATAAGGTAAAACATAATTGAATTCGGGAGCCTGAAAGTTCATCAGTCAAAAAGAAGGGGTTAGGGTCTTGTTCACGTTTCACCGAGCAAAGGAAGAAAACCAAATGCAGCTAACACTTTATTACAAATTCTTATTCTCTTTTCTTCCAAAGAAAAAGAATGCTACCAAGTTTTGTATTAACTAATCACTACCACAGTCAAAAAGAAGCCCTGGTGGAGCAATGGTTAAGCGTTCGGCTGCGAACTTTTCAGTCGGGGGTTTCGACCCATCAGCAGCTCCGCAGGAGAAAACACCTGGCGACCCTGTAAAGATGACAGCCTGGGAAATTCCGTGGGGCAGTTCTACTGTCCTACAGGGTCACCATGGGTTCGTGTGGCCTCGACGGCACACAACAACAATCACGGTCAAGATTAATAATATTAGAAAGACCCCCAAACTCCTGATTGGTCATTTCCCAATCCAGCCCTCTCTCCCTCCCTCAAATAGTTTACCGTCTACGTATATATCCCTAAATAATACAGTTTAGATCCCAATGTTTTAAAATTTATAGAAACGGATTCATATGGCTTGCATTTTTTTGTGTCTGGCTTCTTTCATTCAACATTATGTCTCTAAGATTCATTATGTTGTTGCTTGTAGCTTCTTCTTTACTTGACTGCTGCAGTATTCGATGCTGGTCTTGCCAAACGACCATGAGTTACTGGTAGCTACTCCCCAGTAGAATGTTCTGTGTGTTGCTGTGTCTGTCAGAAATCTTGGTTGCCTTTACTGAGGAAAACTTACAGTGGTATTAGCTTAAAGCAAGATTTCTCCAACATTCAAGTCAGTATGATTGGCAGCCATCAAGGGTTAATAAATAAGGCAATCAGCTTTTTAAAAGCAGCAACGTTTCAGAGCCCACATTAAAAAATTTTGGCATACAATTGCTTCTGTTTGTCGATGACACTACTGAGCCATAGTATAATACGTGACTGACTCAGAAAGACAGATACTCCTGGTGCCACCTGACTCTAGTCCCTTGCAGCCATCAGCAGGCAGGCTCAGGCTGCTCTGTGGCTCTCAAAGGGAGCAGACCTAAGAGTCCTCCAGGCAGCCTGCTAAAAATGCAGATTGCCCTGTTCCACTGCCTTCTGATCTGGCCGAGGTCTGGGGCCAGACCTAGGAATGTGCATTTTCAAAAGCACTCCAGGTGATTGTTATGCAGGGTGTCCACAGACTACCCTTTTTTGATAAATGTTCAGTTAGAGGTCTGTGGCCACTCGCCAGCTGGCTACCCACTGATTACGATTAGAAAGTAGGTTTTCTCTATATTAGAAAAAGTAAGCCAGAAGAAACGAGCCCTGGTGGCACAGTGGTTGAAGTGCTCGGCTGAAAACCAAAAGGTTGGCAGTTCAAATCCACCAGTCGCTCTGTGGGAGAAAGATGTGGCAGTCTACTTCCATAAAGATAACAGCCTTAGAAACTCTATGGGGCATTCTACTCTGTCCTGTAGGGTCGCAATGAGTAGGAATCAAATCTATGGCAATGGGCTTAAGTCAGAAGACAGAACTACTTTAAAACTAATAGCTTGCATTTCTTTAAAAACCTGGGAGTGGGAAGTCACTTCCACATTCTGCGAACAGAAGGAGATGAGCACGTGTATTTTCTCCTACACACTGGAAGACGCTTAGAAACAGAGGATGGGATGTAGTTCCTTACATTGGATGTAGTTTCTTACATGTCACATTTCTTTTACCCAGATCGCTGTTTCTTAATCTTTTTTGCTTCTCCCTACATTCCCTTACAATGCCTTCTCACTCTATCTCCTGTGTACTGCTACCAACCAGGAAGATTCTGCTGAGCTTTTACTTTCTACATTTTATATTATCACAAGTAAAAATGAAACGAAACATAAAAACGGTGAAGAGATTGAAAATGCTTTCTGAAACTGTATGTGTGAACCACCTTTCTCTTCCCTGTCTGTGCAACTGAATATCACTCTCAGGGAGATTTTATAGCCTTATCTGCTACTGGGAGACTTGTGAATATTTGCCTTTCACATCATTTTCAAGTAACATTAATTTCTCAAAACAGAAAATACAAAGTTAGCAACTTGTATTCTTTCCAAAAAAATTTTAAATATGAAGCTGGATAAGGTACTAAGGAGTAAGTCAGTGCAGCTATTGCCCTGGCCCCAGGAGACACGCTGCAGTTTTAGATGATCTCCAGCAGTACAGAACAAGGGGGAAATGGAAATAACTTCTTAAAGTGAACAGGGCTTGGAAAGTTCTCTAGTGTACAGCACATTTCGAGACAGAGAAAAAGTGAGGCAAGAAAGCAAGTCAACACACAGCTTAGAGCTCCTCCTAATGGCACGAAGAACGAATTCTCATCGCTGGGACTTTCAAATCTAGTTGGGTTAGGAAGACTGCAGGGGGAAAAAAGGTGAGGGAACAATAAATAAAGTGTTGTCCTAAAAATAGAAGGGGACAGTCCATATGTGAAAAGCATCAGTGGTCCCCCCACCCCATTTTTATCTTTTGGTATGTTTGTTTACTTTGTGCCCTTTACTTAAAACTTTTTTTTTAAAAGCCAAATGTGCATTAGTTCTAATCTTGAGATTTAAAATGTCTAGCTTTTGGTTAACATGTAGAAAAATGGATGAGAAATTTACATGAGAAGAAGAATTTCAACCTAAATATATTATTTATCTGGAAAGAGAAAAAGAAAAAAATCAGCAAGCAAGCAAAAAACCCCACAACGGCTTAATTCACAGTTAGGTCTCCCTTAATAAGAGGCATCAGCAGCACTGGGTAGCATACTACAAAAATAGGGGTGAAGTGAGAACAATGGAGAGAATCTGGGTGCAAACAGGAAGAAGCATGCTACAAAGTCATTCCAGGGAAAGTGAAGGGTATCTATAATTGTAAAAAGAATAATAATGGCTTTTCATAATTATTATTGATGATAATATCTGTTCAATGAATACTTAAATACACAAGAAAGTTTAAAAGGCAGTACGATAATTCAAAACAAGGTTTTAGGACAGAGAAGTGTTTATTATTCATAAGAAAAAAGGCTTTTTTAAATTGATGATTTTTCTATAGAAGAACTGGCTTAAAAGAGAAATCAGAATTTGACTTGTGAGTGGCATGTACTTATTCAGGAGAAAAGGCTAAAAAAATACTTCTCCCAAAGCCAGCAACTGACAGGTAAATATTTCTACTTTAAAATGCATGGATTTGGGACAGCAGAGCTGGCATGCTAATCAACTAGTATCTGCCCTTGCAATAATCACCCTCCTATTAGGTGATTATTCTCATGGCTGAAGTCCCTGGGTGGTGTGAATGGTTAACACCCTCAGCTCTAACCGAAAGGCCTGGAGATCTATTTCCAAGAAGTCAGCCATTGAAAACACTATAGAACACAGTTCTACTCTGACACACAGGGAGGTCGCCATGCATTGGAATCAATTTGACAGCAACTGGTTGGTTATTTTTATGGCTAACATGTCAAAGCAATGGATTACTCTAGTGCTTAATTATGTAAGACTAAAGGTTTCCTGAATCCTAAAGACAAGGCCCCAGTGACTCCCTGTATCTGGCTCTGACGCTGAGAGATAATACCTGCTTTTCTAAAGGCCATGGCCTTGGAGGGGGTTCCCAAAAAGCCTGGTAAGGCAAGCTCACTTGAAAATCAGAAAATTCTGAAAACAGTGGCTATTCCCTACACTACCTTAGCCCCGGAGTGCAAAAATTTGCCTAGGTAACTGTGGAGTAGGACACTGGGTTCCCAAAGATGATCAGCTCAGTGGTTATAAAGGGGTGCAGGGAGAGTTTACCTATAATGGCGTTTTAATCAGAATTCTACTCTATAAAGTGGGGAAAAAATGAAAACCACATCTGTCAATCCTTTCTAATCTCTTACAAATAGCTCTGCTCTAATAAAATTTGTAATTAAACATAATTTGATACTATTTTCTGGAATTAGGCATCTATTGGTTTCTACAAATTAAAATAAAGTGAATTTTAATATAATATACTGAAATACTGCCAACTTCTATGCTTTTCCATTTGGGCTGTTCTATGTAATTCAGAATTCAAAATTAGGGTATAATTAACACTAGCTGTTTACCTGGTAGATGTGCTTGTCTTCTCTACTGTGGACATGAGTCTTGCAAATGTATCAGTCACTTTGAGGCTTGAGGTGGAGATTTCCAGCTTAGAAGTTGTTAACTCATACAACTCTGGATCCACACCTTATGGTACAAAATGATAGTCAGTGATGGCAAGTTGCAATGGGTTACTCAATTAGCCATAATCCAAGATGCAAAAGGCAAAATCTGTAAACATCTGAGTCTTTCACAAACACAATACATCTTTAGAACACTGTAATGGTGCATTTATTTTTTTAATTAAAAACTCTACTTTTCAGAGTATTGATAAAGCAGAAAAATACTTTTTTTTATTTTGGTTTTTGAAAATATACGCAGCAGAACATCTGTCAATTCAGTAATTTCTCCGAGTATAATTCTGTGACACTGATTACATCCTTCATGTTGTGAAACCTTATTGCTATCCTTTTCCAAATTAGGAAAATATATTTAAAATTTACATTTTGATATATCTGAATCTATATATATACACCCTTAATTAATCTAATATTTATAGAGCAGATACTATCCAAACACTCCCCAAATTTCTATCTGCTATAGAGAACTGTCCCAATTTTGGATTAGTATGCAGCATGGAAGTTACCACTGCTTTAAACAGAATAATTTGCTATACAACATGACCTTTCCAATTTTTAAACTGACCAACTAACTTCATTTTTTGGACCTTCCTCTGCCTCTACCCTAAAACATTCTTTTTCTCTATTATTTTCCTCCATACCAAAAGATTTGGAAGCTAACACAAAGTCTCAAACATGAGAAATGACTTGATTAGTTTAAATATATTCTGACCATCTGAGGACACGAAATATTATTACTCAAAGCATCAAATTATTACTAAAGTATATACTACATTGTTCTTTCTTCAGGTAAGAAATGTGGAGGGTAAAATAATTTCCAGAAAAAAATGAATAAAAGCACTACTTTTGGACAAAATGAAAATTCTTATCTCAATGGTTAATTATATTTCTATAGCTTCATATCTGAATCTGGCAGCCGTAAGTTCAAATATCTTGTTACTGCAATTCAAAACGAAGCAGGGTTAGCGGTTAGATTTACTGCAAAAATCTATAAAAACCTATAAAAATCCTCTGCCATCTGACTTCATTAATGAATATATACATATAATTTTTTTCAATTTTCCAATATAATGCAGATTTCTATTGAATAACAATGACTACAAAAACACTGAAAAGTACAATTAAATACTTCAAGCTCAAGCTAAACTTTGAATAATATAGATTTTTTTTAAAAGTTTTTAATCCTACGCTCTCTTTGGTACCAATAAATTACCTGAGATAAAATGTTCAGTAGTTTCAGGCCATAACAGATGAGCAGAGTGTAAGGAAGGCTCTCTTATAGCTCTAACAATTTTTACTTAGTTTTTCTAAAACAGCTCTGCAAGATCAGCAGACAAAACTATATACAAATGCATACATTTACATTAACAATTTTCCTCCCTTTAGGATGTTTTAAGGTTAAGGACAAAAATCAGGAACTGGACTCTATTACCAACTCTGAAGATGATTAACAGACGAAAACACAGATCTCAGATGTTTACAGAAATCAAACGAGCAAAAAGCGGCTTCCACAATTAACATCTCCGGCAAGGGAGGAAGGCTATAGAAAATGCATGTTGACTCTCTCAATTTCTGAGTATTTCATTAAGGTACAGTTTCAAAATTTAAAAGCATCTTTTCTTTTTAGTTCTATAATAAGTATACGGGTTGCAATTAAAATGTTAAAAAGTTGTGAGTGCCTGCAAAGGGGTCAAATGAACCCCCAAAACCACCCTCCTCCACTTTGAAGGGTTAGATTCCAATCAACCACAAAATTTAAGTTAATGTCTAACGCATAATGCAGAACAAACAACTGCCTTCTGACTGGCAAGAGGAAGGTGCTAGTAAAAACTTAGTTGGGTTTGTAAAATACTAGGCCACTTGGCTGTCAAACAGTAAAGTGGGAGATTAAAACAACAACAAAAACATGGCAACAACATCCCCCCTCCAGTCCCCAATAACCACCACTACCAAATAAAAACCCTTTATTTTTCAAAAACAAGATAACTATTAACTATACACTGAAAACTGGAGAGTAATTTATTTAATGGAAGAGGGTTTTTTCTTTTTAACAGAACCTTAATGAGGCAGTTTAGTTACATAACTAAAGCTAGCCAACCGAGTTCTATGCCAACCTCCTGGAAGTCTCACACACAAAATAATTAAATAACCGCAAGCTAAGACAATATGACTTTCCCAGAAACAAGTCAGAAAAAGTACAAGCAAATGGTGGAATGGAATACCAAGGAAGGTGCTGATACCTGTAGCTTGATGGTAAATTTTAACAAAACCCAATAGCAATAAAAAAAAAGCTAAAGCAAATTTATAGTAATCGAATTTATACAGCAGCTAGAGCATGTTAATGAAAATACTAAAAGAAAATATTTAAAAGATCCCAAAGTAATGAAGACTGCATTTGACCATGCTAAGTTAGCTTCCATTACAGCTCTAAGCTTCTGAAACTGCTTGTTCTTGAAGCTGTGTACACTGAGCCTGGTTATCAGGTCATTTCTGTATTTCTTTATATAGTCGGGTTATTTGTGCTCTTATGGATGGTTTTTAAATGAGTTTGACATGTAACCAAAAATTAAATTTAAACCAGATTTTAACGTATCTAAAAAAAAAAAAGTGACCTCATTTAAATTAGAATACAGTTCATGGCAAAACAAAGTTGAGAGCAAATTTTAAATGGGAGCTTGGTAATTCATTCTTGGGAATATAGTAATCAAGAAAGTGATACACAATTGTTGGGGTTTTTTTCTCCATTAAGTATTAAAAAATGTCAGACAACTAATTAGGTCACCCAGGTCATTCCACAGATCAAATGTATTTAGAAGTAATTCAAGTAAATAGTAAAGATCATTCTGAGGTCAAAACCAGACACAGATTGGTTTTTCCTATGCTTACCAAATCTTGAAAACAATGAAAATGATAACCAGGGGCCTGGACTTGAGGAATCCAGTTATTCTAGCAAGTGGTCTTGGGACTTCCCTGCAGCAGGATCTGATTTCTAAGCCAGATCTTAGAGAAGGGCACCCTGGGTTCCAGGCTCACCCTCAGCTGACTCTCTTGGTCTCCCCCATTTCCCGGCATGGTTCCTACACTGTTGGAAGTGGGTGGTAGCGTAATCTAGTGGGACAGAACAAAACCCAGCAAATTCTCTGGAACCAGGCTGACCAACGGGCATGATTACTAAGCTACAAGTTAGGATGACAGGGACTCATTCAAATCCTATTAAATCAAAGGTAAACATAAAAATGCCATTATAATTTTAATCTTTTATTCAGTTAGAAATGTACATTAGTCCTCTGGTCAATAAAACTGAACTTTCTCCCACGGCTGAACAGTAATTTAACAGGCACGCTAATGAAGTTTTACTTTCTAGCTTTTACTATCTCACAGCAATTACTTTCTACTATTACTTTTTGTAACAGTATTTTTTTCTCCATGGCAAACTAACAGTATACTTTCTATTTAAGAGCTACATAAAAACAATAATAGAGTTCTATGTGGACTATACAACTAAGCGCTAGACTCTAACATTTTGGAAAGTAATTATACATTTGCAGCACTAATAAACAGGTGAATGTTAGAATTTATAAAGGTTCTATTATCACAGGCACCACCATGTAAAGTCATCTGTGCGTACTAGACTATTCTCATATCTCCAAATTTGTATACAGCGCTACAGAATATGCTTTTAAAAATAAGCATATAAAACATCACATTTTCCACTTAGAGGGGAAAAAAAAATCCCTGCCTTTAATGGTCTAAGGACATTGGGGCTGTTTTATTCCTAGAAACTACTTTCGGCTCTGAATACTACATTCTGAGAAAGCGTTCCTTAAAACACGTTTCACATAACTCATTTGTTGTAGTCAGACACTAGAAAATAACAATAGGGAGATGAAAGAAAGGCATTCGAAAGACATTATAGAGAATACATTCTAGTTGTTTCCTTGTTTATAGGAAAGTCAAGTGATGTGGTCATGCTTTAGTAAATAAACTAGAATTGTGGTTTTAACACTCTGCTGACCTGGGATTGTGGTGCTGCTGCTAGAGCTACTGTCATCCACGGGCCCAAAGAAATCAAGGTTCAGAAGAGTGGAACCTCCACTAGCTTGAAATTCAGTGACCGTGTTGGTAGGCAGCCACACAGAAGGTAAGCCAAGGGAGGAGGGGTTATGTGTAAAAAGGGGTAAGACACACACTTGAACATGCAGGTTAAAATTAGTAGTCATTACACATTTTAAAAATCAACATTAAAACAATGTGTACAGATTAGTTTTTCATTTCTAAGGACATTTCTAAAGTAACAATTTAGTTCAGTGTACATTTTCTCATGTACAATGTAAATAATTTAACACTTGGTAAGGTTTTAGTTAGAAGGAGTTCAGTTCTTTCAATCAAAACTGGAAGCCATACCAGAAAGACCAAGGGGGAAAGCGTACCCGTTAAAGGGAAACAATACTTTAATCTCAGTCCAACATCAAGTTGTACATGCCCAAATCAATCTTTCATGTTAGTAATGCTGGTTTCTAATTAATGATTTTTTAAAAAGTGACAAAGTTGTCAGTTTCAGGACACACACCAATACATAAACTTAGTTTAAAATAAAATAACATAATAAGGAATGCCGTAACTACTCTACCCTGCTGCGTAACCTCAAGTTGTACTGTTCCCCTTTAACTCTGAAACGGTAATCAGAAATAGTATACATTTTTAAAGAAGTTGTTTGTTAATAGAAAGCACGATGATTTGGCTGAGTAAGACACCAGACAACAGTAAAAGGTGCATCCAGGCTTTCCTTCAGCACTATGTTATTCAATTGGATGCTTTCTGGATATCCTAGGACCCCGACATAAGGCAAAGTTGAAAGAGTGACAGGTGTTTTGGACAATGTTTCAAACAATTTATGAAGTACAAGGAGTAAGAGTAATTGTATCTCAGGGTCCACTTAAAACTTGTGGTGTCAACACACTAGAAAACTAGCACTGTGTGTTACTTATTTTAAAGACCCCACATTACTGGAATAAGTTATTTCTTCTTCAGGTTTTTTTTAAAAAAGCCATAGTGATATCAATTATTTCTGGAACTGCCCAGTAGCATTCTGAGATACGTTTTAGAAAAGGATCATGAAAATAATTTGTTATCCATCTGTACACAGGTGCTCTTATAAAATATTACTAAATCTGAAAGCTACTTTGAGTCAATAAATATGGATGTACTTGCACACTGTTTTTGGTTAAGGAATTGTGCTTTGTGCTTTGAAGCAGCCTCTAGCCACAACACTTTGCATCCAAGAAAACTCCATAAATTCAAACTCCAGAAAAAAGTTTCAAGTAAATTGGTCTTCACTAAAATATCATTTAAATTACCTAGATGTTCGTAAAAAAGAAAGCAGCTTATTTTGACTTAAATAAACTAAAATTCTACCTAGTTCCTACTACCCATATTTGGACATCAATACTGTTAATAATAATAGTAACGGCTGGTTTCTTAAGCAATTACTATTCAGAAAGAAAGCCTGAATTTCCAAAGATAAGAATAAGAAGTTATGTTCAAACGAAAAGGGAAATCAGCAGAGAGAAGTCTGTCTGAACTTTGTAGCTTTCTTAACTCTAGCTCTGGTGCTAGAGGCTCTACGGAGAGACGTACCATCTAAAGGGTTAGTAAGGCCACTGCTACTCCAGTCAAACTGGACGGGTGGTAGAGACTCCTAGAGTTGAAAACCAAAAAATCAAAATTAATCAGTACAGGTTGTAGCAACATAAAGATTTTTTTTTTTTTAAACTACTATAGCAAGATCGCTAGGCAACAAAATACCTAAAGACAAAATTGGGATAATTTACAATTTCATAAAGCCACCTGCAGATCCTAACACAAACTGACAAACAGTACAGCTTAATGACATTTAAACAGTTATATCTGAGAAATGCTGTATCTTTACATTTTCAAACAGAAATTTATGGACTGATTCTTTGTCAAGATTTCAGTCTTCTCTCAAATCATGATTCAAACTATTGGCTTGATTACAATAAAAAAACTTCACTATTTTTTCACTAATGAGTAATTTAATAACGTACGTGTGAATCATGTCCAATATGAGGCATATTTGAAAATGTTAAGTTATTTTAAATTACTATAAACCAAAAAAACCAAACCTGTTACCGTTCAGTCCATTCTGATTCATAACGACCCTGTAGGACACAGCAGAACTGCCCCACAGGGCTTCCAAAGAGCGGCTGGTGGATTTCAGCTGCCGACCTTTTGGTTAGCAGCAGAGCTCTTAACCACTGTGCCATTAGGGCTCCTTATATTACTACAGCCACTTAAAATTTCATAATAATATAATGCAATAGAGAAGGTACCATACTTAAAGAGAGGAGATTTTGGTCATTTAAGACGAAGTAACCATTAAGTAACTACAGTTGTATGACCTTGCACAATTCTGTTAATTCAGTTGGCCTTCTTTATATGAAATGAGAAGGTTCAAGATCTTTACAATTCCACAAATTTTGAAGAAAATTACAGGCCATTAAATGGGTATTACGTTTTTAAAAAAGGGTTAATTTCAAGTATTTATTTTAATGACCTTCTCTAATTTAGAAATTGCTTATAATCAGATATTGAAATCTAATTCTAAAATAATGCCTTAAAAAGGATACTCAGAACTGATTTGAACATTCTAGGTTTTTAGATTTCATAACTGTCAAAACACATAAAGATAAAATGAGCAAATGGTACCTTTTTTTTTTTCCCTAAATGAGCACTGATTCACTTTAATAATATCCTTGAAGAGAAAATATTTTGGGATTTTTCTTTTTCTTTTTTGGGGGAGGGGTGCTGACAAGTCTTACTGAAATAACCTGTGTTTTATTAGATTCAATACATATACTGGTAGAGATCAGAAGGATTTTAAAACAGAAAAATGCCTATATTTTCAGGTCTCTCTTTATCTCTCTCTCTTTTTTAAATTACTTATCACTGTATTTTACCAGGTGCTCCTTGGAAACCCATTTCTATTCTGTTCTATAGTCGCTGAGTCAGAATCCACTTGATAGCAATGGGATGCTTTACGATATGGCCAAAAAAATCAAAACCAAACCTGCTGCTGTGGCGTCATTCTGACTCATGGCAACCCCATGTGTTACAGAGTAGAACTGTTCCATAGGGTTTTCTTGGCTGTAAAGAGCCAGATAGCCAGGCCTTTCTTCCGCAGTGCCATCAGGTGGGTTTGAACCACAAACCTTTCGGTTAATAGTTACAGGGCAAACCATTTGTGCCACCCAAGTACCTTTTACTGTATGGCAGGCACTATTAATACTTTATATTCATTTTTTTTTTTTTCTGGGTAGGTAAAGATACTGCTCTCTGTAGGAAAAAGGCATGAATAGGTTGTTGTTGAAAACTAATCTCATGATACTATGATACTGTTGTCTTGATAACTGGTATACCAATGATATGCAAATTACTATCAGCACTTAGCCCCAAGGAAATCAGGTCAGGCCTGCGTGTTGAGTGGGGAGGTATAAACCAAGTAAAACGCCAACATAATTGGCTGCAGAGGTGGTGGGGTGAGAAGGGTGCGAGGATGTGACTACACAGAGATCTTCATGATGATGGAACAGTTGTACATCTTGACTGTGGTGGTGGTTACACGAATCTACATGTGATAAAATGACACAGAACTATACACACATTGCACCAATGTCCAATTTCTGGTTTTAATACTATATTATGATTATGTAAAATGTAACCATAGGGGAAACTTGGTGAAGGGTACACGGAACCACTCTGTATTATCTTTGCAACTTCCTGTGACTCTATAATTAAAGAAAAGGAAGTTAAAAAAAAAAAAAGAAGCAAGAATGCTTGTGAATACCTAGTTTATAACCTACCTGCAGGAGTGATAAAGAATATTCAGAAAAGATCTTCTTTAGTTTATCGCAAACATAAAAAAAAGACAAGCAAAAAAACCGCTAAGCATTCCAATGATATAATTTTAAAATTATATCATTCCACTTCTAAATCAGTAACACTTTATGATCATATTCAACACTGAGTGGATGGACAAAAGCCTAGGTTTATGTAATAATAAAAATTTCTGGATAAATGAAGCAAAGCCCTTTCATTAACATGTTTTCTCTCAAGGATGTTCAGTAGCTGGATGCTTAGAAATATTTCAGTTATTTTCTAGAATTTTAGCTTTTCATCCACGTGTATGGCATTTTAAAGACACAGCCAATATTATATATAATGAGGTGCTAAAACACAAATCAACATTTGGTGGAAATGAGGAAAATGAAAAACAGGAAACCTAAGCAATCACAGGCTAACTAAGGACAATCACTAGTAAGATAACTTGAAGAGAAAGCACTGGAATGGAGCATTTTAGAGCAACCGGAAGCAATGTGATATGAATGAACAGTTACTGTAGAGACAGAGGCACAAAGGAAACAAAACCTGTTGCCATCAAGTCGATTTTGACTCATAGCAACCCTATAGCACGGAGTAGAACTTCCCATAGGGTTTCCAAGGAGCAGCTGGTGGATTCGAACTGCCGACCTTTAGGTTAGCAGCACTAGATCTTAACCACTGTGCCACCAGGGCTCCAAAGGAAATAAGGTCATAACGAAAACAACAAAAATATGGAGGCCGGAGATAGGACATCTTGGTTCTAGTCCTAGCTGTACCACTGATGCGTGATTCTGGGTAAAATCACTTAGCCTTTCCAAATATGTTTTCTTATTGTAAAAAAGGGAGCGTGGTACTAGGTGATTGTTTTTTCTTTCTTCCACCTCTAAAACTCTGATTCACAACTGAGAGAGCCACATCAAGTAGGCTAAGACAGGAAACTTTCTAGTGCTGACTAGTTGCATAACTGCTAGCCAGAGAATTGCTCGACTCAGCATTGAATTAAGTGTGGCTAAAGTACTGATCTTACTAAGACGGTCATTAGTAATGGCACCATAAATGGTGTGACCCTGAAATTCAGTGGATAAAGGAATGGGAAAAATAAAAAGGTATCACTACTGTTTTTTACCCTTAAGTTGTCTTTCCAGGTAAAAGTATCGTAGAAAAAACACCATTGACGGTTACAATAAGTTAACAAATTCCTATTAACGAGATGCAATGGTTACAAGATTAATGAGTTCAAACCAATTCGGGGGAGAAAAAAATGGGTACCAATGTTGGGACAGCAATACATAGATTAAATAGCATGCAGACACAGGGAACATCATATAACCGTGCTAAGTTGTAAAGTCACTGTTTAATGATGCCAAAACCAAACACATAAAAGGAAGGTTTGGTACATGTTTTTTGAAAAACAAATCAGGTATTGTTCTGGTCTTCCCTGACACATTTTGCTAAGCTTCTAGCACTAAAGGTACGGTGTTTCATCTGAGAAATATGACTAGTGGAAAGATGTAACAGTATTACGGCACGGCTAAAAAGTAAAATAAATTCTAATATGCATTCTGAATCTTCATTTTGAGTGTGTGTATGTGTGTATGTTAGAGTGAAGACCTACAGAGGCTCGAGTCAATTCAGAAATAAGTTTGAAGAATTTCTACTGGTAAATATTATTTTCACTGGTTCTCAAAGAAGCCTAAAAACTAAAGTTAACTGAGATTCACAAACTACCACAAAAAAGTAGAGGATACATTTGTTAATTTAATATTTATCTACATGTTTTTTTGAAAGAGAAATATGTGCCCTGAACAGAATAAAAGGATGTATGTTTGATTAAAAGCAGCTTTTTAATACAAGTAGCAAGAGACCAAATTCCATCTTCTCGCAAAAAAAAAAAAAAAAAAAAAGATGTTTAAATGGTGCCAAAAATTTGCATACTTGCCTACAAACAGGGAGACAACAGTCCTTCAGTTCCAAATGCATAGGGTGTGTGTGTGGGTGCGTGTGTGTGTAGATGGCAGCAGCTGAACACATCCCACTGAGCTAGAACTAACCTCTAAGAGTCTTCCATTATTATATGAACACACATGGTTTTTACTAGGTCATCTAGACTATTCTACTTTTAGTCAGATCTATAATTAAACTATAACAGAAAGATGATTAGCTATGAGGCATTACTAGAATGAAATATGGAATAAGATCGACCAAATCAGTGAGGGGTAAAAATGACTAGTGACAGCTACCTCGGATAAAATAAGCAATGGTTTATGGGGTTGTAACACCTGAAGTGGGTGGACCAGGAAGAAGAGGGCAAGGAGGCAAGCAAAACTGGCAACAAGTGGCCTCAAATAAGAACAGCTCCATTTTCAGGAAATGTACGAAGTAGTTACCCAAATTATTTTCCTAACACTTAGCACTGTAGGAATAAGAATGTCAGTTGAGGTAGAGGCGAGAATGGGCTGTGGGAGAAGTCATTTTGGAAACTGCAGAGATATAGCAGGCCTAGGAGAGCAGCTGATAGCCAGAAGACAATATCAGGATGACAAAAAGACAGACAAGTAAGGACAGATTTTATCTACTGAGACGTTTTGCCCAAGCCACCTTGCCTGCTGCCCAACTAGGGCATTTCACCCATCAGACCCCCTTGCCCACTTATTTAGTGCCAGTAATAGGCTGGCTTCAAAGTGAAGTTTAATTGCACACAGCAGGAATATTAGATGCTTCTTAGTAGACACAACTGAAAAGAGTATGACCTATGTTTATATCATTTTTCTATGGTAAGTTCTTCAAAAACTAGTTCTACAAGGTTATCATGCCCCTTGCCCCTAAACCAAAAACTCATTGCTGTCAAGTTGATTCCGAGTCACAGTGACCCTACAGGACAGAGTAGAACTGCCATAGGGTTTCCAAGGAGTGCCTGGTGGATTTGAACTGCAGACCTTTTGGTTAGCAGCTGTAGCTCTTAACAATTACGCCACTAGGGTTTCCTACAAAAAAGGGTTCTGTGGTCAAGTAAATTCGGAAATGATGAATTAAAATAAGGTAATTCAATGCAGGGGTCTTCAGAGTCCTTAACAGGCATGCTGGGCCTCTTCAAGGGTGGTGGTAGGATATGACGGAGAGCATCTCTGGGGACCAGTGTTCAGTGGAACACATATTTTGGGAAAGGCTGTCCAAACATACATTTTTTCTGTTAGATACAGTTGAAGATAATAGTTAAGAAATGAAAAACATGGCAAGAACATGTTTTAGATACGGTAATGTTCACTTAGAAATATTAATCTAAAAAACAACACGTAATCACCCCAGACACCCTTTCAGCTCAGAGGTGAAGTTACCTTCGAGGTTCGATGTTAAGCCTGGGAGTGGACAGCCCAGTAAAACTAAATGGGACTAACGAGGTACAGGAGTCCGGTGACAAAGGCCAGAAGGCAGAGGGAGAGTAGGAAACTGATGATAAGGAACACAAATTGAGTAAGGACACTGTCGATGTGTTGTGAGATTGTTGACCACTGTTATAGGGCAACATTTGTAGTAACTATTAAATGGGAGGCTGTTTTGTCCTGTAAGCCTTCATCTTGGGCGAGAATGGCAGCACAATTGGAAGAGCATAGTCAATATCACTTAAATGTGTAAGTAAAAAGTTTTGAAATGGTGTTTAAAAAAAAAAAAAAAAACCAAATGAGACTAATGAGGTACAGTAGTCCAGTGACAAGGGCCAGAAGACAGAGGGGGACAAGACAAGGAAGTCCCCTGGTGATAGGGAACACAAGGTGGAGTAAGGATATTCTTGATGTGTTGTGAGATTGTTAACCATTGTCATAGGGCAACATGTGTAGTAACTGTTAAATGAGAAACTATTTTGTTCTGTAAGCCTTCATCTTAAGTGGGAATAACAGCACAGTTGGAAGAGCGTAGTCAATGTCACTGAACTGTGTATGGAGAAATTTTTGAAACGGTTTATCTTTGGCTATCTGTAGTCTCATCAAAAAAAAAAAAGGTTGAGAATTTAGAGGTTTAATATGTTGTGGGGTTGTTAACCAATGTCATAAAACAACATGTGTACTACTGTTTCATGAGAAACTATTTGTTCTGTAAGCCTTCACCTGAAGTACAATAAAATAAAAAAAATAAAATAAATAAATAAAACAAAAAAAAACAACACGTAACCAGCACTCAGTCTGTTTATAATATGACATGGGAAGCAAATCAAAATGGCCCATTTTCCCCAGATAAAAGGTGAGAGGGAGGACTTTAATATTAAACTTGTAAGAGTGAAATAAAATTTGTGCTTAAATGTGCCACGGAGGTAAAGGATAAGAAAGGTAAAACAACTTGTTTCCTATCCGTACAATGTATTATTAAGGCCACATCTTTTTCAACTTAACAGTTTTACTCAAACTCTCAAACAACAGTTTCTGAGGCAATGAACACACCCAAATTCTATCACTTTATAAAATGTCACAGGCTTTCAGGAAAAACACACAATAGCAGACTTGAAAAGTTGGTTTGAATGCAGCATTTCCTATTTTTTCGAAAATCTAGCACTTACCAGATGTGTGTGTCAGTAATTATGACCATACAATGCTCAAACCACAATGGACTTTAGAAATAACCTGTTTTAAACTCTTCATTTTATAGGTAAAGAGACTAAGGCCTGAACAGGTTTAAGTGACTTACCATAAAAACCCAGTTCTCAAATTGTGTCTTCCTGTTTTTGAAACTAAAGACAATTTGTTCATTGTATTCCAAGGGATGTGTACAAATAATCATAATCTGTCCATCATCAAATCAAAACCTCTCAGATTAAGGGAAGGAACAGTATGTGTGCATGTCTGAGTACATACATACATAAACGTATCTACACACATCTAGATCTTTTTACCTGGAATCGATCAGATGTACATGTGTTCATCTCTGGTGACATGGTGGTTGTCTGACCGATGGAAGCTATTTTTTCTGCAGCAGATAGTGGTTTCAATGGTTCCTTGGTGGGCTCTAACATACCCTGAAAAAGGTATATTAGTCATTAACAAGGGTGGGGGGATCCACCCATAAACTTTATAAGGAAGTTAATCTAGCAGAAAGCAAAAAGCAAATACAGGTCATTCGGGAAGTACCAAAGGCAAAAAGGAACTATTCTTGATTTTGTTTACAGAGAATCTTGCAGCATTATAATGGGAAATACTTTAAAACTGTATTTTTAGAACCCAAACTTTTTGAAACAAGACCTCATATTTTAAATCAGATTTGTTTTAAAGTACCTAGTTACCACTGTCATATAAGCACAATTTGGGATGGGGGGTGGAAATTAATATATTACATCCAGGCCCTAAGAATACAACACTTTTTATGATGGCTCAGACACTGAAATTACAGGAAAAGGCTCCATTTGTGCACATGACACCATGATGATGCTTGGAGAAGTGAGAGCTGATTCTAAAACATGTCACATGTGTGGTGGCTGCTACACCTTCAATGTGAACTTAGTGTCTGACCCCGATCTCCATGCACGGGAGTCTGGGTACTTAGTTCTTGCACTGGTAAAGCAGAGATACAGTCATTTGAGAGGGCACCATCTCACGTTCTGCTGGCTATGTTAAAATCTAACACACTTTCTGAGTATAAAGGCAGACATGAAAATGTAGAAATAAAAAAGAAGAAAATCAGTATGTGTATCAACACTCTACCAAACACTAAATGGGCAATAACCCAGGCTAATAGCTTAAAAATAAGTCAAGTTTTTATACATTTTAAAATAATACTTAATAAGCCCCTGAACATTTATCACTTAAAGGTTATAACCAAGACAAAGTTATCCCTTAAGTGGGAGAAAAGCCAAAGCTGCTAAGTCAGTAATATGAGAATCCGTAAATTCTGAAAAACAAGTTTTCAGGAGAATCTCCCCCCATAAAGTAGAGCATAAGCTGATTAAGCAATTTACAGGTTCAAATCTTAACAATGATGCACGCTAAGATAGAAAAGCAAAATTAAGTCCAATGGTCTAACTCAATACCATGTATGTTACACAGGTTCTCTAAGCACCTTTATGCAAAGCTGTGATAATTCGTTTGGCAAAATAATTACTGGTTTCAGCCTAGTTTTCTAGTGTGAACCAGTGATGCTCAAAGTGTGGTCCCCAATCAGCAGCTTCAGCTTCAACTGGGGACTTGCAAGATGTACAAATTCTTGGACCCTATCCTCGACCTACTGAACAAGAAATTCTGGGGGTGTGCCCAGCACTTTGTGTTTTAAAAAGTCTACCAGGTGATTCTGATACACATTAAAGTTCCAGAATCAGTGACTGAAATGATCGTCTCAGAGACTATTCCTCCAGATAAAATGAAAGTATTGAACATCTAATATGCAAAGCACCACTGGGAAAAAAATCAGGTATAATTAAAATTTGCAACTAGGTGTTAAAAAGAGTTAAGTTTCTAAATGAAAGACATCACAAAGGTGGGGGAGAGGAGATGAATTTACATTCACTAAATAAATTTTCTTATTATCGCTTACAAAAAATGGTAGAATTATTTATTACTAATAAAGATTGTAATGGAGGTAGATAAAAGCACATCCCTTAGCCTCCAAGCCCTCGGACATTAAGGAACAGGATAATGTGCTGAGACTACACATAAGCATTAAGCAGCTCGCTGCTCCCAACACATGAATGAAACTGCCACAGTCACAGCCCTCGTTACTGCTCAGAACGTGACAATAACAATGCTAACAACCTCTAGAATGCTACTTCGTAAGAAAAACAGAAATCCAAATAACAGTTAAGTTACAGAAATGTTCTGGATTATATTCACCCACAACAGAAAAGACTGCAGGAATCATCAAGGTGTTTTCTTAAGTACAACACAACCATTTACAAAGTGGTTGAAACTGACAAAAAAGCCCAAGCACAGAAATTTTTTGCCCAATTTCATTAAACAAACAAAACTGCAAAAACAAAACAAAGCAAAATGTTCTAATTCAACATCAATAATTAGCACTTATTCATGGAAAAAGTTCGTAGATTAAACAAGTTCCACAGCAAATTCGCTTTCACATGCACATAATGGGCTGTATAACTTAAATAATGTACCAAGGATTCCTTACTGTTTTCCTTATTTTCTTGAACATAGTGTTTCCCCTTTCTTTTGAAGTTACTGGTGAAAAATTAAAAATATTTTTAGTTTAATAGATAGGACGTTTTTATTCACCAATAACTCAAAGACACACCAATAAACACAAGCACATCAAACTTTAAAATGTGATTGGGTCTTGATAAGGTACAGAATGAAAATTCCTCAGTTATCCTGGACTACCTGGCATATCCGAAAAAACAGAACTCAACACATTTAAAACATTAATGGAAAAACTGAGGACCTAGTGGTTCTGGCTCATTTCCATTTCCTATAATTTGATATTTTTCAGGCTTTTAAATACATTCATAGCCTCAATATGACATCATTTAAAGCTAATCATGGCTGGATTAAAACGTATCTTTAGACCTTGAGATATAGTTTAGCGTCTTCTTTTTAAAGGCAAATTTAGAAAAATAAAGAAAGAGAAACCGCCAAGGTGCATTTTACAAAGAGTTCAAGTGCCAATATTACTAAGACAAAAAATAAGTCAATCTAAAACAAAACTGTATCTGTGGTTACTGGGCTATAGAAAATTCTATTGAAGGGATTTCTGAGATTAAAAAGGATATTATATTTATACCCGTTCCCACACTAGATGCCCCTTAAAATACACTTTCTATGTGATGCTGTGTAAGATGATTTTACAGACAAAAGCAGGAATGATAAACACACAGAGACATTTTTGTACTTACCAACCCTGCTGCATACATGGGCACTATAACAGGCTGCTTCTTATTGCCCGTGAAGAGCTATACACGTGTTAGAGAGAAAGAACATACATTTAGAAAATGATTTGTCATATAAATATTTCCCAAAATAGGTTTCCAATGCCTTATTACATACATTGCGAATGATAAACTGAAGAACCTGTTGAACTGCTCACGTGGGTTATATTTTTAATATCCTAGTCCAATTCTTTCATTTTATAGCTAGTAAAAAACATGAAAATAACTTTTTCTAAAAATAAGAAGTATCAATTATAGAGAAAAATTCAGGTGGATTTATAGTTAAAGGTTGGCATATTCAAACTACATGAACATTTAAACAAACTAACATTTATTTTTCAGAGGAACTAGCTCATCACGTGTAACTGACTGCAAGAGAATTTTTTAAAAATCCATAGGTTGATTAAAGGATTTTTAAAGGTACTAAACAAACTCACAATGTTTCGGGTGTCTATTCCCAAGGAGCACAAAAGCTTCTTGTTGCTATGGGAGCCACCCCACTGGTATCTCAAGCCATGTGCGTCGTGGATATCCTGAAGCTCGGTCCACACATCCAGCAGTTCCCTGCGAAGTCCATGACGAAGCCACCAACAAGAATAGGTTACTCCACAGCTTTCATCATGAATTCTACTTTTAATACGATTATGACATATCATACATTGCCATAATCTTGTGCCTATAATGAGCATACAACTATTATCTGTATAGAACAGCCAACACTTAAGTCATTAGAAAAGTAACTAAGTTAAACAAATTTGAAACAATATGAAATCAAGCAGAAACAAACCAAGCAGAAATTTAACTTGTATGTTATTCCTTTTTTTATTGTAAAAACAAAGAAATAATTTAAAAAATCATTCAGCATCTTAATTCAGCTATTCGACATTTGTGTTTATTCCTCAAGTCCTGGTTCACAAACACCCAGCTGCAATTATAGTATATATATAAATTGTATTCTTTTTGCTGTTCCCTGTCTGCACATGTATCTTTTTTAATGGCTGCGTAATGCTTTACTGGACTGATGCACCATCATTTATTCAGCCACAACCCTACAGTTCTACATAAATTGTTTTCACCGTTTGACTGTTACAGTTAGTAAGTGCCATGCAGTTAATTACTTAATATGGCCCTTCTAGCCATAGTCTTCATGACTCTCACAGAACGATTGGGTGGGACTATGCAAATAAGGTGCATGGGACCCTTGCAGGGTGGGACCATGTAAATAAGGTGTATGGAACCCTAACAAGGGGATTGGTCAATCTTGCCATCCCATTTGGATTAAAATGAGCCATCCCTGAGGCTTGGGAGAGGGGACTTCACTACTACCAAGAAAAAAGAGTCGGGAGTGGAGCATGTCCTTTGGATCTGGGGTCCCTACACTGAGAGCCTCCTGGACTGAGGAAACAGATCTTGATCTGTTTCCTGATCCTGATGCAGAATTGTAGCCTGTTACTTCCCTAATAAACCCCGTAACTGTAAGGATGGTCTGTGAGTTCTGTGTGGCCATTGCAATGAATTACTGAAGCTAGCAGAGAAAAGAGTTGTTGTGGGAGGAATGGTTGGTGTCAGAACTGGTAAAAAGGTTGGAGGGTGGAGGTATGTCTGACCTCCAACTCATAGGAATCAGCCTTGGGCTGATGTTGATCTTGATTTTCCCCCCTCACCCTCCCTTATGAAGTTAGAGGAAGTCAGATGCCCCTGCCATGCCATTTTTATAGTAAGGCAGTGAATACCTTCCTGTATTTTTATGGTGTATGTGTTGTTGCACAGTTGTATTAATTCCCTAGAATGAATCTCTTGGAAAGAGATTACTGGGTGCGAGAGCATAAACTTTTTGAAATTTCTATCTCTACAACCAATATATTTCTAAAAAACACACCTAAGCAGTTTCAAGATGGCAGAATATAAACTTTTCTATCCTCTCTCTTCTCAGAAATCATCTCAAAATAATAATAATTAAAAAAAAAAAACAACATAAACTCTATCTTCAGTGAAATTAAGAGATACTTAAGACTCTAACCCACTAATATTGAGTAGTAACTGACTTAGCAGAATGGAGGAAGGAGAGACCTGCAAAAGGAGAGAACGCCACTGGAGGCGGAGGGGGATGAGATGCAAGACAGCAGCCCAGGAATAAAAATAACCTTGAAATTAAAATAAGAAAATCAATCTAGAACCTCTAACATCCAACTAATAGGAACTCCAGAAAGAGAAAACAGAGATAATATAGAAAGAAAGTAATTATCAGGGAACTAATATAAGAAAACTGTCCAATACTAAAGAACAGAGCCTCCAGATTGAAAGGTCCTATCTAGTGTCCAGCTCAACAAATGAAGAAAAAAAAAAAAAAAGGGCCCACATCAAGACACTTAACTGTGAAATTTCATAACACCAGCAACAAAGATCCTAAACTATAAGTTTAATGTGAGGGTTGTTCTTGTTAGGTGCCACTGAGTTGGTACTCACTCACAGCAAACCTATGTACAACAGAACAAAACACTGCCCAGTCCTGCGCCATCCTCACAATCACTGTTGTGCTTGAGCCCACTGTTGCAGCCACTGTGCCAATCCATCACGTTAAGGGTCTTCCTCTTTTCTGCTGACCCTCTACTTTACCAAGCATGATGTCCTTTTCCAGGGACTGGTTTCTCTGATAACACATCCAAAGTACATGAGACAAAGTCTAGCAATTCTTGTTTCTAAGGAGCAATCTGGCTGTACTTCTTCCAAGATAGATTTGTTCATTCTTCTGGTAGTCCATGGTGTATTCAATATTCTTTGCCAACACCATAAATCAAAGGCATCAATTCTTTTTTGGTCTTCCTTACTCACTGTCCAGCTTTTGCATGCATATGAAGCAACTGAAAATACCATGGCTTGGGTCAGGCGTACCTTAGTCCCCAAAGTGACACCTTTGCTTTTTAACACTTTAAAGAGGTCTTTTCCAGCAGATTTGCCCAATGCAATACACTGATTTCCTGACTGCTGCTTCCATGGGCATTGATTGTGGATCCAAGTAAAATGAAATCCTTAACAACTTCCAATGTTTTCTCTGTTTATCATAACGTTGCTTACTGGTCCAGTTGTGAGGATTTCTGCTTTCTTTTGTTGAGGTGCAATTCATACTGAAGGCTGTAATCTATGATCTTCATCAGCAAGTGCTTCAAGCCCTCTTCACTTTCAGCAAGCAAGGTTGTGTCATCTGCATATCACAGGTTGTTAACGAGTCTTCCTCCGATCCTGATGCCACATTCTTCTTCATATAGCCCAGCTTCTCAGATTATTTGCTCAGCATACAGATTGAACAAGTATGGTGAAACGACACAACTCTGATGCACAACTTTCCTGACTTTAAACCATGCAGTATCCCCTTGTTTTGTTCGAATGACTGCCTCTTGGTCTATGTACACGTTCCTAATGAGCACATTAAGTGTTCTAGAATTCCCATTCTTCAAAAAGTTATCCAGAATTTGTTATGATCCACACAGTCGAATGCCTTTGCACAGTCAATAAAACACAGGTAAACATCTTTCCGGTATTTTCTGCTTTCAGCCAGGATCCATCTGACATCAGCAATGATATCCCTTGTTCTACATACTCTTCTGAATTCGGATTCAATTTCCAGCAGTTCCCTGCCAAGGTACTCCTGCAACCACTTTTGAATGATCTTCAGCAAAATTTTACTTGTGTGTAATATTAATGACACTGCTCAATAATTTCTACATTCTGTTGGATCACCCTTCTTTGGAATGGGCTCATTATGGATCTCTTCCAGTTGGTTAGCAAGGTATTGGCATAGAAGAGTGAGCACTTCCAGCAATGCATCTGTTTGTTGAACTTCTTAATTGGTATTTTGTCAATTCCTGGAGCCTTGTGAGGGTAGAATATAAATAAAAATTTACCCTCCCCCTGCCCCCGCCATGTGCTCTTATCCACAGGAAGCTATGAGAGAATGTGCTCCACCAAAATGGGATCTAAGTGAGGGAAGTACCAAGACAACGCATGGGAGAAGCCTAGACGGAAACAATTCCAGATTGGAACAGGAAAACGATGGAACATATAGCCTAAAAGGTTTGCTCACAAGTAAAATTGTATTAACAGGCTGTTGGAGAATATGGAAAAACTTAGTAAATGAAAAAAAAGAGGCAGTTATTAAGTCTAGGAAAAAGGTGTACTATAAAAGAAACAGTAGCTTAGCAGTGAATAATAGTTACACAATTATAATAATGAAAACACCAAATAACAATTTAACTAAAAACTGTGCTAAGTATATTGGGAGGATGAAAAGGGGAGAAGAGCAGGTATAATCTAAATTCACATCATATTAGGAAGTCAACAGATAATACATAACAAAGGTGACTGAGTAGAATACTGATTTAGAAATATCAAAAGAAATAGCTCAAAAGTGGAGAGGCAGGGGGTTTTCATTCTAAGCTTGATGGTTTAAGGTAATTAATGTTTTTTAAAAATCTTAAGCTTTTAAGATCAGCTTATAAATTGGAACAATTGAAACTAACAAAAATACACGCTATCCAAAACCTGTCTCCAACTCACCTGCTCTCAGCTGAGGTCTCGTTTGTTTTTCCTGGCCAGGTGCTTGCTTCCAGCAAGTGCTTCAGAGAAGTAACTTCCTCTTCAGCATCAGGGACAAGTACCGAAGGAAAACATGCTTCGAAAATTCGCTCCAGGCGGTTTAGTAAAGCTGTCTGCATCAAAACACCCCCCCAAAAGGGTTATTTTCATTTCTCTAATTTTAACAATGCCATAGTGTTTTCCTTAACGTGCACACACCCTCCCCATTAAAATCACCACTCAGGTGCAGAAACACTGAATGAGAGGAACCTAAGTACTACACATAGAACGCTTGCTCTAAATATTAGATTGCTCTAAATAATCATGGTGATAGTACAGTAGGTGCCAAATACATGTAGCTACACGTCAAGCATCATACCTGGTACTTTACCAACGTTATCTTATTTTATCCATTTCAAAATTCTATAAAGAAGAAAAATTACCCAGTTGTATAGTGAAAAAGCCATCTCAAAGTTTGAATAATCTGCCCAAAACAAAACAGCCAAACTTGACAGCCAGCATTCATATTCTTTTCCATCACACTGGGACATCGCCTACCACCATTCACATACTCTAGACTTAGGAACAATAAGACTGGATGCCTCTGAAAAGTATTATGTTAGTATAGCAAATAAGAACCATTTTCTTGGACACAGACACTCGAAGTTTAGAAGACTTTAAAAAAATACCTCTGTTGCCAACGGTACAAACCAAAGTAGGAAAGAATGTCTCAATCTTTACATAAGAAATTCAGCAGCTCATCTATCATTTTGGTGATCCAAATTATCTTTTAGAAATTCCATTTCTCTATTCTTCCATGGCGCATGTACATATTTTTTTGAATAGAAAACTACCTTCCTTTCAAGCAAAGCCTGACTATTCCCTAGAGTATTTTCACCAAGGTCAGACAGACAAATCTCTTGACATTTTGGATATTTTCTTTAGTTAAAACTTGTTGGATTTAAATTAACATTTTTGGGGTGCTGCTAGATGTAGCTTACATGTGCAACCTACAAGAACATTTATTCCCACTTCCCTAATTGTAGTTCAGAACCATTTCAGATAGTTTTCAACTTAGCACAATTTACAACTCAAACATCAAATAGGAATACAAACTCTTAATAAGTTAAAGCCTCTGGAAGATTAACTGCACTACTGAAATGATACTCAAAGAGGACAAGAAAATGCCACATCATGGTTATACCTCCTGCCAGGTAACAAAAACAAGGTAAGACCTGATTTCTGTGGTATAGTATAGTCCACAACCAGGGAAATGGAAAACAAAAGGCAACGTTTTCACAAACGTATTTTCCAAACCAAAATCTCTATTTTGGATGCAGCATCAGGGCAAAAAGCTTCACACTGCATAATTAGTCTCAGGGTGGTCTTCTGTGAATGCTACCCAAGTTACTCTAACACCTTCATTATATTCACCTGTGAGATATGGGAAAAAGGTTCTCGTTATCAATTAATGGAACCTGAAGGAAAGGGGAGGCTCAAGATCCCAAGGCTTGTGAAAACTGAGCGCATCTAGGGGACTTGGCGCTCACTCTCCTCAACAGAGACCGTGGACAGAGCTGACTCTGAAAGGGATCAGGTAACCATCTAATTGGAAACCCGATGCAGCCTTGGCTCCTTGAGGGTAAGGAAGGTAAACAAAAACTCACACATGACCAAATTTTAGTTCTCTGTAAATTAAAACAGAATCTTTCTTATATCCTCTTTGTTATCCTTTCAATGGTATAGAAAAAAAAAACTATCAAAGGAAGAAAGAAATGACCCCAAGATACATTCACTTATTTGGGCAATACCAGGTTGTAAGGACACCAGCGAGCAAATTCTCAAATTAGTGGAATGTCCTCGAAGAAACTAAACACTAAGCTAATCCCTCAGTTTTTACTTTGTCCCCAATCTCTTCCCATAAAGAATATCCAGTAAAACCTGTGAAATACAGAAACTGCGTAAGGTGGAAACCTGTCAGAGAAGGAAAATTCAGATATTTTCCACTAAAATGAGCGATAGAAAAGTGGTAAGACTGCACTCTGTCAAAGGCGGAAAACTTTCGAGACTTGGAGAAACAAGGCAGTCCTGCCGAGTTTCGGGTCTCACAGGCGTCACTGTACATTTAAAGAGAAAGTTCTATATATCTTTAGGACTAGGTATTAAACTTGATTGCCTCAAATCGTTTGAGAGGGCAGGGGTAGGGATCTTTTTCTATATAGGGCCAGACAGTAAACATTTTAGGCTTTGAAAGCTCCTCATAAACTGTAAAATGTAGCTGCATTCCAGTAAAACTTTACAAAAACTGTGGGTCACAGTTTGCTGGCCCCTGAGGTACAGCAATAAATAACGGATTCAAATAACCAGAGTCCAGCTAACTGAAGAGCATCGCCCACCACAAAGAGGGACCTGTTCAAGAATTCAGCAAGAATGTGGCTAATAGAATTAGCCAAGATGATGATTAAAATTAAATTTGCTGACATTTTACTTTTAAAAGAAAATTGATTTTCAACTATCACAAAGCCAGTTTGATAGCAAGAACATCCTTTAAAATGCTCAGATAATAAATAATACCATACTTCATTCACTACTGTGCATTCCAGTAAGGAAACGGCTGATGGAATTACAACACTTCAGTAGAGGGCTAGGGACAGAAGGAGCTGAGACTCCGTTTCTGCATTTAGAAACTGGAGGTATCAGGCCCACCTCACAGGGTGGATGTAGAATTAGACGATTAAATACTTGGCACCTAATGTGCTGCTCAAGAGGTGGTAGGTTTTATTAGTACTACTGCCATTATACAGAAGACACAAAAAGACATAGTGGCTTGCCAGGGAATAAAATAAATGAGTGTCAAAACTAGGCGCAAAGCTCACTAAGGATGTTTCTCTATTGCTATTTAGCATTTTAAATCATTCTGAAAGTACTTGTCTCAATCTATCGATTTCTACCATTATGACAGAACAAGAAATGAAATACTCCACATATTTTGTATCTTCCCAGAGATCTTCCTGTTGAGTTTGGGTGGGGTGCAGGGGGGAGCCTAGTTTTAAATATCTATTTTAAGAGCCTTTTATACAAATAGAACCTCTTACTGCTACTCCTTGTGGTTTTTAAATGTTGGAAATTGGTGAACATTTTGATTGACTTGGTACTTGTGACTTAAATCGTGATTGCAAACGAAGTATATAAACCGCAATCTTGAGTGTTTAAGAGTATTTTTCTTCCAAAGAAGCAAAAAAAAAGTTAAAACTTCAAAAATATGACAGGACATTACAAAACTTGCTAAGTAGAACAAGTACAAGAATATAATTAACAGAAGAAGAGAAATTAACCTACCACAGATAGGAATAATTTCTCATTACCAAGCAGACAGGTTTCTTTCAAGAGACAAATTTTCTAAAACTAGACTATAATCAGACAATAAATTTTTAAAAAGTCACCATTTTGACCATTTAAGATAAAATATATATCGAAACTGTGATACTGGTAAAAATTTCAAGGTTTTTTTTTGGTGTGTGTGTGTTACGTGTGGTAACCTTACTAAATAATTTTAACCATTTTTAAGCATATACAGCTTTTTCTCTCAACACTATCAGCTAAGGACAGTTTAATATATGCAACAGCCTTAGACCAAATAAATAATAAGATTAATATCACATCACAACTTCAAACTCAATAATGCAAGATATTATTTAAACATGATTTATTCTGTGGATGAGCAAAAAGAAACTTTGCTTATTATTACCCCTGATTAAATGAGCTCCTGTTCCTTTATAAAATATTCAGCCATAACAGGAGGTCTACTCCTGGTTTTGATTAAATGGGAGTATCACCTAATTTTTTAAACATCTTATATCTGATTAACTCAGAAAAAGATGTTAATAATACATTATAGTACATGTGAATTTGTATTAGATGTAAAATTTCAAAAAAAATTATACTGCATTATTTGGAATTTGTGGCAAAGTTGGCCTGGCTGAACTCCAGTTTCTCTAGGCAGATAAGGCAGCGTGTTGCTGTCGTTAGGCGCCGTCAAGTCGGTTCTGGCTCACAGTGACCTTATGAACAGAACAACACAGGGCCTGGTCCTGTGCCATCCTCACAATCATTGTTATGCTTGAGCCCATTGTTGCAGCCGCTGTGTCGTACGTAAAACAAATAAGATCAGTATAATTCAGTTCAGGAAACTGAGGGCCTAAATTCAACAAAAGGTGCAAAGAAGGTTCTCTGAAACCTGATCAGAAAGTACAAAAGCCTGATATGATGTATTATGGTTTGTTTAATGCTTATATAGTGCTCACCATGTGCCAGGCATTATTCTAAATGTTCTGCACATACTGACTCATTTAACCATATGAAGGAGGTAACAGTAATATTATTACGCCCATTTTACAGACGAGAAAAAGGAGCACAGACAGGTTAAGTAACCTGCCCACGGTCATATGAGTATTAAGTGAGGAGGCAGAATTCTACGCCAGGAAGTACGGCTTCCAAGTCTATATTCTCAACCACCGTGTAATATTGTTGGGAGAGCGGTTTTAAGTTCGAGTTCTAAAAATGATAGGAGCCTTGAGGGCAGGGACCATGTTTAATTCTTGAATCGCTAGTACCTAGATTCCTACATAGTTAGTATTCCATAAATGCTAACTACATCAGTGTGCACTAGATTTAAGAAAAAAAAAAAAGCACGTGACTTATTTGAGCCTGCAGGGGGCATATTTGCTCTACTTACAAAAGTCTATCTTACTGTGAGCCACTGCTATCATTTTTGTAGGCAGGCTGGGTATATTTGTATAATTACAACATATATAAATAAAAACAGCTGAATGTCTTCTATGTATTAGGTACTATGTTTGACACTCTACATATATTACTTGATGAATCTTCTAAAAGAAACCCACAAGATAAGTATTATCTCCACATTACAGATGAAGAAGCTGAAGCCCAGAGACACTAAGATAGCTCATGGCAGCTGTGCTGCTGGTCTGGCACACAGCAAGGAGTCAATCCATAGTTCAATGCCAAAGCCTGCGTTCTTTTCTCCAAATCACGCTTTCACTCACTTTTTGTGGTATTTTAAACATTTCTAGCCATTAGAGAAGGGATTCACCATTAACTGCTGAAGTGACGACTATATTTAAAAGATCAAACTATCTAACACTAGAATATTAGTTTTCAATAAAGCAGACTGTACACGTTTATTAAAGAGTCAGTGCTGTGCCCTAAATGAGAATCAGGGTTACAAATAAGGGCACACACACTTTGCGTACTAAATATTTAACTGAGATTACAATATTAACTAATCAGAAAACGAAATAAAATAATATTCACACTGATTACTTGAATTTTAAACACCTTTAACTCCAAAGTACAAAGGGAAAAAATAATCATCAGTTCTTCCTCGAAACTGGTGACTGGTTACCTGAATACCAGTTTATGGAACTCAGTCTGTCCTTGTATTCATACATGTACCAAATTCTAAGCCTGGCAAACAGCAGCACACCTGGCCATTAAACATTTTATGAAGTTGGACTCTGATAAATTGGGGGCGGGGGGAGAGTCAAACGTTCTTCAAGGCAAGTGCGAGGCTCCGTTTATTTTCTCTATTAGTGGCCAACGCTATAAAGCCAAAGGAGGAGGTCAGAAGACAGAAGTGCAGTTGTGACCAGAAGACTGCCTGTCAGAACTATTCTGAGAACAGAACTAGCCTGAAGTGGCAGCTTCTGCTCTCAAAATAGCTCGACAGCGAGTACACTGACACAAGCCAGCACTGGGGGCACTCCCACACAAATTCTGTCTTGCCTCCTTATTACTTTCCACTGTTCCAAGAAAAAATCCAAGTGACAACACTGATTCCTATACTTCTTGAAAACCATTTTCCCTAAGTTCATTTCTGAGGTTATTCAGTAACAGATGACATTTACCGAGCCTGTATCGCGTGTTAGCCACTGCGCTGTAAGCACCTTTACACGCACAATTTTATTTTGTCCACATAATGAGAGTTTTAAAGGGAGTACTATCATTATTCTCTAAATCTGAGATGTAAGGAAATTGTTAATGCAAGTTAGTGCCAAACCTGGACCTGAATCTAGCTGTGTGACCCCAGAGCCCTGCTTTTAACCACTGTATGTACCCGGGGCCAACTCATCCAGTGGGCACAGGACCCAGGACTCACAATACTTTTATGGGTACATGATAATGTTTTAATAGCTGATATATCTTAATATCAACACAGTCATAAAATAGAATTATATAATTTTTTTTTTTTTTAATGGAGGAGGAAGGGGGCCCCCAAAAGTCCTAATGAGGCCTTGGTGGTATACTGGATTTTATAGCACTTTCCTCTTTCCCAATCTTCCCATTTATTTGTTTTCCTATCAGGATCTTTCATGACCTTGAATGTCTCCATAATTATTTTTATTTTTTCAAACCAGATTAGCTTTCTGGGAAAGCAGAAATGATGAACTATCTAATGGTTTAATTCATCAATGGGGACAAAGCATCTTGTATAAATTCACAACTTCCACTGCTTTGCCATGTCTTGGGGTGGGGGAAGAAAGGCCTGGGTATACAAGCTGCATTTCATTTGATCCACCGGTGCAAACTAGCCATATTGTCTAATGCAGAGCTTCCCAACTGGTGTGTCTCAGTCACAAACAGGTTACGAGTCTTCCAAAAATTCTGAAAGCTATCTACGGACATATGGTGTTCCCTCTATTACAAATGACCACACTGAAGTATAAAAAAATAAAAGTGTCTTTCAAGTCTCATTCAGCTTTTCAAAGGGGTACAAGACAAGCACCTAGGCTTCCAGACTCTGGTTCCTAGGAGACTCAAATGCACATCTCCTTTAAAGTACCTTGTATTTAAGGTTGACTCTTAAAACTTCCTCAACACATTTCCAGTTATTTTTTCCTTTCTTACTTAGGAACAGAAGTTGATGAATGTCAATATTTTTAATATTGATAGCACTAGGTGCTTGCACTTAAGTGGAAGTTTAGAAGAAACATGAAAATCCACTGGGTAATTTAATCTTCCATTTAAAAGGATACCTTATGCCTCACCACCATTAAATATTAACTAAGATATCAAGTACAATCTACAATTGCATACTTAGCAATCCCAATTTCAAGCTATATAAAAACAAGAGCAACCAACTGTAATATTCACCATGCTCTAAAAAGATGGTTTGCCCCTTCTCCACAATTTCTAGAATAAACCTAATAAAGTATTTCTATCTATTTCAGAATTAAAGGCCAGAACGTCAAAGTTTCTGAGGGAAGAATAGCAAAAGGAAATGCTATCCAAATAAGCAAAGAGCTATAAGGCCAAAGCCTTTAGTCTTAATTCCCTTATCTTGTTGCTTACTTTATCTGTTTTCAGTCATAAGTTCGAGTGTTCACCTACAGAAGGGAAGACCTGCACAAATCTTAAGTAGATGATTAAATAAACGAAGGTGAAAACGTAGTTCTCAATTTGAGAAGAATGACTTTCTGGTGAACAAACCGACAAAATAATCTAGAAACAATATAAGCCAAAGCATTAGTGATGCTCCTTTTTTTCTTTTTCGTGATACTCTTAATTTTTAAAGCTCTCAAAAACGAATCTTCATCTAAGAACATTTTCCCAGTAGTATTATCAATCAGATAGCTAATAGGACTCCTAGCCTTCTTCTAGACAGCCAACTAATAGAAACAGATTAGCTACCAATTACCTAAATTCTCATATAACATCCAGAGGCATATTTAAAAATTTTACAATAGTTCAAGGTTAAATGCAGTCCTTATGACATTATTTCTTCTATTATATATGAAGAAAAAGACATTTTGGCTATTTCAATCCAGATTCCTTTCTGGAACATTAAAAGTTAAAAAAAAATTGAAGATCAGTAGCGCAATATACGTAACAGTCTTTTGGAAAAGAGGACTGCTTTGAAATTAAGGAAAGTTTTTTGGTTGTTGTTGTTTTGTTTTAAATCTTAGGGTTAGCTCTAAAACTGAAAAAAAAAAAAAAAAAAAAGTTCTGACTTCTTTCCCATCTGTACAATGGAGATACCAACACTTGCTTTTCTCAACAATTTCTGAGAATGCTGACAACAGAATGAAATATACTGAACTATGGGTTCTCAGGGGAGGGAAAAAAAAAAAAATCACCCAAGGGAGAAGAATGTCTACTTATCAATAAATGTTCATGATACGGCTTTTATATCAAGGCTTGAATCTCTGAGGCTTGCTGGGCCCACATCTGAGAATTAGTTTGACTGAGAACACTTTATAAATTTGAAAGATTTCTTCTTGGTTGACTTTTTCCACCTAAGTAACAAATGACTGCAACAAAGCTGCAATAATTGTCTTTTGACCCAAAAAACCAAACTTGTTGCTGTTGAGTTGATTCTGACTCATAGTGACACTAGGAAGATGTATTTATTATAATGTTAAGATGCCTTTTTGGTAGGCTGAAGAACGGTAAAGTATTAAAAAACAGGGACCCGACCAATGTCACTAACCAAACACAGTAAAAAGTGGACGAAATCTGAAATGATAACTACAGCACTTACCTGACTTTGGAAAGCACTGTTCTCCATGATTGTTTAATTGAATTTATCGAGTTCTGAATTCTAAAAGAGCCTCACAACACATTGTCAAAGCAGGATTTGGACAAAACCAATGGCACTCTCTTCTGGGCATTAGTTGCATCCAGGCAGGATTCAATAGGAGTAAACCATTTCAAGTTTTACCATTAAAAATCTAATGTTTACTGCCACCGATACATGAGGATTTCTGTGCTGTTCCCAACTTTACAGCAATTAAGAAAAGCATTTTAAGAAAAATATTAATAAATCTAAACCTCTGTACGGAGACTAGATTGATGCAGTTTTCCAGCAGAATATGGAGGCCAAGCAAGAACTGCAGGCTACAAGTCTCCTTCACCACAGCAGGGGAAGAATGGAAGTCACTGTACAGTCTTCACCCACTTGACTTGGCCACTCATTCAGCTGGGCTTACCCACTTTCCTACCCCAACTTCCTTCCCAAACTTTTCCTTCCAGCTGTTCCGGGTCCCTTCCTGCAGTTTCTCCTCCACAACATCAATTTCCAAAATTCTGCTCAATTTACGTAACTCATTCAGCAAAATAAAACCTGAGGCCTAAGCCAAACCATCTCACTCATCGGTTCTCAAACGTATCTCAGCAAGTCTCAATGCATCTTACCACATCTACTGGGTTTTTGTTTTATTTTTATAAAAACTGAATTGTACTACAAACTTCCAATTTCTCAGCAGATTGATTTTTTTCATTCATTTTCTCACTTGCTTTTATGTTATCTTCACAAAAGTCCTTTGAAGTAGGTATTACCTCCTTTTTATGGACAACTGAGTTCAGAGCAGTAACCTGTCCAAAATCATAAAGCTTGTAAGAGGCTCAGTCAAAATTCAAACTCAGATCTGTCAGATTCCAAACAGTCCACGTGCTTCATTACACTCTATATTCCAATGATCAAATTAAAAATAAATGATGCAAGGACTCCCTATTTGAGTGGTCATACTGTT
The DNA here is from genome assembly GCA_030035585.1 of Dugong dugon. Classification (NCBI taxonomy): domain Eukaryota; kingdom Metazoa; phylum Chordata; class Mammalia; order Sirenia; family Dugongidae; genus Dugong; species Dugong dugon. The sequence goes on along the minus strand of CM057469.1, from coordinate 100,407,237 downwards.
TCAAGGTTCTAAGGCTGCAAATTAAAGATCATCCAATAGTGTTACCCTATTCTCTAGTGGTCAGATGAAACTAAATAGTGAGAGGGTTAGGCCCAAACCAACAATCTTCACTTTGCATCATAATTAGTTCATTCCTTGTTTAAAATTGCGAGCTTCTACCTCAATACTAAATTGCTCAATAGGAGTAATACACATTAGCCAAACCATGTAACAACCGAATTAGCAAATTAAACTATTCAGACACATACAGCCAAACGAAAACAGAGTAGCTGTGCACACCAACTGGTAATACTGTAATTTCTCTAACATCTTACTGTGTCAAAGGTATCAAAGCAATGATGTATAACCGTTTCAATTAACACTCAGACTTTGGAAATATTTCCAACTGAAAATGGTTTACTTAACAAAAGATAACTGGAGAACTGAAGTTTATAGATTCTGATTTTATTCACAGGATCTTTAAAATAAGCCTGTGGACCAGCTGTTAAATATATCAACTATCAGGGTAAAGCAGTGATTTTCAAGGGAGTGCCCACTTCTACTGCCCTGGGATGGAGGAAAAGTGAAATTTAGCACACGGTATAAGTCAAGGCTGGGGAACAACCTGGATATCAAACTGCACCTCTTGGGGCTACTTTAGGTCAAAATAAAACTTACCGAATCTTCTCTAAATAAGCCTGGACTTGAAAAGGATAAAATACAGGGGCGGGGCAGGGTGGGGGGTGGTGGTGAGGGGATGATGGTGAAAATATTCTTCCTGACACACCTATGCCCTAAGGACCAACCAAAACCTGTTGCTGTTGATTCTGACTCATAGCAACCCTATGGGAACAGAGCAGAACTGCCCTATAGGGTTTCCAAGGAGTGGCTGGTGGATTCCACCTGCCAACCTTTTGGTTAGCAGCCTAGCTCTTAACAACTGTGCACCAGGGCTCCATGCCTTAAGGACAATAAACATAAATACACATTTTAAAAAATTATAAGCAAATAAATACAACTACAATAAGTCAATCTATGGCTTTTTTTTTTCTGTTCTAGGTGGTCTAAACCTTAATCCACACCCACCCTCACCCCAGGCCTTTTAAAAGTGGCTGCTAAATTATGAGGTCCAAACAGCATTTTCTAAATTCTTTTTCTATCTTTCAATTCACCATAGCCTTTAGCACAGGCTGAGGTTTCAACTTCTGCTTCCTCTATTAAAATCAAACTATACTCAATCTCCTAAATCTCTGATGGACAAAATTAACAGACATCTTTCTCTGAAGTTTTAAAAAAAAATCTAAATCTCAGTTTAACCTTCTTTTCAAATCACGGTAAAGGTAAAAACTGAAGGATTCACTCAAACGGTTATTTTGCTAATGAATGGTGTTTTACATAAATGCTATTTACATTCCTAATCAAATCAAAACACCAGGTTGATGAATTTCTGTAATTATTAAAGAAACTCTCTAAGAGACAGAAAAACCTTACCAACCTTTACCCTAGGACTGTCTATTTAGTTTACCAAAGGGTTGTGGAAAATGTAATTAACTCACAGATCAGGCAAGCAATATATACCAGAAAAAAGACTCCTTTAACAGGTACCCTAGTAAAAAAATTTTTTTGAAAAGCTAAATTAGAAGCCTCCACAGCAATTAATATGTCATACAAAATACAGAAAATTTGTAAATACCTGAACTGTAGTGGCTGATCCCTGTAACTGGCCAGTAGCAACTGCTCCTCTGGAAGTTGCTGAAGGGACACTGAGGGTTTTGGGGGTTCCTGGAGTATCAGTATTTTCATCTGTCCTATGTGACTGCCAGGCCTCCTTTCGATGATGAGATTCAGTAGCTTGCTGGTCTCCAAAAGCAGCCCAAGAACAACTCTCTTTCTGTCCATCCTCAAAAGCATTCCAATCTGCAACTTGACTAGGTCCAGCTGAACTGAAGTCCGCAAAATCATCTGAGTCTTGAAAAGCACTGCAGTCATCTTGAATATTTGGCACAGAATCAAAATCTCCAAACTCACCTTCTTGCCCATTTTCCAGTTCTGAAACAGGTTCAACGCCTGCCCCAGCAGACTTTCTTGCCAACTGACATCCTTCTAATAAACTATCAGTAGTCTGTTTTAGGTCTGACTCTGTAAATATAATTTCTTCTTGGCAAGAAACAATACTTGTATCCCCAAACTCCCCAAAGTCATCACCTGGTTCACTAGGATGTGGAAAGTGTTCTGAGGACTCTTCAAAAGTGATGTCACTCATCGAATCTTGAGTGCCAGGAGCAAAAGGTGGAGTTGTGCCGCTGGCTGTGCCGAAGTCACCAAAATCATCCTCGTTTGTATCATTGCAAGTCACAAAGTCGTTACTACTTTCACCATTTTTTATACTCATAGAATCATCTAAAACATTTTCTTCTGTGGGATCGATGCCGGGGCTTTGGGAAATAGTCAACTTTATAATTTCTTCTTTGGAAGAACCAACTTCATTATCAGCATCATTAGTTTTAATATAATCCATGCATAGGTCAGCACATTTAGAAGTAAATAAATCAAGTTCTTCCTCAGTTTTACACTGTTCTCTCCTACTGGCTTCTGAATTACCAGCTGTGTCTACCGAGCTCCAAGTGTTTGACAAAGCACTAGAATTTAACATTTCATCCTGTTGCCGTGTTGTAGGGCCTTGTTTCTCAACACTGAACCCTCTGTTACTCACTGTGCTTACTTCTGACACACAAACCTGCTTCTCTCCATCAGCATCTCCTTTGTTGTCAAAGCTTCTGTCCAAAGACACTTCTTTCACAGAACTCAGTTCACTGACTCTGTTAATTTTATTGTTTTCCTGAACAGTTAGTGCTTCTCTATCATTTAAAACTGTACATCCTATATCTTCTAGTTGTATCCTTTCCTTTTTGGAAAATGTGGCAAAATCTGCAAATTCCTCAGCAGGACTAGGTGCAGAGTCAAAATTATACTCAGTGCTCTGAGTGCTAAGAGGCTTTAGTCCCTTTGAGTCAGCTACAGTGTCCAGATCATCTGTTCCCTGAGGATTTACAGTTTCCAACACTGCAAACCCATTTGTTAGAATCTCCAGACAAGGAGCATTTTCACCATTGCAGCTCTCTAACTGCTTGTTTTGATGAACAACGTTCATATCAGTTCTAAAATCTCCCGGAGAGAAACTTTCAGGTGTTCCAACATTCTGTCTCTGCTCCACTGCTTTATTTAAATCTCCCAGACTTTCCACACCATCAATGGAAGTATCTAAAATTTTAGATGGAATTATTTCTTTGCTGGTGGCAGAAAGTAAAACATCAGACTGTCCTTTCCCAGGAGTAGAAAGTTCAGCAGTGATGTCCTTATCATTGCCATTTTTAATGGGCTTAAAGCTTGTAAGGCTATCTACATTTTCTGAGAAATCGTGAATCGGCATAAAATGGTTTGAAGGTACAAACTCTTCCTTGGGATGAGTATAATCTGGGGTATCAAAATCAACAAACCCTACACCAGAAGGGCTAACTTCTGAAAACCCACCAAATTCCCCAAATTCATCGTCATCATCATCCTCGGCTCCATTGTCTAGTGGTGGTGGGGATGAAGAGTACATTCGAATGATGTCTGGCTCCATTGTTTAACTGCTTTCAAATAATTAATTTACACCTGTTAAAAAAAAAAAAAAAGTTTTTTTTTTTTTTCTGGAGAGGACAGATTACATACAACAGGTCTTTTCAAAATTCTCTCAAAGTTACTTTGTTGTTGTTAGTTGCAGTTGAGTCCATTCCGACTCATGGCGACCCCACGTGTGCAGCGTAGATGGCCAAGGCTTTCTTCCGACGCGCCTTTGGGTGCGTCTATACCTCCAACTTTTCAGCTAGCAGTCCAGCACTTAACCGTTTTCACCACCCAGGGATGCCTAAACCTACCTGTTAACAATGCAAATTTACACTGCTCTGTTTTGTATCTTTTACACTATTTTTTTAAGTGAGATTACTTTATACAGCTATAATACACTGGCAAAAAAATTCTACTTTCTAGTGTATGTTACCAAGAGCACTGGTAGTATATTACTGAATTCAGGAATTCCAGAGAATTTTGAAATATATACTTACAAAAGCACATCCACAAAATTGTCTCACGGGGCATGTGCTTTTTCTCTTAAACTCTCTTTCAATTTTACTGGGGACTCAGTGCTTTTATGGATTTGTATTAATTCTTTGTAAATAAAAGATGAAAATTTTATCTGTAATATTTGCTACAAATATTTTTTTCACTTTGCTTTTCAGTGTTCATTTCTGACCCAAGTTAATTCACTTCTATTTTCTTCTAGTCTTATAGTGATTGTTTTACATTTAATTTTTAACACATCTGAAACTTATTTTCTAAATAGCCAACTATCATAATCCCATTTATTGAGTAATCCTTCCCATACTCATGGATTTATAATATCTTCTTTTTCACACATTAATTCTTAAATGGAGTGTTTCTGGACTATTCCATCTGTTTGCACTAAGAAGTCAAAAGTGCCACAAGACAGACTTAACATTAAATGCAAAAGCAGGCCATCAAAGTCCTAGAATAAAACCAGCCCCCAAAGAGTGAACTGATACTTTCTGCAACTCACAGTTGCCAAGCTGGGTATGAGGAAAATGTTTACTGCAGAATCAAACCAGCTTTGCAAACTAGAAAAAGTCACTTTCAACTTGCAGAATGAAATTTTGTTTTTTCAGTCTTAGAGTTCGAAGTTACCTTAGAAACCACATAGTTTAGAGATGGGGAAAACAAGGCCTACTGGCAAGTAGTTGTCCCAGAGGTCACACAGCTGGTTAGTAGAGAACAGCAAACGAACCCAAGCCTCCTGGAGCTTATGTCAGAGCTTCAGAATTCTGGAAAGATCTGTGAGGTCAAAGACTGGTGGTCAGACACTGAGAGTTACTTGAGCAAGCCACAAGAAAAGTAAAAGACTCCATTGTAACATATCTGGTTTAAATTATCTTCCTTATGAAATGAGCATCATAAAGGAAAATAACTGTTTTTAGCTCCAAGATACTCTTCTTTTCTGCTGCTGGTTTAAAGAGAAAAGGGAGGTGGGAAAGGTACATAAAAACTAGTATTTCCTTCCCTCGTCTAGTGTCCTGATAACCTTCTAATGCTTTGCGGACAGAGTAATTTGGCCTCTATCAATGCGCCTCTAATTATAAAACTCCTATTGTTGTTGTTAGTTGCTGCTGATTTCATTCCGACCCATGTGTGCAGAGTAGAACAGCTCCACAGGGTGGCATTTCAGAAGCAGACTGCCAGGCCTGTCTTCTGAGGCACCTCTGGGCGGTTTCGAATTGTCGACCTTTCAGCTAGTAGTCGAGCACTTAACCACCTGTGCCACCCAGGGATCCATGAAATTCTTCTTATTTAAAAATATTCTGTGACAGTATGGATGGAGCTTGAAGACATTATGCTAAGTGAAATAAGCCTATCACAAAAGGACAAATATTGTATGACCTCACTTACATAAAAAGACAAGAAAGGCAAACGTATAGAGGCCAAAGTTTATTAGTGGTTACCAGGGGTAAGAGGGAGGGGGAAGAAAGGTGGTTAATGGTGATGGAAAAATTGCACTAAGGGTAGGGCTGCCCAGCTGATTATTGTAATTGCTGTTAAGTTGTACAGCTGTAAAAAAGTTGAACTGGCCAAAGTTGTGTGACATATATTCACAACAATGACAAAAACAAAAACAGAGTAGCTGCTGAGGCTACTTATGTATAACCAAACACCTCATGGGATTAGATTCCTTGGTTTGGAGATTTAGGGTCACGGTTTCATGGGACATCCCAGTTACCTGTCCCAATAATGTGTTTAGTGCTTCTGTTCTACTTCCTAGTTTGCTGTGTACTGCTTGGGGTCTTAAAAGCTTCCAAGTGGCCATTCAAGGCACAACAAGTCATCTCTACTCAACTGGAGCAAGAGACAAGGAGAGTCAGGAATAGGAGGAGGAAATGGAATGTGTGGCTAATTCCCTCTGTGAACAACTGCCTCCTATGCCAAGAGACCAGAAGAACTGGATGGTACCTGGCTACCATTACCTAACATTTTGATTAAAGATTCCATAAAAGAATCCGGATCATAAGGGGGAAAATACAGAACAGAATTTCAAATTCTCATGGATTCCAGACTTCCTGGAGCCATGAGGAATGGATGAACCCCTGAAACTATTGCCCTGAGATAATCTTTAAACCTTAAACCAAAAATATCCCCTGAAGTCTTCTTAAAACTGAATAGTTTAGCTTAACTAGTAGAAAAGGTCTGCCTTGAGCATTATGCTCTTTTAAGAACTATCTATATGGGATCAATCTGACAAAAGCAATATGAAAGATTAGATAGGAACCTTAGAGGGGCAGTGAGTTTATGTTAATGAGGGAGTGTCTTAGTCATCTAGTACTGCTCTAACAGAAATGCCACAAGTGGATAGTTTTAACAAAGAGAAGTTTATTTCCTTACAGTAAAGTAGGCTAAAAGTCTAAATTCAGGGCATCAGCTCCAGGGGAAGGCTTTCTCTCTCTGTCGGCCTTCTCATCCATGTCCCCCAGACTAGCAGCTTCTCTGCACAGGGACCCCAGGTCCAAAGGACATGCTCTGCTCCTGGCACTGCTTTCTTGGTGGTATGAGATCCTCAATTCTCTGCTTGCTTCTCTTTCCTTTTATCTCTTGAGAGATAAAAGGTGGTACAGGCCACATCCCAGGGAAGCTCCCTTTACATTGGATCAGGGATGTGACCTGGGTAAGGGTGGTGTTACAATCCCACCCTAATCCTCTTTAACATAAAATTACAATCACAAAATGGAGGACAACCACACAATTCTGGAAACTGTGGCCCAGCCAAAGTGATATACACATTTTTGGGGGGACATAATTCAAACCATGACAAGAAGGAACAACTCAGAAAAGGAGGGTGAGAATGGTTGCACAACTCAAAGAATGTAATCAATGTCACTAAATTGTACATGTAGAAACAGCTGAATTGGTGTATGTTTTGCTGCGTATATTCTCAACAACAACAAAATAAAATCTAGAAAAAAATATTCTGTGATTGTTAATGAGTATGAGGAAAGGGACACTTGCACGCACACACTGCTGATGTAAATGTAAATTGTTACAAGGCTTCCAGAAGGCACTTAGGCTATACATACACAAACTCTTTAAAAAACAAACAAACAAACAACACTTCGACTCAATCAACTCCACTTCTAGGAGAATATAGACTAAGGAAATATTTGCACAAGCTTGTATAACTTATTACTTAGGTATAAAGATGATTAGGTACAAAGATAATTAACACCCAGAATATAAAACAAAATACTCCAAAGGGATTGTGTAAGTAAATTATGCTAGATCCCTACAATGGCATGCTATGCAGCCATGATTCTTCTCTCCTTTTAAATTTAAAACCATTCACGATGGCGTCATGTCAAAAGGATACAGAGGCCAGCTTGAAGGGGCTTCTACTGGCCAAACCAGGGACAATGTAAAAACTAAATAAATAATGGATTCAAGCACTGAATAAAATAATAAACTATGGGTCCTCACAGATGTAAGTATGTAAGTGAATAAACTAAAAGTTAGATGAGGAACATGATATATGCATAGTTTCAAAGCATCTCTTTACAACATACTTAGTTACAAAATGAAGAAGTGTAAGTTTACAGTGCTGAAGCCTGACACTACCTTAATCAAATGATCAAAGTGAACATCATCCGTAATAGAAATATTGAAATCATGCACCACCTGATGAGATGCAATGAGAACACAGGATCACTTTTCCAATATTCCTGCCAAAAACACATAACCTGAATCTAATCATGAGGAAACTTCAGCCACACTCAAATTGAAGGACAGTTTACAAAATAATTGGCCTGTAATCTCAAAAGTATCAAGGTCATGAAAATCAAGACTGAAGAACTGTTCCAGATTGAAGAACATAAAAGAGAAAAGACAACTAAATACAATGCGTGATTCTCAACTGAATCACCTTTCTATAAATGTCATTATCAGGACAACTGTCAAAACTTGAATGGAGTCCAAAGATTACACAGTAGCAATGTATCAATGTTAATTCCTTGATTTTGATGGTAGTACTGTGGTTATGTAAGAGAATGTCCTTGGCTATAGGAAACAGACACTGAAGTATTTGGGAGCAACAGATTGGCAACGTACTCAAACTGTTAAGAAAAAAAAAAGTTATTTGCACTGAACTTGCAACTTTTTGTTTGTGATTGTTTCAAAATGAAAATTGAAAAAAAAAAATTCGTATGTATCTATACGTATACATTTAAACATGAACATTTTATAAGGAGCCCTGGTGGCACAGTAGTTGAAAGATCGGCGGTTTGAGCCCACCAGCTGCTCCACAGGAGAAAAGATGTGGCAGTCTGCATCTTCCGTAAAAAGATTTACAGCCTTGGAAACTCTATGGGGCAGTTCTACTCTGTCCTATAGGGTTGCTATGAGTCGGAATTGACTCAATGGCAGTGGGTTTTGGTTTTTATACATGTGTTACTTATACAATATTAATAATACCTTAATTTTAAACTTTTTATTTTGAAAATGACAGACTCACAGAAAGTTGCAAAAACAGTACAGAGTCTTGTGTACTCTTCAGCCAGTTCCCAGCAATGGTGACATCTTATATAGATGTAGTATAATATGAAGACCAGAAAATTCTGGTATATTGGTATATTACTGTTAACTATAGATCTTATTCAGTTTTTACCATTTTTAAAAAAGTTATATTCATCTGTTATCTGTGTGTGTGTGGTTCTATGAGATTTTATCCCACATACAGATTTGTGTAAGTACTACTATCAGTATACAGAACGTACCCCGCTCCCCCACCCCGCCTCTTGGCAACCGCTAATCTGTTTTTCAACTCTACAGATTTGTCATCTCAAGAGAGTTACGTAAATGAACCATACAGTATGTAACCCTTTCAAGTTGGTTTTTTTCACTCAGCACAATGCCCTTGAGGTCCATCCTGGTTATTCCCTGCACCAAGAGTTCAATCCTTTTACTGCTAAGTAGTATTTCATTGTGCGAATGTACCACTTTGTCCAACTATTTACCCGCTGAGAAACATCTGCGTTGTTTCCAGTATTTTACTATTATGAATAAAGCTGCTACAAATATCCATGGAGAGGTTTTTGTGTGAACATAAGTTCTCATTTCTCTGGGATAAATGTCCAAGTGTGGTTGTTGGGTCCTGTGATAAGTGCATGTTTAGCTTGGTAGGAAAATGCCAAACTATTTTCCAGATGGGCTCTACCATTTTACATCCCCCTTTTTTTTTTTTTTTTTAACACCTATGATATTTCTTTCTTGCAAAAATTGTTTTCAGCTTACCTATCGTTTTTTCCAAAACGCCTCAATAAGCTGGTAATAGGGAACCCAAGGTTGAGAAGGGACAGTGTTGACATGTCGTGGGGTTGTTAACCATTGTCATAAAACAATATGTGTATTAACTGTTTAATGAGAACTATTTGTTCTGTAAACCTTTACCTAAAGTACAAAAAAAAAATTTAAAAAACAAACAAACAAAAAACTCTTCACTGAAAAATGAAATATTTCAACATTTCAAGGCCTGTTTCAACTCAGATGCTAATGCAAATATAAAAATCTGTATCAGGAACTTTTTAATCAAAGGTAGTAACAACTTAGAAAGTAGATTTTCTTCCTGGCATACTCTGGCAAGGTACTCCCTTCTCTCCCCTTCTAGGTGAGACAGGCTCTACAGATATTTCCACATTTCTCAGAAGTGAGTCACCTACTGATGGAGAAGAATTTGAGTTGCATGCTCCTCTCCAGCAGGGCTTGGCCCTGGCCAAGCTCACCCTCCAGAATATGAGAGTGTCACTAAAATGTCATCCAACTAGTGCAGAAGAGGCTTGAAACTTCCTTCAAAAAAAAAAAACTTCCAATCTCCAGGGCAATTCTAATCAAAATAAGTTTAACTGAAGTATTATTTGTATAATAAATTTACAATAAAAGAGATTTAGACAAGCCCACTTCTTTTTCACACAAACAATAAAGGCTTTAGATAGCTGCTCCTCCTTAACAGGAAAGAAAAAAAGGATAGACAAGCTACTTTAATATCGTGCCTGGCACATAGCAAACTTAATAAATGTCTCTTCATCCTTAATGAACCAGGGACAAGAAGTCCCAACCAGTTGCCCAACTTCTTTATAATCTGAAAACAAGCACTTGTGTATTTGTGAAGAGCAGATTGTGTTCAACTTGCCATTTTTATGTCTGCTTCTTCCAAGACTTGTTGTTGTTTGACAGAGCAGAACATCCCCCCATAGGGTTTCCTAGGCTGTAATCTTTATAGCAGCATTTCATCAGGTCTTTTCTCCCAAGGAGCCACGTGTGAGTTCAAACCGACAACCTTTCAGTTAGCAGCTGAGCCATTAACCACTGTGCCACCAGGGCTCCTTCTAAGTCCTGTTAGAAGAGAGTAAACAAGTAATGGGGTATATAGGCTTGGCAGCCAAGGAAGATTCAGGCCATGGTATCCACAAATAATTGACATGAGGTTCTCAATACTGGGAAGTAATGGGGTATCCTAAAAGTGGGTAGAACATGGAGATAAGAGAATTTGGATGGGCCTCCTGCACTTTGGAGATTTGTCCATGGGAAATCACATCCTTATAGGGAGACTAGGGGGCAATACAGGTGAAGAACACTAATTGAAAATGCAAACCAAAGCAGACCTTCAATGTTACAAACCAGGACAATCAAAGAGTCTTGAGTTTGGGAATTCAGGTATAGAAGGTCCTTTATCAAAATTAATATGATACAGAGGGTTCCAGGGAACAGTCCAGAAATCCAGCAGTAATCAGCAGTGGAACTCTGAGCCCCGTGCCAGATTAGCAGACAGGGTAGTAGGGCATACAATGGGTGAAGGTGATTCAGTATTAATCTCTCACAGGAAGAGGAGCTGCACTTGTTTAAGGACTTCTATTCTCAAGCCTGAAACGGTAATGGGACAGAAGAGATGGTGAACCTCAGGCTAAGAGATTGGTGGTCAACAGTCAAGGTGTGTTTGGAAGCAGAGGAAAAAGGAGGAATGGGGCCAAATATTATCTGAGACTATCTGGCTGTTCAAAAATTGTTCCTCAAGAAGAACAAAGTTGGAGGACTTAAGCTATTAGATATCAAGAGTTGGGTTAAAGCCACTTGATCATGTGATTTAGAACAAATATGCCACTGCAGTACAGTGGAGAAAAGATGGCCTTATCAACAATTAGCGTTAGATCAACTGGATATCCATAACGATCTTTGACTCTACCTAACATCTTGCACACATATCAGTTCCAGATAGATCACAGACCTACATGTGAAAGATAAAACAACCAATCTTCTAGAAGATTACATAAAAGATTATTTCATGACCTTAAGGAAGGCAAAAGTGTTTTTTAAAGACGACATAGAAAGCATTAACCATAAAAGAAAAATTAAAATTAAAAAATTCTGTTTATTAAAATAAAACACCATTAAGAGCATTTAAAGGCAAGCCACTGCCTGGGAAAATACATTAAAAATATATTTAACTGTCAAAGAACTCACATCTGGAATACATAAGGAATTCCTAAAAACATCAATGAGAGATAACCCAACAAAAAATAATCAAAACATGTGAAACGGTACTTCACAAAAGAGGATAACCAAATGGCCAATATGCATATGAAAAGTCATCAGGGAAATGCCCATTAAAACCACCATAAGATACCACTACACAATCACCAGAATGGCTAAACTGAAAACAAAAACAATTCTAACAATATCCATTGCTAGCAAGAATGTAGAGCAACCGGGATTTTCAGACTTTATTGGTGAGAGTATAAACTGGTACACCCAAAACTGTTTGGCAATATCTCTAAAACTTGTCATACACACAACCTTACAACCCAGCATATACCCCATAAAACTGAGTACATATGTGCACTGAAAAGTACAAGGCTGTTCATGGCAACTTTATTCTTAATTGGAAACAACTCAAATGTCTGTCAACAGGAGAATGGTTAAAATAAACTGGTATATACATACAGTGGGATATTACATAGCAATGAAATGAACTATTACTATATGCAACACCACAGATGACTATCACAGGCATAATGTGTCAAAGAAGCCAGACAAACGTGCCCAAAAGGCTACTGTATAATTCCATTTGTATGAAGTTCAAAACAGGCAAAACTAATCTATGGTGATAAGTCAGAATAGTGGTAACCTATGGGGGCAGGGTATTGACTGGAAGGGGGCATAAAGGAGTCTGCTGGGTGCTGATAATGTTACTACCTCTTGATCTGGGTTGTAGTTACACAGGCACATATGTCTGTAAAAATTCATCTAGCTGTACACTTAAGATTTATGCACTTCCTGTATGTATGTTACATATCAATAAAAAAGAAAAATGTTTCTCAGAAAATCAACACACTGAGATTAAGAGCAATTACATTACAAGGGGATTAATATATAACTATAGTTATAAACATACTATTGAATCAAAAAATATTTTTCCTTATTCATACCTTGCCTAATTCTGAGATTTAAGGCAATATATGTATGAAAGTATGTTTCAAGAGGTAGCATGGTACAGGCAGAAGACCTTGGATTTGGAGTCAGAATAGTTCAGATTCCAGATTTCCCATTTACTAGTTATGTGGCCTTGCCCTTTCTAGGCCTTGTTTCTTCATCAAAAAAAAAAAAGGTGGGGAGGTGGGGAGGTATGGGGGAGGGTGGGTGCCAGCCCCTACCTTTCAGTGCTGTAATGAAAATTATAGATAACCTTCAGTACCTGGCACATTCTGTGCACTCAGTAAGTATTAACATTACATTTTAACCTTTACCAAGTCTGTGACTCAAATTATAATCTACCCTTAACAAAATCTAAGTCAATGTTTACTTAGTTGGCACAGACTCACATGACTCTGCATATATTTTAAAAGGTCACTGAAAGAATAAGCCATTTAAGAAAAATATTCCTAACAACACTAAAGGTACATGAAATTGACTTTCTTGCTAATTTTTATAACCAACCCTTAGACAATATGAAACTTACATAAGTAAATTATAAAATGTTATAGGCTTAGGGGAGCCTGATAACAAACCAAATCTGAAGTCCAAGGTTGAAGGACTAAGACTCTAACTTCTGAACCAACTCAGGAGACCAACCAGTCTGTTACGAGATGAAGGTTTTGACGTGGAATAGAAAAACGTAACCTAGAAGTTCTCACCAGTACCTTGAAGTAAACCAGCTATAGCTACTAGCCAGTTAGAGGAAAGACCAAGAATAAAAGCCTGCAAGTAGGTGCCTGGTTGGGATAAAAAGGATTCTTCAGTTTGTCCTTCACATTCCTCTAATAAATAGTTAGTCCCTGGGGTCCTCCCTCCATCTTCCACCGTCATATTACCCACCCTAAAAGGCCTTGGGCTCACATTTGGTGGTGGTGGTGGTGGGTCTCTAAGTAAGAGGCTATTGGCCTCTAGGAAATCTCCCATAATCAAACATGAGGGTTTCTTACAGACAAGCTAAAAGCTTTCAGTACACACCACTCACCAGAGAAAAACTAGCATCTTTTACAGGGCACTAGCCCAGCAGCATCAATGTGTACATCACATCACGTCTCAAGGCCAGATAAACAAGCCCAGATTATACATTCCGGCTTTACTGAGAATCCTTCACTCCAAACTTTCATTTACAGGAACTGAAATGGGGAGTGGGGAAGAACACAAGCAGGAAGGATGGCAATAAGGGAAAAGAGAAGAAGAAATTTGGCCTGTGGACTGCAGCTTCAGCTCCTTCAGGAATTCCAGCCTGCCTTCCCTGACGGCCTACTACAGATTTCAGACTTGCCTAACCAGCCCCCACAATCACATAAACCAATTCCTCGCAATAAATCTCTTACTATATATTTCTCACTGATTCCCTTTCTCTGAAATCCCGGCTCATACAGGAAGAAAATATACGTAACAACTGAATGCAACAACCGAACTTCGACTGAATGCTGTTGTTTTTGTTTTTAAAAGGGGGTGGGGGAGAAAAACAACTATATTTGAAGTTACGCTACTGACTTCAATAATACAAACTACACTAAAAAAACAAACAAACAACAAAAAAAACACCAAACCAAAGCCATTGCCACTGAGTAGATTCCACTCATAACGATCCTAGAGGACAGAGTAGAAATGCCCCATAGGGTTTCTCCCAGGAGCGGCTGGTGGATTCGTACTGCTAACTTCTTGGTTACCAGCCTAACTCTTAACCACTATGGCACCAGGGCTCCACGAACTACACTAGGCAAGGAATATTTAATGAATCACAAAAAATAATCACTGCCTTCTTAGCACAGTATGTTTGAGGTTTAACTTAGTTAACTGTTACATCATATGGGTGAGCGGAAGAAAAAAATGAGATCGGTATTTTCTTTATAAAAATCAATAAAAATGTTATATATGCAATTAACAACATCAACTTGCATTGCAAACTGGCTGCTGGTGTAGTAGTTCAAAATTTTCAAATCTTTACTATAATATCCTTATGGGAGTTTTAAGATACTACCAACATGTACTGTCAATGAAATCTGCCTGGCCTACACTTCTACTTAAGTTACCTTGTCGCACGAGGCATGGAGTATGCTGTACCATAGAAACTAGATGAGCCCTTCCTCTGTGCAACATGAAGGCGTAGATTTTTGCCTGTGGTTTTCAATACATCTAGAAATGATTGGACCACGATGGCACAAAAGTTTTCATGCTTCTAAAATTTAAAATCTGCAAAAATGATGAATTTCTCATTTCCTTTTTTTGGGATTATTTGTCTTTAACATAGTAGCTCAACAGAGGCTAATAAATAACAAATAGAAAGCCCCTAAAAGGATGCATTTTAGTAAAAAACTTAGAAAGTTTTTTTGTTTGTTTTTAGAAGGTCTCCACTCCCTCTTCAACAAAGGCTGCAAACCTTAAGGCTATTTAATCAAATTCCCACAACCCCAAAGCTAAGTATTTTTAAAAGTCTTCATAATTCCTTTGAAGGTGCCAATTTAAAACCCCAAATCCTCAAATATTACAGACACCAACTGTATGTACTACTGCAGAATTTTATGCAGTCTTATTTAAGACACTGCTAAATAAGCAGTATCTTCCCTGTACTTTCACTCCCTGCTTACACCAATATCAAGTTAGTATTTATTAAGCTCTTACTATGTGCTGGTACTATCCGAAGGGCATTCATGAATTACCTCATTTAGTTCTCACAACTGTCCTATGAGGTAGGAATAATCCTCTTCATTTTATAGATCAATAGACAATGGCTTAAAGAGGGTAAACAGTCTTTCAAGGTAATATAACTAATAAGTAGTGCATTAGTCACAAGCTAATCAAATATTTGAAGAGTATCTTCTAATACTGTAGAAATGACTGACTGCAAAAAATACAATCACAAGAGTTTTCCCCAAAAGGTTTCTGAGCTGTTCAGAAGGGTTCTGAAACTTCCACGATAATTCAGATGGAGAAAAAAGATGCTTATAAGCCTAGATGAAGAAAGTATAACACAAAAAATGCCAAGAAGCAAATCTCATTTCAGTATTAATGCACACAGCACCAAATGTGAGCAAACAGTGAAAATAAGCAGCAAAATATATTTGTGTCAAGGTTGATCACCCTTAAAAGGCAAGACTGTCAAAAGTGACAACCAAATTTTCTGTCTTCCTGTTTTTTGATGTTGTCTTAGTTATCCAGTGCTGCTATACCAGAAACACCACAAGTGGCTGGCTTTAACAAACAAATTTATTCTCTCACAGTTTAGAAGGCTAGAAGTCTGAATGCAGAGCGCCAGCTCTAGGGCAAGGCTTTCTCTCTCTCTGGGCTCTGGGGGAAGGTCCTTGTCTCTTCAGCTTCTGCTTCCTGGTTCCTTGGAGATCCCCACTTGTCTTGGCATCTACCTTACCCCATCTCTGCTTGCTAACTTGCATTTAATCTCATTTTATATCTCAAAAGAGACTGACTCAAGATAACACCCTACACTAATCCTGTCTCATTAACATACCAAGACAATGCATTCCCAAATGGGATTATAGCCACAGGCATAAAGGTTAGGATTTACAACACATATTTCTGCGGGGGGCACAGTTCAATTCATAGCAGATGTCAATAAGAATGATTTACAAAAGTATGTAAATCATATATATAATGTCAATCCCAACATGAGCAAAAGCACATATTCACTCTACAAGTGCTAATCACCTGTTAAACAGCAATAAGCTATTTTACAGACCATGGTTTTTAAAAATCCTCATGGAAAATCTTTTATTGTATTATAGGTTTTTAATTTACTATACAAATCCATAGTAAGATATTTTATCACTGAGTTTGGTTAGTTTAAATATTTAAAGACAAATAAAAATACTGGAAACTGTTTTGCCTTTAGCTTGTTACATCGACCGGTCATATTTGAGGGTTTACCAGCTACTTCTCCCAAAATTTGAAATTGCACAAATGACACTGAGTAACTAATGATAACAAGGGCAACAAAACGGAAGCAGCCGATGCATTAGCCCTTGGAAAACAATTTTTTCCCCTAGCACTCTCTGCTTCTTTTGTGTAGAGGCAGAATAAATCAGCCACTCTAATTTTTCACCCTAATATCCTGAAATGAAAATAGAATCTAAAAGGCAGAGACTACTTCAATGTCATGCCCCTTCCCTAAAATCTTGTTTACACCCACAACCTTGTCTAAGGATAATCCCTGGACTTTTTATTTTCCTTCTTGATTTCTTGCTAGGGGATTCTTTGAATTTCTCCATCACTGCTGATGCTTCCTCATCAGTCCTTAAATGTTCAAGACTTCTATCTTAAATCAGAGCAAACAAACCAAAAAGCCTTCCCTTCTGTGCCCTTCTAGTTCTCCTCCTCCTCACCACCAAGCGTCCTGAAAGGGCCCTGTCTATTCACTATCTCTACTTCCTAACCTCCCACTCGCTCCTCAACCCAAGACAATCTGGCTTCCATCCTACCACTCCACAGAAACCACTTTAGCAAGACTTTCTCTACTTCAGCTCAAAAGACTGAAAACGCTGTGCAGGCATAGGCCTCTATTGTTTACCACTGCATCCTCAGGGTCTGGCTCACAGTAAGGACTGAATACATTATTATTGTTCTTACAGCGGCATTGATTCCACTGACCACTCAAAATCTAACCCCCCCCCCCCCCCCCCCAATTTCTATACCCTACCTCTGGCCTCCTAGTGCTCCAACAAGTAAGTGAGGAAATACCTGACTTCAATCAAGGGAAGGAAGTGTGATCTAAGAGAGGCTGGCCTGAAATGTGATGAATGTGAAAGAAAACAAATCCAGTAGTTGTGCTGCAATCCATCTTAAGAAGGACTTTGTTGAGAGGGGTAGCAATTTACACGAAACCTGGGGGAAAAAAACAGCTAAATAAGGAAAGTGTGTTACTGCGTTTGGACAGACCAGCTAACGTTGATATCTGCTTTGATCTGAGGCAATTTCTCAGCCTAAGTGGAGCTGTCAGCTAGTAGAGCACGATGCTACTTACTTTGGAGAGTCCAACTGATTCCCTTGCTCGAGGTCTCTGCTCCCCAGCAACTCTCTTTAGTGCTTCATGTAAATTTTCCCACAAAAGATTCTGAAATAAGCTGACATGAGTAGTTGACATGACTGGAAAGAAGTCTATTGCTGTAAAGTTTTAAATTAGCATTTTGGTCAAGTCTGGTGAGTTAAACCTCAAGAGCCCAGGATATCCCCTTCCCCAGCTAAAAAGAAATCTACTTTGTGGTCTTTCAAAACTAAGGACACCACTCTAGTGTGTAACTAAAAAAACGTGTACATTGGCTTGCCCTTGGCAGCTGTCCTTCCTCTAGCAGTGCTTCTCTCTCCATTAAAAATGCTTCCCACAAGAACAACTCACCTTCTGGTGTAAGAAGAGCCTAGGAAAGGTTATAAAACTACAACCAAATGCAGTTAGAATTCAAATACCTGAGCTAATGAGAAAGGGAGCAGACAATGTCCTAAATAATCTAAAAATCACAAATTTGGCCTTAAAGTATGATCTATGTAACATTAGATTTACCTTTCAAATTATGTCTTTGCCAGGTGCTATTAGTTTTCCTTCAATTTGTTCCCTGAGCACCTATCAATTAAGAGAAAAACATGACCTAGAGACGTGTGAGGTGGCAGAAGGAAACCAGACAACGAACCAGGCTTAAAACAGCCATAAATGATCCACAGATAATAATAACATCCTGCGGAGGGGGTGAACAAGGGGGACAGAAGAAATGAAACGGGGACAGAAGAAATGAAACAAAAGCTTTGTATATCTGAAAAATAAAATAGAAACACATTCTAAAATAGTACTCATGAGTATACAGGTGTGTGTGGTATATACAGGTAATGCCAGAAGTGGGTCTACTTGTACTGATAACCCCATGAAAACTATGGAAAGAATTCCCACAACAAACAGATTTCTAGCTGGTTGACCTTTTACTGGTATTTTTACTTGGTTTAAAGTTTTACTTTTTCCTAACAGGTAGAAAAGATTAAAGGGCAAAAGGGAAAAAAGTATTGCTTGTAATGTACCATATATCTTTGTTAGAAAAGATTTGAGAATTAGCCTGTCTTATGAAGCAGGATTTCACAACCTTCTTTCCCTCGTGACCCACAGAAGTACATTTTACCTGATAACCCAACAAACACATACACATATACGAAAAAAAAAAGCAGTTTCACCAAACAGTATTTAGCTGTACTCTCTATGTACTGATATTTTTAGTTCTATTTCCTTTTTTCTTAAAAGCTGGCAGTGACACCCAAAATTGACTTTACAAATGAGAAATAGGCCAGAATCCAAAATATAAAAAATTGTGACACAAGGGACAGTAAAGAATTTAGAGAAAATGACTAAAACTAACAGTCAACTCCTCCCCAAACACTGTTAGTACCTCAGAGTTAGGGAAAGACAGTGGCTCCTTCCACAAAGGTGGTGTAAACAATGTCAGGTAATTTAAAAAAATGAAGCTGTGAAATTCGTCCATTTTTTAAAAAACCTTTAAATTGTGTAAGCCATGTGACTTCAGGCATGTTAGACTTCTAGTATTTCTACTCTCTGGGTATTTTCCAAGACATCAACTCTTCGCTGAGCAAAGTTTTACAAGAATAACTCATTTTACAGTCTTGGAAGTTGTTGGTTAAAGTTTGCTACAAGAAGCAATATAAAATTTCAAAATATTTTCTATAAAAAGTCTTAGCACAGAATTTGTGTTGATAATACCAGTGTGTCTACAGCGTCAAGAACTGTTTGCACACATCAATTTTGTTCAAGGTTACTCTTCCTCAAGATAATACTATCATTCTCTTTCCTTTTGATCCACTTCCTCTAAATCGACTTACAGCTTCCAGCATAGAAAAGCAGGGGACAGGGCTTCTTTTAAAACAAAGAACTAGATTTCCAATTAAAGATCTCCTTGATCCTGTGCTTACAGGGACAATGCATTCTTAAATTATTTGAATGCGCTAAGTAATCTGATAACATGAAAGTGTTCCTTTTGTTATTTATATAATTTACACAAAAATAATAAATAAAAGATAGTCTTTATTTTTCTTTAAATTCTTACTATCCTCATTCTAGGAAGTAAGCCACCTTAGGGATAAAAATGTTTAAAAGCACACAGTATACAAAACAAAAACATTTAGCAAATTCTAAAAATGTACAGTTTCAGAAGGCATTTACCAACTGTTTAAGTTTTCTAATATCAAAATGTTTGTGTAGTATCTACAATTCTGAAGTTCTTTAAAAGCTATCACTGCTGAGAGTATATCCTACTACACACATTTGTAGGGCAATTTGGTAATATATAAAAAATTTCAATGTGTGTCCCTTTGACCAAGCAATTTCATGTGCACGAATGCATTCATGCAAGTGTTTTTCACAAACATGCCAATTCCTGCACTGTATGTTAAAAAAAAATTTAAGTTTTGTAAACAACTTAAATATCTATGGATGAAGAAGAGGATAAATAAAAAGTGAAGCCATTAAAAAAAGAAGGCAAAGCTATATTACTAACAGAGAAAAGTGTCTAAAAAATATTTCTAAAGTGAAAAAGCATTTCTGAAAGGCATTCTCTTCTGATTCTCCTCCCACCCACCACATCCTTTCTCCTCCTTAAATGGATCTGCTGCTTCTGCTTGGCTTTGGTCTCCCTGTACTCTTACCCTTCACAATCCACCTTCCTGTTTTTATATGTTCATAACGCCCAAACCTCACTCTGCCGCCTATCATACCTCCAGATCAGCCTTTCCAAATGCCTTTTTTTTACTTTTTAAAAAAATGTTTTGTTGTTGAATATACACAGAACATACATCAATTCAACACTTTCTGCATGTACAACTCAGTGACACTGATTACATTCGTCAACTTGTGCAACCATTTTCATCCTCCTTTTCCAAATTGTTCCTCCTCCATTAACATTTACCGCCGCCTAAGTTTCCTATCTTTCGAGTTGCTGTTGTCAATTTGATTCCATATAAATAGTTCTTAGAAGAGCACAATGATCATGACAGACATTCTTTACTAGTTAAGCTAAACTATGGTTTGGTTTTAAGACAACTTCAGGTGGTATTTTTTGGTTTAAGGCTTAAAGACTATCTCAGGGCAATAGTTTTGGGGGTTTATCCAGTGTCCATGGTTCCAGAAAATCTGGATTCCATAAGAATTTTAAATTCTGTTCTGCATTTTGCCCCTTTTGATCAGGATTCTTCTATGGAATCTTTGATCAAAATGTACACTGACGTTAGCCAGGCACCATACAGTTCTGGTCTCATGGCAAAGAAGGCAATTAGCCACACATTCCATTTCTTCCTCCTATTCCTGACTCTCCTTCTTCCTCTGTTGCTCCAGGTGAACAGACCAATTGTTGTACCTTTGATGGCTGCTTGCAAGCTTTTTCTTTTTCCTAAATTTTCTTTGTTTTGTTGTTGTTCTTGAGAATATACACAGCAAAACATACACCAATTCAACAGTTTTTACATGTGCAACTTGGTGACACTGATGACATTCTTTAGTTGTGCAACCATTCTCACCCTCCTTTTCTGCGTTGTTCCTCCCTCATTAACAGAAACTCACTGCCCCCTAAGTTTTCCATCTAATCTTTCAAGCTGGCTGCTGTCAACTTGATCCCATATAGGTATTTCTTAAAAGAGCATAATGCTCAAGGCAGGCCTTTTTGAATACCTCTACCTGGAGATCCCAGAGGCATTTCATATTCTCCCAAGCCTAAAACTGAAATCTACCTCTACTCAGAAAACAAACAGAAACCACTTTGTTCCAATACAGTATTCTGAATTCTAAGTTGGTTAATCACTCATTCCACAAATCTGGGTGTTACCCTTGACGGCTTGCTTTCTCGCCACATTTTGTTCCTCCTACAAAGTAAATCAATCACAAAGGTCTACCTTATCACTGTATTTGTTTTAACATCCCACAACCAATACCTTACTTCAGGGCCTTAATACTTTTGGCTCAGTTTGAAACTCCTTATTTTAGTTCACATGACTAATCTTTCTTTGCTCCAGCCAGACAAAACCACTCCTGGTTCCTCTGCTGCCAACATGTTACCTCTAAGCTGTCATATATGTCATTTCTTCTAATTTCCTGTTCTTATATCTCTACAGAACCCATTTACATAAGCCTTTAAAACCCTATTCAGGTATGAAGTTTTCTATGAAGACTAGGGAAGTGAGATCACCAATATTTACTGAGTACTGCTGATAGGTAGGAGCCCTGGTGGCACAGTTGTTAAGAGCTCGGCTGCGAACCAAAAGGTCTGCAGCTGGAATCCAGCAGTTGCTCCTTGGAAATCCTAAGGGGTGGTTCTACTCTGTCCTACAGGGTCGCTATGAGTCAGAGTCAACTTGACAGCAACGGGTTTTTGTTTACTGTTTTCTTTTTTTTTTTTTTATTGATAGGTAAGAAGCCCTGGTAGAGCAGTGGTTTAGTGCTTGGCTGCTAACTGAAAAGTTGGCAGTTTGAACTCACCAGCTCATCCGTGGCAGAAAGATGCAACAGTCTGCTTCCGTAAAGATTACAGCCCTGGAAACGCTATGGGGAAGTTCTACTCTGTCTCACAGCGTCGCTATGACTCAGAATTGACCTGACCGCAACGGGTTTGGTTTTGGCAACGGGTTTGGTACTGAGCAAGGTGCTTCTTTGATTCCTACACTATTCAAGCTAATCTCAACACTCCTATACTGAAGCTCATTTTATTCCCATTTTTGTTCACAGACGAAGAAACAGGCTCAGAGAGGTCAAGTAATCTGCTTAAGGTCCCACAAAGGATAAGTATGGAAAGTAGGGTGTTAACCAGTTCTTTGAACCAGTTCAAACGGGTTCAGTAACAGCCCACAAAAAAAAAAACCGGAACAGACCCAAATTGTTACAATTTGGATGTTCCAGCATGACAATGGAAAAATTATGGGTTGAAGCCCTGGAATGGGATACTTGGAAGAGGTGGAATGAGCCCTTTTAGGAGCCTGATGCATGAGACTGGATTACTGGCAGGACTGTGGAGAGCAACGTACACTCAAAGCAGCACAGTGAGCCGCCATCTTTGAGGGTGGCACCGCTATTTCCGACTGTACTCTACTGAAAATCTGAGGCACAACAGAACTGGTGGCTAGGCAACACATATGCTACCTTTGTTTTCTAAGAGGGAGATTAAGTTTCCAGTAGGGCTTCCACCCATAATTTTTCCTGTTCTGGATATCTTCCTGGTTCACCCAAATTTTAAAAATTCAGGTCTGTTTCAGTTTCACTTTCTCAGTTATAACTGAACCAAAAAAACCCAACCAAACCACTGCCAGTCGATTCTGACTCATAGCGACCCTACAGGACAGAGCAGAACTGCCCCACAGGGTTTCCAAGGAGTGGCTGGTGGATTCAAACTGCAGACCTTTTGGTTAGCAGCTGAACGCTTAACCACTGCACCATCAGGGTTTCGCTGTACCCACAGATACAGGCAAAATGATGTAATAGTACTTTTTCTTGTGAAAAGTTTTACCCTTACTTACAATGGTTTGATTGTACAAATATTTCTTAAAGTTGTGTCACAGACATTTATTTAAGGATAACCAAAAAAAAAAAAAACACCCAAACCTGTTGCCGTCGCGTTGATTCCGACTCATAGGAACCCTATAGGACAGAGTACAACTGCTCCATAGCGTTTCCAAGAAGTGCCTGGTGGATCTGAACTGCCGATCTTTTGGTTAGCAGCCGAACTCTTAACTACTATGCCACCAGGATATTTAAGAATATCACTAAGAAATTTAACTCTTTAAGATTTCAAAAACAAGTTTATAAAATTAAATAAAGGATCAAATTTAAATTATTCCAACAATCCTTGAAACTGATTAAAAAAAATAAGTATTTCAGACAACTTAGATTTGGGAAATTCTCTTTCAGAAATATTTAATTCCTATTTCCTATTAACCAAAAAGGAGCCCTGGTGGTGCAGTAGCTGCTAACCAAAAGGTCGGACGTTCGAACCCGCCAGCCACTCTATAAGACAAAGATTTACAGCCTTTGAAACCCTATGGGACCATTCTACTCTGTCCTATAGGGGTGCTATGAGTTGGAATCGACTCAGCAACGGTGGGTTTTTGTTTTTTAACCAAAAAGCTTATGAAACTATGTATTCCTTTTTTGAAGTTTCACTTACAATTATGTATATAATTTAAACATTATAGAATTCTTAGAAAAAATAAAACCACATTTAAAACATTAATCACAACAGCAACAATAACAAAAAATCCTTAACTTTTCTCTACTCCAGAAACAAAGGTCATTGGTAAGTTGACTAAAATCTGAACTTTTTAATTAGGTGCAACATTTTCACTGTGCTTCAAGTAGACATATGAGACCTAATAGGACAATGTTATCACCTGCTGGCCTATTGTAATACAGGGGAATGAGTCTGAAGTATGGGAAGGAGTTAAGAGGAAATGATGATTTAACTACAATTAAAAAGTAATGAATATTCAAACATTCTGTTTGGGCTCAAGGTAAGAGAAAACTGGGATTTTGATACCTGAAATCCTTGGTACTAATTATTTTAGAAGCAAAGATGTTATTAAAAATATCCACTATAAAAAGAGCTAAATTCTCAATCAATAGCTTCACTATTTTTTATAAATACTTACTAAAAACAAAAGCCTTAATAAAATAAACCAATGCTTCCAGATTTTAAGCATCACTGTATAAGCATTTTATCTGCAAATACTCCAGATCAACATTTTTGATCCATATAATAAACTGAGAGATGATAAGCAGCAAAGTAGAAAATGCTACAAAATATAAGCAAGACTAAGAAAACACCAAACACCCCACTTGGGGTGGTGGGTAAGGCAGAAATACTATTGATTTCATTCATCTAGTAAATTGGTTTCTTTAAGATAAGCAGGTATTAAAAGATCCTACAACTGAAAGTCTTGCTTTGAAAGTATCTTATTAGCATTTTAAGAATAGTAAGACAAGACTTAGGAATGATTTCCTCTATTATCTACAGAGATAGAAATGTTAATTTTATTTAACATTAAAAACTGAATCTGTTAACAATACAGGTTTTTAACATTTATTGTTATGTGTTTTGTTGCATATTTTATCTTTTTTTTTTTCTGCTTGTGTAAATGGGGATCTTCATTTCTATCAGAGCTCCTGGGTGGTGTTTAACAGTTAATTTGCTCAGACGAAGTTCTAGTCCCCCTAGAGATGCCTAGGAAGAAAAGCCCTGGCAATTTATTTCTGAAAAAATCAGTCACTGAAAATCCAATGAGGCGCAAATACTACTCTGACACAATGGGGTTGCCATGAGTCAGAAGTGACGTGATGGTAACTGGTTCACTTCCATCATATCTTCTAACTGGTGACTACTGTTTATATAAATGAAAACTCTTGGTATTCGTACAGTATACCATCATATCATCAGCAAATTGGAGTAGTTTGACTTCTTCCTTTCCAATTCTTATACCTTTCTTTTTCCCTGTTGATTGTACTTGCTAATGACTCCAATACAAAGTCTAGTAATGGTGGTAATGGTAGGCATCAAGTGCTCCTCCCCTTAATTAAGATGCTAAATTTTTGGGTTAAGGTATACAAGTTTTATCATACTACAGAATTATCTAGTAATTCCTATTTTAAGTTGCTTTGTTTTAAAAAATCAGAAATGAATGTTTAAAATGACTTTTCAGTATTTATGGAGAGATTTACATAATTTTTTCTTTGACCTACTAATATAGCAAAAATACCCATGCCTACTCATAATTGTTTTCAGCCTGTTCGATAATTAGGAAGTCCAGTTCGTGCTTTGTGCTTCAGGAAAGGTACATGTTTCCAAAGAATTATATAAGCATTGTGTAAGATTATCTACTTGGTTATATATATGTCAAATAGTATTTAATTTATATAATTTAACTTATTTCTTATCTTCACTTTTAAAAGTAGCCTTCAAAACAAACTGACATTTTATCTTCAGCATTAAATAAATTCTTCCAGGTTTCACCCCAGGCTCTCTCCTCATTCACCTCTTCCCAATTTCATCCAATTGACTCGATGGCAATGGGATAAGGCTTTAATTACCATATTCTAGGACTCCTAGGGAGCCCTGGTGGTGCAGTGGTTAACAGCCACGGCTGCTAACCAAAAGGTCAACAGTTCAAATCCACCAGCCGCTCCCTGGAAACCTTATGGGGCTGTTCTACTCTGTCCAATACGGTCACTATTTATCTCTAAAACCCAGGCCTCCAACCTGAGCTCCACTCCAGCTGAGCCAACTCTCTACTAGACCTCTCTACCTGAATTCCTCAGATCTCAAACTAAGCTTAGCAAGAACAGAGCTCAAGTTCTTCTTCCTCAAACCTGGTCCTCTTCCAAGGGAGGACCTCTTCCTGGTCCTCTAACTCAGTGAATGTCCCCACCATCTACTCAGTTACTAAGGGAGACACTTAAGAGCCGTCTTTAACAAAGTTCCCCACCTCCATTCTCCTCTATCTCTAAAGAATAATTTTACCTCATACATTTCTCAATTCTGTAATGTCTGTATCTCCTTCCAACTCCCCTGCCTCCACTGTGGTCTAAAGCTGTAATTATCATCTAAATTAGACTAACTAGTATCCAATCATGCTTAACCCAAGTAATATTTTTAGAAGTTAAATCTGATCATGTCAATCCCCTGCTTGTGATAAAATTCAAAACAGACAAAAAACTATAATAAACCCTAGAAGTCATTCCTATCTCTCCAGCCACACTCCTCCTCCCCTCCCCCATTGTTTTCAATGCTCTAGCTAGGCCTTCTTTCAGTTTGCTAAAGGCAAATAATATATTCCCTTGTGCCACAGGGCCTTTGCACTTGCAGTTCCATTGCCTAAAATAGTCCCATGCATCCTTCTTAGATTTGTAATCACAATTTGAAGATTAACTGTGAAAACTATATGTGCTATGAAAAATACACTGAGGTTTAAATGTAATATGTGATTTTTAAAAGCTGACTCATTTCAAGTACCACATGTGGCTACTGGCTACTATACTGAACAGTATAGTTCCAGAAAATAGTAATATATTTCTTGTACTTAAATAGCTTGCTAACAGAATCAGAGTTAGTTTAAAAAGAGCCTGGCATCAAGTAATTTTAACCTCATATCAAACAAGGACATGTCTCATGTTCCAATCCTTCAAAAAACTTTAAATTCTGCAAACATTCCACACTGCTGAAAAGCCTAAATCCAAAATAAATCAGGGAAATAATTTTAAAATTGCATGTTTATGTACACCACTGTTCACTGAAGCTTATTCACAATAGTCAAAAAGGTAGAAACAACGCAAGTGTCCATCAACAGGTGAAAGGATAACAAAATGTGGCTTACACATACAATGAAGTATTATGCAGCATAACAAGAAATGAAGTCCTGATACATGCTACACCATGGATGAATCTTGAAAACATTACATTCAGTGCAATAAGCCAGACACAAAAGCACAATTATTGTGTGATCCCACTTATATGAAATATCTACAATAGGCAAATGCATAAAGGTCAAAGTAGATTAGTGGTTACCAGGGGTTGAGGGGAGGCGGAAATGGGGAGTCATTAATTAATCGCTATTGAGTTTCTGTTTGGAGCTCTGGTGGCACAGTGGTTAAGAGCTCAGCTGCTAACCAAAAGGTCAGCAATTCAAATCCACCAACTGCTCCTTGGAAACCATAAGAGACAGTTCTACTCTGTCCTTACAGGGTTGCTGCAAGTCGGAATCGACTCAACAGCAATGAGTTTGGTTTTGACTTTCTGTTTGGGGTAGATGAAAAAGTTTTGGAAATAGATAGCGATGGTGATAGCACTACACTGTGCATGTAATTAATGTTACCAAATCGTACACTTAAAAATGGCTAAAATGGCGAATTTTATGTTACATAGATTTTACCACAATAAAATGAAAAAACAAAAGTCAGAAAAGACAAATCTATAGAGACAGAAAATAGACTGGTGGTTGCCTAGTGCTGGGGGGATGGAAGGATTGAGAAGTGATGGAGTAGGAGGAGAACAACTCTGCATATTTACTGACCATCTGAGGAGATTACAGAATGATGGGTACCCTAAACCACTGCCAGTGGGAGTGAATTTATTACAACCTTTTGGAAAGCAATTGGCTTTCCCGTTGATTTAGTAACTCCACTTCTATGACTTGATCCTATGGAAATGACCAAAGACCAGTCAAAGAGCTATGTAAAAAGTTTATTCACTGAGATGCTTTTCTATGATAGTTAAAACTAGAAAAACCAAAACAACCAGAGGGAAATAGTCAGCAGAAATAACCTGAAACTTGCTCAACGGTATTCTAGTTAGACATTAAAAATCACGCTTTAAAGAGTATTTAATAACATGGGAAAATGCTCACAACAGTAAGCAAACGAAAAATCTCTACACCATGGTTCATACATGTGAGATATATATATCAATCACCTGTCCATAGGAAAAAACCCAACTGAATGAAAACCAGACTGTGAAGAGTTCTCTCTCCGTGTTAATACTTCTCTTCTATCATTCCTTTCAACATGTATTTGAGTGCCTACTCTGTGCAAGGCATTCAGACAGATTGAGTCCCTGTCATCATGGGGTTTACCAGTCTTCTTTATACTATTCCATATTTTCTGTAATATGTATATCGTCCTTTCATAAATTTAATAACTATAAAAATATAATATGGAGTGGATACTGATTTGGGCAAATCAGCTGTAAAGGGACATTTCTGGGCTAACTGGGTAAGAATTTGAATATGGCCTTGGACATTAATTTAGAGGAAAATTTCCTGAAATGGTAAGGTGAGATTAGTTTACTACACAAAACAAAAAAACCCTTACAAAACAGTATGTACAAAAAATTTCCTATTTGTAAAAAGTACACATATCTAAATATATAAAAAAGGTGTGCAAAGAGATGCACTAAACTGTTAAGAGTGAGGATTTCTGGGTTGTGGGAATGTGACTTTTTTTTTGCTTCTCTACTTTCTATGATGCTCATATACTGTTTCTGTAATAAAAGACTAAAAACTACCACCACATACAAAACTGCGCTGGGTTCTATTAGGGGTAGAACTGAGTAAACAAGTCACAGGCCTAAAGAAACTTATAATTAATTAGGGGTAAATAATACAAGAGACCAATAAAAGTAAAGCAAGGCAGAATATAAACATTAAATGAAGCAAAATGTGGCTACAGGGATCCTAAGAAAAAGATCTCTTTGATTCTAACAGGAGGAGTGGTGAAAACAAGAAAAAGCTCCATGAAAGAGAATTTAAAATGGGAAGGATTTTAACTGATAGAGGAAATGACAGGCACTTAAATAAAAGAGAGCGAGCATGGGGCCACTGTAAAGAAACAGTGAGTCACATAGTGGAGTTTGGTTAGAATATAGGATGTATAAAGGGACTGGGCAGGAAGTTGGAAATGTAGGTTGTGAGGGCTTTGAATTTTCAGGAGGGAGGACCTCTGCAAGCTTTCTGGGTCGAGCAATGGGAAATTATCAGAGGTTTCAATTCAAGAAACTGTCCTACCACTTCTCATCACCTCTACTGCTACCATCTTGATTCAAGCCACTGTCATCTCTTTATCACTACAACTACCTCCTAACTGAAATCTTCCTGCTTCTACTATTGCACTCCTATAATCAATTTTCTGTACAGCAGCCAGACAGATCCTCTACTCAAAACTGGCTACTCAGCAATGGCTTCCCATCTCTCACCCTATTACACCCACACTGGATCTCCCCACTGTAGTTCCCTGAACATTCTGCCTCTACCACTCTTACCCTTTTTCTCTTTACCTCCTTCAGGTCTTAAGCCTTCTCTGACACCACACTATATAGAACAGCAAGCCCCACCAACTCCGTACCCCTCAAAAGTAAAAAAGCCAGCATTCCTCTTTTCCCCAAATCAACTAGTATTTTTCCACATAGGACTTAATACCATCTACCATCTCCAGATTTTACTTCGTCTGTCCCCACATGTATGCGTGCATGCACACATACACAAGAATTGAAGCTCTACGAGAGCAGATTTTTTCCCCTTGTTTTGTTCATTTCAGTTATCTCCGGCACCTAGAACAGTGACTGGCATATAGCAGGTGTTCAATAAATATTTGCTGTGTGAATGAAGGGAAGAGAACGCCGTGATGTTAGTAGGTATTTTGTAGAAATGGTTTATGTCATACTATAAATATTCACATAAATACTACTTATGGTGAATTTATTCTAATTTACTACTTAATTTTCTCCTGGGAACTATTCACAAATATAATGCCAGTAAATTAAGCTTTGAGCATGCAGGCAACCTGTAATTTATTAGCAATTTATCTTTGCAAAGTTTATCTTTACAGTTATTTGGAATAGGGCTAGTGATGACAGAAACAGTTAGATGGGGCCTTAATTCTCCTATTTTCCTTCTCTTTTCAATCTTCCCAAACCACTGAGCAACGACTCCATCTCACCTCCCTCTTCCTCCCCACCAATAGAGCTACTGACCTCTTCCCTTTCCCAGGGAGTAATTCACAGACTTTTGAGCCCTTAAGGAGCCCTGGTGGTATAGTGGTTAAGTGCTTGGCTGCTAACTGAAAGGTCAGTGGTTCGAACCCACCAGCCGCTCCAGGGGACAAAGATGTGGCAGTCTGTTTCCGTAAAGATTTACAGCCTTGGGGACCCTATGGGACAGTTCTACTCTGTCCTATAGGGTCACTGAGTCAGGATCAACTCGACAGCAATGCGTTTGGTCTTAGGATGAGTCCCTACCTAGGCCAAAAAAAGAAACTAAGTATGCTGACAGCAATTAAAGGATAGCCCAGAAAAACGGAAGTTACTGCAAGGGAACCTGGGGAGGTCAACGATTCTTAATTCAAATATTTTTAAGTTAGAGGCTCCTTTCATTTTAAAAGGAAGTCAACCCAAATTAGCACTAAATCTTTACTTATCCTTTTTAAAAATATACAATGCTGAAAAATACAGTGATACTTTATGTATCTGTTTTAAAGTTAAATATCTGACTTTTTATTTTATTATGGATTTCAAGCAGCTGTGTTATATCTTAACCTTTTACCAAATCTGCTTCAGATTTATTTTAAAGATAGTAAAGGAATGGTTGAAAACCCATGGCCTCTCCTAGATTCTTTTCACCTCTCCAGTTCTCCAGAGGTTAACTTCGATTCTGAGTGGGTGTTCATCATCATTTCCTGCATGTTTTTATACTTTTACTAAATATTCCATGAGTAATAGGAAACATACAGTATAGTTTTGTATGTTTTAAAACTTTACATAAGTAGTATTATGTTATATCCTGGCTTGGTCATCTACCAGCTGTCTGACCTCAGTCGGGCAAGTTATTTAACATCTCTGGGCCTCAGCTTCCCCTGAAAGATGGGGATAATACTATTTTATAAGGCTGCTGTGAGGATTAAATGAGTTAATATATAAAAGCACTTAGAAAAGTATCTTGCTCATAGGAAATAATCTATATCACTGTCAGCAATTATCATATAAAGTTGCAAAAAGTACTTGGGTTTAGTGTGTATGTATATATACATACAGAAAAGAGAGAAAGAGATGGACTGATTACCAACATGATGTATGTAAAATCTATTTAATGCCAGCTGTTTTCAAAATTGAGTAAAAACTAGAAATGCTTATGAAATAAAGGCTGGAAAGATTCACTAGACTACTTAAAGAGGAATTAAAAGTGCGAACCATGGGAAAAAAATAGCCTTTTTAAAAAAAATTTAATAATTATAGGCAAAGGAGCCCTGGTGGTGTAATGGTTAAATGCTGTGATGCTAACTGAAAGGTCGGTGATTCAAACCACCAGCTGCTCTGAGGGAGAAAAGACCTGGTGACCTGCTCCCACAAAGATTGACCCGCTGCCCTCAAGTCGCTTCCAACTCACAAAGACCCTACAGGACAGGGAAGAACTGCCCCGCAGGGTTACCAAGGAGCTGCTGGTGGATTCAAACCACTGACCTATAGGTTAGCAGTCAAATGCTTAACCACTGTGCCACAAGGGCTCCCCATAAAGACTACAGCTTAGGAAACACAGGAGCAGTTCTACTCTGTCCTATAGGGTCATATGAGTAGGAATTGACTAGAGGGCACACAACAACAACAACTGAAAGCAACATTAAATTAGAATATAAACATTTGACTTAAATAATTTATGGCATTGCTTTAAAAATACCAAGACACTTAGCAGCCTCCTTTTATGAGATTTGGGGTTTGGCGGTAGGAGAGAAGGAGTGATTCCTCAATGAGATGCTGCTACTCAAAGACTTCCTAGCCTGTTGAGGGAGGCATTTTATATTTCACGAAATATAAAACACTATTTAGTTCTCAAATTTTTATTACTTGTCTGAACTACTTTTTAACTAATTCTACACAGAACAAATTAAAATTTACAATGTTTTATAATAGGATTCATGTAGATTACATGATTTACGTAAAGAGAATTGGATTCTGTAAAATTTATCAATGCAATTATGGACACATTGTCTTTGTTTTGATATAGGATTAATTTTATAACAGTCTCTAGGTCAAAAGATTACAACACATTCCAAATTTAAATGCCCTGAATATTAAGTGAATTCTAGTGAATTTCTTTCAACAGCTTTTTAAATATTTTAAACTATACCTATGCTTTGAAGATCAATTAACATATCTGATACACATGTAAACAAAGGAACAACTGGAGCTAACCAGTATCTATAGGTGTCATTTACAGTGCTGAATGTTCTAACCAGGAACTGTCTTTTAATCCACTGAAAAATCTTCATGGACAAAATTTAGATGACTAACACAGATACTTTCTTTGAACAAATATACTTCTGTAAAGAATTAAAAATGACAACTGCAAAAGCCAACCTTTATGCTGGGAAAGCATATAAAATGCAGATAAGCTGTGCTAGTTCAACATAATAGTGTTGACACATTTGTTTTCCCCCCAAATGAGCATGTATTTCTATGTCTAAAAGGTTAACTGAAAGCAACCATTAAACGTAACCTTCAAGAATAAACCTTATCTCCTCCAGCCCCCAAAAAACTTCTAAGTACGAGAATATAGGCACTAGGAGGGAAGATTTATACATTAGGAAAAGTTCCAAAGTAAAGTGCTACTTTTCTTCTCCTAAACTGAAAACTCTGAAAAGGAACCACTGCCTTTGTTTTATTTGCAACCCACCCCCCCGTAAAATATTTGCATGTTCTCCTTCCCTCAGCCCCAACAGAAGATTCAGTGGGAAATCAAGCTACAAATTCCATAAAACAATAAGAAAACAAATATTTAGCCGTTCCTACTATTTTTCTAAACGGAGAAAGGACTCTACCCGCTCACCCAATAGTCTTGTACCCTGCCCAATCAAGACGCAGCAGCTGCCAAGGTGAGCACTTAAAGAATAAATGGTCCAACTTTTCGAACATAATATGGGGAGGAGAAGCAGATTATTTCTTGAGGAGTGCAAGAAGGGAGCAGAAAAATCCTCTCAGAAAGGGACGCCTGAGTTTTGGGGTCGTCTCTTCCGTCTGCCGAAGGACTCAAAACGCACTTCATTCAGAGACCCTCGTGAGCGGCACAGTCCGGCTGCGGTCGGCCTCGGGCCTGAGCGAAGCAGACAGTGTTTACACCTGTCACGAGGGAGGGGAAGGGAGAAAGAGGAAGGCCGAGCAAAGCCCCAAACTTCTCAACAGCTCCCGGGAGGAAGCGGCCGGCGCGGAGCTGCAGGCAAGTGGAAGCCTAGGAGCAGGGCAAGCCGGCGGTGGCCGGGGCGGAGAAGCGGGTCACATTTCCCGGGCCGGTGTCCGGGATGGCGAGAAGGGGGGCGCGCGCTTCGGGCGCCGACTGTGGTGTCCCCGCACCCGCCGCGGGTGAAGGCAGAGCCCAAGCCCGGAGCCCGCAGGCCCGCAGAGCCGGCTGCGTCCCCGCAGCCCCAGGCTCAGCGGCGGGCAGGTGCCCCGGGTCCCGGAGAGGGTCCGGCCGGTGGGCCGGGCGCGGGCCCCGTACCCTCTTCTCTGTGCGCCGGTGGGAGAGCCGAGCGGAGGCGCTTACCTGGCTCGTCCGGGGCGGCCGCGATGGGCATGGCTCTGGGGCCCGGGGAGGAACTGGCTCCCCAGGGAAGGACCGGCTATTCTGACGGGGAGTTGGTGAGAGCCGAGAGGAGGTTGCTCACAGCCCTGTCAGCCAAGCAGCGGCATGGACGCCCACCCGGAGTGTCAGCGCTGCCGCGGGACCCCCCATCCCACTATCCTCCGCCCTCTTCCGCCGCCACCGCCGCCTCCCCCTCCCCCTCCGCGGAAACCCCCCGCCCACTCCACACACTCTCCCATCATGCAGCGGGGGAACTGCTGCCGCCGATACGTCACTTCCGGGCGCGGGTGGCTGGGTCGGGGCCAGGCGCTGGTGGGGGGCGGGCGGGGGGCGGGCGGGGGGCGGGCGGGGGGCGGGGAAGACACTCCGGGAGAATTAGTGTCACAGACGCTTATCCCTGCGCAGGCGTAGTGGTGCAGAGCGCCGGCCGCCATTTTGGGTGCGGGCAGATCATCCCTTTTTACTTACTTGCAAGTGTTCGAGCTGTAAGTGGGTGGGGAAGACGTATTCCCGCACTCCGCCGCCGGCTGAAGCGGCGCTCCCGTCGACAGACAGGTGCTTCTCAGCCGGTTGAAACTGTTAACGTTCATCTCAGGACCAAGTTAAGTCTCTCCCTCTCCAAATAAAATTGCAAAGCTTTTGAAATACAGAACCATATCCTTTTCTCCGTCAAAAACCTACTAGAGAGCACTTACCAACTTGCCCTTTTCGCCCCGTAAAACGACTTTTTCATTCACAGTTTAAGTCCCTTCCTCTTTTTTAAGCCGACATAGGAGGAAGCTAATATATAACAAATAACAAAAAAGATTGTTATAAATCAAACTTACGGTGGGAAGCAGGAGGGAAAGCAGCCGCCTAATTGACCAACGGCAACAAAAAATTCAGGCACTTTGCTAAAGGAGACGGTGGTCATTTTTCAAAAATTATGCGGGAAAATATCTAATGAAACTGAAGAAATCAAACCAACTTCTGTATTTAAATGCATTTCTCTAACAGGTCAAAAGAGGTTCTCCTTTCTATTATCAGTGCAAGCGATTGCTCATTTGCATTTTATAATCTCCTTTTCCTGCTTTATCAGGAATATCTGTTAGAAAACTGGTCACTGTAAAAATCAGACTATGTCACCAGGCTACAAGGATGTTGTTATCGTCCAGGATGATGTGCCCGGGGTCCGGGGATGGATCCTGATGCTGGATCCTCAGGGTTTCAGGTCTGCTCATGTTTGCCTAACCTGCACGGGTAATTTGAATAATTTTTAAAATAGTTCCAAAGCTGCAAAGCTCAGCACCTACAAAAACAAGGACGGTAAACACACCCTCAGCCACAGAAGTGTCCACCAGTTTGAGTAAAGGAATTATACAAATCAGGGGAAAGATCAGGACAATAGCAGTTCATCACTGTTTATCCCGCCTCTGCAATGTTGTAGACAAATTAACTTGGAGAGTTAAATAGACCCATATTTGTCTCTTTACAGCTCAGTCGTTGTAGGATATACGGAGACTGCATCACTTGAAATTGGAGTACCAATTGCTTTGTGGTAGTGCTGGGTTTTTTGTGATTGCTCAGTCACTGAAGTGAAAAAATCTATACGGCTTGTCAAATTTATTCCTATTGTATTTCTCCCCCTGCTGGTTTAGCTCGTGTGCCAGCTTGAAAATACTGTATATGTCACTATAAATGTTTATTGACCGGGAAGGAAAGAAACAAAAAATATTTGTGTGTGTGTGCCGAGAAACTGGAAATAAATTGATTTTAGACAACTACGTGCTTGTTTTAATTTGATAGCTGTACTAAACAGAAATATCAGAATAAGAACATATGACAAGATCCTAAAGCAACCCTATACCAATAAAATATGTAAACCAAAATAATGAATTTAAATGTCAAAACCCTGCTTTCAGGAAAGTACCTTCCTGATTTTAGCGTATAACATATGATTATAAAATGAACATTTTTGTCAAGTAAATGCAGAAGCCAATCCTACTCACTTAGGGACAATTCAAAAGTCATCTTGCGACTTTGTTTGTGGAAATTGAGTAGCTGTTTGGTCAGCTGACTTGTAAGTGCAGTCAACCAACCTGTAATTGGTAACCTTGCCCTTAATTCTGAAGACAGCATTCTAATGCTTATGAAATTGTATTCCAAAAGGAAAGTCTTTATCTCTGAATGTTTCTAAGATGATAAGTCTGTGGGAACTAAATAGAATTCATTACTTGGACCCGGTGATAGTCTTATTTTTTTCTTTTTAAAATTATAAACATAAATGCATTACCAAAGATTTGGCATCAAGAAAAGAAAAAAAAAACAATTATCATTTATCGTATTTCTAATTTTTTCTCCTGTGCAGACTTTTTACAAAGTTGTAATCACAACGTAAATAGATTTATATATTTTTTTACTTAATGTTATATTGTAAACATTTCCTCCTGTTACTTAAAATCTTATAAAACCTTAATTTTAATTGCTTATGTAGTATTCAATCGAGTGGACATACCATGATTTACCCATTACCCAGTTAGTGAATATTTCCCACTAGTGCAAATAATACTTTGATGAATACTTTGTACATGTGGCTTTGTCTAATTTTAGGAATTTTTTCTTAATATGAAAATCATTGGGCCAAAGTCTATGAATGTTTTACTGGCACTTCATTTGTGTAAAATTATTTTATTATTTTCCAAAAGACTATACCGATTTGGAGCCCTGGTGATGCAGTGGTTAAGAGCTTGGCTGCTAACCAAAAGGTCGGCAGTTGGAATCCACCAGCCACTCCTTGGAAACCCTATGGGGAAGTTCTCCTCTGTCCTATAGGGTCTCTGTGAGTCAGAATCAACTTGACGGCAACAGGTTTGCTTTTGGTTTTATACTAGTTTACAATGCCACGTCAGTATAGGAGTGTGTCAATTTTACCACCTCTTCACCAGCAGTGAATAATAATTAAAAGAAAAAAGATTAAAAGACTAGAAGTTGAAAGGAACTTAAGCTACATTATATTTGTATAAGAAATCAACAGATAAGCAAGCACACAACCTCAGCAATGTGGTGTTCTGGAAAGACAATGTACCTAGACCTGGGTCTATGAACAGGCTCTACCATCACTATGATTTTGTATGAATTACTTAACTTCTCTGGACCTCAGTTTCCTTAGGTGTCAATTGAGGGAGTTGAATTAGACCATTAGTAACTATTTAGCACATGTGCAGCGGTTAAGAGCTCAGACTGCTAACCAAAAGGTCAGCAGTTGGAATCCTTGGAAACCCTATGGGGCAGTTCTACTCTGTCCTGTAGGGTCGCTAGGAGTCGGAATCAACTTGATGGCAATGGGTTTGATTTGGTTTTATATCTTTCTGCAGAAAATGCTCACACCAAAAAACGCCCAGATTTCTTAGACTTCAGGTCTATGAACCCCAGGTTAAGAAACTGAACCAGATAATCTCCTTTCTGTATGTAAATGGGATCCTTTCTGTATCTATACGTTTTCTTATGATTCTGTTTTATACCCCAGTAAACATTTCCTGACCAAATAAGTACTTTTTAATAGATAAATGAATTGTGGTATACTCATAGATGGATTACTATTCAACACTCAAGTAAAACGAACTATAGGTTATCAGTATGGTTAGATTGTAAAAACAATGAAAAGTAAAAAAAGCTTCAGAATGATAGTAAAATATGATGTGAAGTTTACAATGTATGTGATTTTTGAAAATAAACCAATATGTTATCATCTATGGTTATACATTTTTGTAGTAAAGTATGGAATGGATCAGCAAGCACTAAAGAGAACTCCATCTGTAACTGTAGTATTTTATATTTTAAAAAATCTGAAGCAAATATGACTGTTTACATTTAATTCTAGGGGGAGGGCACATAGGTGTTTATTATATAATTCTTTGCCATGTTCTGTATTCATTTTTTATCATTAAAAAAATTACTTTTCCAGAACCAGTTAGTTTAAAACCATTATTTGTGACTAGCATCCTAGAGATAATTCCTGATATATTATTATAATGCTAATATCTTGGATTTGTACAACTTCTCCAAAGTGTTTTCAAGTATATTATCTCTTTTGGTTCGCTCACAGACCCTTTGAAGCAGATTAAGACCATTTTATAGAAGAAGACATGATCAGAAATTTTGAGATCTGTATGAGATGAAGAAGTTAGAGATGGCGTTAGGACCAGAACCCTGGTCTCCTGATTCAGAGTTTTTTTTCCCTACACAATTTGGCCTTCTCACTTGATAGGAAAATAAAGTTGTGGTCCCTCAGTTTTTTCATAGCTAAAAACAGTTTAACTTATTTTGTCATTTAATACACTTTTCCCATTTTCATGTTTAAGTTGTTTTCTAATGGAATCTTTTTTTTTTCCCTCACAATGAGTATGATAAATAAACCAAGAGAGGCTTCACTATAATACCTTAAAATATTGTGTAGTACATATAATTTGAGCCACTGAAAAATTTGCTGAAAAACTTTGAAAAAGTACCTGGAAGCAACTTTAGAAATCATCTAGTCCAACAGCAACCTCTTCTCCACCACTCCCTCCAAATCTACAGGTAAGATTAATAACATCCTAAGAAGTTAAATGACAAAGACTTCCTCAATCATCTAGTTGGTTTGTAGAGAACTGGGTATTAGAAGCCAGGTTTCATGTTTATAATCCAGAGTAATTTCCACTCCTTCCCTAAACTACTTCTTGTTTGTTACGATCTCTCTTTTACCAAAGCACATAAGGAACCAAAACTATTGGGAACCCAAACAAAATTGTTTTCTGTATGTGCAGTTGGCTGTGGCCATAATATAAAGCATGTTTAAGATAAGCATTTAAGTCAGATATAAATCATGTTACAATTACTGTGAGGTCATTTACTCATGTGAAATGAAAGTACATTAAAAAAAAACTTGTTTTATAATAGGGATACAATTAAACTATTCTTGTTGCTAATATTTTTGTGGCTGGTTTGATGGGGATTTCACCAAGTTCCAGAAGTGTGATTAGCAATAGCGATTTTGTTTCTTAATTATTCCTACTCACCTTTCTTGGGCTTGCTTATCAAGTTTATTGCATAAATAATTAAAATTACAATTTGGTATTATAGTACTTTCTGAGGTCATCCTTGACAAATATTCAGTATGTCGGGCCACAGTATAGACCTTTCCAAGGATAAAATTTGAAAGAATAGGTTTCTGGGGACAGGTATTCATATTGCTGCTGTTGTGTGCCATCAAGTCGATTCCTACTCACAGTGACTATGGGACAGAGTAGAACTCAGAACTGGGTTTCTAAGGCTGTAATCTTTACAGAAGCAGACTGCCCTATCTTCTACCATGGAGCGGCTGGTGAGTATTAGTACCAATACCAACCAAACCCATTGCTGTCAAGTCAATTCCAACTCATAGCGACCCTATAGGACAGAGTAGAACTGTCCCATAGGGTGGATTCAAACTGCCAAGCTTTTAGTTAGCAGCCAAACTCTTAACCACTGCGCCACCAGGGCTCTGGGTATTAGTACATAGCATTTAAATCAAGGATCTGAAGACATTTCTCAGAGTTTGAGGAAGAGAGGCACTCTATTGCCTGAATTTGGCTCCTTTTTTGGAGCCCTGGTGGCACAGTGGTTAAGAGTTTGGCTGCTAACCAGAAGGTCAGAGGTTCAAATCCACCAGGCTCCTTGGAAACCCTGTGGTACAGTTCTACTCTGTCTTATAGGGCCACTGTGAGTCTGAATCAACAGACAGCAATGGGTTTTTTTTTTAGTTGGCTTTATTAACATGTTGAAATTGGTATCACAGACGTGATTGGCTAATCAAATGTGCTACTTAAAAATAGAGTTGTGCTATTCCAGTATGGTAGCCACTAGCCACATGTGGTTGTTGAGCACTTGGAATATATGTAGTTCATACTGAGATTTTGAATACCTAGTACAAAAAAGAAAAAAAGGAAAATATTAATAATTTAAAACCATTGATTACATGTTAAAATGATAATATTTTAGATATATTTGGTTAAATAAAATATATCATTAAAATTATTTTTTACCTCTTTTTACTTTTTTGAAATGTAGCTACTAGAAAATTTAAAATCACATATATTGCTCACATTATATTTCTATTGGACAACATAGAACTAGTGTATTACCTTCGTGAAGAACCTACGTCTTCTTCAACTTTGTGTAATAGTGGGACTGAGGGAAAAATAACAGAGAGAGTTTTATGCAATTTACAGTTGCATGAGGGTAGGAATTTCTGTCTTATTCACTGCTGTATTTCCAACTTCAATAATATGACTTGGCACATGGTTGATGACAATAAATATTTGTTGAACGAATGACATTTCCAGAAAAAAAATTTTTTTAATTTAATTGTGAATAGCTTTTTCGAGGCCTTGCTATTTATCATGTCCTTAAATGGTTTTACAGTTGTCTAGGTATAATATTAATTTATGATCTCATCTTTGATTATTTTTGTAATTTATCTTTTTAAATTAATTAAAAACAATCACTGAACTCTTTTACTCACTCAGCACTGTGCTGAGGGAATATAAAGAAATAGATCTTGTCTGAAACCAACAGGACAGACCTCCTTGGGAGTCAATTAAGATTAGTCTGCCCCCACTTCTGGTTGGTGCTGAGGACTGCTGACTGAGGTGACTGTGTGCTAGAAAGCAGGAGTCTTGAGTGGAGGCTGCACTCGCAGCCAACAGTCTGCTGGGGATACTCTGAGAGCAATAAGGCAGACTTCCATGGAGATCTGACCAGAGCATGACATCCCCTCCTCACCTAGTAATTGTTGGTTGCCAGGCTGTTTCAAACTGCTACAGAAGGCCACTGAAGTGGAGTCTGCTCCCATAGTTAGCACTCTACCTGCCTCCTTGTGCACACCTTGTGCTCAGGCCTCTGAAACCAACAGGACAGACCTCCCTGGGGATCAGTTGGGGTCTGTCTACTCCCCCTTCCAGGTGACACTGAGGACTGCTGACTGAGGCTGCTGTGCACTAGGAAATAAGCATCTTTAGTGGAGTCTACACCCACAGTCAACATACTATGGGGGGAGGGGGGCTCTGATAGCACAAAGGCAGACTTCCCTGGGGGTCTATTCAGAGTGTGAAAACTCCTTCCCCAATTGGTAATTGTCAGTTGCTGGACTGATACAAACGCCTACAGAAGGTTCCCTACAATGGAGTCAGGAGGTAAGTCACCTAAGTGGAAACTGTTCCCCCAACCAACACAAGGCCACCAACAACACAGATCTCTCAGGGGTCCTTCTGGGAAGTGCCAGTCCTTCCTCCTCCTGA
Organism: Dugong dugon; assembly: GCA_030035585.1. Taxonomy (NCBI): domain Eukaryota; kingdom Metazoa; phylum Chordata; class Mammalia; order Sirenia; family Dugongidae; genus Dugong; species Dugong dugon. Next base: position 100,366,252 of record CM057469.1, on the reverse strand, counting down.
AACAGATGAAAGTCTGCCTGTGCTTCCCCTGAATACCAGCTCAGATATAAGCAGCCCCCACGGAGGAGGGAAGGAAGCCTCAAACAAAATCAGAGGGCAACAAAAGGGGCTCACTGAATGTGGATTTTCCAACTAAAAATGTGGTTGCAGAAACAGAGAAGGGAAGGAAGGAATGACCAGAGAGAGAGAGGACTGTGCCCCTGGTGGACAGATTGATTAGTACACCGTATCTCACCTGAGTGGCAGTGCCAGCTGGTGGACAGACTGAACACAGCGTGTTCTCTACTGTATTTGAGAGAGATTGAAAGTTGAAGACCAAGATCTGGAACTTTCAAATCCTAATTAAACCAGGGAGGGAGAAGGAGCTATCAGAGAGAGACAGAGGAAACAGTAAGCAAAGGCCGAATGCTCTGCCTGCCTAAGAGTTTTTTGCAAAAAATAGTATGGGCAAAAACACCAGATACTGGGGAAAACTGAGAAAGTTAACACCCTCAAAAATTTCAATGCCCCAACAAAAAAATCACAAGACATACAAAGAACAGAGAAATAATGGTTCATTCAAATGATTATGAAAAAGAGAGAGAAAGTACATCTAGGGATAACCAAATAATGAAAAAAGTGGAAGAATATTAATACAACAACATTAAACATAATTAAAGAACTGAGGGAAAACATAGACAAAGAGATAAAAGAAATAAGGAAAACAATGCACAAACAAAATAAGGATCTAAAGAGATACTGCAATTGAAAGGGACAATAACTGAAATGAGAAACATGATAGAAGGACTTACCAGCAGATTTAATCAGGCAGAAAAAAAGAATTGGCAAATTAGAGGATATGATAGTTAAAGACAATGAAGAGCAACAACAAGAATGGAGGCTCAGGAAGGTTGAGCACAGTTTAATGGAATTATGGGACAACAAGAAGAGACCTAATATATATACCATGGGAATTTCAGAAGAAGATGAGAGAAAGGGACAAAAACAATATTCGAAGAAATAATGGCAGAAAATTTCCTTCGTATAACAAAGGACATGAATCTATAAATCCAGGGATCTCAAAGAACCCCAAGCAGGATAAACCCAAAGAGATCTACACCAAGACACATTATAGTTAGGCTCTCAAAAAGTAAAGATAAAGGGGGAATCCTGAAAGCAGTGAAAGAGAAGCAGTCACATAAAAAGGATCCCCAACAAGATTAAGTGCCGACTTCTCAGAAACATTGGAGGCCAGAAGGCAATGGAATGATATAAAGTGCTGAAAGGAAAAAACCCAAAAAACTGTCAACCGAGAATACTATACTCAGAGAAACTATCCTTCAAGAAAGGGGGTTTAATTAAAACATTCCCAGACAAACAGAAGCTGAGAGAGTTCATATCCACCAGACTGGCCCTACAAAAAAATACTAATGGGAGTTCTGTAGATGGAAGTGAAAAGACACTAGAAAGTAATTCAAAACTGTATATAAAATTAAAGATCCCTAATAAAGGAAAATGTATGGACAAGTATAAGGGCTACTAATAAGATATTCATTCTTGATAATTCTAAATATTTTGTCCTTCCTGTTTTTTAATGACAAATATGTAAAAAGCAAGGATAAAATTATGTTACAGGGCACATGAAATATAAAGATGGGATTAGTGATAACAACAACAAAAGGAGGAGGAGAGGAATGGTACAGATATAGAATTTCTTGTATGTTACTGAAGTTAAGTTGGTACCAATTTACCCTAGAATGTTACAAATACAAGGTGTTAAATGTAACATTCATGGTATCACTAAGAAAGTATATAAAAAACATATACAAAAGGAAAGGAGAAGTGAACCAAAAAGGCTCACTACAGTAAACCAAGAAAACACAAAAGCAAACAGTAGTAAAGGACTTAAGACACACAAAAAACAAATAAAATGGCAGAAGTAAGTCACTTCTTATCAGTAAATACAGTGAATGTAAATGGACTAAATGCTTCAATAAAAGGCACAGACTGGAAGAATGGATAAAAAAAAACAGGATCCAACTATATGCTATGTACAGGAGACACAACTTAAACCCGAGCACACAAATAGGTTGAAAGTTAAAGCATGGAAAAAAAATATTCCATGCGAATAATAACCAAAAAAGAGCTGGGGTGGTAATCATAATATCAGCCAAAGAAGACTTTAAGACAGAGATAAAGGTGGACATTATAAAGTGATAAAAGGGTGAATTAAACAAGAAGATTTAATAATCCTGAATATGTATGTGCACCCCACATTGGGGCATCTAAATATATAAGCAAACACTGATAGAATTGAAGGGAGGAATAGACAGTACTACAATAATAGTTGGAGATTTCAATCCACCACTTTCAATATCGGATAGAACATCTAGAAAGAAGATCAACAAGGAAACAGAAGACTTGCATGAACCAACTATAAAGCAACTAGATTTAACAGACATGTATAGAACACTCCACCCCAAAACAGCACAATATACATCCTATTCCAGTGCACATGGATCATTCTCCAGGATAGACCACATGTAAGGTCACAAAGTAAGTCCTGATAAATTTAAAAAGATTGAAGTCATGGAAAGTATTTTCTCTGACCACAACAGAGTGAAGCTAGAAATCAATAACAGAAAAAAAGAAGAAAACAAAAAAACCTGGAAAATACACAAACATATGGAAATTAAAAACACACTATTAAACTACCAATGGGTCAAGGAAGAAATCAAAAGAGAAATCACAAATTTCCTGAAGTCAAATGAAAATGAAAGCACAACATACCAAAACTTATGGGATGCAGCAAAGGTAGTACTCAGAGGGAAACTTACAGCAATAAATGCCTACGTGAAAAAAGAAGAAAGATCTCAAAACAACAGCCTAACTCAACAACTCCAGGAACTAGAAAGAGAAGAACAAACTAAGCCTAAATCTACCAGAAGAAAGGAAATAACAAAGATCAGACCAGAAATAAATACAATTGAAAACAGGGAAACAACAGAATCAATAAAACCAAAAGTTGGTTCTTTGAAAAGATCAATGAAATTGAAAACCTTTAGCTAGACTGACAAAAAGAGAGAGAGAGAGAGAGAGAGAGAGAGAAAAGATGCACATAACTAAAATAAAAAATGAGAGAGGACATTACAACTGACCCAACAGAAATAAAGAGAATGATGACAAAATATTATGAACAACAGTATGGCAACAAACTGGATAATCTAGATGAAATGGAAAATTCTTAGAAGTGCACAACCTACTCAAACTGACTCAGGAGGAAATAGAAAGTCTCAACAGACCCATAACAAATGAAGAGATCGGATCAGTGATTAAAAACCTCCCAACAACAACAAAAAAGTCCTGGACCAGATGGCTTCTCTGGGGATTTCTACCAAACATTTAGAGAAGAGTTGACACCAGCACTGTTTAAACTCTTCCAAAAGATAGAGAAATAAGGAATACTCCCTAATTCATTCTATGAAGCAAACATAGAACATAACCCTGATACCCAAACCAGAAAAAGACACAACAAGAAAAGAAAATTACAGGCCAGTATCTTATTAATATAGATGCAAAAATCTTCAACAAAATACTAGTGAACAAAATACAACAGCAACATGACCAAGTGGGATTTATTCCAGGAATGCAGTGATGGTTGAACATTAGAAAATCAATCAACATAATATACCACATCAATAGAACAAAGGAAAAGAAACACATGATCATCTCTATGGATGAAAAAAAAAGCAATTGACAAAATCCACCACCCTTTCTTGATGAAAACCCTCAAGAAGATTGGAATAGAAGGGAAATTCCTCAATATGATTCAGGGCATATATGAAAAGCCAACAGCCAACATTATACTTAATGGAGAAAGACAGAGCTTTGCTCATGAAATCAGGAATAAGACAAGGGTGCCTGCTCTCACCACTTTTATCCAATATTTTCTTAGAAGTCTTAGAGCAATAAGACAAGAAAAAAAGGTATCCATATTGGAAAATAAGAAGTAAAATGATCTCTATTTGCAGATGATATGATCCTATATATAGAAAATCCCAAAGAGTCCACAAGAAAACTTCTAGAGCTAATAGAGGAATTTAGCAAAGTTGCAGGGCACAAGGTCAACAAACAAAATCACCTGGGTTTCTATACACCAGCAGTGAGAAGTCTGAAAGAGAAATCCAGGAAACAATTCCATTTACAATAAGAGAATAAAATACCTAGGAATAAATCTAACCAGGGACATTCCGGGTATTAATTGCTTTTGTGTGTGGTGTTTCTAGCCGTGGTCTTGTGACTCCCACCTAGGTGATTGGGTGGGGCTGTGCAAATAAGATAATTATGGCCCACTGAGGGGATTTGTCAGTTTTGCCTTAAAAGAGAGCCAATTCCAGAGCAGAGAGGAAAGCCCACCACCATCAAAGAAGGAAAGACCCGCAGCAGAGACCCGAAGCGGAGACCTGCAGGAGATGGCGCAGTGGGCTTCCCAGCCCACAGAGGGAGAAAGCGGAGTGCCTTTGGGGAGAGACTGAGGATCAGAAAGAAGTCTATGCCTGACTCATGGATTTGGGACTTGCCAGCCTCCACAACTGCGTGAGCCATTTCCTTTATGTGGTTCGTGACTTCTGTGAGATGTTGCAGTGAATTAGGGAACCTAAAGACAGGAGGGAGAGTACTGAGGCAAGGGAGTAGTTGATGTTAGAGATGATAGAGTGATATAGCAACTTAAAAAGTTAGACATTTGGAACATCTTTAATCTCCACCTCATAGGAACCAGTTTTGTGCTGGTCCTAATAAAATAAATTATTTTTTTAAACGTGAAGGACTCACATAATGAAAACCATAAAACAGTGCTGAAAGAGACTAAAGAAGACTTACATAAATGGAAAGATGTTCTATGTTCATGGATTGGAAGACTTAATATTGTTAAGATGTCAATACTACCCAAAGTGATCTATAAATTCAATGCAATTCCGATCAAAATTCAAACAACCTTCTTTACAGAAATAGAAAAACCAATCCTCAAATTTATATGGAATGGCAAGACACCCCAAATAGCTAAAGAAATGTTAAAAGTGAAGAACAAATTAGAAGAACTCACACTCCCTGATTTTAAAACATGCTATATACAGCTACTGTAATCAAAACAGCCTCGTACTGGTATAACAATAGACGCATAGACCAATGGAATAGAATTGAGTGTCCAGAAATAAATCTGCAATTCTATGGTCACTTGATTCTTGACAAGGGTGCTAAGTCCATTTGGTGGGGAAAGAAAGAGTCTTTTCAATAAATGGTGCTGGGAAAATTGGATCTCCACATGCAGAAAAATGAAACAAGATCCATGATTCACACCATACACAAAAACAAATTCAAAATGGATTAATGACCTAAATGCGCAAACTAAGACCATAAAATTTCCTGAAGAAAATTCAGGGGCAACACTGTTAGGCCTAGCTTTCAGCAATGGATTGTCTAATATAACAACAAAAGCATAAACAGCAAAAGACAAAATAAATAAATGGGACCTCATAGGAATTAAAAACTTTTGTCCATCAAAAGACTTTACCAAAAAAGTGAAAAGACAAGCTACCAGCTGGGAGAATATCCTATGAAACCATATATCTGACCAAAATTGAAGAAATATATATAAAACTTTGACAACTTAACAACAAAAAGACAATCCAGTCATAAAATGGGCAAAGGACTTGAACAGACATTTCACCAAAGAAGACATTCAAATGGCCACCAAACACACGAAAAGATGCTCAGGGTCATTAGCCATCAGAGAGTGCAAATCAAAACCACAATGAGATACCATTTTACTCCCATTAGGATGGCTAAGAGAAAAAAACAAAAACAAAGAAAAAAGCAAAACAAAATAACAAACATGGACGAGGATGTGGGGTAATTGGAACCATTACCCATTGCTGGTGGGAATGCAAAGTGGTGCAGCTGCTGTGGAAAATAGTGTGGCAGTTCCTTAAAAAACTAAAAATAGACTTACCATATGACCCAGCAATTCCACTCCTAGGTATATACCCAAAAGACTTAAAAGCAGAGACTCAGAGACTTGTGCAGCAGTGTTCATTGCAGCAGTATTCACAACAGCCAAAACGTGAAAACAATCTAAATGCCTATCAACGGATGAATGGATAAACAAAATGTGGTACATACATAGAATGGAATTCTACTCAGCCAGTAGGAGAAATGAAGTCTTGATACATGCTATAAAATGGATGGAGCTGAAAGACGTTGTTGTTAGGTGCCCTCCAGTCGGTTCCGACTCATAGCGACCCTATGTGCAACAGAACGAAACACTGCCTGGTCCTGTGCCATCCTCACAATCATTATTATGCTTGAGCCCATTGTTGCAGTCACTGTCAATCCGTCTTGTTGAGGATCTTCCTCTTTTTTGCTGACCCTCTACCAAGCATGCTGTTCTTCTCCAGGGACTGATCCATCCTGATAGTATGTCCAAAGTATGTGAAATGTAGTCTTGCCATCCTTGCTTCTAAGCATGCTGCTTGTACTTCTTCCAACACAGATTTGTTGGTTCTTTTGGCAGTCCATGGTATATTCAATATTCTTCGCCATCACCACAATTCAAAGGTGTCAGTTCTTCTTAGGTCTTCCTTATTTACTGTCCAGCTTTCCCATGCATATGATGCGATTTGAAAACACCATGGCTTGGGTCAGGTGCACCTTAATCTTCAAGGTGACATCTTTGCTTTTCAACACTTTAAAGAGGTCTTTTGCAGCAGATTTGCCCAATGCAATGCATCTTTTGCTTTCTTGACTGCTGCTTCCATGGGCCTTGATCGTGGAGCCAAGTAAAATGAAATTCTTGACAACTTCAATCTTTTCTCCGTTTATCATGATGTTGCTTATTGGTCCAGGTGTGAGGATTTTTGTTTTCTTTATACTGAGGTGTAATCCATACTGAAGGCTGTGGTCTTTGATCTTCATCAGTAAGTGCTTCAAGTCCTCTTTATTTTCAGCAAGCAAAGTTGTATCATCAGCATAACGAAGGTTGTTAACGCATTTTCCTCCAATCTTGATGCTGTGTTCTTCTTCTCGGATTATTCGCTCAGCATACAGATTGAATAGGTATGGTGAAAGGATACAACCCTGGAACACACCTTTCTTGACTTTAAACCACGCAATATCCCCTTGTTCTGTTAGAAGGACTGCCTCTTGATCTGTATACAGGTTCCTCATGAGCACAATTAAGTGTTCTGGAATTCCCATTCTTCGAAATGTTATGATCCACACAGTCGAATGCCTTTGCATAGTCAATAAAACACAGGTAAGCATCTTTCTGGTATTCTCTGCTTTCAGCCAGGATCTATCTGACATCAGCAATGATATCCCTGGTTCCACGACGTCTTCTGAATCCAGCTTGAATTTCTGGCAGCTCCCTGTCAATATACTGCTGCAACCGCTTTTGTATGATCTTCAGCAAAATTTTACTTGTGTGCAATATTAATGATATTGTTCAATAATTTCTGCATTCAGTTGGATCATGTTTCTTGGGAATAGGCATAAATATGGATCTCTTCCAGTCGGTTGACCAGGTAGCTGTCTTCCAGATTTCTTGGCATAGATGAGTGAGCACTTCAGCGCTGCATCTATTTGTTGAAACATCTAATTGGTATTCCGTCAGTTCCTGAAGCCTTGTTTTTTGCCAGTGCCTTCAGTGCAACTGGGACTTCTTCCTTCAGTACCATCAGTTCCTGATCATATACTACCTCTAGAAATAGTTGAACATCAACCAATTATTTTTGGTATAATGACTGTGTATTCGTTCCATCTTCTTTTGATTTTTAATATTTTCCCCATAAAATTCTTCACTATTGCAACTCAAGGCTTGAATTTTTTCTTCTGTTCTTTCAGCTTGAGAAATGCCGAGCATGTTTTTCCTTTTAGGTTTTCTATCTCCAGCTCTTTGCACATATCATTATAATATTTCATCTTCTTGAGCCACCCTTTAAATCTTCTGTTCGGTTTTTTTTACTTCATTATTTCTACCTTTTGTTTTAGCTACTCAACGTTCAAGAGCAAGTTTCAGAGTCTCTTCTGACATTCATTTGGGTCTCTTCTTTCTTTCCTGTCTTTTTAATGATCTCTTGCTTTCTTCATTTATGATGTCCTTGATGCCATTCCACAACTCGTCTGATCTTCTGTCATTAATGTTCAACATGTCAAATCTATTCTTGAGATGGTCTCTAAATTCAGGTAGGATATACTGAAGGTCGTACTTTGATTCTCATGGACTTGTTCTAATTTTCTTCCGTTTCAACTTGAACTTGCATATGAGCAATTGGGTTCTGACTGATGGTATTGAGCTTTTGCATGGTCTCTTTCCACAGATGTAGTCGATTCATTCCAGTGTGTTCCATCTGGCGAGGTCCATGTGTATAGTTGCCATTTATGTTGGTGAAAAAAGGTATTTGCAATGAAGAAGTCATTGGTCTTGCAAAATTCTATCATGCGATCTCTGGCATCATTTCTATCACCTAGGTCATATTTTCCAACTACTTTTTCTTCTTCTTTGTTTCCAGCTCTCGCATTCCAATCACCAGTAATTATCGATGCATCCTGATTTCACATTCCATCAATTTCAGATTGCAGAAGTTGGTAAAAATCTTCAATTTCTTCATCTTTGGCTTTAGTGGTTGGTGTGTAAATTTGAAAATTGTCGTATTAGCTGGTCTTCCCTGTAGGTGTATGGATATTATCCTATCACTGACAGCATTGTACTTCAGGATAAATCTTGAAACGTTCCTTTTGACAATGAATGCAATGCCATTCCTCTTCAAGTTGTCATTACCTGCATAGTAGACCATATGATTGTCTGATTCAAAATGGCCAGTACCAGTCCATTTCAGCTCCCTCACTGTCTTAGTCATCTAGTGCTGCTACAACAGAAACACCACAAGTGGATGGTTTTAATGAAGAGAAGATTATTTCCTCACAGTTAAAGTAGGCTAAAAGTCCAAATTCAGGGCATCAGCTCCAGGGGAAGGCCTTTTCTCTCTGTCAGCCTTCTCATCAGTGTTCCCCCAGACTAGGAGCTTCTCGGTGCAGGGACCTCTGTCCAAAGGACACGCTCTGCTCCTGGCACTGCTATCTCAATGGTATGAGGTCCCCGGGTCTCACTGCTCACTTCTGTCTTTTATATTTCAAGAGATTGCCTCAGGACACAATCCAGTCTTGTAGATCAGGTCCTGCCTTACTAACACAACTGCCACCCATCGTCCCTCATTAACATCATAGAGGCAGGTTTACAACATACAGGAAAATCACACAGTACCAGGAATCATGGCCTAGCCAAACTGATACACACAGTTTTTGGGGGACATATTTCAAACCATGACACTCACTAATGCCTAGGATATTGATGTTAATCTGTTCCATTTCATTTTTTGACAATTTCCAGTTTTCCTAGATTCATACTTCGTGCATTCCGCGTTCTGATTACTAATGGGTGTTTGCAGCTGTTTCTTCTCATTTTGAGTCATGCCACATCAGCAAACGAAGGTCCTGAAAGCTTGACTTCATCCACATCATTAAGGTCAACTCTACTTTGAGGAGGCAGCTCTTCCTCAGTCGTCTTTTGAGTGCCTTCCAACCTGAGGGGCTCATCTTCCGGCGCTGTACATGGAAGACATTATGCTGAGTGAAATAAGTCAGTCACAAAAGAACAAATATTGTATGACCTCACTTATATAAAAAGGCAAGAAAAGGCAGATGGATAGATAACAAAGTTTATTAGTGGTTACCAGGGGCAAGAGGGAGAGGGAAAGGGGAGTTAACAGTGATGGAAATACTGCATTGATTAAGGGTAGGGTTACACAGACGGTTATTGTAATTGCTGTCAATAAGTTGTACACATTTTAAAAGCTGAATTGGCAAAAGTTGTATGATAGGTATATTTACAACAATGACAAAAAAAGAGTAGCTTGCTGAGGCTGCTTATGTACAACCAAAACCTAACGGGATTTAATTTCTTGGTTTGGAGGTTTAGGGTCATGGTTTCATGGGACATCTCAGCTAATTGGCCTAATAACATGTTTAGTGCCTCTGTTCTACCTTCTAGTTCTTTGCATAGTGCCTGAGGTCTTAAAAGCTTGCAAGTGGGCATCCAAGGCACAATTGGTCTCTATCTGCCTGGAACAACAGAGGAAGAAGGAGAGTCAGAAATAGGAGGAAGGTATGGAATGTGTGGTTAATTGCCTCTATGAATAACTGCTTTGCCCTGAGACTAGAAGAACTGGATGGTGCCCGGTTACCATCACTGAGCATTTTGATCAAAGATTCCATAGAAGAATCTTGATCAAACGGAGGAAAATGAAGAACAAAATTTCAAATTCTTACTAGACTTCTTGGTGCCATGAAGTTTGGATGAATCTCTGAAACTATTGCCCTAAGATAATCTTTAAACCTTAAAGCAAAAATATCCCCTGAAGTCTTCTTAAAACCAAACAATAGTTTGGCTTAATGAGTAAAAAATGTCTGCCTTGAGCATTATGCTCTTTTAAGAATAATCTATATGGATAAAATTGACAATAGCAACTCAAAAGATTAGACAGGAAACTTAAGGGCCAGTGAGTTTATGTTAATGGGGGAAGAACAACTCAGAAAAGGAGGATGAAAATGGTTATACAACCTGAAGAAAGTAAGCAATGTCACTAAATGGTACATGTAGAAACTGTTGAATTGGTATGTTTTGCTATGTGTATTATCAATAACAACAACAAAATAAATAAAATTACATTAAAAAAAAAGAAAAAGAAAGAATCCTTGGTTCTTGCCCATAAACAAAAGAGTTTACTGTTCAGTTAGGGAATCAAGACCAGTATACTTGAAACAACTGCCACCTTGAAATTTCTGATTCTATAAAGTGGAGAACAATCTTTAAAAAACTGCAGAGGACTGACAATAACATTAACAGACGTTCATAGAAGAGGAAGGTCTCCTGGAATAGCTGGGAAATGCTTCATTTCAGATGTTTTTGCCCCAGTGTGTCTGTTTGGTTCTGTGGGAGGTGTACTTTGCCAGGCTCCTCGAAGCCCTCTGCATTAGGCCCTGCCCCTTTGGAGCAGCAGCCCTTTCTTGTCAGGGGCTGTTCAGGGTGTGCTTCTCTCAGCTGTATGCTGTTTCAGTGAGGTATGGTCCGTCCAGTCACTGTTCTCATGCTGTCACTCCTGTATTATCTCAGGCTTGTTTGGAGCCTAGGATCATGAACATGATTTAAGGAACTGAAGGCTGATTCTCCCTTTGCTGTTTCTCAGGATGCTATCACTTTTTCCTTCAATAATTTTAACAGGTCCACATTCCCTCAATTCCACAGCCAGGTTCCTGAGACTCTTGTGACTGACTAAGTTTTCAGGCAGGCCAGGGCGTAGTGGCCTCATGAAGGCAACCAATGGAAACTTCCCTGAGCTCTCTGCAGACTCCAACCAGATCAATGCTGCTGACTTGGAAACTGCTCTTCGTCCCAAGCTGATGTTCCTTTCAAGAATGCCCCTCACACTCCTCTGCTGCCTTGATGGTCAGTGCTTACAGCCAGGCCTGGGATGCATTCTGGCAGGTGCTCCCTGCTATCAGAAACAGAGGCAGCCTTGTGTATGAAAAGAGAATTAGCTTTAAAGCAGGATAGACCTAGGTCTGAACCTCAGCAACACATACATCATACATCATAAAAGCTTGCTGAGAATGTTTCTTCATCTGTAAAAATCAAGATAGTGCCTCTATGTCACAGAGTTGTTTTCCAGATTAAATGAATTTACGTATGCAAAAGATCCTAACATAGAGTCTGTTGTTAGTCGCTTAATGAAAAACCCTACTGCCTCTCAATCCTTACCCAGGACCAGTGATCCTCTCAACAGGGGGCAATTTTGACCTCCCCCCTCCCAAGGACATTTAGCAATGTCTAGAGATGCTTTGGAGTCTTGATGGTGCAGTGGTTAAGAGCTACAGCTTCCAACCAGAAGACCAGCACTTTGAATCCACCAGCCGCTCCTTGGAAACTCTGTGGGGCAGTTCTGCTCTGTCCTATAGGGTCGCTATGAGTTGGAATCAACCCAATGGCAAAGAGTTTTTCTTTTTTTGGTGGAGACACTTTAGGTGCAACTGGCATCTAACAGCCAAAAATGCTGTTAAACATCCTACAGTGCACAGGACAGCATTCACAACAAGGAATTATCTGGCACCAATGTCAATAGTGCTAAGGTTGAAAATCCTGCTCCAGACTTCCCTGAAGCTGCCAGTTGCTACTGATACTGCCTTGGCTAATTGTGTCCAATGGGTGCCCTGATCCTGGGTCACTCAAGTGTCTGCTGTGGTTTCCCAAAATCACTTCAGGAGCCACATTGTCACACTAACTTCCCATAGATTGCCAGTGTACAACTCCCTACTGCCATTTTTTGGCCTCTTTTGGAGTGTTAGAGCTAACAAAAACACTAATTCCAGTGCTCGGGCCTCTGGAGCCATATTAAGCACATGAGACCGTATATATATATATATATATACATAAATTGTTGTAGATGACACAAGGTTTGCCAGTTCAACATCTTTCACTTACATTAATCATTGTCTGCAGTCATCACCAATATCCATTGACAAATTTTCCATCACCATAAATAGAAACTCAGTGTTTCCTAAACAATGAGTCCCCCTTTCCCCCTCCCGCCAATTGTAACCAATATTAAACTTCGATCTCTATACGTTTGCCCATTCCAGGTATTACGTATAAGTGAGATCATACAATATTTGTCTTTTTGTAATTGACTTAGTTCACTCAACATATTTTCTGTAAACCTAAAACTTTTAAAATAAAAACTTTTAAAAAATAAATAATTAAAATTAAATCATGAAAAAAAAATTTCATCTATTCAACCTCTCCCTTCCCCAAGCCTCTGCCAACCACTGATCTATTTTTAGTCTCCATAGTTTTGTTTTTTCCAGAATGTCATATGGTTGGAATCATATAGTACGTAGCCTTTTCAAACCAACTTCTTTTACTTAACGATATACATTTGAAATTCATCCATGAATTGATAGTTCATTTCTTTTTATTGCTGAATATTAGTCCATTGTATGGTTATGCCATGATTTGTCTATCCATTCACCAGACCTAAATTCTTACAGCGCTGCATATCAGCTTTACCAGTTGTCATCAAGTCAGCTCCGATTTATGGCGACTCCACGTGTGTCAGAGTAGAACTGTTCTCCATAGGGTTTTCAGTGGTAGATTTTTCGAAAGTAGCTCACCTGGCCTTTCTTCAGAGACGCCTCTAGGTGGACTTAAACCTCCAGCCTTTCAGTTAGCAGCCAAGTGTGTTAACCATTTGCACCGCTATAGATAGCTCTGTAGTCCCATGAGATAAGCATTGCCGTGCTGCTTTTCCTATTAGGAAATCAAGCCAGGCTTCTCTCCAAACTGGGCAAGGGGAGACCTGTGCAGCACTGTGCTGGGAGCTCTCCCCTCTCTGTGGCAGAGCCAGCACTTGTCCTCAGACCCCAGCCGGGATCAAAGCGGGCAGGCACTTTGCCTCCCTTCATTAGTATCATCACGATGGGTGTCTTCTCTCAGGTGAGGATACAGTCTGAAACTAAGGGTTCAGACAGACAGCACCCTTGGGGGCGGGATGTCACCTCTCTCCACACCTTTAGTCCCGCTGTAACCCTGTCTCAAACGATTTTGCTTCATCCAGCCTGGTATATATTACTCCTCCACCCCCAAACTGACAGGAGAAGACAACTAGACACAATGAACCTCCTGATGTGAGGTACACAGGTCACAAATGAAGTACATAGATCACGGAAGTACACAGTGTTCTTGTCAAATGTATTTAACCTGAATTTAAATAAGCCTTTAAGACTAATTTCCAGTTTACAAGAAATACCAGAGGAACAAGTTAAACAGGCCTATAAAGAAATGATCATACAAACCCAGAACATGGATTATTCTACAAGACAAATAACTTGGTCTTTTCTAAGCAATATTCTATATTAAAAGAAACCTAATAGAAATAACAACCGAATGCAACGCATGGCTCATGATACTCACTGCTGTCGAGTCAGTTCTGACTCATAGCGACCCCATAGCGTTTCCAAGGCTGTAAATCTCCACAGGAGAAGACTGCCACTTCTTTTTCCCGTGGAGCCACTGGTGGTGTTGTACCCCCAAACTTTCAGTTAGCAGTTGATCACTTTAACCACTGCACCACCAGAGCTCCTGATAGGAACTCTGATAGGATTCTCATTTGAATAAACCAGTTATAAAAGACATTTTGGGGATAATAGAGGAAATCTGAATATGGACTGCGCATTCTATGCTACCAGAGAATTATTGTTAAACATTTTTAGATGTAATAATGAAATTATGGCTGTGTAGGGGAACATCCTTGATTTTTGGAAATGCTTGAAATATCATGATGCTTGTAATTGTTTTTAAATGGTTCAGAAAAAAACGTATATGGAGATAATGCAAATACAGCAAAATGCTAATGATTATTGAATTGAATTTAGGTGGTGGATATATTGGTGTTCATTGTACTATTCTTTCTACTTTTCTACTACTTTGAATGTTTTCATAATGAAAAGTAAAAGAAAAATCTATTAAAAAATACCAGAGTGTACAGATAAGGTCTAGATTTCCTTACACTTATTTCCAAATTACCGTATTGTCTAGGCAATCATGTGCTAAAGACAGATTTCCTGTTCTGGAGCAGATCTTGTAAACAGTGAACTTGAAAAGGGCTTTAAAGATGTGGTAAGGAGAAAACAAGCAAGCACTTCGAACTTCCAAATCAATTGTAATTAGTTTAAACCCTCTAATATGCACAAATGCAGTAGAATTACAATCTGCTCAACAAGGAGCAGTTCTAATACGGTGACAGCAGAACAGCAGGAATTAAATTATCATGAGGAGTGCGCTATTTAAGTGGCAGTACCCGCTGAAGTCCTCTTTGTGACTTTCCAATACTCTTCCTCCCGCTTGGAATGCCCTACTTCCTGTTTCTTACAATGGACAATTGTCATACTTTTTTTTTTAATTCTTCCCATACAAAAATTCATACATACATTGTTATGTGACTCTAATTGCTCTCCACATACTGTGACAGCACACTCCTCCTTTCCACCCCTGATTCCCCATGTCCATTCAACCAGCTCTTAACCCTCTCTGCCTTCCCATTTCACCTCTGGACAGAAGCTGCCCATTTAGTCTCTTGTATCTACTTGAGCTAAGAGGTACAATCCATACGAGTGTCACTTTATGTTTCACAGTCCAGTCCAATCCCTGTCTGAAGAGTTGGCCTCGGAAATTGTTTTAGTTCTGGGCTGATAGAGAATCAAGGGGCCATGCTTTCCGGGGTTCCTCCAGTCTCAGTCAGACCATTAAGTCTGGTCTTCTTACTAGAATTTGAGTTCTGCACCCCACCTTTCTCCTGCTCCATCAGGGACTGTCTGTTGTGTTCCCTGTCAGGGCGGTCATTGGTGGTAGCCGGGCACCATGTAGTTCTTCTGGTCTCAGGCTGATGAAGTCTCTGGTTTATGTGGCCCTTTCTGTCTCTTGGGCTACTACTTTCCTTGTGTCTTTGGTGTTCTTCATCCTCCTTTACTCCAGGTGGTTGGGACCAATTGATACATCTTAGATGGCCGCTTGCAAGCTTTTAAGACCCCAGATGCCACTCACCGACGTATGATGCAGAACATTTTCTTAATAAGCTTTGTTATGCCAATTGACCTAGATATCCCCTGAAAGCATGGTCTCCAGACCCCTACCCTTTACTACTCTGTCCCTCAAAGTGTTTGATTATATTCAGGAAACTTCTTGGCTTTGGTTTAGTCCAGCTGTGCTGACTTCTCCTGCAGTGTGTGCTGTCCTTCCTTTCACCTAAGATAATTCTTATCTACTACCTAGTTAGTAAATAACCCTCACACTCCCTCGCCACCCTCGTAACCATCAAAGAATGTTTTCTTCTGTGTTTAAACCTTTTCTTGAGTTCTTATAATATTGGGCTTATACAATATTTGTCCTTCTGTGACTGACTAAATTCACTCAGCATAACGACCTCCAGCTTCCTCCATGTTACATTTCACGGCTTCATCGTTGTTCTTTATCATTGCGTAGTATTCCATTGTGTGGATATACCATAATTTGTTTGTCCATTCATCCTTTGATGGGCACCTAGGTTATTTCCATCTTTTTGCTATTGTCAACAGTGCTGCAATGAACATGGGTATGCATATATCTATTCGTGTGATGGCTCTTATTTCTCTAGGATATATTCCAAGGAGTGGGATAGCTGGATTGTATGGTACTTCTATTTCTAGCTTTTTAAGGAAGCACCAAATCGATTTCTAAAGTGGTTGTACCATTTGACATTCCCACCAACAGTGTATAAGTGTTCCAGTCACTCCACAACCTCTCTGGCATTTATTATTTTGTGTTTTTTGGATTAATGCTAGCCTTGTTGGGATGAGATGATATCTCATTGTAGTTTTGATCTGCATTTCTCTAATGGCTAATGATCATGAGCATTTCTTCATGTGTCTGTTAGCTGCCTGAATATCTTCTTTGGTGAAGTGCCTGTTCATTTCCTTTGCCCATTTTTTAATTGGGTTGTTTGTCTTTTTGTTGTTGAGATTTTGCAGTATCTTGTAAATTTTAGAGATTAGAAGCTGACTAGATTTGTCATAGCCAAAAATTTTTTCCCTGTTTGTAAGTTGTCTTTTTACTCCTTTGGTGAAGTCTTTTGATGAGCATAAGTGTTTGATTTTTAGGAGCTCCCATTTATCTGGTCTCTCTTCTGGTGCTTGTGCATTGTTACTTATGGTTCGTATTGTGTTTATGCCATGTATTACGGCTCCTAGCATTGTCCCTATTTTTTCTTCCATGATCTTTACTGTTTTTCAATTTTATATTTAAGTCATTGATCCATTTTGAGTTAGTTTTTGTGCATGGTGTGAGGTATGGGTCTTGTTTCAGTTTTCTGCAGATGGATATCCAGTTATGCCAGCACCATTTGTTAAAGAGACTGTCTTTTCCCCAGCTAACAGACTTTGGGCCTTTGTCAAATATCAGCTGCTCGTAGGTGGATGAATTTATG
The DNA here is from genome assembly GCA_030035585.1 of Dugong dugon. NCBI lineage: Eukaryota > Metazoa > Chordata > Mammalia > Sirenia > Dugongidae > Dugong > Dugong dugon. Next base: position 100,349,147 of record CM057469.1, on the reverse strand, counting down.
TCTGGATTCTCAATTCTGTTCTGTTGGTCTATGTATCTGTTGTTGTACCAGTACCAGGCTGTTTTGACTACTGTGGCGGTATAATAGGTTCTAAAATCAGGTAGTGTGAGGCCTCCCACTTTTTCTTCTTGAGTAATACTTTACTTATTCAGGGCCTCTTCCCTTTCCATATGAAGCTTGTGATTTGTTTCTCCATCTCATTAAAAAGTGCCGGTGGAATCTGGATTGGGATTGCATTGTATCTGTAGATCGCTTTGGGTAGAATTGCAATTGTCATATCTTTTGACAGCTCAATATCTTAACCCCTTTCTTATGTTTGGGAAAATCTCCAATCTGTAAGTCTAGGTAAGGAGCTCTGGTGGCACAACAGGTTAAATGCTTGGTTGCTAACTGAAAGGTTGGCAGTTCAAACCCACCCAGTAGTTCTGCGGGAGAAAGACCTGGGGATCAGCTTCCATAAAGATTACAGCCAAGAAAACTCTACGGGCAGTTCTACTGTGTCACATGGGGTCACTATGAGTTGGAATTGACTCGATGGCACCCACAGCATGAGTCTAAGTGGGAGGCAAAGCCTTTCTCCCATTATAAAAATTGAAAATGCCAGTGTGGGAAATAAATATAGCTGCATTTCTTTTTTATTTTTATTTTTTGCCATTCCTTGCATTGGGAGATGGAGTTCATCTCCTCTCTTCTTCAGTGTATGCTGGTCTGTGACTTGATTCGACCAATAGAATGAAGTGCTCTGTAACTTCCAAAGCTGGGCATTAAGAAACCTGCAGCTTCTGCTTTTGCTGCTGAAATGCTCTGTGGTTGTTCAGGTTGTGTGTCAACTTCATTGGGCCATGAATCTCAGCAGTTTGGCAGTTATGATGTAGTTTGGCAGTTGTATGATGATGTGATCACTTCCACAATGAGATTGGATATAATGTGATCACCCATGATGAGATCTGCTGTGAGTAGCCAATCAACTGAAAAGGAGTTTCCTTGGGGTTATGGCCTGCATCCAATATAGGTCGACTCTCTGGCAAGGCTCATGGGCTTTTGCTTGCTCTGGATCCTGCAGTTGGCTCCTGTTCTTCTGACCTCCGGTTCTTGGGACTTGAGCTAGCAGCTTATCTGCGGTCTTGCCTGTGGATCTTGGGATTTGTCAATCTTTGCAGCCTGTGAGCAAGAACCCTGCTGTCTGACCTGCCAATCTTGGGTTTGCCAGCCCCTGTGGCTATATAAATAAGCAGAAGCCTCTATCCTGACCCATGGACTTGGAATGCCCCAGCCTCTACAATTGCATGAGCCATATCCTTGATATAAATCTCTCTATATAGATATACCTTTTACTGGTTTTGCTTCTCTAGAGAACCCAGCCTAAGACATGCTCCCACTTGGAAGAGAGATTTCACGTAAATTGTACAGCTTCTCTGAGAGCACCATGCTGTGGGAAGCCCAATCTATGTGAAGAGGCACTGTAGAGGAGAACTGAAGTGCTCTGGTCTAGAGCCCCAGTTGAGCTCCCAGCTAACAGCCAGCCATGTGAACTTGCCATCTTGAACATTCCAGCCCAGATGAGCCTTCAGATGATTTTAGACTCAGCAGACACCACATAGAGCAAAAGAACTGCCCAGTCAGCCTACAGAACCTGAGATATAATAAGTGGCTGATGATGTTTGAAGCCACTAAGTTTGGGGGTGTTTTGCTATGCAGCAATAGATAACCAAAACGGGAAGGTGCTTACTTTCCTAGCTCCCCTTGCAGCTAGGCAAGGCATGTGCCTAGGTTGTGTTGATCAGATGCCTCTACCTAAGACTTTGAATTAGAAACTAATGACACATAGAAGCCAGAACCAAAGAGAACCCTTTCTGATGACAGTGATGGTGGTACTTCAGTGACACTAAGTTTCTGAGGCAGCAAGGGTATGCTGGCACTTAACGTCCAGGGTCAGTGGTACTTGCAATACCAGCTTCGGCAGCATCCTCACCGGACCAGTTCTCTGGCATGATTTTGGGAGATGTTTCTGGCTGTGTGGATGCTAAACCTGGCTGTTGAGTCATGCAGAAAGTTCTGTGAGCTACCTAACATCATTTTAATACATTTATTTTCTGCATAATTAGCCAAAGGTAATTTCTGTTGCTTGTGACTAAGAACTCTGACAGAAACGCTTCTTAAATTAGTGTTATGAAATGAATTGTGTACCCAAAAAATATGTGTTGTAAATCTTAACCCCTGTACTTGTGGAGGAGCCCTGGTGGCACAATGGTTAAGTGCTCAGCTATAAACTGAAAGGTCAACCATTCGAATCCACCAGTGGCTCCATGGAAGAAAAAACCTGGCAATTTGCTCCTGTAAAGATTGTTGTTGTTGTTGTTGAGTTAATTCTAACCCATAGTCAGACATATGACAGAGTAGAACTGCCCCCTAGGGTTTTCTAAACTGTAATCTTTACAGGAGCAGATTGCCAGGTGTTTTCTCCTGCTGAGCAGACGGTGGGTTTGAACTGCCAACCTTTCAGTTAGCAGCTGAGTGCTTAAACACTGTGCCACCACGGCTCCTTCCATAAAGACTAAACCCAAAACCAAACCTGTTGTCATTGAGTCAATTCTGACTTATAGTGACCCTAACAGCTGAGGAAACCCTATGGGAGTAGTTTCACTCTGTGATATGGGGTCACTATGAGTCAGAACCAACTCAATGGCACAAAAAAACAACAACAAAATACCTGTGGATGTAATCCCATTTGGGAATAGAGTTTTCTTTGTTATGTTAATGAGGCCCTATTAGTGTAGGTTGTGTTTGAAACCAATCACTTTTGAGATATAAAAGCAGCAGATTAGGCACACCAAAAAAAACAAAAAAAAAAACAAAAAAAAAAACCAAAACCCATTGCTGTGGAGTTAATTCTGACTCATAGTGAGCCTACAGGATAAAGTAGAGCTGCCCAATAGGGTTTCCAAGGAGCAGCCGGTGAATTCCAGCTGCCAAACTTTTGGTTAGCAGCCTGAGCTCTTAACCACTGCACCACCAGGGCTCCAGATTAGGCATAGAGAGAAGCAAATACAGATGGGGAAAGATAGATGGCACACCACATGAAGATCGTCAAGGAACCCAGGAACAGAAGCTGGAAAAAGACAAGTACCTTCCTCCAGAGCCCACAGAGAGAAAAGGCTTTCCCTGGAGCTGATGTCCTAAGTTGGGACTTCTAACCTCCTAAACTATGAGAAAATAAATTTCTGTTCACGAAAGCCACCCACTTGTGGTATTTCTGTTACAGCAGCACTAAGAAACTTAGACAACTAGCCACCTCTTATTTTTTCCTTAAGACAAAATTCAAAGCTCATGAGTTACTGCTGCTGAAAACCTTCACTGACACTCCCTTCCCACTGTCCACTCCCAAAGTTGTTACTCCTCTTCTTAGCCCCTGCAGCATCTTGTGTGTCTGTAACATTGCTCTTATCGTAGTTCGCTGTTACTTCTCATTTCCTAAACTGTCTACCCCACTAAACTGATAACTTCTAAAGGAAAAAAATTACATTTTTTCATCTCTGTATCTGTAGTATAACCCGTTGATGTTGAGTCAACTCCAACTTGCAGTGACCCTGTAGGACAGAGTAGAACTGCCCCATAGGTTTCCAAGGCTGTAAAGCTCTTTTTTAAAACAATTTTTGCAAATCATTTTTATGAGTATTTATTCCTCGAGAGACAAAGAGCAAGGCTGAGGTGATGATGTAAGGAGTTAATATATCATATATGTATATATATATATTTTATTGTACTTTAGATGAAGATTTACAGAGCAAACTAGTGTCTCATTAAACAATTAATACACGTATGGTTTTGTGACATTATTGCTAACCCCATGACATGTCAACACTCTCTCCTTCTTGACATTGGGTTCCCCGTTGCCAGATTTCCTGTCCCTTCCTGCTGAGGCCGACTGCCTCTGGGCACCAGTATCAACCCCCAACTTGTAAGTAGAGTAGCATGAGCCACCTCCCCTTCTAACTGGTTTCTCCAGATGTTTTTTAGGCAATTGGCCAACTTCCTGCCCAAGATAAGAAAAACAAGAGGCTGGGATCACAGACCACAGAACCAGTTAGGACCCAGTCTGGCCTGCCTGACATGCGCAGAACCATTATCCCAGTCCTCTGTGTGACCCCAGATCTTTTCTCCCTCTGTATGGAACCAAACATTAGTGGCCCAAGACTGAGGGAAGACTTTCAGAAGTGAAAGGTACAAGCCTAAGATCCAGTTTGAGAGGACCCCCCCCCCCCACCCCCCATTTTGGACAGAGCAAGGGCAGACAGCAAAATTGCCCGGGGAACGTCTTTTTGAGCCAGACCAGACAACGATCTTGCTCCTTCCTGCCGGGACCCTTCCTCAGTATTTGCCCCTAATAAAAGCTGTTTCAGCTCTTGTTCAGGGAGCCATTTTGGTGACTCAAGTCCCGATGTGCTCCTTTGCTTGGGCCAACCAAATAAAGCTTCTTTCGCTTTCACCTGTTTTGTGTCTCTACAGCTGCCCTGAGCGAGACCTGAGGCCCCAGTAACACTGCCTTCTAGTCCTTGTCCCTGGGCTGGTGTGCCCATTTGGTCTCTTTTTGTTTTATGGGCCTGTCTGATCTTTGGCTGAAGGGTGAAGCTCAGGAGTGACTTCATTACTGAGCTATACCGGTGCCGGGGGGCCATACTCTCGGGGTTTCTCCAGTCTCTATCAGACCAGTAAGTCTGGTCTTTTTTTGAGTTAGAATTTTGTTCTCCATTTTTCTCCAGTTCTGTCCAGGATCCTCTATTGTGATCCCTGTCAGAGCAGTCAGTGGTGGTAGCTGGGTATCAGCTAGCTGTGCTGGACTCAGTCTGGTGGAGGCTGTGGTAGTTGTGGTCCATTAGTCTTTTGGACTAATTTTTCCCTTGTGTCTTTAGTTTTCTTCATTTTCCTTTGTTCCTGAAGGGATGAGACCAGTGGAGTATCTTAGATGGCTGCTAACAAGCTTTTATGACCCTAGATTTACTCACCAAGGTAGAATGTAGAACATTTTCTTTTTTTTTTTTGCATTGTATTTGTAGATTGCTTCAGGTAGTACTGACGTTTTCACAATGTTGAGTCTACCTATCGAGGAGCATGGTGTGTTTTTCCATTTATGTAGGTCTCTTTTGATTTCTTGTGGTAGTGGTTTGTAGTTTTCTTTGTATAGGTCTTTTACCTCCCTGGTTAGATTTATTCCTAAGTATTTTATTTTTTTTAGGGGCTATTATAAATGGTATTGTTTTCCTGATTTCCTTGTCATTGTTCTCTTTATTGCTGTATAGGAATCTAACTGATTTTTTAAAAATGGTTACTTTCTAATTTATTTATTTATATATATTTTATTGTACTTTAGATGAAGGTTTACAGAACAAACTAGCTTCTCAATAAACAGTTAATACATATATTATTTTATGACATTGGTTAACAACCCCATGACATGTCCGTACTCTCCTTTCTGGACCTTGGGTTCCCTATTACCAGCGTTCCTGTCCCATCCTGCCTTTTAGTCCTTGCCCCTGGATTGGTGTGCCCCTTTAGTCTCATTTTGTCCTATGGGTCTGTCTAATCTTTGGATAAAAGGTAAACCTCCAGAGTGACTTCATTACTGAGCTAAAAGGGTATCTGGGGGCCATGCTCTTGAGGTTTCTTTATTTTCCCTTGATCCTGAAGGAGTGAGACCGGTAGAGTATCTTGGATGGCTCCTTACATGCTTTTAAGACCCCCGACACTACTCATCAAAGTAGAATGTAGAATATTTTCCTTATAAACTATGTTATGTCAATTGAGCTAGATGTTCCCTGAGACTATGGTCCCCATAGCCCTCAGCCCAGTAATTTGGTCCTTCAGGGAGTTTGGATGTGTCCATGGAGCTTCCATGATCTTACCCTAAACAAGTTGTGCTGGCTTCCCCAGTATTGTGTACTGTCTTATCCTTCACCAAAGTTACCACTTATCTATTGTCTAGTGTAGGACATTTTCTTTATAAACTATGTTATGCCAATTGAGCTAGATATTCCCCGAGACCATGGTCCCCAAGCCCTCAGCCCAGAAGCAGACTGCCACATCTTTCTCTCGTGGAGCACCTGGTGGGTTCAACCCAGCACTTGACCACTGCACCACCAGGGCTCCTCAGGGCCTAGTATAGTGCTCATCTAACACTTGTTGGATGAATGATCAATTGAATGAAGTTGACAGTATGAAATTTAGTATGCTCATCACAGCCCTAGACATAAAATAGGCATAATTTCAAAGCTGTTTTATTTATTTTTTACCGTTTATATTCTTGTCATAATAGAACACCTATAAGGTTCTGCTAACAATAAAATAGAGTAAATTTTAGAATACTGATTTTTTAAAATATCCTTGTAAATTCTTTGGATATTACTGATATCTATAATCTTAATGGATTCCTTCTTAACCTAGTAACTATTCCCATTTTATGTACTGCCGGGGAAATTTTCATTGTTATTCTGATGATTACGTTTATTCTTTTTGATGTAAAAATATTGAAAGTGTGGGTTTCAGAAGCCGATTGAGTGATATTCCCTGGAGCACTTTAACTATTTGGGAGGAAGAGTTGTGTAAAAGAAATCATTTTAGAAGTGAAGAGATGATAGACACACATTGTGGTGCTTCTAGCCTTACAATGTAGTGAAGTCATGGCAAACACATTCTTATCCTTTGAGAACAAGAAGTTAAAGGTGAGTAAAAATATTTGTATGCTAATAAAAAAACTAGCTACTGAATCAGGATTCACCCACTGTGTCAATTTCTCCAGACATGAGGCAACGGTAGCTATGTCAGTCAAGGTTCCACAGATGAAAGTGAAGGGTACTGAAAGTTAAGAACTTCTAAGCCAAAGGGCCATTTACTTTCTTTTGTCTATTAGCGTATCATTTACCCATTTAACAAACATTAACTACTATTGCAAGAAGGCAGTCATGGTTCAGTGGTAGACTTCTCACCTTTCATGCAGAAGGCCTGGGTTCGATTCCCAGCCAATGCATCTCAGGCACAGCCACCAGTTCACCACTTGTCTGTCAACGGAGGCTTGTGTGCTGTTATGATGCTGAACAGGTTTCAGAGGAGCTTCCAGACTAAGACAGACTAGGAAGAAAGGCCTGGAGATCTACATTCAAAAATCAGTCAATGAAAACCCTGTGGATCACAATGATTATGTAGGCAGTCTCCATGAGCCAGAGTCAGCTCAACAGCAGCTAACAACAACAACCAGCATATTTAGGCTTTGTCCTACCTGCTGTGAGACATAAAGATGAGTAAGACCCCCCGCCGTCCTCCAGGAGTGTGTAGCCTAGTATCAGGTACATGCAGAGGTTTTTATTATGTTTGTGCATTTTTCTATGTATTCTATAATTCAACAAAACAATTATTAAAAAAAATAGTAATCCCTACCTCATGGACCTATATGAGGTCTAGGTTTAGGTGAGGTGCTATAAATAAAGTGTCTAACACAGAATTGAATGGATTTAATGGTGTCCCCCAAAAAGATATGTTGAAGTCCTAACCTCCAGTACCTGTGAATGTGACCTTGTTGGGAATGAGGCCTTTGAAGATGTTATCAGTTAACATGAGGTCATACCAAAGTAGGAAGGGGCCTAAGCCAATCTGAGTAACTCCTTATAAAAGAGGAGAACAGACACAGAGAGACACACAGGAGGGAAGATGGCCATGTGAAGATGTGTCTACAAACTAAGAAATGCATGGGGTTACCAGAGCTGACAAGGACAGGGACAAGTCTTCCCCTAGAGCAGACGGATGCTCTGCCAACTCCCTGCATTCAGACTTACAGCCTCCATAACTGTGAGACAATGAATTTCTGTTCTTACAAGCCACCCAGTTTGTGGTATTTTGTTATGGTAGCCCTAAGCAATTAAGACAGATTGGGATTTATGTGCTAGTAAATGTTAGCTCTTGCCGATGTTGTTTTGGCTTTTCCATGAGTAATGTATCCCCTACCAAGTGGGAGATAGACCTGATGTCTTCCTGTTACATCAGCTGCATGAAATTTGAGATAGATAAGTCATGCTAAGAAGAGGATGGCATGGTTCTGAATACGTACTGTGGCCCATCTTAGATCTCCTGAGCACAGGTTCAAGTGCCCGTGAGGATCTGTGAAAAGAAATGGTCACTACTTATGTGAGTGAGGATACCACTCAAACAGCCTCCTTATTAGGGGTATTAATCCTGCTGTACATCCAAAATGTATGGCTCTGTTTGTAATGAACAGCTTAGGAGACAATCCAGATCCAGGTATATAGATTACAACCTAGAAGAACCTGATAGTTAGCTCTCACCAAAGCCTTGAAAGTAATGTCTTTGATAAGGAAAAGGATTTGTTCCTCATTAGTTGGTAATAAAAATAAATATTTCTTCAAATACTTTATAAAAGTAGAAAATTGATCATTCCGTAGAGTTATCAGAAGTAGCTGGATAGGGGTGGAGGGGATGGTGAGGGTTCTTGAGTTTCCTGTCTCCCCTTATATAAAGTTGGAAGTGTAATCCTTAATTTATCATGGTGCTTTTATCTTTTCATTGGTATTATGCACATGTTGTTGTCAGGTGCCGTCAAGTTGATTCCAACTCATAGCAACCCCATGTGACAGAGTAGAACTGCCCCATAGAGTTTTCTTGGTTGTGATCTTTCCAGTAGCAGATTTCCAGGTCTTTCTCCTGTGGAGCTGCTGAGAGGGTTCAAACCATCAACTTTTCAGTTAGCAGCTGAGCGCTTAACCTTTGCACCACCAGTTCTCCTTATTATGTACATACGACACACAAATGTTTATGAATGACTGAGCACGTATGTCTCGACAGCATCAGCAGTGTTAAGTCTGTGTCAACTTCCGCAGATTTGTGTCTATCCTGAACAACTGGAACACTGATCTTAGCAAGGGACCTGCTGAGAGAACCCAAGCTGTCCGTCTTTTGTAACGCCCAATCTAGAAAAGCGTAACTGAAGCTTGCTCTTGCCCAGTTCCGTCACAGAGCAGCAATCTAGCTCTGTCATCAAAAAGCTTCTGGAGTTTTGACCATGTAGAGAAACCACTCTCTGGTGGAATATTTCTCAAGACTTCGTTTGTTGACCCTGGTCTGTGGGTCACTTCTGGATATGCTGGTCACCTTGCCATCCGTTTGTTTTGTTGCCAGTCCAGCCTCCTCCAGATTCAATCTTGAAATGGCTCCCAAAGTGATCTATCTATATTGCAAATTTAATTGTGTCATTTATTACTGAAAATATTTCAAGCGTGCATAAATTTTCCCATGTGATTCCCTCTCTCTAGGGCATCTGTCATGGATTAAATTGGGTTCCCCCAAAATATGTGTATCAATTTGGCTAGGCCATGATTTCCAGTATGTGTGGTTGTCTACCATTTGTGACTCACATAATTTTCCCATGTATTGTAAATCCTACCTCTATGATGTTAATGAGGTGGGATGGGTGGCAGTTATGTTAATGAGGCAGGACTCAAATTACAAGATTGGATAGTGTCTTGAGCCAATCTCTTTTGAGATATAAAAGTGAGAAGCGAGCAAAGAGACAGAGGGACCTCATACTACCAAGAAAGAAGTACTGGGAGCATAGCGTGTTGTTTGGACCCAGGGTCCCTGTGCTGAGAAGCTCCTTGACTGGGGAAGATTGATGACAAGAACCTTCCTCCAGAGCTGACAGAGAAGAGAAAGCCTTCCGCTAGAGCTGATGCCCTTAATTTGCACTTGTAGCCTACTAGGAGGTGAGAGAATAAACTTCTCTTTATTAAAGCCATCCACTTGTGTTATTTCTGTTACAGCAGCACTAGATGACTAAGACAGCATCCTTCCCTTTTCTACCTGATTAATGACTGCAAGTCCTTTAAGACTTGCGCTGATATCACATCTTTGGAAAAGATGTTTAGACTCGCCATCTGAGAACGCCCTTTTCCTCTGCCCCAGAGCTCACTGGGAAACACTTATCATATGTCACAGTAGTAGTTAAGGTCCTTGAGAGCAAATAATGGCAAGACCAGGGAATATGAGTTATTGAAGTTAACAGGGTCAAAATTAACTACACATGCTGGTAAGGACGAAGAACATCCAGCTTACACCAGCACTGCTTAAATTTTAAGGTCACTTGGGGATCTTGTTAAAATGCAAAATCTGATTCAGCAGATCTGGGGTGTGGCCTAAGATTCTACATTTCTAAAAAGTGCCCGGGTGACGCTGAAAGTGTACCCTTTGAGTAGCAAGGGGTTATATACTATACAAAGGACATTCTCCTAGGTGCTGGCAATTCAAAGAAGTCTCAGATATACTCTCTCCTGACAAGAGGCCTGTGGTCTAGTTTGGGATATAGGATATGCACACAAACAAGGGCCAGATAATACCAGGAAAACCTACTTCTCTTTTTCAGGTGCAAAGGGTCATTACTACTGGCTTTACTGCCTCTCATCTTAGAGTAAGTTTAGGTGAACATACACTAAGCGATCAAACTGCACACATAGAGAGACATTCGACTCCACATGTATTCACAGAATAATGGAGAGATTAATTGCTTCAGAGTTCATTACAAGGAAGCTCAGTAAATATCTGTGCCAATAAGTACCTCCCATGAACCAACCATTCCAGCACCTGTGCACAAGGAGTAAGTGCAAGGACATCCATTGCAGCTCTGTTTGTTTAACAGCGAGATAGTGGAAATGATCTTACTGTTTACCTATAGCAGGATGGTTAAACAGATTGTGGTTATTCTTGCATAACATAAATGAACTAAATCAACATGGATAAATCTCAGAAACAAGGTTGACTGAAAAAGAAAGCAAATTATTAAAGGATATACATAGCATGAACTTGTCCATGTAAATTTAAGCATAAAACTATATGTGCTGTTTTACAACATAAAAACATGCATGGGAAATATCACATACCAACTGCAGGGAAATGGAGATCTCTGGGAAGTGTTAGGAGATTGGGTGTCTCTCTGGGAAGGGGGACCAGGGAAGGATTGGGAGAGGAGGCTTTAGTTTCATCTGTCACATTTTATTTCTAAAAATTAGAGAAATATCTGTAGCGTGTATGTCAAAATGTCAACATCTGCATAGTCTCAGAAGTTGGTAGAAGCCTGTGAAGAGGAAATCAGTAGCTCCACAACCAAAAATTTCACGTCACTCCTTCCAAAAGATAACTATCTCAATGTCCTATGGATCCTTGGTCTTCTGAACAAAAACAGTGACTTCCTTTGTTTTCAAATGTATATTACCAGTTTCTCCTTTCAAATAAATGTCTGAAGTTTGTTAATAGGTGCGTAGTAGGTTTGCTGCCCTCCATTAGTGCTATCCTACCTCTATCCTCTGGGCTGGGTATTTGCAAAAGATGGATGGTCCATGTCTTCCCAGCAGATGCCTTGACTGGATCAATGTTTCAGGTGTTTATAAGGCTCTCTCTCCCCTACGGTTTGCAAAGCATTACCTGGGGTGCCATGGGGACAGGGTTCAATCTTGGTTTGAGTTGTGTATAAAAGAGAACCTGAGAACTCGTAAAATCAGTGCACTAAGGAACTGGTGTTGGCGGTTCCCAGCCTCTGGCTGGTGAGTCCTGGCCCTCCTTTTTGCAATACAGTGCTTATAAATACCAAAGACTTGTTTTTGAATTCCAAGTCTGAGATCTTTTTTATTTCAAAAAAATCTATTTGTATTTTTATATTACATAATTAAAAATAAAATTTAAATCATAAAAATGCAAAAATTCATGGGAACAAGACAAGAGTATTCACTTTCACCACTGCTATTCAACATTGTACTGGAAGTTCTAGCCAGAGCAATTAGGGAGTACATAAATAAATAAAAAGCATCCAAAGAGGAAAAGAAGCAAACTATTGCTATTCACAAATGATATGATACTATATATAAGAAATCCAAAGATTCCACAAGAAAACTACTAGAGCTAATGAAAGCTGCAGGGCACAAGACTAACATACAAAAATCAGTCGTGTTTCTATACACTAGCAATGAACAATTTCAAATTAAGGAAACAAATCCATTTACAGTAGTCTCTAAAAGAATAAAACACTTAGGTATAAATTTAACCAAGGAGGCGAAAGACTTGTACAGTAAAAACTATAAAACATTGCTGAAAGAAATTAAAGGAGACCTAAATAAATTGACTCAAAGATCATGAAGACAGCACAAGACCAGGCAACGTTTTGTTCTGCTATACATAAGGTGGCCATAAGTTGGAGCTGACTTGACAGCAACTAACAACAACAACAAATAAATGGAAAGGCATTACATGTTCATGAACTGAAAGACTTAATATTGTTAAGATGTCAATACTAACCAAAGCAATGTATAGATTTAGTACAATCTCTATCAAAATTCCAACAGCCTTCTTTGAAAAAATTGAAAAGTCAATCCTGAATAGCCAAAGCAATCTTGAAAAAGAAGAACAAAGGAGGAGGACTCACACTTCCAAGCTTAAAAACATACTACAAAGCTAAAGTAATCAAAACAGTGTGGTACTGGTATAAAGAGAGACATATAGACCAATGGAATTGAATTGAAAGTCCATAAATAAACCCATATATCTATGGCCAATTGATTTCAACAAGTGACAAGTCTATTCAATGGGGAAAGAATAATCTCTTCAATAAACGGTACTGGAATAACTAATGTCCACATGCAAAAGAATGAAGTTGGACCCAAATATCACAACGTCATATAAAAATTAATTCAAAATGGATCAAGGATCTAAACATAAGAACTAAAACTATGAAACACTTAGAAGAAAACATAGGTTTAATGCTTTGGTACCTGGTTTTTGACAATAGAGTCTTAGATATGACACCAAAAACATGAACAACAAAAGAAAAAAAAAAGATAAATTGGACTTAATCAAAATAAAAATATTTTATGCATTAAAAGACATTATCCAGAAAGTGAAAAGACAACCTACAGAACAGGAGAAAATATTTGGAAATCATATATCTGATAAGGGTTTAATATCCAGTATATATAAAAGGCTGTTAAAACTCGAAAACAAAGACAAACAACCTGTCTTAGGCTGGGTTCTCTAGAGAAGCAAAACCAGTAAACCATATAAATATATATATATATATATAGAGAGAGATTTATATCAAGGAAACAGCTTACACGATTGGAGAGGCTAGAATGTCCCAAGTCTGTGGATTGGGGTAGAGGCCTCTCCCAATTCACACAGCTGCAGAAGCTGGCGAGCTCAAAATTGGCAGGTCGGAGAGCAGGGCTCCCACTCACAGGCTGTGAAGGTCAACGAATTCCAAGATTGGCAGGCAAGACTGCAGGGTTTCTCCTGATTCACATAGCTGCAGGGGCTGGTGAATCCAAGATCAGCAGGTCAGAAAGCGGGGCTCCGCTCACAGGCTGTGAAGATCGAAGGATCCTAAGTTCAGCAGATAAGCTGACAGCTCAAGTACCAAGAACCAGAGGTAAGACAATGGGAGGCAGCCGCAGGATCCAGTGAGAGCAAAAAGCCAGAACGTCTGCTTATATTCAGATGCAGCCACAGCCCCAAGGAAACTCCCTTTCATCTGATCGGCTACTCACAGCATATTCAATCATGGGAGTGATCACATATAAACACTCAGAATCATGGACCAGCCAAGTTGATGCACAATCTTAACCATCACAAAACCCAATCCAAAAAAATGGGCAAAGGACTTGAATAGACATTTCTTGAAAGAAGATATATAAATGGCCAATAAGTACATGGAGTTCCAGGATGGTGCAAAGGGTTAAAGTGCTTGGCTGCTGTCTTAGTTATCTAGTTTCCGTTTGGGATGTCGAGAAAGTTTTGGAAACAAATAGTGGTGATTATTGTACAACATAGTGAGTGTGATTAATGCCACTGGGTTGTACACTTGAGAATGATTAAAGTGGCATATCTTAAGTTGTGTGTATTTTACCACAATAAAAAATGAAACAATCCAGAAATATCTTTTGTGAAATTACATGTTATAATTGAAAACAGTACAGGAAAAGGGAAAGTGTCTCCACTCCAACTCCACTTTCCCAGTGATAATCAATGTTAGCACTTGATGTGTGTGTGTGTACATAGGCGTTTTTTGCTATATGAACACATACAAACTTAAAAAAATACAAGTAGGATAATACTATAAGTACAATTTCATGACCTGCTTTTCGTGTTGGAAATAGTTGGTACCTATTTCCATGTAAGTATGTAAAAACCCGTCGTAGCATCTTTAGGGGCAGTGCTGTGTTTCACTGAATGGAAATACCTAATTCATTTAACCAGTCTCTTGTTGAAGTATATTTATATTTCATTTTTAGATATTACAAATCACACTGTAACATCGCTACTCATGCATCTTTGAGGACTTGTCCTAATATTTTTTAAAATTGGAATTGCTAGATCAAATGGTGTGCACATTTTGGATGATCTATATCCCAAGTTCTTAAAATTAGGTGAAATAAAATTGCCTTATGAGTGTCAAACTATAAAACCAACAAGCTATGGGTCAAAGTAGAAATATATGAAGTTTTTTTTCAAAAGAGTCAGAGTAGCTCTTAATGTGATTGAGGATACAAACATGCCACAGAATATGTCACTTAGAAAGGCATTGGCCAGCAATGGATGCATGGAAAATGGAGAATATAAGAAACAAACTTAGTGTCTTTTCTGTGAGAGAGAAACCTTGGCTCATAACCATGTGTGGATTAAACTGTTCTTTTCTTGTAGTGGAGAAGGAAGCATCCAACTAGCACTTCAAAGTATCACAATGACACCTTCAGCGAACTCTTCCTATACACTGAGCTACCTTATGATGATAATTTGGTTTCTCAGAAAGAATTGTCCACAGACAAACCAAAATGGATCAACAACCTAAATCTAAGAGCTAAAACCATAAAAATCTTAGGATGTACTGACCAGGAAACACAACTATCTACTCCATCTGATAGTTATCCATCTTGTTATAAAGTAGTTGACATTCTAGTCAGTCTTTCAGAAGTGCAGCCAGCACAAGTCAGGTTATTGGAGCCTGTCCATCTCTAGGTGTTCATGGGAAGAGGAATAAGAATGCAGACTTCTCTTTGAAGAAGAAGAATACAAAACTAGGGCATCTCTCAAGTCCAGAGCAAATATTAAAAGTAGTTGTAACATTTTAGAAGCACACTCTTTAAAAATCAGAAATAAGACAAAAATGTCTGCTAGCACTGTTTTATTCTGCTTTGTATTGGAAGTCCTAGCCAGCATGATAAAATGAGAAATTTATATGTATATGGAACCCTGGTGGCACAGTGGTTAAGAGCTTGGCTGCTAACCAAAAGGTCAGCAGTTCGAATCCACCAATTACTCCTTGGAAACCCTATGGGGAAATTCTACTCTGTCCTATATGGTCGCTATGAGTCGGAATTGACTTGACAGCAATGGGTTTACACATATATATACAAATTTATATATATATACGTATATATCAGTTTATATGTGTATATGAAAGGGAACAAAAAGACATAGTCAAAGACAGTGTGAATGACAATATAGAAAATTCAAACTACTCTACAGACAAATTATTGGGTTTCAACATTTTGCTAAATGTAACATTAATATACAAAAATCTATTGCATTACTACACATAAGCAACAGTGAGGAAGGTGTAATTTAAATATACATATTATTCATATTAGCAACAAAAATTCAAATATTTGTTAGGAATAAATCCAACAAAAGATGGGCAAGATCCTATGGAAGAAAATCATAAATCCTTATTGAAATATATTAATGAAGACCTAAATATATGGAGAGGTATTCTGTGTTTATAGAAAGGAAAACTCAATATTATATCAATTTTCTGCTAATACATACACAAAATTCTTGAATTTCCAATAAAAATTCAGATAGATTTTTTTCATAAAATTTAACAAACTAATTCAAAAACTTATTTGGAAGAGCAAAGGGCCAAGAAAAAGTAAATTTTGAAGAATAATGTGGGGTGATGCCCCCTATTAGATACCAAACCTTTACAGAAAGCTATAATATTTAAGACAATATGTATTAGCTCTGGGATACCCAGGTGACCAAAACAACAGAACAGAGAGCCCAGAAACAGATGTGTGCAAATATGGAAACTTGCTATGTGACAGAGTTGTCATTGCAGATCATTGGAAAAAGAATGGAATAAATACTGCCTACAAAACTGGTTGTCTATATGGAAAAAAATAACATTAAAACCATACTTCACAATAGATGAAAAAATAAATTCCAGATAGATTAAAAACAAAACCTGAATATAAACAGCAAACTTTTTAAACTTTCAGGAAAAAAATACAGAAGAATATTTTTCTGACCTCATAATAAGGAAATATTTTTTAAATAAAATATAAAAAGCACAAGCCACAAATGAAAAGACTGATAAATTTGAATCCATTAACATTTAAAACTTAAAATCTCAGTAAATTATTGTTGTTAGGTGCCATCAAGTCGGTTCCAACTCATAGCGACCCTACGTACAACAGAACTTAACATTGCCTGGTCCTGTGCCATCCTCGCTGTCGTTGCTATGTCTGAGCCCATTGCCACTGTGTCAATAAATTAAGACAGCATATTTTAAAAGTGTAAAGATACACCAAAAACCAAGAGAAAATATTTGCAAGGCATATAACAAAGGATTAATATCCGAAAAATACAAAGAATTCTTACAAATAGGAGAAAAGTAAGCATCCAATGTACAGTGGACAACGGATATTTCATGGATAAGGATTGACATAAATCCAGCAGCCACAATATAAAGATTAATCAAATCCTCACTTTCCCACTTCTCAATCATCTCTGACACCCATGCAACACTCTTTCCCTTTCTCTCCCTGCTCCTCGCTACCCAAAGCTAGGGCAGAGCTCACAAGTCGAAAGGACACTGTCCTTCAGACTGCCAAATAGGCAGACACTAAGCGCAAACTGAGTCCACATGACACCCTTACTTCTGATCTGCTGATGGCAAATTTGGGGTTTTCTCACTACCCCTTCAGAATACCAGTCACAAGCTCAGGGGCCTCCGTTAAGCTCTCCCACTTTTACCTGTTGGCTCTCACTACTCCTTTGGGTTTGATACTTACTGGAACTCACAGAACTCACAGAAAGTGCTTTACTTACAGTTACAGATTTATTACAGCAAAAGGATACAAATCAGGATCATCATAAAGAAGAGACACATGGATGAGTTCTAGGAAGGTTCCCAGTGCGGAGCTTCCATATCCCAAAGAGGGTGCGTCACCTTCTCTCTGCCAAACAGGAAGCTCTTGGAGCCTCTGTGTTCAGAGCTTTTGGCTTCATTACATAGTCATGACTGAGGCCTCATTACATGTGCATAGTAGGTTAAATCATGCCTCCCAAAGTTTGTTGTTATGGGGCTAGCAGGTGGTATTTCTGGTCTGGCAGGCCCCTATTCATAAGCTCAAATCTTCAGATGTGGTCTGGGGGTTTTAAATAATAAAGCCACCTCAATTACTCAGAAAATCCAATGGTTATCTCTCAGGAACCAAGGATAAAGTTAAAAAAAAATTTTTTTTTTTTTGGTAAGGATTCATTACCACACAGATATTAACAGGTGATTCACAGAAAAAGAAGACCCAAAGGCCACTAAACATAAAAAAGGATTCCCAGTGCCCATCAACAGATGAATGGATAAACAAACTATGGTACATACACACAGTGGAGTACTACCCAATGAGAAAGAACAACAATGAATCTGTGAAGCATCTCATAACATGGATGAAACTGGAGGACATTATGCTGAGTGAAATAAGTCAATCACAAAAGGACAAATATTGTATGAGACCTCTATTGTAGAAACCCATGAAAAAGTTCACACACAAAATGTAACAATCTTTGCTGGTTACCAGGGATGGGAGGGGTGGGTGAGGGGGAATACTAAATAGGCAATAGATAACTGGTATCTTGGGTGAAGGGTGAGACAGTATACAATACAGGGGAAACTAGCACAACCTGTACAAGGAAAGGTCATGGAAGCCCCATAGACACATCCAAACTCCCTGAGGGACTGAGTTGCTGGGCAGAGGGCTGTGGGGACCATGGTCTCGGGGAACATCTAGCTCAATTGGCATGACACAGCTTATAAAGACAATGCTCTACATTCTACCTTGGTGAGTAGTGTCTGGGGTCTTAAAAGCCTGTGAGCGGCCATCTAAGATACTCCACTGGTCTAAGGGAGAATGAAGAGAACAGGATACAAGGAAAAGATTAGTCCCAAGGACTAATGGACCACAGCCACCAAGGCCTCCACCAGACTGAGTCCAGTGCAGCTAGATGGTGCCTGGCTACCACCACTGACTGCTCTGACCAGGATCACAACAGAGGGTTCTGGACAGAGCTGGAGAAGGATGTAGAGCATAATTCTAATTCACACACACACAAAAAAGACCAGATTTACTGGCCTAAAGGAGACTGGAGAAACCTTGAGAGTATGGCCCCCAGACACCCTTTTAGCTCAGTGGTGAAGTCACCTCCGAGGTTCACTGTTCAGCCTCTGAGTGGACAGCCCCGTAAAACCAAACGAGACTAACGAGGTACAGGAGTCCAGCGACAAGGGCCAGAATGCAGAAGGGGACAAGGAAGCTGGTGATAGGGAACCCAAGGTTGAGTAAGGATATTGCTGATGTGTTGTGAGATTGTTAACCATTGTCATAGGGCAACATCTGTAGTAACTGTTAAAATGAGAAACTGTTTTGTTCTGTAAGCCTTCATCTTAAGTGAGAATAACAGCACAATTGGAAGAGTGTAGTGAATGTCACTGAACTGTGCATGTAGAAATTTTTGAAACGGTGTATCTTTGGCTGTGTGTATTTTCACCAAAAAAAAAAAAAAAAGGTTGAGAATTTAGAGGGTTAATATGTTGTGGGGTTGTTAACCAATGTCATAAAACTTGTGTACTACTGTTTCATGAGAAACTATTTGTTCTGTAAGCCTTCACCTGAAGTACAATAAAATTTAAAAAAAAAAAAAAAAGGATTCCCAGCCTTGCTGGAATCAGGCAAATAAAAATCAAAAGCACAATAAGACTAATTTCAAGCCTATTAGTCTGACAAAAAACAATAACAACTGACAGAATCAAGTGTTTGTAAAAATGTGGAACAACAGAAATTCCTATTTTCCTGCTGGTGGGTACATCCATTCTAGAAAGCAATTTGCTAATACCAATAAAACAAATAGCACATTCCCCATGAGCCAGCTCCAATTCTATTGCTAAAAGTGTGTTATAGAGAAACCCTTGCAAGTGAGTGTAAAGAGGCAAGAACATGAATGTTAACTCCAACATTGTTTTAATAGAAAAAATTGGAACAACTTACTTGTCTGTCTAGGAGCATAGGTAAATAAATATGGCATAGTCATATAGTATGGAGCAGTTAAAATGAATCAGCTATGTAGAGCTACATGTAGAAACAGGGATTTATTTCATAAATGTAATACTGATTGAAAAAAAGCAACTTGCCAAAGGATATACACAATATGATACCATAAACACAATTTTCTGAAAACCTGCAATATTGTTTATCATTTAGGAATACTTATATATGTAATAAAAGCATGAAGACACACATGGAAATGATAAATATCAGATTCAGGGTAGCAATTTTCTTTGGCTATGGATCAAAGGGGAATGTAATCATAGAAATGCATACAGAGGGCTTCAATTGTACTTGTAAAGTTTTTATCTTTAGACTTGGTGACTGAACAGGTGTTCATTATATTATTCTCTATACCTCTTGCATGTCTGAAATCTTTCATTAAGAAAAGAAATGTAAGAAATTTTAATCTGGTGGGAGCACAGAATTAGAGATGGCAAATGGAAGCAGTAAGGGTGGAGTGGTGGGCAAGTCAGATTGGGAAAGACTTGTGGATTTGGCTTGGCCTGTGCCCTGAGCATCCTGAGGAGTCATTGCAAGCTTTAAGTGGCAGTGTGGAAACTGGAAGAGAGGCTGGGTGACTAGTTAAATGAATACTGCACAATTCAAGTGGGAGACAACAGTGAGTGGGTTAAAGTAGGGAAGGAGAAGAAGGGACAGAGTCAATATTTAAACAGTGAAATTATCAGGACATGGTGCCTCAACTAATGAACTCTGTTGATCATTTGCTCTCAGATCCATTTCTTGCTCTTCTGCTCGGCTGTGCACTTCCCAAGACCTATGCCAAATGGCTTTCTGAATAGCTCCAGTTAATGGGAGGCACTGGTGGTAGATCAGAGGGTGGAAGGAAAAATCCTGGGTATCCTCCCACCCCAACTCCCTTCACCCCTTGCCTTCTTCAGGTGGCTTCTCCACGTCTCCTCCGTAGTTCAACTCCCATGAGAAAGCCCTTCTCTCTGTGATGCGAGCTCTCGCCATGCAGCCCTGGCTTCTGGTTGCATCACTGTCCCCTACTTGGCATCTCAGCTCTTTCAACACCTGGGTAACTAGATCTCTATATTAAATCTCGCCTATTGATCTACTGTTTCCCTGACTGGATCCTGGTCAATACATTTACTAGTGGGATGATTCACACTCTGCCTTCCATGGGACACAGAGGTTGTGGTGACAAAACAAGCAGGGCTGTGGCCTCAGAAGTACAGATGCTAGAGGCAGCTGAAGCGCTGATATTTTTACAAATGGTGGAAGCTTCTTCCAGGGCTGTCATCTGCCATTGGTTGAGCCAGGCAATCCCACTCGCCAAGGCTGACTCCACCAATAAAGCCAGCTTTCTTGCTGTGTTGGCACCCTGACTCATCTATGAGAGGACACTGCAGTGAGGACTCAGGATACAAGCTGAGCTCCTTAAAAGCAATTTCTTTTGTTATTGGTCTGTATTATTTAAAAAAAAAAAAAAAAATATATATATATAGTTACAACTTAAAATATGTTTATTGTAAACATTTGGAAAATACTGAAAGGACTGTTTACATATAAAACAAACAAACCAAACACCAAAACCAAACCAAACTCATTGCCATTGAGTTGATTTCAGCTCATAGCGACCCTATAGGACAGAGCAGAACTGCCCATAGGGTTTCCAAGGAGCAGCTGGTGGATTTGAACTGCTGACATTTTGGTTAGCAGCCATAGCTCCTAACCACTGCACCACCGGGCTCCTGAAACAAACAATCAGAATACCCAGAAATATATTCTCCCTGGGGAGGAAAATCAGTTTTAATTAAATGGAATCAATGAAACAAATCACTTGGATCTAAAATGTTTTGTTTATTTAATGGTGTGTTGTAAATGCCCTGCTCTTCGCTGGTAAGGAAAGCTGAGATGAGAACCTAACGAACTAAACAAAGCCTTTGTTAGCCAACTAATGGCATCCAGGTGAAGGTCTCAAAGTAGAATAAATTTGTCTGCGTTCTGATGTTCATCAAGGTACAGATTTCTCTGTTGCCATTCACCATAAGGGGGTAAGGATATCGTTGTTGTCCAAAGTTTTTCTACAGAGCCTTATTCATTTGGAATGTAAACATGTTGTATCTGAGTGACATGAAAACTCGTGAGAAAAGCTCAGATGCTTGTGGAAAGTAATACAACAAACACAGGAAAAGGTGATGGCTTACAAATGACCTACTATTGTCCATGAAAATATACACACAAGCTTCCATTCAATTCAGAGCATCCTTTCCTCTCCATTCCCACCTGTCTCGGGCTTTTCTTCTTTAAGACCATTCCGTGCTATCTCTGGTGCTGAGGCACAGTGGTTAAAAATAAGTGAGCGAGTGAGTGAATGAGTAAGGAAATAAGTAAGTAAATAAAGGATTCTTCTGACAGTTTAGTAACCTAAAACTCAATGAGGAGTTTTTCTTCTTTTACAGTGTGCTAAAAAAAATTTAAAAAAAGAATCCTATTTTGGAGCTGAGAAGCTGGCCCTAGAAGCTGGTGATCACACCACAACCTATAGTGACTCCCACGGTAGATGGCAGGACGTCCCTTTCAAGTGCCCCAAAATTGTCTTCCTCCCCAAAGTCCCTCTCCCTATGGCATCTCCCTATTTTCTCCTTCCTAGCCCCTGACCTTTGTCTTTTTTTTCCTCTTCCTATTCCTTCCTCCAGGAGCCCTGGTGGGTGCAGTGGTTAAGCACTTGGCTGCTAACCAGTGGCTGGTGGGAGAAAGATGTGGCAGTC
Source organism: Dugong dugon (assembly GCA_030035585.1). NCBI lineage: Eukaryota > Metazoa > Chordata > Mammalia > Sirenia > Dugongidae > Dugong > Dugong dugon. Next base: position 100,326,991 of record CM057469.1, on the reverse strand, counting down.
ATATATATAAAGATTGCCAGTCTTGGGCAGCTCTACTCTAGGAGTTGGAATCCACTTGACTGGTTTGTTGTTTGTTTTTTTGATTATTCCTTCTCCTAAACCAGCCTCCTCCCAGGCTTCTTGCCCCAGGGCTGGCTCTGGGCTCTCCCCATCTCCACCTCTATATCTTCTCAGAGTGTATATTCAACCCAACCCAGCAAAACCGGAGCCTTGGGCTTTAGCCAAACCAGACCACTTGTTTCTCAAGCATACCCTTGAGGGGTAGTCTCAAAGCACCTAGGTAATTTTTATTTATTTTATAAAAATGAAATCATTTGACACTAGAAATATTTAGGGGCAAATTACTGATTTTCTGTTTTCTAGGTTTTTTTTTTTTTTGCTTTTTTTCCTCAACAACCTGTTATGGGCACCAGGGCTGGATTAAGGCACGTGAGGACACCAAGCATTGATAATCTGTAGTGCCTCTCCTCTATTTACTCACACATTCAAAGAGGATATGGCGTTCCCATTGGTTGTTTACCAGGATGTGTGCAAGAGCATACTCTTGTGTTTGTATCATGGTGTGATGGTTAAGATTGTGTGTCAACTTGGCTGGGCCATGATTCTCCATGTTTTAACGTAATCACTCCCATGATTGAATATACTGTGAGTAGCTGATCAGATGAAAGGGAGTCTCCTTGGGGGTGTGGCCCGCATCTGTATATAAGCAGACGTTCTGGCTTTTTGCTCTCTCTGGATCCTGCGGCTGCTTCCTGTCGTCTCATCTCCCGTTCTTGGGACTTGAGCTGTCAGCTTATCTGCTGAACCTGGGATTCATCGATCTGCACAGCCTATGAGCGGGAGCCCTGCTCTCTGTCCTTCTGATCTTGGGCTTGCCAGCTTCTGCAGCTGTGTGACTTGGGAGAGGCCTTTACCCTGATCCATGGACTTGGGACGTTCTAGCCTCTACAATCGCGTGAGCTGTTTCCTTGATATAATCTCTCTCTCCCTATATATTTATACACTTTACTGGTTTTGCTTCTCTAGAGAACTCAGCCTAAGACATTTGGTACTGGGAGTGGTTCTAGAGAAACAAAATTGTAAGGATGAGTTTTCTAAATTAGTTCTCAAGTCTGGTTAGTCATAAAGACGTTGATGACTCTGCTTCCAGAAGTAAAGAGGTCACTGCTAGTCCATGGAGCGAGGTGGTGATACAAATACGCAAAATATCACCACGGTAGATCAGGTATTGGTGACAGGTGAGGCTCAGGGTGAACACATGTGTGATATCTTTCTACAGCTTTGTCAGAATGAGAACTATAAGGAAGCTGGTTGGTTTGTCCTACTTTCGCTAGACAAACTGATGAAGGAAAAAGATGCGCTCAGGGCTTCAGAGTCAAGGCTCAAGTGCTGCATACATGACCTCAAGGCTTCCACTTGTGCTTTTTGAAAGAAAGCCTTATTTCTTGTAGTAACAGAGCTGAAATTGCTGAAAACCAAACCCAGAGGCTTATTGTAAGAGTGGCTGAATTACAATGCCAGCTCAATTGCAAACTTCGAGAGGTGTCTGAGGTTAAAGTAAGGGCATTGATTGGGATCCTGAGACTTGGGATGGGGACATATGGGCAGATAATCAGGAAGCTGGGGACACTGAGCCTGTAAATTCTGTTGAATCACTCCTGCCAGCAGAACCAGTCCCATCTGAAGAGATTACTTCATGTTTGTGTGCTAAACCACCCTGTCCAGAAAAACCATTAGCCCCTCCACTCCCATCTGAGGAGATTAGCCCTAGCCCAGCTGCCTCTAAAGACCACTTGCCTGAGTCATTGCCTGGAGCATTGCCTGAGGCCGATGCTTTACAAGATAATGCTGAATGTTCTCAGAACAATTCCACACTACCGATTCTGGCTTCTAGACCTATAACTAGGCTTAAGTCCCAGCGAGCCCCAAAAGGTGAAGTACAAAGCGTGACCCAGGAGGAGGTATGCTACACTCCAAAAGAACTACTTGAGTTTTCTAATACGTACAAACAGAAACCTGGGGAATATGTGTGGGAATGGCTATTAAGGGTGTGGGATAATGGTGCAAGGAACATAAAGATGGATCAGTCTGAGTTTATTGATATGGGTCCACTGAGCACAGACTGTTCCTTCAATGTTTCAGCTAGAGAAGTTAGGAAAGGATCTAATAGTTTATTTGGTTGGGTTGCTGAAGCATGGATTATGAGGTGGCCGACACTAAATCAAGTTGAAGTACCAGACCTGCCTTGCTATATTGTAGAAGAAGGTATCCAAAGTCTTAGGGAAATTGGCATGCTAGAGTGGATTTATCAAGTTAGACCCACAGACCCACACATGGAGTGTCCAGAGGACACACCTTTTACCACAACTGTGAGGAACAAATTTGTGAAGGGAGCTCCAGCATCCTTGAAGACTGCTGTGATTGCTGTTTTATGTAAGCCAGATTTGACAATGGGAACTGCCCTAACTGAATTAAGACACCTAACTACAATGGGGCTGATTGGACCCCATGGTAGTAGGGGCCAAGTGGCTGCACTCAATCAACAAAGACAAGGTGGGCGTGGTTACAGTAATGGACAGAGGAGTCAAAGCAGTAATCAGAATAGTCTGACTCGTATGGATTTGTGGTGTTGGCTACTTAGTCATGGTGTCCCTAGGAGTGAAATAGATAGGAAATCTACTAAATATTTACTTGATCTATACAAACGGATGAATTCTAGGTCAGGTGAACAGCAGTCTAACTTGAATTGCCAGAATAGAGAGAGTCACGGTCCCTCAATCAATTCCCAGATTTGAGAGAGTTTTAAAACCCACAACCCTTTGAATGAAGGGGAGGCCGGATCCCCTTGAGGAAGGACTCTGATACACTGCCAAAAGTTTTTACTGTTTATCTTTCTCCCAGCCTTCCCCAAAGGGATCTGCGGCCTTCTATGAGAGTGGGCTCATGAACAAAGTGGCCATGGTGGCAGGGAGGGAGGTTATGTATGGGTCCAGCTTGGACTTCCACTCACCAAGGCTGACATGGCCACAGCCTCTGCTGAGTGCTTAATCTGCAAGCAGCAGAGACCAACACTGAGTCCCCAATATGGCACCATCCCTCGAGGTGATCAGGCAGCAACTCGGTGGCAAGTTGATTACATTGGACCACTTTCATCGTGGAAAGGGCAGAGTTTTGTCCTTACTGGAACAGACGCTTACTCTGGATATGGATTTGCCTTCCCTGCATGCAATGCTTCTGCCAAAACTACCATCCGTGGACTTACACAATGCCTTATGCATCATCATGGTATCCCACACAGCATTGCCTCAGATCAAAGGACTCACTCCACAGCAAATGAAGTGCGGCAGTGGGCCCATGCGCATGGAATTCACTGGTCTTACCATGTTCCCCATCATCCTGAAGCAGCTGGCTTGATAGAACGATGGAATGGCCTTCTAAAGACACAATTACGGCACCAGCTAGGTGGCAATACCTTGCAGGGTTGGGGCAATGTTCTCCAGGAGGGTGTATATGTTTTAAACCAGCTTCCAATATATGGTGCTGTTTCTCCCATAGCCAGGATTCACGGGTCCAGGAATCAAGGGGTGGAAATGGGAGTGGCACCACTCACTATTGCCCCTAGTGACCCACTTGCAATATTTTTGCTTCCTGTCCCCTCAACCTTATGCTCTGCAGGCCTAGAGGTCTTAGTTCCAAAGGGAGGAATGCTCCCACCTGGAGACACGTCACCGATTCCATTGAACTGGAAATTAAGAATGCCACCTGGCCTCTTTGGGCTCCTTATGCCTCTGACTCAACAGGCAAAGAAGGGAGTTACCATACTGACTGGTGGGATTGATCCTGATTACCAAGAGGAAATCAGATTGATATTACATAATGGAGGTAAAGAAGAGTATGTCTGGAATGCAGGAGATTCCTTGGGGCGTCTCTTAGTACTACCATGCCCTGTGATCAAAGTCAATGGAAAACTACAGAAACCTAATTCTGACATGACTACTAATGACACAGACCCCTCAGGAATGAAGGTGTGGGTCACCCCACCAGGCAAAGAACCATGACCAGCCGAGGTGCTTGCTGAGGGCAAAGGAAATACAGAATGGGTGGTGGAAGAAGGTAGTTCTAAATACCAGTTACGGCCACGTGACCAGTTGTAGAAACAGGGACTGTAATTGTTATGAGTATTTGTACTTTGTATGTGTGCATCAAATGTTTTTATTTCCTTCACTTATGAAATATAAGCTGTAAATGGGGCTAGTGTGTTTTCGATTGTACGCATGTTAGTTGTATCATGTTAGGTGCAAGTATGACTTTCTCATTTTCTTTATTCAGAGATTACATATGGTTTAAGGGAGATGTGTACATGTGCCAAGTCAACAAGGGGTGGACTGTGATGGTTGAGATTGTGTGTCAACTTGGCTAGGCCATGATTCTCCGTGTTTTAATGTAATCACTCCCACGATTGAATATACTGTGAGTAGCTGATCAGATGAAAGGGAGTCTCCTTGGGGGTGTGGTCTGCATCTGTATATAAGCAGACGTTCTGGCTTTTTGCTCTCTCTGGATCCTGCAGCTGCTTCCCGTCACCTCATCTCCATTTCTTGGGACTTGAGCTGTCAGTTTATCTGCCGAACTTGGGATTCGTTGATCTGCACAGCCTGTGAGTGGAAGCCGTGCTCTCTGACCTTCTGATCTTGGGCTTGCCAGCTTCTGCAGCTGTGTGACTTGGGAGAGGCCTCTACCCTGATCCATGGACTTGGGACGTTCTAGCCTCTACAATTGTGTGAGCTGTTTCCTTGATATAATCTCTGTCTCTGTATATACACTTTACTGGTTTTGCTTCTCTAGAGAACCCAGCCTAAGACACATGGCAAAGAGCATTGCCAGTGCTCCTGGCTGGAGTTGCTGGATCAGCAGACGTGGATGTACAAAACAGTTCTCTCGAAATGGATCAGAGAACTGTTATCTATTAATACACTTCATTTTTGCCCAGTAACTGCTCATCTTGGATCCAGTTGCATATTGGGTGAATGTAGCAAGAGTTATACTCAACAGCCCACGCCCATCTCGTATTTATTAGAAAGAATTAGTACACTCCCAAGAGACCTGCCAAGATAAGGAGTTTCAATTGCATGGGAGGGGACTGTAGGAGACAAATGTCAATGAAGATGTTGAAGTGGTAGGGGGCCTCATAGCTTAAACAACCTTGTGTGTGGGTGCCCTCCTGAACCTGTGTGAACTTTATTTCCAGCCGGCACATTCTCACACACTGGAGTTGGTATCAATTTCATTTAGTGCTCTACCAGTTTCCCTCCACTGCATTGTTCAATTTCCTTGTGTCTTGTCTGCTTGGTATCTATGGGTCTCTGCTTTGGACAACTGGTATGCTTGTTTTGTTGATGCCCTAAGCAGGTGCTTACCTTGCTTATCCGTTCCTGAAGGGCACTATCCCATATCAATCCACATAGCACTTTTTCGTTCTTTTTTACACCTGTATAGTACTCCATAATGTGGCTGGCCATAATTTTACTCATCTGTTTGTCTATTTTTTATTTCATAACCATGTTGATTAAGATTAAGATGTGTCTACTGTGTTTTTTGCTATTACAAATAATGCTATGATTTCTTGATGAATTTTGTCTAGGAGAAGGGATAGAAAGTGGAAGGACAGGAGGATATGTTTGGAGAATGTCAAAGGGCAGTCAAATCCGGACTAGGATATTTTGATAACTTTGGCTAGTCAGAGAGCACATTCAGAACACTGCAGGGGATGCCTTGGAAATGGGGCGGGAGGGGAGAAGGGAGGTAATGGAAAGGCAGCAGAAGAGATGAGAGAGGCCTGGGTCGACCAGCAGGCCTTGCTTTCCACACCACACTATTCCTCTTTTAGGTAACCGGTAGTAATATCTAATTAGTTATCAAGATGGGGTGTTAACTCTTCACTTCTTAACATAATACTTTGACTACTGGCTGTTCTATACCTTAGTTTGGAAAGGTAAGCTGAGACCAATTTATGAAGGGTCTTGGGTTCCTTACCGGGAATCTACAATAGGGAATTTGTTAGTGGATTGTGCCTGAGTTGAGACTTTGACTCTCAGCTCAAAAGCCGGCTTTGCAAGTACTCAAGTGTTGTTAGGAGATAAACAGCACAATTAAAGAAAATCCAACCTTGGAAAAGAACACAATATATCACCTGTCTGGTTGTGCTGCAACCTAATTGTCTACCCTTATCTCCAGGGTAAACCCCATTCTATTCATTTAACTCCATATTCTTGGTAGCCTTTACTTATCCATATCTATGTCCCCATAGCATCCCTCATCCTCATGGCCCAGTTGTTTCCTCTTTTTTTTTTTTTTTTTAACCATTTTTAGATTCAAAATGCACACTTATTGTCTCTAGCGTAACTTCTAAAGATAAAGACAACTTGGTCCTAAGACTAACTTCTTCTAAACCATTTAACCTTAAAGTTACAATTTTTTTTTTCATGGACTCACTCCTTCAGTCATCACTTAGTTGGGGAGATGGTTGTTTTCTACAGGGCATATTTTGCAAATAGCAATGTTACTCTAGTAATTATAACAATATAATATAGGAGTCCCTGGGTGGTGCAAATGTTAATGAGATTAGTTGCTAACTGAAAGGTTAGAGGTTCCAGTCCGCCCAGAGATGCCTCTCAAGAAAGGCCTGGTGACCTACTTCTGAAAAATCTGTATTGATAGCCCTGTGAAGCACAGTCCTACTCTGATGCACATGGGGTCACTATGAGTTGGAATTGAAACCTCACAACTGTTCTTTTAAATTTTTTATTTTATTGTGCTTTAGATGAAGGTTTACAGAGCAAATTAGTTTCTCAGTAAACAATTAATACACATATTATGTTGTGACATTGGTTGCCAACCCCGTGACATGTTAACCTTCTCCCCTTATCCACCTTGGGTTCCCTGTTACTGGTTTTCCTGTCCCCTCCTGCCTTCTCATCCTTGCCCCTGGGCTGGTGTGCCCACTTAGTCTCGTTTTGTTTTATAGGCCTGTCTAATCTTTGGCTAAAGGCTGAACTTCAGGAGTGACTTCAGTACTGAGTTAAAAGGGTGTCTAGGGGCCATACTCTTGGGCTTTCTCCAGTAAGTCAGCTCTTTTTTTGTGAGTTAGAGTTTTGTTCTACATTTTTCTCCAGCTCTGCCTGGAACCCTCTATTTTTTTTTTCCAATGTGATATAATATGTATATAATAAACTGCACATCAAACTTCAGTCTAGCACCAGCCCCCAAATAATGAAATGCTGTAAATTCTAAAGTTTGTACTTAAGTCTTCTAACTTCATTAATTCAACGAATTAATGAGCTTATATTCAGAACTTATAACTTCTCCCATCTTCCAGACACAGATGACAGCACAGGGAAGACTTTATTCCCATTCTTCTATAGTTAATTACCTTTTGATCAGGGCCTGGCTCTGCTTCCCAAACCTCCCCCAACCTCCACTCCATCCTTGGGTTTCCCTTTGGGCAACCTGCCATGGGGCTTCTGTTTGACCCCTGGCTTCCCAGGCAGAATTGCCTTGGTGGTCTCCTTTGCTCTCAGGACTGAGTGAGGGCAATCCTCCTCACTGCTTAGTAGCCTGCCCTCCTGCCTGCCCAGCATTGCCATGGACACTGCTGAAATCTCCAGCCCATGAAGAAGCCCTTTAGCAGCTGGAAGAAGGTGGCATCAGCATTAGGTACTGTCATGGATTGCATTGTGTCCCCCAAAAATATCTATCAACTTGGCTGGGTCATAATTCCCAGTATGGTATGATTGTGTATCATTTTGTAACCTGATGTGATTTTCTTATGTGTTGCAAACTCTATCACTATGATGTAATAAGATGCATTAGCGGCAGTTATACTGATAAGGTCTACAAGATTAGATAGTGTCTTAAGCCAATCTCTTTTGAGATATAAAAGAGAGAAGTGAGCAGAGAGAGATGGGAACCTCATACCACCAAGAAAGCAGTGCTGGGAGCAGAGCGCATCCTTTGGACCTGAGGTTCCTGCGCTGAGATGCTCCCAGACAAAGGGAAGACTGATGCATCACAAGGACCTTCCTCCAGAGCCGAAAGAGAGACAAAGCCTTCTCCTGGAGCTGATGCCCTGAATTTGGACTTGCAGCCTACTGGACTGTGAGAGAATAAACTTCTCTTTGTTAAATCCATCCACTTACGGTATTTCTGTTATAACAGCACAAGATGACTAAGACAGGTACCTTGCTTCAGGCATCCATACCTTACATCTCCTCTCCTTGCCAACCTTTTCCTACCCGTCTCTGGAGAATTATCTCCCTCCCTGCCAGGGTTTTCAGCCTTCATTTCCTGAGGAAATGATTTTCTCGGTCTCTCCACAAAAGCCCAGGAGGAAAGGCACTGGCCTTTCTTTCATAACTGGCCACACTGTGGTGTGGGAAGGCAGTGGGAGTATGAGTGAATGTTCTCCATGGCTGACGTAAATGCATCTTTCAACAAAAACCAGCTGCTGCTTTCACCAGTGGGTAGAAAGCTTGCTTTGTTTGGAATGATCAATGATGGGATTACCAGAAAGTCAATGTGTCAAGGAGTGACTTAGAGTATCTTACTGGATGGGGAAATGAAGATCGATTAATTTTATTCATGGTGTGTATGAATGGGTACTTGTGCATGTGTGTGATTTCCTTCCTTTGTAAAGGAGCTCGTTTCTGAAATGGAGAGGGCCAGTCTCCAAGGGGATAATTAGGATTTTAACAGCTTGCTGTGAGTGGAAAATTTCATTTCTCTAAGTATTGGAAAGTACATGCAAATAGTTATCCCAGCCATTAGTTAGTCTGCCAAAGATTGCTATTGGAGTTAGACATTCAGATAGATATTCCAACAAGCACTACAATCGGTAGAGATCTGTAAAGACGTTTCTGGAGCAAATCAATCTGTCCCCGAACCACTACCCAGGCATGTTTGTTTTTCAGATTCAGAAGTCATTTTGTTGTCAGAGCAACCTTTTTACTCCTCTTGATTTTCTACTAAATTCTTCAAGGCAGCCGCTCCAAACCCTTTTCACTCTTCTGACCCACTCCTGCTCCTTCAGGGGATGACTGCCACTCCTGATTTACTGAGAAGGTCAAAACCTCAGCTCTCCTCCTCATTGTATCAATTTTGTCTGGATCATCATCCATCCTTTGCTTTTTTCTTTCATTCTTTCTCCCTATTTCCAGAGAACCAAAGCCAACTGTTGTCAAGTTGTCCGTCGCTTGTGGCAACCCCACGTGTGTCAGAATAGAACTGTGCTCTATAGGGTTTTCAATGACTGATTTTTTTCAGAAGTAGATCTCCAGTCCTTTCTTCTGAGGCACCTCTGGGTGGACCCGACCCACTAACCTTTCCATTAGCAGTTGAGTGCTGTGGGGACATATGCCATTTAAACATGGCTGCACCATTGACAACTGCAGCCCCCACAGGCCTCTATGCTGTATACGACATGTTGGAGACTTGTCAGCTATGAGAAAGAGATTAGGCACGACTTGTTTTCCCAAACCTATTGTCCTGTTACTGATTGGCTTGTTTACCTGAATTCCTTCTCCCTTGCCTGAAATTTATTGTTACTCACCCAAAGCCCATTGTTCTGTTATTTGCTTCACTGCTTGCTGTATTGACTATAAAATAAACTCCTGGGACTGAAGCCGGGGTCGACTCCTCAGAGTGACCCTCCTGGCCCCACTTCTCTGTAAGAGTTGTGTTTGGTTACTGTCTCTGCCGCCCTGACATTCATCGGCGCTGCGACAGATGGTGCCCCGTGTGAGGACAGACCGCCGTATAGCTGCATAGGCACCCTCGCACTCAATCCCTTTAGGTGGTGAGTATCGGACGTCCGTTTCAGGCTGTTTAAAGGCACAGTGCGAGAGCGGCGGGGTTTTTCTGTGGGCGGAATTTTCCCGAATGCTGTCAGATCAGGCTGCTTTAGCCCCAGAGCGGCAGGTCTTTCCTGACTGCTCCCAAGGGATTTCAGGCTTCAGGCCAGGAGCTTTCGTATCATTCTTTCCTTCATTTTCTTATTCTTCCTCGCTATGGGGAATTCTCTTTCTCCTGAGCAGCGTCAACACAAAACCCCCCAGTTGTTGGGATTGTTAAAGGCATCTAAGCTTAAGGTGTCAGAAGAAGCCCTTACCCAACTTCTGCTTTTAATTGAATCTGCCTGTCCTTGGTACCCCTTGCGGGGGAACCTTGATGTAGAAGCATGGGAACATATCGGTAACATCATTCGTGACATGAACATCCCAGCTTCAGTTCTTATTGCTTGGCATCACTGCTGCCTCGCTTTACAGCCCCTACAGGCAGCTCCTTCTGCTCCCTCCCCTAGTAAAGACAATGTTTATGACCCTCCTCTTTCCACGCCTCCCAAGGCTGATTTCTTTCAACATGAGTCTCTTATGGAAAGATGTTTGTGGGAGGGCTGCGAGAACAAGGGGTTTTCTGCTTATCCTGTCATTTGGGGATCAGGACTGCCCCGTCACGATGGCCTTGGCTTTCAAGCTTTTAAGGAACTTTGTAAAAGCATGACAGAAAATGGTTTACAATGTTCCTTTGCAAAAGGGATTGTGGAAGGTTTAGGACAATGCTTTGAAATGACCCCCTGGGACTGGAATCTCCTAATGCGAACAGTTTTAACTCCTGCTCAATTTAGTGTATGGAGTCAAGAGTACAAAGAGCTTTGTAACCTTTATGCCATAGACAATCTTAATCATAATATCCCTGTTAGTCTTGACATGCTCCTGGGTATTGGGAATTATTCCACTCCTCAGATCCAGAGCCAGATGAATAGGCAAGCATTCAGTCAAGCCTCCGACGCTGCCGCCAAAGCCTGGAGTAAAATCCTCGATTCCAGAACGCCCACCAGCTCATTTGCCACTATTTACCAAGCGGCAAATGAGCCTTACACTGACTTTATCAACCGTCGCCGCTGCAACAGAGTGCGTTAACCGTTTGCACCACCCAGGGACATTTACAGAGAAGCCACATCCGTCTTTGTCCCCAAAGCTAATTTGATTTGAGTTTCTTGACTTTATCATTAATTCTCCACCCATTATCTCCCTGTTTCATGCGACTTTAGGTTCTTATTCTCTAGCTCCTTCCTTGAGCTCCTTGAAAACCTACTGTAATGTCCCAATTGCAAAGACCTGTCCCATGACCTTGCTTCCCTACCTGATTGCTAACTTGTCTTTCTCCTCTTTACAAACATTTCAGGAAAGTGTGGGCTATAGTCAATTTATCCACTTCCTTATCTGTTTTATACAGTTTGGTACCATCACATTATTAATTAAAACTGTCTGCTCAAAGTTCATCAAAATTGCTTAAACATCAGATCCAAAGACCTCATCCTGCTGATCTCTGTAATCTTCCACACTCCTGACTGTTAGCCGTGCTTAGAAATGGGGAGCAGTGGAGATTGGGGAGTGAGAAGGAGGCAAATGAGATGGCAGAAGGGAATTAAAGTTTTTGCAAGCGGCCAGTAAAGAGGTAAATCTGAGCCCAAGACGCCATGACCTTGGGCTTTGTTTCTTTTTGTGGAAGGTGAAGGGGACAGAGGTGCCTCCTAGGCCCTACTCTCCCAATGAGGTAGTGTCTCCAGTTTGTTCTGACAGGATTGGTGGAACACCACCTGGGCAGAAGCCCGGCAGTGTGGTTTTTGTTTTGGGCAAAGGAGTTGTGCGGATACCCAGAGCCCACAGAGAGGTTTCATCTTTACCAGCTTAGGCAAGTTGGTAATGCTCTCTCCAAGTTTTTCTAATCTGAAGAACCTAAGGTACTCCAGATCCAAAACTATACCCAAGAATGGAAGGCAACCTTGCAAGTAAAGTACCTTCTTTCTTTAAATTCTTACCCTGGCTTCCATAGCACCACATTATCCCCTCCTCTCTGCCTGGTCTTTCTCTCTCACTGGCTCACCTGTTACATGCACTGTAAAGATCTTACCACCACCAGGTTCCTCTTTAGGCTCCCTTCTCCCGGTATATCTTCCTTGCTTTCTCATTTACTCCCATGTCTTCTGAAAGCCTGGTAAAACTGCCTGCTTCTTTAATGTGACTAAGAATGTATTAGGTCCTAGGAGGCACAATTTATTCTGGATAATTTTGAAGGGTCTGTATAACTACATCAGACTGCTGCATCCTACTTCCAATCCAGAAGGCTGTGGGTCGTCACAGTGGCCACATTCTTCACTATTAGAGATCACATCATCAGTTCCTGTAGAAACAACAGTGTTCACTTCATAGGTCCCTTGATGCCGCTACATTTTTTCATTGTTCAGCTTATCTCCCTGACTTTTAATTTAAGGGCAAGTTTTCTAGTCCCATTCCAGAGAGCCTATTTCACTGAGAGGTTCAGGATGCGTTACTATGTATTTATAACCAACCAGGAAATGCAGAAGGAATGATGGCATGAGAAAATGACCAATTGGCCACTACCACAGGAATAATTGCTTCAGGCAAGAACCACCAATAAAAGCTAAAATGAGTGGGTGAAAATATGATGAAAAACAGGATAATTATACAATCTCAAAGTATCTTCCTATAAGATACTTACTAAAGAGGCAAAAATAGTAACGTTACAATGGAGAAACCTGGCAGATCCCACCTTAACCAAGTGATCAAGGGGAGTATCACCAGTAATGGGACAAACAGGCCTCACGTGCCTCCTGACATGAAGCACTGAGAAGGACACAATGTCACTTCTGGAATATTCCTGCCAAAAATGCATAACCTGAATCGAATTCTGAGGAAACATCAGACAAACCCAAACTGAAGGACAGTCTACAAAACAACTAATTCTATTCTTAAAAAAATATAAAGATCATGAAAAACAAAGAAAGAGGAACTGTTTCAGATTAAAGGGGATTAAAGAGACAAAATAACTAAATGCAGCATATGATCCTAAATTGAATCCTGAACCAGACAAAGGACATTTGTGGAGCAACTGGCAAAACCAGAATTAAGGTTTGTAGATGAGATATCACGATTGCATCATGTCAATTTCTTGATTTTGACAATTGTCCTATAGTTATATAAGAGAATGTTGTTTTTAGAAAACATGCACTGAATTATTTAGAGGTAAAAAGGAGACATGTCTTTAATTTTATTCTCAGATATTGTCTTAGTCATCTAGGGCTGCTATAACAGAAGTACCACAAGTGGATGGCTCTAACAAAGACAGGTTTATTCTCTCATAGTCTGGTAGGCTAGAAGTTCGAATTCAGGGCACCGGCTCCAGGAAGGCTTTCTTTCTCTGTCGGCTCTGGAGGAAGGTCCTTGTCATCAGTCTTGCCTTGGTCTAAGAGCATCTTAGCACAGGAACCTCAGGTCCAAAGGACGTGCTCTGCTCCTGGCACTGCTTTCTTGGTGGTATGAGGTCCCCATGTCTCTCTGCTCCCTTCTCTCTTTTGTATCTCAAAAGAAATTGGCTTAAGACACCATCTAATCTTGTAGACCTTATCAATATAACTGCTGCTAATCCATCTTATTACATCTTATTACATTACATTTACAACACATAGGGAAATCACATCAGATGATAAAATGGTAGACAATCATACTATACTGGAAATCATGACCTAGCCAAGTTGACAGATATTTTTGGGGGACACAATACAATTCACGACAAATATTTTAGGGAAAAAATGTGTGTGGAGAGAGAGACAGAGAATAATAAAACAAGTGTGGGAAAGTATTAACATTTGGGGAATTTGAGAAGAGTATATAGAAATTATACTATTTTTGCGATCTGTTAGTCTGAAATATAGAGTTTAAAAACATGTCATAATAATAACTAGCCTTTATTTTAAACTTACTGGTCACTTATCAAGGATTTACCAACACTCTTCAAAGCGCCTTATCTGCATAATCTCTTTTAATCTGCACATTAGCCCTGAGCTGGGTACTATTATTAGCTCCATGTTAAAGATGAGGAAATAGGCTTAGAGAGGTTAAAGAATTTGGCTAGGGTCACACTGCTAGCATTGGTAGAGCCATAATTTAAACACAGGGTGTCTGATCCCAGAGTTCATGCACTTAACCTCTGTGTCGTGTATATAGTTACATAATTGCTTAGATAAATCAGCCACCTGGCTGGTAGCTCAGCTCTCTGGAAAATTTCTCAGTGACATCATATCATATAGCTATAACAAAGTGGCTCTGGCTAAGATTAGATATACAGTTTTTAAACAGGGATCCGTTAGAAATTTCTTAACCTGTTGCCAGTCAAGTCAATTCCGACTCTTAGCAACCCTATAGGACAGAGTAGAACTGCCCCACAGGGTTTCCAAGGAGCTGCTTGATTCAAACTGCCGACCTTTTGGTTAGCAGATGAATTCTTAACCTCTGCGCCACCAGCGCTCCAGAAATTACTTGTTCTTACCTATATCCAGGTCTTTTCTCCTTCCCTGCACACATGGGAAGACTACACATCCCAGCTACCTTGCAGTTAGGCAAGGCCATAAGACTAGTTCTAGCCAATAAAATATGAGCTGAAGTGATGCATATCCTTTTTAAGTTGAAGCAGCTAAAGGCCAGTGTGCCCCTCCCTGCCCTCTCTTTCCCTTCTCAGCTGAATCTGAAGCCCACAAGTTGAAATGGTGGAGCCACAAGATGGAAATCGCATGGAGGCCAGTGCCTGCAAGAATCACCCCACCCCTGTTGGATTTTATGTGAACAAGAAGTAAACCTTTTGTTAAATTAAACCACTGAGCTGCCAGGGGTTACTTATTACCATAGCAGAGCCTAGCCTATGCTAGGGCATAAATGCCTACAAGGGCTTGACAGGCAATGAAAATGAATGGAGTAGTTGGGAGTGAGTGTAAGAGAAGACATTGGGGTGAGGGAACTATGCTGAATCGGAGGTGCGTGCTTTACCAAGGGAGAAGAGCTGCTACTCAGTTTTAGCTCATTATTGCTATGGAATAATTTGGGGTCAGCATTGCCAGATTCTAACTGCCAGATTCTAACTTTTTACTTCCAAAAAGAGCTAAAAATCTGGATTTTGATGTGAAGTCTCTCAATTTTTCAATGATGGCAGCTAACAGAGATTATAAAAACCAAACAAACAATATTCTTGCTATTTCCCAAGCATCATAGCTATGTTTCTGCCTCCAGGTTTTTGCACTGGCCGTTCCTTCTGCCTGGAATGCTCTTCCCTAGATAACGGCAAACAGGGGCAGATTACCCAGTAAGCATTTTATGGACCTGCTTACAGTAGGCGCCCCTTGGAAACCCTCCGGGGCAGTTCTACTCTGTCCTATAGGGTCGCTATGAGTCAAAATGGACTCGATGGCAACGGGGCAACGGGGGCTTACAGTAAGCAAGGTACACACAGGCCTACTAACCCATAGTACACAGTTTCATCTGTTTTTCACCACATCATGTGAAAAACAGGTGAAATTGTGCGCTACAGATTAGTAAGTAAGCACAAGTAAGCCTATGCGTACCTTGCTTATTTGGTAACCTGTCCCTGCCTGCAAGGTTTGCTCCTCCTGTTTGGGTCTTTATCCAAATATCAAATCACCCACTCCCTCCCACCTGTAACTCTCTCCCCCTTCCTTGTTTTCTTATTATTTTTCCTCCATACTATTTATCATCTTCTGAAATAATAGATTTTTTTTCCTGGTTATTTTATTGACTTTCCCGTTTCTTATCACTATAATCAAGCTATATGAGGTCAGGGATGTTCTTCTTCTTTTGCTCACTATTGTATGCCACACAGTCGAATAACTTTGCACAGTAAGTAAAACACATGTAAACATCTTTCTGGTATTCTCTGCTTTCACCCAAGATTCATCTGACAGCAGCAATGATATCTCTTGTTCCATGCCCTTTTCTGAATCCAGCTTGAATTTCTGGCCGTTCCCTGTTGATGTACTGCTGCAATCCTCTTTGAATTATTTGCAGCAAAATTTTACTTGGATGTGATATTAGTGATATTTTTCGATAAGATGGCTGAAAGCAGAGAATGCCAGAAAGATGTTCACCTGTGTTTTATTGACTAAGCAGAGGCATTAGATTGTGTGGATCATAACAAATTATGGATAACATTGTGAAGAATGGGAATTCCAGAACACTTCATTGTGCTCATGAGGAACCTATACGTAGACCAAGAGGCAGTCGTTTGAACAGAACAAGGGGTACAGCGTGGTTTAAAATCAGGAAAAATGTGTGTTAGGGTTGTATCCTTTCACCATACTTGTTCAATCTGTATGCTGAGCAAATAATCCGAGAAACTGGACTATATGAAGAAGAACGTGGCATTAGGATTGGTGGAATACTAACAACCCGCGTTACGCAGACGGCACAACCTTGCCTGCTGAAAGTGGAGAGGACTTAAAGCACTTACTGATGAAGGTCAAAGACTACAGCCTTCACTATGGATTACACCCCAACATAAAGAAGACAAAAATCCTCACAACTGGACCAATAAGCAACATCATGATAAATGGAGAAAATATTGAAGTTGTCAAGGATTTCATTTTACTTGGATTCACAATCAACACCCATGGAAGCAGCAGTCAAGAAATCAAATGATGTATTGCATTGGGCAAATTTGCTGCAAAAGACCTTTTTAAAGTGTTAAAAAGGAAAGATGTCACTTTGAGGACTAAGGTGCGCCTGACCCAAGCCATGATATTGTCAATCACCTCATATGCATGAGAAAGATGGACAATGAATATGGAAGACCAAAGAATTGATGCCCTTGAATTATGACGTTGGCAAAGAATATTGAATATACCTTGGACTGCCAGAAGAACAAACAAGTCTGTCTTGGAAGAAGTACAGCCAGAGTGCTCCTTGGAAGCAAGGATGGTGAGACTTTGTCTCACGTACTTTGAACGTGTTATCGGGAGGAACCAGTCCCTGGAGAAGGATATTATGCTTGGTAAGGTAGAGGGTCATTGAAAAAGAGGAAGACTCTTGAAGAGATGGATTGACACAGTGAGTGCAACAATGGACTCAAACATAGCAACAATTATGGGGATGGCGCCGGACCAGGCAGTATTTCGTTCTGTTGTGCATAGTGTTACTATGAATCGGAATTGACTCGATAGCACCTGCCAGCAGCAACAACAACATTGCATGCCAAGTGCCTAGAATAGTACCTGGCACATTGTGGGTACTCAACAAATATTTGTTAAGTAAATAAATTTTTAAAAACATCCTACCATGTGGATCCCGTGAAGCACATCTGGAGATTTGATGCAGCTCATGGGTGACTCATTTACAACTTGGGTTTTAGAGGCTTATTGAAAGTCATTGGAAAAAAAGTGTCATTTAGAGTGGCAAGCAGTTTCCCGCCTTCCACGAAGCAGAGGTTTGATTTAGTTTATTTTGGGAAATGGACCACTGTGTGTTTCAAGAAAATTCTTGTGAATTCCAGGGAGCCTTATGCTTGCATATGTCTTCAGAGAATACCCAGACAGCAGTATACTTTTAATCTTGTCTCTGCTATAAATCCTGGATTCGTTCAACCCAAATTTCTGTCTCAGTCTGGGCCTATGAGCCGCCCGCCCCCACCCCAGTCTTCACAGCTGCAGGAGTCAATACTTCCCTTGTGTTTATTTTGCTGGTTTGAGATGGGTTTCTGTCACTGTGATGGAAAGAGTCCTGGCAAATATAAAGTGACTTTGGGTGAGCTGTTTGGACTCATCTTTCTGAGTTTCAGTTTCCTCATGTATATAAAGGAGGGGGTGGACTTAGGTGAGCTCTAAAGTCTTTCCAGGATTTTAACATTTCAGCATTTTAACACATTTAAGGCCCCCAACCTGTGGGGCTCAAATGTTTTTGACTGTGGATGAACTTTTTTCACTGGAGTCATATGGCACTCTCTGCCCCTAGCATCAGCACCCCCCTGACCTATGGTGTCTACACCCCCACCTCCTTTGAGGGTCATTTGTTCTGAACACACGTTCAGGACCTGCCCCTGCTGACGGAGTCGCTTGCATTTCACTTCTAGCATTTCCAAGTATGTCCTCCAACATGATCCTTGTTGGCACTTATTTCTTCTCTTTGACCCCCCAACTGCTTTTTGCCTCCCATTTGTCTTTTATTCCCCCTCTTGTTCCATACCTTGCTAAAGTCGTATTTACTTGCTGGTCTGTAGCATTAAGACATTCTTAGAACTTTCATTCCAGGATCCTATCACCTATCTAGATTGTTCTTACCTTCTCTGCCTCCTTCCATTTTCCTCTGGGATTGGTAGGAATCTTACTTTATCAGCCCAGGTCAGAAAGCTCCATTACTTTATTTTCTTTAAATCATAATAAAATCTAACTCTGAGTCCTGATCTGGCAGAGCTGAAGGGAAATTCAATCTCAGTTATTATTAGGGATTCCTCCCCGTACCCCAGAGGAGGATGTCTGGAGGGGTCCCTCCAGTTTCAGGGCATGCTGGTTATTGTGAATATGCTCATTTTTCTAGCACAGGTGGTGCTGTGGTATCTGGTAGCTGCTAGGCCACACTTGGGTATAAAAATAACAACAGCAACAATAATAATAACAATACTTATTGCCATTGAGTAGATTCTGACTCATGGAATGGCTGGTGGGTTTGAACTGCTGACTTTTTGGTTAGCAGCCGAGCTCTTAACCATTGTGCCACCAGGGCTCCAATAATAATAGCAATAACTAATATTTATGGAATGGTATTAAAGTACCAAGTATGAAGTGCTTTATATAAATGATTTTACATGAGGCAACTACTCTTCAATCTGGAACATTCTTTTCCCAGATAACTCATGATTCTCCCACATCTCCTTCAAGACTTTGCTCAAATATCGCTTTCTCAATGAGGCTTACCCTGGCCACTCTGCCTCTGTGCCTTGTTTCCTGCAATTCCCCTGCTCTGCTTTAGGTTCCACAGCACTTTGCACCTTCTAACATACTATGTTATATGATTTCCTAAGTTACAGTGTTTTCTGTCTGCTTGTCCCCGCTAAGAATGAATGTAAGGTCTATAAGCGTAGAATCTTCATTTTGTTTACTTATGTCTCCCAAGCCCCTAGAAGAGTACCCATCATATAATTCAATAAATATTTATGGAATAAATAAGTAACCTCTCTCTTAGTTATCTAAGGAGACCTGGTGGCACAATGGTTAAGTGCTCGGTTGCTAACCGAAAAGTTGATGTTTCGAATCCGCTAGTCACTCCATGGGAGAAGATGTGGCAGTCTGCTTCCATAAAGATTTACAGCCTTGGAAACCCTATGGGACAGTTCCACTCTGTCCTATAGGGTCCCTATGAGTCAGAATTGACTCTACAGCAATAGATTTGGTTTTTGGTTTTTTTGGTTAGTTATCTGGTGCTGCTATAACAGAAAAGCCACAAATGGATGGCTTTAAAAAAAACAGAAATTTATTTTCTCACAGTTTAGAAGGCTGTGAGTCCAAATTTAGAGTGCTGGCTCTAGGGAAAGACTTTCTCTCTCTCTGGGCTCTGGGGGAAGGTCCTCGTCTCTTCCGATTCTATTTCCTGGTTCCTTGGAGATCTCCACGTGGCTTAGCATCTGTTGTTCCCCATCCCTGCTTACCTAATCTGCTTCTTTTATATTCTGTAAGAGATTGACTCAAAACAGCACCCTACACTAATAGTGCCTCATTAACATAACAAAGACAACCTATTCCCAAATGGGATTGTAACCACTGGCATGTTATTGTTGTTGTTGTTGTTACGTGCCAACCAGTTGGTTCCAATTCATAGCAACCCTATTATAACAGAAGGAAACACTGCCTGGTCCTGTGCCATCCTCACAATTGTTGCTATGTTTGAGACTGCTGTTGCGGCCACTGTGTCAGTCCATCTTGTCGAGGGTCTTCCTCTTTCTCGTTAACCCTCTACTTTATCAAGCATAATGTTCTTCTCCAGGGACTGGTCCCTCCTGATAACATTTCCAAATTACGTGAGATGAAGTCTTGCCGTCCTTGCTTCCAAGAAGCATTCCAGCTGTACTTCTTCCAAGACAGATTGGTTCATTCTTATGGTGGTTGATGGTATATTCAATATTCTTCACCAACACCACAACTCAAAGGCATCAATTCTTCTTTGGAAAGAGTATCCTTAAAACTTAAAACATGAAAAATTTCAGTAATGTTACAAAAATGACCGAAAGGCTTTAATGAACCTCAGGAAGAAAAGAGCAACTGAGCTCTTCCTTACGCACTGGAACCTCGTATTTAGAGGTTGTCTCATTCAGTGGTTCACCCAGTGTAGTGTGATGATCCACAAGGGAAAAGAAAACTAGAGAGAAAACGACATGGTCAAGAGAAATCAACATACCTTCGGGAGTTCGAAAGCTGATGCATTTTTGCAAGAGTAGGCAAGGTTTTTCTGTAAAGGTCAAAATAGTAAATAGTTTAGGCTTTGTGGAAGTCTTACCATCCTAGGTTCCAAGGAGCACTCTGGCTGTACTTCTTCCAAGACAGACTTGTTCATTCTTCTGGCAGTCCATGGTCTATTCAAGATGCTTTGCCAACGCCAGAATTCAAAGGCATCAATTCTTCTTTGGTCTTCCTTATTCATTGTCCATCTTTCTCATGCATATGTGGTGATTGAAAATATCATGGCTTGGGTTAGGGGCACCTTAGTCCTCAAAGTGACGTCTTTCCTTTTTAACACTTTAAAGAGGTCTTTTGCAGCAAAGTTGCCCAATGCGATGTGTCTTTTGATTTCTTGACGGCTGCTTCCATGGGTGTTGATTGTGAATCCAAGTAAAATGAAATCCTTGACAATGTCAATATTTTCTCCATTTATCATGATGTTGCTTATTGGTCCAGCTGTGAAGATTTTTGTTTTCTTTATGTTGAGGTATAATCCATAGTGAAGACTGTAGTCTTTTATCTTCGTCAGTAAGTGCTTCAAGTCCTCTTCACTTTCAGCAAGCAAGGTTGTGTCATCTGTGTATCACAGGTTGTTAATGAGTCTTCCACCAATTGTAATGCTGCATTTGTCTTCGTATAGTCCAGCTTCTCAGATTATTTGCTCAACACACAGATTGGATAAATATGGTGAAAGATACACCCTGATGCACACCTTTCCTGACTTTAAACCACGCAGTAGCCCCTTGTTTGGTTCGAACGACTGCCTCTTGGTCTATATACAGATTTGCATGAGCCCAATTAGGTATTCTGGAAATCCCATGCTTCGAAATGTTACTCATAATTTGTTATGATCCACACAATCTAATGCCTTTGCCTAGTCAATAAAACACAGGTAAACATCTTTCTGGTATTCTCTGCTTTCAGCTAAGGTTCATCTGACATCAGCAATGATATCCTTCTTTCCATGTCCTCTTCTGAATCTGGCTTGAATTTCTGGAAGTTCCCTGTCGATGTACTGCTGCAACCGCTTTTTAATTATCTTCAGCATAATTTTACTTTCGTGTAATATTAATGATATTGTTCGATAATTTCCACATTCCACTGGATCACCTTTTTTTGGCATGAGCACGTATATGCAGCTCTTCTAGTCGGTTGGCCAGGTAGCTGTCTCCCAAATTTCTTGACACAGATGAGTGAGCACTTCCAGTGCTGCATCCGTTTGTTGAAACATCTCAGTTGGTATTCTGTCAGTTCCCAGAGCCTTTTTTTTCATCAATACCTTCAGTGCAGCTTGGGCTTCTTCCTTCAGTACAGTTGGTTCTTGATCATATGCTCTTCCTGAAATGGCTGAATGTTGACTAATTCTTTTGGTACAGTGACTCCATGTATTCCTTCCATTGTCTTTTGATGCTTCATGCATTGTTCAATATTTTGCCCACAGAATCCTTCAAAATTGCAACTCAAGGCTTGAATTTTTTCTTCAGTTCTTTCAGCTTGAAAAATGCTAAGTGTGTTCTTCCCTTTTGGTTTTCTAACTCCATATCTTTGCACATTTCATTATAATACTTTACTTTGTCTTCTTAAGCTGCCTTTTGAAATCTTTTGTTCAGCTCTTTTACTTCACCATTTCTTCCTTTCACTGTAGCTACTCTACATTCAAGAGCAAGTTTCAGAGTCTCTTCTGACATCCATTTTGGTCTTTTCTTTCTTTTTAATGACCTTTTGCTTTCTTCAAGTGTGATGTCCTTGATGTCAGCCCACAACTCATCTAGTCTTCAGTCGTTAGTGTCCAATATGTAAAATCTATTCTTGAGATGGTCTCTAAATTCAGGTGAGAGATACTCAAGGTCATTCTTTGGCTCTTGTTTTCATTGTTATTCTTGGACTTGTTTTCATTTTCTTTAGTTTCAACTTGAACTTGCATATGAGCAATTGATGGTCTGTTTCGCAGTTGGCCCCTGGCCTTGTTCTGACTGATGACATTGAGCTTCTCTATCATCTCTTTTCACAGACGTAGTCAATTTGATTCTTGTTCTAGTCTATCTGGCAAGTTCCACATGTATTGTTGCCATTTATGTTGTTGAAAAAAGGTATTTGCAATGAAGAAGTCGTTGGTCTTGCAAAGTTCTGTCATGCAGTGTCCGGTGTCGTTTCTATCATCCAGGCCATGTTTTCCAACTTCTGATCCTTCTTCTTTGTTTCCAACTTTCACATTCCAATCACTAGTAATTATCAATGCATCTTTATTGCATGTTTGATCAATTTCAGACTGAGAAGTTGATAAAAATCTTCAATTTTTTCATCTTTGGCATTAGTGGCTGGTGTGTAAATTTGAATAAAGTCATATTAACTGGTCTTCCTTGTAGGCATGTGGATATTATCCTATCACTGACAGTGTTGTACTTCAGGATAGATCTTGAAATGTTCTTTTTGACAATGAATGTGATGCTGTTCCTCTTTAATTTGTCATGCCCGGTATGGTAGACCCTATGATTGTCTGATTCAAAATGGTCAGTACCAGTCCATTTCAGCTCACTAATGCCTAGGATATCGATCTTTATGCATTCCATTTCATTTTTGACCACTTCCAATTTTCCTAGATTCGTACTTCATATATTCCATGTTCCAGTTATTAATGGATGTTTGCAGCTGTTTCTTCTTGTTTTGAGCAGTGCCACTTCAGCAAATAAAGGTCCCGAAAGCTTTACTCCATCATGTCCTTAAAGTTGACTCTGCTTGGAGGAAGCAGCTCCTCCCCAGTTGTATTTTGAGTGCCTTCCAAGTGAGGGGTTTATCTCTGGGCACTATATCAGACAATGTTCCATTGCTGTTCATAAGGTTTTCACTGGCCAATTGTTTTCAGAAGTAGATCTTCAGGTCCTTCTTCCCAGTCTGTCATGGTCTAGAAGTTCTGCTGAAAGCTGTCCAGCATGGGTGACCCTGCTGGTATTTGAAATACCAGTGGCATAAATTCAAGCATCACAGCAACATGCAAGCCACCGCAGTATGACAAACTGACAGACGAGTGATAGACCACAGGCATAGAGGTTAAGATTTACAACACATATTTTAGGGGGACACAATTAAATCCATAACAACCCTGTTATGGAATGAATTGTGTTCCCCCCCACCCCATAAATTTTAGCTCAAAATCCTAATCCCTGTATAAGTGGATATAATCTCATTTGGGACTGTGGCTTTCTTTGTTATACTAATGAGTTCATATCAGTATAGGGTGTGGCTTAAACCAATCACTTTTGTTTTTTTAAACCTATCACTTTTGAGACATAAATGGAGCAGATTAGGCATAGAAGCAAGGAAGCACAGATGGGGGAAGACAGGTGCCACGCCACATGAAGATCTCCAAGGAACCAAGGAACAGGACCTGAAAAGAGACAAGGATCTTCTCCCAGTGCCAACAGAAGAGAGAAAGCTTTCCCTTAGAGCCAATGGCCTAAATTCAGACTTTTAGCCTCTTAACTGTGAGAAAATAAATATCCATTTTTTAACACCACCCACTTGCGGTATTTCTGTTATAGCAGCACTAAGAACCTAAGACAACCTCTATTTTACAAATGAAGAAACCAGGGCATGTAAAGGAAAGTAACTATCCCTTTCATATAGCCAGCAAGTGGCACAGCTTGGTTTTAAACACATGTAATTTAATTTCTTTTAACCATTACACTCTCTTAATGCGAACTGGGTATCCCCAGACTTAGATCTAGCCCCCTGGGCACGCCATAGTCACTCCTCCCAGAAGCCCTATGTCTCCCTGGGGCATTAGGAGAGCACAGATTGTGTGTCCCAACCCTCATTGCACCCCTGCATCTTCCTCTTCCTTGATATTATTGCTCAACTCCTATCCCTTCCCCCAAATATCTCCCACTTCCAGAATATCTAATATAATATTCTCAGTGAAATTAAACTTTCACTGAGGCAAAGAAAAGAATTTATCTTCTAGAAATACCAGCTTTTCACCCACCAAATGTCTCTGAGGATAAAAAACATAAGCATTGGCCATTTTCTTGGAATGAGGAGGTAGAAAATCCAGGAAAAACTCAAAACAAAACACAGAACCAGCTCAGAGTGGTTGTGTGTATGAGAGACGAGCACTGTTTGTACATCCTGAACTGCCCTTCCCATACCAGCTACAAGATCCCCTCCTTCTCTCCTTTTAATTCCAGTCCCAAAGTCCAGCCATGCTACCAATACCTGAGGAACCACTTCTGAATGGAACAGGCCTGCCCCAACTCTCTCTCTCAAGGGGTCTGGAGGGAGTGGAGCTTCCGTTTGCAAGTGTGAAAAAAGATTGTCCTTTTATGACTGGATTATTTTCCCCCCAGTGCTTCCTCAAGACAGCTAGCTGCTGCATTTGATTAACGCTGCCTGCAAAAATAACTCCTCCACGTCTGGAGGAGTATAGCTTTTCCTTTGTGTAAAGCCCTCTCGGTTCCCCCAACCCCACGCACAGGGTAAGGGATGAAAGACTGTGTGTGGTGATCATTTTGAAATAAAGGAGCATTGACCTGTTGCAAAGACCGTAATAAGTGGAGAGGTACAGAAAGACCTGTGGTGGCTGAGTCAGCACCTCATTAGCATCAGCGCTACATGGACACTGCTCACAGTGTGGGCCAATCATTTTTCTGGTCTCTGAAAGGAAGCTCTGTCTTCAGAATGCAATCTCCCCTGAGGGGCCCAATCCCTTTGATGATGTTCTCAAAGATGTTAATAAAGATGCTATTCATTGCTCCTTTTCTCCTCTCTTCAACCTCCTTTCTAGAAAATTCAGACTTCTAAATATTGTGGGAAGGGGAGGCAGAAAAACAGTTCCCATTGAGTTGACACTGACTCATGGCAACCTCGTGTGTCAGAGTAGAACTGTGCTCCATAGAGTTTTTTATGGCTGTTTTTCAGAAGTAGATCACCAGGCCTTTCTTCTGAGGCACCTCTGAGTGGAATAGCATCTCCAACCTTTCAGTTAGCAGCCAAGTGCATTAACAGTTCGTACCACCCAGGGACTCCAAGGGGAGGCAAAGCATTCCCTTAATTCCTCCCTGCTAAAAAGACTCCGGCACTTGTGGAAGAAGCCATCTGTGCCAGGTAAACAGCCTGCGAAAAGGGTGAGCTTCCATCCTCAAACGTTTCCTGTCTTTCTAGTGACTTCCTATCTCTCTGTGATTGATGAATACCTTTAGACACTGGAAACTGATTAAATACAAACCCAAACCTCGTTGTGATACTTTTATAGCTGGACTCTTCACATTCAATCTCTGAGTGAGTGCCAGGTGGGATCAGTGGGATCCAAGAAGAGAAAGCTGAATGTTGCATTACCCCCGTGGAGAGGAAGACAAGACAAGCGGCCAATATCGCCTGTGCAGTTGACCCAAAACTCCACTGTAACCGAGTCACAGGCCAGGCTGACCTGGTGAGAGGCTGTGCAGGGCCTGGAAAACCAGAGCTAGACTTTAGGAACCAGTGTCCTAAAGCTCCCCCGCCCAGTGGAAAGAGGCCCTCTGAGATGATGCTTACTTACCAGGGTGGAGCAAAGTCAGCCAAGGTTGCAGCCTCCAGGATGAGTACTTTTCGCTCCCACCTGTAGGGGTCAGGCGGGTTCCGCCTCAGCCCTAGAGAAAAGGCCAGCATAACTGCAAAGTTAGCTCCTAATCAAATACTCCCATTTCCTGACAACCCTAGATAGGCGTTCAGGCCACAGCGTGCGCCTGGGTCCTGACGCTCGTCTGAGGAGCTCCTTCAGCCTGGGGGTTCCCAACCTAGGCTACGGGGCAGGCAGCTCTGCAGAGGTTGGACTTCTAATGGCAAAGAGTGTGCCTCATTCCCTTTAGTGTTCCCAGTGCTAGTAGTACAGTGCCTGGCTCGGAGTTAAAAAAAAACAAAAACAAGAAAAACAGTTACTGACTCATGGCGACCCCATGTGTGTCAGAGTAGAACTGTGCTCCACAGGGTTTTCAGTGGCTGATTTTTCAGAAGCAGATTTCCAGGTCCTTCTTCCAACGTGCTTCTGGATAGACTTAAATCTCCAGTGTTTTGGTTAGCAACTGAGCGTGTTAACCATTTGTACCACCTAGGGGCTCTTGGCTTAACGTCAAGTCCCAATAAATGTCGCACAAATGAACAAATTATGGCCATGAATATTTGTGCAAGAGTTGGTGAAAAAGAAGGGCAGAAAGTGACTGAATGAGTGTTGAGCATGGTCAGTCTGATAGGCCCCCTGAACACTGTTTCTGAAAGTAGGACCATCTTCTGAAGCCGGTGATTCTAACTTTCTCCCCTATGAAACCACACAATTTCATAAAGACTAAAGCATATGGAAGTGCAATGGCTAAAGCACTTGGCTGCTAACTGAAAGGCTGGCAGTTCAAACTCACCCAGCAGCTCTGTGGAAGAAAAGACTTGGCAATCTGCTCCCATAAATATTAAAAACTCGTTGCTGTCGAGTCAATTTTGACTCATAGCAACCCTATAGGACAGAGTCGAACTGCCCCACAGGGTTTCCAAGGCTGTAATCTTTAAAGAATATTGAATATACCACGGACTGCCAAAAAAAACGAACAAATCTGTCTTGGAAGAAGTACAACCAGAATGCTCCTTAGAAGCAAGGATGGCGAGACTACTTCTCACATACTTTGGACTTGTTATCAGGAGGGACCAGTCCCCAGAGAAGGACATCATGCTTGGTAAAGTAGAGGGTCAGCGAAAAAGAAAAGACACTCAATGAGATGGATGGACACAGTAGCTGCAAAAATGGGCTCAAACATAGCAATGATTGAGAGGATACAGCAGGACTGGGCAATGTTTCGTTCAATCGTACACTGGGTCACTATGAGTCAGAACTGACTCAATAGTGCCTAACAACAACCGTCTTTCGAGAAGCAGAGTGCCACATCTTTCAGTCGGCAGCCAAGTACTTAACCACTGTGCCACCAGGGCTCCTCCGTAAAGATTACAGCCTAGAAACCCCTATGGGGCAATTGTACTCTGTCCTACAGGGTCGCTATGAGTCGGAATCGACTCTGTGGCACACTACAATAAAGCATATGGACTGGCAGAGGGCTGGAGGAACAAGATCAAGCCAGCAGGGGGAGCCTCTACCTTTGCACTGGAGGCTCTTAGCCCCAAGGAAGGCAATCTCCAGTCCAGCTGTTCTAGATTTAAAAGAAAGATTCTGCTCTACTGCAAAAATGCCTCAGACCTTTTTAAAAACAAGGTGAGACTAAACAAATGATACACAAAAATTTCCCAAGGGAAACGGAAGTTTTCTATTTGTGAAACAAACAGAGACAAATAGCCCACAAATCCATAGGTGGACTTCTCCAACAGACAACTCTCCCCTCAGGAAGACGGACTAGTCCAGTGTGGATAAGGAAGGCATTCTGGAGACACGGAAGGAAGGGCAAAGGCTCTGAGATGTCAGAGGTGTTTTGGGGGAAAGCAAGAGAAGACGAGACTGACTGGAAAAGAAGATTCCCCCCTCCCCTCTTCCACGCCATCCCTCAAGCTACGAAGCCGGATTTGGACAAGTACTCAAGGCAGGGCTGAAGAGGACCACCCTAGCTGTCAGGTCATCTAGTATACTCCTTTTTCTACTGCCTACCCCCAGCTATTTAGAAGATGTGAAAATGGTACCCTACTCTCACCCGATCAGACGGAGAGATGCACCTTCACAGGGGACCCACCGTCAGGAGCAGAGTCCTTGTGGTTAGATATCTAAGGAACCCTGGGCTTTACTATACTATTTCCACACTCTCTCAAAGTTCTCCTAGTGACCAATGAGCATGATTAGGATTAGAACAAGCTATGCATGTAGGACAGAGCAGCTTCAAGTGATATGGCTGGACATCTCCCCACAACGAACCATTGGAGCAACTACTGAGTCTCATTAGCAACGTTCCGTCACCTACATTGGTAACTGGACAAGTGATTGAAATCTTAAAATCATCATATGGCACTTTTCACTAAAGCAGTTCCCCAAGCTTTATATCACCCCTTCTCCAAAACTGGTCCTCCTCCTGTATTGTCAACAGGCTGAGCAGTGCCACTATTCACGGCGTCATCTAACTAAAAAACTTTCTCCTTATTTTTCCCTCTTTCTCTACCACCCACATTCAGCCAGCCAAGAAATCCTGATCATCCTGTGTCTTAGTCTTAAATAATCTCTAATCCTATCCCCTCTATGGCCACTAGTCAGTCCTCATCTGGACTGCTACCAGCCTCTTCCTTCTCTAATCCCACCGTTGATACTACTCCAGATGATCTAAAAATGATCATGGCATTCTTCTGATAAAAAACCATTGATGACTCCCCATTGCCTATAGAGTATAAGGCCCCATTGCTTTCAGGAATGAGACAGGATATGAATAAATGAATGAGTGCATGAATAGAAACAAACAGATGGGGAAGAGGAATTGGAGGGTAAGAGAGTTTTCTCAGATTCCTGTTATGTAGGAGACCACCCACTGTGACCCCTATAAGTCTTCCATGTCCTAGAGTTGAATTCCAAACAACACAGGGGAATAAAAGTCATATTTAAATTTTTTATTCCAATACTGACTTTGAAAAATTTATGCCACCCCAGGCAGGCATGTTTCTTATTTCCTTCCTCACTCTCCTTGTAGATTCCAGAAGCACTTTGGGTTGCTTCCCAAACTAAGTTTTACTCTAAAGAGGAGTGAGGTGCCACATGGTCAGCCCCATGTGGCATGGCAGACCGCCCCCCACCCCATGTCCTTTTTTTGTAGTCAGTTGAGTGGGTAGCTTCACCAACCTTTCCCTTTTAGCCCTTCCCAGCCTCCAGCTGGTGAAAAGAATGTGGTCTCAGAAGCAGGGAAATGTTTTTTCTTTTGACACAGGGCCTTGTCTTATACCCACCTTAGAAAAAACATCTCTTTTTCTGAACATCCACACACAAACACATACACACTACTTAGCTTTTTATAAAAACTGCAGTTCCTATGTTTTCGTCTTAGACATATGCAGTTTGGGGGTTGTTGCCCCTTGCCACTGTACTTACAGGAGCTGACAAGTAACCACTTGTGGGTGTCACTGGTACTGTGACTGGAGTGTCTCCTGGGTGAGGTGATGAGGATCTGGTTTTGTGTTTACATACCCTGGCAACTGTCTTGTTTACTGTCTCTTTGGTCAACTTCCAAACCAGCAGCACAGCACCAGTTGCCACTGGTTTCCGTGGCTGGTTGCTGACGGGCTGGCCTGCCAGTTGTGAGGCATTGTTCCTTTAACTTGAGCAATTGGTGATTTCATTTGAGGAGCAGCTTTACAATCACCCATCAGAGTTTCACCTAACAAAAATATTCAACTCCCAATAAGGCAGTGAAACTACAAGGTGTGGCTGTGTACCGACCAGGCTGTCTGCTCTTCTGCTTGAGAGACTGATAAATATTATGTTTGCTTAATCTGTTTGGATTTATTAAGATCCTATCATATGTTTGGCATTGATCCAGACTTCAGCAACCCAAAGACAAATAAGGTATGGTCTGCCAGGAGTGACAGATATATGAGCAGGTAAGTGTAATACACAGTGTCTGGGCGAGAAAACCAGGAATGAGTAAAGTGCTGTGGGAGCATAGAGGAGGTGGAGGGCAATTGGGGAGTGCTTTGTGGAATTGTTGATATTCGAGCTGGGTATAAAATGCAGGGAAGGACATTTTAAGAAGAACAGCATGTGCCAGCTATTGTTTGGTGTTGTTGTTGTTAATTCAGTTCAGTTGGTTTGGACTCATGGTGACCTCATGTGTTGCAAAGTAAAACTGCTCCATAGAGTTTTCAAGGCTGTGATTTCTTGGAAGCATATTGCCAGGCCTGTCTTCCAAGGCACTAACCTTTCAGCTAGTAGTCTGGTGCTTAACCATTTGTACCACCCAGGGACAAGTACTCAGTAAATGTTAGCTATTATTGTTTCTTAGATTATGATAATTAAATCCAGGAGTGCTATCTTCAAAGCCCACGTCGTTGACCATTACCTTATCATGGTTCAAATAGTGTATGAAAGAAACGTATGCCTGGGCATTATCCTAGATCACTAGTGACATGAGTCTTTTTTGGTGATGTTTTTACAGTTCTGAGTTACAACTTGAAGGCTTGCTTAAATTATGAAGAAGGTAGAGTGGGTCTTCAGCTCCCCTAAATCATAACAGTGACCCTTTCTCCCTCTTATGTATTCCTCTGCCTTCAGGCTGCTCCTCCTGCTCTTTCCCTACTTTTGAAAAATATGTTTCTTGGTAAAGGAGTAGACTGTTCAAGTCAGAATCTTGGACTTTGAAATACGGGAAGAATCGTGGAGATCATTTAGTTCAATAACTTGATTTTACAGATGCAAAAACTGAGGCTGAATTAATCAAGATTCTTTTAGCTGCAAGTGACAGAACTTAATTTAAACTATCTTAAGCAAAAAAGGGAGATATATTAGCTTTCAGGGGTGGAATTAGCCTCAGGGATTCAAAAACTATATATATATCACTAGTTTATTTGTGCTGTCCCTTTAACCTCAAATCTATTGTCCCTGCTTTAGAGTGTGATATCTCCGATTGTTCTTCATTCTTTTACATGGCTAGGAAGATATGGTTACTGTAAGCCCCAGGCTTGTATTATTCCGTGTTAGTGATCTCACATGAAAGAAATAACTTCTCTATCCTTGCTTTAATGTGTATAAATCCCAGGGACAGATTCTTATTGACCAAGCTTGGGTCACATGGTTACTTCTTGGGCTGATCACTGTAGCTAACAGGAGATACTAAGATGACTGACTAGACCTGGGTCTCATGTCATTTCAGTGTGAGGATGGGGTGGATTGGCAGGTACTATGGAAAGCAGCCCCACCAGAATCATATGTGGCTTTACAAAAGAAGGATGATTGCTCCTACCAGAAGCTCAGTGAGGTAGTTAGCCATCTAAGATCACTTCTCCTAGTGATATCCAGGACTCCATGTAATCCATTCCCCTCTCCTTGAGTGTGGGCTGGACCTAGTGACTTGCTTCTAATCAATAGAACATGGCAAAACTGGTGGGATATCACTTGTGAAATTATTTGACAAAAGTCAGTACAGGTAGTCCTCATCTTATGATGACAAATTCGAGTTAACGACGAACCATACTTACAACTGTCCTTTTGTTTTCTTTGGGTACATCTTATCGTAAGTAATAAGCACTACATACAATGCTGCAGTGCATAATTTGCTGATTCTATCATTCTCATGCCAACCCCCAAAGACAAAGATTGGATTTATAAATCTTAAACCAGAAATATCCCCTGAAGTCTTCTTAAAACTGAACAGCAGTTTAAATTAACTAGTAAAAAAGGTCTGCCTTGAGCGTTGTGCTCTTTTAGGAACTATCTGAATAGGATTGTTATGAGTCAGAATCGACTCAATGGCAACGGGTTTGGCTTTTAGGGTTTTATATGGGATAAAACTGACAATAGCAACTCAAAAGATTAGATAGGAAACTTAGGGGGCAGTGAGTTTATGTCAATGAGGGAGGAATAACTCAGAAAAGGCAGGTGAGAAAGGTTGCACAACTTGAAGAATGTAATCAATGTCACTAAACTGTACATGTGGAAACTGTTGAATTGGTGTACGTTTTGCTGTGTATATTCTCAACAACAAAATAAATAAAATTTAGGGAAAAAAAGATGGAATTTATTAAGATACTGGCAGTAAAAGGAAATAATGATGGAAACTAAGGAGCCCTGGTGGCGCAGTGGTTAAGCACTCAGCTGCTAACTGAAAAGTTGGCGGTTCTAACCCACCAGCCACTGTATGGGAGAAAGATGTGGCAGTCTGCTTCCTAGAAAACCTTATGGGGCTTTTCTACTCTGTCCTATAGGGTTGCCATGAGTTGGAATCACCTTAACAACAACTGGTTTGGTTTTGGTAATTATGAAAACCAAAAAGAAAAGCGAGGTATTCGACTTACGTCAGAACCGACTTACTTGAGTCAGGGATTACTTGTAACCTATTTCTATCTCTTTTTCCTCTTTCTCTTTCCCTTCTTCCCTCTGGTGAAGCCAGCTGCCATGTTATAAGCTGCCCTATGGAAAGGCCCATCTGGCGAGTAACTGAGGGTAGCCTCCTGCCAACAGCCAGCGAGGAAATGAGGCCCTCAGCCCAACAGCCTGTGAGAAAGTGAATCTTGCCAATGGCCATCGAGGGAGCTTAGAAGCAGATCCCTGAGCCTGCGATGACTGCAGCCCGGTTGACACCTTGATTGCAGCCTGTGAGAGACCCTGAGCTGGGTGATCGCCCTAAGCCACAACCAGATTCCTGACCCACAGAAACTGTGAGATAATAAATGTGTGTTGCTTTAAGCTGCAGGGTAATTTGTTCTAGAGCAATAGATAACTAATACAGGGAGGAAGGACATTGAAGAGATGAAAAAACTCACAGATATCCACCACAGAACCTACCAGAAAACAAAATACAAACATTGTTTTGGTTTCTGAATATCCTAAGCCTTCCTTCTCAGACTTTTCACTCAACCCTGTTTTCCTCCCTGCTCCTTTTCCTTCATGCTTTTTATTTCTTCCCACCCTCCGTGCTTCCATAAGAGCCATCAGGAAAGGAAAAAGAATAGGAAAGGAATTATGTTAAGAAACTAAAATTAATGAGGGCCTACTATGTGTCAGGGGCTCTAGTGGCGCAGTGGTTGAGAGCTCGGCTGCTAACCAAAAGGTCAGCAGTTGGAATCTACCAGTCGCTCCTTGGAAATCTTATGGTGCAGTTCTCCTCTGTCCTGTAGGGTCGTTAGGTGTCGGAATCCACTCGGCAGAACAGGTTTGGTTTGGCACTATGTGACAAGCACATTGCAGACCACTTTCCATGACTTATTTAATTATTCCCCCAACCCGATGAAGCTGGTTTTATTAAGTCTGTTCTACAGAAACGAGTCCCTGGGTGGTGCACACAGTTAACGCACTGGACTGCTAGCAGAAAGATGGGAGGTTCAAGTCCACCCAGAGGCACCTTGGGAGAAAGACTGGTGATCTACTTCTGAAAAATCAGTCATTGAAAACCTTGTGGAGTACAGATGTCGCTGACACACAGGGACAGCCATGAGTCCGAATCGACTTGATGATAACTGGTTTTATTCTACTGATAAGGAGATTGAAGCTTAGAGAGTTGACATAACTTGCTCAAGATCACTCACTGGGGAAGTGGCAGCATGAGGACAGAAGTACAGCTCTGTGTGACTCCAAAGCCCGTTCACCCCACTGCAGCATGCTGGCCCCTGGCAGGCAGGTCCTTGTTTTCATCCATTAGTGGGTCCACTTGAACCTGCTGTTGGGGCATGCGGCTGCCTCCCACCTCAGGCCTTCACTCGAGAGGGCTGACCAATTTAATTGTGCAGCCTTCGCTGAATCACTCTGTTCTTTCTTCCAGTGCTAACAGGTAAGTTTCTAACCAGACCTGCTGCCAGCTAAAGAGTCCCATGGGAAGGAATTCCTTCTCCACTCTACAAGTCAAATTGCTTCTGTGCTAAACCCAAGGCTGAGGGGGCAGGGACAGTACAGAGCCACCTGCTCCCACAGGACCTGTGACAGCCCTCGTTTGCCAAGGAGGGCTGCCCACTCTGGGGGAGGAATTTCAGGGCCAGAGACACTGTTCCTGTACCTCTATGCCAAGAACCAGGAAACCCCAGCCTTGGCTTCTCCTGCACGAGAGGAGAAACCTGATCAAACAGAGAGGCTTCTGTCTGCAGGTATAACTGATTCCTTCACCAAGACGTCACCATAAAGTCTCATAAACTGAACAAGAGTAATTGATGACAGAAACTAGAAGATGTATAGGCTTAATTTTCAGAGACAGAGAAAAATAATTTCCCTGAAATGCTATTCTGTGCCTGTGAGTCATAGCTGAACTGCCGAAAGAAGCCTTTATAGAATGTCACGAAGGGGATAGTCGTAGGTCTAAACCGTTACAGGACTACATTTTTTAAAGGTCAGCTGCTTCTTCCCCGGAGGTGGTCCTTTTAGTAGGGACTACCTAGGTGGATAATTAATAATCGTGATATTGAGAAAGTGGCCTGAAAAAGGAAAAAAGTACTTGGAACCAGCTTCGTACCCAAGACATCCACCCTCCCTCCTTCAGCACTGCTCTGAGCTAAGGATGCAGTATGGGGCGGTGGTGGTTCAGTGGTAGAATTCTCACCTTCCCTGTGGGAGACCTGGGTTCAATTCCCAGCCAATGCACTTCATGTATAACCCCTGCCCATCTGTCATTGCAGGCTTGCGGGTTGCCGTGATGGTAAGCAGGTTTCAGTTGAGTTTTCAGGCTAAGATGGACTAGGGAGAAAGGCCTGGAGATCTACTTCCAAAAATCAGCCAGTGAAAACCCTATCGATCACAAAGGTCCAATCTGCAACCAATCATGCGGATGGCACAGGACCAGGCAGCATTTTGTTCCATTGTACACGGGGTCATCATGAGTTGGCGGTCAACTGGACGGAGCTAGCAACAATGAGGCAGTGACGCCCAGCTCAACATTCCAGCCGCAGTTCTCACAGTCCTTATCAATTTGCAGTTGTGTTTAAGTGTAGATCCAATTTTTGAAGCCAGGAATCACTTTTTAGCAAAGACCACAGTAACATGGAAATGCAGCACAAGCTCTTTCTCCTCCTATTGGTGTTTTCAGGATACTTTATTAATTGCCATAATTGTTTCCTCATGATAAATATGTGATATATTTGAGCACCAATATTGAGCACATACCCGGTGTGTACTAGTAGTTCAATACATTTTTGTGTGTGAAGAAATTAGACGTATGAAGTTGGAAGATAGAACTACTTTCTCGTTTCTGGAACAAGTCACCCATTTGCCATTATCATCCTCACTTTAAGGATTTCTCCTAGTCTAGTCTTGAATTCCTTTTGCTCCATGAATTCCAAGCTGTTCCATTCCTGCTCCTTGTTGGGATGTTCTGCCACGCATCCATATATGCCCTGCACTCAGAGAAGGGTCGCATGTACCTTAGTGCATTTTCAGATTTGAGTTTTATCTTCAGATCATCCATGTGTGCATCTTTGGACATTTATTTTGTTCCTGCCTCTGGAGAGGCCATGACAGGTCAGAGTATCCCCAATCTCACTGAGTTTACACCTGGAGGAAGAAGGCAGGCATGAACCCTTATAACAGGGTAAAATGAAATCAGAACTCTAAAGAGGAATAAGTAAAATGAGGTGGGAACTCAAGTTGATTAACAGAAGACATTGTTCTTTTCGGGAGTGATGGAAATGTTACAAATCTTGACTGGGTTATTAGTTGCACACATATCTACGTTTGTCAAAACTCATCAAATTGTGCACTTAAGACCTGTGCTTTTATCTGTGTGTAAATTTTACTTATATAAAAAATTTTTTTGCTTCCCCCTTCCCCAAAAAAGGGCATGATTCTAAAGGAACACCAGTAAGCATGCGTGCAGGTATGCCCAAGCATCATACAGGCAAATCTTCTATCTAAGAGCCCCTTATTTTACAAATACTTACTGATTACCTAATATGTGCCAAGGAGACCTGGTGGTGCAGTGGTTAAGCACTTGGCTGTTAACCGAAAGGCAGCAGTTCAAACCCAGCTGCTCCGTGAGAGAAAGATGTGACAATCTACTTCTGTAAAGATTTACAGCCTTGGAAGCCCTATGGGGCAGTTCATCTCTGTCCTATAAGGTCATTGTGAGTTGGAATCGACTCAAGGGCAACGCCTTTGGTGGTTTTTTTTTTTTTTTTTTTTGATATGTTCCAGGCATTTTTCTAGGATCCATCCGCGAACAAGAACAAAGGCTCCTGTCTTCATGGAGCTTATATTCCAGCAGGTTCTTTTAAAGGGGGAAGGAAGGGGAGATTTTACCCATTTCAGCAGGAACAACTGTGCACACTGTTCTCAAATGGGCTGTATGATCCATGACAAAGTGGGACGGATTAATGAAAAGCTTTCCGAAGGCAGGGAGCAAAAAGGCTAACATGCTTCAGAGACTAGAACTGCTCTTTCAGGCGGGGCCCAGAGGAAGAGCCTGAAAGTCTTCCAGCCCCAACCCCAGAGTCTCCCTGAGGCTTGGGAGGGCAGCGTCAACTGCACCCCACCAGCACCCACCTATGGGCCCAAGAGGAGGGTGTCTTCAGCAGAGGTCCTGGGCTCCCTTCGGTATGTCTGCAAAACGGGGTGTAGGCTCTGGGCAAAGCCAACAAACCAGGCTGGTGGAAACTCGCTTTCTGAGCTCTAGAGGGTGGGGAGGTGTTGGTTCTTTTTTGAAATCAAACCTGTGTCCTCAGAAACAGCACAGAAGGGCTTGGCGAAGTCACTGGGAGTTGGATGGCATTGCTGTGAATCATAGGAATCCTAGGTGAGAACAGGCCTTCAGAGAGGGGATGTACGTTTTTCTGAAGTCTCGAAATCTTTATTAAAAAAAGAATCCAGACAGTCTTAGCTGTATATTAAAGCTTAATAACGTTCTATATCGTAAAGGACAAAGAAGCAGCATATATTCATTGTGGATTAACATGATCTAAGTTACATAGGAGTCCCTGGGTGGTGCAAATGGTTAAGCACTAGCCTACTAACCAAAGAGTTGGCAGCTAGAACCCACCCAGAGGTGTCTCAAACGACAGGCCAGGTGATCTGCTTCCGAAAGGTCACAACCTGGAAAACCCTATGAAGCAGTTCTACTCTGCACACTTGGGGTCGCCATGAGTTGAAATTGACTTGTCAGCAGTAGGTTTGGTTTTTTGGAAGTTGCATATAATCTCTGAATCTACAAAAACAGCACAATTTTTGCAATAGATCGTCTTTTCAGTAACAACGACCACTGGATGTGTCGCTAAACCCCATTTCCTTATCCTGCAGGACAAGGAGGTAGACTACATCTTCCCAGCTTCTCTGTTAGTTGCGGGTCGGGGCATATGACTGAGCTCTGGATAGTGGAATATAGGCAGAAATGAGGTATGCCACTTTCAGACCTGGCCCCTTAAAAACTTCCCAGGCAGTTCTCTGTGTTTTCACTTGTTGTTCTGTTATCTGCTGGCTAGGTGGAGGACTCTGAGGCCCTGGAGATGGAAAGCCATTTGGTAGAAGACTGGGTTCCCAAATAACAAGGTTGAGCAGAGCTACCCTGCCAACATCATTGGACACTGACTTGAGCTAGACATTTATTTTGCTAAGCCACTGAGAGTTGGGGGTTTGTTTGTTATAGCAGCCAGCATTACTTACCAATTCAAAATCTAAGAATCAAGTTACTTATGCCACGGGTCCCTAGAAGCCCAGGAAATGGACACAACATGTACTTTTGAACATGAGGGAGGGTGGGATTCAATCAGCAGGATAGTCTGATTTTCTGAACACACAGTGGTTAAGAGCCTGGCCGCTAACCAAAAGGTTGACAGTTTGAATTCACCAGCCACTCCTTGGAAACCCTATCGGCAGTTCTACTCTGTCCTATAGGATTGTTATGAGTCGGAATCTACTCAGTGGCAAAGGGTTATACATATATATGGAGAGAGAGAGAGAGATTTATATCAAGAAAATGGCTCACAAGGTTGTAGAGGCTAGAAAGTCCCAAATCTGTGGGTCAGTCATCAGGCTGGAGGCTTCTTCTGACTCACATAGCTGCAGGGGCTGGCAAACCCAAGATCAGCAAGTCAGACAGCAGGCTGCTGGCTCACGGGCTGTGGAGGCTGATAAAGTCAAGACTGGCAGGTAAGACGGCAGGCTGCTGGCTGGAATCCCAAGACTTGGACTTCAGACGATGAGGTGAATGCAGAATCCAGAGCAGATGAAAAGCCAGCGAGCTTTGCCAGAAAATTTATATATATATTGGATGCAGGCCACACTCCCAAGGAAACTTCGATTCAGCTGATTGCTCACAACAGATCTCATCATGGAGGCGATCACATTATTTCAGATCTCATTATGGAGGTGATGTGGCCCAAACATGCTGCTGAGGCCCATCCTTCCTGGTGAGGTGGGATCTTTAGAGGGTCATTGTGAGCTGAGCAACCTCCCCAAGCAAGTAGGTGACCCATGTATCTTTTCCCTTATTTTATACAAGTAGAGACACAGGACCCTGATGGCGCAATGGTTAAGCACTCACCTGATAGCCAAAAGGTTGGAAATTTGAACTCACCCAGCAGCTCCATGGGAGAAAGAGGCCCCGTGGGAGGAAGACCTGGCTATCTGCTTCTGTAAAGATTACAGCCTAGAAAGCCCTATGGGACAGTTCTGCTCTGTCACACAGAGTTGCTATGAGTTGGAACCACAGACATTATTGTTCTCAGTTTTCACACAGGAAAGTATGACAGGGAGAGCTTGGTGAATTGCTAAAAGCTATCTAGACTCCACGCAGGGATCGTGCAGCAGCCAGCGCTTGACTCTTCTTCATCTTGTTGTCATGCTATCTATCATGACATCAACTTATGACATGTATCCTTGGTTTCCAGCATAAATCAGTAATTGCCCTTCGATATTTAATACAAGGATAGCATTGCCTAAAAGCAGGTCTGCTTTCCCAAGTGGCCTTCCAAAGATTTTACTTGGTTTGCCATGGCAAGCAGGAGTGGGGCTGGGGAGAAACGCCTGGCCATCCATGGGGCTTTTAGCACTCTTCAGGTGGTTGTGGAATGGAAATATTTGAGACCCTCTGATATAACTCAGCCCCTGGACTCCAGACTGAAAAATACCTTAGTAGTATGATTTAAAAAAAAAAAAATTCTTTTTAATTGCACAAGTAGCAATAGGAAATTTTTGAGAGGTAAGAATCTTATTTTTTAATACTCACCTAGCAAACTACTTGATCCCTAGTAGTTACACAATAAATATTTGTTGAAAGATGGAATGAATTTCTGTTTTCCACAGAAAAATTAAGAAGTGAAGGCAGTAAAATTCACAAGCAATCCTACCACTGTTTTTGAAATATGTCCTTCATACATTTTTATAAAAATAGAATTTTATTGTACATACTTTTTCCTTCCTCCCTCCCTCCCTCCCTCCCTTCCCTCTTTTACAACATTCTGGGATCATCAGTAGCGGAGACCTAGGATTCCCTCTTTTGATCACACCATGATTAATTGAAGTTGCTCTATAGGGTCGCTATGCATCAGAATCGACTCAACAGCAACGGGTTTGGTTTGGTTTTGGGTTCTCCCTCTTTAGGTTGTTTCCAGGTTTTCTCTATTCTGAATAAAGTTGTAGTGAATTCCCTGGCATCTCAATCTTTGGGCACATCTTAGAATATTTCCTTAGGGTAAGTTCCTAGAAATGGAATTCCTGGCTCAAATGGCATGTGCATTTTTAATACTTTTGATTCATTTTGCCAAACGCCTTGCCAGCAAGTTTGCACCAGTGCACACTCCTACAGGCAGTGTTTGAGAGTGTCTGTTTTCAAAGGTGTGGTTCAAAAAAACCAGTAATAATAATGTCGTTTTCTCTTCATCAAATGCCTTTAGGAAGCCTGTCTGACTCTTCCTGTCCAGGTGAGACACCTGCCAGGAATGAATGGACTGGGCATCTTAGAGCTTCAGGAGGTGACGTGCTGGCAGGTACACGGAAAGCCTGTCAGGAGGGTTTTGATCTGGAGGAACCTCTTGGCCCATGAGCTACCCTTTGCAGTTCAGACAAGGA
Organism: Dugong dugon; assembly: GCA_030035585.1. Lineage (NCBI taxonomy): Eukaryota > Metazoa > Chordata > Mammalia > Sirenia > Dugongidae > Dugong > Dugong dugon. Next base: position 100,287,017 of record CM057469.1, on the reverse strand, counting down.
GGAGAAAAAAAGGAAGTCACAGTATTCACACACTCTGAAGCTCTCGAAGTGCTGTTTGACAAGCACAGGGACTTCTTTTTATGATGTTTTCCCCCAGAAACTATGACCAAGGGCCTCAGGACGCAATGGCTGCAAGGGCATGACCTTGAGCAAGTGAAGTGCAGTGTGAGCCTGAGGACCACCTGATGTCCTCTCTGGCTCCTTGGAGACATTCCTGACCACCTGGGAAGGGAAAGGAGGTTAGACATCTCTCACTACCTGAGAAGGGAGAGCGGGTTCCAGATGGGACAGAGGCCTGCTTGGGTCAAAGCCTGGGATGACCAGACTCCCTCTCAATGACCTGAGAACCATCAAGGAACTGAGAACCCAGATGCATTGTGCCTGATGGCAAAGCCCACATCTTAAAGCACAGTCATGTTGAAGATAATTTAATCATCTCAATGACCACTATCAAGACTGTTGATTTTATAGATAAGGCCACAGAGACTGTTCACAGCATATGTGAATTGCCCTAGGCCACACAGCTAGTGACTGGCAGTTTTAAAACTGGGAATCAGGTTTCCTGAATCTTTATTGGCTGGACTTTGCCCTGCTCTGTGATAAACATTTTCATCCCCTCAATCTCTAGCTACACCTTCTTCGAGAGAATCATACCACAGGAGGAAACCGACCGCAAACTGGGTGGCTAAAGAAAACAGGTATTTATTCTCTCACAGTTCTGGAGGCTACAAGTCGAGGTGTCAGCACGGCCACACTCTCTGGAGACTCTAGGGGAGAATCCATTCTTTGCCGCTTCCATCTTTTGGTGGCTGCTAGCTTGACTTGTGGCTGCATCACTCCAACCTCTGCTTCCGTCAACATATTGCCTCCTCCTCTTCTATGTCAAATCTCCCTCTGCCTCACTCTTATAAGGACACTTGTTATAGGATTTAGCGCCCACTTGGGTAATCCTGGAGCCCTGGTGGCGCAGTGGTTAAGAGCTTGGTTGCTCACAGAAAGGCTGGCAGTTCGAATCCACCAGTCACTCCTTGGAAACTCTATGGGGCAGTTGTACTCTGTCCTATAAGGTCGCTATGAGTCGGAATTAACTCGATGGCAACAGGTTTGGTTTTTGGGGTTTTTTTGGTTTTTTTTTTGATAATCTAGGATGATCTCCTCATGTCAAGATCTGTAACTTAATTACATCTGCAAAGACTTTCTTTCCAAATAAAGTAACATTCACAGGTTACAGGGATTAGGGCGTGGACATATCATTTGGCGGTTGCCATGCAATCCACTACACTGACTCTATAATAAAAACAAAATAAGAAACAATAGCAAAAAAACTAAACCGAAACCTAACCCATTGTTGTTGAGGTGATTTCGATTCATAGTGTTCCTATAGAACAGAGTAGAACTGCTCCATAAGGCTTCTAAGGCTGTAAATCTTTACAGAAACAGACTGCCGCATCTTTCTCCTGTGGAGTGGCTGGTGGGTTCTAACTGCCGACCTTTTGGTTAGCAGCCGAGCCTGTAACCGCTGAGCCACCAGGGCTCCTTAAAAAAAAACTAGGTACCATCTATTGAGTGCTTACTATGTGCCAGCCACTGTCCTCAATTTATGTTAGCTCATTTCATATTTGTGATGATTCTTTGAGTAAGTACAAGATGTACCTTACCTGGAGTTGGGTTATGACGTAAGGGTTAAAAAAAAAAAAAGCTCACATAAGTCAAAATTACCCTAGCGGTATCTCTTGTAAGGGGCCACACTGAAGACCAACATATTGCCCATGTTTTTACTCCAGGGTTGGGATAGATTGCCATTGTTCAGTTGAGTACCAGATGAGGAAGGTAGCTAGCATTTAGAGGCTACGTTATTTGAAAAACACACATTACGTCTTTCAACAGTAGAACAAAGAATGGAACTCAGAGCTGTCAATGCTTACAGCAGGAGGGGCTCCTGGGAATAAAGGTACAGGGAAGATTCATGTCTTCCTTTACAGGCCTCTCTCACTCTGGTATATTCTTGTTGAGTGGAATGCAGATGCAATCTCCCACATATTTAAACTGTTTCTCTTACTTTCTCTTTTTGGCTCATTGTTATAGATGGAGTCATGTTATATTATCTTCTTGCATTATTACTTCATTTGACAGATAAAGACACTGTGGTTCAAAGAAGTAAGGAACCTTGTACATGTGTGTGACGGAGCTGAGATTTACACCAGCTCTATGTGACTTCAAAGCCTGCGATCTTTACGTGAGACTATACCAACTCTCTACGAGACTCTAGAAATAGGGAAAGAGAAGGGTAAGCAAACATCTGCCTTAGAGCACATGTGACCAGAACACTTGAAGATTAGTGTCGGAGGTGAACTTGAGACAGGGTCAGATGGACTTGAGTGAGGGTCAGGCTGGACTGAAGACATGACAGTGGATGTAATTTGCTCTAAACTCTTCTGAGAGATGACCAAGGTGCAGTCACAGCAGGATACTTACTATCTGCACAGAATCCCGGTGGTTAAAATGCTCCCGTTAAGAGACAAATTCTTTGAATCTTAGAGAATGTTCTCTTTTGAAAGTTCTCCATTAAAATGAAGGTGTTCCTAGGAGGTGCAGTATTCTCAACTAAGACCTAAGGCCTAGGGGATTAGTTGGCTTCAAGGGAGGAATGGTGAATGTCTGGGTAATGTAAACGTGCAGTGTTCCCGGCCAGGAAAAGGTGCCTTCAGAGCAGGACAGAGTCGAATTCCAAGAAAACAGAATAACATTCTTAAATCAACTCAAAAGTTATGACTATGGAGGTCACTTTGACCTTCACAAATATTCTAAATCTCTTTCCTTCTGGGTACGTGGTAGGGTACACTTCCCTGTACCTGTGAACTCAAATGTGGTTATTCTGTCTTACTTTGGCCATTGAAAGGAAATGGAAATGACTTGTGCTACTCCTGAGCAGAAGGTTTAAAAGCCACTGTGCAATTTGCCATGTTCCCCTTTACTCTGCCAGGCTATCTGGTGACTTCTGAAATAATGGAGGCTCCATCAGCCTGGATGCTTGAGTGAGCATGATGTGGAGCCCAATACCCTCCATCAACCTGAGGTGGACATGTAGCAACAAGCAAGAAATACGCCTTTGTTGTTTTAAGTCACTGAGATTTAAGGACTGTTTATGACTGTAGCACTGGAGCCCTGGTGGCACAGTGGTTAAGCACCTAGCTGCTAACCAAAAGGTCAGCAGTTCAAATCCACCAGCCCCTTTGCGTGAGAAAGATGTGGCAATCTGCTCGCATAAAGATTACAGCCTTGGAAATCCTATGGGGCAGTTCTACTCTGTCCTAGAGGGTCACTATGAGTCAGAATGGACTTGACGGTTACGGGTATGACTGCAGCATACTATCCAAAGCGAAGGGAGGAAAGAGACTGGTTGGGTGTTATGGAGAGAAAATGATGTAGCCAGGCCATTCGTAGCATCTTTTCCCTCAAGACCCAAGTTACCCTTGGCCTTGGTACCTACTACCACCTGGAACTCACACATTAAATATTATTGGTCAGTTATGCCCTGTGTGAAAGGACAAATGAAAAGCTTCTCTCCTTGGGAGTGTGGGTGGGAAAGAGACGTCCAGAAAAACCATAGAAATCTCAACAGAAGGTGGCTGGAACTGCAGACTCGAGGGCCCTCCTCCTGTTCTCCATAAGCTCAGCTATACGCAAATGCAGCCAGGCCCTGACTCTGCAGAGGGCCCTGACATTCTGACTGATGGATTGGACCTCCTGCCCACCAGGGAGTCAAATGCATGGACCGCTCAGGACCCTGCTTCAGGGTATAAGTGGGGACCCCCAATAGATGTAGGGAAACTTGGGGTCCAGCATTTCCATCCTCCTTATTGTCCCCTTCTCATGTCCCTTCAGGGTCCATATTTCTATTTACTGATCTCCTCTGGGTGAAAGCCTGACCTAATCTGAAGGCCCCTTGGAAGCCTTTGCCCTCCCCCATTTCATAAAGATGAACAGTCTTCCATAAGATGGAAATCTCCGGACCCATGGAGGGAGCCATCCCTGCAAGCAAATGCCTGTTTGGAGTGTGGGCAGGGTTAAAATTGGCCATTGGCACATGTCTTGGGATAATTATGTCATTCTTAGGGACCACAGATGATATTCTGTCTTCGTTCTCTTTCTGCTGGAAGCATCTCTGTTGACTTGAACGTCTACAAGGTTCCTAGTGGGCTACTGTATTTGCACACAGCTTTCTGAGTTCACCTGATAGTGCTTCATCTCAGCCCTTCTCTTTCATCTAACTAAATTGAAGAGATGCCTTCTTTTGTTCTGCATCTCTATTTTCCTTACCCTTAAAGCAGAATTCAATTAGCTTTGGGTCACCTACACTAGTCTCTAACCTGAAAGAATCCTTAGAAAACATGTGAAGTATTTGGAGTCTCCATTCAGGCCTCTCCAGCAGCCTTTCACCTCAACTTCTCATGCTGCCTCCTCTGCTCCTGACTTTTCTTCTGCAAAGAGCCCTTAGCGCCAGGAGGCCTGGATTCCGTCTCTACGTCTATCTTTAGCAAACTATGACTTTAAGCAATTGACTTCATCTCTCTGGTCCTCAGTTTTCTCATCTGTAAAATGGCAATATTCGATCACCTCAAGAGTGAGCTCCAAGCCTCCCATCAGTCCCCAGAGTGTAACTCTCACATCAGGTGGGGTGGGTGCGGGGGGGGGCAATATTCTGGAGCATGATTTTGCAGCCCTAGTGGCACAGTGGTTAAGAGCTCGGCTGTTAACCAAAAGGTCAGCAATTCAAATCCACTAGCCAGTCCTTGGAAACCCTATGGGGCAGTTCTACTCTGTCCTATAGGGTCAGTATGAGTCGGGACCAACTCAGGGGCAATGGGTTTTTCTGGTTCGGGTATACCTTAACCCTATCGTAGTGTGAACGTGGAACGACTAGCAATTTTACTTTCATGATGGGGGAACAGGAGGTGGTGTGTCATTTACAGAGTTTTTCATGAAATCCTATGGCAGGACACCACCTCCCACGCTCCTTACCCACACACGGTCAGGCACTTTGTTCATTGCTTAACGAGAGAGTTGCTTTTCGTGGAAAAGAGAAACTCTGGCCGCTTGCTCCTCTAGAGCCCTGGGTAGGTTGTAAAAGGTTGTAGAGTGGATTTAAAAAATGAAGTGTGCCCTTTGGGTTAAATGGGAGCATTCACGTGAATTGAGGAGAGCTTGAAAGCAGGCAAATACGAACACGGTCTCATAATCTTGCGTTTGCAAATGACTTAACATCTACCCCCAAACAGGATGTGACGGTGTCAATGAGGGAGACAAGCTAATCAAAGCAAGAACCTGGAGACTTTCCTGCCCAGTGAGAAAAATATTAAAAAGGAAAAAGAAAAAAAAAAAGAAAGAGCAAACACAAAAACAACAACAAAAATGGAGTAATTAGTAAATTAGTAAGCCTCTCAGGACTCCCCAGAATTACAGCCGAGCAAGCTTGTTAAGGCCTAAGTGGTTGTTTTCCATCTGGCTGTAGCTGCTGGATCCACTCGGGTGGTTTATTGGAATAGGAATGCCCTATCACTGCTGTTTTACCAGGCACTAATTAGTCCCTTCTAATCACTGCTGGGAGCCCTGGTGGTTAAGAGCTTAGCTGCTAACCAAAAGGTTGGCAGTTCAAATTCACCATCCGCTCCTTGGAAACCCTATGAGGCAGTTCTGCTCTGTCCTGTAGGGTTGCTATGAGTTGAAATTGACTCAAAGGCAACAGGTTTGGTTTGGTTTTGCGCCCAGAGCACCAGCTCACCACAGATGGGCTTCGGGGAGACCAGACAGGCTGCTACTGTCAGGCCACCCATCACCGTCCCTGAGCTGGCTCCCACCTCTGTCTTTTCAGGGAACCCTGCCCAGCATCAGGACAAGCAGGAGGAGCAAAGTTACACTGTCGACAAGTCACCTGACCTCTCTGGACTTGTTTTTCTCATCTGCAACATGAGAACCTTGGCAAACTCTACTCTTCACAGAAGTCTATGAACTGCTAAGTTGAGGACCGGAATGTAAAATATCAACTGAGGGGATTGTCACTCTGATGTAGTCCCAACAAAAACCGAAAACAAACCAGTTACTATCAAGTCAATTCCAACTCATGGTCACCCCATGTGTGACCCCATGTGTGTCAGGGTAGAACTGTGCTCCATAGGGTTTTCAATGGCTGATTTTGGAAGTAGATTGCCAGGCCTTTCTTCCAAAGTGCTTCTGGGTAGTCTTGAACTGCCAGTATTTCGGCTAGCAGCCAACTGCGTTAACCATTTGCACCACCCAAAGAATCCTGTAGTCCTTACAGCAACCATTTGTTGAGCTTTCATTATGTGTCACACACTGTGCTAAGTGCCTAACGCACCTTCTCTTGCTTAATCCTTACAATAATCTTGTGAGGAGGATGTTTGTATCCCTATGCTGCAGTGACAAACGTGAGGCTCAGACTGGTCCAAACTTAGCCAAGGAGGTCACATTGCTACTAAATGGCAAGACTTGAACCCCCATCTGTTGGTCCTAATGCTGTTTTCCTTTGCACTGTATCTCCAGGTGGAGGGAAGCTAACTTCCCTCAGAAGCGTTGCCAAATACAAAGAAGGTCCCCTAATCGCAGAGCCCACTGAGATGAGGAGTCCTAGATTATTTTATTACTGGAAGGAAGGAAAGCCCAAGGCTGGTTTTCTCATTGCTGAGCCCTGGTGGTGCAGTGGTTAAGAGTTTTGCTGCTAATCAAAAAGGTCGGCAGTTTGAATCTACCAGCCACTCCTTGGGAACCCTATGGGGGCATTTCTACTCTGTCCTATAGGGCCGCTCTGAATTGGAATTGACTTGACAACAACGGGTTTGGTTTTTATCTTTTTTTTTGGTGCAATGACCTGGTTGTCCTGCTATGGCCTACAGAAGGGATTCCACTTTGGAAGATGGTCTCACCTCCAAGGAGAGTAATGGTGGCATAAGGTTGCTTTCGTATGCATTGTTTCTTTCAGCTGCTGTTATTTGAGTTAAAAGCCTCCTTTACCTCCTCATGTCTTTTTCTTGCTTCACCCCACGAATATGCAGAAAATGTGTGCAGAAAGGAGAATGAAAGGAAATTCAAAAAACCCCAAAGGACAGGTAGCTCTCTCAAAAGGCCCCGCACACAGCAGCCAACACCCAATCAGACATGTGGTTGCTCCATCTGCTCTTGAATGCATGCTTGTTTGGGCCAGAGGTTGCAAAATGGCCAGACCCAGAGCCATAGTGGTCCGCATAGTTAAAATAAAATTATTTTGATTTAGTTGCAGCATTTAATAGATATTTGCTTCTCTTTTGAGAGAAAATTCAGCCACTTTGGCAGTATAGGAAGCTCACATTCCTATAGGGCAACAATGGCTAGGTCTGGGTGGCAGCTGTCCATGTGGCTCGTTTTACTCCTTTGTCGTGGGTCAAATTGCATCCCCTCACCCCTCAAATATATATATATATATATATATACATATTTGTGTGTGTGTGTGTTGGAATCTTAACCCCTATACTTGTGGATGTAATCCTGTTTGGAAATAGTGTTTTCTTTATTATGTTAAATTAGAACATACACAAGTAGGGTGGGTTCTAAATCTAATCATTTCTGAGTTATAAAAAGAGCAGGATAGACACAAAGACACATACACATGAGGAGTGGGGTGAGGGTGTTGAGATATATGCCATGCGGGGATTTGTCTACAAGTCAAGGAACCAAGGAAGGAAATAACATGGCGGGGACCCCAATTTGGACTGTTAGCCTCCAGAACTGTGAGAAAATAAATTTCTGTTCTTTAAGCCACCCACTTGTGGTAGTTGTGTCATAGTAGCACTAGGAAACTAAGCATTATTTGTGTCCCTTGCTTGCCCCCTATAGACATTTGAATTTGTGACCCCCAATTTATGCTATCAATGGATTTTGTCATCTCAGTTTCTCTCCCCTTCAATTCTATTAAAAATAAAACATCAAACTTGCTGGAACAAAGACGTTGTTAGGCAGTAAAGACAAGTAAGGAAAATTCACCCTACACATTTTTTGGGAGTATTTGTATTTCTTTATCACCTGAAAAATTAAACTGAATACTTCTTCCACATTCACGTATGTTTATCTGAAATTCCCAGTAAGAACTAATTTTCTATCCTTTGCCCCTAATTTTAGGAAGACTTTGTCATAGTTTTTTATGAATATTGTTATACTACCTCCATGAGGAATTTCTGGGTTCTTCGTGCTTTCTTTGTTATAATTTACCCTGAGAATTTGGATGGACGAGACACAGGTGAAAGACATTTCATAAGGAATACAAATTTCCCAGGCTACAGCAGGGTGGGGGATAAGACTAGGGAAATTTAACAGCCATAAACAGCATTTCTTTGGCTTTATTGCCACTTACTTTCTGGGAACTCTAGCACTACCCAAATAATTCTAAGAATTTGCAAGGAATGTGTTAAGAATTAGTCATCTGCGGTAGCCAGCCTCCAAGATGGCCCCCAATGATCCCACCTCCTGATATTCACACTCTTGTGTAGTTTCTTCCTGTATTGGCTAGGGCTGACCTGTGTCACCAATAGGATATTGCAGAAATGAGGTTAGGCTTGAGACATTGCAGCTTCTGCCTTGCTCTCTTTTGGATCAGTCTCTCCAGGGGAAACCAGCTGCCATGTTGTGAAGACATTCAGGCAGCCTATAGAAAGGTCCATGTGGCCAACAGCCACGTGAGTGAGCCATCTTGGAAATGGATCCTCCTGTCCTGATCACGTCTTCAGATGATTACAACTCTGACTGACAGCTTAACTACAACGTTGTGAGAGACCCTGAACTGGAACCACCCAGCTAAGCTGCTCCTCAATTGCTGACTTACAGAAACTGTGTGAGCTAATACACGTTTATTGTTTTTAAGCTGCTGAATTTTGGGATAATATGTTCTGCAGCAACAGATGACTAATACGGCATCTTGGCTAGCGTTCACTTATTCAACAAACATTTATTCATCACTTATTACGTATCAAGCACCGTGCTAGTTGCTGGAATGCAATAGTGAACAAGATTGGTATGGTATCTCCCCTGATGGAAACTATTATCTAGAGAGAGAGACAGATGTTAAGCAGGCAAACAGATGAATGAGCGCTGAGAAGAGAGGGAAACTTCTTTAGAATAAGGTTTGTTAAAAAATGAAATTTCCACAAGATCAAGTTTGTGTACAAACTCATTATCTGCAGTTCATAAACTGGGGACTGCCTGATCTGGAAGTCAAGGCAAGAACTCTGAAGAGCAGCACAAAGTGGAAAGGTTTCGTAAGCACAAACACACAGGAGCAAGGAAGCTATGCTGGGCAAATTTCAGATTGGCTGGCAGGCATTTTCTTTCCATGTTGGGGATCAAGGGAAAATTTTGTACTAGGTTGAACTGAGCAAACAAGTCCTCATTGGTTTGCTTGGCTTTCCATTTCTAGAAGAGTCAATTAATTGACTTGGGTTTTAGCTCCTGGAAAGGTCAGGCATTTACAGGAAATAGAAGCTAGCTAGGTTTTGGTTTGCTGATGTGGGGCTTAGCATAAGTGACTCCATTGTAGGCCTAGTATAGTTAGGTTAGCAGGTTGTGGGGGAAGTCTGAAGAGGAGACCTTAAACCTGAGTCGTGGAAGAATAGAAAGATCCAAAAGTTATCTGGCATTTTCCTTCCCACCTGTGTTGATGTCTTCACTATTTGCTGCCTCCAGTTCTTTTGGAAATGAGGCAGGGTGTTAACAAAGAAATTAACAAATGAAATGATAAAGAAACCTTATTTTTCTTAGGGGCAGGCTCTTCCAGAGGGAGAAAATGGTGAATGCTTTATAAAGTCCCCTGGGAGACTTGGTACAGGCCAAATAGTTCTGCATAAGGAAGGGGACTGGAAAGATTTAGAATCTGCCTAGGACAAACCCTGGTGGCATAGTGGTTAAGTGCTACCAAAAGGTTGGCAGTTCAAATCCACCAGTAGCCCCTGTCCTCTAGGGGTGCTGAGTCGGAATCTACTCAAGGGCAATGGGTTTTGCTTTTTATTCTTTTCTTGGTAGGAGAGGGGAGTGCCCAAGGCTGGCAGCTAAAGAGGGACTTGGGGAAAAGAAATGTCCAATAGGGATTTTTATTCCCTTGTTTGTTAGGTAAAGGAGCCCTGCTCACACAGTGGTTAAGCGCTCAGCTGCTAACCAAAAGGTCTGTAGTTGGAACCCACCAGCCGCTCTTGCGGGAGAAAGATGTGGCAGTTGGCTTCCATAAAGATTACAGCCCTGGAAACCTTATGGAGCAGTCCTTCTCTGTCCTGTAGGGTCGCTATGAGTTGGAATCGACTTGACGGCAATGGGTTTGGTTTTGGTTTGTCAGGTGGTGTGTGATGCAAATAATCTTCTTCCCACAAAATTATCAGTAAAATCTCTTGCTTCCTCCCTGAACTCTTTTCTGAGGAGGCCAGAATTTCAACCTACATCAGTGAGCTTTGGGAAACACAGCTCTGGCTCATCAGCTCAAACCTGGGGTTAGTATATACTGGGGAGTTTTGTACAGCGAAATGGTACAAAGGGAATTCCGAGTCAAGCACGGCTGAAGCCCTTTAGATCAAGACGCCCTCCCAGGTCACCCCAGTGAGAAGCAAGCTCTCTCCTCTCTCAATTCCTGTAGCATGCAATGTTCTGCCCACTCAGTTTGTCTCTGATTATTTATTGACCTTCATCTTTAAACATATTTTATATGTGTATGCCCCATTTTTCCAGTTAGATCATAAGTTCTTCAAAGGCAGATAATATATATCTTTTAGCTCTTTGCATAATCCAGTGTCTAATAGGTGCCTTCATATGAAAGTGCTCCATATCTAGCTTCATTAACATCAGATATTAGTGATCCTCTTACAGGAGAAAGGAACTATGGACATGAATTAACTATACAGACATGCTTTATGGCACAAAACAAAAAACCAAACCCATTGCCATCAAATCCAACTCATAGCGACCCTATAGGACGGAGTAGAACTTTCCCATAGGGTTTTCAAGGAGTGGCTGGTGGATTCAAAATGACCTTTTGGTTTGCAGTCGAGCTCTTAACCAATGCACCACCAGAGCTCTTTATGAGCACAGACGATATAAAAAAGGCCAGTATTTGCCCTTTAAAATTAGCAGGCTGAATTTTAAAAATCATTTACTTAATTTTAAAGTTCTTGGGAATTGAAGGAGTCTCCCAAGTCAGGAATTTACATTGTTTATAACAGTGAAGAGAATGTTGTTGTTAGCTGCCAAGCCAGTCAATTCTGACTCATGGCGACCCCATGTGTACAGAGCAGAACTGCTTCATAGGGTTTTCAAGGCTGTGACCTTTCGGACGCAGATCACAAGGCCTGTCCTCCGAGGTGTTCCAGGATGGGTTCCAACTGCCAATCTTTCAGTTAGTCAAGTGTTTGCACCACCCAGGGACATGGGTGCTTTGAAAAACAACTGTGAGTTAATCCCAACATCTGGCTTTAATTAGAGCCTTATGAGAGACGGTCTGTGTTGAAGCTCTTCAAATAAAAAAGGCTGTATTCTTGTGTTCCATAGAGTGTATGGATTATTTTCTTTTTTTTAAATTTGAGGATTTTAAAAATGTGAGGTTAGTGAATGGTTAATTAAAATCTTAAAGTAACAGACCACACTACTCCATGAAGATTCTCATTTAAAAAACATTACTTGTTGTCTTAGGCTGGGTTCTCTAAGGAAGTAAAACCAGCAAAACATATATTAAAAAACTCTTGCCGTCGAGTCGATTCCAACTCATAGCAACCCTATAGGACAGGGTAGGGCTGCCCCATAAGGTCTCCAAGGACTGGCTGGTGGATTTGAACTACTGACCTTTTGGTTAGCTGCTATAGTTATTAACCATTGTGCAATCAGGGCTCCATAAATATATATATAGAGAGATTTATATTAAGGAAATGGCTCACAGGGTAGTAGAGGCTGGAACATCCTAAGTCAATGGGTTAGGCTGGAAGTTTCTCCTGATTCAAGTAGCCGCAGGGGTTGGCGAACTCAAGATCAGCAAGTCAGACAGTCATGCTCTTGCTCACAGGATTTGAAGACCAATGAATCCCAAGAACAGCAGGCAAGATGGCAGGTAAGCTGCTAGCTCAAGTCCCAAGAACCAGAGGTCAGACGAACAGGAGCCAGGCGCAGGATCCAGAGCCAGCAAAAGCTCACGAGCCTTGCCAAACAGTCCACCTATATTGGATGCAGGCCACACTCCCAAGGAAATTCCCTTTCACCTGAATGGCTACTCATAGCAGATCCCATCATGGAGGTGATCACATTAGACCAAATCTCATTAGGGAGATGATCACATCATTATATGACTGCCAAACTACATCATAACTGCCAAACCACTGAGAATCATGGCCCAGCCAATCTGACACACGACCTTGACGATCACATTTGTTTTTGGCAGTTCCTCATTATTTTGTGCATATCTTCTTTTGTTCACTTTTTGCTATAACATTAACAATTATTTTATGCTGAACTAAAGGTCATTTTTATTGCATTAAAAGAAAGCAGTGCTGTCTAATATTGGAACAACTGTAATAATTCAGAGTAAGAAAATCCCTAACTATATTTTACAAACACCATTCTTAACACCACTAATTTTGGTTAGATTTTAAATAGAATAGGTGCTAATGAAATTATATGAAAAGCATATTCTGATAATTAGAACACTGTTTGTTATGGACTGAATTGTAACCCCCAAAAATTTGTGTCAGTTTGGCTAGGCCATGATTCCCAGTACTTCGTAGTTGTCCACCATTGCGTGATCTGATGTGATTATCCTATGTGTTGTAAATCCTAACCTCTGTAATGTTAATGAGTCACGATTAGAGGCAGTGATGTTACTGAGGCAGGACACAATCTATAGGATTAAACTGTATCTTCAGTCAGTCTCTTCTGAGATATAAAAGAGAGAATCAAGCAGAGAGGAGAGGGACCTCATTACCAACAAGCAAGAAGATCCAGAAGCAGAGTGCATCCTTTGGACCTGGGGTCCCTGCACTGAGAAGCTCCTAGACCAGGGGAAGATTGATGACAAGGACCTTGCCCTAGAGCTGACAGAGACAGAAAGCCTTCTCCTGGAGCTGGTTCCCTGAATTTGGACTTCTAGCCTTCTAAACTGTGAGAAAATAAATTTATATTTGTTAAAGCCATCCACTTGTGGTACTCCTATTATAGCAGCATCAGATAACTAAGACACTGTCTTAAGGGTTAGAACTTCTGATACCATTTCCTTATAAAACAGTGGAGCATTATTATAAAAATTGATGCCATGATTATTTTAACTCTGGCTTTATCGCCTGTAAGAAACGTTTTACTCCTGTATAACCTGCTGTCAGCTCTGGATTTCCAAACACAACGTCACAAGTATGAGTATTTCTGTTTCCCACATGAGGTACATTAAGGCTGGAGGTTTAAAGTGCCTGCCTGACTACACATGACAAATCCAGGAGACTCGCCTCCTCCCTTCCTTCTGCTCCCAGACCAGCAGTTCAGGTAAGCTTTCTTTATTTGCATTAAGTCTTTTTTAGAATTAATGACAGCAGACTGACAGAAAGGGAGGTGCTGGGGTTATTAGCAAACATTTGTTATGGTTCTTACTCATGAGAGCCTGGAAGGTCCCCAAACCCCACGTCATCCCTGGGGACTGTGGCAGGCTTGCCGCTTCATAGGACCTATTATTTAGGGATTGTCTGCGTTGCCCTACCAAACAAGGATGTCTCCTCAGCCTCTCTGTGTTTGCTCACCAGTCACCATTTTTCCCCTGGAGATGCAAGGGTGTATCAAAGCATGAGAAAGCGTCAGGGGCTACTTCTTCCTCTCTCTTTATGTTGGGCTTTGTTTCGGTGCCTTAGATACACCCATTTTAATTAATTATGAAGTGTATGCTTTGCAAGAGAGTTCTTTACCTTTTGCAGAAGACTTTTTAAAGGGAAAAACCATTGTGAAATTAATGCAGTAAATTGGAAGCCACTGGCTGAGGACAACCTTTCAGCATTGGGTACACACTGAGTTGCATTTTTCCGTGAAATGAAGACTTTACATTAATTACTAAAATGCTATGATCAGCTAACTTGGGCTATTACCACTTGCCCTTTGCCTCTTTACAAATGATAAGTCCCTATGTGTATCTGGAACAACTGGGCCCCACCCTGCTGATCCACCAATGAATCATGAATCGAAATGCTGACCAAGAAAGCAGGTCTCCCCCAGAGCCTCATTCTTTCTTCAAGCAAGGCTTTTTGCATCAACTGTTTAAAGTGTCCGACTCCTTGTGGTTGTTGTGTGCAGTGGAGCTGATTCCAACTCATAGCTGCCTAGGTCCTAAACCAACCCAAAGAAGACAGATTTTCATAAAACTCGGTTGAATGGCAATACTCTGCTTTGACCACAGTGCTTTATTTTTGAGGTAGGGGTGGGAGTGGGGAGAGGAAAAGGTTAAAACAGGGACTGTGACACATTGCTGTAATGTTGTAATGACAGTGGCCTGATTTTGGCATCTGCAGTTATCAGAACCCCCAGGCAAGCCAACAGTTTGATTCAATGAATATTTGTGGAGGTCTCGAAGGCAGAGGTGCCTCATCTGGGTTCCAGGACCACTTACACCAACCAGGATGCTTCTTAAAAATACAAACTCCTGGGCCCTACTCTAGACTAAATGCAACAGAATCTCCCAGAGGTGGTGAGGCCAGGCTTCTGCCTTTTAAGCAGTCTTTCTGGGTGATTCTTAAGCACACTAAAGTTTGAAATCCCCAGAGACCTTTGCCTATTTTACTCACTGATGAATCCAAGTACCTACAACAGTGACTGGCACGGCTCAATAAATACCTGTCGAATGAATGAAGGTCCAAGTGCATGAGGCACTCGGAGGCCCCAATTATCGGTATCTTCCAGCTGTCTAAGGCAAATGCTGCTATAAAACATGAATAGTGGCATATCCCCGGAAGGACCTTTCTAGCTAGGCTGGGGGGCAGGGGACATGTCCCTATCTCTACCCAGCAGCTTCAGCAAATCGCCCCCACCTTAACAGGCCTTTCCCTGCCTGTACTTAGCTTCAAAGTCTGTGACAGAGCAAGCAGTAAACCAGCCTCACAGCGTTGCAGCCCTTCAAAAAAAGGGAAGGAAGGTTAATAAGACTGTCTTAGGCTGGAGTCTCTAGAGAAGCAGAACCAGTAAAGCATATAAATATACACAGAGATTTATATCAAGGAAATGGCTCATGAAGTTGTAGAGACTGGAACGTCCCAAGTCTGTGGGTCAGGGTGGAGGCTTCGCCTGATTTACATAGCCACAGGGGCTGGTGAACCCAAGATCGGCAGGTCAGAGAGCAGGGCTCTTGCTCACAGGCTGCGAAGAGTGACAAATCCTGAGATCGGCAGGCAAGACTGCAGGTAAGCTGCCAGCTCAAGTCCCAAGAACTGGAGGTCAGACGAACAGAAGCCAGCTGCAGGATCCAGACTGAGCAAACGCCCAAGAGCCTTGCCAGAATGTCCACTTATATTCGATGCAGGCCACACCCCCAAGGAAACTCCCTTTCAACTAATTGGCTACTCACAGCAGATCCCATCATGGAGGTGATCACAACATCATATGACTGCCAAACCACTGAGAATCATGGCCCAGCCAAGTTGACACATAATCTCAACCATCACAAAGACCAGTGAAGTGATAAGTAGGACCTTAGATCATGCATATGACTACACAATTCTCTGTTCACACTTCGATAACCAAAGCTGGGCAAACTCTATAAGACATACAATTTTTTTTTTAATGAAATTTTTAATTTCATTTAAAAATACAAATAATGCTTTTTTTTGTTTAATACTTGTGTTTTAGAGTCATTTTAGGTTTACAGAAAACTTGCACAGAAAGTACAGAGAGTTCCCATTAACCCTCCTCTCCCTCCTGCATGCTGTTTCTCCTCTTACCAACATCTTGCATTCACGTGGTATGTTTGTTTCAACTGATGAGCCAGTATCGACACATTATTTTTAGATGACAGTATTTTTTTTAAATTATGCTTTAGATGAGGTTTTACAGAGCAAATTAGTTTCTTATTAAACAATTAGTACACATGTTGTCTTGTGACATTGGTTGCCAACCCCACCATGGGTCAACACTCTCCCTTCTCGACCTTGGGTTCCCCATTACCAGCTTTCCCGTCCCCTCCTGCCTTCTAGGCCTCATCCCTGGTTGGTGTGCCCATTTAGCCTCATTTTGTTTTATGGGCCTGTCTCATCTTTGGCTGAAGGGTGAACCTGAGGAGTGACTTCACTACTGAGTTAAAAGGGTGTCCAGGGGCCATACTCTCGGGGTTTCTCCAGTCTGTCAGGCCAGTAAGGCTGGTCTTTTTTTGTGAGTTAGAATTTTGTTCTACGTTCTTCTCCAGCTCTGTCCAGGACCCTCTATTGTGATCCCTGTCAGAGCAGTCGGTGGTGGTAGCCGGGCTCCATCTAGTTGTGCTGGACTCAGTCTGGTGGAGGCTGTGGTAGTTGTGTCCATTAGTCCTTTGGACTAATCTTTCCCTTGTGTCTTTGGTTTTCTTCATTCTCCCTTGCTCCAGACAGGGTGACACATTATCATTAACTAAAGTTCATGGTTTATAGTAGGCTTCACTCTTTGTGTTGTACAGACCTATGGGTTTTAACAAATGCATAATGTCACATGTTCTCCGTTACAGTATCATATAGAATAGTTTCACTGCCCTAAAAATGTCCTGTGTTCCTCCTATTTATCCCACTCCCCACCCTGAGCCCCTGGCAACCACTGATCTTTTCATTGTCTCCATTGTTTTGCCTTTTCCAGAATGTCACACATTCTGGAATCATACAGTGTGTAGCTTTTTCAGACTGACTCCTTTCCCTTAGCAACATGCATTTAAGAGTCCTCCATGTCTTTCTATAGCTCGATAGCTTATTTCTTTCAATCACTGAATAATGCTCCATTGTATGGATGTACCAGTTGGTTCATCAATTCACTTATTGAAGGACATCTTGGTTGCTTCTAATTTTGGGCAATTAGGGATAACGCTGCTATAAACGTTTGTGAGCAGGGTTTTTTGTGGACATGATGTTTTCATCACATTTGGGTAAATAGCTAGGAGCATGCTTCCTGGATCGTATGGTAAGCCTACATTTAGCTTTGTAAGAATCTGCCAGACCGTCTTCCAAAGTGGCTGTACCATTTTGCATGCTTAGCAGCAATAAATGAAGAGTTCCTGTTGCTCCACATCCTCACCAACCGGCATACAGTTTTACTTGTGGGCCAAATAGCCAAAGGATCACGTTTTCTTCCTAAAAATTCAAATCCCAGGGAAGAAAGAGAAGGCAAGAAAAATACCCATGGCCGTTGAGTCGATGCCCACTCATAGCGACTCCATGTGCTACAGAGTAGAACCGCTCCATAGGGTTTTCTCAGCTGTAATCTTTATGGAAGCATTTTGCCAGGCCTGTCTTCCATGAGCCACTGGGTGGGTTCAAATCATCAACCTTTAGGTGAGCAGTCATTCACAAACTGCTTGCACCACCCAGGCTCCCCGCAAGAGAAATACAATCTTGTTTTTGCATATACATTATGCTAAGACTAAGGAGACCTGGTGGTGCAATGGTTAAGCATTTGGCTGCTAACTGAAAGGTCAGCGGTTGGAACCCACCCAGTAGTTCCAAGGGAGAAAAGACCAGTGATCTGCTCCCATAAAGATCACAGCCTAGGAAACCCTATGCGGCAGTTCCACTCTGTCCTATAGGGTCACCATGAGTTGGAGTCAACTTGATGGCACACAACTACAACATACGAAGATTATATTTAATGATTTATTAAGAATCCACTGCATTTGGAAGAAAGGCCTGGTAATCTACCTCTGAAAAATCAGCCACTGAAAACCCTATGGAGCACAGTTCTACTCTGACACACAGGAGTCGGAGTCAACTTGACTACACAGTTGTTTTTTTACTGGTGTTCATACTGGAAACAAGAACAGCTTGATTGTCATGAGTGGTAAGAGGTGTGTGAACCAATTTAGGAACCTGTAAAAAAAGACATTGCCTCTCTTGTTGACCTCAACTTTGGCAAGGCTGTGGTCCGTCATAAAACCCAAGAGTAATGAAGCCCCTGCCTCTGTCCAGGCCAGGAAGAAAGTGAGGACAGGTTCCACAGTGTCTTTACTGCAGGCCTCTCTCTCATTTCTTGTCTCCATCCCCCAGCATGACCAGAACCTGACCAAACACAGGAAGACGACTATATACTCGAAGAATTCAATAAATAACACATACAACCTTGGCCTGGGATTGCCGCAGAAGGTAAATAAAATGTTCATGACTTTTTAAAAAACATCTCCGAGTCTTTGATTCTTTTCAGGCTAAGTGCTTTTCTACAATCGCGTTAGATATATACAGTATTTCCTTCTTCTTGGAAATTAAAATATATTCAGACTGACGAGTTCAGGGCTTTTTTTTCCGTAAGATTCTTCCCCTGTATAAGTCAAATAAAAAGAAAAGTGGAGAAAAAGAAAAAAGAACCCACTGCAACCTTCAACAAGTGAATGGATGAAGAAACTGTGGCACCTCCATACAGTGGTATACTTGTTAAAAAAAATCAGTTGCCTTCAGTTCTGACTCTTGGGGACCCCATGTGTGTCAGAGTAGAACTGTGCTCTATAGGGTTTTTAATGGCTGTTTTTTTTGGAGGTAGATTGCCAGGCCTTTCTTCCGAGGCACCTAAATGTTTCCTAGGATGTAAATCTTTACAGGAGCAGATCACCCGGTTTTTCTCCCATGGAACCACTGGTGGGTTCAAACTGCTGACCTTTCTACTCAGCGATAAAAAAGAATAAACTGTGGATACATGCCACAGCATAAATGAATCTTAAATGCACTATGCTAATTGAAAGAAGCCAACCTCAAAAGATTACACGCTATATGATTCTATTTATATGACATTCAGGGGAAGCCTAAACTACAGGGAGGAAAAACAAGTCAGTGGTTGCCAGGGGTCAGTGGTGGACAGCGGGCTTAACTACAAAGGGCAGCACAAGGGAGTTTTTTTTGGGTAGCGGAAAGATTCTGTATCCTGACTGGAGCGGCGGTTACACGAATCTATTTTATGTGTTAAAACTGTACACCAAAACCAGTGACTTTTACTCTATAAATTATATTAAAAAAGAACTTACTGCATACACAGCAGAAGCTCTTCAGGTCCTTGGGATACCTTCTTTCCCTTTATCAGTTTATCATTGTGGGAAGGAAACACACAAATAAGTGGTTGTGGAGTATGAGTAGGAAAGTGAGGGAACACTGCCATACCATATGGTCTATGGTAAGTACTTTATAAAAACCCAAACCAAAAAAGAAAAAAAAAAAAAAAAAACCAGACCTGTTGTTCTCGAGTTGATTCCAACTCTTGGTGAGCCTACAGGACAGAGTAGAACTGCCCCACAGGGTTTCCAAGGAGCAGCTGGTGGATTTGAACTGCCGACCTTTTGGGTAGCAGCCAAGCTCTTAACCACCGTGCCACCAGGGCTCCTGTAAAAACACCGTTGCCTTCAGTTCTGACTCCTGCAGACCCATGTGTGTCAGAGTAGAACTGTGCTCTACAGGGTTCTCAACGGCTGATTTTTCGGAGGTAGATTGCCAGGCTTTTCTTCTGAGGTGCCTCTGGGTGGGCGTGAACCTCCAACCTTTCTGCTTTAGCAGTTTATAACAGCTGAGCCTGTTAAACCTTTGCACTACCCAGGGACTCTAAGTACATTATATCTGGTGCTAAATTTAGCATGTTAGAAAACGGCAAACGATTTTGTAGAAAATTCCTTTATTATAGTGCAAATAACTTTGAGCAGTGACATAATAATGTTAAGAACACATTTAGCAACATTTTACACCACGCAGTAAAGAAGAAAGTGTTTCTCTGAAAATATGTCATCGGAACATTATTTTTACGTTAATGCCAAAAAACGTCAAGGCTGTTTCTCTCAAGGCAACAGGTCTCCCTCCCTCTTTTTGGATATATCTTTAAAAAATAAAAAGGAAAAGGATTTGTCATTTTAACAAATCGTGGTCAATTTTAAGAGTGATCTCTTAAGGGGGTCTGAACTGAGGTTGGCAAGATTTGAAATAGGGTTTCAAAATTTAAAAAAGAATAATTTTAAGACAATTCTGGGATAGCCCAGAAAGCAGAAGTCACTTATATTAACTTGAAAACAGATATACACATTCACTCCAATTTTGCTGCAGAAATGGACAGATTGTCTAAAGCCGGCCTGTTTCCCCCCACCCAGAGCCTGATTGTTATTTATACGGTTTTGGTCATATTGCAAAACTAGGGCTCTGGTCAGAAATAACTCTTTACGTACCCATACGCTTTCCTGTGAAGCCTTAAATTGCACTTTCCATTCTGAAATGCCCACCTTCGACCTCACGTGCTGATGAAGATGTGTGAAAACCGCTTCCAGTTTACAGTTAACAGTTAGTGCAGCTGGGCAGGCCCCTACTAATTTAGCTATCTCGGAATCAGACCGTCACATCAGTGAGATTCATCCCAACTGGCTCATCCAAGAGGTTCCCCAGTGACCTCAAAGAAATGAAGGGGTTAACACTGTATCTTCAAGCTAAGCTGCCTCCGGGCTTGCCTGCTAATGAGTTAGCTGATAGGTAGAAAGAACAGAGTGTCAGTTCCCATCAGACTCCCCGGCTCCTCCAGTTTCCGCTGAATTATGCAGTGGGTGGGAATGGTTGGCCATTCAAAGGAGACCTCCCATGGGGGTCTTCCACCAGAAGTAGAATCCAAACCCCTACCAATATATTCTCAGGGTGCCCTCTACATCGCTCGACAAACACTCTTAAAATTTTAGCGCCTTTTCAAGCCCAGGAGACGTTAATCACACTCTTGAAAATACCGGGAGCCACAGAGCAGCCTTCTTGGCTGAATATGGCTGATTAAGTCAGCTGGTACATAAAGCTTTTCAATGCACAGGAGGGCTGGTTGGATCAAGTAGCTTATATAATGCAATGGAACTGTGTGTTAAACAGTTGCAAAGCTGAGAAGAATCCCAACATTATCACCTATAAAAAATTTAAAGTTCGCTTTGTTTTTCTTAGACTTTGGTAATGAAACACTGTCTACATTCTTGACACATGAAAATGACGTGGCCACTTCAGTGCCTCTGCATGTCATGTAAAAAACTCAAAAGCAAAGCAGGACAAGAACAAGACGCAGTATGCTGCACAAACAAAGCCTAAATTATATATAAATACACCCCCACCCCAGCACCCCTTGCTTCCCCCATGACCTGACCAAAGCAATGCCGAGGGTCCTTCTTTTCAGGGCAAATGCAGTTGGTGAAGTCCAGCACCCAGGACTCCCAGCGTCCCTTGCCTTGCAGTGATACTTACAGTT
Organism: Dugong dugon; assembly: GCA_030035585.1. Classification (NCBI taxonomy): domain Eukaryota; kingdom Metazoa; phylum Chordata; class Mammalia; order Sirenia; family Dugongidae; genus Dugong; species Dugong dugon. Next base: position 100,265,582 of record CM057469.1, on the reverse strand, counting down.
CCGCAGGCTCACACCGGAGATGGACGCTCTACTGTTTGACCAGTTCCACAAGTCGGAAAACTCCTACAGTGTAATTTGAAGCATCCACACTTCTGGCTGCACTCAAAGACCTGGAGTCCTAGGCATTAACCTTTCAGATAAACTAAGTGGATCGTTCCCTAATCTGGATCTTGTCTTATCCTAATATTTCAGCAGAGTCAACACAGCAGGAAGCGTCCTCTACTCTGAAGCTCCAAAGGCATTGCTTAGGAATACTGGTGAGGGTCACGTAAGAGAAGTTATACAATGAGCTGACAGCTTAAGTTGATAATAAATTATTTCTAAGTAAGTTATCTGGGCCATTTGCTTCTGCTTTACACTGCATTCCAGAATGATTTTCATATACTTTTAAAGTTTACACACTAGCCATTTAAAAAATTGTCTATGCAATCCCCTCTTCGTGTTTTCAATTAATTTAGTAACAACTTAATGAGCTATAATGTAAATCTAGGGAAAAGTAGTTAATTAACCTTAAGGAAGCCAGTACTGTGCTAATTCACAGTAAGGAGAAAAAGCAACGTAAAGAGAATTTTACATAATAGTCAACAGCTTGAAAAGCAGTTTTAGCTACACGTTGCAAGGTTTCCCCAAAAGCACTCAGAGCAATTTATATCAAGAAATCCTAAGTTTAGGGGCACAGAGGACATGATTCAATTTTTTAAGGTAGACATTCACCTGTTTCATGATTGTAATACATAATTTTCCCCCACGGACCTAAGATATTTGTACATTCAAAAGTTTGTAACTTGCTGCTCTTAATGTTCAGACATTGCTCATTCTCTACTACATACACTGAGTATAAATAAATAACTACAAGGAAGCTTTAAAAATCTGAATTAACATTATGCTGTGCAAAAAAAAAAAAAAAAAATAACACCAACAACCTACATTCTATGTAAATACCCTGACTAAAATGTTGGTTGTGCTACGCGATTCCATTTCAGTGCAGACACGATAGTTGATTTCGGTGTACCGCTTTTGTTTTTAAGTCTTTAGCACTTTTGTTTCTAAGTATCATCTTGCTTTGAAAAGATGAATACATTGCTACCAAATCAGGAATCATCATAAATCCATTTTAGCTTAGTCTGAATAAAATCCAGCATAAATGTGTGTGTTTTGTTTTGTTTTGTTCTGGGAATAATGGCTCGGTGTCTTTGTCCCATGAGCTGTCTTCCTAAGGGCAGACCACGGTGGACGTTGTCATTTTGGGTTTAAACTACACAGAAAGAAGAGACCATGGAGCTTGTCTTTTGTTTTTCGTTGTCTTTTTAAGTCTCCAGCTCTTGTAGGACAGTTCTCCCAGACCGACAGTCAGATAGTTGTGGCACCTGATCCTATTTGAAACAGAGGTGGTTTAAACATCAGCCAAGCTTAGTGATCTGGAGGTCCCCGTTTATCTTTATGGTGTCAATGGCAGATAGTGTTTGAATGCGGTGGTAAAAATCAAAAAGTTGGTGTCCATCCACAAATACTCTGAACCGTGGGTGCTCACAAAGAATTTCCACCTGCCAGAAACAAAATAAAAATCTCAGTTCACAATTTTAATGCACTGTGCTTAAAAAAATAAAACACAATTCATTTTAGAGGGAGAAAGGCAGCATCTTCAGCAGTGGTTCCCAAACATTAGGGTGCAAGAGAATTACGTGGAGGCTTGTTAAAACAGTCTCCTGGGCCTCACCACTAAAACTTCCAATTCAGGAGGTCTAGGGTGTAGTCTAGGGAACCCTGGTAGCACCGTGGTTAAGTGCTCAGTGGTTTGGAAGGTTGATGGTTCAAACCCACCAGCTGCTCCGTGCGAGAAGGATGTGGCAGTCTGCTTCTGTAAAGATCACCGCCTTGGAAACCCTATGGTACAGTTCTACTCTGTCCTATAGGGTCACTATGAGTCAGACTTGACTCCATGGCAACGGAGGGTGTGGTCTAAGAATGTGCACTGCCGCCACGTTCCAAGGCAATGCTGATCCTGCTGTTAGGGTGGGAACAGACTTTGAGAACCACTGGTCTACATTATTCTCTATCCTTTAAAGACTTAAAACAGCTTATGCTTTAACCATCTCTCCCTTCTTGATGCTCTCCAGAAAGTGATGCAAAGTAGCCTAGATTTACTTACATGGCACTTAACATCCCCTGAACACTTCCATCCCACTTTCAGAGAAGCACCTCATGAGGCCAAACTGGTAGCCGTTTGTGGCATGTAATAATAGTCTAGGCACTCAAGTGTGGTGAACACGAACACAGAGGGGTTGCACAGTAATCGCTATGGGACCAAAGATGCGTCATTAACAAGGCTTTGTGAAGCCAAACAGCAATACTGACTTCATACGGTAAAAGCCTCTTCCTTAAGTAATTGGCCATAGAGCTTAATGATTAGTTTTGCGGTATGTATGTATTAAAAGCATTGACATCTACCACGTAAGAAGAAACTACACGTGACATCAGTCACTTTTAATTCATATTTTACTAAAATCATATCACCAAGAAGGGCCTAGTCCACTTTGTTGTTGGACAGCATTTACATTCATCTTAGTAGGCAGAAGCACTGGTTACTCACACTCACGAACTACGCATTAAACTTCACCATTAAGAAACTGTCACAGCCAAGAGGAATCTGAGGGGACATTACCATTCCAAAGAAGGGGGACTGATGGGTCTGAGGTATCTTCTCCAGACTATGACTGAAAACAGATAACCAAACAGGTTGCTGTTGGGTCAATTCCAACTCGTAGCAACCCTATAGGACAGGGTAGAACTGCCCATAGGGTTTCCAAGGAGCGGCTGGTGGATTCCAACTGCTGACCTTTTGGTTAGCAGCTGAACTCTTAACCACTAAGTCAGCCAGCCATGATTAGAAGGGAAAAATCCCAACTCTGTCACTGATGTGATTATGTAATCCTGGGCCACTCATGGACTCTTCCCCACCCCCTAGATTGTATGATGGGAAGAGAAATAATTATTCCTTCATAAAGCCCTTGTAAATTTTTAGATGAAGAGCAACAGGTTAAGTGTAATTCTACTTTATGAGGCTTATACATGGCACAGAACTCTTAACTGAGTTGAGTTGCCATTACTGGGATGTATGTTAACAAGATGTAATGAAGACAACTTCATCACCAGCTCCTGCATTCAGTAAACCCTTTCCAAACACATTACTAACTGGCATCTCTTTCTTGGCATTGTCCCTCATTGAGGAAGATTCTGTTAATGTGCCGGGTTGGATGGGAAGTTTAAATTGTGCTTCCTGCCCCACTAGATAGTGAGGAACAAATCTAAACGCACCCAGGCCCAAGGGAAGGAAGTTGTCAGCTGTACAGCCTGTGACCGTGAAATGGACTTGAGGCCAGTTAACCCAGAGGGGGAAACAACCATATGGACACAGCCTCATTAGCAAAGGGAATAAAGAAAATGAAATGAGAATCACTATATTCTTTAAAAAAACAAACCTGTTGCTGTCGAGTCAATTCCGACTCATACTGACCTTACAGGACAAAGGAGAACTGCCCCCTAGGGTTTCCAAGGAGTGGCTGTTGGACTTGAACTGCTGACCTTTTGGTTAGCAGCCATAGTTCTTGACCACTGTGTCTTTAAAAGTCATAACTAATAAAGTTCAACGCTACTTAAAGGCTGAGAAAAAATAAACAAAATTCTGGATAACAATTAATATTTACTAATCAATCAGACATTTGGAGCCAGGTATCTACTATATAGGCTCCTGGGTGGCGCAAACAGTTTGCAATCCACCTAGCAGCGCTGTGGAAGAAAGGCCAGGCAATCTGCTTCCATAAAGATTATAGCCAAGAAAACCCCAAGGGAGCAGCTTTACTCTTTAACACGTGGGGTCACCATGACTCAGAATCTACTTGATGGCAATGGGTTTAGTTTTCTAGTTATATCTACTATATGCCTAGTACTGTGTTGGGTACTACATAGAAAGTATTTATTCTTAACAATCTGGACATGTAAATATGGGTCCATTTACTAAATGTGTTGGATAAACAGAGCCAAGAGCTACTATGGTATTTGTTTATATCAGCAAACAGAGCTCTTATAATCTTTTTTTTTCCTTCTCTCACCACTGTGTGACAAATTTCCAGGACATGCAGAAATTCCGGCTGCTTAAAGCATTCTTGGCACACGTTAAATAAGTAGAACATCACCACCCTGCCAGTGTTTGGGGCTGGAGCACTTGAGGTACTCACCCTGAATGGCTGGTCTGGGATGAATGGAAAGTAAGGGATTGCTGACTGTTCTTCCCCCCTTTCCCCAGATATACAAGAATTTCTGAGTAGCTGCCGGTCTGTAAACACAGCCTTCAGTTCAATTGCCACATCGGCAGGAGGATCTTCAGAGTCACCACAGGTCAAGCTGATTGCAAAACTGAAAAGAAAATAACCTCGTTTACTCAGGGTTGGATATAACATTTTAAATGACTCAGTTTCTCCTATCTTCTTCTCTGGGTCTTGCTGCTTTGAACAGGCTGCTACTCCCTTTACTGGAGGTTAGGCTAAGGAGAAGTAAGACTACACTCACATCAGTTTATTGTTACCTAAAGAAGGTTCCAGTAAAAACTTTGGTGGAGCTGAAAATGACTAAATTTACGGATTTCAAATACCCTAAACCACCCGCATATCTGGGTCTTAGTCCATTTCCGAACTTTCAAGATCAGCCCCAGATATCAACCCGGGGAATAATATCTTGTAAAGTATGGTTCTGAACAGGTAAATATGTTAATTATATTGGTAGTTTTAGCTTCAAGCATCATGTTTAAAAAAACCATTAAAAAAAAAAAAATCCTTTGGCCTCCCTAAGGGTCAAAGAGAAAATGCTGGCCTATATTTATAATCTCGGATATAAATAGCTGTCTGGAGAAATGATGGGTGGGACTCATATGCATTCTTTTCATGGGAACATGGTACTTTCTTGGCACTTCCAACCAGCAACAGTGTCCACAAGCAGAGGAAGAGGAGGCGCACAAGGCCCCAACCCGGAGTGGGCAAGGCTGGCAACTGCCTGATAGTTCTGCCCTGGCAAGGATCTGCCTTACCTCTCTGGGTTGAGGTCTACGATGCCCATCACTAACACCTTCTTGCCTGGTCTCATGCCACCTTTAATGTGCCCACAAAATGGAACTATCTGCAAAGGATGAGAGGAGACAGGAAGTTTAACACCCGGCTAAGGAAGAGCCAAGCCCTCAGAGCCTGAAGGCCTCACGGATCAGAAAATACAAAGAAAAGAAAGGAAGAGGGTATAGACAGACAGCACAGAACAAAACCATTTACCAGTCGTGGGAAGTACACGTCCGCTTGAACCGGAGAGCCCAAGGAGTTGTTTAAATGCCCATCGTCTAGTTTCTAAAAATAGAAGCACACGGATTCGCTTTCATAGGCTCTTTTTTAGGGGGTGGGGAAGAACCTACACAACAAATCTGGAGGAATCCAGCAGCCCTCCACAGGCACACAGCCTACTTTGGTGATGCCGCCTCCTCACAGTCAATTAAATAACCGCAGAACCTCCCCCCAAGAACAAAAGCTGTTCTTTCCCCGGTCTCTAAGTCTCTGAAGGTCCCCAGACTCTCCAGATGCAGACAAAAATCAAGGTCCAGGCCCAGCTGGGAGCCACAGTCCCGCGCCGGAGGAGGGCAGGCCCCTCTCCAAGCACAAACGCCTCTGGAACCGCTGTCGCCCAGGCCTGTTCTCTGGGACGTGGCTGGAGTGGAGGTGTCGCGCTCAACTTCTCTCCAGAGCGTCCGGCGCAGACCCATTTCCAAGGGGGAATCCCCGGGACGTCGGAGGCGGACGCGGGGCGCGCGCCCCGGACACACACACAGGCGCACACTCACACGTGCAGCGCGCACACACCTCGCCGGCGGCTGCAGGGCACGGGGGGGCTGTCGGTCACCCGCATCTCCACCGTCGGCCCCCAAACACCCCAGCCCCAGCAACCCTCTGGGCACTGGGACCCCCTCCCGCCCCCACACCCGCTGCGCACAGCAGCTGCGCTAACAGGTACCGGGGACGCCTTCCCATGCGGGGGGCGCCGGGCCCGGCCTGCAGCCTCCTTTCCACCTCAACCTGGCGGCAGCAGGCGGCGGCACGCGGGACCGCGGGGAGGGGGCGCCTCGCGTGTGCCCCGCCACACTCACCACTACTGCATCACTGTTGGTCACCGATCCCGCCATGTTCTTGCAGAGGGCGGCGGGCTGCTCGGCGGGCGGCCCGGCGGCAGGGGACGCGGGACGCAGCGCGCGGGCGGGAATCCTGGGCGGTCCTACCCGGGGCGGGGGCGCGGGTCCGAGGCTGTCTGGAGCGCGCACACACGCGGGCACGCGCGCGCGCACTCCCGGAGGCCGGCGTCGACCCGGCAGGCTGGGCCGGGGAGGAGGGGGAGGGGCGGGGGAGGTGGCGCGGTCCGGAGGTCGAAGGTGGCCGCTGCCGCTGGGACCGCAGCTACCGAGGCGGTCTGGCGCTGCTGCTGCGGCTGCTGCAGGAGGAAGAAAGGTGGCGAGAGCCGTGCCGCGCTGGCCCTAGGCGGCATTTAAAGGCCGCCGGACACCGGCTGGGGAACCGGGAACAGGGCGGGGACCCGGCGGGGCTGCCGCGGCTTGCTCAGCTTGCCCTGCCCCTTGGCCATTGGACGGTGGCTGGAGGCCGGGGCGGAGTGACTGGCCTGTTCGGGTCGGGGGTGCGGGAGGGCGGGGCCCAGTCGGCGCTTGCGGGCGGTGCGGTGGGTGGGGCTGGGGGCTGGGGAAGTGAGAGCCAGACCGACCAGGTGACAGGTGCCTGTGACAGCACCCCCGCCCCCACCCCCAGCCTCCTATTAACCTCCTTCTTTCCCTAGCCAAGTCCTGGGGGCAGGTGGGACGGTGGGAGGCCGAAGTCGAGGGAAGATTGTGGGAGTGGGGGGAGGGAGGGAGTTGGTTTGTGAAGCGTGAGACCCGGTCTGATTTCTTTCAGAGAATTCCTGCAAAGTGAGAGGAAAGACTTATTGGGCTCTCCAGGACTGAAAGACAATGAAAGGTCTCAGGGCGTCCAGAAATAAACGTTTGATTCAAAGAAAGAGGCAGAGAGGACTCAGGGTGGAAATCTGTCCCAGGAGGCTAGATACAGAACAGGCCTCTTTTCCTTCTAGAAGGATGGATAGATCTCAGGGTCCCTGAAGACTCTCTTGGGCAGGGGTCTAGCTAAGTCGTCGCAAATTAAACTGGACACAGTGACTGTCCTCAGCCTCTTTTTTTTACAAGTCACCTGCCCAAGGTGAGGTAGTAAAGTTCTCACTGAAACACTCCCGATTTCCTTTCTGGAATAATTCCCAAGGGATACGCCCCTCTTTTATTCCAAAACACAAATTCCTTTATGGCATTTCCACACTAGGATGATTAAGTATCGTCTCAGATAAAGCCATATTACCATACCCTCCATTAGGTGACATCCTTGGCTTAAACATTCCATTGGGTGAATCACCAGGGTGTTCTACGCTAATAAGCAGGGAGCCTGTGTGACCTACTGCAATCCCAAGAGGCCCTCAGAGGCTCCCTTCCAGGTGCTGCTACTGGCTGTGTGGCCTGAAACATCGCTGTGGCTTTTATGTCTTAGTTTTCCCTTTATGGACCAGAGCTAATCATGGTAATCTTAGTCGTGTGGGGAGAATTACCTGCACACGCCTGTAAGCCCTAGTCATATCCTATGTCGAGGTCGTTCCCTGAGTTGGAGATTGACGTGCAGCACAGTTGTGGCTCCTGTTTACCAGAACTACACCTTAGTGATTCTTTTAAAATGTTAGACAGTTATAGGAAACTATTAGAATTTTGAAGGCACCCTTCAGTATATCTCAGTTTCTGAGTCTGATATAGGGGAAAAGCATTTCTAGCTATATACCCAGTAGAGTTAAAAGCAGGAATGTAAACAGGTATTTGTACACCAGTGTTCACTGCAGCACTATTCACAATAGCCAAAATGTGGAAACAGCCTAAATGTCTGTCAACAGCTGAACAGACAGACAACATGTGATATATTCATACAAGGGAACATTTCTCAGCCACAAAGAGAAATGAAGTCCTGATAACATGCTACAACATGGATGAATCTTGAAAGCATTGTGCTGAGTGAAATAAGTCAGTCGTGAAAGGACAAATATTGCATGATCTCACTTATATGGAATATCTAGAATAGGCAAGTGCATAGAGACCAAAGTTTGTTAGTGGTTACCAGGGGCAGGCGGGCAGGAGGGAGGAGAGAAGGAAAACTCAGTGCTTAGGAGACACTGAGCTTCTGTTAAGGGTGATAGAAAAATTAGGGAGCGGGTAAGGGTGATGGTTGAACAACATAGTGAACATAGTCAATGTCACTGAAGTGTACCTGCAAAGATTGTTGGAATGGCAATATATTTGCACCAATAAAAAGTGAAAAATTATTGAGGACCCCTAAAGAGCTTTTGTATATGTGGTTTATATCTATCACCTTTGCAGAATTATAAATTAAGACTGAGAAATTGTAAACAAACAGCACTGAAGTAGTTTTGGTCTTTAACTAAGAGTGCATAATACATCATGGGTTAAAGAGCTTGTGCTCTGGAGCTGGAGCCCTAGTGGCACAGTGGTTAAAGTGCTTGGCTACTAACTGAAAAGTTGGCGATTCAAATCCACAAGCTGCTCTGTGGGAGAAAGATGTGGCAGGCTGCTTCCTTAAAGATTAGCCACTGCCATCAAGTTGATTCCAACTCATAGCGACCCCATAGGGTTTCCAGGGCTGTAAATCTCTATGGAAGCACACGGCCACATCTTTGTCCCGAGGAGCCACTGGTGGTTTCAAACCACTGACCTTTCCGTTAGCAGTTGATTGCTTTAACCACTGTGCCACTAGGGCTCCTTCCTTAAAGATTACAACCTTGGGAACCCTATGGGGCAGTTCTACTCTGTCCTATACGGTCACTATGAGTCGAAATCAACTTGACAGGGGAGGGTTTTTGTTTGTTTGTTTGCTCTGGAGCTAGATGTCTGGGCCAAATCCTCGCTTTACCACCGACTAGCTGGGTGATCTTGGCCAAGTTACTAAACTTCTCTGTACCTCAGTTTCTCCACCTGTAAACCAGAGATGATGATAATGATGACGGCGATGATGATGGAAATCACTGTCTCGGTTGTTGGGAGGATTGAGTAAGCCGGTTCCTTTACCTCCCTTAGAATAGTACCTGGCACATGGTAATCATTTATTCTACAAAAATATCGAGGGCTTGCCATGTACCAGGTACTGGGGATCCATCGAGGATGTTTTTGTTGAGCTTACGTTCTAGTGGGAGAAAGACAATCGGTGAACAAGTATATAATGTCAGGTGGTTAAAAGTGTTAGGAAAAAGAAAAAAACAGGGAAAGGGAGAGAGAAGAGACACAGGAGGTGAGGGGGATGCTATTTACATCGAGTGGTCTGGGAAGCCACCTCTGGTAAAGTGACATTTGAGAAGACCCCTGAAAGAAGGAAGGCGTCGGAGGGAGTCATTTGGATGTCTGGAGAAAGAGGGAACTTCAAGTGCAAAGTCCCTGAGGCAGCGTGTATGAAGAAAGTGTTGTGGATACAGCGACTGAAGGGATGAATAGTTGGGAATGGATAGGCCTTATAGACCAATGTGAGGCTGGCTTTTATTCTGAGGGAGACGGGAAGACACTGGAAGGTTCTGAGCAAAGGAGTGACATAGTTTGCCTTCTGTTATAGACGCATCCCTCTGGTTTCTGTGTGGAGTGGCCTTTGTGGGGAGGGTTGTTTGAGGCAGGGAGGGTACAAGCAGGACTTAGGAGGCAAGATATGATGGCGGCTTAGACGCAGTGAAGTGGTGAAGGTGTGAGAAGCCGCGGGCCCTTGGTGAGTGCAAGCTATTTTCATCATGCAGCTTTGAGGGTTCATATCGACTTTTGAAGCGCAGTTTCCTCACCTGCAAAATTAAGGGGTTGGGCTCATTCATCACTCCGTTTTAGTTCTTAATTCTTTTGGTTCCTGAAAAGCTGAATTTCAATGGGTTAGATAGTAGGTGCTGCAGAATGAAAATAATCTGGGATTGAACCTCTTGATAAGTAGTATTGCAGGGTGAAGAATAACATTTTGATTTGTTTTGTAAGTAGAGCTTAAGATATTTGGCTTGCTTGAGATGAGTTTCTTACGTTTCAGGGGTGTAGAGAATGGGAATGGATTGAACCTGCCCAGAATACTTTAACCTAGAAAATTGCTTTTTATTCCAAAAATGCTCGATTTCTCATCAATCGTTCTTTAGAATGGTTAATTTTGAATTTGGAGAGCAGAGAGAAAACCGAAATGAATTTAGAGAAAACCTAAAAACTGAACAGAGTCAAGCTACCTCTTATAGGGAAAAAGTCATTAGCAAATTAATGAATTGTGAAGCTTTAAATTAAAAAAAAAATTTTTTTTTTTAGTTGTACAATGAAGGGAAGGCAAATTTTGCTCTATGCCTTGATCACAGGCATTTATGTCTAAAAAACATTAACCAAGATTCTGACTGTTTTATGAACTGCAAGACTTGTAATTTCAAGATAAACTGCATTACTATCAGAAACTACTAAAAGAAGAGGGGAGAGCAGTCAGACCAACGGGTAGCACTGAAAAAGAAGTATAAGCAGATTTCTAAAGAAGGACTTTGAGAGTTGAGAACGGTAGATCTCGTCCTTTTTCCCTTCCCGTTTTAAATGTTTCATTCAAACATCCGCGTGCAGAATTTCTACTACTGAGAGGAGGGTAAAGCATTGAAGTTATTTCAACCACTGTTTTTTGAGTGTCGCTATGTGCTATAGGGAAACCCTGGTGGCATAGTGGTTAAGAGCTACTACTGCTAATCCAAAGGTCAGCAGTTGGAATCCACCAGGCACTCCTTGGAAACTCTATGGGGCAGTTCTACTCTATAGGGTCACTATCAGTTGGAATCAACGGCAATGGGTGTGTGTGGTGTATGTGTTGTAGGCTCGCTGTGAGTTAGAATTGACTCCATAGCAACAGGTTTGGTGTTTGTTTTGTTTTTATTGGACTTTTGATGAAGGTTTACAGAATAAACTAGCTTCTCATTAAACAGTTAGTACACATACTGTTTTATGACGTTGGTTAAAAACCCCACGACATGTCAACACTCTCCCTCTTTGACCTTGCGTTCCCAATCACCAGCTTTCTTGTCCCCTCCTGCCTTGTAATCCTTGCCTCTGGACTGGTGTGCCACTTTAGTCTCGTTTTGTTTTGTGAGCCTGTCTAATCTTTGGCTGAAGGGTGAACCTCAGGGGTGACTTCATTACTGAGCTAAAAGGGTGTCCGGGGGGCCATACTCTTGGTGTTTCTCTAGTCTCTGTCAGGCCAGTAAGTCTGGTCCTTTTTTGTGAGTTAAAATTTTGTTCTACATTTTTCTCCAGCTCTGTCTGGGACCCTCTGTTGTGATCCCTGTCAGAGCAGTTGGTGGTGATAGCTGGACACCATCTAGTTGTACTGGACTCAGTTTGGTGGAGGCCATGATAGTTGTGGTCCATTAGTCCTTTGGATGAATCTTTCCCTTGTATCTTTAGTTTTCTTCATTCTTCCTTGCTCCCGAAGGGGTGAGACCAATGGAGTATCTTAGATGGCTGCTCACAGGCTTTTAAGACCCCAGACGCTACTTACAAAGTAGAATGTAGAACATTTTCCTTATAAACTATGTTACGGCAATTGAGCTAGATGTTCCCCAAGACCATGGTCCCCACAGCCCTCAGCCCAGCAATTCGGTCCCTCAGGGAGTTTGAATGTGTCTATGGAGCTTCCATGACCTTGCCTTGGACAAGTTGTGCTGGCTTCCCCAGTATTGTGTACTGTCTTACCCTTCACCAAAGTTACCACTTACCTATTGCTTATTTACTGTTTTTCCATCCCCACCCCTCCCCTGCCTCATAACCATCAAAGATTTTTGTGAGTTTTTGTAGTAGTGGACTCACACAATATTTGTCCTTTGATGATTGACTTATTTCACTCAACATAATGCCCTCCAGATTCATCCATGTTGTGAGATGCTTCACAAATTCATCATTGTTCTTTATCGTTGGATAGTACTCCATTGTGTGTATGTACCATAGTTTGTTTATCCATTCAGTTGTTGATAGGCATCTAGGTTGTTTCCATCTTTTTACTATTGTGTACAATGCTGCAATGAACATGGGTGTGCATATGTCTATTCGTGTGACAACTCTTATTTCTCTAGGATATATTCCTAAGAGTGGGATTGCTGGATCGTATGGTATTTCTATTTCTAGCTTTCTAAGGAAGTGCCATATCATTTTCCAAAATGGTTGTTTCATTTTGCATTTCCTCCAGCAATGCATAAGAGTTCCAATCTCCCAGCAGCCTCTCCAACATTTGTTATTTCCTGTTTTTTTGATTCATGCCAGTAATGCTGGGTGAGATGATATCTCATTGTGGTTTTGATTTGCATTTCTCTAATGGCTAGTGATTGCCAGCATTTTCTCATGGGTCTGTTAGCCGCTTTAATGTCTTCTTTGGTGAAGTGTCTGTTCATTTCCTTTGCCCATTTTTTAATTGGATTATTTATCTTTTTGTTGTAGAGGTGTTGGATTTTCCTGTAGATTTTAGAGATTGGACCTTTGTCAGATTTTTAATAGCCAAAATTTTTTTCCCAGTCTGTAGGTTCTCTTTTTACTCTTTTGGTGAAGTCTTTTAATGAGCGTAAGTGTTTAACTGTTAGAAGATCCCAGCTTTCTAGCTTATCTTCTGGAGTTTGTGTGTCGTTAGTTATGGTTTATATTCTGTTAATGCCGTGTATTAGGGCCTCTAGTGTTGATCCTATTTTTTTCTTCTATGATCTTTATAGTTTTTGTTTTATATTTAGGTCTTTGATCCATTTTGAATTAGTTTTTGTGTACGGTGTAAGTACGGGTCCTGTTTCATTTTTTTGCCAATGGACATCCAGTTTTGCTGGCACCATTTGTTGAAAAGACTGTCTTTTCCCCATGTGATGGACTTTAGGCCCTTGTCAAAGATCAGGTGACCATAGGTGGATGGATTTACATCTGGGTTCTCGATTCTGTTCCATTGGTCAATTATCTGTCTTTGTACCAGCACCAGGCTGTTTTGACTACCATAGCTGTATAGTAGGTTCTGAGGTCAAGTAGTGCGAGTCCTCCTACTTTATTCTTCTTCTTCAATAGTGCTTTACTTATCCGGGGCTTCTTCCCTTTCCATATAAAGTTAATGATTAGTTTTTCCATCTCTTTCAAGAATGTTGTTGGTATTCGGATTGGGATTGCATTGTATTTGTAAATTGCTTTGGGTAGAATTTTCACAAAGTTGAGTCTACCTACTCATAAGCATGGTATGTTTTTCCATTTATGTAGCTCTTTTGTGGTTTCTTGCAGTAGCATTTTGTAGTTTTCTTTGTATAGGTCTTTTACATCCCTGGTTATATTTATTCCTAAGTATTTTTTTTTTTAGGGCCTATTATAAATGCTATTGTTTTCCTGATTTCCTTTTTGTGTTCTCTTTATTGGTGTATAGGAATCCAACTAATTTTTGTATGTTTATCTTGTACCCCGCTACTCTGCTGAATCTATTAGTTCCAGTAGTTTTCTTGTGGAGTCTTTTGGGTTTTCTATGTATAGTATCATATCATCCACAAGTAGGGACAGTTTAACTTCTTCATTACCAATTTGGATGCCGTTTATTTCTTTTTCTTGCCTTATTGCTCTAGCTAGGACTTCCAGCACAATGTTAAATAGGAGTGGCGATAAAGAGCATCCTTGTCTTGTTCGTGTTCTCAGGGGGGATGTTTTCAGCCTCTCTCCATTCATGATGATGTTGGCTGTTGGTTTTGTATAGATATCCTTTATTATGTTGAGAAATTTCCCTTCTATACCTATTTTATTGAGTTTTTATCAGGAATGGGTGTTGGACTTTATCGAATGCCTTTTCTTCATTGACTGAAATGATCGTGTGATTCTTTTCTGTTTATTTATTTATGTATGTATGTATGTGGTGGATTACGTTGATTGATTTTCTAATGTTGAACCATCCTGGTTTTGGGTTTTTATGTGCTATGGGGAGCCCTGGTGGCACAGTGATTAAGAGCTTGGCTGCTAACCATAAGGTCAGCAGTTCGAATCCACCAGCCACTCCTTGGAAACCCTATGGGGCAGTTTTACTCTGTCCTGTAGGGTCATAGTGGTTAAGACCAAAAGATTGGCAGTTTGAATCCACCGTGGAAACTCTATGGGACAGTTCTACTCTATCCTATAGAGTCACTATGAGTCAAAGTCAACTCGACGGTAACAGATTTTGATTTTTATGTGCTATGGTGGTGCAGTGGTTAAGTGCTCAGATGCTAACTGAAAGGTCAGTGGCTCGAACCCACCAACTGCTCTGCAGGAGAAAAATGTGGCATTCTGCTCCGTAAAGATCACAGCCTTGGAAACCCTATGGGGCAGTTCTAGTCTGTCCTATGGGGTCCTATAAGTCCGAATTGACTCGACGGCAATTGGGTGGTTCTGTGGACCTAGGAGAGATATTTGAACACATGTGAGCCTTGTCTTCCAGGAGCTTACAACCCACTCTGGGGAACAATGACAGAATGTAGTGAGCAAGATAATAAATGCCTCAAATGTACAACCTGAGCACAGATAGGGGAGATATGCTCTGGTTTGGAGGATTAAGGTGGCTTCCTGGAGGAAATGGCACATGCCTGGTGACATGCATAGTAGCAACTTCCACAGTCCCACAAAGGCAAGTATCGGAGGACTGCTCTGTAGCTGTTTGTGGCCTCAATTCTAAACCTTCTCCTATCCCTGGTGTGGCAACCAGCTGAACCCCTGCCATAGAGTAGATTCTGACTCATAGTGACCCTATAGGACAGAGTGGAACTGCCCCAAAGGTTTCTAAGGAGCAGCTGGTGGATTCGAACTGCTGACCTTTTGGTTAGCAGCCAAGCTCTCAAACACTGTGCCACCAGGGCCAGAGGCTGCCTTTTGTCTCTGCCGTGGTCCAGTTAGACATGTGCTTCCTTCCCTCACACTGTGACTGCCTTCTTAGGCCACCTGTGGGCCCTGATTCTGCAGTTTGAACTTCAGACCTCTTGTTCTCTATCTGTATGTATACACACATTGTTTAGAGCAGTGTTCCTCAGCACTACTGACATGTGACAAACAAAACTGCCCTCAGACATTGATAGATGTCCCCTGCGGGGCAAAACTGCTCCTGGTTGAGAACCACTGATCTAGAAGATGTTCATGCCTTAAGATTCTTGTTATTCACACACACACACACGCACACACACACACACACACACACACACACACACACACACACACACACGATAAGAAATTTATCCAGCTTAGAGTAGAAACTTGCATTTCAGAAGCAACTTCCTTTTTGTCAAGTCATTGTTTCCCTACACTACAGGAGTACTTCAGAAACAAGTTCCCCAAAGAACCCCTTCAGTGAAGGAGGACCTATGAGGGCCCCTGCGGGTGTGGCTGCAAGCTCAGATGTCTTTGTAATAGGGGGAAATTGTGTGAATTTTGAATTCTGTTCCACAACATAGCCCTGTTTATTTTGATATAATGTGTTCCCCATGCCCCTAAATTTAGTAAAATGGAAGCACCCCGAAGGTTTACCTTGTTTATCCTGTGGCTTTAACTCCCCCCTCCCCGCATCCCCCAGGCCCCAAAGGGTGGTCGCAGCCTACTTTGGGGAATAAAGCCTGCAGTCAGGCTTTCAACTCTCCGTAATTGTTTTCGTCAGGCCAGTCTGTCTGCTCATGGTAAATACCCAGATAGACAGCCAGCCATACAAACTCAGCATTCTCTTGTTTACTAGTGAGGAAGGAGGCAAACATTTATCAAGCTATTTTTAAAATTTTTTCAATATAGATTAAATTTCTTAATTATTTTTAAGAGTGAAGGTCATGGTTACCAAATAATTATTTTAGACAAAAAGGAATTTGTATCGCGCCAAAGTAATTAGGGGACAGCCAGAAAATTTGGCAGTCAATGCCAGTTCCTAACACTGCATTATTTTCAGTTTATTTACGAGGAAATGAGAACCAGCCTCTTGCTTTGTGTTTTAATTACTAAGCCCGGGAAAGACTGATTTCAGAAAACCTCCGCGCTTAAGAAGATAATAATGAGCCCGTTCCAGAGAGGGCTTCACAGCTTCAAAGGTATGCGCCGCTTCAAGCCCGGGGGGAAGTCACTGTGGGCCCTTTAACGTGCCTGAGACAGATGTCGCCGGAGGGCACCCCCTCCAGAGCGCGCACTCTTGTGAATGGCAACAAAAGCCTTCACGGTCGCGGAAGCGGAATGTTCTGCAAGGAGGAAAAGACGCAACGCTGCTTCCAACTCTGGGAACTGGCAGCTTCAATGAAAGATATTTTCAGATGCCTTGCAGCGGGCTTCGTGCACAGACTGATCGCCACAGATGTGCTTCCGCGCCTTCTCCTCCGCAGCCTCGCCTTTCGGCAGTTCCCAGAGGAGGGTCTGTTTGTCTTTTACCAACGAGGGATGTGACAGGACTGTGTGGAGACTCGAGGCCTCATTACGTTCTCATTACACCGAACGTGTCTGTTTTCATTTTCTGGGGTATAGTCCTCCTTGTTATTGCCTATGTGATTTTAACTTCTTGTTGTCAAGTAGTATAAAAGGTTTGCAGTTTCACGGAAGCTTGCCTGGCTGGCTGGGTCGAAGGAGCCGAGATTCAGACTTAGCAGTCGTTTGGAAATCCTGACTAACGAAGGGGAAAACACGTTGCCATGTGGTCATTTGGGTTTTAGAAGAAGCGTATTTGGGTGACACAGATTTCTGGACTTCTTAAAATGTGAAATACACAGAGTACGGATTAACACAGCACAACTTCTGAACGAACCACCAGCCAGAAGAGACCTAGAAATTTAAACTTGTCATCCAGCTTTGACTGCCCAAAGTCATTCAGAGAAAACGTACTTCATTTATACTCATTTAACAAATACTTATTGAGCGGGCGCTGTTTTAGTACCCATTATGATAATTTCTAGGAGCCCTGGTGGCGCAGTGGTTAAAGCACTCAGCTGCTAGCCAGCTACTCTGGGGGAGAAAGATGTGGCAGCGTGCTTTCATAAAGATTTACAGCCTTGGAAACCGTATGGGGCAGGTCTCCTCAGTCCTTTAGAGTAGCTATGAGTCAGAATCAACTGAACGGCAGTGGGTTTGGTTTTATTATAATTTCTTTAAAAACATACTCATTTGCATTAAAATACTTGCCCTCCTCTTAGACAGGAGTTACTTAAGGGTATCTCTATTATTCTCTTATTGTAGATTCCTACCCTGCACATTTCTTCTTCCATTTGACAATATTCAGAATGAATCTAAGAGCTTCCCTGCCAACATGGCAACATTAAAAAATGAAATGTTTTGAATTCTGGTGCTCATTCCATCCCACCCCAGATAACGCATTTTCTACATAAATTCAGATTATCTGGTGCACATTGAAAATTATTACAGAGCCCTGGTGGCGTAGTGGTTAAGGCTTGGCTGCTAACCAAAAGGTCGGCAGTTGGGATACACCAGCTGCTCCTTGGAAACCCTATGGGCCACTTCTACTCCATCCTATAGGATTGCTGTGAGTCGGAATCAACTCAGTGGCAATGGGTTTGGTTTTTTGCTTTTTGGTGCAAACTGATTTCAGGTTTAAATTAGCTAGATGATTAATTTATCCTAAAGAGAAAGATAAGTGAAGAGTTGAAGAAAATGCTTTAAATTAAGGAAGACGTTCAAATCCTCGGGCTACATTTATTAAACTCATCACATTTCATTCATTTTCATCCATGACCTTGGTTGGCTCGGTATTCCTAAATCTAAGAATTAGTTGGAACTGCATAAATTCATGAGGGTCCGGGCTGGCCAGGACTTTCAAGATTGCCTGGTGTGTGAAGGTAGGGTGGAGTGGGGACAGGAAGTTTCAGTTTTTCTTAAAAGCCAATCCTCATTTTAATTGCCAGGAGTGAAGAAAAGTAACTTGGGGAGAGGAAGCAAAGTAGCTGTGTTTGCTTTGGATCCCATCAATTTAATGTCAGGCTAAAGTCCATCATGAGGAAGACAAGAATCTCACACCTTTTGTTTTTTTTTTGGGAAATGAGTGAGGCGGAAATACAAGTATTAAATTTCTGTTAATTGAAGCTTTCTGTGCTAACAGGTGTTTTCCCTGACACTAATCTGGAATCTTACAACACACAACTCCATGTCCAGCAAGTTCTACCCACCTTAAACATCAGTCACACGGGCAGTTAATGATACAAAATGGCTTGCTTTCTGAGTAGTCCCAGCTTCTCCCTTGGCCAGGTTGTTCTACTTCATTCCTGGCCCTTCAGACTCCTCCCCATTCCTGTACTAGATCAGTGCCCCCTCCTTCCTCCTGGGCAATCTCTTCCTCCACAGGCTGTCCTCGATGAGTAGGTTCTCACCCAGCCTGAAGGAGAAAATGAAAAGCAAACACACACCAGTTACATATGGTCTTCCTTTGGGAGGCAAGAGTAGGTAAAGTCCTCTCTTTCTGGAGGCCACTACTCATCCTTTTCTTTTCTAGTCATCTTTGACTGACTGATGTTATAGCCAAGATGTGCAGAAAAATTAGTATCATTCTGTTTCAAGCCAAAGTAAAATACCTAACAATTATTCTAGAGATGTTACAACCAAGGGTTGGCTCTAGATGGTTTATACAGATTAGACAATGCCAGGTGATGAGCTATAAATAGAAGTAAGAAATGAGCTTACTGAGTAAAGCGGATGGTCGAAATTTCTGAGTGTGGTAAGGATGAGTGTTTTTTCAGGTCTGATCGTGGTTTTGATCTACAATGTTGCTCCTTGTCAATGTTCTAATAGCGTTTTGAAACAGCCACAGGTTCACCCAAAAGCTCATAATAGTTATTACATAGTGCTAAAATAAAGCATGACCCAGGAACCTGAGAGTTCTCACCTCTTTCAGTAAACTGAAATTCAGTTCCCTTCCTCACTGTTGAGCTTATATTTAGTCAGCATGGTCTTTTAAAAACATAAATTGTGTAGTGCCAACCTTCCTTAAAATTACTTGGTGTGTTCTTTTAACGTGACTATAAAAGCCTGTTAAAAACAAAACAAAACGAAAAAACCCATTGCCATTAAGTTGATTCTGACTCATGGCGACCCTGTAGGACAGAGTAGAACTGCCCCATAGGGTTTCCAGGGAGCAGCTGGTGTATTAGAACTGCCGACTTTTTGGTTAGCAGCCAAGCTCTTAACCACTGCGTCGCCAGTGCTCCTAACTATACTAAACCCCAAATGGAGTCACTTATGCTAAGCACCATGTCAGCAAATGAAACCTAAGTTTCTATTTCTTGTAAATGCCTAACCTTCCCAGGATCCAAAACCCAGGTCAATCAATTGAAAACCTAAACTAACCAATTTGAACTTAACCTACTCAGTTTAACCTTGTTCAAAATTTCCCCTTTATCCTGAATAAGGAAAGAAAGTGTCTACCAGCCAATCCAAAATTTGTCAAGTATAGCTTCCTTGTTCCTGTGTGTCTGTAACTACAAAACCCTTTCACTTTGTACCACTCTTCAGAACTCTTATTTTCCAGACCAGGCGTTTCCCAATTCATGAAATGGAAAACAAAGCGTATGAGTTTGTACATAAATTTAAACAAACAAACAAACAAAAACCCAAACCTGTTGCTGTTGAGTCAGTTCCAACTCAGTGACCCTATAGGACAGAGTAGAACTGCCCCATAGGGTTTCCCAAGGAGCGACTGGTGGATTTGAACTGCCAACCTTTTGGTCAGCAGCTGTAGCACTTAACCACTGTGCCACCAGGGCTCCGTTCACAAATTTGTTGTTGTTGTTGTTAGGTGCTGTCAAGTCAGTTCCAACTCATAGCGACCCTATGTACAACAGAACAAAACACTGCCCGGTCCTGTGCCATCCTCACAATTGTTATGCTTGAGCCCACTGTTGCAGCCACTGTGTCAATCCATCTCATTGACAGCCTTCCTGTTTTTCGCTGACCCTCTACTTTACCAAGCATGTGTCCTTCTCCAGGGACTGATCCCTCCGGGTAACATGTCCAAAGTATGTGAGACGTAGTCTTGCCATCCTTGCTTCTACGGAGCATTCTGGTTGTACTCCTTCCAAGACAGATTTGTTCGTTCTTTTGGCAGCCCATGGTATGTTCAATATTCTTTGCTAACACCATAATTCAAAGGCATCAATTCTTCTTCGATCTTTCTTATTCATTGTCCAGCTTTCACATGCATATGAGGCGATTGAAAACACCATGACTTGAGTCAGGCATGTCTTAGTCTTCAAGGTAACATCTTTGCTTTTTAATACTTTAAATAGTTAAAAATTTAGTATTGTGGAAATTTTAATTTTTAGCAGTTCTCATGATATTTACAATGAAATCCTAATTCCTTCAACCTTCGATGCCCTACGGGATCCAGCCCTTCCTCTCCAACTTCACCTGGGGCCATGCCCCAGGCCATTACTCTTCAGCCAAAACTGGTATCCCTGGTGTTCTTCCAACAAGCCCAGCCTGCTCATTCTTCAGGACCTTTGTGTTTGTTGGTCCCCCTGCCTGGAATGCTTCCCAAGGCACTTTTCTAGAATTTCTCATCCTTAAGTTCTTAGCTCAAATGTCACCTTCTACTAAAGGCCTTCCATCACGTCGGCTCTCGCCAGCTGCTCCTTCTGTAGGCTCATCTTCACCATAGTGTGCATCTCCGTCTTTAATTGCCTTGTTTATTACCTAGTGTGGCCTTTCCACACCAGAAAGCAAGATCCTTCAGAGCAGGATTTTGTCCTTAATCTTCACAGCTGTGAATACTGGGCACAAAGCAGGCCTTTGGTAAAGATTTGTTGATTGAGTGAATGAGTGAATGAATGAATTGGAGAATAATACTGCATGGCTAACTGCACTACTAAAGGAGCAAGGTGGTCAAGTCCCACCTTTATCATTAACTTTGTGATAAGAATCAGCATGAATCCAGTTGCCACATGGAAGTGGACCCAGGCTTCACTTTCCCACATCTCTATGATCCTCGCTGCCAGTCACTTCTTCCATGGCATTTCCTCCCTCACCCTAGCTATCTAGAGTTAGGTCAGACTTTATCCCTGGCCACCCAGAGCTAGGTCATAGGCTACCAGCTGTAGGCTCAGGAGTCTGCACAACTCCCTGTACTTCAGAAAAGCCACCCCTCTACCCTCTTCTCTCTGGCCCCCTGGGCTAGGTCACAAGCTAGAAGGACTGTCCTTCTTCATCAGCTACCCACACAGCCTTTCTCTTTCACACAGCCACCTAGAGCTGGGTCTTCACAAATCAATCACCTTCACATCCTTTCTCTGAATCAGCTACCCTGAGATAAATCAGGGTCTCCTAACCCCTCGTGAGTTCATTAATTCTCTATAATGTCTTACAAACTTCATGCAGACTATTGCCTGTACTTACAGTAACCCACTTATTATAACCAGGAAGGATACAAGTGAGGAGATACATCAGGAAAGATCTGGGAGAGGTCCCGGCTGCATGAGGCTTCCATTGCCCCCAGGGATGTGATGTTCCCTCTCCCATGCATGGATGTTCTCCCCACTCCAGGAACCCAAAAGAGGAAGCTCTAAGATCTAGGGTCCCTTAATCATTGGGGCCTCAATAAATATTTATGAGCACGGCCTTAGTGCATAGTTATGATTGATCCAATCAATGAATACGCATGACCACATGTTGCCCTCCTTCCTTCCTGAGGCCTGTTGCCAGGTGATGAGCTGGAGGCTCCCATCTCATCTGCACATGTTTAAGTGTCGCCTGGCTATTTTAGAAAGCAAAGACATCTTGATTGCTGGGGAATTCCAACAGCTATTTTTAGAAACTTGTCTGGTCTTTGGTCATTAGTGTTCAATGCGTCAAATCTGAGAAGCTGGACTACATGAAGAAGAAACGTGGCATCAGGATTGGAGAAAGACTCATAACAACCTTTGACATGCAGATGACACAACCTTGCTTGCTGAAAGTGAAGAGGACTTGAAGCACTTACCGACGAAGATGAAAGACTACAGCCTTCAGTATGGATTACACCTCAACATGAAGAAAACAAAAAATCCTCATAACTGGACCAGTAAGCAACATCATGATAAACTGAGAAAATATTGAAGTCGTCAAGGATTTCATTTTCCTGGGATCCACAATCAATGCCCATGGAAGCAACAGTCAAGATATCAAACAACTTATTGCATTGGGCAATTCTGCTGCAAAAGACCTCTGTAAAGTGTTAAAAAGCAAAGATGTCACTTTGAGGACTAAGGTCACGTGACCAAGCCATGGTATTTTCAGTCGCCTCATATGCATGGGAAAGCTGGACAATGAATAAGGAAGACCGAGAAAGAATTGATGCCTTTGAATGATGGCGTTGGCGAAGAATATTGACTATACCATGGACTGCCAGAAGAACGAACAAATCTGTCTCGGAAGAAGTACAGCCAGAATGCTGCTTAGAAGTGAGGATGGTAAGACTTTGGCTCAGGTTGCTTTGGACATGTTATCAGGAGAGACCAGTCCCAGGAGAAGGACATCATGCTTGGTAAAGCAGAGGGTCAGCAGAAAAGAAGAAGACCCTGAACAAGATGGACTGACACAGTAGCTGCAACAATGGCCTCAGACATAGCAACAACTGTGAGAATGGCACAGAACCTGGCCTATTATATGTTCTATTATACATGGGGTCGCTATGAGTTGGAACTGACTGGATAGCACCTAACAACAACAACATTTTTAGAAACCAGAGACAAAAAGCCGAATATAGTTCTTTGTCCCACAAATGCAAAGGCACAGATCTGCAAATGAAATATAACCTCATAGCCGTTGAGGGCTCCAGGGTCCTGAGGCCAGATTCTACTCATTTACCTCTTGTTACACTACCTGAAGACAATTTTCCTTGGGGTTGACGTGTAAAGACTACAATGGGGTGTCCTTTCCACCACTGAGAAGTCTTGATTCTAGCCAGTGTGTAGATTATATACAAATTCATGTTAGATACTTGCCAAAGTTGTTAAATCTAAATTTAAAATGTAAGAGGTACCTAGGAAGAAAGGCCTGGTAATCTATTTTTGAAAAATCAGCAATTGAAAACTTTATGGAGCACAGTTGTACTCTGACACACATAGGATCATCGTGAGTCAGAGTCAACTGGACGACAATTGATTACTAAATTCAAATGTTAACTCCTGCCTGTAAAAATCTAAGAATCAGGACTGTGGTGAGAGGCTATGACTGGGCTTGAATTCCAGGGCAAGATGGCTTATGCTGGGGTTCTCATGTTGGTTTGGGAAGAAGATCCACTTTGGATTTTAGGGCAAGGGAGTGAGTAAGTGGAAGAAAAGCTGTAAAATGGAGGGCGAGGCTGGCCAGTTCTGTGCTCTGCCAGTCACAGGAGTGAAGTGTTAGCAGATAAAAGGGACTGAGGGAAAAGCAGGTAGCACCTTGAGGGAAGCAGGTAAGGGAAGGAGAGGAAGTGTTCAGCAAGTGTGAGCAGATGGGTCCTAGGCTCTGTTCAGAAGGATCTGTGAGGAAATAGAACACTGGGAAGAACCAAGAGGACAGAAAAAGAAGTATAGGATGGGGGTCGGAGCTGCTCCCAGAGTGGGAATGTGTGGACTTGGAAAGAAGAGAGAGGAGAAGAAGAAGAAAGAGGAAATCCAATGGCAGGAGAACATTTTTCCATCACTGTTTTTGGAATTCATAGATTCACATAACTTTTAAAGCTATTTTAAATCAGTTTTTCCATTATAGAATTTGACTACTTGTTGTAAAAACTGGGCTCAGCTAAGGAAGAAATCTAAGGATGGTAAGTTTTATTTTGGATGATGCAGAAGTCCTAGAACCCTATTATTGGCTGACTAGGTGGCCAGTAATAGTTTGCACTCGACTGCTAACCTAAGGATTGGCAGTTCAAACCCACCCCGATCTGCTTCCATTAAGATTTCCATAAAAAAACTCATTGCTGTCGAGTCGATTCCAACTCATAGTGACCCTACAGGACAGAGCAGAACGGCGCCATAGTGTTTCCAAGGAGTGGCTGGTGGATTTGAACTGCCGACATTTTGGTTAGCAGCCGAGCTCTTGACTACTGAGACACCAGGACTCCTCCATTAAAATTACAGCCAAGAAAACCCTATGGAGCGGTTCCACTCTGAAACACATAGGGCTGCCCTGCGTCAGAATCGACTCGCCAACAATTAACAACACTGACGGAAATCCTGAAACTCTTTTACGGGCTGACCTGTGGCAACAATACATGATTCCTCCCAATTTACAGTTCTGCTTTTGTCTAGAAGAATTCATGCAACAAAACTCGTTATCCTTAAGGCTTTTAGTTCCAGTGGGATTAACTGGTTTCATATTCTTTTTCTGGAGTTTTGTGAAATCCCTTCTCTAAGCCAAATAGAGAAATTCTGTTTTAATCCCTTGCTACTTTTATTTGTATATAACAACATGGTCCAAAAGGCTGGAACAAGTACTCTGCAAAAATAGTCAACAGAGATAAAATTCAGCAACATGACATGTAAACCCAGTAGACAAAGTGTGTCATCTGGGCCAGGGGAATTAAAGGATTCTACTTGGGATCCGAATGAAGGTCATTCTTGCTACTGAACTGATTATGTCACCATCATTGTTGAGCCTTATGTTAAGAAGTTCTTTCCTATGTGACAGATTCTATCACATTCTCTTATGGATATTTTAACATGATTTATTCATTTGCCCATTTTCATAACACAAAAAGTCATTTTAGAAACTTGCCCTGAGACACTAAATAATTCAAAAAGCAAGGCAATAGCATTTGGTCTCTATTTGCCTGGAGCAACAGAAGAAGAAGGAGAGTTAGGAATAGGAGGAGGATATAGAATGTGTGGCTAATTGCCTCCATGAACAACTGCTCCCTTTGCCATAAGACCAGAAGAACTGAATGGTGCCCAGCTACCATTACAGAATATTTTGATCAAAGGTTCTTTAGAAGAATCCTGATCAAAAGGGCGGCGGGGGAGAGAACAGAATTTAGAAGAGAATTTCAAATTCTCATGGACTCCAGACTTCCTGCAGCCATAGACTTTGCATAAACCCTTGAAACTATTGCCTTGAGATAATCTTTAAACCTTAAATCAATAATATCCCCAGAAATCTTCTTAAAACCAAACAACAGTTTAGCTTAACTAGTAAAAAATGTCTGTCTTGAGCACATGCTCTTTTAAGAACTATCTATATGGGATCAAATTGATAACAGCAACTCAAAAGATTAGATCAGAATCTAGGGGGCAGTGAGTTTATGTTAATGGGGGAGGAACAACTGAGAAAAAGAGGGTGAGAATGGTTGCACAACTTGAAGAATGTAATCAATGTCACCAAATGGTACATAGACACTGTTGAATTGGTGTAGGTTTGCTGTGTATATTCTCAACAACAACAGCAAAATAAATAAATAAAACTAACAAATTTTTAAAAAGGCAAAGCAAGTACACTGGTGTTTAACAGTAATGTACAGCAATTATAAGAGCACTCGCGATGCCAGGTCTAGCTCTTGGTTGAGTAGATCCTCAAAACTCATTTATTACACTGAACCAGGCTGGGAGCATGTAAAGAGGCATAGTGTATCTGGAGCAGTAGTATAGTTGGAGCATAACCTATCTCCAGTAGCATGCTCTTGAAAATGAGAATGGTTTTAGAGAAAGGTAGCTGTTTTCTGGAGTCCCTGGGTAGCACACACGGTTAAGTGCTGAACTACTAGCTGAAGGATTGGTAGTTCAAACCCATCCAGGGGTATCTCGGAAGACAGGCTTGACTATCTGCTTCCAAAAGGTCATGGCCTTGAAAACCCCACGGAGACGTTCTACTTTTCACACATGGGATCGCCATGAGTTGGAATCAACTCAACAGCAACTAACTACAAGCTGTTTCCTGGAGTAAGCAAAGTTTGTATCTAGGGTGGAGGACAAATAACTTCTTTTTGGACTCTAGGATTTCACTGAAGGATGTTTTCCCGAATCTGATCAGCCTTATGAAGGCAGAAGCAGGAATAAATGTGGAGGATCGTCATCTAGGGGTAAGCATTGAAGGCATGAAGGAACGAAAAGATGTCTTGGAGTCTTCATGGTCCGTATTGCTCCTTTAATGATTCTGAACTGCCTTTTTGCAGTTGTTTCTCAGCTGGGCAGAGTGCGTAGGTCCCAATGGAAATAAGCCCTATTCCATGGAGCTCTCAAAAAATCGGCTGCATCAGGAATTTGAAGGTGCTTATATTCAGTCCTTGGACACTGCATTTGGAAGCCACCTCTGCTTCTAGAATATTTGTCTCTTCTAAGAGCTGGATTCACTATCAAAGGTGAACTATCTCATAGAATGATATACTTAGCATAAAAATGAGGCCATGTTCTTGTAAAAAAATCAAAACATTGGCCACTTAGAGGTGAAATTGCTGAAGCATAGTGTATGCACACCTAAGAGTTTTATAGATACTATTAGGTTTCTGTCCAGCATGGCTGGACCAACTACAAATGTATTTTTGATTCCCATGTTTGATGCATCTCCACTTGACTGAACCAACTCTAGGACATATTCATTTTCCGCTTCTAAAGCACAAAAACAAAAACAACAGTTCAGGTCACCAAATTCAATCTCTAAAAGATATTTGGTCACAGATAGATTAATGATTTCCATGGCCATCCAATATGGACTCTTGACCCCAAGCTTCTCTCTTGGGCTGCAGGTGGTGCACATAACCTTCAGCTCCATGCTGTTCTAGAATTAACTGTACACCTCTTTCATGAGATGACATTCAAGCCACTCAAAGATAGCAAGGTCAACGAGGGCTGGAAGGGAAAGGGAACGTGGCTCATAAAACCAAGAGGCACTTAAGATTTAACAAGATTAGTAACAAGTGCAGTTGAAAAGAGCTACCCAGCCTGAGTCACAGAGGGGGAGAAAGATGCAAGCTGAATTCTTCTGGCTTTGCTGTCATATACCACATGAGTGGAAAACTCCAGAAAGCCTTGCATGAAACTGCAATAAAGCTCTTTAGAAAATGATCGTTATCTTTAATAGTTATTTTTCTTGGACTTTTGCAGAAGGAATGAGTTGTTCTTTTTCACTGGCCTAGTTATTTGCTGTTAACATTTCTTTTGTCTGCTTTGTTGGGAAGGTTATATCTGAAGCATGCCCAGGTTCTTAAATGCAAGTCATTTAATACATAGTAAACTCACACCGGACTGTTTGCAATAATTTCCACTAAAAGAGCTGTAGTAGATTTAGCAACAGAGAGCTGAGGAAGACACTCCTTCCCCTTTCCAGGCTATACATAAATGCACAAATGAAAGGAATTCACTAAACTATAGACAAATTCATCACTCAAACGTCTACCAATCCTTGTCCCCAGGCAAAAGCAGTTTTTCCAGATCAGTATTTTCAGCTTTTATGACAACTGCAATTTTCTGACTACACTACACTTTATGTTTTATTTGCTGAAAAGTTGGCTTTGAATGTTCGATAACTGGAAGATCTCAGGAATGTTGGGTAATCCCCCTGTAAGCAAATTGCTAAATGCTAAATACGGAAAGAACTCCCAAAGACATGCTAGCTACATATGTACATTACAAGTCCCTGGGTAGTGCAAATGATTAATGTGCTTGGCTGCTAACTGAAAGGTTGGAGGTTCAAGTCCACCCACAGGCACCTTGAAAAAAGATCTGGTGATCTACTTCAGGAAAAGCAGTCATTGAAAGCCCTTTGGGGTGCAGTTCTACTCTGACACACCTGGGGTCTCTTTGAGTCAGAACTGACTGGATGGCAACTGGTTCTGGTTTACTGGTTATACGCATCATAATAAAAAACCAGTTGTAATAGAGCTGATTTTTTTTTTTTTCCCAGAAGTAGATGGACGGGCCTTTGTTCTGAGGTGCCTCCAGGGACTCCAGAGATTATAGTACAGATATATAGGTAGATCACTAATGTTTGTTTAGAAGCGGGTTTTAGGGTTACGTCCACACAGAAGATGCAAATCTTCTGCCTGTCAATGCAAGTAGCTTGGTGTTTCCATTCTGTGGCAGACACCTCCACCTGACTACCTAATAACCACTCAGTTCCCTCTTCTTCCTTCCTAGCAGAACCTAGTTCACGATAAATGGCAATTTGCCAGCTTAAAAGCCCTATTCCCCAGACTTGCTTGGTGCTAGAGGTCACCATGAAATGTAGTTCTGGCCAATGAGATTTAAGTGGAAGCTTACTTGATGGAATTTTCAGAAAAACCACTGTTTTCTCATAAAAAGCTAAAGTGTGCCTTTTGCTCTCTGTTCTTCCTCCTTCTTTCTTACTGAAACATAGACATAGTGAGGACAGAAGCTACATGCTAATGGTGGCAGCCCAGGATGGTAGAAGGAACCTGGTCCTTGATGCCGCAGCGAGCTGCAGTGCCAGTCCTGGGATACCGACCTCCGGACTTCTTACATGAGAAAAATAAACCCCTGAGTTGTTTTAGTCACTGTTGTCGTGTTTCTGTTTTACGCAACTGAAATCCTAACTGATGTACGTTGCCTAACTCCCTTTGTCCAGGGCGCTTACCTAAGGAACCTTGGTTCTAAACAAGATTGACTCAATTGTTCCAACAAATAACAGCACTTGGGGTCTGGGGAAGACCAACTTTCTTGGATTGCTTGACTAAAGGAAGAACGCTCTGAAACCCTTCTCTTAATCCTTGAATTGCTTACAGAGGTCACTGGGACCCAAAAGGCAAGAAGATACTTGTCTGATGCTCTTAACTTTGCAGTGATTTAGAGGAAGAGGATGACTTTTTGGATTCCATCTCTGTGCTCCTGGTCATATTTGAGTCATAAGTGTCCCCCTCTTCCCAATAATCAATCGTGTAACTTCTTTAGTAAACAAATAACAACATCAAGAACAAAAATCAGTTTCATCCTCTGTAACACCAGATCTTCAAGCTTTCCTTAGTACGTATGCATCTGTGAGCTTGCGCGTGAATGCGTGTGTGCGTGCACACATCATTGATACCATCCTTTAGCATAAAAGGGGAGCCTAGCCTTTTTTTTTTCCTAGTTAAGGCTCTAGTCAAAATTATGTGAACATTTTAGGTAGGTAAATAGAAACAAGCTGTGGACTGAGAGGACAAGACTCCAGAGTGGTGGACTCCTGTTGACTCTTAGATAAAGCCCTTTCTACCTCAACAGAGAAAGACAAAAAGTGTTGAGAGAATAGCACATAGTTCAGCATAGTGGAGTGTTCTGGATGGAGAGTGACAAGGCTGAAAATGTGAGTTGGGGCTCAAATATTGGACCCTTTGGGGCCAGGCTCAGAAGTTTGGAATTTATCCTGCAGGATAGTCTGTCTCAAATGCTTCCTTAGAAGGGCTGTAACCCTTTGCTGTCAAGCTGATTCCGACTCATAGTGACCCTATAAGACAGAGTAGAACTGCCCCATAGGGTTTCCAAGACTGTAAATCTATATGGAAGCAGATTGCCACATCTGTCTCCTGCGGAGTGGCTGGTAGATTCCAACAGCCGACCTTCTGACCTTTCGGTTAGCAGCCAAGTGCTTTAACCACTGCACCACCAGGGCTTCTTCAGCCCTAGGTCAATGAGATGCTTTACAAAAGAAGGGTATCATGATCAGACAAATTTGGAAACAGCACTTGTTTTTGAAATTGTTGAAAACTCACAATGCATAATTGCATGTATATTAATGGCGTTAAGAAGTTCTGCATTAAATTAATTGGTTAACCTGAGTACAGGCCCCTACCTCTCTCTCCTGCATAATACCTGTTACCATTGGGTGAACCAAATGACTGTTGGAATAGTTGGAAGGTGCTGTAGGGACACTGTGGAACCACTGGAGGTCTTTGAAAAGAGCAGTGTGAGTAGATGCTATGGAAAGATTTATCCAAAAGCAATGCACTGCCTGGATTAAAATTTAGAGAAAGTGATGCCTAAAGAGAAAAACTAGAGGCAAGGAATCAATTAGCTCAGTTAGAATCACTTGGGGATTAAAAAAAATTCCCAGACTTCATTCTACTCCTGGAAGTAAGTGTGGGTTGGGCCTGGGAGTGTGTGTGTGTATGTGTGTGTACTGTGATTTAAAAAAAAAAAAAATTCTTTTGTTCTTGTTGTTGAGAATATACACAGCAAAACATACATCAGTTCAACAGTTTATGGATTGTAACAGTCCAGTTGAAAGTTAACTAGGCCTGAGCTTGGACAGAGGCAGTGAGAATGGAAAAGACGGGAAGGATGCAATAGAGTGAGACAAGAATCGACATGCCTTGGCTAATGACTGAATGTCAGAGTGGTATAGAACAGCGAGGGATTCAAAGAGATATTGTTATGGTTTGAATTGTGTCCCCCAAAATATGTGTTATAATTCCTAATCCCTATACCTTGGGTTTTCTTTGTTATGTTAATGAGGCAGTATTACCGTAGCATGTATTTTAAGTCAATCTCTTTTGAGATAAAAAGAGCAGATTAAGCAAGCAAGTAAGCAGAGATGGGGGAAGATAGATGCCAAGCCATAGGAGGATCACCAAGGAACTGAGAAACAGAAGCCAAAATGAGGCAAGGACCTTTGCCCAGAGCCAGCAGGCAGAGAAAGCCTTCCTCTAGTGCCAACACCCTGAATTTGAATTTATAGCTTCCTAAACTGTGAGAAAATAAATTTCTGTTTGTTAAAGCCACTCACTTGTGGTATTTCTATTATAGTAGCCCTAGATAACAAAGACAGGTATTGAGCCTGGGTTACTAGGGAGAAAATGGTGTCACTAATGGAAGTTGAAGGTTAGGAGGCAAACAGCATTTTGAGGGAAGAGGATGCTTTTACCTTGGACATGTTTAGACTAAGATGCTAATATATGTGAAGGCCTACCAGGCAGTTGGAGCCCCTGGGTGGTGCAAATGGTTAACATGCTCGGCTGCTAACCAAAAGGTTGGAGGTTTGGTTCCACCCAGAAGCACCCTGGAAGAAAGGCCTGGTGATCTACTTCTGAAAAATCAACCATCAAAAACGCTACTGAGCACAGTTCTATTCTGACCCACATAGTGTTGCCGTGAGTCGGAATCAACCCCACAGCAATTGGTTTTACCAGACAGTTGGAAATGCAAGTTTCAAATACAAGAAGATGAAGGGGTCTAGATCCATAGACAGATGGTTACAACTCTGAGTATAGTTCAGTATTCTGAGGGATGAAGTATAGAACATAAAACCGTGGGGATGCTGACATTCAACTCTCGTGCTCTTGGGATTCAGTAGTGATGGTCAGAGATGCTGAACAGGCAAGAACTGTATTATGAAAGTCATGGGGAGGAAAGCTTAAAGGGTTCATTGGCTCAGGGTCTGCTCTTTTCAGCCAGAGCTTAGCACAGACAGCAGTGTACTGCAGGATTTGGGCCTGCCTCCCAGCTCCCCTTCTTCTTTGCATTGTGTTTTGGGCAAATTCACTGAACCTTTCAGAATCTCAGTTTCTTTAGGTATAATGTGAAAATTATATTGCTGCCCATGCTACAGGTAAGTGCTTAATGAATGGCATGTGATGTGGTATACAATGATACACAATATAGTAGATATATGGTAACTATTATTATTATCTCGTTGAGGTGTCCTTTGACCCCATTACAATTAATTGTACAGATAAAATAAGTTAAAAAAGAGAAATAATCCATCATTACTTTATCATCTTCAAAATCAATTCTTTTTATTTAAAAGGCTCTGCTTTAGTCCTTGCTCACGTGTGTATAAAAACCCATTGTCGATGAGTCAGTTTCGACTCATAGCAACCCTGTACAACAGAGTAGAACTGCCCCATATGGTTTCCAAGGAGCAACTGGTGGATTCAAACTGCTGACCTTTTGGTTAGCGCCCAAGCTCTTAACCACTGAGCCAGCAGGGTTCCCTCAAGTGTATATATATTTTATATATATATATATAATTTTATATAGATATTATATATATATATAATTTTTATAGATACAGTATCGCTACAATTTTGAAATATGCCTTTTAACTTAGCATTATATCATAAGCATTTCCTCTTGTTGTTACTTAATTTTCTTAATTGTCATTAGATTTATTCAACCATTTCCCAATCAGTGGATATTTAAATTGTTTCTAGTGTTGCTTTATTTTAAATGATGATCTGATTAATTTAAACATTAACTTAGCCCTTTAATATTTATAAATTATTTTTTGTATGAATTATTAGTAGCAGAATCTAGGGTCAAAGGCTATGAACAGTGAATGATTTTCAAAATATATTGCCAAGTGACTTCCCAAGGGTTATGCCAATTAACATGATCTCCAAGGATTATACTAAACCAAACC
Source organism: Dugong dugon (assembly GCA_030035585.1). Lineage (NCBI taxonomy): Eukaryota > Metazoa > Chordata > Mammalia > Sirenia > Dugongidae > Dugong > Dugong dugon. The sequence continues at coordinate 100,233,172 of CM057469.1, read as the reverse complement.
AAACCAAACCCACTACCACTGAGTCAATTCCAACTCATAGTGACTATAGGACAGAGTAGAACCGCCCCATACGGTTTCCAAGGCTGTAACCTTTACGGAAGCAGACTGCCACATGTTTCTCTCATGCAGCAGCTGGTGGGTTCAAACCACCAACCCTTCAGTTAGCAGCCAAGCACTTTAACCACTGTACCACCAGGACTCTCCAAGGATTACATCCGTTAACGAAGTATGAGTGTAGCAGTTTCACCATATCTTAACCAAAAACAAAAACAAAGAAACCCAAACCCATTGCCGTGGAGTAGATTTCAACTCATGGCGACCCTGTAAGACAGAATAGAACTGCCCCATAGGCTTTCCAAGGAGGGGCTGGTGGATTCTAACTGCCAACCTTTTGGTTAGCTGCCGAGCTCTTAACCACTCTGCCACCAGGACTTCCAGAACTAGTAATTTCATTATTTTTTATATTTTTGCTGGTATAATGGGAATCGATTGGAGAAAAACAGAAGTTCATTGTTGGTTAATTTGTGTTTCTTTGATAACAACTGAGGCTGAGTATTTTTCCATATGCTTGCTTTTACTAATGGCATCTCCTATTGCAGCAGTAGAATCCTGCTTATATTAGTAAAGATGTAAACTGGCTGATGATATTTGTTGCACTATTAAAAATGAAATGTTATGTATATCTCTCTTGGAAAGTTGAAAGAAAATGGAAGAATTGGGTAGGATATTATGTCAGTCAGGATCTTAGCAGAAACAGGTGGAACACTTGAACAGGGTGAGGAGAGTTTAATAAAGGGGGTATTTACAAAGGAGTAGGAATCTTAATGGAAACTAACAAGGACTGGTGCAACTCTCCAGGGCTGGCAACATGGTACCACTTCATATAGGTGTTTATATACATGGCCAAAGACTAGGGAGTTGTAGGAACGAGAATAATTATTCTGCTGGGGTGACCGAGTAAGAGGACACTTTTTACTTTTAAAATGTTTTTAAAGTACTTCTGCTTCTAGAAAGATGGAGTAGACATATTTTTACCTATCTTCCCTCTAAGTACAACTAAACACCCTAGACATTCTATATAAAACAAACACAATAATACTCTGAATGGTGGAGAGGAGAAGGGGGATGGGTAAGGGACCTCAGGACTTGAGAAACAACATGGTGGTAAGTGTCCTGGATTTCCTTTTGCCTCATGTATCCCAGACCTGGAGCCGAACAGCTGGAAGCCTGGAAATGCTAACAGGTACAGACCAAAAAAAAAAAAAAAGTCTGCTCTCTCTAGCCAAAGGACCAGGAAAGGGGCAGCCTAGCAAGACAGAAAGCTTTTAGACAATGACCAATAATTCCAGCCAAACACCACAAAGTTCACATGCAGTTGTAAGAAATAATACAGAGAGATACCTTGGGCCCTTCACCCAGTTTCCCTCAATGGTAACATCTTACGAAACTATTGTACAATATCACCACGTTATAGAAATGGCCAATAGTTTAGTGGTTGCTAAGAGGAGCCCTGGTGGCCCAGTGGTTAAACGCTCGGCTGCTACTGAAAGGTTGGCAGTTCAAACCCACCAGCTGCTCTGTGGGAGAAAGATGTGGCAGTCTGCTTCCATAAAGATTACAGCCTTGGAAATCCTATGGGGCAGTTCTACTTTGTCCTATAAGGTCGCTGTGAGTCAGAATCGACTCAATGGCAGTGAGTTTGGTCTTGGTTTCTTCAGAAATTCTGGAGCCACTACTTCTGCCTTTGAAGAATGAAAGAGAAAAAAAAACTGTGGATAATAAAACCAAGTACTGGATTTGAAGACTTGCTACTAAGCCTTCCAGGAAAAGGGGGGAAATTACACACTCTGTAACTCCCAGGGAATTACAGTGCTGCTGTTGTAATCATTGGTCTGAACCCGGACACTACCGGGCATAATTCAGATTCCTGCAAGAGGAAAGTGTTTGTTTATTGAACATCTACTATGTACAAGACATGAAATTTCCTCAAATCTGCATATCTAATGATTATTCACATTTCACAGATGAGCAAATTGAAAGGCAGAGAGGTTTAGATTCCAGGCTCTTTGATGTTCATTCATTATCTGATTTTACCCCAACAGCTAGCCTTAGTCAACATTTCTTGCTTCCTGGTTTCTCAGGTCTTTGACCACCATTAAGAAGAGTGTCATGAGGGTGATCTGAGATCGGGCAATGACTCTGAAGCACTCTACCTAAAAATGTGCAATGAAAGAAGATCTTGGAACATTAATCTTGGTGCTCTTCTTTTGTCTTTTGTATTCTGAGTCTTTCCCCTGGCTTGTTATAGTAAGAATACAAAGAAAAGAAAATACAAATATTGAATTTTAAAAAATACATATTGAGTTTTTGGTGACGTTTACACAGCAAATTAGATTCTCATTTAACAATTTCTATACGTATTGTTCAGTGACACTGGTTGTATTTTTCACAATGTGTCAACATTCTCATTATTTCCATTCTTTTTGTTCTGTTTCCATTAATCTGGCTTCCCTGTCCTCCCCTGCCTTCTCATCTTTGGTCTAGGGTAAATATTTACCGTTTGGTTTCATTTAGATGATTATTTAAAGAAGCACAGTATTCAAGGGTGGTATCACTTATTTGATGAGCCAATCTGTCATTTGGCCGAAACTTGACCTCCAGAATGGTTTGAATTCCAAGTTTAAAGGATATCCCAGGGCAATAGTCTTGAGTGTTCCCCTAGTCTCTACTGGTCTGGTATGTCCTGTCTATTTTTAGGAAGTTGAATTTTGTTCTACATTTTTCTCGCATTCTATCTGGGACCATCTAGTTTCTGGTTGAAACAGTTGGTAGTGGTAGCTGGGCACCATCTAGTTCTTCTGGTCTCAAAGTGGATGAGGCCATTGTTCATGTAGACTATTAGTCCTATAGACTAATTTCTTCTTTGAATCTTTGGTTTCCTTCTTTCTCTTTTGCTCCAGACAATTAGAGATCAGTAGTTGCATCTTAGATGGCCACTTGCTAATACTGAGTTTTTAAAAAACTTTCCAAACAGACTCTTGAAAATCAAAAGACAAGGCTCTGAGGGTCCTGGGGCACAGAGTTATGCCATGGCAAAGACAGGAAAGAGATCATAGAGGGGAAGCCATGCCTCCCCTACTGCCTGTACTCAGAGATCACCCTTCCCTCTGAGGCCCAAAGACAAAGTCTGGGCCCCTGGACCACACACCTCAGGAGGAAGATCCTCCATTCATCGCTTACCTGGTCCCCTACACTCCTTCCTACTCAGCAGTCTCCTGCACTGGGAGGGTCTCCTGCACAGGCAGCAGGGGCACATTGTCACGAGGAGGCCCAGCCAACCACAGAGCCATCAGTACCATCTGATCGAGACAGCAATTACATGGTGGGCAGAGGAGCCACACGGGCAGTTCTGCCATCTGGCGAGAACCTTCCATCAACCACAGAAAGATACCTCCCTGTGCCTGGAAACTGCTGTGCTCCATCCACACTGCCCTTTATGGGGCCCCCCAACCCCAGCAATGACCCAGGACAGTTGTAAGCCTCTCTACAACAGAGGGTTCTGGCCCCAAAAGGGGTGAGGAGTGGGTAGAAGAGGAGACCCAGCAGAGGGTGGGGCTGGATGTGAGAAAAACCTTCCTGGCTGCAGGTGCAGGAGGGTCCTTGTGGTGGACAGAGCTGCATTTCTGCAGATTATGATTAGCCTGAGCCCCTGGGGGATGAGGGTGAGTGGAAGTTGGTTTTTCTCTCTCCCCCAGGGCTCCAGGATCCAAAGCTCTCTCAGTTGAGTGAGTGAAGGATGGATTGTCTACCTATGCTCAGAATGGAGTGGGAAAAGGAGGGGCTGATTATAAAGTCGCAAGAAGTGACCAGCATGGCTCTTGGGCAGCAACTGTCCATAACGAGATGCATGGCTTTGCAGCACATTTATATCCATTCCCGGGGAGTCCCGAAACCTTGGGTGGAGGACCCAGTGCAAGGCTGGCCTTCTAAGGTATGTGGTTCAGGGGCTCAGACAGTGTTTTTTGGGCTCCAAAGGGGAGGGTAACCTCTGAGTGTTGGGGAAGAGAGGGACATCTGGGTGACAAGAGAGGCTTGGTTGGGTCTGACATGTTCTTACCTTGCTCTGAGCCTCAGCTACCACAGCGACTTCACCCTTGGAGTTTTTGGGTCTGGTTTTGGTGCTCAAATTCAAACATGACTGGCAAGGTTGTATAAGTTAGAGCAAAAGGAAGCCCATGGTTTCATGCATGCATAATGAGAGGAAGCAACAGATTCTTTTCTTTTTTCTTTTTTACAATGGAGGAAGGGGATAGGGAAGGGGGGACTAGTGCTGAAGCCTCAACCAGCATGGATGTTCCTGCAACTCCAGGAGAGGCACATGGAGGCCTTGCCTCATGGTGGGCCACTGAGATTTGAAGACATAGCATCGCCTACGACTGAGAACACACAGCGCCTACTTTCAGCTAAAGCCTAGCTTCTTTGCCTGTGAAACAGACAGGTTAGACGAAACGACAGCAAAACACTGTAATTCTAACATGTGTAATTTTCTTTAGATCTTTGAAAGCGTTTAAGTAAAACCTTTCCTAACTTCGAGTTCCTCTTCCTGAAGGTTCAATGGCTGTGTGTGTGAAGTGTGTGAGTCTGTGTGTGTACTGTGTGTGGTATGTATGTAGTATCTGTGTTGTGTGTGTGTCTAACATGTGCATAGTGTGTACGTTACGTGTATCGTGTGTATGTTAGGTGCATCGTGCACGTGTTGCGTGTGTGGTATGCGTAGTGTATGTGTTCGTTGTGTGTAGGTGTTTTGTGTGTGAGTAGAGTATGCATGCAGTGTGTATGTGGTATGTGTATAGTGTGTCTACGTGTCGTGTGTGCTGTCGTGTTTGTGTATCATGTGTGTCTGTAAGGTGTGGGGGGGAGACTGCTGTGTGTCACAGACGATTGGCTCTTGGTGTCCCAACCAACCCCCTACCTTGCCCCATCTGTGCTAGATTTCCGGATCCTTTAGAAATCCCCTCCCACACCCAGCCAAATAAGCAAGAACACATGTGAAAGGCCTTTCTTACTCCAGTGCTTCTTGCGATGCAGCCAAACAGCAGGAATTACACACTTTTTAGAAAAACAGGGACGTGGCATAGCAATGGGAAATTCAGTTTGTATTTGAAAACCAACATCCTTAGTCCAGAACCTGAGAAGAGGGTAAGCGAGAATGGAGGCTGGACTGTCTCTTGCAGGCATCTATACATATGCGTGTGTGTGTCTAGGAGGTATCTTTCATTAAAATCTGTTTTCTCTGTCATTCCTCCATTTATGTGTGTATTTACATCTCAGACTCCAATTGGAAAGTCAGCCTCCTCTTTCCTCTGCATCTGTTCCTTCAGTTCTATCACTCTTCATTCAGCTCTGCAGCCCCCTTGCTTTCTCTTTTGCCTCATACCCTTGAGTCAAGCTCCTTCTGGACAGTAGCTCAGGGTTCATAATCCACTCCAGGAGGAGGCTCCCAGATTAAAGCAGGGAAGGATTACAGTGCTGCACAATTGTTAGAATGCTGGGCCTAAGAGTCTTTTGAATGATACTTCCTTCCGCCTCTGGTACGGGCAGGGTTTTCCTTTTATTCTGGGAAAGTACAGAGCTGCCAGGGGTCCAATTTGTCATTCCACATCTGTCCTCGTCATATACTGCTGCATGACAAATGAGCTCAAACTAAGGGGCTTAAGCAGCAATCATTTATTTTGCTCATGAATCTGCAGTTTAGGCAGAGCTCAAAAGACACAGCTCATCTCTGCTCCATACTTGCTGGGGTGGTGCAGAGGCTGGGGGTGAGCAACAGCTGGGGGGTGGAATCATCTGAATCTCATTCACTCACACATCTGGTGGTCCATGTGCACTGTTGGCTGGGACCTCAGCTGGGACTCTCAGCCGGAACGTCTACACGTGTCCTCTCTGTGTGGCTACTTGGCTTTCTCACAGCATGGTAGCTGGATTTCAAGAGCGAGTCTCTCAAGAGACCCATTGGAAGTGCATGGTATTTTTATGACTTAGTCTAGAAAGCCACTTCTGCCATATAATATTGGTTGAGGCAGTTACAAAGTTCTGCCCATGTCCAAGATGAGGTGACATAGACTCTACCAGTCAATGGGATAAGGGTTCAATGTCACATTGTAAGAATAGCGTGTGCAGTGCGTGTGTGTCTGTGTGTGTGTGTGTCCGGTAGTTGCAGTGGTAGCAGTGGGCTATGCACTGTATTGTAGGAATGCAGTACACATGTATGGAGTGTTCTGAACAAGCACTCTATTGTGGCATCTGTGTTAGAAAAATGCAATCTGCCACCTCTCTTTCCATACTCACTATCCCTTTCTTTGCCTCTTGTTGTCCTGTTGGCTTCAACTTATAGATGAAGATGGAATTTGTAGTAAGGATTGTGTTATCACATGAGTACTAAAGCTTACACTTTTGCTTGAGTCTTGTGATAGGCAGAATGGCTCCAACATGGGCCCCAAGATTTCTGCTCCCTTGTGTACACATCTTGTATAATCTCCCCCCTCCCCAGTGTGGGTGGGATTTATGAATATGATGAGATTGTACTCATATGATTAAATTAAATTATATGGCAAAGGTGAAGGGATTTTGCAGGTATAATTAAGGTCCCTAATCAGTTGACTTTGAGTTAATAAAAAAGGAGATTACCCTGTGTAAGCCTGACCTAATCAAGCGAGTCCTTTATAGGAAGGTCTGGGCCTTCCTTGGAGAGAGAGATTCTTCTGCTGGCTTTGAAAAAGTAACCTGCCATGTTGTGAGCGGGTCATGTGACTAGGATTTGAGGGTGGCTGCTAGAAGCTGAGAGCAACCTCTGGCCAACACCCAACAAGAAAACAGGACCTTAGTCAATCGCAAGGAACTGAATTCTGCCAAGAACTTAAATGAACTTGGAAGAGCTCCAGATGAGGGCATAGCTGGCTGACATCTTGATTTCAGCTTTATGATACCCTGAGCAGACAACCCAGGTACTCTGTGCCTGGACTCCTGACCCACAGGAACTGTTAGGCAATAAATGTGTATTGCTTTATGCTGCCAAGTTTGTAGTAATGTGTTACACAGCAGCAGAAAATGAATACAAGTCATGACCATGAGCTCCAAGAAAGCTTTATTGGGTGAGTAATTGGAGAAAGCCATGGCAGATGCAGTCGCCAGGCTATGTGCATGCTTCAAGACCCAGCTCAGATGTCACCTCCTCTCCAATCTTCTTCACGGGTTCTTTTCAGCCAGAAGTGATATCTTGCATCTGAAATCCTATAGCTTTGTTTGTATCTCGTTTGTGGTACTTCTCATATACACTTACGTTTGTCAGTGTACGTGTCTTGTCTCCTTGGTTGGCTTGTAAGGTCCTTCCAGGTGGAAATGGTATCCTATTTACTTTCGTGGCCTCCAAGATGCTTAGCATAATTCTCTGCATATCAGCAGATATTTATGAGTAATTGATTAATTTTTTAAATGATAGAACTTCAAGCTTTATTTGTTGAGGCAGTTTGAGAACACATTTTTTTCCTTAATATTACATTTTTATTAAAAATGTGTTAGTTTAGGAATAGGTTTTAGGACACTTAAGTTAAAAGGAAGTCTGTTTTTAAACTATGTCCCCCCATCTCCACTTACTGCACAAAATTAATTTCTATGAGCATTAGTGATTTTCCTAGGAGCAAAATTCTTGTCGTTGTTGTTAGGTGCCATCAAGTCGGTTCCGACTCACAGTGACCCTATGTACAACAGAATGAAACACTGCCCGATCCTATGCCATCCTCATAATCATTGTTATGCTTGAGCCTATTGTTGCAGCCACTGTGTCAATCCATCTCATTGAGGGTCTTCTTCTTTGTAGCCAACACTCTACTTTACCAAGACTGGTCCCTCCTGATAACATGTCCAAAGTATGTGAGATGTAGTCTCGCCATCCTTGCTTCTGAGGAGCATTCTGGCTATACTTCTTCCAAGACAGATTTGTTCATTCTTCTGGCAGCCCATGCTATATTCAGTATTCTTTGCCAACACCATAATTCAGAGCGTCACTTCTTTATTGGGCTTCCTTATTCATTGTCCAGCTTTCACACGCGTATGAGGTGACTGAAAACACCCTGGCTTGAGTCATGCAAACCTTAGTCTTTAAAGTGGCATCTTTGTTTTTAACACTTTAAAGAGGTTTTTTTTGCCGTAGATTTGCTTAAGGCAATTCATTGTTCAATTTCTTGACTGCTGCTTCCATGGGTGTTCAGCAAAATTATGAATGATAAAATGTACCATCCTTGTTAAAATTTCTCACAATCACAAAATTACCTAATTCATAGGGGTAGTTATTTACTTTAGGTCTCTCTTTCTCTTTTTGATGAAAATATATACAACAAAATACACACGTGGAGAACGCATTTTGATATGAGGCAAATGAGGAAGCTAAGCCTTCACTGTTGTTTTAGAGAGGTTCAGCGTAAAGTATCAAAACTAGCCAAGCATTGTGTTCCTCATTTGCAGTCAGTAAGAATGTTTCTGTCATCTGAGATTCTGAAACTAAGTCTATGAATGTTCATCCAACGGGTTCTGGTTCCCAGACTCTTAAACTCTCTGCCAAGACAGAGGCACAGTAGATCTATCTGGCTACTATTTATTTTTATCCTGAAAATGAGGAAAAGAATTTCTGAAGCCACTGGGACGAACTACTATTTAGCTATTACCTCTGGAATCAGAGCCACCATGTTCACAAGAGATAGGGACATAATTTCTTCTTGGAGCACTAAATAAAAGTCTATTTAAGGAAACAAGTAGCCTTTAGCTCCTCTCTTGCATTTAGTTTTGGTACACAACATAGAAGGAGCAAGAAACTCAAAGAGCAGAAACTAGCCATGGGTTTAACATGAAAAGTCCTTTGTAGCCAAAGAAGCCAGCAGCCTCCTGGGGCTGGCTTGGGCCCCTGGAGGCTTCTGGGAAAACGCTCTCAGAGTCTCAGGCATTCCTGTCTCCTTAACTCTGCGCAGAGGACCTGCACCTTGTAGGCAACTATTTTTAGTGAGCTGAATTATTAATAATAAAAAGCATAGCCATTGATAATCATCCTTGCAGCTCTTATAAAAATAGCATTGTAGCGCCATGAGGCCAACTTCTCAGTCAGCACCACGCTTACTTGCTCCCAAGGAGCAACGGCAGATTACTCTAGGTTCAAGACCGTCTTTTGAGGGATTCCAGATCGGGGCTTTGTAAAAACAGTGAGTAAAAATACCCATTTCTATAGCACCTGAGAATTTGCAGAGTTTCACGTTCATTATCTCACTATCCCCGAGCACAGGCACAAGCCCTCCTCTCCTACCTTGCGCTAATAGGGGCAGGAAATGTTCGGGCCTCAAATGGCATCCACTGTGTTTGGAAACTAAGAGTGTGTGTTCCCCTCTGGCTACCCAAATCTCAAAAGGGCCCCAGACACCTGGGGCCTATAGATCACATCACTGCTAGTTAGCATTAAAAGCCTGAGTCAGAAATGGGTCACATAGTTATCCTCTGGTTTGCCCTGGGCTTATCCTCACAGTCACTAATGAAAGTGGATGTGGCAAGGTCCAGATTTCACATTTCACATGGAGGACCAACAAGCATTTAGGAAGGCTTGTTGTTAGGCTGCTGTGGAGTTGGCCCCTACTCATGGCAACTCCAGGCACAATGGAATGAAATGCTGCCCATTCCTGTGCCAGCCTCATAATTGGTTGTGGATCAGACCATTGTGATCTGTAGGGTTTTTACTGGCTGCCTTTCAGAAGTAGATCACCAGGCCTTTCCTCCTAGTCTGTCTTAATCTGGAAGCTGTGCTGAAACCTGCTCAGCATCACAGAAACACACCAGCCTCCAATGACAGGTTGGTGGTGGTGCTGCATGAGTTGCATTGGCCAGCGAATCGAACCCAGGTCTCTTGCATGGAAAGCGAGAATTCCAGGAATTATTTTTTTGTAATTCCCTGCATGGAATCTGTGATCTATTTGGTGTTTAGATTCTAGACAATCCCTGGATCTTACTGGATATTAATCCTTAAAAATAGCTTGCAAACTGTGTTAGGGGAAAGGTTGCAGTATAGTGTGTGTGTATGTTTGGAGGTAGCTGGGACAATAAGAAGCTAAAAAGGGAGCTAGTAACCACTGCCCACCCACCCTGTACTGAGGGGAGACTAACAGAAGGGAAAGGGTATAGCATTTGAGAAGAGAGAAGGCTGAGATGAATGGGTCAGGCCCAACCACTTCTGTCTTAGATTCACTTGGGAGAGATTGTTAAAAATGCATATTTCTAGACCCAGCTCTACCAAATCACTGTCTCTGGGGTGGGGCCCATAGATCTGCATTTCGAACAATTAAGTGATTTTGATGCACCTGTGGATTGGTATGTTTGGGACCCTGAGACCCCTCCGACGGTTCTTTCTCTCAGAACCCAAGAGTTGTACCTGAGGACTTGACACCTTATAAACCTGTTTTTAGCAAACTTGATTATGAATAATGCAGTTTGCAACTACTGGTATAACCAAAGACAGGATAAAGAGCACTGCACTGGGAGTCAGGGTCCTGTGCTCAAGTTCTGCAACCAGCTTGCTGTATGACCTTGTACAAGGTGCTTTGTCTCTCTGGGTCTCAGTTCCTTCATGTGTGAAATGGGTGGGTGGAACAAATAAGTTTTAGCATTCTATCTAGCACCCATACTCTGTGATTCAAAGACTATGACACAAAGATCTGGAGCCACTAAAGGAAGCTGTGAAGAATTCTGGTGTTGTTGCCTCTAGAAATGGCCAACTGTGAGAAAGAGAGGCATGGGTGTGGGAATTAGGGGGAGAAAGAATCTCAAGCAAGTGAGCACTTTAGAGGGGTGGCTCCTGGTTTTGTGAGGCCTGAATCTCATATAAATCTGGAGGACCCTCTTTAAGAATAAGAATACAGTATTACAGTTAAAAATTAGCTATAAAGGTGAATATTTATTTAGAATGATAAAAGAAATTACAGCAAAGTACATATTTTATGAAAAATAGAAATATCACAGAATCCAGAAAAATAAATTTGTTTATTAATTGATTGCCTGACATACCTTTTTAATACTTTTTTCCTATAGCTTTGGGCTTCATAGACTTTGCTTTTCTCTTCATGTGACAATAATTTTGTATCATCAATTTCTTTGGAGAGTATAGAAAGATAAGTCAGTCTTTCCTCTAATGTGTTTGAAATTTGTTTCTCTAAGCTATTGACAGGAAAGAAAAGACCAAAATGGATGTCAGAAGAGACTCTGAAACTTGCTCTTGAACACAGAGCAGCTAAAGCAAATGGAAGAAATGATGAAGTAAAAGAGCTGAACAGAAGATTTCTAAGGACCGCTCAAGAAGACAAAGTAGAGTATTATAATGAAATGTGCAAAGACCTGGAGTTAGAAAACCAAAGGGGAAGAAAATGCTCGGCATGTCTCAAGCTGAAAGAACTGAAGAAAAAATTCAAGCCTAGAAGTGCATTACTGAAGGATTCTATGCACAAAATATTGAACAATGCAGGAAGCATCAAAAGAAGATGGAAGGAATACACAGAGTCATTGTACCAAAAAGAATTGTCGACGTTCAACCATTTTAGGGGCAGCATATGATCAAGAACTGATGGTATTGAAGAAAGAAGTCCAAGCTGCACTGAAGGCATTGGTGAAAAACAAGGCTGCAGTAACTGACTGAATACCAATTGAGATGTTTCAACAAACAGATGTGCAGTGCTGGAGGTGCACTCATCTATGTCAAGAAATTTGGAAGACAATTACCTGGCCAACTGACTGGAAGAATCTATTATTTGTGCCCATTCCAAAGAAAGGTGATCCAACAGAATGAGGAAATTATTGAACAATATCGTTACTATCACATGCAAGTAAAATTTTGCTGAAGATAATTCAAAAGCGGTTGCAGCAATACATCGACAGGGAACTGCCAGAACTTCAAGCTGGATTCAGAAGAGAACATGGAATGCGGGATATCATTATTGATGTCAGATGGATCTTGGCTGATGGCAGAGAATACCAGAAAGATGTTTACCTGTGTTTTATTGACTATGCAAAGGCATTCGACTGTGTGGATCATAACAAATTATGGATAACATTGTGAAGAAAGGAAATTCCAGAATACTTAATTGTGCTCATGAGGAACCTGTACATACACCAAGAGGCAGTTGTTCAAATCCAGAACAAGGGGATACTGCATGGTTTAAAATCAGGAAAGGTGTACATCAGGGTAGTAACCTTTCACCATACAGTTCAATCTGTATGCTGAGCAAATAATCCTAGAAGCTGGACTGTATAAAAAAGAAAGGGGCATCAGGATTGGAAGAAGACTCATTAACAACCTGTAGCATGCGGATGACACAACCTTGCTTGTGGAAAGTGAAGAGGACTTGAAGCATTTACTGGATTATACCGCAACATAAAAAAAACAAAAATCCTCACAACTGGACCGATAAGCAACATCGTGATAAATGGAGGAGAGATTGAAGTTGTCAAGGATTTCATTTTATTTGGATCCATATTCAATGCCCATGGAAGCAGCAGTCAAGAAATCAAACAATGTATTACATTGGTCAGATCTGCTGCAAAAGACTTCTTTAAAGTGTCAAATAGCAAAGATGTCACTTTAAGGACTAAGGTGTGCCTGACCCAAGCCATGGTATTTTCAATCGCCTCATATGCATGTGAAAGCTGGACAATGAATAAGGAAGACAAAAGAAGAACTGATGCCTTTTAATTATGGTGTTGATGAAGAATATTGAATACAGCATGGACTGCCAGAAGAACGAGCAAATTTGTCTTGGAAAAAGTACAACCAGAAAGCTCCTTAGAAGCGAGGATGGTAAGACTTCATTTCAGTGTACTTTTGGCATGTTATCAGGAGGGACCAGTCCCTGGAGAAGGACATCATGCTTGGTAAAGTAGAGTGTTGGCTACAAAGAAGAAGACCCTCAATGAGATGGATTGACACAGTAGCTGCAACGATGGGCTCAAGCGTAGCTACAATTGTGAGGATGGTAAAGGTCTGGGCACTGTTTCATTCTGTTGTATATAGTGCTGCTATGAGTCACTAACAATAACAACAAGCTATTGATAGTTTAATAGAGTCTTTTCAGCTTCACAATTCTTCAATAGTAATGCCATGTAAATTTTTAGAATTGGAGTCTAATTTGGGAAAACCTTAACCAAGTTTCTTTCATATCTGACTCTAACAGTTAAAAGAGCTGTAAGAGTATGTAAGAATTTTTCCATATACTACTAACTTCTGGCTTCTTATATTTTAAGCCTAGTTTTTTCTCTGTTACTGGAGTAGTTCTGGAACTGGGTGCCACAGGTCACGTTCATAGCACAACATAACCTCCTTACTGCAAGTCAGGACACCAGGTGAGTTGGCAGAGTGGGCTATAGAAGTCATTCCTAGTGCAGGACTAGCCATAACTGAATTGCACATGGAAGTGACTGCAAACATTCCCTAAACCCACACCAAATGTAGCTCCAACTCAACTTCTCCTTAGCCCCATCCCCAAAATGCATATGCGTAGGCTCATATACATTTGCACATGCACAGACCACTCCAGGGCTGCCTGGTAGAGGGGTGGGGGAGTGGAAAGATGAAACAGTCTTAATCTGTTGATCTCTGTCTCTACACACACACACACACACACACACACATATGGAACTCTGGTGGCGTAATGGTTAAGTGCTTGGCTGTTAACTGAAAGGTTGGCGGTTTGAACCTACCCAGCAGCTCTGCGGGAGAAAGACCTGGTGATCTGCTCTTGTAAAGATTACAGCTTATCACATGGAGTCATGACCCGAAGGCAACTAACAACAACAACATATATAAATATATTTATGTTTTTATATATGTTATATAGCGTGTGTGTGTGTGCACATGTGCAAATTTTATAAAAATCTTTGGCCCTGTGAACCCATTGCTAGGGCCCTCCCAAAGCCATAGAAGAGCCAGTGGAAGGAGAGGCCCTGAATCTTAAGCTTCATTGACTTCATGGCAGATCTGCCTCTGCTGGGCAGAGACCAAGGTTGGCTGTGGAAATCACAGAGCTCAGATTCTTTTGAGGTTGCTGAGTGGTTTGGGAGGTTCATTTGGGCGGACACCCCTAGGGCTGTGGTGGTGATGGTGGGGCTAGCTTGTATTCCTTCCCCCTCCTCTTCTCTTCCTTTAGCTGTGCATCACTTCCACCTACTTTGAATGAAAAGGGGAAGGTTAACTCTTCAGAAGAGGAGGGAAGGAAAGTCTTAGATGAGTAAGTATCTTGAAAAAGGGCCGAGAAATAACAGCACTTCCTTGGTGTTCATGTAGAGAACCCAAGGTAAAGCTAGACTATCAGCAGAAGATCCAGTGCAGAATATGAGCGACTATGTTGTGTTAGGAGCACAGCAGGCAGGAGACGCTGGCAAAGATGGAAGAGGGAGCTGGTGGGTGCTTGGACAGTAAGGGTGCCTGTCTGGGTGATTGACTTCAAGAAGCATTAGGTAACCAGAGACCTTCTAGAATCCCCAAATATGTGAACACCCACGAGCATAGACTATACCCAATAAAACATGGATTCAAAGAGAGTAGAGAACAATCAAGGCCCCCTGTGGTGCTGTTGTGTGCAGCTGGCCAGGCTCACATACTAGCTAAGTGACATTCTGGAGCACCAAGCTTCCAGAGGAAGATATTCGCAAGGAAGCCTCATCCAAAGGTCACTCTCTTCCTGGAAGTCTGAGTCATGAAGGAGCAGTCAAACTCTGATAATTAAGTTAATAAATACCACGTTAAGAACTTTAAAATTCTTAGTTTTGCCCAGAATTCTGCAAGTAGCTTCATATTGTAGTTAGAGAAGGGGCAGATGTGGGGGAAGGAAGTATACCTCAGCCCAGGGAAGGCTGAGGGAATGTACTAGAACCCAAATTCCAGGACTTCTGCACACTCTTTGCTGGAGGCTCAATTTGACTCAAGACTGACTAGAAGATGGACAAGAGATCCTCCTTCAGAATTCCCTCTCTTGCCTGGTTTTCTATTGTTCTTTTTATTTTTTTAAACTGTTAAATTGAGGTATAAAAGACATACATAGTGAAGTGTTTAAAGTATGTTCACTGATTTTATGCGTACAGCTCAATAAAATTTTGTGAATGAATACACCCATGTAAGGAGCCCTGGTGGCACAGGGGTTAAGTGTTTCATTGCTAACTGAGAGGTCAGTGGTTCAAACTCACCAGTCACTCTATGGGAGAAAGATGTGGCGGTCTGTTTCTATAAAGATTACAGCCTTAGAAATCCTATGGGGCAGTTCTACTGTGTCCTATAGGGTTGTTATTAGTCGGAATCAACTCGAAGGCAATGGGTTTGGGTTTTGGATACACCCATGTAAATACCCTGCAAATCAATATACAGAATATTTTTAGCATGCTGGAAAGTAACCCATGCTTCTTCCTAGTCAATAATCCCCTTTTACACCAGAGGTAACCACTATTCTGAATTCTGTCACCATTGATTAGCTTTTCTTGTTCTTGAACTTCATATAAATGGAACCATTCAATAAGTTCTCTGTTTTCTACTGTGGTGCAACAAAGTACCACAAATTCAGCAGCTCAAAACAACACTCATTAACTATCTTACAGTTTTGGGGGATCAGGAGTCAGGGCATAGCTTTGCTGGGTCCTCTGCTCAGGGTCTTACAATGCTATAATCAAGGCGTTGACTGGACTGTGTTTTCATCTGGTGGCTTGATTGAGGAGGAATCTACTTCCCAGCTCATTCAGACTGTTGGGAAGAATACATTTCCTCATGGTTGTATGACTGAAAGCCCTGCTTTCTTGCTGGTTGTTGGCCAAAGGCCACTCTCAGCTTTAAAAGGACACTTGCAAGGCCTTGCTACGGGGCCCTCTCATAGCATGATAGCTTACTTCTTCAAAGCCAGCAAGGGAAAATCTCTTTCTCTGTCTCTTGTTTGAGAAGACAGAGTTTTATATAAAGTAACATAATCATGGGAGTGACATTTGATCACCTTTGCTATGTATTATTTGTTAGAAACAAGTGGCAGTTTCTAACAAACTGAAGTGGTGGTGGTGATTGTATCCCTATTCCACCTACACTCAAAAGGAGGGGATTATACAAGGGCTTGACTCATTGGAGTCACTGTAGGATATGTCTGCCACATTCTACTTTGTGTCTGACTTCTTTGGTTCAACCTAAAGTCTATGGGATTTATCCATGTTGCTGAGTGTATCAGTTGTTCATTCTTTTTCATTGTTATGTAGTATTCCTCTACATGAATAGCCCATTATATATTTATCCATTCTATATTTAGAATGCTTTTAGTTTTTGGTTATTATGAATAAGGCTATTTTAAATAATCTTGTACATGTCTGTAGATGAATGTATGCATTCATTTCTCTGGAGTATATAGTTAGGCCCACTGGGGTATTATTATTGTTATTTTTAATAATTTAATCCATCAAACACTTATCCACACTAAACCCTTCCTGCTGCAATTTTAAATGTCATGACTTGGGATCAGGCTGGAGGATAAGGGAAGTGTTGACTTTTGATGTGACAGTTATGATTCACCTCCTCCCCTTGTCAAGGGTGGTGGATCCCTATTTTATGAAAGACTTGCTGATGACTCCTCGCCCCTTCACCTTTTCTTTCAGCTGCTAAGAAAACAGAAAACAGCAGCAGCCCCCCCTGAACTTCCGAGAGACTGCACTGTGGTTTCAGCAGGACTCAGGTTTCCAGCTCTCAGGCCTTTCCTGTATTTTGCCCAGTGTGTTGTTTCGGTCTGCACATGCTGGAGAGACCCGGCCACCAAAGGCCCTCCATAGAAGCATGTGGGAGCCCTCAAAGGAGATGGGACCTAAATCTGTAAGCTCACAAGGACTGCAAGGGGCAGGCCCCACCCTCAGAGGAGGCTCCCCCCACCCCCTTAGAGCAAGAGAAATGGAACAATTTGGTCATATTTGGAAGGAAAGACCAGGCAATGAATAAAACTTAGAAATACACAAAAAGAGAAATCCTTCAGCTTTCGCAGTAGCTTGAGTCCTTAAATATAGGCGAATCCCATTTTAAGAATACCCAGCTACAAATCAAGTCGTGAGCGATCTGCATTCAAAATGATTCATAGAGTTACTTTACACAGCAGCTTTTGGATGGAAGTGTTTGTTGGTGATGTGACTACACACCTAATCACCCAGCTGGAAATTTCTTTTAAGGCCTCTTCAGTTAATGTTGCTTCATCCCTCACACCCAATCTAAATAATCACAAATTCTATAAGTGCCATCTCATAATCATCTGCTTGATCTATCCCTCCTTGATCTCCATGCCTCTGCTCCAAAGTTCTGCATCATCGCTTCCTGGATCCACTTATTAACATTCACCATGTGTCAAGAACTATGTTAGGCACTTCATATGAATTATGTAATTTAATTTCTGAACATTTTTGAGAGGTAGATATTTTTGTCTCCATTCTACCTATGAGGACAGAAAGGCTCGGGAGTTTAGAAAACTTGCCAGGTCACAGAGCTTGTAGACGGTAGAGGTGGGATTCAAAATCTGGCTCTGTCAATGCCAAAGTCTGTGCTCTTGATGGTGACACTCTAATGTCCATAGATAATAATCAAGCCTGCCATAGACAGTTGAAGGGGTGTGCTCTCCTCCACTGATGAGATGATTTCATGAAGGTGAACTAGAAGTGGCTTCAACAGGCAACTGCTTCTGCTATTCAATATTACCAGAAAGAAGGTCTCAAGAACGACTATTCTAAAATGGTAGTTGTCATTTTGTCAGAAGTCTGTGATATTTAATCAATGTGTATCCAACAATATTATACAACAGGTAATATCATTCAGTCTTTTTTTATGGACACTTTTTCCACCTAATCTATCCTAGCATGTTCATTCATTCATTCATTCAGATAGAATTTGCAGAGCACCTGTAATATGCCATGCACTCTTGTAGGTGGATTGGAAATGTACTTCTTCAAAAAAAAATTTTTTTTTTTGTGCTTTAGGTGAAAGTTTACAGAGCAAATTAGTTTCCCATTTGATAGTTTGCGCATAAAGTCTTACATGACATTGGTTGTATTCCCCTCAATGTGTCAGCACTCTCCCTATTTCCACCCTGTGTTCCCCATTTCCTTTTGTCCAGATTTTCTACTCCTTCCTGCCATCTCATCTTTGCTTTTGAGCAAATGTTGTCCTTTTGCTCTTGTATGATTGACTGCTCTAAAGAACACGTTCCTTTCGGGTGCTGTTGTTTATTTTATGGTCCTGTGTACTGTTTGGTAGAAAGGTGGCCTCTGGGAATGGCTTCAGTTCAAGGTCAGAAGGGTGTCTTAGGGCCATAGTCTCAAGGGTTCCTCCAGTCTCTGTCAGACAGGTAAGTCTGGTCCTTTTTGTGAATTTGATTTTTTGTTCTACATTTTTCTCCCTCTCTGCCCAGGACCTTCTGTTGTGATCCCAGTCAGAGAGGTTGGTAGTGGTAGCTGGCATCTAGTCCTACTGGTTTCAGGGTCATGTAGGCTGTGGTTCATGTGGTCCATTAGTCCTTTGGACTAACTTCTCCCTTGAGTCTTTGGTTTTCTTCACTCTCCTTTGCTCTGGAGGCGAAGAGACAAACTGTTATATCTTACATGGCCACTCACAAGCTTTTAAGACCCTAGATGCTACTCATCAAAGTAGAATGCAGAACATTGTCTTTATGAAGTATATTGTGCCAGTTGATGTAGATCCCCCCCAAGTCTATGGTCCTTCACCTTTGAGCCTAGGAACTTCATCCTTTGAAGTGTTTGGTTATGTCTAAGGAGTTTCCATGACTGTGCCCCTTGTGTGCTCTATTGTCTATATTATTATACATGCAGCACCTACAATTATGTGTGTAGAAGTATCCACAACCAAACCTGTATCTGCAGGTGAGTGTGCTCCCTTAAACCCTCCCATACCTCTTTAGCATACCTATCTACCTATGTATCCATTCATAAATTATTATTTGTTAATACTGTTGCTGCAGGATTGTCCATGTTATAGTAATTATCATAGTTGCCATTTATTCTTGCCTTCCTCTCAGTGTCTTTCTTTGCGTTGGTTGTGTTGTGCTGACTGCTTCATATTGTGTATTGCCTTTCCCTTCACCAATATTAACGTGTGTCTTCTATCTAGTTAGTAATTCCCGCCCGCCCCATCCCTAGTAACCGTCAGCTGGCAGGATGTCGGTGATCCATAATTCTCCGTGTCCACTGTTTTTGTACAGTCTCTCCTTCTACTTGGCACTCTGCCTGATTCTTCAGCCTTGGCTTTGATGACCCGGGTTCCAACGTTGTCATCTATATCTGAGTCACTCTTCTCCTCAGGTCTTTGTTGTAAGAGGGATGTTACGAGGCATCTGACTACACTGCCATCTTGGACTCCCTCTTGGAAATACATTTCTGAGGAAGAATTGACAGATGAATTGAACATGAAGAGTGTGGAAGAAGAGGGAGTTCAGAGTCACTTCCAGATTTCTGGCTTATACAACTAGGTAGATGGTGGTGCCATTTACTAAGAAGAGGAGGGCTGGGGAGGAGCAGATTTGGGGTGAGAAATCAAAAGCTCTTGATCTGTTAAGACATTAGAAAACTGAGATGTGGAGCAGGAAGATGGATGTACAATCCTGAAGCTCAGGGGAAAAGTAAGAGCTGGAGATGCAAAGGTGACAGTCAAATGCATATCAGTGATATTGAAAGCCAAGAGAATGAATGAGCTTACTTAGGGAGAAAGGATAGAAAAAAGATCTGAGAACCTTAGAGGATGCCAATATTTAGGTTTCTAGCAAAAGAGGAAGAGTCAGGAAAAGAGACTGAGAAGGAGTAGCCAGTGAGGTAGGAGGAAAACCAGGACGTATGGTGTCAGTTAGGAGAGAAGGTGTAAAGAGTGAAAATGGTGAACCGTGCCAAATGCTCCTGAATAGCTGAGTGGGGTGAAGATGAAAAAATATTCCATGAATTTTCCAGTGTGGAGGTCATGTTGACGTTGACAAGAGCAGTGAGCAGTGGGGCTGAGGCTTAAATGAAGTGGTTTAGGAGTGAATGGGATGGAAGGAAGTAGAGACAGCATGTATGAATATCATTGTCTAGAAATTTGGTTATGAAGAGGAGCAGAAGAGGGAGGCCATAGCTGAGGGGTTGAGGAGCCAGGGTAGTAGACAGTAAGGAAGAGATTGGTGTTGCAGGAGAGGGAGGAGAGCCTGAAGGAGTGAAAGTCTCTTTGAAGAGAGAAGGTGTGAGATCTTTGGAAAGACTGAGTTTGACAGAAGAAAGGACACTTTCTCCATCGTATCAACATGGAAGGAGATGCTAGGAGGTTTAGGTGCCATCTGATGCCTCCCATGTCTCAGTGAAGCAGGTAGCCAGGTCATCAACTGAGAGGGGAATAAAGGAGGGGTTTGTTGAGAAGAGAGGAGAAGGCAAGAATAAGCCACTTTATAGAGTGGTATGTTAGTTCAGGTCCTTCAAGAATTAGATGCAGAGCTGGGAATAAACATGCAAGAATTTTGTTAGTGGAAATGTCTGTGTGAGGAAATGGGGAAGAAGCCAGAAGAGGTTGGGAGAGCTGTCAGTGATGCCTGTCTGACCCCGAGTGATGGAGAGAGGAGAAGAATATTGGTTGGGAAGCATCCTAGACTGCTATGAGGTCTAGCAAACGTTTGGGAAGGCCAATGGGGACTTTGTCTTAGTTTGCTACTGCTACCATAACAGAAATATCATAAACTGTGACTTTAAAGAACAAGAATTTATTTTCTCACAGTTCTGGAGGCTAAAAGTCCAAATCAGTATCTTCATGGTATCGATTCCTCCTACGGGCCTCTCTCTTAGTTTCTGGTGTCTGCCAGTGACACTTGGCATTCCTTTGCTTGTAGATAATTCTCACATGACATCTGTCTTCCTCCTGTGTGTGATTCTGTGTCTATTCTGGCTCTTGTTATAAGATACCACTTACAGGTGATTAGGTCTAGGATGCACCCTACTCCAATATGATCTCATTAACATAACAAACGAAAACCCCTGTTTCCAAACACGGTTATATTTACAGGTATAGGGGTTAGGACTTCAACACATATTTTGGGAGACACAATTCAATCCTTGACAGTTTTCAAGCCAAAGTTGGTCATCGGAGGAGTCTGTGTCTCCCAGAAATGAGCCTGCCTTTGTATCTGTGCTGTGCTTAGCCATTGGCTGGAAGCAGCTGTGAGAAGTGTGGCCTTAATGCCAATGCAGTGATAGGTTTCAGAGTGCAGCGGCTGGGACCTTTGGTCAATCATACCCCCTGAGAGACACATCCTTATGGCCACTGCAAGTGGGAAAGTGAGCTTACTAGAATATGAGGCCGTGGTGCTAGGCAGTGTAGGCCACCACTTGCAGTTTGTGGTTATGAATTTAAAGTGAAAACCGTCTTCCCTTGAAAGCTGTGATGCTCAAGTTTGAACACTCCATGAACGCGTATTTGAACTCTATGGCTCCGGTGGACAACTGGTAACTGTCAATAGGAACAATTTCAGGCTAAAATCAATGTGACCAATAGTCTATGAGAGATCTTGACTTCTCACTTGTTTGTGTTCTGGATTGGATTTGGAAGTATTTTTTGAAGAAAACGTTCTTCCTCCTATAGTACTGCCCCAGTCCACCCATCTATTCAGGTGAGAGTCATGGTCAGATTCTTAATTCTCATAACAAGGTGCTAACAGGTAGCCTCTGACAAATGGATTTACAAATATTATTGTCCCTATAGCAAAAAGAGTATATGTAGAAACTTTGGAAACCACTCTTTAGCAGACCTGTCTCAACCCATGCCTGCTGTCATCTGCAGCTTTGGTGGACAGTTAGTCTCCTTTTATGTCAATGGTTTCATTTCTACAGCACCTGCATCCCATTTCTTGAGGACTTTCTCTAGCTGCAGGAGCTTGCTTGGTCTGAACACAGGGTAGGCTGAAAGTCTAGAGGAGTTAACACCCCCAGGAGCAATCCTCAGTAATAGGGCACGTGAGTAATATATCCTTTTGTTCGCTTTCTCTCTCTCTCTAAATATGCAGCTATATATATATTTGCTGTTGTTGTGTTGTTAGTTACCGTCAAGTTGGTTCTGACTCATAGCGACCCTATGCACCACAGAATGAAACACTGCCCAGTTCTTCGCCACGCTCACAATCGTTATGCTTGAGCCCGTTGTTGCAGCCACTGTGTCAATCCATCTTGTTGAGGGTCTTCCTCTTTTTCCCTGACCCTGTACTTTACAAAGCATGATGTCCTTCTCCAAGGACTGGTCCCTCCTGACAACATGTCCAAAGTATGTAAGACGTAGTCTCGCCATTCTTTTTCTAAGGAGAATTCTGGTTGTACTTCTTCCAAGACGGATTTGTTCATTCTTTTGGCAGTCCACGGTATATTCAATATTCTTCGCCGACACCACAATTCAAAGGCGTCAATCCTTCTTTGGTCTTCCTTACTCATTGTCCAGCTTTCGCATGCATATGACGTGATTGAAAATACCATGGCTTGGGTCAGGCACACCTTAGGCTTCAAGGTGACATCTTTGCTTTTCAACATTTTAAAGAGGTCTTTTGCAGCAGATTTGACCAATGCAATGTATCTTTTGATTTCCTGACTGCTGCTTCCATGGGTGTTGATTGTGGATCCAAGTAAAATGAAATCCTTGACAACTTCAATCTTTTCTCTGTTTATCATGATGTTACTTATTGGTCCAGTTGTGAGGATTTTTGTTTTCTTTATGTTGAAGTGTAATCTATACTGAAGACTATAGCCTTCGATCTTCATCAGGAAGTGCTTCAAGTCCTCTTCACTTCCAGCAAGCAAGGTTGTGTCATCTGCATATTGCAGGTTGATAATCAGTCTTCCTGCAATCCTGATGCCCCTTTCTTCTTCATATACTCCAGCTTCCTGGATTATTTGCTCAGCATACAGATTGAATAGGTATGGTGAAAGGATGTAACCCTGGCTCACACCTTTCCTGACTTTAAACCACGCAGTATCCCCTTGTTCTGCCTGAACAACTGCCTCTTCACTTTGTATGCAGGTTCCTCATGAGCACAATTAAGTGTTCTGGAATTCCCATTCTTCACAATGTTATCCATAATCTGTTATGATCCACATAATTGAATGCCTTTGCATAGTCAATAAAACACAGGTAAATATCTTTCTGGTATTCTCTGCTTTCAGCCAGGATCCATCTGACATCAGCAATGATATCCCTAGTTTCACGTCCTCTTCTGAATCCGGCCTGAATTTCAGTTCCCTGTTGACATACTGCTGCAGCCGCTTTTGAACGATCTTTAGCAAAATTTTACTTGCGTGTGATACTAATGATATTGTTCAATAATTTCCACATTCAAATGGATCACCTTTCTTGGGAATAGGCATAAATATAGATCTCTTTCAGTTGGTTGGCCAGGTAGCTGTCTTCCAAATTTCTTGGCATAGACGAGTGAGCAAGCACTTCCAGTGCTGCATCCATTTGTTGAAACATCTCAACTGGTATTCTGTCAATTCCTGGAGCCTTGTTTTTTCGTCAATGCCTTCAGTACAGCTTAGACTTCTTCTTTCAATACCATCTGTTCTTGATCATATGCTACCTCTTGAAATGGTTGAACTTCGACCAATTATTTTTGGTATAATGACTCTGTGTATTCCTTCCATCTTCTTTTGATGCTTCCTGCATCGTTTAATATTTTCCCCATAGAATCCTTCACTATTGCAACTTGAGGCTTGAATTTTTTCTTTGGTTCTTTCAGCTTGAGGAATGCTGAGCGTGTTCTTCCCATTTGGTTTTCTATCTCCAGCTCTTTACACATGTCATAATACTTTACTTTGTCTTCTCGAGCCACCCCTTGAAATCTTCTGTTCAAGAGCAAGTTTCAGAGTCTCTTCTGACATCCATTTTGGTCTTTTCTTTCTTTCCTGTCTTTTTAATGACCTCTTGCTTTCTTCATGTATGATGTTCTTGATGTCATTCCACAACTCTTCTGGTCTGTGGTCATTAGTGTTCAGTGCATCAAATCTACTCTTGAGATGGTCTCTAAATTCAGGTAGGATATACTCAAGGTCGTACTTTGGTTCTTGTGGACTTGTTCTAATTTTCTTCAGTTTCGACTTGAACTTGCATCTGAGCAATTGATGGTCTGTTCCATAGTCAGCCCCTGGCCTTGTTCTGACTGATGATATTGAGCTTTTCCATCGTCTCTTTCCACAGATGTAGTCAATTTGATTCCTGTGTATTCCATCTGGTGAGGTCCATGTGTATAGTCACCGTTTATGTTGGTGAAAAAAGGTATTTGCAATGAAGAAGTCATTGGTCTTGCAAAATTCTATTATGTGATCTCTGGCATCATTTCTATCACCAAGGCCATATTTTCTAACTACCGATCCTTCTTCTTTGTTTCCAACTTTTGCATTCCAATCACCGGTAATTATCAATGCATCCTGATTGCATGTTTGATCAGTTTCAGACTGAGGAAGCTGGTAAAAATCTTCAATTTCTTCATCTTTTGCCTTAGTGGTTGGTGCGTAAATTTGAATAATAGTCCTATTAACTGGTCTTCCTCGTAGGTGTATGGATATTATCCTATCACTGACAGCCTTGTACTTCAGGATAGATCTTGAAATGTTCTTTTTGATGATGAATGCAGTGCCATTCCTCTTCAATTTGTCATTCCCAGCTAGTAGATCATATGATTGCCTGATTCCAAATGGCCAATACCAGTCCATTTCAGTCCACTAATGCCTAGGATATCGATGTTTATGTGTTCCATTTCATTTTTGATGATTTCCAATTTTCCTAGATTCATACTTTGTACATTCCATGGTTCAATTATTAATGGATGTTTGCAGCTGTTTCTTCTCATTTTGAGTCGTGCCACATCAGCAAATGAAGGTCCCAAAAACTTGCCTCCATCCACGTCATTAAGGTCGATTCTACTTTGAAGAGGCAGCTTTTCCCCAGTTGTCTTTTGAATGCCTTCCAACCTGGGGGGCTCATCTTCTGGCACTATAACAGACAATGTTCCACTGCTATTCATAAGGTTTTCACTGGTTAATTCTTTTCAGAAGTAGACTGCCAGGTCCTTCTTCCTAGTCTATCTTAGTCTGGAAGTTCAGCTGAAACCTGTCCACCATGGGTGACCCTGCTGATATCTGAGTACTGATGGCATAGCTTCCAGCATCACAGCAGCACACAAGTCCCCACAGTATGACAAACTTACAGACATGTGGGGGATACATATATATATATACACATACTCGCATATAGGTATATCCAAACTCAAACCCGTTGCGGTTGAGTTGATTCCGACTCATAGAAACCCTATAGGACAGAGGAGAAGTGTCCCACAGGGTTTCCAAGGAGCGACTGGTGAATTTGAACTGCTGACCTTTCAGTTAGCAGCTGCAGCTCATTGTAGCTCTTAACTACTGTGCCACCAGGGCTGCATATATATATGCTGCCATTCTTTTCTTTTATCTTCTGTACAATGTCAGTTTTGTAACTTTCACATTTTCCTTTGTGCTTTGTTTCATAGGAAGCTTAGAACTTAATTCCCATCCCACTTTTTGGTAGTTAGATCATAAGATCAGTGTAAATTAATATTTTAAAATTTTCTTTCTAAATTAATCTTTTTCTTCTATCTCTCCTTTATTTTTCCTTATACCCTATTTCTTTATAAAAAATTTAAAATCTTACTTTGAGTAGATTTTATAAGTCCCTTTAGCATATGTATATTAAGTGTTGGGGACTACACCTTCGGCTCTTTTGAGATTTTGTGAGGAGTGCTGTCCTGGACTATTGACTCAGACAGTTTGGGTGGAGGTCTGCAGTCCCAGGAGCCAGGTTGATCTCCCTCTGCAGTGTGACCACCGCAGCACTTAGCCAGCTGTCAGTGGGCAGCCTCACCCCACAGAGGTGCGAACAGTCTCTACCCTGGCTTCAAGATCTGCTCGTGGGAAATACAAGGAATGGTCCATACGTGTGAGTATCATTTCTGCACAGTCCGCTGGTACTCACCACCCCAGGTTCTGCCAGTCTCCCTACCCAGACCCTTCCTCTCCAAGGCCCCACCTCCATCCCCAGCTTCCATCCCCCCACACCCCTCCCCTCAAAACTGTGTTAACTGTATTTTTATCTTTGTATTTCTGCTAAAGGAATCAGAATTCTCCTGGACTGGCTAAGGGAGAGGGAATAGAGGAAGAAAAGCACAAAACTCGTTTATTTAAGTTTGTGTGAGTGAAATGCATACGCGCAAACACACACACACATTTAAAGTGTGTATATATTTAAAGGAGCTCTGGTGATGCAGTGGTTAAGTGCTCGGCTGCAACTGAAAGGTCTGCAGTTTGAACTCATCAGCCACTCCACAGGAGAAGGATGTGACAGTCTGCTTCCATAAAGATTACAGCCTTGGAAACCCTATGGGGGCAGTTCTACTCTGTCCTATAGGGTCGCTATGAGTTGGGATGGACTGGATGGCAGTGGGTTTCAGTTTTGGGGTTTTTTTTTTTTTTTTTTTTGGTGTATATTTAGAATCAGAATCCCTAGGTGGTGTAAATGGTTAGCCTGCTCAGCTGCTAACCAGAACATTGGATGGTCGCGTCTACCCAGAGGTGCCTGGGAAGAAAGCCCTAGTGATTCACTTCCAAAATGTCAGCCACTGAAAACCCTATAGAACGCAGTTCTATTCTGACACACATGAGGTTGCCATGATTGGAATCTACTCAACAGGAACTGGTTTACTGGTATATATTTAGAATATTTAGATACGTAAGTTATTTTATTTTATAGATATTATATATATATATATGTGTTTTATATGTGGTATATGTGTGTATATGTATATACACACTGATCACTTCATGCCCAGTTTTAAAAACCTTCCACAGTTTCTTATTGCTTACTACAGGGTAAAGTCCAAACTCCTTGGCACAACCACCGCACCCTCCACCTTCTCCACCCTCCAGTCCCAACTTACCCTCTGATCAGGCTATCTCCCCACCCCCATACTTCAGGCTTCAGTCATGGGAACTACTCATTGTCCGTCCCATGAACCTTGCCCTTTCCCACTCCTATGCCTTTTAGAAGGCTGTTCACTATGACTGGAAATCTCCCCCATCATTTGCCTGCCTTGGAAACTTCTATTCATTCATCTTGAATTCACTCACTGCACCTTCTGAGTTAAGCCCTTTTGGGATTCCAGTGCCTAGCCCAGGGCAGCCAGTGCTGAATGAACTCTGGAGGATTCCGCAGGAGAGTCGTCCACCCTCATCTGCCTCCAGAGCACTGAGCATGACGCTCCATGTGAGCACTTCCCAGGTGTATGCCACTCATGGTGTCTGCTTCTCCCGTTATACTCACCAGGGCAACACCCCTGACTCTCCTCCAGAAGTGTATTTGCAGTACCCTGCACGGGGCCTGGCACATCGTTACTACCCACTACGTGTTTATTTAATGAACAGATGTGTATTTATAGACCACTATTCATGTGACATGGTGGCACTGCGGTTAAGTGTTTGGCTGCTAACCAAAAAGGTCTGCAGGTCGAATCCACCAGCTGCTTTAGAAACCTTTTGGGGCAGTTCTACTCTGTCCTACAGGGTCTCTGTGGGTCGAAATTGACTCGACGGCAACAGTCTGGTTTTATTCATGTGACATAAGAAGCCGTGGTGGTGCAGCAGTTAAAGTGCTCAGCTGCTAACCAGAAGGTCGGTGGTTCAAATCTACCAGCTGCTCCTTGGGAGAAAGATGTGGCAGTCTGCTTTTGTAAAGATTACAGCCTTGGAAACCCTATGGGGCAGTTCTACTTTGTCCTATGGGGTCGCTGTGAGTTGGAGCTGACCCGACAGCAATGAGTTTTATTCATATGACCGATAAGCTGAAGCAGAGAAACTGACAGGAAAATGTTGACGACATTTCCCAAGGAACAATAATTAGGAACAGTGATAAGGCACCCCCACAGAGCTGACTGGTTCATTGAGGAAGACAGATTTGACTTGCAAAACATGGACGTCACTCTAGGTCTTGAGGGAGGCAGTGGGTGTTTCTTTTTGCATCCTCCTCCCTCTGTTGCTATGGTGCTGGGTGTTAAAATGGTGTCACCACAACAGCCAGAAAACCAGCACCAGGCAAGGAGGCCAAGGGCCTGTCACCAGCCTGGGGCTCCCTCTGAAGGTGACCCCCTGACTGCCTGCTGCTTCCCAGACATGGGCAGAGGGGTCTGCCACTGCTGGGTCCAGGGCCCATCCCACTTAGGCCTCAGATGGCCCACCTCCTTCCTCCCTCCCACCCCCTTCCTCCCTCCCACCCTCACAGATCGGTTGCAGCAGGAAATCCAAACCCACACTTGTGATTTCCCACTCCCACTACCCATCACCCTCTTGGCTGGGTTTCTGGCCTTCCTGACAGCCCGATCTGGGCTTCTTGCCAGGCTCCGAGAGCCCTGGATTCCCTTTAACCTTGTGACGGGGTCAAAGAATATTGCCATTCTCCTGGACTGACCAGACTTCTGCTTCCTCTTTTTAGTACCGCATGTGCAATGGCTTCCTATTACTTTCTTCCTTGTATTAAATTCCTTAACTTCCATCAATACAAAAGATCCACAGGGCAGGTAATTTGCCTGTTTTGTCTACTGCCAGCACCTAGAACAGTGACTGGTCCATAGTAAACGACTTGCCATAGAGTGGATTCCGACTCATGACCACCCCATGTGTGTCAAGGTAGAACTGTGCTTTGTAGGGTTTTCAATGGCTGATTTTTCAGAAGTAGATCTTCAGGCCTTTCTTCCGAGGTGACTCTGGGTGGACTTAGACCTCCAGCCTCTCAGTTAGTAGTGCTGTAAGTTCACTATTTGCACCACTCAGCAACTCATGTACATAATAAACCAAAACACGAAACCCATTGCTGCCAAGTTGATTCCAACTCATAGCGACCCTATAGGACAGAGTAAAACTGCTCCATAGGGTTTCCAAGGAGTGCCTGGTGGATTCAAGCTGCTGACCTTTTGGTTAGCAGCCAAACTCTTCACCACTACACCAGCAGGGTTTCCCGTGTACATAATAGGTACTGCAATTTGTTGAACAGAAAACGAATGAATGAAGGTGTGAATGAATGAAGGCCTTCTACACAAAGAACCCTCTATAGGAACTAAATGAATGAAGGTGGTAGACATTCCTTTGATGTTTCTCCAACTAGAAATACCTCCCTGTGGTTCTATGATGGTTTAAGTCTGGCCCTATCTGAGTGAGGTAATCCTCAAATAGGGCTAGATTTCCTGCCAAATTCTGGCCTAAGAGTTCTAGAAGGAGCCCTGGTGGCGCAGTGGTTAAGCGCTCAGTGGCTAAAGGAAAAATTAGCTGTTGGAACGCACCAGCCTCTGGCGGCAGAAAGATGGGGCAGTCTGTTTCCGTAAAGATTTACAGCCCCGGAAACCCTATGGGACAGTTCTACTCTGTCCTATAGTGTGGCTGAGTTGGAATCCACTGGATGGCAATGGGTTTTTTAGGGGGGAGGATTCTAGGACTGTGAGCTGGGGGAAAGGGGCATGGGATGGGCTGAGGGAAAAGGTCTTTTGGGAGTCTCACTACCCAGTGAAATTTCCGCTGGCAGCTCCCGCTGGCCGGGAGCCTGTGCCCGCCCCTCCGGAGGGGGTTGGCTGTGGTTACAGGATCAGGCTCCGAAGTCAAGAACAGTGAAGGGAGGCGGGGCCTGCTCCACGGGGTCAGGGAGCGGGTGAAGGGCGAGCTGCTCGGCATAGCTTCTGGTTTTAAACCACTTCTTAGAAACAGAAGAGAAGCTCTCTGGAAAATGGGAGGGCTCTGGCAGGCTTCCCAGGGCCTGAGGAACAGCAAGTTCTGGCCAACTTGTGAGGGAAGTGAAGGATTTGTGGGGAGGGAGGAGGAAGAGGGCACCGGAAGGAGCAGGCAACAGTCCAGCAACGTTCTCCCTGCTGAAAAGCATGCTCTACAGTAAACACGTTTCTGAAAATCAAGAGGGTTTTTACTCTTCTGGGCTGTTGGGCACAAGGCCCACTTACTTCCTCTTAGAGCAAATATTCCCAGGTGTGTGTGTTTGTTTTCGAAGAAAGAATATTATAAGCTATTCATGGTCACTGCCTGAGAATGCCCTGGAATAATGAATGAGATGGAAATATCAGCTCTCTTTGTGTTTCGTAGATAGGATCAGGCCTTTCAGACTCTCCTAGGCTGGGCTGGGTAATTCATTTATTCTTGTAACCAAAACCTATTGCCGTTGAGTCGACTCATAGCGACCCTATAGGACAGGGTAGAACTGCCCCATATGGTTTCCAAGGAACACCTGCTAGATTTGAACTACCGACCTTTTGGTTAGCAGCTGTAGCTCTTAACCACTACCCACCAGGGTTTCTACTTATTGTAGGAAGCTCCTTTTCAGCCTTTAGAGACAGAGGGCCAACCACAGCCTCTTCAGAGATTTTTAGGCATCCAGCTGGAGGTGGTGAAGGATCTGGATGTACAGAAACTCTCTTCTGGCTGACTGATCAGGGGTAGTGGACTTGGAGATGGAAAGCTCCCTTCCCTCAGGCTACTGGCTATTGTATTGGAGGACCTAGGGGCCTTGAGGAGGGGAAAGTACTTACTAATTTTTAAATACAGAAAGGTCTAAAATCTACTGTGGTTTGAATGAGACCGGAGGTGGAAAAACAGACCAGTTTGCAATAACTCATTCTGAGTTTGCAATAACTTATAGTCTCCTGTCAGCCATGGGTTTGTGGTGTTTTGCAATAGCTTTGATTTCAGAGCCTTGTCTTGGCCTGCAGAGTTGAAGGAGCACCCTTGTCTTAGGAAGTAGATTATGAATCTGGGACACCGTGGAGGTTCATCTGGAAAACCTGTGCAGGGGACGGGGAGGCAGAGGAGAGAAATAAATGCTTTTTAAAGCCACATGGTGGCTTTCTGGGAAGGGTGGACCATCTGTGCTGCTATGGGAGCTCTCATGCATTGCTGGTAGGAGGGTGAGTTGGTACATCCACTTGGGAAGGCTTATTGCGTTACAGGTAGCCTCTGACTTACGATGAACCACTTTTATGACCGTCCATTATCATTATTATTATTTTGTACATTTTTTAAAATTGTGCTTCAGGTGAAAGTTTACAGCGCAAATCAGCTTCTCATTCAAAAATTCATACACAGATTGTTTTGTGACATTGGTTGCAATTCCTGCAACATGTCAGCTGTCTCCCCCCTTTCTCTTTCCACCCTGGGTTCTCCATTTCCACTTATCCAGTTTTCCTGTCCCTTCTTACCTTCTCAGCTTTGCTTTTAGGCGGGTGTTGCCCATTTGGTCTTGTACACTTGATTAAACTAAGACGCAAGTTCCTCACATGTGTTATTGTTTGTTTTATAGGCTTGTCTAATCTTTGGCTGAAAGGTAGACTTCAGGAGTGGCTTTAGTTCTGTGTTAGCAGGGTGTCTCAGAGGTTCCTGAAGTCTCTGTCAGACCAGTAAGACCAGTTATTTTTTGTGAATTTGAATTTTGTTCTACATTTTTCTCCCGATCTGTCCAGGACCCTCTATTGTGATCCCTATCAGAGCAGTGGGTGGTAGCCAGGCACCATCTAGTTCTTCTGGGTTCAGTCTGGTGGAGGCTGTGGTCTATTAGTCCTTTGGACTGATATTTTCTTTGTGTCTTTGGTTTTCTTCATTCTCCTTTGCTCTAAAAGTGTTGGTACCAATAGATGTATCTTAGATGGCCATTCACAAGCTTTTAAGGCCTCAGATACTACTCACCAAAGTAAGATATAGAACATTCTCTTTATGAACTATGTTATGCTAATTGACCTAGATGTCTCCCAAGATCATGGTCCCCAGTCCTCAGCCCCAGTAACTCAGTCCCTCAAGGTGTTTGGATGAGTCTAGGAAGCTTCTGTGACTTTGCCTTGGTCAAGTTGTGCTGACTTCGCCTATATTGTGTGTTGTCTTTCCCTTTACCAAAGTTAACACTTGTCTACTATCTGTCTACTATCCAGACTAAGACAGACTAGGAAGAAAGAACTGGTGTTCCACTTTTGAAAAAATAACCAGTGAAAACCTTATAAATAGCACTGGAACGTTGTCTAATGTAGTGCCAGAAGATGAGCTCCTTAAATGGAAGGCACATAAAATATGACTGGGGAAGAGCTGCCTCCTCGAAGTAGAGTTGACCTTAATGATGTAGATGGAGTCAAGCTTTCAGAACCTTCATTTGCTGATGTGACACGACTCAAAATGAGACGAAGCATTTGAAAACATCCATTAATAATAGGAATGTGGAATGTACAGAGTATGAATCTAAGAAAATTGGAAATAGTAAAAAATGAAATAGAATGCATAAACATGGATATCCTAGGTGTTACTGAGCTGAAATGGACTGGTATTGGCCATTTTGAATTGGAGAATCACGTAATCTTCTATGCCAGTCATGACAAATCATAGAGGAATGGTGTCTCATTCATTGTCAAAAAGAACATTTCAAGATCCATCCTAAAGTATAACTCTGTGAGTGATAGGCTAAAATCCGTATTCCTACAAGGAAGACCAGTTAATCTGACGGTTATTCAAATTTACAAACCAACCACTAAGGCCAAAGATGAAGAAGGTGAAGATTTTTCCAACTTCTGCAGTCTGAAGTTGATCAAACATGCAATTAAGATGCATTAATAATTACTGGTGATTGGAATGCGAAAGTTGGAAACAAAGGAAGATCAGTAGTTGGAAAATATGGCCTTGGTGAAAGAAACAATGCCAGAGATTGTATGATAGAATTCTGCAAGGCCAATGACTTCTTCATTGCAAATATCTTTTTTCAACAACATAAATGGTGACTGTACATGTGGACCTTGCCATATGGAACACACAGGAATCAAATCATCTACATCAGTGGGAAGAGATGATAGAAAAGCTCAATATCATCAGTCAGAACAAGGCCAGGGGCCAACTGTGGAACAGATCATCAGTTGCTCATGTGAAAGTTCAAATTGAAGTTGAGGAAAATTATAACAAGTCCATGAGAACCAAAGTATGATTTTGAGAATACCTCACCTGAATATAGAAACCATCTCAAGAATAGATTTGATGCATTGAACACTAATGACTGAAGACCAGATGAGTTGTGGAATGACATCAAGGACATCACACATGAAGAAAGCAAGAGGTCATTAAAAAGACAGGAAAGAAAGAAAAGATCGAAATGAACGTCAGAAGAGACTTTGAAAGTTGCTCTCGAACATAGAGAAGCGAAAGTGAAAGAAAGAAATGATGAAGTAAAAGCTGAACAGAAGATTTCAAAGGGCTACTTGAGAGGACAAAGTGAAATATTATAATGAAGTGTACAAAGACCTGGAGTTAGAATACCAAAAGAGAAGAGCACGCTCACATTTCTCAAGCTGAAAGAACTGACTTAAAAACTCAAGCCCCGAGTTACAATTTTGAAGGATTCTGTGGGGGAAAATATTAAAATATTAAATATTAAATTAATATAATATTAAATTAAATTATTAAAAAATTAAAAGAAGACAGAAGGAATACACAGAATCACTGTACCAAAAAGAATCGGTCGATGTTAAACCATTTCAGGAGGTAGCATATGATCAAGAACGAATGGTATTAAAAGAGGAAGTCCAAGATGCACTGAAGGCATTGGTGAAAAACAAGGCTCCAGGAATTGACAAAATAACAACTGAGATGTTTGAACAAACGGATGCAGCGCCGGAGGTGCTCACTCATCTATGCCAAGAAATTTGGAAGACAGCTACCTGGCCAACCGACTGGAAGAGATCCATATTTGTACCCATTCCAGAGAAAGGTGATCCAATACAATGCAGAAATTATCTAACAATATCCTTAATATCACACAAAAGTAAAACTTTGTTGAAAATCATTCAAAAGTGGTTGCATCAGTATGTCAGTGTGGAACTGCCTGAAACTCAAGCTGGATTCAGAAGAGGACGTGGAACAAGGGCTATCTATCATTGCTGATGTAAGATGGATCCCGGCTGAAAGCAGAGAATACCAGAAAGATGTTTAACCTGTGTTTGGTTGACTATGCAAAGGCATTAGACTGTGTGGATCATAACAAATTATGGATAACGTTGCAAAGAATGGGAATTCCAGAACACTTAATTGTGCTCATGCGGAACCTGTACATAGACCAAGAGGCAGTCGTTTGAACAGAACAATGGGATATTGTATGCTTTAAAGTTAGGAAAGGTGTGCGTCAGGGTTGTATCCTTTCACCATACTTATTCAGTCTGTATGATGAGCTAATAATCCAAGAAGCTGATGTTATCATTCTTGATAACTTGATGGCACCTAACAACATCAATCTTGTTAGTGATTTCCCCTTCCCAACTCTCCCCTACCTGGTAACCATCAGAGATGGTTTTTTTCTGTTTGTAAATCTTTTCTTGAGTTTTTATGATTGTGGTCTCATACAATATTAGTCCTTTTGTGATTGATTGCCTTATTTCATTCAGCATAATACCCTCCAGATTCACCCAAGTTGTGAGATCTTTCACGGATTCATCACTGTTCTTTTTAGCTGCATAGTATTCCATCGTATGTATGTACCATCATTTGTTTATGCATTCTTCCATTGATGGGCACTTAGGTTGTTTCCATCTTTTCGGTATTGTGAATAATGCTGTAATGAACATGGGTTTGCATATGTCTATTTGTGTGACGGCTCTTATTTCTCTTGGATATATCCCTAGGAGTGGGATTGCTAGATCATACCATATTTCTATTTCTAGCTTTTTAGGGAGGTGCCATATCATTTTCCATAGTGGCTGTACCATTTTTACATTCCCATCAGCAGGATATAAGAGTTCCAATCTCCTCCAAACATTTGTTATTTTCCTTCTAATCAGTACCAGTAATGTTAGGGTGAGATGGTATCTCATTAGAGTTTTGATGTGCATTTCTCTAATGGCTAATGATCGTGAGCATTTCCACATGTATCTGTTAGCTGCATGAATTGCTTTTCCGGTGAAGTGTCTTCATATCATTTGCTCATGTTTTAATTGGATTATTTGTCTTTTTGTTATTGAGGTGTTGAAGTATTTTATAGATTTTAGAGATTAGACCCTTGTCGGATTTTTTTGTACATCTTATTGTTAGTAATATGTACTACATACAATGTTGTGGCTCATAATTTGCTGATGTTATCATTCTCATGCCAACCCCCAAAGACAAATAAAGATCGGATTTATAAAGGTACTGAGAATAAAAGGCAATAATAATGAAAACTGTTAAAAAAATGAAGTATTCAACTTACGCCAGGACTGACTTATGACAAAGTCTCTGGAACAGAACCCTGTCGGAAGTCGGGGACCACCGGTAGAGAAGAAAGTGGAAGAAGTGCAAAACCCCGGGCCCAGCAACTCCATTCCTAGTGCTACACCCTATAGCGGCGGTTCTTAACCTCTCAGTCCCACTGCCCCTTCATGCTCTTAAATGTTATTGAGGCCTGCAGAGGACTTTTGTCTGAGTGCCTTATACTGACCAATATTTACCATATTTGAAATTAAAACTGAGAATTAAAATATTAATTTATTTAAAAATAACACTCATAAACCCGTTGCATATTAACATAAATATATTTCTTAAAAATAACTGTATTTTTTTAAAAAATCAGTGAGAAAGTGACGTTCTATAGTTTTGCAAATCTGACTTAATAGAAGACTGCTGGATTCTCACATCTGCTACTGCGTCCATCTGTTGCCGTATCACAAAGCAGCTGCTGGAAAACTCCACTATACACTTGTGAGAGAATGACAGTGAACACAGGAACTAACGTCTCTTAGTATGTATAGTTCTGACACCGCAGACTCCCCTGACAGGGTCTCAGGGACCCGAAGAGGTTTCCAGACCATGCTTTGAGCACTGCTACCCTAGAGAAAATTTCACACTTCTATCCCAGCAGATGTGTACAAGCATGTTCGGTACACATAAGAGCAAAAAGCAATCTAAATGTTCGTATGTAGTAGAATAGATAAATAAATTGTGGTACAGTTCATACTATAGATGAATCTCACGAATAATACCTAACAAAAAACCCCAACAAAATATGATTTCATATTTATAAAGTTAAAAAAACACATAAAACTATATTATTTGGAGTTATAAATATACGGTAAAAACATAAAAGCAAGGACAGTGATTATCTCTGGAGGTGAGAGGGGGAATAACATCACAGATGGACTTCCTGTGGAGTTTCAGAGATATTTCTACGTCAGTTATGATGGGCTAGTTATGTTGCAGTAATAAACAACCCCCAAAATCTCAGCGGCTTAAACACAGCAAAGGTTCATCATGGGTCAGCTAATAGGGCCTGCCCTGATCGGTGTGTCTCTAGTAAGTGTGGCTACGGGGTGGTGGGGTGGGTAGGGGACAAAGCAAATCATGTACTGGCTTTTGAAGGCAGCCGCTCAGAAGTGGCACCTGTTGCTTCTGCTTACGTCCTCTTGGCCAAAGGAAGTGACATGGCCATGCCTAACTTCAAGGGAATGGGGAAGTACAGTCCTCCTAAGTGTCCAGAAGAATAACTGAGGTGTTAGGGATCACTTGGTAATGTTCTATTTCTTAAGGTTACTGCCGGGTACATAGTTATTTTGTTTAATTATTATTATTTATAACACACTCACCCTAGATATTATTTGCAGATATAAAATACTGTCAGAAAGGAAGAAGGGAGGGAGGGAGAGAGGGAGGAAGGAAGGGTAGGTTCCTGTCCCTTAATTCTGCCGAACGAATTCATGTATTTGGGTTAAAAAAAAGTGGGCCTGGAGAGCAGACAGTGAGATCTGAATCGAGAACCATTTCGTATTTCTGGAGCAGTGGTCTTTAAACTGTGAGGTTAGCACATTCCTGGGGCCGAAGAAGACATTCTAAAGGGTTGTGGCAACAGCAACAATAAGGGAATCAATTTCTAGATGTTCAACTTCCAAATGTCCTCTTTCCTAAAACTGGTGTCTCTGCAAATGCCTGTGTTTGGGCTGGCTCTCCTTTCCCCTCTCCAGTGCTGGAGGGATGAGAAAATATTCCTGTGACCCAGTGAGTGTTTCCACAAAGGTGAGCAGTGACAGCCAGAGAGAGGGGTAGGTCATGCTATGGGAGGAGGGATTCTGGATTGGCGGCTCCTATTGGTGAGGGACAGGCTTCCCTTTCCTAAGGGTTTTCAGGCTCAGCTGGGCCCTGCCCAAGTCAGGGGGGCAGGAGGGGCTGTTGCTCAGTACCAGCCTTGGGACAGGCTCCTGGGAAGTGGCAATGGAATCCAGGCAGCCTTGGTACCACTTCAAGGGTTGGCATCAGATGCTTATCAGCTGGTTTTTGTACAGAACCCAGGCTGAGGTTGCATAAAAGAATGTGAGAAAATGCCAAGGAAGCCCAAACAACTTTCTTTAAATAGGGCTCAGACCATAGGCAGGGTGCTTACACCCCCTTGACCTTAGTGAAGGACAATACCAGCATTAGCCCAGAGCTGGAGAAAGACCTGGTCTCCACATTGTAGGAAGATGGAGGCCTGATCCAAGAGACAGGGGTGCAAAGAAAAGCAGGGCCTGCATTTTCTCTTTTCTTTGAATGTTCTGCTGTCTGTCATCTCTGAGGGCCTCAGAGTCTAGGCCACATCACACGAATGCCAGGGGCAAGCTCAAGAGGGGTAAAAGCAGTGTTGATGGCCACCCCGAGGGAATTCTGGAGATTTTATGCTATAATGAGAAGCAGGGTAGCATTCATGCATTTAACAAACATTGAATCCCTGAAAAAACCCTGGGAAAACCAGTAATTCTCAACCTTTTTTAAAAATGCAACTTACACAACACCTGAGCTCTACCTGCATGACTCACCCCATGGACATTCCCAGATTTTAACACAACGGTCAAATTTGTGTGCAACTCCTGGTGCCCTGTGCCTAACTCTACCTCTTCCTCTCCGGTTTAGGAGCATAGGGAGAATGCATGTATATAACAGCATTGTTATTACAGGGTAACCTTGAGTTGCTCTAATTCATTAAATCAGTAAATTTGCAAAATTGGAGAATGAAATGATGTTGCATCTCTTTGATATGCTCTGTTGGTATGGATCCGGCCTCATCTCCCCTATTGCAAGAATGGCCTTCTCTCTTTTGTGGGGTCACTCTTCTGTGATAAGCCCAAGAAGTCCAGGTTCCTAGGAGGCATCTCTGAAACCCAAGGATCAGTCCTGGTTTCTCAGGCTACTGTAGCCACCTCAGATGCATGCCTTGAGTCTGGGAGGCTCCTTGGCCACCATCAAGCCCAGGGCTCCTGTGTGCTCCTGGAGAGCTGGGAAAGGTCTTCCATGTGCTGTTGCTGCAGTTGCTGCTAGTTCATAGTTCCATAACTGTCTTTGAGCCCCAAAGCCTGTCTTTGTTGTTCCCATCTCCAAGGTATGCCCCTGAGGTTGGGACTCCTCTTGTTGCTGGTCATGGAGTATGTGGCTGTGGGGGCTAGGCCTCTGGCTCCAGTCACAGCCAGCAGCCCTGGTGCAGTTCTCAGTAACAGTTGTCCTTTGAGCACAAGACAGGACAATCCCTGGCCCCCTTCAACGCTATGCTCATTGACCACCCAAACTGGGCCACAGAACCATTTCTCTAGGACATGGTCTGCCCAGAAG
Organism: Dugong dugon; assembly: GCA_030035585.1. Lineage (NCBI taxonomy): Eukaryota > Metazoa > Chordata > Mammalia > Sirenia > Dugongidae > Dugong > Dugong dugon. The sequence goes on along the minus strand of CM057469.1, from coordinate 100,194,457 downwards.
AGCATGTAGGGACAGTGCCCATGTCTTCTCCCCTCACAGACTGAGAACCACAATTCCCTTCTTCCTCTGCATTCCTGCTCCCAAGCCTGCACCCAGTTCCTATCACAGAATGAGTGACATGTCTTTCAAGGAGCAGACTCTTCTGGGTTTCCTTAGAAACAAAGTCTTCATAATACACCTCGCAGCCAGTGGGTTGCGACTCAATCTCTGCACAATTGTTGTCTCCGCCCTAAACCAAGCCATGCTCTGAAAGTATCCCCTCTTTCTCAGGGGACTGTATTGCACCAGTACTATTCTGTGATATCAGCCATGGATATCAGCTGCAAGTTCCACTAGCTGCTGTAACAAATTGAATCCCAATTTCCGTGGCTTAACACATTAGATGTTTACTTATCACTCCATTAGAGTCCAATGCCAGGTTCCCTTAAAGTCCAATGCCAGGTTCCTAGTCTGCGAGTTGCTTTTCTCCCTGTAGGGTTCTACCATGTGCCTCTTCCATCCTAGGACCTGGAAGTCCTCTGCATCTACCTGTCAGATGTAGAGAAGTCACACCCCCTTCTTAATCATCTTGACCTGCAAGTGACACACATCATTTCTGATCACATTCCATAGGAGACTGTATCTCGTGGCCCCATCTAGATATACTCTTTGGCTGGGCAGCCACTTCCCAGAAACAGTTCAGCCTATGGAAGACAGGGCACAACTGATTGGTAGACTAGCTGTCCCTGCCATCCCTCACCTCTGTACTGTAACAGCTACTCACCAGAAAAGATGCCTCTTTTTCCAGTGTCGGTTCCTAACAGGACAAAGATTTCGAGGTCAAAACACACTTCCAATAAGTAGTTATAACTAACATTTGTGTGGTCTTTTGCAGATTCCAAAGCCCTTTTCATACGGTGTGGTGGTTCAGGTTCTGATTCTGGATCTGCCACTTAACTATCTGTATGGTATTGTAGAGCCCTGATCTCTACACTAAATTCAATAAGTAGTGATTCATCTTCACACCAACATGAGGGATGTATTATTTTGCCATTGTTATAGATGAGGTTATTGAGCCTTGGAGAAATTAAGTAACTTGCTCAAAGTTATCCAGACCCTAAATGGTGACTCCATTTATGGTCTGCAGTCTTCTCTAGTGAATCATCATCATAGGTTCCTTGATGTCCTTAAAAGGAACCTTTGATTCCCTAAGCCAAGTTCTACCCTCTGTGAACAACCTCCTTGTGCTAGAGCTGGTGTACCATCTCCTCTGGGACCAGAGCTGAGCTCCACTGGAGAATATGGTGGGGGAGGTAGAAGAGGTCCTCTCACTTAGAATCTGCCCTGTGTCCCTGGCCCCAGGGACCAGCCCAGGGCCCCCATGGAGCACTAAGAATATCTTCTTTTTTAAAAAAACTAACAATTTTTTTGTGTTTCCAGTGAAAGTTTACACATCAAATTAGGTTCCCATTTGACAATCTCGACACAAATTGTTCAGTGGCGTTAGTTACATTTGTCACAGTGTGTCGACATTCTCTTTAATTGCCTTCTGGTTGTTGTTTCCTGGGCTCTAGTTTCCTTGCCCCCTTATCATCTCATCTTTGCTTTATAATAGTTGTTGACCTTTTGGCCTCATATAGATGGTTTTTTAATGGCGCACCATACTTATAGGTAATATCCTTTATTTTGTGTGCCAATCTGTTATTTCACTAAAAGGTGGATAGGGGATAGTTTCTGTTCAAGGTTTAAGGAGTATCTCAGAAGATAGTCTCAAGAAGTCCTCTAGTCTCAACTGGTCCAGTAAGTCTGGACTTTTTAAGAATTTGAATTCTGTTCCATGTTTTTCTCCCATTCTATCAGGGCCCATCTATTGTGGCCCTGATCAGAATGGTTGGTAGTAGAAGCCAGGCACTATATAGTTCTGGTCTCAGGGTAAATGAGGCCATAGCTCCTGTAGGCTTTTAGCCCTGTAGACTAGTTTCTTCTGTGAGACTTTGGTTTCCTTCTTTCTCTTTTGCTTCTGACAAGTAGAGACCAATAGTAGTATCTTAGATGGCTGCTTGCGAATTTTAAGACCTCAGATGCTACTCACCTCTCTGGGATGCAGAACATGAACTTTGGGAATGATATTATGCCAATTGACTGAATTGTCCCATGAGACTAAGGTCCTAAGACTTCAAACCCAGAAAACTATTCTCTCATGGTACTTTGTTATGTCTGAGAAGTATCTATAACTGTGTCCTCCATGAATATTTATGCATGCACACACATGTCTGTATGTACACATACATATAGATACTTTTATATGTATACACATAGGTACATACCTGTACTTACCTATACACATATATGCCTATAGACATATATATGTGACCATACAATCGTCTTTTGGTTATTGCTGGTGTTGTTGCCAAATTATATATGTCAGATTCTTTACCACAAACATCCTTTTCTCTTGTAGGCTTCTTAGTGGCATTGTTTACTTTGGTCAGGCTGTGCTCATTGCACCCACATTTGGTGCCACTTTTCCCATCACCAAAGATAACAAGTGTCTATGATCTGGAGAGTGATCCCCTCCCCCCATCCCTGGTAACCACCAATGAACGTTGGTCTCTATTTGTATAATTATTCTTGTCTTCTTATAAATTGGGCTTATACAATATTTGTCCTTATGTGATTGACTTATTTCACTTAGCATTAAGTCCTCCAGATCCTTCCATGTTATAATATGTTTCACGGACTCATCATTGTTCTTTATGGTTGAGTAGTATTCCACTGTATGTATGTAACATATTTTGCTTATCCATTCATCTGCTGAAGGGCACTTAGGCTGTTTCCTCTTTTTTTTTTTTTTTGCTGTTGTGAATAATGCTGCAATGAACATAGGTGTGCATACAGAGAATCTCTTCTGCTGCTGCTGCTGCCTCTTTCCAACAACATTCATTGAGCCCCTTCTTTGTTCTAGGATCCAGGGATGTAAATAGGAATAAGAAATAGACCCTACCCTCCAAAGAGTGCATTGACCAACCAGTGAGATAGACACGTGATCAAACAGCCTTCATGCAATGGAATGAGTGATACAGAGTGAAGTACAAAGTGCTATCCGGATTCCAATGAGAGAGTAATTTTGCCTGACATGTTGAGGCAAGCTACAACAAGAAGGTGACTTCTGATTTGGGCATAAAAGGCTAAGAGACGAGTGTGTGGGGGAATTATTTTAGGTAGAAGGAACAACAAAGTCTCAAGTCAAAGTGCATAGAATATATGAGGATGAAGAGTAGTACAATGTGGGCAAAGCATGGCAGAGACAGGGCAGGAGAGGAGTTTAAAGAGCAGATTGGTATGGGACAGGGATTAAGCATCATGATTCTGCAGGTGGGGCAAGGAGATTATTAACAAGGTGCGGTGGGGAGGGTGATATGAACAGAGCCATCTTTTTCAAAGCTTCCTCTGGCAAGAGTCAACAACAGAAACTAAACTGATTATCCCATTTCGTTCCAATCCCACTCATTCCCAGAGGGCAGGGCCACCCTAACATCCTAGGGTCTTCCTTGATGCCACGTAACTGGCTCACTTCAGACAAAGGCCAGAGAACAGACCACTTGAGCAGATCTATTTTCCCATGATGCTATCTCCCCTTAGTCTGTAGGTGATGAGGTACTAGTGATGGGCTTGCTCTCCTCTTTTATATCTCATAAAATCAAATTGTTGAGTCAGTTCTGGCTCATGGCAACCCCATTTGAGTCAGAGTAGAACGGTGCTCCATAGGGTTTTCCATGGATGATTTTTTTGGAAGTAGATTTTTTCGGAAGTAGATTTTTTTCAAGGTGCCTCTGGGTGGACTCGAATTTCCAAACTTTTCAGTTAACAGTTGAGTGCATTAACCATTTGCATCACCCAGGGGACTCCTTTTAGCTCATAGGGCCTGACTAAGTCAAACCCTGAGTTAGTCGTCTGGAAGCCAGGGTCTCTATCTGACACCTACAAAGACAGAACTGAAGTCTGCGGATGCCGGGATCATTGTGGCTTCCTCTAGCTCCCATGGACTAGTGTTCAGAAAGAGACAGAGGGAGATGGGGGAAGAAGGTTGGAGAAGTGATAGTGGAATGATCTATCAGAACTCAGTCCAGCCATCCATGAGAAGTATCAGTGGTGCCCCACTCACACAAGAGCTCTTCCCCATTGCCCCAAGATCAGAATGGGATTCCAAGCATGTTTTCTAAGTAATTTACAAACAGAGGCATACAGCAAAGGAATTGTGGGTTGACAGTGGACCTGTGGTGAGAAGTCAACACCTGGATTATGCTTTTGATGTCATATAAGAAATCTTTGTCTAACCCAAGACTCCAAAGATTTTCTCTCTCTTTCTTCTAGAAGTTGTATGGTTTTAGGTTTTATATTTAAGTCTATGATTGAGTTAGTTTTTGTATATAGTGAAGGCAGGGCCACAATGCCCTTCCCTCACAGGAGGATGTGGGTCAGATATACTTGGTTTAGGAAGGCCCTTGAATTCCCTGTCCTTCCAGTGTGGAGATGGGCAGGCCAGCATTTGAATCCCAACTCCTCCCTTCTATGTGACTTTGAGAGACATTAATCTCTCTAAGCCTCAGCTTCATTATCTGAAAAATGCCTCACAGCATTTAAGTGTAAGTTTCCTTCCTTTGACTCCAGAGACCATTTGGATTTATGATATTGTGGTTTATATGCCCCCAAGGTCAGGGAGGCTGGGCCTTCACATGTCTCCTTCACAGATGTTACATACCCAGAGCTCAGGACATGAAAAGGAACTTACCCCATGGAGGAACATCAAACTTCTGAAAGTCCTTCTTTTTTACTTTTCCTTCAGGCCTCTTGACTTGATAGTATATGCCAGAAGAAAGGTGAAAAAGATCAAAATGGTACCAAGGTTTTTCTTTCAGTTTGGCAGGACCCAACTCAAACATATTCAAAACGTACTGCTATAGCTCTGGTAGCTGCATGGGATGTTAGTCTCCTGTGATACATGTTTCCAAAATTTGCTTAAGAAGTTTTATGAATTGGATCATTTTAAATGTTGTTGGAAGCTTGTTGTTTAGAACAGCTACGTGGCAAATCCTTTTCAAAGAAAATGATTCTCTTGTACTGTAAATATTCCTAATCCTTACATTGGAATTTTCTGTATAGGATTTGTTCAATTATGAATACAGGTGTACAGCACCAGGTTGAAGTGAGAACATACCACTGGTTGGCTCCTGCAAGCTGGTAGACTAGCCAGGGAATGAAAATCTTTTATAAATTGACTTATAAGGACACAGTGAGTAGGGGGACATGCTTCCTGCCCCTACAGTGGGGACACAGGCCCCTATAGAACAGCACCACAGGTGCTATGTTGTTGTTGTTGCGTTCTGTCAAGTTGACACCATCTCATGGAGATCCTATAGGACAGAGTAGAATTGCCCCATAGGGTTTCCTATTCTGTAATCTTTATGGGAGCAGATTGACAGGTCTTTCTCCCGTGGAGCGGCTGGTAGGTTTGAACCGCCAACCTTTCGATTAGCAGCCAAGTGCTTAACTATTGTACCATCAGGGCTATAACACTATATAAACTGTGATTAACTCTAGTCTGTTGATGTTAAATGTCTAATCAAGATATTGGCTTATTTGGTTTCCCCTTCCCCAAACTGGCCATCAGTGGAATCCATGTGTAATATTATGAAAACCACCCAATATCATTATGAATTAATCATAAATGACATTGTCAGTTTGATATGAAAATCTATTCAGAAAAAAAATTTAGACTCTCCATCAGCATATGCCACTATATTGGCCAAAACTCTGACTAAAATATGTATTTCATTCTCCTTCAATTTTGCTCTAGTCTTCAAAATGATTTCATACAACAGGACTCTGGATTCCTTAATTCATCTGACCCCCAACAATTTAATGGTGGGGCAGCTTCAAAACATTTAAAAGTATGGGTAGAGTCCATGACTGGGTTTCAGAAGAATCTAAGCTGCTGTTCAACAGATCTCAGCAGAGTAAGCTTTTTGGGATCCAGAATTTATTTTGAAGGAGTGGAGTTGAGAAAGTTAAAAAATGGCACTGGAGAGCTAAGGATAAGAGGATCTTTGGATGAAAGTGGATTTGGGGTCAAAACAAGGAAGGGTTTATTGTAGTTGGAGCCATCTAACTGGCTGAGGTAGTGAGCTTCCTGTTATTGACAGAGGCCAAGAGAAGTGGAATGACAGTGGTTCCCAAACTGGGTGGGAGGTTGAACCAGATGAGTTCCACAGCCCTTTTTGCTGAACTAAGGTGCTTGCTCTGCTCTTGGCTGATGAAACAAACCTGGGCCACTAACACTATCTCTCCTGGACTCCATTTTCTCATTGCTAAGTTGGAAATAGGGAGCAATGGTTGGAGCTCTCACTAGCCATTGCTGGGGAATCCCAGACCCACAGCCCAGGACCTCAAAGGCACAGTGAGCACAGTCTTGGGAATTGGGCCTCTAGGTCCATCAACTCCATGTGATGACTCGAAGTTCCTTTAATTCCAACACTGGAGACCAGCAGGGCTGGTTTTTCTCGTTCTAATTATTATTTAGATGACTATTTGGCTGGTTCCTGAGCAAGACACAAATCAAGTCAGACTTGTTAATTGAATCAAGGTTATATAATCACATTTTGGCGTTTAAATGCAAAACAATTATATTGGAGCCCAAGCATCTTATACACAAGGAGGGAGTCCTAGTAAGTGTCAGGAATGGATGCTAATGCATAAAGCTTAACCCCCAAAGTGGAGGGTGGAGCACTCCAGGGCACTCCTGCTTCTGTAAGGTTGTTGTAATAGTTACTGCTCTGGGCACATTCTGGGAAGATGCTGAAAATGTCTCAATCACGTAAGACACTGACTTTACCCCAGCCTTTCGAACCCATTACATTTGGAACATGTCTATCTGGTGCATTTGGCTTGGCTTCTAAATGCATTATTAGAAACTGTAGGGGGCACTTGTAAGGAGGCTCTCCTTGGCCTTTATGGTTACCAGCATTCTCTCCTCCTTTCCCTTTACGAATGCAAGCCATAAGGCTTAACTAGGCAGTGAGCATTTTCACTTGGGCTTCTTTCTAGTTTCCAGTCTCAACCCCAATGCCTCCTAATTGTGTACTCTTCAAATACGGGCCTGCTCTACAAACAGAGGAAAGCTGGGAAGAGAAGAGGCAGTGGGAAAGTTATTGACTTGTTTACACGGGGAGTGGCAATGTAAAGCAACCCATCAGGAAGAAGGCATGGGCTCTAGTTTGAAGTGTTTATGATTAAACTCTCTAAAACTCCTCCAGGCCAAACAGCCACGGAGGGCCCCTCACTTGTAGCCTCCCTGTAGTTTCTGCCTTCCTTGCTTAGAGGATGAAGGACCAGATTCTCAGCTACTGCTCAATGTTAAGAACTGACCTGCCAGGCTTTGTCGAGACCACCCAGTCTTGACAGTCTCACCCCTAGATGCCATCACTGCAGATTGTTGATCCTAGAGGAAGGCCGCTTCTGAAAAGAGACACTTTAGGGAGAGTTTCTTCTTCATCACCAACCTGGATAAAGAACCCTTGCAGACTTGGTGTTGTGAAAACTCAGTTGAGGTGGAGTCCTTGGGGCAGGTTTCACTGTGAACATGTGGCTGAAATGTGTCACACACAGGCAGGCATGCTAATGGGTCCTATACACAGCCCCAGGGCAAAGAACACTGGACTTCAACAAGTCCAAATGAACAGCAAGCTGATCTTTCCAAAAAGCCTTCATTAGACCCACGAAGGACTGACCCTAAGCCTGACTTTGAATTACTCTTTCCTTGCCAGGAATTACATTAAATTACGTCAACACCCTGGAAGCAGCAGTTAAGAAATCAAACAACGCATTGCATTGGACAAATCTGCTGCAAAAGACCTCTTTAAAGTTTTCAAAAGCAAAGATGTCACTTTGAGGACTAAGGTGCACCTGACCCAAGCCATGGTGTTTTTAGTCACCTCATAGGCATGCGAAAACTGGACAATGAATAAGGAAGACCAAAGAAAAATTGATGCCTTTGAGATGTGGTATTGGCAGAGAATATTGAATATACCATGGACTGCCAGAAGAATGAACAAGGCTTGTCTTGGAAGTACAGCCAGAATGCTCCTTAAAAGGTAGGACGACGAGACTTCGTCTCATATATTTTGGACCTGTTATCAGGAAGGATCAGTCCCTGGAGAAGGGTATCATGCTTGGTAAAGTGGAGGGTCATCAAAAAAGAGGAAGACCCTTGAGATGGATTGACGCAGTGGCTGCAACAGTGGGCTCAAGCATAGCAATGATCATGAGGGTAAAGCAGGACTGGGCAGTGTTTCATTCTGTTGTACATAGTGTCGCTATGAGTAGGAGCCAACTCGATGGCACCTAACAACAACAACAATCTGGAACAGGAGGTCTTGATAGCCACCTTTTATTTGGTGCAGCTTCTCAATGTCTTGAGACTCAGTTATCAAAGGCTTATATTTGTTCTGGGTTGGCCCTTCACCCCCTTCCTCCTGGGGCATCTGTGACAAAGATGAGCCAATGACATCTGGCAGGGCTGGCAAGAGTATCAAGTTTAGGCGGGAATGTGGGTGTTGGCATGGCAGGCTAGATCTGAGAAAACATTCCAAGCCAAGCCTTCCATACTGGGAACTCACCCTCTGGGAAACACCAAAGGTCAGGGCCACATTCTCACCTCTGAGGGAAGTTGAGGGTAAAGGACACTCCTACTACATGCCAGAGCTCAGGGAGGAAGAAATTTCAGCCAAGCCTTGCTCATTCCCTTGATAGACTTCCATGAATGCTACTCTGGGGTACCAGGGTGTAGGAAAGGGGGAAGAGAGCACAATCTCTGCCCTGGCACTCTGGCATAGTGGCTGTAAACCCCCCAAAATGCCTACAAATTTGAACTGTGACCTGTATGTGCTTGACTGAAGGTAATGATTTTAGGTTTAAACATAATTGAATCATTCACCCAGAGGGCTCTGACCAGGAGGTATTTTCAGATGACATAGATCCTCAGAAAGCACTTGCCTCCTGGATATAACACTTCTAAGAGTGACTCTTGCTATGTGAATATAGAGACAAAATGAAGCTTTTCTCCAGTGATATCATTGTGAACTCTAAATGTCTCAGAAATTAGAATCTGTGACTGACAGTAGAGTGACAGTAGACTATCCAATGTATCCTTCTAGTCGTTGTCCTAGATCTGCAGAGAGAAAAAGAAATCCTAGGATGGCAAATATACTAAAAATAAAAAGTAAAGCACTTTTCAAGTTATGAAATCTAGTCCTTACTATTACTAATTTAAAGTAGATGCTGCTGCTTCAGTGTCTAAAATAGGAGGTGGCCAGATCCAGAGTTCAAAATGTCTAAGTGCTTATAGTGCTAAGTGCAGCAGAGAGGAGAGAATTTGGCCATGGGTCTGTAGTCATTTTCCCACTAATACTTTGCGGTCTTGAGTTTCATGAAAGAGAATCATAATTCCTCCATATAAGGAAAGTTGAGTCTAATTGTAGTTCTTCTTGCCTGAGCAGTCTTCCATCCATTTCCTCATTTCCCAATCCTATTCATCCTTCAAGATCCAGCTCAAATATCACTTCCTTCCATAAGCCTTCTATGATTGACCCCATCTAGAATTTATCTTTACTTCCTTGAAATTCTATGGCACTTTATCTATACCTCTCTAATGGGCACTTTCCACTTTGCTATAAGGTAAGTTACATCTTTGTTTTATATAAATACATTTTAAAAGATTGAAGTCTTACAGTGCATGTTCTCTGACTACAATGGAATTAAATTAGAAATCAATAACAATAAAATACTCAGAAAATCCTAAATATATGGAAATTAAATAACACATTTCTAAATAACTATGAATCAAAGAATAAGAAATTCTAAAGGAAATTAGAAAATATTCCAAACTGAATGATAATACAGTATACATATCAAAATTTGTGGAGTGCAGTGCTTAGTGGAAAATTAATAGCTTTAAAATTACATTAGAAAAGAAGAAAGGTTTAAAATAAATTATCTAAATTTCCACCTTAAAAAAGTAGAAAGAGAAAGCAAATTAAACTCAAAGAAAGTTAAATGAAAGAAATAACAAATGTAAAAGCAGATATCAATATATTAGAAAACAACTATGAAGATTTTTACCAAAGCCAAAAAACTGATTCTTTGAAAATTTTCATAAAATTGATAAACCCATATCAAGATTTATCAAGAAAAAAACAAATTCAGAATATATGGGATGAAAGTGAGGATATCATTATTAATCATACAGGCATTATAATGAAAACAAGGGAATGTTATGAAAGCATTTATGACAATAAATTTGATAACTTAGATGAAATGGACAAATTCTTTGAAAAACACAACTTATCAAAATTGACACAGAAAGAAATAGAAAATATAAGTAACCCTTCATCTTTAAAGAAATTAAATTTATTATTAGAAAAACTCCCCATAAAAAAATTCCAGGCCTAGATGATTTTACTTGTGACTTCTATCAAACATTTAAGGAAAAAAAAAAAAAAAACAACCGATTTTACACACATGCTTTCAAAAAGAGAGAAGGGAAATTTTCTCAACTCATTTTATGAGGTCAGCATAACCATGATACCAAAACCTGACAAAGACTTTTAAAGAAAAGAAAATGACAGACCAGTATACCTTGTGAACATAGACACAAAAATCCTTAAGAAAATACTAGCAAGTTCAGTTCAGCAATACAGAAAAATGATAATACATTATGACCAAGTGGGGTTTATTCCAAGAATGTAAAGTTGGTTTAATATTTGAAAATCAATCAATGAAATTCACAATAATAACAGATAAAAGAGAAAAGCTATATAGCCATCTCAGTAGAAGCAGAATAATCACATGACAAAATTCAACATCCATTCATGATAAAATCTCTCAGAAATCTAGAAATAGAAGGGAACTTCCTCAGTCTTATAAAGTGCATCTATGAAGAACCTATTGCTAAAATCACATAATGGTGTAATATTGAACATTTCTCTCCTAAGATCAGGAAAAAGGAAGAGTGGTCCACTTCTAGCACTCCTAGCACTTCTACTCAACCTTCAGAATTGATTCAATGGCAACTTTTTTTTAAAACTAGATATCTTAGCCAATGCAATAAGACAAGAAAATAAACAAAAGGATCAAAGATTAGAAATAAAGAAGTAAACTGTCTTTATTTGCAGATGACAGGATACAAGGCCAAGATACAAAATAAATTATATTTCAACATAATAGCCTCATACAATTGAAAAATAAAATTCAAAACATGAAATGTTTAGGAATTAATTTAATAAAAGATGTTTAATACCTCTGCATCAAAAACTACAAAAGATTACTGAGAGAAATTAAAGAAGATTTAGAAAATGGGAAAATACATTTCATGGATTGGAAGATTTAATATCATCATCACGTCAAGTTTACTCAAAAAGATCTAAACATTCAACACAATTTCAATTTGTAGAAATTGACAAGTTGATCCTATAATATATATAGAAATACAAAGGACAGAACTATTTTGGGGAGCGGGGAAGGGGAGCTGGAATCCTCACATTACCTGATTTCAATACTTATTATGAAGCTACAGTAATCATGATGAAGTATTATTTAGGTAAGGATACATAAACAGATCAACTAAACAGAATAGAGGGTCCAGAACAGACCCATACTTACTTGGTTTATTGATTTTTGACAAAGACATCAAGGATATTCAATAAGGAAAGAAAAATTATTTCAACAAGTGGTTCTGGAACAATTAGATAAATTAAACTGGGAAAAAATGAACCTCAATCATTACCTCATAACCACACACAAAAATTAATTCAAGATAGAGTATAGACCTGTATGTAAAAGCTAAAATCCTAGAGTGTTTAGAGTAAAACAAAGAGGAGCATCTTCCAGGGGTCAGGCAAAATCTTCTTAGACAGGACTGAGAAAGCAATACTCATAAAAGAAAAAAAAGATAAATTCATTTTCAATAAAAGTAATATCATTTGTTCAGTGAAAGACATCATTAAGAAAATAAATAAGCAATTTACTCAATAGGGAAAATACTCATAATGCATGTACTGACAAAAGACTTTTATCTAAAATATATGGAGAATTCTTACAAATCAGTAACAAAAAGACAATCCATTTTTTTAAAAAAAATGGGCAAAAATTTTGAACACATCTTGAAAGAAGATTATGAATGGGAAATAAGCACATGAAAAGGTGCTCACCATAATTAGTTATCAGGGAAATACATATTACAATCACAATATGATACCATTTCAAGCCCACTCAAATGGCTAAAATTAAAAGCTTCACAACTCCAAAAGTTGATAAGCATGAGGAGCATAAAAATGGTACAACCACTTTGGAAATTCACTTGATGGTTTCTCATAAAGTTACACTTAGACCTATGACCCAATAATTTTACTCCTAGGTATTTATCTGAGAGCGATGAAAACATACACCCAAAAAAGGACTGTGTGAAAATGTTCACAAAAGCTTTATTCATAAAACCCCCAAAATGAAAACAACTCAAATGATCATTAACAGAAGGATGGATAAACAATTGTGGTATAGCCATACAATTAAATACTACTCAGCAATGAAAGGACAAATTGAAATACATACAACAACTTGAGTGAATCTCAAAAACATTATAGAGCAAATGAAGCCAAGTATAAAGTAGTATATGCTTTATGGCCTCATGTATATGAAGTTCAAAACCAGGCAAAACAAACCTATGCGATAAAAAGCCAAACAGCCTCTGTGGGGTAGAAGTGGAGTGGAAGGGAGCACAAAGAAATTTCTGGGGTGATGGAACTGTTCTATATCTTGATTAGGGTGTTGATTACATGGGTATATACATTTATCAAAACTTTTTGAACATACGTATAATATCTGTATATTTCACTAGATTTTTACCTCCATTAAATTTTGCTTTTGTTATATGTGTGTGTGTGTATATACACATGTTGTTAGGTGCTGTTGAGTCAGTTCCCACTCATAGTGACCCTATGTACAACAGAGTGAAACACTGCCCAGTCCTGCGCCATCTTCCCAGTCGTTGCTATGTTTGAGCCCATTGTTGCAGCTACTGTGTCAATCCATTTCATTGAGAATCTTTTTGGTTGACCCTCTACTTTACCAAACATGATGTCTGTCTTAGTTATCTAGTGCTGCTATAACAGAAATACCACAAGTGCATGGCTTTAACAAACAGAAAATTATTCTGTCACAGTCTAGGAGGCTAGAAGTCCAAATTCAGGGTGCCAGCTCCAGGGGAAGGCTTTATCTCTCTATTGGTTTTGAGGGAAGGTCCTTGTCATCAATCTTCCCCTGGTCTAGGAGCTTCTTAGCACAGGGATCCTAGGTCCAAGGGACGCATGCTCCTGGCCTTACTTTCTTGGAGGTATGCTGTCCCCATATCTCTCTGCTTGCTTCTCTCTTTTATATCTCAAAAGAGATTGATTTAAGACAGAACCTAATCTTATAGATTGAGTTTTGCCTCATTAACATAACTGCTTCTAATCCTGCCTCATTAACATCATAGAGGCAGAATTTACAACACACAGGAAAATCACATCAGATGACAAAATGATGGACAATCACACAATACTGGGAATCATGGCCTAGCCCAGTTGATACACATTTTTGGGAGACACAATTCAACCCATAACAGTGTCCTTCTCCAGAGGCTACTCCCTCCTGATAGCATGTCAAGAGTGTAAGATGAAGTCTCAACATCCTTGCTTCTAAGGAGCATTCTGGTTGTACTTCTTCTAAGACAGATTGTTCATTCGTCTGGCAGCCCATGGTATATTCAGTATTCTTTGCCAACACCATAATTCAAATGCATCAATTCTTCTCCAATCTTCCTTATTCATTATCCAGCTTTTGCGTGCATATGAGGTGACTGAAAATACCATGGCTTGGGTCAAGCGCACCTTAGTCCTCAAAGTGACATCTTTGCTTTTGAACACTTTAAAGAGGTCTTTTGCAGCAGATTTGCCCGATACAATACATCATTTGATTTCTTGACTGCTGCTTCCGTAGACATTGATTGTGGATCCAGGTAAAATGAAATCCTTGACAACTTCATTATTTTCTTCGTATATCATGATGTTGCTTATTGGTCCAGTTGTGAGGATTTTCGTTTTATTGGAAGAATATGTAACAAAAGGTTAAAGTGATTTACTCCAGGTGATGGGGTTATAGGGTATATATAGGTATAATTATATTTTTAAAAAAAACCTTTTGCTGTCGAGTCTATTCCAATTCACAGCGACCTATAGGACAGAGTAGAACTGCCCCATAGAGTTTCCAAGGAGTGCCTAGTGGATTCAAAACTAACATTTTGGTTAGCAGCCGTAGCTCTTAACCACTACGCCACCAGGGTTTCCATAATTATATAGGTATAATTACAATTTTCTTCTTTGTACTTTTCTTTATTTTTCAAACAGTCTGCAATTAATATGTTTCGTTTTGTAATCAGAAATCAACACTATCACATAAAAAGTGTTTCATGGAAACATCTCTTTCTCCAGGGTTCTGCTTGGTTAGAAACAATTGGCTCTTGGCAGATTGCTCAGCTGCTCTTTGCCAGTTCTTCTCCCAAATGTCTCTCTAGTTTCTGCTGACACACCTGAGGGCTGAAATCATCAATGATTCAAAAGCATTCGTTTGGAGAGAAGTCTCTTTCCCCTAACCCAGTCTCCCAACAATCTAGCATATGCCAGCCTTTTGTTTACTCAGCAAAACCTTAATGAGCACCTGCCTTGAGCCTGGCACTGTGCTAGGCAAGAAGTTTTGACCAGTGAGCAATACATCCCATTATTGATGATGTGTGCGTTGGTCACTTGATTCAGGTGGAGTCTGCCAAGCTTCTCTGCTGTGAAGTTACTATTTTTTCCCTTCATAATTAATACGTATTTTGTGGGGAGCTAATTTGAAACTATGTGATTATACTGTTCCTCATTAAATTTTCAATTTATTCATTTTTAATTTATATCACTATGAATTTGTAGTTTCCTTTTTTATTCAGTGGTTTATAATCTGTTACTATCATAGTTTATTTTGATGATCAGTGTCCCAGATTTGCCCAACAGGAGCCCCTTCAAGCTGGCTCTTGTGACCTTTTGTCAGGTACTCCCCATCATTCTTAGAGCACTTCCTTGATTTTTTGGGAAAACTAGTTTTCCCAGGCTCATCTTGTACTTTTCCTGCCCAAGCCCTGGAACCAGTCATTTTTCCAAGGAGCACTGGTTCCTTTTAGTGAAGAATGCTGTTTAGAAACCAAAAGCTGGGCACTAGGTGTGCTCATTGCTGAGTTGTTGCTGTTTCCATGACCATTCAGGGGAAAGAGCAAGGGAATAATCTCTCTCTCTCTTTTTCCACACACATAAACACTTATTTTTTATTTCAGATATATGTATCTGAAGGGAAGAACACACTTGGCATTTCTCAAGCCGAAAGAACTGAAGAAAACAATGAAGCCTTGAGTTGAAATTTTGAAGGATTCTATGGGCAAAATATTGAATGACTCAAGAACCATCAAAAGCAGATGATCAAAAGCTCAAAAGCAGAGTCACTGTACCAAAAAGAATTGGTCAATGTTCAACCATTTCAGGAGGTAGCATATAGTCAAGAACCGATGATACTGAAGGAAGAAAAGAAGTCCAATCTGCCCTGAAGCCACTGGTGAAAAACAAGGCTCCAGGAATTGATGGAATACCAATTGAGATGTTTCAACAAAGGGATGCAGCACTGGAGGTGCCCAGTCGTTGTCTATGTCAAGAAATTTGGAAGACAGCTGCCTTGCCAATAGACTGGAAGAGATCCATATTTGTGCTCATTCCAAAGAAAGGTGATCCAACAGAATGCAGAAATTGTCAAACAATATTATTAATATCACACACAAGTAAAATTTTGCTGAAGATCATTCAAAAATGGTTGCAGCAGTACATCGACAGGGAACTGCCAGAAACTCAAGCTGGAGTCAGAAGAGGATGCGGAATGAGTGATATCATTGCTAATGTCAGACGGATCTTGGCTGAAAGCAGAGAATACCAGAAAGAAGTTTACCTGTGTTTTATTGACTATGCAAAGGCATTCAATTATGCGGATCATAACAAATTATGGATAACATTGTGAAGAATGGGAATTCCAGAACACTTAATTGTACTCGAGCAGAACCTGTACGTAGACCTAGATGCAATTGTTCACACAGAGCAAGGGGATACTGCATGATTTAAAATCAAGAAAGGTGTGCATCACGGTTGTATCCTTTCACCATGCTTAATTTGTATGCTGAGCAAATAATCCAAGAAGCTGGACTGTATGAAGAAGAATGTAGCATCAGGATTGGTGGAAGACTCGTTAACAACTGGTGATATGCTGATGACACAACTTTGCCTACTGAAAGTGAAGAGGACTTGAAGCACTTACTGATGAAGTTCAAAGACTATAGCTTTCAGTATGGATTACACCTCAACATAAAGAAACAAAAATCCTCACAACCGGACCAATAAGCAACATCATGATAAATGGAGAAAAGATTGATGTTGTCAAGGATTTCATTTTACTGGAATCCATAATCAACACCCATGGAAGCAGCAGTCAGAAAATCAAACAACATATTGCATTGGGCAAATCTGCTGCAAAAGACCTCTTTAAAGTGTTCAGAAGCAAAGATGTAACTTTGAGGATTAAGGTGAACCTGACCCAAACCATGATATATTCAGTCACCTCATATGCATGCAAAAGCTGGACAATGAATAAGGAGACTGAAGAAGAACTGACGCGTTTGAATTATGGTGTTGGCAAAGAATATTGAATATACTTTGTCTCATGTACTTTAGACATGTTATGAGGAGGGACCAGTCCCTAGAGAAGGACATAACACTTCGTAAGTAGAGGGTGAGCAAAAAAGAGGAAGACCCTCAACGAGATGGATTGACACAGTGGCTGCAACAATGAGCTCAAACATAACAATGATTGTGAGAATGGCACAGGACGGGGCAGTGTTTCATTCTGTTGTTCTGTTGCTATGAGTCAGAACCGACACAATGGCACCTAATAACATAACAACATGTATCTGGAAAGACGTTAGTTTACATTCATGTCTACAATTCCAATCCAACCACCACAGGATTCCTTTTTCTCCCTTTTCATATTTGTAACTCCCTTCTCTAACAGTGGCATTCATTATCCGTAGTATATTTAGTTTTTGGTCCACCCCCCTGTATACAATCAGTCTCCCATCTCTACCACCATCCTCTTCCTTACCTGGATATCCTTCTCACCAGACTCAGGCTTTGACATCCTGCGTTCAGCTGTCCTTCTATGTAGACACTCTCCTTACCTCACTTGGGCTTAAATACACTACCCTGGGTCACTATGCCCCACTTCTGGGATGGATTTAACTCTTGCTTATTATTATTTTATAATTTCAGTTCACTATTTTTCTTCTAAACCATGTCCTGGGGGCCTCAACTTTTACAACCAAGTGGGAAAAAAAAAAATAAAAATCCCAAGTGATTCTCTCCTAAGATAAGTTCTCTTGTTCTCCTAAGGGCATTTACACAAACAGCTATGAGTTTTGAAAATAACAAGTTTTTGTCTCTTCTTTTCACTGTCACTAGTATCAACAAAATCTTTCTTTGTGCCAAATGACAGGCATAATGCCTTACCAGCTTTATTCTGTCTGAGGTAGGTTGTCCCCATTTTACAAATGAGAAACAGGGTAGCTTGGATTTGCAATAAAAAAAAAAAAATTTTTTTTCTCTAAAACTTGCATTTCCCGCCATACTGAATGACTTTCTCATGATATAGCAAGAGACAAACACACATACGATTAACACACCCAAGAGAAGGGGTAAGGGGGAGTGTTGGGAGTATGAACACCAAAGGGCTGTACTTTCAACGGAAGGAGAAACAAGAAATTAATTCACCTAGCAGAAGGGGCCAACAAAGAAACCTGAATGCTTCAACGTTGGCCCTAGGTGCAAAGAAGAAAATAACAATCTCCCCCTGAGAATTTGAACCATGGATTGGTACTCACACAGGTTTGAAGTCTGAATTTATACTATCAACATAGTCTAAGAAACATCTGGCAGGAAATTTCAGTGGTTCTCAGGTTGTGATGGCAGAGGCAAATACATATTCACTGTGGATGAATTCACTTCAGTAACAGCTGGACAGTGGTGGTCAGAAATTGGGAATTTGCATTGATTTGGTTTTGTTTTGCATATGCAACTGCCTGCTGGACCTCTCCATTCCTCGAGCAGTTCACAGCACAAGTTCCTTCCCTGGATTTGCCCCTTATCCTGTTGGCTCCTCAGTCACCCAAGGCTGAAATCTGGGAGTTGTTTCAGATGCTTCCTTCTCTTTCACTTCTGGTTGGAAACTGAGAGGCTTGGGGCCTCAGTTTGCTGGTTTCTCACTCAGCCAGGGACTCTCAGGGCAAGCGCCAGCCATCCTTTGTAGGCCCAGGGATCTGATCTTTCCTTACCCCTAAATGATCACATCTCAGAATCTGTCTTCCTTCAGACCAAACAATATGAATGAGAATAGCACTGAATGGATTTTTGTGACATATAACTGCCAAGCGCTCTGGGGACACACATGTTCTCTGGCTAGGAGTGTGTGCTCTCTGAAGACTACCTCTGTTGTTTTTGTTGTTAGTTGCCATAGAGTCAATTCTGACTCATGATGACCCCATGTGTGCAGAGTACAACTGATCCATAGGGTTTTCAAGGCTGTGATCTTTGGGAAGCAGATTACAAGGCGTGTCTTCTGAGGTGCCTCTGGGTATGTTCAAACTGCCAACTTTTCTGCTAGTAGTCAAGTGCCTACCTGCCCCACCCAGGGACTCCTGAAGACCACCTCTGAGAGAGCCAAATAATTCTGTAAAGATGTCTGAAGGCACAAAGTCAGCACCAAGGAGAATGAGGTGGTCAGTGACGGAGGGGATGCATGGCACATACAGATGATTGGCCTTACATTCATCCACTCACTGAGTCCGTAAAAAGCCCTGTCAGGTAGAGTTTTATTGGCAGCATTATACAGCTGAGGAAACTGAAGCTCTGGGAGATTAAGTCCCTTGCCCAGGGTCACACAGGTAGAAACTGGGATTTGAGCCCAGGTAGTCTGTCTCCTAAGCCAGCACTCTTTACTGCCACACTCTGCTGCTCACACTTACAAAGAAGGAGTCATCAAATGCTGTAGGAATGTCAAATAAAATTAGGTCATCCATGATGGTCACAGGAACAATTTGTAAGGGCAGGGATGTGGAGGACAGAAACCAGATTACGGGATTGAGGAGAGATTGGTGCCTTATTCTGGGATGCCTTTCCCCCTTCCCTGACAACCATCTTGTCCAAGTGGAAGCTGTCCCTTCTTACATGATTCCACTATCTTGGTCTTGGTGATTGTCTAGTTGAGTAGAGAATCCAAAAAGGGCCCATCAGAATCTTCTCTGAGAATTTTTGTATTGTAACTAAGAGATAAGGGACAAAGCTTCTTAGGACTCATTTGCCAAGAAATAAGTCTTCATCTGTAAGAATGTTTGCAATTCTAGACTCCATCTTGTGTCTGATAGATCTCTTCTAATGGTAGGACACAGGGAACTTGAGGATTCTCTCATGTTTACACAAGCCAACTTCACCACAAGTGGACATTCCATCCATGGGTCACATTGCCAGAAGGTGGAGATGACCATGCTGCTTATTCACTACTGCAATACTCATCCTAACACAGATCACTGAGCCAAGCCCTGGTAGGCACTTAATGTTTGTGGAGTGCATGAATGTAGATGATGATATATATGAGATGAACAACCACCTTACAAACTTGTGAAGCATCATCATATTTGGGGAACTTTTTCTTGCAGGCCCATGGCCTGAGATTAGCCAGGCCAGTGCCCTCGAGACCAGACTTTTCTCGGAGTCTACATACAAGAGAGAAGTAATAGTTGCGTGTGTACAAAAATGTCTCGGGTGCTGTGACAGGGTATAACCATTTTAGAAAGCAAAGTGATCATATGATAAAAAGTCATCAAGATGTACTCCCACTCCTGAAAGTTTATCCCAAATATATATATATATATACACACATACACACAAAGGAGTTACTTTCAGTGATATGAATGAGAGAAGAATTCTTATAAATATCCTAAAAATTTTACTGCAGAAGAGAAATAAATAAATAATAGTGTGTAATACAGGTATATGTTTGTCAGTTGTGGATGTTAGAAGACAGAAAACTGCATTCACTAGAATTCCTGTCAGGGAGAATACTGTCTTTTCTGGGAAGAAATTCCCTGACATGACACAAGAGTAGCCTCTGAGCTCTCCTAGAACCCTAAGTGTTGGGAAAATTATTCTTTCTGAGAAAGGGGAAAATGTATCTGGACACCAGAAGGAAGAGAGTTGGGCAGGGCTGGAGTGGTCAGAGCAAGCCAGGCATGCTGTGTTGGAATCTTCTCCTGTAATACCTCAATCCTCATTTTGTAAATAAACTTTTTAATTCAAGTTGAACATACAATAAATGCAAATCAGAGGATAACAGTTGATTTAATTTTACAGAGTAAACACCCCCATATGACCACCATCCAGATAAAAATATAAGACATTACCTGAACCCTAGAAGCCACCTTTGTGGCCCTTTCCAGTGATGCCTCCCCAAGGTAGCCACTGTTCTGACTTCTATCACCACAGAGTAGTTTTGCCTGTTTCAGAACTTCATGTAAAATGATCATGGCCTATGTATTATTTTGTCTATCACCTTTCACCCAACATTATGATCATGAGCTTCATCCATGTTGTTATGTGTAGCAATAGTTTATTCTTTTTTATTGCTGTCTAGTATTCCACTGAATGATTATACCATACTTGCCTTATGTATCCACACCTCCATTTAAGTTACTCCTTTACTGGCTTGATATGAACAGATTAGAATCACCTCACAAACACAGAAGCAGAGAGAAGCTTAAGGAAATTGACCGTTAGGGATTCATAGAACTGTAAGGGGTGTTTTGGAATTGAAGTTTTGCAGAAACTATCTAACTCACCAAGGAGAAGGGAGGCTTCTGGGTTACACTGACTCTGTGGCAGGCACTCTGCTAAGTGTTTTACCTTCCTTACTTCACTTAATCCTTATAACAACTACTCTGGGTATTACTAGCCTCAGTTTGATAATGAAGAAACTTACACTCTATGAAATTAAATGAGTTTCTCAACACCTGTAATAGATATGTAGACATATGGGGAAGTATAATTAGAAGTGAAAAAGTTGAATAAAATTTGTAGATACACTCGATAATTATGGGTACAAAGACTGGAAAGGATGGATACATAAAATATTAAAAACATTCTGTTAGGATTAGTGAAATTATAGAGGTTCAGGAAAAAGCTTCCTTCACTATTACATTGATATTTCAATGAAAAAAAGATTAAAAAAACTTTGAAAAAGCTGGCTGAAGGATAGAGCAAGATGGCAACAAAGCAGCTACACACTTCTATCTTCACCACCTCCCCAGCTAGAAAAAAAAAGGAAGAAAGAAAAGAAAAGTAGAACAAGCATAAACCGGCAGAATCAACTGTGTCAGAACTCTGGAAACCAGTTGAAGGGTTACACCAACTAAGTGATCACAGAATGAAGAAAAAGGTGACATATAAACAGTAGGAAAACTTTGGATTTCTATCCGTCTATTCCTCCCCCCACTCCCAGGTCAACGTGGTCATCTTAAAGTGGAGACGGCCACACTCTAAGAGATAGAGTCTTATCTTTGGCTCTAGACAGAGCACAGCAGACTTCATAGCCAAATTACTGTGTATATCTGCTCTAACCTGTCTGGGAAATGACTGAAGGACTGAACTAAGTCATTCATCTTGGTGTGGTCTGTCTGGAGCTCATACAGGGCTGAGGGCAGTAGGCAATGACCTAGGGTTTTGCCCCCCCTGTAGCTACCTGGGGCAATAGACTGGAAGGAGAGGCTGGGTAAAGAGGTTCTTTCAGAAATTAAGACTTTCAAAAGCACTATGTGTAGAACGGAATTGAGAAAACCACACATACTCAGGGCAAGACACATGCTCAGAAACTACCCAAGAAGACCCTATGCTTTCACCTCAGGCTGATCCCTAGGCTCAATACAAGCCAGGCTAAAAGTTGAAGAAAAGCCCCAGTACAGAGCCGATTTTCAAAGACTGAGAGAAGTTTTCTTTTTTTTTTTTCCTCCTGGTGTTTAAGGAAATTTATGTCAAAATATTGGCTAAACACTAGCTAATAAACAGTCTCCAGTGCCCACACATCCAGAAAGACAGTTTTTGCAAAAATAGTTGGGGGACGTCACTATGCAAATGGATGACTACAGCCTCCAATAATTAAAAAAAAAAAAAAAAAAAAAAAAAACACAGCAAACTGGAGAAGGGGAAGAATCTGATTTCCAGAGTCACCACAGTACAATAGTCAAATGGCCTGGTTTCAACAAAAAAATAACAAGGCATACAAAGAAATAGGAAAAAACACTCCATTCAAAAGAACAAAATAAAGTGTCAGAAAGCAACCCTGAAGAAGCACAGATAAAGGACTCACTAGAAAAAGTCTTTAAAAGAACAGTATTAAATATGCTCAAAGAGCTAAAGAAAACACAAAGAACTAAAGGAAATCAAGAAAATGATGCACCAATTACAAGAATTAACACCAATTCTTCTCAAACTCATCCAAAAAATAGAAGAGAAAGAAATACTTCCTGATTCATTTTATGCATTACCTTAATATTAAAGCCAGATAAAGACACCTCAGAAAAAGAAAGCCATAGATCAATATCCCTCATGAATATAGCTGCAACAATCCTCAATAAAATACTAGCAAACCAAATCCAATAGCATATTAAAAGGATTATACACCATGACAAAGTGGGATTTATCCCAGGAATGCAAGGACAGTTCAACATAAGAATATCAATCAATGTAATACACCACATCAATAGAATGAGGGAAAAGAACCACATAATCTTCTCAAGTGATGCAGAAAAGGCATTTGACAAAATCCAAAACCATTTCATGATAAAAACACTCAGCAAACTAGGAAGAGAAAGGAAATTCCTCAACAAGATAAAAGACATTCACGAAAAACCCACAGCTAATATCATACTCAGTGGGGGAAAGACTGAAAGCTTTCCTCTAAGGTCAGTAATAAAGCAAGTATCCTACTTTCACCACTGCTATTCAATATGTACTGAAAGTTCTAACTAGAGCAATTAGGCAAGAAAAAGAAATAAAAGGCATCCAAAGTAGAAAGGAAGAAGTAAAAGTATCTCTATTCACAGACAACATGATCCTGTATACAGAAAATATCAAAGAATCCACAAGAAAGCCACTAGAGATGATAAATGAATTCCACAAAATTGCAAGGTACAAGATCAACACACAAAAGTCAGTTGTGTTTCTACATACCAGCAATGAACAATCTGAAAAGGAAACTAAGAAAACAATTCCATTTACAGTAGCACCTAAAAGAGTAAAATACCTAGGAATAAAATTAACCAAGGAGGTGAAAGACCATGTACACTGAAAATTATAAAACATTGTTGAAATTAAACAAGACCTAAGTAAACGAATATACCTCCTGTGTTCAAGGATGGAAGACTTAATACTGTTAAGAAGTTAATACTAACCAAAATGATCTACAGATTCAATGCAATCCCTATCAAAATTCCAACCGCCTTCTTTGCAGAAATTGAAAAGCTGATTCTCAAATTCATGTGGAATGGCCCAGGGCCCCAAATAGCCAAAACAATCTTGAAAAACAAGAGCAAAGTAAGAGGACTAACACTTCCCAATTACAAAATGTACTATAAAACTACAGTAATCAAAACAGTGTGGTACTGGTATAAGGATAGACATATAGACCAGGGGAATAGAATTGAGAGTCCAGAAATAATCCCATATATCGATAGCCAATTGATTTTAGACAAAGCTGCCAAGTTCATTCAATGGGGGAAAGAATAGTGCTGGGACGACTGGATCTCCACAAGTGAAAGATGAAGTTGGACACATCCTCACATCATATATGAAAATTAATTTAAAATAGATCAATGACCTAAACATAAAAGCTAAAACCATAAAACTCTTAGAAGAAAACATAGGGTAAAGCTTCAAGACCTTGTCTTTGGGAATGGATTCTTAGACATGACACCCAAAATAAGAGCAACAAAAGAAAAAATAGATAAATTGGACTTCTTCAAAATGAAAAACTTTCATGCATCAAAGGACTTTATCAAGAAAGCGAAGAGGCAACCAACAGAATGGGAGAAAATATTTGAGAGCCATGTATCTGATAAGGGGTTAATATCTAGAATATTTCAAGAACTGCCACGACTCAACAAAATGACAAACAATCCAATTAAAAATGGACAAAGGACTTGAATAGACATTTCTCCAAAGGAGATATACAAATGTCAGTAAGTGCACGAAAAGATCCCCAACATCATTAGTCATTAAAAAAATGCAAATCAAAACCACAATGAAATACTACTTCAAACTCACTAGAATGGCTATTATCAGAAAAATGGAAAGTAACAAGTGTTGGAGAGGATGTTGTAAAATTGGAACCCTCATCCACTGCTGGTGTAAATGTAGAGTGGTACAGCTGCTGTGGAAAAGAGTTTGGTGGTTTCTAAAAAAATTTAGAAGTCCTTGGGTGGTGCAAATGTTTAACATGCTCAGCTGCTAACTGAAAAATCGGAGGTTTGAGTCCATGCAGAGGCACCTTGGAAGAAAGGCTTGGTGATCTACTTCCAAAAAATCAGCCATTGAAAACCCTATGGAAAACAGTTCTACTCTGACATACATGGGGATGTCATGAGTCGGAGTTGACTGACAGAAACTGTTTTGGTTTTTTAAAAAGTTCAACATAGAATCACCATACCAAAAAACCAAACCCATTGCCATAGAGTCGATTCCGACTCATAGTGACCCTGTAAGACAGAGTAGAACTTCCCCATAGGGTTTCCAAGGTTGTAATCTTTACGGAAGCAGACTACCACATCTGATGGGTTTGAACCACTGACCTTTTGGTTAACAGCCGAGCATTTTAACTGCTTTGCCACCAGACTGCCTAACTACGATCACCATATAACCCAGCAATTCTGCTACTAGCTATATACCTCAAAGACTTGAAAGCAGGGACTCAAACAGATATATGTACACCAGTGTTCACTGCAGCATTATTGATAGTAGCCAAAACGTGGAAACAACTTACCGTGTCCACCAGCAGATGAACGAATAAACAGAAAGTGCTATTATACCAGCCATGGAATATTATTGAGGCATAAAGAGAAATGAAGTTTTGGTGCATGCTACAACATAGATGAACCTTGAAAACATTATACTGAGTGAAATAAGTCAGATGCAAAAGCACAAATATTGTATGATCTCACTTATATGAAATAGCTAGAATAGGCAAATATGTAGAGATAAAAGTTTATTAGTGGTTACCAGGGGCTGGAGCTAGGGGGCAAGAGAGAGTTATTGCCAAAGGGGCACTGAGTTTCTGTTTGGGGTGATGAAAACCTGGGAGATGAATAGTGGTGACAGTTGCACAACCTGGTGAATGTAATTAATGTCATTGAATTGAACACTTAAAAATGGTTACAATGGCAAATTTTTGCTATATGTATTTTACCACAATCAAAAAAAAAAAAAAAACCCACTTTGAATTGCTCTTTGAACCTCTCACACCACCTCATTCAAACCTTTCAACTCCATTTTGCCCTGCTTCGCATCTCTCTCCTCTTTCCCAACCTGCAGATCAGATTAAATTGCCTATCTAGTTTCTCCTGTGATCTTACATTCCCTAAATATACACACACCCTGTTTTGTGAGATGAGGTCTCTTTTTAGCGTGTCAGCTCTTTGCTTAGGAAGCCTTGTTCTGGTTTGATAATTTTCTGCTTTATAGTCATAAAAACTACTGGGGCATTTATGGTTGTACGTAAATAAAAACATCACCAGCTTGTTGCCATGGCGATGGGCTCCTCCCCACCTCCAGCCTGTGAGGCTGGTTCGAACAGCCTGGTGCAGCACTCTTTAGAAAGTTTCAGCCTCACCCAGAGATGAAATTGGCCCCTTGGCATGTTGAAGCTGGTGACAGCAGCTTCTGGGATGAGGACAGGTGGCTGTGCTGCTGGCAAACCTCTGCTTTCCAGATTGACTTTACCCACTGTATCATCACAGATATTGATTCAGTGTTTTCATTAAGACCCCCAAATAATAGAGGCTTACACAAGGCAAAAGTTGCTTTCTTTCTCCCTTAAATAGCCCAGGACTGATGGAGGGGCTCCACAGGGGCTCCCTTCTATTTTGTTGCTTTGCTAAATTCAGGGTACTGCCGTCATCTGCTTTGTCAAAGATGGCTCACTGCCATGCCTGTATACCAGCCAGAGAGATGGAGAAAAGAGGTTTGTAGGACATGCCCTCCCCTTTAACAGCATTACCAGGTATTGTACCCATCAAAGTTGGCACTCGGGCTAGGGCCTCACTGAGGGAATGTGGCCACATAGAGTAGTGGTTAAGCATGTGGACTCTGAGACCAGACCACCTGGGTTTAAATCCTGGCTCTACCGCTTACTAGCTAATTAACATTGGGCATATTACTCATTCACTCCATGCCTCAGTTATGGGGAGAATATTGGTCTGTAAAATGGGGATGATGATGATGATAATAAATATTTCTCTCCCCATATCATTGTTATGAGGATTAAATGAGCTATGATGTGGAAAGTGGTAAGAATAGTGTCTGGCATACAGTAGGTACTTTACATATATATATATATATATATATATATATATATATATATATATATATATATACTATACACCTGTTGCCATCAAGTAGATTCCGACTCATAGCAACACTACAGGACAGAGTAGAACTGCCCCATAGCATTCCCAAAGGAGCAGCTGGTGGATTCGAACTGCGACTTTTTGTTAGCAGTTGAGTTCTTAACCACTGTGCCACCAGGGCTCTCATATATAATTATAATTGTTATAATTACCATGATAGTTTCTGCTGCAACATGAGGTGATAGTGGTGGTGGTGATGGTGGTGATGCTGGTGATGCTGGTGATGGTGGTGGTGGTGACGGTGGTGGTGATGCTAGTGATGGTGGTGGTGGTGATGGTGGTGGTGGTGACGGTGGTGGTGGTGATGGTGGTGGTGGTGATAGTGGTGGTGGTGATGGTGATGGTGGTAGTGGTGGTGGTGGTGGTGGTGGTGGTGATGGTGGTGGTGGTGATGGTGGTGGTGGTGATGGTGGTGGTGGTGATGGTGGTGACAGTGATGGTGGTGGTGGTGATGGTGGTGACGGTGGTGGTGGTGATGGTGATGGTGGTGACGGTGGTGGTGGTGATGGTGGTGGTGATGCTAGTGATGGTGATGGTGGTAGTGGTGGTAGTGGTGGTGGTGGTGGTGGTGATGGTGGTGTTATTTCCTGAAGCAAAAATTAAAAAGTGCCAGACTGACAAAACAGTGGGTGACTACTATAAAAGCCCATGAAGACCAGGCCTGAGCACACTGGGAGATCCTATCTCCCTGATGCAGGTCCTTGCACTTCAGGGCTGAACATGCTGGAGCCCCCAGGGCACCCTGGAGACATCTACTGGTGATGAGCGCCACCTTGATTGCAGCAGGTCCCAGCTTGGAGGCAAGCCAGAATTGATGGCATTAATTCCCAAGCAACGTGACCTGGAACTGGGCCAACTGAAATCACTTCTGGGTCAGGTAAGGTGTCGCTCTACTCAGGAGTGAGAGGTCAAAGGTCCTGTCTTGGATTAAATTGTGTTCCCCAAAAAAGTGTGCCAACTTGGCTAGGCCATGATTCCCAGTATTGTGTGATTGTCCACCATTCTGTCATCTGATGTGATTTTCCTATGTGTTGTAAATCCTACCTCTACGATGTTAATGAGGCAGGATTAGAGGCAGTTACGTTAATAAGGGCAGGACTCAATCTACAAGATTAAGTTGTATCTCGAGTCAATCTCTTTTGAGATACAAAAGAGAGAAGTGAGCAGAGAGAGGGACTTTCTACTACCAAGAAAGCAGAGCCGGGAGCAGAGTGCATCTTTTGGACCTGGGGTCCCTGCACTGAGAAGTTCCTAGACCAGGGGAGGATGGATGACAAAGACGTTCCCCCAGAGCCGACACACAGAGAAAGCCTTCCTCTGGAGCTGGCACCCTGAGTTTGGACTTCCAGCATTCTAAACTGTGAGAGAATAAATTTCTGTTTGTTAAAGCCATCCACTTGTGGTATTTCGGTTATAGCAGCACTAGATAACTAAGACAGGTCCCCAGATCAGGAGCAATAGTCTCTCAAGTCACAAACACAGATGAACAAGACCTGGGATTCTGCCGTCTTCTAGGAGAACTTCCAACCTGGGAGAAAAGTTCTCTGTGTCTGAAGTGGGAAGGACACACGTTTGGAATGAAGTATCTTAATTCTGTTTCGTACTAATAAGTAAATAGGTTCTGAAATGCCTCCTGCCTCCAGAAGTTTAGACAAAGTATTAAAATCCAGCTGCCATCACATGATTGTCTCATTTTATACTATCTTTCTGTGTCCTGTGTGCCCCTGGGCCACTGTGGACATACTCAAATGCTGACTCAGGCTTGTAGCAGGGCTCAGTGGTACTGTGCCGAATGTCTTTCCCATCCCATTTCCCATTCTTTGGGCCACTTTTTGCTCTGGTTACTGCTGCAACCAGCTATGTGCAGGTGTGGCCTGGTGGCACCTCTCTCAACTGCCCCTGCACCTGTTGCTTTCTACCCCAGGGCTTCTTACCTTTGCTGAGTGGCAAGGCTGTGGGGGTCTTCCCAGCCTCGCTGGCACATGCACACACCTGCAAGATTAGAGAGCTAATGCCCCTGAGCAACCATTCACCAAGGGGTGTGGGAGAGGATGGATGAATACTCCTCTGTCCTGAATCTCAGGTGGTCAATTCTAAGGTGCAGCCTACATGAGTCTTCAGAAGGTCCCATTGGGACTAAGCTGTCTGCAGCGGTGACCAGCTCCACCAAGCACTCTTGGATTTGGTGTTCCCTCCTTTCTCATTTCATCATCCAGTTCCTCCACTCTGGCTCATTGGATTCACTTTCCCAAATAAAGTATTTGCATAAAAGTCTTTGTCTCAGGCTTTCCTTTTTGGAGGAAACCCAGGTAGGACAGGTGCCTGTGGATTCCAGGCAGGGGTCCTGAGGAAAAGTGCAAGACGTAGGCCCATCCTGCCCTTCCCCTCTGCTTTCTGCAGAACGGTAGGGCTGAGAGGTCTCCGAGAGGTCTCTAAGAAAAGGGGAAGGGGATGATTGTATCCTGTTTCATTGGTTATAAACACCATCTCAATGCTGAGGATTCACAAATATGTAAATCCAGCCCTCACCTCTCTCTAGCTGCAGACTCATATCCAAGCCTGCCTCACATCTCCACCAGATGTCTGATAAGCAGTTCAAACACAACATGGCCAAACCAAACTCCTTACCTTCTACCCTTTCATCCTGCCCCTAGTCCTGGGCCTCCCTCAGTCCTTCCATTCCTAGTCAATAACACCAATATTTGCCCATTTGCTCAGCCCTGAACCCAGGAGCCATCTGTGATTCCTCTTTTTTTCTCACTCCTCCACACTGAATCCATTAGCAAGACTTTTGGGTTCTACTTTCCAGATACCATGCTTTATTGATTCTAAGTCATTTTTTAAAATATGAAAACATTTATGAATTCAGAATGTGTCTTAAAACCGATTGCATGCCATAGTTTAATTGGTGGTGTTTTTCTTCCTTTGTAAAATCCAACCACCCTTATCATCTGCACAACTAATGTTGTAGTCCAAGCCATCATTTTTTTCCTGCACCACTGCCATGGCCTCCTGGCTGATCTCCCAGCTCCGCCCCTGCTCCACCACAGTCTCTTCAGCAAACAGAGGCCAGAGAGATTCTTTAGAATTATCCATCAGTTCACACTGTTCTCTGGGTTTCAACAGCTTTCCATCATACTGAGAAGAAATTCTGAACTCTTTACCAGAGCCTACGTTTACATGACCTGGGTCATCATATCCTACATACCCTCCCTTCTCTTACTTGCTATGCTCCAGCCACGTACTGGAGCTTTCTTACAGTTCCCGAGATGGACTAAACTAATTCCCACCAAAGGGCCTCCTCACAGTTATTCCCTCTGCCTGGAAAATCCTTCCCCTAGAACCTCCTCCAGCTCATGTCCCTCCCTTCATTCATGTCTTTGTTCAAATGTCTCCTGGAGAGGACTTCCCTGATCACCCTAGCTACAGTCATCACCTGGCTTTATTTTTCTTTATAGCACTTATCTGAAATCACAAGGTTTATTTATTTGTTCACTTGCTTATCTTCTGTCTCCCCCACACAATGTAGATTCCATGAGAGCAGGAACCTTGCTTATTTCCCCCAGCACTTGACACATATTAGGTGCTCAATAAATACTTGTTGAATGAGTGAATAAAGGAATGAAAATTCAAAGTACTGGTGAGAAGGCTGTATAATATCGTCTCCTGAGGTGACTGCGTTTCTCTTTGCCCTTTCTTTCTGCAGGATGAAGGAGCCATTGTATCAGCTGCCCCTGCTGGGTGGGGGTACAGGAAAGTTGTGGGGTTGTTTCAATTTAGCTCCGAGGCCAGGCTTTATGACTTATTTATTTATTCATACCCCACCTCATTCCACAAAGGATTAGATGTAGCTTACAGGAAATACACAGTGCTTAGTGAAATAAAAGTGCAGAATAAAATCAGAACCAGGGAAAGAACCAATCAAAATGGATTGTCAAGGCTCCAAGGTCTTATACACTTGAGATATTTGGGTGGAGAATGTATCTGTAAGTTTACTGGTGGCCAAAAGCAGAAGGCACCACATTTTCTATGAAGCTAGGAGGGAGCACAAAAAGGGGAGTGGGACTGGCTGGTGGGAGAGTGTAGACAGGTCACTGTAAATCTCTCTAGGTGAGCTGTGTTGGAGGATCCAGGCTAACATTTCATCTTGGTCCAATATGACGGAGAGGAAGGAGAGCTAGGAGGGAGGACTCACCTTGAAATTCCAAATCTGTAGATGACCACATCTCTTTTGTCCAACTCTTCAAGCTGGGGCCTTGGCAAACCCAGAGGATAGACCCATCTTGAGCCTTATTGTGCTTGTCTCGCCTTCCTCCTGTGATAGGTGCATCACCCACATTCCACTTTCTAGTGAATGGTAAGTTGGAGACACCGCAGACAGTTAAGTTTTGTTTAGTCCCACATATTTCCATGTCTGACCTAAACTTCAGCTGGAGCCAAGGTTTCCCATCTCAGCCTTCTGTTGGTTCATTCTTTTGGAATGTGGCAGATGGTCGGAGTCCGATTCATTTTGGGAACTTTGTTAATTACAGAAGGGCAATTGTTACAGGAGCAGAGTTACTTACCAGGGTGAGCTGAAGTGGCAGATCCGGACAGACCTATTCGGCAGTCAACCAGTGTGTAGTTGTAATGCACCTTGTTAACTGGTTTCTGTCTTGCCTTGATTACCTCTCCCTTAACACAGGTGCTGCACCAAAGGAGGAACAAGCCATGGGAATCCCAGCCCCTGGAAAAGTTAAACAACTCTGTCCCAGCAAGATGTAAGAGTGGTTTTGATCCCTATTTTATTGGCAAAATTTCTATTTCACAGAAATCCCAAGATGTACGTAAAACAAATAGAAGTGGGGCTGGGTGAAGTGTGGCCTGTCTTGCACCGCTACAGCAGCCCGAGGCACCTGAGAACACAGTTTAAAATCATAGGTGATGAAAACAACCCTGAAGTCCATCAACCAAAGAATCGATAAGCTATGTACATCCATACAATGAAATACTAGTCAGCAATAAAAAGGAATAAACTATTGATATATACGGCAATGTGGACGAATCTCAAAAAACATTCAGTGAAAGAAGCCAGTCATAAAAGAGTAATATATTATTCCATTTATATGAAGTTCTAGAATGTATAAAACCAATCCATGGTGATAGAATTCTGAATAATGGTTGACCATGAGAATGGACTTCACTGGAGGGAGAATGAGGGGGCTTTCTGGGGTGAGGAAAACTTTCTGTACCTTGATTGAGGTGGTGGTTACACAGCCATATATACTTGTCAAAAGTCATCAGATTATACATTTATGACCTCCAAATTAAAAAAAAAAAAAGTGAATAAGTAGTTATTGCTCTTGGAAGTTGTGATGTATTTTTCAATTGAAAGGTTTGACGCATCTCTTGCTGTGCAAATACCTGTATTGCATAAGTATATATGAACATCTAGAGCAAATACGATTAAAAAAAATCACCTAACTGAACTTGTAAGCCTCTTACCTCTGAGCGTAAATAAAAGGAGGTCAAATCTGTAATTCTCCAAATGAGAGGCATTGCTGGACCTCAGCCCCTTAATCCCCAGTCACTTACTGCTCACGCCTAAGTGTCTTCCAAGAATTTCTAAAAGTCCCTGAAAAAGATATCATGCATGTGCCCACAAATGATTCTGTCTGTGACCATCACCATGCAAGATCCATGGGATTTTCTTCTCCCAGCACACCCTGCTGTTGTCCTCGCACTCCAAGCTGGAGACAGTGCCTCCGTGCCCCAGTGCCAATAATGCCTTCTGTAGATGCTCTCAACCTTGCCTCTTCCCATCAGAGCTCAGTTCTAGGCAGAGGTGTGGAGAGGGTGTCCTACTATCATCTTTAGACCCAGGCAATCAGAGCCTCTGCCCCGAGTCCTGCACCTCACACAAACTCCCCTCCTCCCAGCTCCGTGCTTTAGACAGCTTTCCTCAAAATTTGGGGTGGTACTCGGGGACGGTGGCTGGGCCTTGCTTCCAGGAGGTAGAGCCTGGTGAGCAGGTTGCTCCACTGGCCAGTACAGTATTGTTTTCAGGGATCATAAGAGATTGGGCCAGAAGAATGGTGCTGATATGCTGATTCTGGGTGATGTCCACATGTGTTGGACTAAGGACAAAAGTCGGGACTTTGGGTCACTGATGATCCACTGCTGACTAGGGCTTGAGCTGCAAATGTGGGCCATCTGTGTCCCCACCATAGTGCTGCCTCTTGTCTACAGCAACGAAGGGCATGGGGTGGTGATGGGCATCAGTACCCTATGCACACCCTCCTCCTCTCATCAGTGGTACCTACAGCGGTCATCCACCCTCTCCACAGTCTATGTGTCATGTGTCACAGTCCCCTCAGGGTGACCTTGCTTATCTCCTAGAGGGATTCAGAGACCGTGGCTCCACAAAGCCAATGGCACCTTTCCATCAATGTCCTCTCTTGCCTCTAACAGATGTGATGACATCATGATCTCCTAGGTTGGTCTCCAGTCTTGCAGTACAAGTGACAGTCTTCTTTGCACAAATGGGACTGCTCTTCATGCCCCTCCCGCTGGCTTCTCACTTATCTTCCCTGCTGGTCGTGGTGTGTGGAAGTCAGAGGTGTGGTCAACACTGAAGAGATCACATTCTAGAAATGCATTGATTACAGCCTAACGAGTTTAAGAGAAGATATGGTTGGAAGATGTACTGGTCTACGTTTTTGCTATAAAATTCCCAGCAGTAAATTTAACATAATCCGATTATGAATTATCCTTCACATTTTCCTTCATACCCAGGTAAGCCTTGCATTTGTGTCATCATCAAGGAAACACTGAAACAGCCTTTGAGAGTGATTGAAAGCCAGTATTTACAGGTGACATGATGGACGATGCAGCATCATGAGTAATGATGTAGCCAGCATTCAATAAATGGTAAAGGGGTATTGGTAGTTCAATGGTAGAATTCTTGCCTTCCAAGACCAGAGACCTGGGTTCGATTCCCTGCCAACGCACCGCTCGTGTGCAGCCACCATCCATCTCTTAGTGGAGGCTTATGTGTTGCTATGATGATGAACAGGTTTTAGTGGAGCTTCCAGACTAAGATGGACTACGAGCAAAGGCCTGGGGATCTACTTCTGAAAATCAGCCAGTGAAAACCATATGGATTTAATACTACCCAGAGTGATCTATAGATTCAATGCAATCTTGATCAAAACTTCAACAGCATTTTTTACAGAAATAGAAAAACTAATTCTCAAGTTTATATGGAAAGCCAAGAGACCCTGAATAGCCAAAGCAATTTTGAAGAAGAACAAAGTAGAAGGCCTCACACTTCCCAATTTCAAAGCATATTATACAGCTACAGTAATCAAAACAGTTTGATGAGAGACACATAGACCAATGGAATAGAATTGAGAACCTAGAAATAAATCCATACATCTACGGTCAGCTGATTTTCGACAAGGGTGCTAAGTCCATTCAGTGGGAAAAGAACAGTCTCTTCAACACATGGTGCTGGTAAAATCGGATTTCCACATGCAGAAAAATGAAGCAAGATCCATACCTCACACCATACACAAAAAACGTTCAAAATGGATCAAGGACCTACGTATTAAATATAAAACCATAAAGTTTTTGGAAGAAAATATAGGAATGAAGCTATGGGACCTAGTTTTTTTTTTTTTTTAAATGATAAATTATCAAATACAACAACAAATGCCAACGCACTGGGAGACACACTAGCTAATTGGGGCCTCGGGAAAGTTAAATACTTACGTTCATAAAAAACTGTATCAACCCAGCTACCAGTACTGAATATTTTGATCAAAGATTCTATAGAAAAACTCTAATTAAAAGGGAATTCACACTTTCTGGAGCCATAGAAGCTGGGTGAACCCTCTAAACTATTGTCCTGAGATGGTCTTGAAACCTTAAACCAAAAATATCCCCTAAGTCTTTTTAAAACCAAACAATAGTTTAGCTTCACTAGTAAAGAATGTCTGCCTTGAGCACTGTGCTCTTTTAAAAACTATATTTATGGGATCAAATTGACAATAGTAACTGGAAATATTAGATAGGAAACTTTGGGGGCTGTGAGTTTATGTTATTGGGGAAGGAACAATTCAGAAAAGGAGGGTGAGAATGGTTGCACAACTTGAAGAATGTAATCAGTGTTACTCAGTGGTACATGTGGAAACTGTTGAATTGCTCTATGTTCTGCTGTGTATATTCTTAACCACAAAAAAATATATAAAATAAATTTTAAAAAATTTAAAAAGAGACTTTATCAAAAGAGTAAAAAGACAACCTACAGACTGGGAAAAAAATCTTCAGAAATCATATATCCAATAAGAGTCTAATATCCAAAAAATATATAAGACTTCTACAACTTAACAACAAAAAGATAAATAACCCTATCAAAAAATGGACAAAGGACATGAACAGCATTTCACCAAAGAGGATATTAAGCAGCCAATAAACACATGAAAAGACGCTCATGGTCGTTAGTCACTAAAACCCTTTGCCATCGAGTCGATTCCGACTCATAGTGACCCTGTAGGACAGAGTAGAACTGCCCCATAGGGTTTTCAAGGAGCGGCTGGTGGATTCAAACTGCTGACCTTTTGGTTAGCAGCCAAGGTCTTAACCACTATACCACCAGGGCTCCCATTAGCCATTAGAGAGAAGCAAATCAAACCTACAATGAGATACCACCTCACCCCTACTGGAGTGGCAATGTTAAAACAACAAATGTTGGTGAGGATCTCGGGAGACTGGAACCCTTAACCACTGCTGGTGGGAAAATAAAACGGTACAACTGTTGTGGAAAACAATATAGCAATTCCTCAGAAAATTAAAAATGAAACTACTAGACGACCCAGCAGTTCTACTCCTAGATAGATATTCTGACTCATAGCAACCCTGTAGGACAAAGTAAAACTGCCCCATATGGTTTTCAAGGCTGTGATCTTTATGCAAGCAGGCTGCTGTATTTTTCTCCCACGGAGCGGCTGGTGGGTTCAAACCACTGACTTTTTGGTTAGCAGCGGAGCGATTAAACCACTGTGCCCCAGGGCTTCTCTATAGATACTCTAGGGATCTAAAAGTAGTAACACAAACAGACACATGTACACTTACGTTCACTGCAGCACTATTCACAACAGCAAGAAGGTAGAAACAACTGAAGTGCCCATCAACAGACGAATGGACAAACAAAATGTGGTACATACATACAATGGAATACTACTCAGCCATAAAAAGAAATGAAGTCTAGATATATGCTACATCATGGGTGAATCTCAAAGACATTAGGTGGAGTGAAATAAGTCAATGACAAAAGGACAAATACTGTAAGACCTCATTTGTATGAAATGACAAGAATAGGTAAATATATAGAGACCAATAGTTATTAGTAGTTTCCTGGGGTGGGAGGGGGGATAAAGGGAGGGAGTCATTCTCTGGGACATAGTGAGTTTATGTCTATGATGTTGGGAAAATTAGCATTGATTAAGGGTAGTGGTTATACAACTTGACTAATGTAACTGATATCACTAAGTTGTACACCAGAAAAAGGGCAAAATAAGTAATGATGTGCTATATTTAATTTTACAGTAACAACAGCAAAAAAAAGGGGGGTTCTGCAGTTACAAGCAAACATCTCATAGGATTAGTTCTTTTGGCTCGAAGGTTTAGGGTCATGGTTTCATGGGACTGTTCAGTCAATTGGCCTAATATTGCTTTTAAAGTTTCTGTTCTACCCCTTATTTGATGACCAGTGCCTGGGGTCTTAAAAGCTTGCAAGTGGTCATCCAAGATACAACAATTGGCCCCTACTCACCTGGAGCAGCAGAGGAAGGAGACCCAAGAATCAGAGAAGGAACTAGACCGCAGTTTTAATTGCCTCCATGAACTATTGCCACCTTTGCCATGAGACCAGAACTGGATGGTGTCCTGCTACCATTACTGAATATTGTGATCAAGGACACAATAGTTGAATCCTGATCAGAAGGGGGAAGAATGTGGAATAGAATTTCAATTTCTTATGGAATCCAGCCTTACTGGACCATCGAGACTGGAGGAACCCCTAAATCTATTACGTTGAGAAAATCTGTAAACCTTAAACTGAAACTATCCCCTGAAGTCATGTTTAAATCAAACAAGAGTTTAGCTAAATTAGTAAAGACTGTTGGCTTTGAGCATTGTGCACTTTTAAAGAATAATCTGTATGAGGTTAAATTGACAATAGTAACTCTAAAGCATAGATGAGAAGTTTCCAAAAAACCAAACCAAACCCGTTGGGGTCAAGTCGATTCCAACTCATAGCAACCTTATAGGACAGAGTAGAACTGCCCCATAGGGTTTCCAAGCAGCGGCTGGTGGATTTGAACCCCTGACCTTTTGGTTAACAGCAGTAGCTCTTAACCACTGTGCCACCAGGGGTCCAGATGAAAAGTTTAGTGGGTAATAAATCTAAGTCAACAGCAGTGAAACAATATGGGTAGTGATACCAAAAATGATAACCTAATGTGAAGAATGTAACCAATGTCATTGAAATGTACATGAAGAAATTACTGAATGGTTGTATGTTCTGCTGTGTATATTTTCACCAAAAATAAAATAAATACATAAAAAAAATAAAGAAAACCCTGTATGCGACAATCACCCAATCTGCAACCAATTATGGGGATAGTGCACAGGCCCAGACAGACTTTCGCTGTGCACGGGGTCACCATGACTCAGGGGCCTACTCGACAGCAGCTAATAACAATAACATTAAGGAACTACAGAGGTTAGAAGATCCATATTCTTTCAATACAAGCAGGTTCCAAAGAGCCGTGAAACCAAGTAACAACCTGTTTGAGTGCTTAGACATTACAAGAAATCTTCCGGTGCACAGATCAAACAATAAACAAATTCAGGAGTACCTCTTATCTACCCATTATTCTGGATCTTTATTGATAAATCATCATATCTCACATGGGTCCAAGAATTTAGAAATACATTTTAAAATCAAATTATACACAAACAGGGACCTCACGAAAATATTTGCCTGGGACTACACACACCCTAGGGGTGGGCCTCGTATCTTTTTTTCCCAAGCTTGTTCCTTTGAGTCCAGATCCAGCTACCCACAACCAAGCCCTTAAGCCTGTCATGAAACCATTCCCCTCTGCTTCTGCCCTCTGCTCCTCAACTCTGCAAAGTGGCTCTCAGCACAAAAAGCCTATTCTGGGGCTGAAGGTCCCCAAACTGAGTACTCTACCTCAAAGGTAATGGAAGTATCCATCCACCACTACTGGAAAACCAGTTGCTGTCAGAGTAGAACTGTGCTCCATAGGGTTTTCAGTGACTGATTTTTGGGAAGTAGAGCACCAGGCCTTTCTTCTGAGGCACCTCTGGGTAGACTTGAACCTCCAACCTTTGAGTCAGCAGCTGAGCACATTAACTGTTTGCAGTGCCCAGGAACTAAAAAACTCCTGTCACGTTTAAAACAATGAAGTTTTTCAGATGCTCAGCCCAGCCCATGCTTTCCCTTCTCCTTTCCTGTCATTCCAGTTTTAAAACACATAGGGTCCCAGTTCAGCCAAGCCACCCTGTGTGCAGGGAGTTGGGAAGAAAACATGGGCTTTGGAATAAAAAAACACTTGTTTCAAACACTGGTCACCATTTTGGAAGGTATGTAATCTTGGGGAAGCTTCTTAACTGAAGTTCAATTTCTTCTTCTGTAATAACAGACAATTCTCATTATTTTGTACAAATTGTTCTGAGAATTAAATGAAGCACCAGCACAGTGCCTGGCCCAGAATGCTACATGGGCAACCCAGATCATTTCCTTTCTCTTTCTTCTCTTTAGCAACCACAATTTAAATTCCTTCTCTGCAGGTAATGTTTGCCTATTTGGATCATAAAAAACACATTTTTCCTGAAGGTTTACCTTTCCTGCGCCCCTCTGAGGTGCCCTGGTGGTGCGGTGGTTAAGCACTCGGCTGCTAACCCAAAGGTCGGCATTTTGAACCCACCCTCTGCTTCAGGGGAGAAAGATGTGGCAGTCTGCTTCCATAAAGATTATAGCCTAGGAAACACTATGGGGCAGTTCTACTCTGTCCTTTTGGGTCGCTATGGGTTAGAATCGACTTGAAGGCAGTAGGTTTGGTTTGGTGCGGGCCCTTCTAGGTCAGGGTCTGTACCAAATACTGGGTTGCAGGATCAGGGCTGTAGCTACAAGGGCTGAGGGAGAACAAACCCAGACTGTTCATTTTCACTGAAGCCTCGTGAGACAGAGGCATAAATGTCACTGCTAATTTAGAAGGCTCAAAGCAAAGCTCAGAAAACATTCAAGCGACTGCTAATGAAGGTCCCAGGAGGAGAAAACAATTATGTTTTGGGGAGATAGACTTTTCTACCAACATAGAGGTTTCCTAGCTGGGAATTCAGGCCTTCAATATTCTCTCTGTAACAGGAGGGAATGCAGAATGATTAGATCTATTGTAATGACAACGAGCCTCCTAAATTCAGCCCTTGAAATCTTATAAAGCACTTCCACATCGCTTGGCCCTACAAAGGTGTGAGTCAAGCAGATGGAGTGTTATCTTCATCCGCATTTTATACAAGAGGAAAATTTGAGCCCTAGTGAAAAAAAATGCCACTCTTTCTGCTCTGCCCTCTGGCCAGAAGTTCTCGTTGCATTCTTCAGGAGGAATCACTCTTTGTTCAATTGTACACCATGCTAAAGGGGATAAGTAGATAAAATATCCTCGAAGTTATAAGCAGGAGAGAAGAGGCCCAGTAGGGATGTGATTAAAGAGATAAATAAGTGCTTTGACTTCTTCAGAAGAAAGATGCTCTCTTTTACCGAGACAATTGAAAACAGAGTTACGGGGGCAACAGTGCACAGTGAGAAACCAGCCCGCTTTCCTGGGTAACAGAAAAGTAAGCAAATCGTTGGAAAGAGACCTCGAAGTTCTTCACTCCAACCTTCCATGTGATAGAGGGTGTCCCTCACATGTGTCTAGCAACTGCTGGCTCCACGTATCTGTCCGTTTGTCACACGGTGGCTTTCATGTTGCTATGATGCTGGCAGCTATGCCACCAGCATTTCAAATACCAGCAGGGTCGTCCATGGGGGACAGTTTTCAGCAGAGCTT
This sequence comes from Dugong dugon, assembly GCA_030035585.1. NCBI lineage: Eukaryota > Metazoa > Chordata > Mammalia > Sirenia > Dugongidae > Dugong > Dugong dugon. The sequence continues at coordinate 100,154,419 of CM057469.1, read as the reverse complement.
CCAGACTAGGAAGAAAGGGCTGGTGATCTACTTCTGAAAATTAGCCAATGAAAATCTTATAGATCACAACAGAATATTGTCTGATATTCTAACAAACATTCAGAGAAGAGCTTGTACCAGTACTACTCAAATTATTTCAGAGCATAGAGAAAGAAGGGATACCTCCGAATTCATTCTATGAAGCCAGCATAACCCTGATACCAAAACCAGGCAAAGACACCCCACAAAAAAAATTACAGACCAATGTCTCTCGTGAATATAGATGCAAAAATTCTCAATAGAATTCACCATCATATAAAAGAAAAACACCACGATCAAGTGGGATTCATACAAGGTATGCAAGGATGGTTCAACATTAGAAAATAAATCACTGTAACCCACCACATAAATAAAATAAAAGAATCACATAATCATCTTAATTGATGCAGAAAAGGCATCTGACAAACTCTAACACCCATTTCTGATAAAAACTCTTAATAAAATGGGTATAGAAGGGAAATTCCTCAACATAATAAAGGGCATCTATGCAAAACCAATGGCCAACTCTTTCTGAATGGAGAGAAGCTGAAAACATTCCTCCTGAGAACAGGAACAAGACAAGGATGCCCTTTATCACCACTCCTATTTAACATTAAGCTGGAAGTTCTAGCTAGAGCAATAAGGCAAGAAAAAGAAATAAACGGCATCCAAATTGGTAATGAAGAAGTTAAACTGTCCCTACTTGTGGACGATATGATATTATACAAAGAAAACCCAAAAGACTCCATGAGAAAACTACTGGAGCTAATAAAAAGATTCGGCAGAGTAGCAGGATGCAAGATAAACATGTAAAAATCAGCTGGATTCTGTACACCAATAAAGAGAATGGCAAAAAGGAAATCAGGAAAACAATACTATTTATAATAGCCCCTAAAAAAATACGATACTTAGGAATAAATTTAAACAGGGATGTAAAAGACCTATACAAAGAAAACTACAAAACACTACCGCAGGAAACCAAAAGAGATCTACGTAAATGGAAAAACGTACCATGCTCATGGATAGGTAGACTTAACATTGTGAAAATGACAATTCTACCCAGAGCAATTTACAAATACAATGCAATCCTGATCCAAATACCAACAACATTCTTTAAAGAGATGGAAAAACTTATCATTAACTTTATATGAAAAGGGAAGAAGCCCCGGATAAGTAAAGCACGACTGAAGAAGAAGAATAAAGTAGGAGGACACACATTACCTGACCTCAGAACCTACTATACAGCTGCAGTAGTCAAAACAGCTTGGTACGGGTTCAAAGACAGATACACTGACCAATGGAACAGAATTGAGAATCCAGATGTAAAGCTATCCACCTACGGTCACCTGATCTTTGCCAAGGGCCTAAAATCCATCGAATGGGGAAAAGACAGTCATTTTAATAAATGTTGCTGGCAAAACTGGATGTCCACCTGCAAAAAAATGAAACAGGACCCATACCTCACACCATACAGGAAAACTAATTCAAAATGGATCAAAGACCTAAATATAAACCCAAAAACCATAAAGATCATAGAAAAAAAAATAGAATCAACGCTAGAGGCTCTAATACACGGCATTAACAGGATACAAACCATAACTAACAACACACAAACTCCAGAAGATAAGCTAGAAAACTGGGATCTTGTAAAAATTAAACACTTACGGTCATCAGAAGCCTTCACCAAGAGAGTAAAAAGGGAATCTACAGACTGGGAAAAAAAATTTGGCTATTAACAAATCTGGCAAAGGTCATATCTCTAAAATCTACAGGAAAATCCAACACTTCTACAACAAAAAGACAAATAATCCAGTTAAAAAATGAGCAAAGGAAATGAACAGACACTTCACCAAAGAAGACATTCAAGCAGCTAGCAGACACATTGAGGAAATGCTCTTGATCACTAGCCATTAGAAAATGCAGATCAAAACTACAATGAGATACCATCTCACCCCAGCATTACTGGTATGAATCAAAAAAACAGAAAATAACAAAGGTTGGAAAGGCTATGGGGAGACTGGAACTCTTATGTACTGCTAGTGGGAATGCAAAATGGTACAACCATTTTGGAAAATGACATGGCACTTCCTCAGAAAGCTAGATGTAGAAATACTACACGATCCAGCAATCCCACTCTTAGGAATATATCCTAGAGAAATAAGAGTTGTCACACGAATAGATATATGCACACTCATGTTCACCGCAGCATTATTCACAATAGCAAAAAGATAGAAACAACCCAGATGCCCGTTAACAGATGAATGGATAAACAAACTAAGGTATATATACATAATGGAGTAGTACCCAATGGTAAAGAACACTGATGAATCTGCGAAGCATCTAACAATATGGATGAATCTGGAGGGCATTATGCTGAGTGAAATAAGTCAATCACAAAAGGACAAATATTGTATGAGACCACTACTATAAAAACTCATGAAAAGATTTACACACAAAAAGAAATAATCTTTGATAGTTACAAGGGATAGGAGGGGTGGGGATGGAAAAACACTAAATAGACAGTGGATAAATGGTAACTTTGGTAAAGAGTAAGACAGTACACCGTACTGGGGAAGCCAGCACAACTTGTCCAAGGCAAGGTCATGGAAGCTCCATAGACACATTCGAAATCCCCGAGGGACCGAATTATTGGACTGAGGGTTGTGGGGACCATGGTCTTGAGGAACATCTAGCTCAATTGGCATAATATATATTTTATAAAGAAAATGTTCTACATTCTACTTTGCTGAGTAGCGTCTAGGGTCTTAAAAGCTTGTGAGCAGCCATCTAAGATACTCTACTGGTCTCACCCCTTTAGGGGCAAGGGAGAATGAAGAGAACCAAAGACACAAGGGAAAGATTAGTCCAAAGGACTAATGGACCACAACTACCACAGCCTCCACCAGACTGAGTCCAGCACAACTAGACGATGCCCAGCTACCACCACCAACTGCTCTGGCAGGGATCATAATAGAGGGTCCCGGACAGAGCTGGAGAAAAATGTAGAACAAAATTATAACTCACAAAAAAAAAAAAAAAAAAGGAGCAGACTTACTGGCCTGACAGAGACTGGAGAAACCCCAAGAGTATGGCCCTCAGACATTCTTTTAGCTCAGTAATGAAGTCACTCCTGAGGTTCACCCTTCAGCCAAAGATTAGACAGGCCCATAAAACAAAACGAGACTAAAAGATCACACCAGCCCAGGGGCAAGGACTAGAAGGCAGAAGGGGATGGGAAAGCTGGTAATAGGGAACCCAAGGTCAAGAAGGGAGAGTGTTAACATGTTGCGCAGTTGGTCACTAATGTCACAAAACAATATGCATACTAATTGTTTAATAAGAAGCTAGTTTTTTCTGTAAACATTCATCTAAAGTACAATAAAAAAAAAAAAGATTATTGTCTGATATACTGCTGGAAGATGAGCCCCCTAGGTTAGAAAGCATAGTGGCCTCAACAATGGGCTTGAACATACAAACAAAGTGAAGATGGCACAGGACTGGGCAACATTTTGTTCTGTTGTGGATGAGGCTGCCATGAGTCAGAATAGACTCAATTGCAACTAACGACAACCATAAGCCATTGCTGCCAATCCCGGACAAGGGGCACTCACTCCTTCACCAAATAGCCCATTCCCTGTGGGGCTAGCTCAGGTTTCAGACAACGCCAGCATAGGGCATGGGTGCCTTTTTGTACCTTCCACCTCTTATCCTATTCTTGGTTTCTTGAGCAGTACGAGTAAAGAAATCCCCCATCATCTGACAATTCTATACAGTGACTATTACATCCTCGTGACATGTTTTTGTTGTGGGCCAAACATCTCCCGTTCCTTCCACCATTCCTAATACGATCTGATTTCCACTCCCTTAGCATCTAACCTGTGTTCCCCAGGGCATATTTTGTTTGTCTTCGTCTGTCTATAGCAGACACTGTTCATTCGCTAACCCAGCAGACAGTTGCAACCTCTGCCCCTTGGCACCTCCAATGTAAAGACTAAAAAAAAACTAAATACATACTCCTTTACTAGCCTCCCTATGATTAGGGGTGGTCATGTCACCCACATCTAGCCAATGAACACATAAGCAGAGACCTAGTGGGGGGCTTACAGGGAAAGCTTTTGCTTTTCTAATTAAAGTGATACACATTCCAGGCACAGTCCCTTCACCCTTTTTTGCTCCCTTGAAACTGGATGTGATGCCTGGAGCTGGGGTGCCATCTTATGACTATGAGAGAGAGGTAAAAATGATCCTAGAAACTCCAGCAATAAAATTGCTGAGGTGCTGAATTGGTGCCACCAACTGCCTTCTAGATTTTTAGTTTCATGAGAAAATTAAACTCCGATTTGTTTAAGATGTTGTAAATTAGCTGTTCCAGTAGTTACAGTTGAAAGCAATTTTATACCTTAAAATGTTGCATTCAGAACTAAGCATGAATTCTAGATTTGGCATGACCATATGGTATATGTTGGAGCTATTATCTGCCTTGTACCAGCCTAAGACTAACGTAAGGAGCCTTGGTGGAGCAATGGTTAAGTGCTCAGCTGCTAACTCAAAGTTTGGCAGTTTGAACCCACTCAGCTGCTCTTCTGGCGAAAGACCGGTGATCTGCTTCCAGTAAAGATTACCGTCTAGAGAACCCTATGAGGGCAGTTCTACTCTGTCGCATGGGGTCGCTATGAGTCAGAATTAACTCCAAGGTACCCAACAACAGCACGACTGAGATTTGGCGACTTCACATAGCTGGCTTGTATTCTTACTAGAAACAGCAATAATTATGATTACCATTTATTGAGGGCTTATTATTTTCCAGTCCCTGTGTGGAACAAGTGGTTTGTGCTCCACTACTAACCTAAAGTTGGCAGTTCGAACCTACCCAGAGGCACCATGGAAAAAATGCCTGGCAATCTGCTTCTGTAAAGATTACAGGCAAGAAAACCCTGTGGAGCAGTTCTACTCTATAACACATGGGGTTGCTGTGAGTCAGAATTGACTCAATGGCTTGGGTTTGGTGTTTTTAGTTTTATTATTTGCCACGTATTCATTTATTTAACAAATATTTATTAATTCCAGATACTGTACTGAGAAGGCAGTAGTAAATAGAACAGACAAGTTCCTAGTGGGATTGTCTTTAATCCTAATAACATTTCAAGCTGGATGTTATCACCATCAACTCCATTTCTATAGATAATGAGTTTGTATACAACTAAAACTTACTTCTTTTCACCTAAAGCTCTGAGAAATTGGATATCCACATCCTGAGTTAGATTGTAGGTGCAGGACTTCATTTAATTAATTACATTTTTAAAACATTTGAAACAATCTTAAATTTACAGAAAAGTTACAGGAACAGTATCGTTTTCCTGTGAAATAATTAAGAGTAAGTTTACATGTTGTCGTGTCACTTCTGAACACTTTATTGTGCGTTTCCCATCAACAAGAACATTCTTTCACATAACCGTAAACAACCATTGAGATCAGTAAATTAAGATCGATGTATTGCTGCCATTTAACTCTATTCAAGTTTTGCCAGTTGCCAATGTGTTCTTTACAGTAAAAAGATGCAGCCATGATCATGCTTTGCACTTGGTGGTCAAGTCTCTTTTGTCTCCTTCATTTTCGAACAATTCTTCCAACTGTCCTTGACTTTCATGACCTTGACACTTCTGAAGATCAGAGGCTGCTTACTTTTTAGAATTTGGGTTTGTCTCCCGTTTTCACACTAGTAGATTCAGGTTATGTATCTTGGGTGATAATATCACAGAAATGATACTATATTCTGTCCATTGCATCTTTTCAGGTGACATTTGATTTCCGTCTGTCCTACCACTGATAATGTTAACTTTGATTACTTGATTAAGGTGGGGTCTGCCAGGTTTCTCCACTAAAAATTATTACTTTTCCCTTTACAATTAGTAAGAATTTTATAGAGAAGTACTTTGAGATTGTATAAATAACCTATTTTTAATTAAATATGCAGTTTATTCATTCACTTATTTCTATCAGTATGGACTCATAGATTCTTATCTTACTCAATGGATTATAAGAAGAAAGGCCTGACCATCTACTTCCAAAAAAAAAAAAAAAAAGTCAGCCATTAAAAATCCTGTGGAACACAGTGCTACTCTGACATACCTGGGGTCGCCTTGATTTGGAGTCAACTCAACAGCAACTAGCAAATGGCGCTATCATTATGTTAATCCTCAGATTGTCCCAGGTATGGCTAGTGGGAGCTCCCTAAACTGGTTCCTGCATTCTTTTGACATGTCCTCATCATTCTTTGTGTACTTCCTTGATCTCTGGCACAAGATATCCCAGGCTCATGTGGTACTTCCTCTGCTCCGGCCCTAGAATTGGCCATTTTTTCGAGGTGCCCTGATTCCTCTTAGAGGAAAATGGTATTCGAAACCAAGATCTAGGTCTACCTGAGCCCTGTCTCCCATCCCTCTCACCTGTGCTCAGACCTGCAACATGACATGAGAACAGGCTGAGACCTGGCCATGAACTTGGCAGAGCCCCAACTCCAAGCACCTGTGTTTTTGGTGAAGTTGTGAATGGATGAGCAGGCCAAGAGCCCCCTATAACAGAGGCAAAGTCCAGGGGTGTTCCGTGGGCCTGGCCTGCAGGACCAGATGGGCTCCAAGCCCAACACTCCCCACCCCGGACCCCTCATTCTCTCCAACGGAGGTCTGCCCAGCTGGGGGCTTCAGAGTTAACTCAAGGGACCCCACTGAAGGGTCCAGCAACACTAGAACAAACTCTTTAATTTTTCCTTCCTGCAAACAGCTGAGGCAGGACGTTGCAAAGAACACAACAGGGGGGAAATGGAGCACGGGAGGTCTGAGCTATGCAATGAGAGCACCCACAGCACCAGGAAGACTGAAGCTGGCCTGGGCCATTTCCCCAGCAGGCGCTTTCCACAAATATTGCTTCAGCTCCTCTCTGGGCTTCACTGGCCCCCAGCTCAGGGTGCTTAGTTCCAGCTCACGGCCTGGCAGAGGAAGACCCAATGCTACAAGGAGAGAGGAGGAAATATTACACAGAAGAGCAGGGCAGGCCTCAAGGCCCCCAAAATGGGCAGTTCCAAAGGGGGAACTGTAGTCATGAGCTTTACCTGCCGTATGTTAAGGTTGCTCATGGTAGGGGCACAGGGCATCTTTCCAGGTTAGTCTTTACTCACCTCCTTTGTCTCTCCCCAGGAGAAAGGCCCTGCAAGAGATGATCTTGCTGGACACTGTGAGGAGGGGAGGAAGGAAGACCAGGCTGAGTGGAGGGCAAACCAGCATTGACAGTTCTGTCCACAATGATGGGACCCAGGTTCAATTCCTGGCTAGCGCACCTCATGTGTAGCCACCACCCATTTGTCAGTGAAGGCTTGTATGTCACTATGATGCTGAACAGGTTTCAGTGGAGCTTCCAGACTAAGACAGACTAGGAAAAAAGGCCTGGAGACCTACTTCTGAAAATTGGCCAATGAAAACCCTATGGATCACAGCAGTCCGATCTGCAATCATGGGGATGGTGCAGGATCAGGCAGCATAGCATTTTGTTGTGGATGGGGTCACCATGAGTTGGAGGCTGATTCAGTGGCAGCTAACAACAGCAACGAGCTGTCCATCAAGAATGGAGATTTTGAGAAAGCACATGGGCATTACTTTCTCAACGGCAGTGGCAGACTGTGGTCCCTCATGCCACTGGGCTATCCTCAGGCAGAAAGTGAAGAGGTGAAAAGGGAAGATGTTGCCTTGTGAGAATGGGCAAAAATGAGAACATTTCTAGGCAGAAAACTGTGATAGAAGCAAGGTTGCCAGGGCAGAGTCTAGCCTACAGGACATCTTCATATGAATTCGGAAAAGGTGCCTGTTCTGGGTACACAGCCCCATGAGCAAGGGGTGCGTTTGTGCAAAGAAAAAAAGATGCAGTCCCACACCAGAGTATACAGCCTGGCAAGTAGGCCTGTGGCTGAATTTCAGCCTCCACTCATTCCCTCAGCAGCATATATTTGTGCAATGTACAACCTACACAACTGTCCATGGCTGCACTGAAGGTTGATTTACTTATTATTGAGAGAGTCTGAATTTGCTGCTTTTCCAGAGTGGAGGAATATACCTCCTAGAATCTCTATCTTTCCTGCTGAGGATTTTCCCAGCCAGCCTTGAGACCTGATCTTGACTGTGGAGTAAAAGAGATGTATCAGTGGAAGGCCTGACAGGGGAAAGAAGAATGTGTGTGCTACCTCAGGCCCTTCCCAAACTGAGCGGAGGAAGCACATTCCTGGTCCCTGACTGATACACACCTACGAGCAGAAGATGAACTCCAGTGAAGACTCCCTGGCATCACGCAGGGAGGTAGGATTGCCACAACTCAGGGAGGAGGAAGAAGGCAGGAAGAGGATATCCCTATGGAGCCCAGGAACAGACTCCTCCCTAGAGGTGGAAAGCTATTCTTTTCCTGGACAAGGCTGGGGAGGGCGGCACCTACATTCCCCAGGCAGCAGGTCACAACTCTGTGCAGGGGTGGAGGGAGAGAGCAGAGATGACTGTTGAGTAGGAGGAGTGGCCCATAGCTGTGAGGCAGGTCTCAAGGCCCTGTGGTGCTTCACTTTCTATCTCCCAACCCCACCACTTTTCCTTAACCTGAGCTGGTGGCTATCTTTGTCAGGATGCCAGCCAGGGCTTGCCAAGCAGGACACTTCAGGAGTCCCAGAGACTGACTTCACCACAGGCCTCACAGCCTTGGCACCTGCCTTGACCCAACAGGCCTTGACTGAGGTCAATGCATGGATGAGAGAAGGCAGGATGTGAGTGTGTGTGTGTGTCTGTGTGTGTAGGGAGTGATGTGGAATCCCCATTGAGTGAGTCCTATGTCTTCTCACTGGAAGGTCCTTACCTGAAACTCTGGAGAACATGGCTCCTCAGGAAAGATAATCTTTGGTGAGAGTCACCACCTACTCTCACCTTAGTGTGCTGTGGTTTACAGGAATTATTGAAGGAAGAAAGGGTTCATGTTCAGCAGTCACAAGGCAAGGGTCCTACAGGTCCTCTAGAGAGGTCTGACCTTCAGTGAGGGGGCTGCCAGGCTGTGGCCTAAGTCTAGCTCCGCTGAAGGGCAGAAGGGCCTCTCCTCACTGCTCATTCTATCCCTCTCCTCCAGAATGTTTTCCCTCACCTTCTCACCTATCCTTCAGGAGCCAGCTCATTTCCCCTCCCCTGAGTTGGAATCAACTTGAGGATAACGGGTTTGGGGTTTTTTTTTTTTTTTTTTTGTTCCTCAACAGCTCTGGCCCTTAGTGTCCAGTACAGTGCCAGGCACAGACAGGCCACTCACGGGCTTGCAATGTGGGAATGAACAGGGCAGAAGGCCAGAATCCCATCTCTCTTTGGGAGTAAGGACCACCTGCTCACCTTTTCAGTCTTACTTTTACCCAAGAAGTCACTGTGTACAGTAGACAATCTCCTGGGGGAATGAGTGACTGGCCCACCACCTTCTCTGCCCTCTGAAATCTCTCCCTTACAGGAAGATTCTAACCCTCTTTCTGTCAGGGATTCTTTGACCCAATGAAGGAAGCCTGCCAGAGCTTCAGGTTTGGCATGATGTCAAGTTAGCATGATTTAACTCAGTCTCCCTAGAGATGTCAGTGGATCCTTCTAACCACAGTATCTTAAATCTAGTTCCCCGGATGAGGGTGTGTGCACAAGTGATTATCAAGGCAGTGTGCCGACAAGAAATCTGCAAGGGAGTAGGGTAAGCTGGGCAGGAGGGGAGGGAGCCAAGCAGGGTACACTCTCAGGTGAAAACTGACCCCAACTTGGCCTGTGAGAAGTTCCTGCGGAGCATAAACTACACCTTAGAGCTTGTACCACCTTGAGGCAAGGGAGCTGGGCTTTCACACTCCAGCCAGTCATTGGCTAGAGGTGATCTTGGGGGTTTATACGTTCCCAGGCACTTCCAGCTCTCTGGAGGGTAAAGGGCTCCCTTAGCCCAAGGGCAGGACCCTAAAGAAGTCACAAGTACAGCCTGTTCACAGAGAACGGGGAGGAAGGGTTTGCGAGGATCTGGCTGGAGCAGTGATAGTGTGTGTGGAGGGGAAGGGCTGGCTGAAGTCCCACAGGAATGGGCTGGGCTGGAAGCAGAAGAAAAAGGGCCTGGACCCTGATGGCAGGGATGATCAGTAGGGGTGGAGAGACTGGGGCACAGTTTTGAGATCAATAACAGTATCCCCTATAAGCCCTCTCAATATCAAGTTTTCAGAGGAACAAACTGATTTTAATGGCAGAGTGCAAGGCTTTCTTTTCCAGAATTATCACATTTCTCCTTCCCACTCCACCCCTTCCCCTTCCTCTTATCACTGGTTTGGTTGTTTGGTTTCCCAGGTTATGCATTTTCCTTCTTCTGAATTCCTGTGTCACCTGCTGTTTGTACCACTCCTGTAGCCCCTCATATTGCCTTGGCATCTTTGCACGGATAGCTGAGTGGTAATGGTTACAAACACAGGTTTTGGAGATTGTAAAAATGGCATGGCAGAGGCATCTGACCTCTAACTTCACAAGGGGGAGAGAGAATCACCATCAGCATCAGCCCAAAGCTGATTCCTATGAGGTGGAGGTCAGACATACCTCCTCTCTCCAACCTTTTAACCAATTCTGATACCAGCTGTCCCTCCCGCGGCACTCTACTTCTCTGCTGGGTTCCGTAATTTGTTGCAATGGCCACACAGAACTCACAGGCCGTACTCACAGTTACGGGGTTTATTAGGGAAGTAATAGTTACAATTCAGGATCAGGAACAACTCAGGATACAGTTCTTCAGTCAGGACAGCTCCTCAGCTGTGCCTGCAGACAGGCCTCTCTCTGCCTACGGCCTCTCAGCCCCTCTGCCCAGACTCTGACCTGCTCAGGCAAGTGTTACAAAGCTCTTCAGCTCTGCCAATAAGTGCCCTGGGGCATCCCACTCCACCAGGAAGCCTCTTGACCGAAGGTGCTCAGCTCTGTCACTCCATGGGTTGGCACGCCCGCTGTAGCCACCTTGCTTTGTGGGCAGGGAAGCCCATCCCACTGTCTCACGCCAGTCTCGTGGTTCTGCTGCCGCCGTTTCTCTGCCACTGCTTCTTGCCGTCTTCTGCCATCTCTGGTGTTACAGTTCTCTGTCTCCTGAGACTAGGAGATTCTCAGCACAGAGACCCCAGGTTCAAAGGACACGCTCTGCTTCAGTCTCTTCTTCTTGGTAATAGTGAGATCTCCCCTTTCTGCCTCCAGGATGGTTCATTTTAAGCCTAGCTGGATGGAAAAATTGACCAATTCTCTCATTAGGGTTCCATATACCTTATTTGCATGATCCCACACTCACAAGGGTGCCACACACCTAATTTGCATTATTAGCAAGCTGTCCAATGCCTTAGGTGGACCATAAGCCCCTTATTTGCACAGTCTCACCTACTCATTTGGTGGGCCTTACAAGACCATGGCTAGAAAGGCCATATAAAAGTGATCCATCGCGCCACGGAGATGCACTTGAATTTGAAGCTCAGCTCGGCCACTAACCTGCCATGTGACTTCAGGCAAGTTACGGTACTTAACTTCTCTGAGCCTCACTTTCCTCTGCAAAATACAATAATAGTAGTACCTGCTTTAGTTGTACTGTGAGGATTAAAATGGGGAATCCTGATGATGTGGTTAGCAATGTATCTGCCATGATCTATGCTCAATGAATGGCAGCTATTGTTTTGAAATTATTGTTGTTATTCTTGTGTGCAGATATGGTTTCCACACTATATTCCTTGAGGACAGGTATCAACAATGGTGCCTATGTACTTAAGTAGCTGTTCATATATACACAGGGTTCACACATAGAAAAATCTGGGCAAAAAGAGAAGACAATGGGCTTAGACCCTGTCTTGGTCTTCTAGTGCTGCTATAACAGAAATACCACAGGTGGATGGCTTTAACAAAGAGAAATTTATTCTCTCACCGTCCAGTAGGCTACAAGTCCAAATTCAAGGCGTCAGCTCCAGGGGAACGCTTTCTCCGTCAGCTCTGGAGGAAAGTCCGTGTCATCAGTCTTCCCTTGGTCTAGGAGCTTCTCTACGCAGGAACTTCAGGTCCAAAGGACGCGCTCTGCTCCCAGCACCTTCTTGGTGGTATGAGGTTCTCATGTGTCTCTGCTCGCTTGTCTCTTTTATATCTCAAAAGAGATTGGCTTAAGACACTATCCAAGCTTGTATACCTGATCAGTATAACTGCCGCTAATCCATCTTATTACATTATAGTGATAGAATTTACAACACCTAAGGAAATCACATCAGATTACAAAATGGTACATAATCATACAATACTGGGAATCATGACCCAGCCAAGTTGACAGATATTTTTGGAGGACACAGTTCAATCCATGACAGACCCCCAGAATCAGTTTAACATCAAAGTAAACAAACAAACAAAAAAAGTTCTTCATGGCTGTGACCTTTCAGAAGTAGTTCACCAGGCCTTTCTTCTGAGGCACCTCTAGGTGGGTTTGACCTGTCGACCTTAGTAGTAACCCAGTGTGTAACCAGTTGCTAACCATTCATACCACCCAAAGACTCATAGTTTAACAGCAAAGACCGGGATATCCATGCGCCTCACACTGGAGCTATTTCTGATTTTAGAGCAGAGTGTCTGCCAGGAAAAGTGTCCTCTTTGGCCTTGGCACCATCCCAACCTTTTTACTACTTCAGCACCAAGAACCTAATGAGGTAGGCCCCCTGCCAGCTCTCTGGGAGGAAATACAAGGCCACATGGGCAAAAGAGGTGGAAAAGCCAGCTGTAAATCACCCCATGGGGAGGCAGTGAGGAAGGCCCCCACGTGTTCCCTTCTTCCCAGGATAGATGTGGGCCCGGGTGGTCAGAGAGCATGCAGGTTTGACTGTGGGTTTCCAGGCCAGCCCACGCTGACTTGTTCATTAGTCAGTCCTGGGTGTGGTTACTCTAGCTTCTCTCTGAGTAGGTCTCATTAGAGCCTTAGCAGCCCCTAGATTGGCTGCATGGCATAAAGCCCTTGCTCGTCACCCTTTCCACTGCAAGGAGAATGGGGCTGAACATGCACTGGGGAATACTCACTGCACTGGCTGCAGCTTCATCACTGGCTGGAAGACAATGTTTCCGTTCACCCACAACCACTGCCCAGTCAGGAATGGTCAGGGCAGGGTGGGAGGAATGGGCTGCTCAGCCACAGAGAGTCTCTGATGGTGCTTTGGTCAAAGCGACAAAGAGGATGCAACGTCACAAGCATCTTGCTGAAAATAAGCAAAGCATTGCCCTGGAGAAACGGATGATATAGGGGGTTGTCGGAGTGGGCAGGGGAATGGGAGTGTTGGTGGAAGAGGTTAATCTCCATGAGGAAGCCCAGTTACTTTGAATAAGCATCACAGGGACCAAGAAAACCACGGTCTGCCAAGGGGGTGAGCCCAGGAAAACCAAGACACAGCTACCAGTCAGACGCTATACACATGCTCAGGGCAAGCAGAACCCTAAGTGATATACACACAGTTTCTCTATCTCACACACACATACACTTCCCCACACTCACGCTTTCTCACACACTCACATACACTCTCACAAATACTCCTTCACATGCACACTCTCATAAACTAACACACATTCTCTCACACACACATACTCACACATATTCTCACTCATATGCTAACACACAACACACACACATGCCATCAGTGTTCAAGATGGAGGATGAAGAATGAGCCAGTAATTCCCAAGTTCTCATCAAACCAAATAACCCATCATCTCTTTATATCCAGTGAGGCTGGTCTAACCTAGACAACCCTCTTCCAGATCTTTGTGCCAGAATGATGGGGGGAGCTCGCACTCTCAAGGCCTAGGAACAGTCAAGTTAAAACTGCAAGAAAGGCAGCTGAAGGTAGACACGTCAAACCTTTTGTGCGTCACAGCTTAAAGAATCTTATGAAAGCTGAGGAACTTTCTCTCTTTAGAGAAATGTGTTATAAAGCACATTGATGCAATATTGCACATACAATATCAAGGAGTCATGGATCCCTTCTCCCCAAAGTCTATCAGCCCCAGGATAAGACGCTCCATTCTAAAGGATTGAGTCACAAGGAATAGAGCTGCACAAAGGCAAAGCACAATGCTGGCACCACCAACCACCACACCCCATGACCTGAGAGAAATGATGTCATCCTGAGAATAGGAGAATGACAGGTGACGTCAACCAGTGAAACATCCCAAAGAGAAACCATCCCTCATGCAACATTTGCTTCCAAGGCCTCTAAGAGCTTTCTCAGAACCACCCAGCATTCCAAGCACCATGTCTCAGGACCAGTGGAAGAGCAGGCCCAGAGTGGCTGTGTGAAACAATGTGGGTAACAGCCCACAGCCTAGCTAATAGGAAGCCAACTTATTGTGGTGAGCTTTCCCATCCTGATGGAGGAGGGACAGTGGAAGCGTGGAGGAGAACAGTCCCACACAGTGCCCTGCATGGGAACCCCAGAGTCTTAAGCTTGGAATGTACTGTGATGCAAAGTGCACACTGGATGTGCCATGATGAGGCTGCATCTCGGAAATGAACCTGAGGGCGTGGGGCCCAGTGGCAATCATGCATTCCGCCTTGCTTGGGATGTCCATCCATTCATTCAGCTAACATTCATTGAGCTCCCATGATGCACTAGACACTGGAGAAACAGAGATGCAATGACAGGCCCAGTTCTCAAAGAATTCAGAGTCTACTGGGAAACAGAGACGTAAACAGAACATTAGGGGACAGTGCTCTTTGATAGATGCAAGCCCAGGGCTCTCTGGGGGTTTCAATAATACTGCTTGTAATCTGCTGTGGGGAAGAAAAACCTTGTGAGGCTGGTGCTGGCATGGACCACAGTTGGGCTCCCAACCTTGGCTGCAGCTTAGAAGCACCTGGGAAACTTTTAAAACTATCACCAACCAGACCACACCCCAGACCAAGAAAATCAGAATCACTGGGGAAAGTTCCAACCATCAGCATTTTTTAAAGTTCCCCAGGTGATTCCAGTGTGGAGCCAGGATTGTGAACCACCAGTGACAGCCTCACAGCCCCTCAGTAGGGTGGTCTTTCTCCAGAGAATCCCCCTGGGGGACAGCCAGGATGGGGGATGGACTAGCGAGTACATGACTTTGCAAAAAGCTTTCTCAATATTGTTTTATGTTCATGTAACTCAGAGATGTGTCTAGGATCTTCAATTCTAGAATCTTCCATTTATCCAGGCCTTGAGGACAGAGAGGGAATATATTTTTTCTCACCTATAAGGGCCAGAATGAACTCTTTTGAGATTGACTGACAGTGAGAACATTGTTTTCCTTTAAGAGAGATCTTTCCACCCACCTGAAAGAGTATAGCCTGGTGCCATGGTCTCGGCATAGTTTCTATAGTTTATAGACCATTTCCCAATGTTCTAGCAAATGTGTGGGATGTGGATTTTTGTTGGTTTGAGGGTGGGGTAATGATGCGATGGTTAAGAGCTCGGCTGCTAACCAGAAGGTCGGTAGTTCAAATGCATCAGCTGCTCCTTAAAAAGCTTATGGGGCAGTTCCACTCCATCCTATAGGGCCGCTATGAGTCAGAATTGACTTGACAGCAATGGGTTTGGTTTTGGTAATGATTCAAAATACCATAGCACCAGTAGGAAAAGGCAGATGGGCCACTAGTAATAAGACCAGGGAAAATGAGAGACTGCTGCCAATCAGGACACTGTATACATGGTGAGTGCTGTCACATACACACCAACTTTACCAGCAGGCGTCATCAGCCAGGATGGAGGCAGCCGTGAATAAATTCCTTTAATTCCTAAATGCTCAGAAATACATATTATGCCTTATTTTGGATGGATTAGGTTTGGAACAATAAAACATTGACGGGGAGATATACATAGGCAGATAGTTCTGTGAGCTAGTCTTGGGCTGGAGAGGTCTGGGTTGGCGAGAGTAATTTGGGATCCATCAGTATACAGAGGGTCTTTCAATCCATGGGCGCTGGGTAGATGACTAAGGTAGAGGATGGAGAGAGGGGACAGCAGAGAGCTGGTGGAAGAGACTGGGTGGAGGAGACTAAGCAGGCATGGGCAGAGAGGGAGGAAGAAAACCAAGAGAGAGGGCTGACCCAGAAGCCAAGGAAGGGTCCAGAAGGAGGGAGTGGTCAGGTCAAAAAAGATTAGGACAAACACAGCCATTGGATTTGGCAACAGCCAATGAGGGCTTGACAAGGTCCATCTCAGTGAAGAGGTGAGGGCAGAGGCCACTGTAAGAGGGAGGGTGTGTAGAGAGTCTTCTAAAAATTTTGCTATGACAGGGAGCCAAGAAGTGGGGCTGCGGGACATGAGAAAGGGAATTTTTTATTTTATTTTTTTACTTTTTATGCAAATGAGAATGATTCAGGAAAGAAGGAGAGGGAATGAGGCAGAGGAGAGGAGGAAGAGGGAATACCCAAAGGAGTGAAGTCTTTGGGAAGGTGGGGAGTGGGGGGATCCAGAACAGGAGGGGGGAACTGGCACTTAGGAAGACAAGAGATTTTGTGGTTTATGTGCAGAAGGAGGAAAGTTACAGTTTATTCAACTGAGGATGTTCTGCAAATATTTGAGAGAAACTGTTTCTTGGTTCTTTCCTCCCAGGTGGTTTGCGTTTGGGTGGTGGACTGGGAGACGTCTCCTTTAATAGCAAAAGTCTTGGCATCAGAATGTAAGCCATTCAAACTCCCCTGCCCTGAGCTAATCAGAATTTCAAAGGCATAGTTAGATGTACTGTATTATAACAGAAATAGTTATGGGTGAAGTGTGGGCTGTTTCACATTCACTATCTAGGTCATACTGAACTACTGAGCTTTCTTTAATTCATAAAGAAAAACACACACACACAAACATTTCCAGAACATTCTCAGTCAATGTGGCCTCAAAATCACAGAGTTTTAGAAAAAGTACAGTGAGTGCCCTAGTCAAACAGTATCAAGAAAGCCAAAGCAACACCGCTCTGTATTTGTCTAACTTTATGAAGTTGTGATTTAGCCTTTACCTCCCTAACAGAAAGAATGGCCGGTAACCCTTGAGAATACAAATAACTTTTTGTTGTATAAAATGCTTCTTTGACGTAGCATATGACCTTTACTATATTATCTCTCTGGAAGTGAACTACTGGGGGGGAACCAGTCTTCCAGAGGAAAAAATATTTGGATTTTTAAAACCTTATATTTCTTCTCAAAAACTGAGGAAGAGATACCTAAGGAGACAGAGAAATATATGATTTTTGAGCATCCATACGTGATGTAGGTGCAAACGCATTGAAACAAGTGAAGGAGAAAACAGTCTTCCTGGGGTTTGAGGAAAATTGGGAAAGTTCTCGGGATCTTGGTTGGTCTAGTAACCTCCCTTCAGAACCCAACCCACTGCTTCTCTTTGCTTCACATAGATTTCCTCCAGCATTTATGCATTCGATCCTTGTCATAATTTCACCACCTACCTCTCCAGAGCTCTGTAGATATTTCCTCTTCTCTGTACACTGACCACCACCCTTTGCGAAGCCCCCCACAAGAATCACATTCTTAAATTTTCTCCCACAGGCCTCACAGCCATCATCACTTTCCTGAACACGCTTGTGATGTTCAGTTAAAGCTAGTTAAACCAAACAAAGAAACAAAAAAAATGTGTTGCCTATAGGCTAGGTGAGCAATGGCATGCTGCCCTAGGCTGGAACTACAGGCTAGACCTGGTATTTCTTCACCCTATAGTGTCCGTGTTCTCCTAAATCCAAATTAGATGGCCTAGCCAGAGAAATGGTGCCCTGACTGCTTTTTTTGACCACTTTGCTGAGGACGTGCTGTGCACCGTTGAGTTCACACAACACAGGAGTTTTCAGAGAAGTTTCCAGGGCCCTGTAGAGGGTGGGAATGAATGAGGAAGTCTGGGAGGGGCCACTGGCCCAAGGCCAGAAGGAGTTGAGAGTTTGCCAGCCAGCTCTAGGGGGTGACTCAATGGGAAACCATGTTACAGAGAAGAGTGATGAGTAGAGATGTGGCTAAGAGTGGCATGAGGAGAAGACGCCTTTGACACATTATAAAGCTAACATGGCGTGGTGGTTCAGTCAGCATTTCTCCCGAATTTGTGTGGAGATCTCTCCCAGCCTAGCTTCTGCTTATACTCCAGCTTCGAGCCCTTGGGTCCCTTGCTGGTAAGGGGGTTCCTCCTTCTCATTTCCTCACTGAGCTCCTTAACCATAACCAAGAGACCAAAGGAAATCAATTGTCTTTAGAGCAACTGATATCTTGAGGGTTCCTGGTGACCACAAAAACAAAGTTGTGTCTGTGGTTTGGAATGTCATCCCAGCAGTAATCCCGAGTATGCAGAAGTTTGCTCGTGGTTGAAAGTGGGACAGATTACAAACTCTGTCATGTGTTTCTAGGAAACAATGATACCCTTCCCGTTGGGCATTATTATTAGACCAAAGATGTCACAGGAGGAAAAGTCCAACCATGCTGATTGCCTCAGTTCCATCGCCCATTGGCTTGGCTGTGGGGGTATCCGGTATTGCTGACACAATGCTAGTGTGCAGGTGAGGCCTGCAGGACTCTGCCTTGTAGGCTCATCTACTCCCATAAAGATTACAACCTAGGAAACCCTGTAGAGCAGTTCTACTCTGTCACATGGGGTCACTATGAGTTGAAACCAATTTCATGGCACCTAACAACAGTGCCCTGTGGAGCCATGTTGGATCTTGCGGCAAAAGGAAACCTTTGCACCCCCTATATGCATGTTTTTGTGTATTTTTTTTATGATTAATTTTCCCAGAATACTAAAGTAGTTGAAAAATTGCAAAGTACATGTATTGAAACATTATTTAAGTTTAAATATTTTATGTATACCGAAACAATTAATTATAATGTAAAATTATTTAAGATTGTCACAGTCAAGAGAAATTGTCCAAAATAACAATTCTGTCAACGGAAAATGAGATAAGCAAACAAGTAGATTTAAAAAGTATCTTTGATGAGTTTGTTTCCATTAAAGCCAGGGACACTTTTTTTTTTTGTATAAGGCTCCATTCAATATGGCTTGGCCTGGCACTGGTCTTTATTTAAATTTTGATAGTTTGTTCACTATATATATTTTTGCATTAATTTTGATTTTCAAAAATATTGTGTTAAAATATTATTTACCTCGATGACTGAGTTTTTGGGGTGTCCCCTTACGTTTTTCACCTGCGGCGAGTCCTGGCCGTCTTCACTACAGTGGAGCAGAGCTGATCTATGGATTGCGTCCTGGATCACTGTTGTCAGATTGTGTCTTTATTCAAATCCTACCGAGCCTTTAATCGTCCACTCAATGCCCGGGACTGAGGAGCAGATTTCCCTAAGAGAACGTTTCTCCATTTGTTATTGTTGTTAGGTGTTGTTGAGTCGATTTCAACTCATAGAGATTCCATGTGACAGAATAGAACCGCCCCATAGGGTTTTCTAGGCTGTAATCTTTATGGGAGCAGATCGCCAGGTCTTTCTTCCATGGAGCCATGGGTGGGTTTGAGCTGCCAACCTTTTGGTTAATAGCACTTAACCATTGTGCCACCAGGGCTCCTTGTTTCTGCATTAAACAAACAAACAAAAAAAAAAAACCACAAACCCGTTGCCGTCTAGTCGATTCCATCTCAAAGGGATCCTATAGGACAGAATAGAACTGTCCCATAGGGTTTCCAAGACTATAAAGCTTTACGGAAGCAGACTGCCACATCTTTCTCCCACAGAGCAACTGGTGGGTTCAAACTGCTGGCCAGTAAATCTGGTCTTTTTTTTTTGTGAGTGACTGTTCATTTAGCAGCCAAGCGCTTAACCACTGCGCCACCAGGGCTCCTGTTTCTCCATTACATCCTCATTATTCAAAGCCCTAATCCCTGGAGCCAGCTTCAGTAATTCTCTATTTTTCATGGGTACAGCTATTAGCAGAATCACCAGCAGATGTCCTTCAGTCTTCGGCTCGGTGAAGTATACAAACTTAATTCTCTTAATCTCTTACAAGGCCTTAATCATTCATAATGCGCTCTGCCTGATTGGAAGCACTAACACAGCCACGTCCTAATACCACCAACCAAGAACAACTTACGCCACTGCCGGGGAAGGGGTATCCCAGTGACTCCTTCTCATTTCCCCAGCTGGTCCCCCCACCTCCAAGCTGATGTTTTACAGCTGGAAAGGAGGGGTGGGTGGTTATTTCCTTTGCAAAGAGCATAGCATGAGTATTACTTTCCATATGCTCACTCCTGTGACTCTGTCATGCCCTGGACTCCAGCACATGGTCCCCATGTCTTTGCTGACTTGGGGTGGGGATGGAGAAGCGACTTTGATCCCATCATTTCAATTACTCCCTACCTCTGTTTTTCCATGAGGAGAATACTTACTCCCTTCTGCAGGCAGGCAACAAACTCAGCGACTTCTTCCCATCCCCGCCAACCACAAGACTCCATCAGGCTATTATTAAATTGTCTGGACAGAGCTGCAGTGTGAAGAAATGCTTGCGGGTATGCAGAACCAAAGGAAAATATTTATGGGTGCTCCACCGCATCACACCATCTCTGTCCTTTTAGCACCGCTCAGCTTTCCGAGGGCTATTCCTCTGAGCATTTCTTTCCGTTAAATGTTTCTGCTTATGTTCCTCAGCCTGTTAATTTCTGTAGGCGTCATCTGATGTTTTCCATCTTGACTATGTTCCATGTACACGAAGGCAGGAAGTCTCATTCGGCCCCGCTCTCCCCACCACCATGTCTAGAATGGGGAGTGTGGCTGACGGCTTTGCAGTCAGGCAGATCTGGTGGTGGAGTCCCAGCCCCACTGCTAACTAGCTAGGTAGGCAACTGTGCAGATTACCTAGCCCGCCTCTGAGCCCCAGCTTCCTTTTCTGTAAAATGGGATGACAATACGTGTATTAGTTTCCTGTTGCTGCTGTAGCAAATTACGACAAGCAGCAGCTTAAGACAATACAGGTGCACCATCTTACAGTTCTGCAGGTCAGAAATCCTAAAATCAAGGTGTCAGTAGGGCTATGCTCCTCTGGAGGCTCTAGGGGAGAATCCATATCCTTGTCTTTTCCAGTACCTAGAGGCCACCTGCATTCCTTGGCTCATGGCCCCTTCCTTGCATCAAGCCCACCTCTGCTTCCAACATCACATCCCTACTCTGACTCTGCTCCTCTTATAAGGACGCTTGTGACTACATTGGGCCCACCTGGATAAACCAGGCTAATCTTCCCATCTCAAGGTCTTTAACTCAATCACATCTGCAACGTCTCTTTTGCCACATAAGGTAACATAGTCACGGTGGTTATAATGTGGACATCCTTGGGGAGGGGGCATTATTCTGTCTACCACAATCTATCACTTGCAGAATAGTGTGAGAGTTACGGGAGATCAAGCATGGAGCACAGTGTTTGGCACAGAGTGGGCACAATAAAGATAACCACCCCAGAAATGCCAGAGTGCATTCTTGTTGCACAAATTCAAAACAGACAGAATCACAGAGGAAGGAAATCAAAGAGCCCTTCCTCTGACTTCCCCTCACCATTTCCCTCCCTTCCTCGGCATGAATAATAGTTCTACATTTCATTTGCCTCTTTTCCTTTTGGGGGAAGGAGTTCATTATCGGATACATGAATATATTTTAATTGTAAAGATTCAAATGATGCAGAACTATACCCCCTAAAATGTGAAAACATTCCCCTTCATCACCCCTTTGCTTCTTAGCTCTGCCTCTGGAGGCATAATGCTTAGGATTTTGGGGTGCTTTCTTATCTCTTTTCTATTAATTTACACAGACACATACATTTATACACCTTTTAAAAATATTTTATATCACAGAATTAAACTATATTTGCTATTTTGAAACTTCTTTCTCACCTAACCAGGTGTTTGGGATATCACTTCATGCAGGTAGACATAGAGCCATCAAATTTTTTTTAATAGCAACAAAGTGTTCCATAGTAACATGTGTACTACAACTTATTTAATTATTCCCCCTATTGACGGGAGTCCCTAGATGGCGCAAATGGTTAGGCACTTGACCACTAGCCAAAAGCTTGGTGGTTTGAACCCACCCAGATGTGCCTCGGAAGACAGGCCTGGCAATCTGCTTCTGAAAGGTCACAGCCTTGAAAACCCTATGGAGCAGTTCTGCACATATGGGGTCGCATGAGTCGGAATTGACTCGACAGTGATTAAAGACAACAATTCGCCTATTGATAGATGTCTTAGTCATCCAGTGCTGCTACAACAGAAGCACCACAAGTGGATACATTTAACAAGGAGAAACTTATTTCCTCACAGTAAAGCAGGCTAAAAGTCCAAATTCAGGATGTCAGCTCCAGGGGAAGGCTTTCTCTCTCTGTCGGCCTTCTCATCAATGTTCCCCCGGACTAAGAGCTTCTCTGCGCAGGGACCCTGGTCCAAAGGACACACTCTGCTCACGGCACTGCTTTCTTGATGGTATGAGGTCTCCCTGTCTCACTGCTCACTTCTGTCTTTTATATCTCCAGAGATTGCCTCAGGACACTATCCAATTTTGTAGATTGAGTCCTGCCTTACACAACTGCCACCCATCCTCTCTCATTAACATCATAGAGGCAGGATTTACAACATACAGGAAAATCACACAATACCAGGAATCATGGCCCAGCCAAACGGAGACACACATTTTTGGGGAGGACATAATTCAATCCATGACAATAGACATCTAGGTTTACTTGGAATTTTTCACTATTACATAAATACATACTTTTAACCTCTGCAGGCCCCAGACCAAGTAATGTCTTTGCTGTCATCTCTCTTAGTAGCTGTCCCCAGGGCCTCCCTAGAGGCAATCACCCTCTTATACTGTCTGAAGCAACTTTCTGGGTCTCAGCAAGAATTCTCTAAGGACAGAGGTCACACTGATCCTTGAGTCACCATCCTAAGGCCATGCCCATGGCTGTCACTGTGTCCTCGGAGGACATCACATGGCAGGGCTGGAGCCCAGACAACGGAAATGCTCCACAATTAGAAAACAGAAGGAGGCCAGGTGCCTTGAGGAGGTTGGCCTCCCGCTGGCTTTGCTTCCTTGAAAGGCTGACCAAAGATTTGTAAGTAATAGTTTGCACTTCTCAGGTATTTGAAGATTTTAAACGCGAGCAAATGTAGATTTTAAGCGGGAATCATGGCCCAGGTGCACATACCGCATAACACACAAAAGCACTCTGGGCGAGTGAAATGCTAGAACAGCAGCGGATGGTAGAGCTGGGTGATCAGCAGGTGTCCGCACATTGTAGGCCTCCATACCAGGGCTTCGAACTGGTGATTTTCGGTCTGACCCCCCACCCCCCACCCCTGCTGAGAATTTTAATTTCAACCCCAGAACACCTGGTGGATCTTGTTGCAATTTAATAAGAGCCGTTAAGAAAGACCATTCAGGCCAGAGCCTTGACCACCAAGCAGGGGCCACTGAGGCTGGACCAGGGGTCATTGGGGGAATTTAGCCGTTTTCAGAGATGCCACCAGAAGTGGGGCTGGGGGTGGGCAGAGAGAGAGAGAGAGAGAGAGAAAGAACAAGGGCTACTTTCCCTCTCCCACCTACTGTTCTCTTGCTTTTCCCATTGCTGTCAAGTCGATTCTGACTCATAGCGACCCTAAAGGACAGAGTAGAACTGCCCCATAGGGCTTCCAAGGAGCGGCTGGTAGAGTCGAACTGCCGACCTTTTGGTTAGCAGCCAAGCTCTTAACCACTGCACCACCAGTGCCTCCTATTGGGAAGCCACCTTGCAAGGGAGCCAGGGAAATGTAGTCTGCAGACTCCTAGCCCCACCCTTACAGCTGAGAGTAAGACAAATGAGTGTCGGGCTGAGAGACAGCAGGCTAATAACCTACCCAGGTATTAAACTGTGTGATGTAGGTGATTAGACAGCAAGACAGAGCAGAATAAGGGGATGATGGCAAAATACATTTGATGTAAAAAAAGCTGTAGAAGAAAGAGAGCAAGGTGCACTAGAGATATCGAGTGTCCACAACTCTATTAATCAGAATATTTTTGGTTATGATTGAAGAAAAAAACTCAGGCTAGCTAAAGCAGTAAAAGAGGAATTTAATCTATTGGCTCACATAACCGGGGAATACAGGATGTAACTGGCTTTAGGGATGGCTGGATCCAGGGTCTTGAGTGATACTGTCTGGACTCTCATCTTCCTAGCTCATCAATCCCAGGCGGGAGTATGTGTCTAACCTTTCTGTCCATCTTAAGCATGAAGACAACAAGATATACAAGGCCTGTATGGGGCAGGTAAAGTCTAGGGGTAGAGACGCCCTTGAAAGGACTCTACATTCTAGGGAAAAAGTGACAGACAGCCTGGACAAAGCTAGTAATGAAAACAAAATAAGTGGGCACACCATTCTCCCTTCTTGTAAGAACCTTTGAAAGAAGAAGGTCTATGTATCCTTTGGGTTGGGTCATATCCCTAGAAATCCGACTAAGACCAGGATGAGCTGTCAACAAATCTCAGCACCCAAGGGATTCTGAGTAGGCATCAGAGACCAGTGCAAAGAAGAAGCCCGTGTTCTTCTGCAGATGAATTCCCTTTCTCCTCCTGCCCCTTGTGGTGCTGCATGGAGCAGGTAAGCAGGTTGAGATCTCTTTCGGAGCCGGGGCTGATAATGCCCAGATCGTCTGTAGTGAACAATTTCACATAAGTTTCATCACATCAAAGATCCTTCCTTTACACATGTTTTCTCTGATCTAACCTCTGGCTGCTAGGGTGTGTCAGAGTAGAACTGTGCTCCACAGGGTTTTCAATGGCTGATTTTTTGTAAGTAGATCACCAGGCCTTTCTTCCCAGGCTCTTCTGGGTGAACTTGAACCTCCAATCTTTTGGTTAGGAGCAAGCCTGTTAACCGTTTGCACTACATGGGACTCAGTAGGTGTTGCTTATTCTCATTATCATTCATATTTTCTCCTATGCATATAACTGAATAATTTAGCTTCATTTCAGCAAATTCTTTTGGTGTTAGCTTTTTTGAGGGGCACTTCTTACCTACAGTCTGGAGCTTTCCTAGCCCCTGAGACGTTCAGCAACCCTGGCATCTCCCCAGCTTAGAAAAGTCAGTCCATGCCAATGAGGCCCCCAAACATTACCACCTTCTTGCACACATGGTCTGACCTGTACCCGAGGGTAATCGTTCTATGTTGCTCTCCTCTCTTAGGGTTCTCAGGGTCGAGGGAACTGGAAGAACTGTCAGATGACAAACAGCCCAGGGAGGCATTGCAGCTTCCTGGAGGAGGCTCCACCAGGCCTCTCCTAGCTCTTTGCCGGGAGCCCTAGGAAAATGGCCCCACCGTGGTCTACAGTAGCTCAGAGACTTTTAAGCCTATAGACTTTTAAACCCCCAGTTAGAAAATCTTCCAGGCAGTTTGAGGTTAGAAGATGAAATAATGATAAGAGCCTATCATATATGGAAGGTTTACCGTGTACCAATACAGTGTAAGCACTTTACACTCTCCCAGGAACTTGCTGAGGTGGATACCCTTCCTATCCCCTTCTTACTAATGCAGAAACTGAGGCTTGAGGAGGTTGAGTAAGTGGTAAGTGGATACAGCAGGAATTTGACATAAGCAGTCAGACTCCAGGACTCATGCTCTCAAGCACAATTTATCCTGCTTTCCCAAGAAACCAGAGACCCTTTGGTTCTCCCCAGCTCTGCTGCTTTTCTTATTCCTCAGTAGCTGAATGCATATGGTAACTGTGGCCCTTGGAGCATTTAAACAGGAGATGGAATACACCTCGTCTAATGCTGTGCCCGGCACATGGCAGGCCCCAATGCATGCTCAACATCAGGGCTCCACTCTGGACAACAGTAAAGACGCCTCCTTTACACGTGTTTTCTCTGCTCAAACCTCTGGCTAATGGTGGGAGGTGGCTGAAAGAGGTATTCAGTTATCCACTGACCCAACAACACTGATGGAACACCTGCCCTGGGCCAGGCTCCGTGCCAGAGGGTAGAGATAAAGACATGAACAAGACCCCTACCTTCTTGGCGCTGACAACTTGGTCAGGGGTGAGAGACGAGCAAATGGCTCATTCCCATAAAGGATGATGATGGGGGCCAGCACCTGGGTTAGGGGGGCATAGGATGGCGCAGGCCGTCCAAGAAGGCTTCCTGGGAGACCATGCCTGAGCTGAACTCTCACTGGTAAGTGAATAAGAGGAGAACATTCCACAGAGGGAACAGCATGTGCAAACACACAATGATAAAATAAACATGATATAATAAGTATATTATAAATATATACTGATAAAAATTTCAAATTTATATAAATATAAAATAAATATAATGAAATAAAAATAAACAGAAAACCACGAAAAAGAAGAGCAATGATGAGTGACTAGACCAGGGGTTCTCAAAGGGGTGATTTTGCTCTCCAGGGGATATATGGCAACATCTGGAGATTTTTGTTGTTGTTGTTGTTGCTTTTCCCAGTTGTGTGTGTGTGTGTGTGTGTGTGTGTGTGTTACTGGCATCTAGTGAGTAGACCCAGGGATGCTGCTAAACATCCTACAATATACAGAACATCCCCTCACAACAAATAATTATCTGGCCCAAAATGTCAACAATGAGAAAGAGTTGAGAAAATCTAGACCAGTAAATATACAAACATACTACAGCACTTCGATAATTAAAAATTTTATAGTACTGTAAGTCGGAATTGACGCAATGGCAATGGGTTTGGTTTTTTGGTTGGTTTTTTGTACTAGCACATGAATAGACAGACTAATGGAAAAGTTTAGGAAGAGTATAAATATACACAAGAATGTATATGATACATGTGGCATTCCAAATTCAGCATCTATTCAGTACATGGTGTCGAGATTCCTCAGCAGCCATCTGGAAAAAAAACAAAGTTGAAGCCATACCTCACACCACAGACCAGAATAAATTCTAAATGGATTAAACATTTAAACGTAAACAATGAAACCACAAAAGAGCCAAGAAAAAATGTGGGAGATAGAGTGGGAAAGTCCCTCCTAATTATGACTCAAAACCCACAGCTATAAAGAAGCAAATCGATACATTCAGCTACACATTAAGTGAAAAAAAAGAAACAAAACGCGTGTGCACGCCAAACCAACAAACTGGCATAAACAAAGGCAAAAAAAATGAAAAACCGGGGAAGATGATACGCAACTCATCAGACAAAGGACTAATCTCCTTACGATAGAAAAGGACACAGATCTCTAGAGACTGAAAAGATTCTCAAAGGATATGAAAAGACAGCTCACAGAAAAGAAGAAACACAAGTGGCTGTTAAACATAGGAAAGGATGTTCAACCCCCCTTGTGTAAGAAAAGTGCAAATTAAAAGTACTGAGATGCCATTTTCTTCCTCTATCAGCTTGGCAAAAACCCAAGTTTGAAAATGCACGGTTGGCGGTTGACAAGGCTGTGAGGAAGCAGGCATCTTCATGCACTGCTGGTAGGAGTGTCAACTAGTACAACCCCTAGGAGGGCCATTTATCAATATTTATCAAAGTAACAAATGCATGTATCTTCCCACCCAGCAGCCCCACTTACTAGAGCTTACCCTGCAGATAGATGTATATGCAAGGTATGAAGCCACTTGTGTTCAAGATGGTACATTGCAGCAAAAGATTAGAAACAATTTAAATGCTCACTAATAGAAAACTGGTTAAATATATTAGGGGTTGGCAAACTATTGCCTAAGGAGCCCTAGTGGCGCAATGGTTAAAGTACTCGGCTGCCAACCCGAAGGTCAGCGATTCGCATACCCCAGCCGCTCTTTGGGAGAAAGAGCTGGCAATCTGCCCCTGTAAAGATTACAACCTTGGAAACCCTACGAGGCAGTTCTACTCTGTCCTGTAGGGTCGCTGTGAGCCAGAATTGACTCGACAGCACAGAACTACAACAAACCTATGCCATTGGACCCAATCTCGCCCTCTGCCTGTTGTTGAAGGGCCTATGAGCTAAGAATAGTTTGTACATTTAAAGAAAATCAAAAGAAGAAATACATTTCATGACAAGTGGAAATTATCTGGCATTCTAATGTCAGTGTCCATATATAACTAAAGTTTTGCACAGTTTCTTTTGCACTGTAAGGGAGGGTTAAGTAGTTGTGACAGAGACCTTATGGCCTGCAAAGCCTCAAGTATTTACTAATTGGCCCTTTACAGAAAAAGTTTAGGTTATAAAAAAGATTAGCGTATTTCTATGAAATTGAATACTATACAGCTACAAAATGCATGAAAAGCTTCTTTGTGTACTTCTATGGGAAGGTTTCTAGTATGTATTTTATTGTTGTTGTTAGGTGCATAACGTTAGGTGCTAACTGCCTGGCCCTGCGCCATCCTCACACTCCTTGCTGTGTCTGAGCCTCTTGTTGCAGCCACTGTGTCGATCCATCTCATTGAGAGTCTTCCTCTTTTTCACTTACGGTCTCTATATATTAAACCAAAACAACCCCACTGCTGTCAAGTCGATTCCAACTCATAGTGACCCATAGGGTTTCCAAGGCTGTAAATCTCTATGGAAGCAGACTGCCACATCTTTCTCTCACGGAGCTGCTGGTGGTTTCGAACCGCCAACCTTTCGGTTAGCAGTCCATCGCGCCGCCAGGGCTCCATCTATATATCTTACTAAAAAAAAAAAAAAAAAAAAATGTAGAAAGTGTGAAGGGCATATTACCATTTGGGTAAAAGGGAGGGATTTTATTTATACTTATATTTTACTGAATATGCGTAAAAAATTATCTGAAAGAAAACAGAAGAAATGAATGAGCAGTGGTTACCTCTGGGGGTAGGAGATTGACGAAACAAAGCAGGAAGGAAGCCCTCTCTCTCACTCTCTGTAAATGTGTCACCTACTCAAAAAACTAAACCAAAAATTTATTTTGAAAAATGCGCCGTGGTAAATGAGAGCACAGATTTAGGTCGAAGCAAGTGGCTGGGTGTGGCTGGAACAGACTTGTGAGTGGGGCTTTGGGGAGTGATGGGGCTGGAGATGTCTGTGGAGTCTGACCAGGGAGTGCCCTGAAGGCTGGGCTAAGAAGTGTGCATTTTTATCCCAAGGACAATGAGGGGCACCAGGATCGATTTGTGCTTCAAAAAACAAACATTTTGGCAACAAGAAAAAGATGGATGCACGAGGCACGGAAGGGTGAGGAAGGAAGAGGGTAGGCTGGAGGGAGATATCAGTGGTTGCCTCTGGGGGGATGACCTGGGAGGCTGGAGGGGTGGAGGTCAGGAAGAAGATTTACTTTTGACTCTAAATCTTTCATATCATGTACATTTATTTCCTATGAAAACACATTTAATTTAGTTTTAAGAGAAAAGCTATTCAGGCAAAGTGTGAGGAGGGCTTGAACTAAGGCAGTGGCATGGGGTGGAGAGGAAGGGGTATTTAGGCGTAGAGTTGACAGGACTGGATGGCTTACTGGAAGCACGAGGTGGTGAGATGATATGCCTGGAATTATACCCAAGTCTCCGAGGACCTGGGGACAGACCCTGTGGAGATGAGGGCTGGAGGGTGGAAAGATCCCCTGCCCCTAGGTGACTTCTCTCTGACCTCCTGGGCCACAACACAGCCTGTCCCTGCAGGAATCTTGCCAGTGCTCAAGGCAGTCCTCAGCAACATTTGACTTAAGAGTGTCCCACAGGTACAGACCATCACCCAGGCATGCTGGCTAATGGCCTTTGATTCCACGTTGACCCTGTAGGACATCTGGAACCGGGACATAACCTAGGGGCAAACCTCATCCTATACAGGTGATAAGGCCCAGGCAAGGCCACCAGGAGCATCTGTTGTCTTAGCTTCCTAGGGTTCTTCTAACAAAATACTACACACTGGGTGGCTTATAAGAACAGAAATTTATCACCTCACAGTTCTGGAGGCTGGAAGTCCCAATCAAAGTATCAGCAGCATTGATGCCGTCTGAGGGCACTGAGGAGGCACTGTTCCATGCCTCTCTCCTAGCTTCTGGTGGCTCCCAGCAATCCTTGGTGCTGCTTGGCTTGTAGATGGTGTCTTCCCCCTGTGTCTCTCTCTCCATGTCTGTTCTCCTCTTTTATAAGGACAGGAGTCATACAGGGGTGCTGTGGTTGTTGTTAGCTGCCATTGAGTTGGCTCCAACTCCTGGAGACTTTATGTGTGACAGAATGAAATGCCGCCCGGTCCTGTGCCCTATAGGGTTAGGACTCACCTTACTCCGGTATGACCTCAAGTCTACCTTCAAAAACCCTATTTCCAAACAGGGTCATATCCA
This sequence comes from Dugong dugon, assembly GCA_030035585.1. Classification (NCBI taxonomy): domain Eukaryota; kingdom Metazoa; phylum Chordata; class Mammalia; order Sirenia; family Dugongidae; genus Dugong; species Dugong dugon. The sequence goes on along the minus strand of CM057469.1, from coordinate 100,124,111 downwards.
CAGGTACGAGGGTTAGAAATTCAATGTGTTTTGGGGGGAGACAATTCAATCTAGATTGCCAGTCCATTCCTCCCACCTCTTCCCAGTCTCCACTGATTTCCTCCCTCCTCATCGTTCTAAAGAGAACCACCACACAACCAACCTAGGATACTGGGTTTGTGGACTCACATTTAAAAAAAAAAAAAAAAAATGGAGCCCTGGTGGTGCAGTGGTTAAACGCTGAGCTGCTAACCAAAAAGTCAGCAGTTTGAACCCACCGGATGCCAGTGTGCTTCCATAAAGATTAAAAAAATAAAACCAAATCCATTGCCATCAAGTTGATTCTGACTCACAGTGCCCCTCTAGGACAGAGTAAAGCTGCCCCATAGGGCTTCCAAGGCCATAATCTTTACAGAAGCAGACTGCCACATCTTTCTCCCACAGAGCAAAACATCCGAACTTACCATTAGCAGCCAAGACTTAAGCCCTGTGCTACAGCCTTAGAAACCCTATGGAGTAGTTCTATTCTGTCATATAGGGTCACTATGATTCACAATCAACTCCACTGCAATGAGTTTTTTTGGTTTGGACTCACATGAGAGCTTCTGCGTCATTACGTTTTTATTCATATAGATTGTACCTCCCCCAACGACACTTTACTCTCCAGGGGCAAAGAGTTAAAGGTCTTTGGCGAAAGACTTAAAGATTTTTGCAACCTCACAGAGCAAAGTGGTGTCTTTTCCACATGGTAGGTGCTCAGGAATGTGCCAGTTGGCTGGCTGGTTGGTGAGGATGTCCCAGAGGTCTCCTCAGCTGCACTGCTAACACACCTGCCTTCCACCCCAACTCTGCAGAGTCCAACCACCCGCCACAGGAAACCCAAATATCTATGCCTCCTCATAGCCAAGAAGGTAAGGGTCTGCTTAGGCGCTCACTTCCCTTCAGTGCTTCTCCATATCCAGCCTTTTTTTGCCCAGCTATTGTTAGCAAAAGAGCCCTGGTGCTAGCGGCTAAGTGCTCAGCTGTTAACCTAACCAAAAGGTTGGCGGTTCAAACCCACCAGCCTCTCGTGGGAGAAAGATGTGGAGGCAGTCTGCTTCAGTAAAGATTACAGCCTTGGAAACCCTATGGGGCAGTTCCACCCTGTCCTATAGGGTTGCTAGGAGTCGGAATCAACTCAATCACAACAAGTTTATTATCAGCCAACTGGAAACCCATTAGCCAAAAACTGTCTGTACGCACGTATTCTGTTTGGCCTCTGGCACATCAAAAGGAATACAATAGTGAAAATGATAATAAGCAACAATGATCATCATCATTGTTTCAAAGAGACAACATCAGTGCCAGCAATTCCGACAAGATCCTGGGGTGTCAGTCACTTTATCTGCAAACAGAAAATGCACCTCACTTGCTTCTCCAGGTAGAAAGGGAGCTCATAATGCTTAGAAAACTGGAAATTGCCGTATAACTGCCAATTATTGTTATTGTTCGTAAGAGCTTTGGGATCACAGCAACAAGGAGTTTCCGTATATATGAGGGTGCGCTCTCGGTGCAATGAAATTAAAAAGGAATTTAAATAGCAACCTCAGCCCAGATCTCTGGAGAGAAAAAAGAACCTACACCTCATCTCCCCAGGGGCAATGAGGATCATTTTCACCCTGGAATGGGGTTAGGGGGACACTGGGCATGAAATGAAATGGCCTGAGGTCAGGGTGGGGGTCCCTCAGCTCTGCAGCAGGGGGAGACGCTTGACAGCTCTCACAAATGAGCCTCTCAGATCTGCCCCCCCCCCCCATCTCTTCCTAATGGAGAAAGTTCTTTTCCTTCCTGGCCCTCCGGGCAGGGCAGAAGTTGAAAAGGGCCACTTGTTTCTAATGTTATTTATAGCTCAGCAAAGGACTGCAGGGTCTCCAAGCTTCAAGTCTGGGGACCGACTGCCTTCCGCAGGCACACCCAGACGGCATGTCTGTTAGCACCAAAGCCAGGGGCTCCTGAGACAGTATACGGTCCCCTCGTCGCACTTCATGCTTGAGCATAAACGGAAATAACCCCTCAGGTTTCTGTGAAGGAGAGGACCTCATGGCAGAAACAGTTTTCCAGAGAAGGGTGCATTGTTAGTTGCTGGAATAACGTGGGAGTATAGCGCCACCTAGTGTCCTCTGTGGAGTTTGGCGTGGGTCCTGCTCCCTTAAGGGTTTTTTGGGGGGCGGGGAAGAAATTGATTCTAACCACGGGAGGGGCTGAAACCAGGGAACACATTCTCTGCGCACGTGGGCTGTCCTCATGCCCACGACGAGGGCCTGGGAGTTCGGCAAGAGAAGATGAAAAGCTACAATCCTAATATGTCGCAGACGGGGGTGTTGGGTGAGGGGATGGAGGAGTTTTTCTCTTGGAAGGAGGCTGCAGTGACTCACAAGTAATATTTTGAGTCAGTCCCAGAAGACTGGCTTGGGTTTGTCTTCGTGCATATTTTTGCTTGCACTAGAAAAAAAAATACTGGTGCTATTTTATGAATTTTAGACTTTTCCAAACTCGTTTCTCAGAGCTCCTTCAGAGCCAGCCTATGGACTATTTACATGAGCCCTTGTCTGTCACTTCATCACTGAGCCCTCTCCTGCTCCTTCACAATGTCTTTATGGGACAAGCAGCTCCCTTTCTTAACCTCCACTTCCTGACTGCCCCAAACCCTCTATGAATTAAAGTCACCATTTGCTATTTGCTTTACTTACATCATTCATTTAAACCTCAGACCAGTCCAGAGAGGGGATAGTCTCTTGTCCTTATTTTATACATGAGAAAACCCATCCTCAGGGAGGCGAAGGGACTTTCCTAAGATCTCTCAGCTAAAATGAGGAGGTGGGATTTGAACCCAGAATTATTTAGCTCCAAAACGTTTGTTCATTTTACCATGGTATTCCATCTGCACAGTGAAGGGGTAGCTGGCTCTTGCAGGGGAAGCTACCATCATATCCAGAGGTCCTTGAAGAGGTGAATAGCCCTCAACTTCAATGGACACTTCCTACTTTGGGCCAGTCTCTGACCCCCAAGGCTGACTGGACTCTTGGTGCAAACATCCTCCTTTCGTCATACCCTTTGTCCAGACACTTCCTCAGCCTATACTTCTTCACGCTTGGAAACCACCCCAGAGGAATTGTGAAAGCAAAGTGCAGCAATTTGGCCAAAAGGCAGAACGTCAGGAGACTCATGGATTTCTCTCTGACTCTCTGGGCCTTGGCCTTCTCGGGTGGAAAACTGGGAAAATTCCCCGCAGACTCCTCCCTTCCTTTCCCTCCATGCCCCCCCTCCCCCCACCACATTCACTATCAAATAGACACATCTCCAGGAGAAGGTTAAATAAGGCCACCCTCTGGATTCCTCTGAAACGATATTGTTGCTCCAATATACAGATTCAGAAACGAAGTTTAAGTAGGGGTAACATGCTGTAGGGGGATCCAAACCCTGACTTCCATGAGTGTAGTAAATGTTCAGGCCGTTGGAGGCCCATGGGAAGTGGTTTGGGGGTAATGGAAGGAACACAGGATCAAGAGATTTGGACTTAAGTCCCCACTCTGTCACTCACCAGCTTGGTGACCCACTTACCCTCTCTGAGCCTCAGTTTCCTCATTTGTAGAATGAGGGCAATCCGTCTCCGACCTACAAGATGACAGACGAACAAATGCTTTGCACAGCCCTGTAGGGTGTGAGGTGCTATATTATGAAGGCACAGTAGGCATTGGGAGGATTTAGGTAGGGATTCTTTATTCAATTTGCCCTTTCACTACTTCCCCTCAAAATGAAGTCTCTCTCCTTCTACAAAATGGATCTTAACACACACGCGCACGCGCACGCGCGCACACACACACACACACAGAGTTTTGCAGTCCCTGTGGGCACATTGATTTTTTAGAGTTAAGTGGTCTTGGGAAACAGTGTTTCCAATAAAGACCCAGTAGCCAGGGACTGCTGGACGCACTTTCCTGAGAGGAGGCAGGAAAAGCAGAAGCAGGAAGCTCCATGGCTGCATCAGTGGTCAGAATCAATGGCCCCTCCCAAGCCCAAAAGGCTATTTCCACTGTTGTCAGCTAATAAAGATGGACATTCATGGCTGGACATGAGAGGGGATCATTTATAACAGTCCAGCAGAGTTAATGCATTCAGGGGAGAGCCCTCAGAGAGAATTGGGGTAGAATTAAATCCTAAGGAGGAACCATTAGAAAGAGAAACAGAGGTTGAGTTTGGCTTCTTCTCTCCCCAGTGGCCAAGCCAGCTTGAAAACCTCTTTTCTAAGTTAAGGTGAACACCCTGCTTGGCAAACTCTGTACCTCTGCATGATGGGGGAAATCACCGCATAAGCGAGGCTCAGGAAGAACAAAGGCCTCGTTAGGATCAATCACTTCTTCTGAGTACCCATTCCCAGAATCTCTATTGATAATCTCGGATACAAATGAAGTGGTAATTAAGGATATAACGCAAATGATCTTCAGCTTAGTAACTCCCTCTGTAATTGAAATTTACTAAATTAAGTCTGAGATTTTTGAAACTAGGTCTTTTAAAAAAAATCTTTCCGATTATAATTACCCCCTCTCCTCCCTCCCACCCACCCCTCAGTAATGTAATTAGTTTAAAATAAGATCCGTGGTACGGATGACAGCGCACTGCCTACTGATACGTTCCTGTGGCGCTTGCTCTGAAATGCTGGCCCCTGTAAACCATCCTCGGTAAGCGAGGGAGGGAGAGCTCCGCATCAGTCAGGAAGGCTGCTGCTGTGTTCCCAAATCTAGGACAAGGGAACTGGACAGGGCATGAGGCATTTACAGTGCTGGACAGGGAGAGATTTCTCAGCTTCTCTCTTCTGGTTGCTTTTGTTTTTACCCTCAGATCTGGTACTGGCTATGGGTGGTTCAGAGGAAGAGGGAGATAGTTGCTCTACTGGAGTAAGAGAGGAATGGAATCTTTTGGGTGTCCTGACAAGGGTGCCAACACGGCAGACAGATGGGCTGAAGGAGATCAGAAACCCTTCTCTGTTTTCTCGGATCCCTGGGGGGTGCAAACGGTTTGCCCTGGTTGCTAACCGAAAAGTTGGCCCAGCTGTGCTGCAGAAGAATGGTCTGGCGATCCACTTCCATAAAGACTACAGCCAAGAAAACCTAATGAAGCAGTTCTACTCTTTAACACATGAGTTGGAATCGATTCCACAGCAGAGGGTTTTTTTTTTTTTTTCCTCAGAGGCCAGGGAGTCGAAGCTCCAACTGGAATAGCCCTGGGACGCCTGCAGATTCTGCCACCGGATGCAATCATCCTGCACCTTAATTCACTTCTTCTGATCTGCCCCAGCAGAGGGCAATGCCCACCAACCTCAGCCTGCTGGAACAGGAGGCGCTCTGTGGCTGGAGACGGAGACCCAGGAGGTGGTCCAGCCTCCCCATCCTTATCCCCAGTTTGGCCCTTGTCCAATGGGAAAGAGGACTGTGTACGAGTTGTCCTGAGTACCTCTGACCTTTCAGAATTCAGATTAAAAGAGCTGCTTGTCTTTCAAATCACACTCTAATTTTGTTGAGCAGCTTGGCAAAAGTGGTGCGTGAGAACAGGAGAGAATCTACCCACAGCCTTCTCCTTTCACTTTTCTTCCCCTCCCCTCGCCCACCGCTCCCCAGAAGCTGTAAGGTGAAATAAAGACACAGGGCCTGGAGTGAATTGATCCTCACGAGGCGAAAGTTAAAAGCTGCAAGGTCCATCTTAAGGACGCCTCAGTAAAAAAAACAGCAGCTCTGCGCTGCAGACAGGCAAAGAAACAAAACAACAACAACAAAAAAAACCGATTGCCGTCAAGTCGATTCCGACTCATAGCGACCCAATAGGACAGAGTAGAACTGCCCCACAGAGTTCCCAAGGAGCGCCTGGTGGATTCCAACTGCTGACTTTGCGGTTAGCAGCCTTAGCACTTAACTACTACGCCACCAGGGTTTCCAGCAGATGGACTGCTGCTGTTTTTGTTTGCAAACCTGAAAGAAAACGCTTTCCACCACTGTTATGGTTTGAATTGTGTCCCCCCAAAAAATTTATCAGTTTGGCTAGGCCATGATTCCCTGTATTGTGTGATTGTCCACCATTTTGTCATCGGATGTGATTTTTCTCTGTGTTGTAAATCTTACCTCTATGATGTTAATGAGGCAGGATTAGAGGCAGTTATGTTAATGAGGCAGGACTCAATCTACAAAATGAGATTGTATCTTGAGTCAATCTCTTCTGAGATATAAAAGAGAAGCAAGCTGAGAAACGGGGGACCTCATTCCACCAAGAAAGTAGTGCAAGGAACAGAGCGTGTCCTCTGGACCCAGGGTCCCTGCACTGAGAAGCTCCTAGACCAGGGGAAGATTGATGACAAGGACCTTCCCCAAGAGCCAACAGAAAGAGAAAGCCTTCCCCTGGAGCTGGCACCCTGAATTCAAACTTCTAGCCTCCTAGACTGTGAGAGAATAAATTTCTCTTTGTTGAAGCCGTTCCCTTGTGGTATTCCTGTTATAGCAGCGCTAGGTACCTGAGACACCCACTGATCCCATCCCTTAAATTTTTTTTCTTGTTTTCCCTTCATCAGTTCACCTCACTAGTGTTTGAAACTTCAGCAAATGCTTAACTGAACAGCTTCTGATGTCAGAGATGAGCAGTAGGGTTGTTTCTGGAGAGCATAATAATGGGTGTATGTCTCATTAGTAAATCAGATAAAACACAGACGCTAACAATCTTTCTCCAGTTCAGTCCTTGCTTAGAAAGCTGCTCTGCACTACTGCGGGTGCGCTTCCTGTTGGCTCCCCGGCAGCCGGTGTGGGGCTGGCCCATGGCACATAAAAATTAGCTGAATATTAGTAATGAGTATCAGTATTTATAGGAGGACTGGTGGCACAGTGGTTAAGTGCTCAGCTGCTAACTGAAAGGTCGGCGGGTTCGAACTCACCAGCTGCTCTGTGTGAGAAGGATGTGGCAGTCTGCTTCTGTAAAGATTGACAGCCTTGGAAACCCTATGGGGCAGTTCCACTCTGTCCTATAGGGTCGCTATGAGTCAGAATCGACTCAACAGCAATGTGTGTGAGGGTTTTTTTTTTTGTTGTTGTTTGTTTATTACTAATTAGTAATATTAGTAATTAACCAAAACCAAACCCAAACCCACTGTTGATTCTGACTCATAGCAACCCTGTAAGACAGAGTAGAACTGCCCCGTAGGGTTTTCTAGGCTGTAATCTTTACAGAAGCAGACTGCCACATCTTTCTCCCTTGCAGTGGCTGGTGGGTTCAAACCACTGACCTTTTGGTTAACCGTCGAGCACTTCAACCACTGCGCCACCAGTTCTCCCTGTTAGTAATTAGTATAAGTAAATATTACTTGAATGAAGGAAGGAAGGAACAATTCAATCCTGTTGAAAAACTCTTGGTGGCTTCTCAATGGCATGGAAAATGCCCAAGTTCCAAAACCCAGTGGTTAGGGATCCTGCAGTCAGATACCTCTCACCTCACCTGCCGGCTGCCACCACTCCTTCAGGCATTCTGCACATGGACTGAGCCAGACCACTGGCTCTCAAACTTGCACATGCATGCACGCATCAGAATCACCTGAAGGGTCTGTTAAAACACAGGCTGCCCGTTCCCACCCGCAGAGTTTCTGAATCAATAGATTTGGGGTGGGGTAGAGAATTAGCATTTCTAACAAGTTCCCTGTCAATGCTGTTTCTGCTGATCCTGGGACCATGCTTTGCTCATTTGCTCCATTTCCACAAAGGCCCCCCTTCACCTTGCTTCCACCAATTGGTCAAGGTCCACTTCAAATATTACCTTGTCAACTAAACCAAACACTAGCAAAAAAAATGTACCACAACCTCTACTCGCCTCTTAATCCCTCAGCTGTCTGTGCCTTATTTTTATTTTTATCTATTCTTATCTTTAATCTGTCCAATTTTATGTCCCTGACCCCGCGGGCCTAAAGCTCTTGCTTACCTTTGCCCACAGCTGTCCAGTTGTCCACTCCACTCTCCATGTATTGGGCTCCTACTCACACTCTAAGCCCAGCGCAAACCCCATTTTCCCTGCTGGGCTTGCCCAGCTCAGAGGGATCCATCGTCTCTTTGATCTCTCACAGTAGAGAGCACCTCCCCTTGGACAAGAAACCATTTCTTCTACTCTGACTTCCCCCAGCACATGAACTTTCTCATCTCCCGCTCTTTGATGGACTTCCTTGAAGGCAGGAGCTGTGTCTTACGCCTTTTCATCCACTCGACAGACCTCATCTTTTGCTTCCCTATAACCGGAGTGAGTTAAACAAGGGTTGCTTGTCTAGCCAGATTCCAGTCCATGTTGTTAGTGTTGTTAGTTGCTGAGTCAGCTCTGACTCATGGTGGCCTATGTACAACATAACTAAATGTTGCTTGGCTTTGTTTCGTCTTCGTGATCATTGATATGTTTGAGTCCATTTTTCTGGCCATTTTGTAGCACCTTCCAACCTAGGGGACTTATCTTCCTGCACTATATGGGACACTATTCTGTTATGATCCCTAGGGTTTTCACTGGTTGATTTTCGGAAGTAGATAGCCAGGCCTTTCTTTCTATTCTATCTTAGTCTGGAAGCTCTGTTGAAACCTGTTCACCATGGTATATGAAATATTGGTGGCATAGCTTCCAGCATCACAACAACGTGCAAGCCACCACGGTATGACAAACTGACAGATGGTGGTGGCCTAATCCATGTACTGAGATCTTAATATAGAATTTAATCAGGGATCTAGCCCTGCACTGGACCCTGTAGACCCAAAGATGAGTAAAACATAGAAACTACTCTGGGGTTAGTGTCTATTTTCCAGCTTATATTCCTTGCTCACTGTGCCCTCTCTGCTTTCTTTCCTGCCAGTGGCCTGGGTTATGACTGACCTATGTGGACCCCTGGATGCCCATGCCCATCTAAACAAGCCAAAGGTTCCTATCACTACAACACAGTTCCCAAGTCCTCGGCTCAACTTGTCTTTGAGTCTCAGAAGGGAAGTGTGATTTTCGGTGGTAAGCCACATGATGTAACCCCTAGAGGGGACGTGAAAGGCAGATGAAAGGAGGTATTCTGTAGCCTGTTTAAATGCCACTGACTAAGACCCAGTGACTGTACTGAGAACATTCTTACTTCTCAGTTGTGGGCCCTGAAGGGGTGTTGCCTCACCCCCTCCAGCCCCGTAGGCTGATCGCATCATACCCTCTCATCCTCCTTCCGCAGCAATGGTGGGATCATCCCAACAGCAAGTTATAGAAACCCAATTCAAGCCTCTTAGGCAAAAAGGGAACTTGTGGCTTGTAAGGTACTGGAAAATGCTCACCTCTGTGGCTTGGCCCAGGGAGGTTTGCAGAATTAAAGAAGGAGCTAGAGGACTCAGGGATTTAGGGACCAAAGCTGGTCCCAAGTATGCCAGGCCCTCTTTCTGCCCATCCATCTTTCTCTGCATTTCTTTGCTTGTTGGCCAAATTCTCTCCTGCTGCAGCTGGGGGAAAGGGTACCATGACTAGCCCATCCTCAGTTCCATGTCCACCAAGGTCCTGTGGACTGGGAGAGGGACTTTTTTCCAAAGGAGGTACAGGTGCCGGGCAGATCAAAACCAGACATCCACCACAAATGATTAGCGTATACTGTCTTTGTAACATGCCTGGCACTGTGCTAAGTGTTTTACACCTGTTATCTCATTTGATCCCCAAGCTGACTCTATGAGGTGGGTCTTACAGCCAGTCTTTTGCCTGTCTTACAAATGAAAAGGCATAGCACAAATCATACCTAGGTCATTTCTATGGCTCCAGTGCTAGGTTTGGGGCCCTTAGGAAAAAATGTGATCTGGATGTGAGAATGCATTTTCTTTGGGAACAGGTGTTACCGCGATAACGCAGATTGGAGCCGCCTGCTACAATAGCCAATTCTGAGACGGGGGTGAGGTGAGCAGCCAGAATTTTATTACGTATCGATATACAGCAGACAGAGGGAATAGATTGTTGCAAATACCCATTTTCCCAGCTGGAGACTCGCCGAAGCTTTATAGGGACAGGATTATGGGTGGGTCTTAGAAATCTGTGTTAGTTCCTTCTTGAGGTGGTCACGTCTCAGAAGAGTTCATCTTTTACTGGCATTTTTTGGGGTTATCTGGCAACATTCTGGTTTTCTTGTCACAAGACTGGTGCTTTATTTGGTTTTTCATTCCTAGATCATTATCACTTGTTTTCCAGCCTCCAAGGAGGAACATCAGTTAATCTTGAATTTTTTATAGAGACTGGAACGGGAGGGAAAGAAAAGATCATGAGACAAAGCGGGGGTTTAGCAATGGGGAGTAATAATAGTGAGCCGGACCTATGCAGCCTCTCTCCCATACAGCCCCTTTCACAGGCACGTTGTTTGCTTAGGAAGCGGACCTACAAGCCAAAGCTTTATCTCTGGTTGTCTCTGTGGGTAGCTATGAGGCTAAGACCACTGTTATGAATTGAATTGTGTCTCCCCCCCACCCCGGAAAAATATGTTAGAACCCTAAGCCTTATTCTTGTGAAAGTAATCCTGTTTGGAAGTAGTGTTTTCTTTGTCATATTAATGATTAACGTTATACCAACGTAGAGTGTGTCCTAAACCTAATCACTTCTTAGATATGTAAACAGCATAAACACAAAGACATGTGAGCACATACTGGGGAAGACAGATGCCATGTGAGGATCACCAAGAACCAAGGAACCCCCAGCAAGGAAGGAATCGGCATGGCCTCTAGAACTGTGAGAAAATAAATTCCTGTTGGTTAAAGTCACCCACTTATGGTATTTGAGTTACAGCAGCACTAGGAAACTGAGACACCACAAATGCTCTGTTGTTGGTTCTGGCTAATTTAGGTCTCTCTATTAAGCCAGTGGTAGTGCCATGGTTAAGAGCTAGGTTGCTAACCAGAAAGGTCGGCAATTTGAATCCACCAGCTGCTCCTCAGAAACCCTATGGGGCAGTTCTGCTCTGTCCTATAGGGTCACTATGAGTCGGAATCTACTCGATGGCAACGGGTTTTTGTATTAAGCCACTGAAGAAGCCCTGGTGGCGCGGTAGTTAATCAGCCACTCCATGGGAGAGAGATGTAGCAGTCTGCTTCTGTAGAGATTACAGCCTTGGAAACCCCAGGGGCAGATCTACCCTGTCCTATAGGGTCGCTATGAGGTCGAATCAACTCGATGGCAATAGGTTATTAAGCCACTTTCTGTGCATCCAAAGGTTTAAGTCTCATCATGGAAAACCAAAGGACTTCTTCCCCTTGTCCTATCTAGCCAAGAGCACAAATCCATTGGGAGAGCATTTAAAAGGATAGCCAGTCAGATTAGATCCAGATAAGGCAATGGATTCTCCTTCCTGGGCAGGGGATATCTGCCATTTGGAGATGTTTTCATGGGACCTGGGGCCCCAGCCAGAGAAGGATCCCTCCACTCTGGCCTTATGTCTATGACCAGTTCTTGGCTTCATTTCCTCCAAGAAGAAATAGGCTTTGAGACTTGCTCACAGCTTTAGTACAAAGGGAGAATGAATCGTAACAGAGCCTGGTCACCACCTGTCTGAGAGGTCTCCTGTCCCACCAGAGGAGAGGCTCCTTGGGGCCGAGGTTCTCCAGGGCTAAGAGCAGCCCCTCTGGTGTTCCCACTGGACTGTGATTCTAGTGGAGTTGTAGACCCTGCCTCTTCAGCTCCCCATTACATCCCTGACTCCTAGTACAGTGCATGGCACACAGTAGGTACCTAATAAATGTTTGTTGAATAGATGGATGGTATTCCATTCTCAAGTGTGCTTGGGTGACCATTACAATCAGTTGGTGACTATGAGCCAGGGCCTCTGTGTTGCATAGTGGTTATAGGCAGCAAGGATCTTCCTTTCCTAGGTCTGAAATAAGGACCCAAGTTTGCCAAAGACAACTACAGTTTTTTTTCCTGGTCAGTCCTGAGGACTCCGCTTTTGGTTTTCATCAGTGCGAGTATCAACTTGTTAGGTAAGCTAGTCAGAAGTTTTTCCATAACATTCTGCCATGTATTTGTTCAATAAAAATTGCTGATCACAGGCTTAAAATTCCGGGAAAAGAACATAAGACTGAATTCAGACGACGAGTTTATCAGTTCTGTCACCAGTAGCGAGAGCCAACCTTTATTGCACACTGACTGCATGGGCTCATTTATATGCACGGGCTCATTTAATCCTCAGGATAATTCTATGCTGTTGCTATCGTTACTTGCCGTCTCGTCGATTCTGACTCATGGCGACCCCATGTGTGCAGGGTAGAATTGCTCCATAGGGTTTTCAAGGATGTGACCTCTTAGAAGCAGACTGCCAGATCTGTTTTCTGAGGCATGAGTGTTCACACTGCCAATCTTTGGGTTATTAGTCCAGTGCTTAACCATTTGTACCACCTGGGAATTCCTAAATGGTGCTAAAATCATCTCCATTTTACTGATGAGGAAAGTGGGATTTCTAAAGGTTCTAAAGGTACATAGCCACATAGTTACTAGTTCAGGACAGAGTCAGGGCTCAAACTCAAGTCCGTCTGACCCCAACTCCAGTGCTCTTAAATCATTTTGCAGTATTGCAAGTCACATAACCTTCCTGAGCCTCAGTTTTGTCTTCCTTCAAATGGGGATAAAGATATCTCCTGGGATAAACATTGTGCATTAATGTATAGTGTAAACTGTAAAGCACCACACACCTTTTAGTTAGACATTGCTATTGTCCCAGATTCAAAGCAGATTGTTGGAAGTCATTACTGAACTGATGAATGCTATTTTTTTCTTAGCCATCTTGCCAGTGCTCCCATTCATAAACCAACTTTACTGAATACCTGCTTTGTGCCAGTCACACAAAGATGAAGAAGAAGATGAAGTCCTTAACCTCAGGGAGTTCACAAGCTTACAAACATCTGCAATGCGTAACGAGGTCAAGGTTAGATCTGCGTCCTCACTCCACGGTCACGTTTGCTTGATGGTACCCAATTCCTCTGGAACAAAAAGTGAAGAAGTTTGACCCAAATGGGCGGAACTCTGGGACACAGAGATTAAGAGTTCAGGTAACAAGGCGGAAATAAAGGCCACCCTGGCTTTGAGGGGAGGAAGGAAGGAAGGAAGCCCCCCTTCCTGCAAACGATGACCTAACAGAGTGATTAATGTGTTCACATAGCAGCTCCCTGCTTTTGTGGCCCTGTGTCCTCTGGTGGAGCAGTGGTTAAGAGCTCAGCTGCCAACCAAAAGTTTGTCAGTTCGAATCCACCAGCTGCTGCTTGGAAACTCTATGAGGCGGTTCTACTCTGACCTGTAGGGTCGCTATGAGTCAGAATCGACTTGACGGCAACGGGGTCCTCTGGTAAAGAAGCCTGGGTGGTGTAAGTAGTTCGCTATCAGCTGCTAACCTAATGATTGGAGGTTCAAACCCACTCAGAGGCCTCATAGAAGAAAGGCTTGGCAAAATGCTTCCATAAAAGAGCACAGCCAAGAAAACCCTATGGAGCAGTTCTAGTCTGTAACACATGGGGCTACCATGAGCCAGAATCGACTTGACCGCTGCAGGTTTGGGTTTGGTTTTAGTCCTCTGGTAAATTACTTAGCCTCTTTAAGGCTCGGTTCCTCATCTCCTGCAGGAAAGTGATAGGGATAACTTTTGATATTACATGTGAAGAGCTTAGTTCAGTGCTTGGGACACAGCAAACATTAGCCAACATACAGCCAAAGGCAGCAGGAGCAGACAGTCCTGGCTTCGAACACATCAGCAAGTGGGGGGGCAGGAGGTGAGGGAAGGCCAGGTAACCATTGCCTGGGAGGAGGGAAAACCACCTGGGACCCAAGCGAAGGAGGAGCACCACCCCCTCCTCGATGAAATAGAGGGGAGGGCTTGGAGCCAAGCACCAGTGCCATTTAAAGAGCCTTCATTTGTCCAACGTGACCCAGAGAAAAGGGGCCCAAATAATAAAATATGCATACTTTTTCCATACCGAAAATTATTGCTTATTTGAAGATAAAGAATATCAGGTGTTTGTGTTATACTTTCAAATTCATTCTCTCATTAGATCCTCCAAACAACCGTATGAGGCACACCGGAAGGCGATGATTGTATCCATTAAAAAAAAAAAAAAATACCGTTGCCATTGAGTGTACTCCAACTCATGACGACCCCATGTGTGTCAGAGTAGAACTGTACTCCATAGGGTTTTCAATGGATGATTTTTTTGGAAGTAGATCTCCAGGCCTTTCTTCCAAGCTGCCTCTGGGTGAACTCAAACCTGCAAACTTTCAGTTAGCAGCTAAGCACATTAACCATTTGTGCCACCCAGGGACCCTGGGTCCATTTCACAGACGGTGAAATTGAGACTCATGAAGTGAGGCCATTTGGTTAAGGTCACACTGGTAGAAGTGGTGGAATTGAATTCAAACCTAGTGCTTGGTACGGTGTTCACCACCACTATTCCAAGCAAAGTTCTGTGGAGAAAAATAAAAAAAAAACGCAGATGTGCCTCTGAATCACCCAGAGAAGCTTTAAAACTTCCTATCCCTGGGCCCTCCTGAGTCCTATTAAATATGAGCCTTTGTGTGGGAGGCCGGGAAGCTCCCTCAGGGAAGTCTATGCAGTTGGGTGATGGGTGTCTGGAAGGCAGCCACACAACAGTAATGCTCTGTGTGTAGCTGCAAGGGGGTTTGGAGGCCCACACACTCCTGGACCCCTTGCGAGCTCCAGGCAAGCGCCCACCACTCCTGCCAGGACGGCTGCAGTAGCCTACCAGCTGGAGTCCACACCACCATTGCTCCTCTTCCCCCGCCCAATCCATCCTCTAACTGCACCCAGGGTGAGCATGTCGCCACCCCCTACCTCGCCCTCATTCACATAAACCCTGCTGATGCCCTCCTGAGGCTTCCCAGACCTCTTAGCCTGGCCAACAAGCCCTGCCTGATCTAGTGGGTCATCACCACTCTCTGCTCTCCAGTCCCACAAGCCTTCTCCAGAGTCCCTAGAACTCTGGAGACGCCCTCCTACCACAGGGTTTTTGCACATGCTGCTCCTGCCATCTGGACGCCAATGGCTCCCCATCCACTGCCCCGCCCCTTCCTCTGGTTATGCTTCCTCCTTCTGATCTCAGCACATTTCCTCAGAGAAGTATTCCTCAACCCGCAGTCTAGGGTAGCTTGCTTTGTTATGTGCTGTCTTAGAACCAGGCTTCTTTCCTGCGTGCTTCTCATCACTGACTGTAACCGTGCACTGGGCTTCTGGAGAGCAGGGGCCACGTCTGTCCATTCATCCTGTCTGCTCAGTGCTTGGCACTCGGTGAATATTGGTTGAACGCGGTCATGTTGCATATGTATAATGGGACGGGCTAGGAGCTGCGCCGCCTGCACCTCTTCATTCCCAAGAGGCAGGACATCTGGAGGCGGCCAGTTTGATGAAGCCGTTTTGACATCAGTATCCCTGTCAAATTACAAAATCACTGGGTTTTATTGCCAAGTAACGTGCTCAGCTGACTTTCTGACCTTGGTGCTGTCTTAACCCCACTCTGATCACAAGGGATTCCCACAGTCTTCATTGTCTCTGTTTGGCTTGAATTTTTATGAGGTGCGTGGTATTTGTGATCAGAAAAGGCAATAAAGATAATTTTTCAAGTCTGCCAGAACTGAGGAAGACTCTAAAGCTGCATTAGTCTTGTCCCTAAAAATCATAATTTGGAAAGAAATGTAATGAATGCATTTAATGCATATTTTTTATTGGAAGTATTTGAAGATACACTAGAAATTTAATTGAAGTTTTTCAGGGCATTCTGAAGCTAAGTAAAGAGATAACTTTATTGTTCAAATGCCCTCTTTGCCCCTGTGACTACAACGTGCTTTTAACGTTAAGAGAGCTAGCAGCGAAGCTGAGAGGCAGACCATTTAGACGTTAGTGATTTCTCAGAGAAGGGCAAACGCTTTGCTAGCCTGATGGATGGAGCTTCCTGAGAGAAGCAAATGGAGCAAACACAGGAGTCTTGGTTCTAAGTGCCAGATGGTGCCAGCCTCTCCCCTCACCGCATCCTTCCCTCACTCCCGAGTCACCCTGAGCCCTGCCCTACGTAACGAAAGGCTGGGGATGGAATGGGATTGTTTGTTTTCGCACAGCTCCGGTTGTCTTTTGAGACCTGAAGATTTAATGGTTTGCTTTGGGGCCATGTCAAAGAATTCCCACATGAGAATGACTGCATTCGAATTTCACTTCCCTGTCTAAGATATCCCTGTCCTCTCCTGGCCAGGGAGCACCCTGGCTTTTGGCTCGCGTCAGGCTTCTACGTGGATCTCTTTGATCGCTTGGTTATAAAGAAGACACATCAGATCACTGTTAAAGAATGCATGCTTTTGGTCGGGACTGGAGAATGGGGCAAAGGGCTGCAGTGACAGGGGCAGTGTAGCTAATAATTGCAAAAATATTAGGAGACCCAGCCCTGACTCAGTCACGTGAATCTCATCTCCTTTGTGGTGGTTGTTAGCGGCCTCTGTGTCAACTCCGATTCATGGCGACCTTATGCATAAAAGAGTAAAATCTTGTGGAGTCCTGCATCATCTTCCTGATGGTTGGTATGTCTGAGTCCACTGTTGTGGCCATGTGTAGCACCTTCGAACCTACGAGGCTCGTCTTCCAGCACTATATCAGATGATATTCTGTTGTGATCCACAAGGTTTCCATTGGCTAATTTTTGGAAGTAGGTCACCAGGCCTTTCTTCCTAGTCTGTCTTAGTCTGGAAGCTTCATTTGAAACCTGTATACCTTGGATAACCCTGCTGGTATTTGAAATACTGGTGGCACAGCTTCCAGCATCACAGCCACACACAAGCTGCCACAGTACATCTGACACTCGGTGGGGGTTATCTCCTTTAGTCTCACTCAATCTTACCATATTCAAGCGGGTTTTCTGCTTTTACCTCTGGTAGGCCAGATCCCATTGGATCCCCACCTGATAACCTGTAACAGAGTTTTGAGCTTTAGGATGGGATTAGGGGAGTGGAAGGAGGAAGTTTTAAGCATAATAGGTTTTTGGAGAGTGAGAGAAAACATTACCTCCTGGATTCAAAGACTGGGTGACCTGGGAGATTGGTAGGCAGAAAAAAGAAATGTGGCTGGGCTGGTGTCTTAGTTATGTAGCACTGCTATACCAGAAATACCACAAGTGGATAGCCTCCACAAATAGAAGTTTATTCTCTCACAGTCTAGTAGGCTAGAAGTCTGAATTCAGGGTGTTAGCTTCAGGGGAAGACATTGTTTCTCTGTCATCTCTAGAGGAAGATCATTGTTACCAGTCTTCCTCTGGTCTAGGAGCTTCTCAGCACAGGAACCTCGAGTCCAAAAGCTGCGCTCTACTCTCAGCTAGTCTTTCTTGGTGGTATGATGTCCCCATCTCTCTGCTCACTTTCCTCTCCTTTTATCTCTTATAAGATAAAAGGTGGCACAGGCCACACCCCGGGGAAACTCCCTTTACATTGGATCAGGGATGCGACCTGAGGAAGACTGTTACATCCCACCTTAATCCTCCTTAACATAATCTAATCTTGCCTCATTAACTACAGGCAGAGATTAGGATTTATAACACATAGAAAAATCACAACAGATGACAAACTGGTGGACAATCACACAGTACTGTGAATCATGGCCTAGCCAAACTGATACACATATTTTTGAGGTATGCAATTCAGTCTATGACCCCTGGTATACCCCTGGTTCTTCTCTGCAAGGCTACTGTGTCAAAATATTTCAGAGTTTATGCAAGAGTGTGGCCAGCCCTTATTCTGAATTGTATGTGCCTGCCACTTGATAATGATTTTATTGGATGGATGAATGAATGAATGAAAGCTTTACTCACAGTGTACATTCACTGTGGCAGACACTGTTTGTTGGTGCCCTGCCCATGTTCTATCCGCTCTCACTTCTACACACTGAAAGCTGCTTATTTCACACACCTGCCTGTCTGCCTCTGAGGGCCTTTATTTGGCCAGGGGAGCACATTAGGCCAGAAGTGGTGAGAGTTCATGCTGCTGGAAGCAGCCATCAATAAATGGCGGACAGGCCCAGCTGGATAAACACCCCCACTTCCTTGTATCTCAGTGGAGTGGACTCTGAGGCGTGTTCTAGACAGCAGGATTAATCCCCAGTGGTCCTCAGAGGTAACTTGTTTGATAACATAACTTTGACTGTCTTTCTTTACTTCTCCAGTTTCCTTCCCCTTGGAATCACCTCCCAAATAAATGACTGGTGCTTGAATCCTTGTTTAGAATCTGTTGTTGTTAGGTGCCTTGAGTTGGTTCCGACTCACAGCAACCCCATGTGACAGAGTAGAACTGCCCCATAGGGTTTTCGAAGCTGTAATCTTTACTGGAGCAGATCGCCAGGTCTTTCTCCCATAGAGCTGCGGGGTGTGTTCGAACCACCAACCTTTCAGTTAGCAGCCAAGCGCTTAACTGTTTCGCCACCAGGGCTCCTTGTTTAGAGTGTGCTTCTGGGGAAACTCAAAGATCTTTGTCTCACTGAGTGCTCTGTATATGTGACCTCACAGTCCCTGGGGCTCCCCACTAACCCTCTGTCTGCTTTCTAAACACTAGAAGAGTCTAGTTGGAAGAAAAGTGACATTTAACCCACACCTAACTGGAATGTTAACCAAAAAAGGTTGGCAGTTCGAGTCCACCAGTCACTCCTTGAAAACTCTATGGGGCAGTTGTACTCTGTCCTACAGGGTCGCTACGAGTAGGAATCAACTCGATGGCAATGGGTTTGATTTTTGGTTAACTGGAATAGTATCAAACCCTGTCAAAGTGCAAAATCACTATGTTTTATTGCCAGGTAATGTGCGTGGCCGAAATTCCTGACCTTTGCGCTGTCTGGAAGCCCCACCCTGACCATAAAGAACCCTACCTCGAACATAAGGACTCTCACAGCCTTCTTCATCTCTGTCTTGTTTTGCATTATTTAACCCACACCTAATTGGAATAGTATTAAACTCATGCTTGATTAATTCTCCCTGGAAATGCTCATCTTACTAAGTATTTAACAGAAGTTCAGTTTTGTTACCAAACCTGATCAGACTCTGCTTTATTTAATACCTAAAAGGAGGACGAATGTCAGACCCACAAACCCGTTTTCCTGGTCAAACTTCTTTGGCAACGCAGTTTTCCTAACTCTAAGGCAGTCGTGTTGGTTAAAAGTCCTTTTAGCTTTTCTCTAACTATTAAGCATTTGAATTCTCTCCAGATTCCCGGAGTACCTGCAAAAGACTCTAGACAACACTTCGGTGGTCCTCAGCCCTGGCTGTGCATCAAAATCAGCCAGGGAGCTTTTATTTAAAGTGATTCCTGGGTCCCACTCCAGATCAATCAAATGGTGGGGCCCAGGCCTTAATATTTTTTAAGTTCTCCCGGAGAGCCTAATATGCAGCCAGTGGGGGGAGCCACTGATTTAAAGGGACAGAGCTTCTACAAGCTATGTACTCCAGCTGCCTCTGGAGCTGCAGCTCTGGAGCTAAAAACTATCATCAACGGCAGCCCTAAAACCAAAAAACCAAACCTGTTGCTCTCAAGTCGATTCCAACTCACGGCGACTCTGTAGGACAGAGTAGAACTGCCCCATAGAGTTTCCAAGGGGGGCCTGGTGGATTCAAACTGTCAACCTTTGGGTTAGCAGACTTAGCTCTTAACCACGACACCACCAGGGTTTCCATGGCATGGCAGCTCTAGGTGACACAGAGCATGCCATACTAATATAGCCAGAGCACATGCAGCCTGATCTATGCTTCACCCTACCCTTCACCCACACTTCACCCCATACTTCTTCACCCCATGCTTCACCCCATGCTTCACTCCCTGCACTTGAGCCAAGAGACCTCAGGATCCCCTCATCAATCCAAGCTTGAACGAGAAAACGTCTACCATGCAATAAACTTTTGCTCCCATAAGAGAGCCAAGTCCTTGCCTCCCCAAGGAGATTTCAGATTGAGAATTTTATTTTCTCATTTGAAAGTTTGGGTAGTTGGGTCTCATGCATTTTCATTTCTCTGTTTTCAAATCTGGTAATTTTTGCTCCTGGCTGAACCTTCAGTTATTACCTCAGTCTTGGTGGATGTGGCTCCCTTAGTCCTTGGGGTGTAATTCTTTATTTTTATTTTTTTGTTGTACTTTAGATGAAGGTTTACAGAACAAACCAGCTTCTTTTTAAAAAAAAATGTTTTTTAAGTTGTTTTTCTGACTTTTTTTTTATTGTACTTTAGATGAAGGTTTACAGAACAAATAGTTTCTCATTAAACAGTTAGTACACATACTGTTTTACGACATTGGTTAACAACCCCACGACATGTCAGCACTCTCCCTTCTCGACCCTGGGTTCCTTATCACCAGCTTTCCTGTCCCCTCCTGCCATCTAGTCCTTGTTCCTAGACTGTCGTGCCCCATTAGTCTCATTTTGTTTTATGGGGCTATCTAATCTTTGGCTGAAGGGTGAACCTCGAGAGGGACTGAGCTAAAAGTGTGTCCAGGGGCCATACTCTCAGGGTTTCCCTGGTCTCTGTCGGGCCAGCAAGTCTGGTCTTTTTTTGTGAGTTAGAATTTTGTTCTACGTTTTTCTCCAGCTCTGTCCAGGACCCTCTATTGTGATCCCTGTCATAGCAGTCGCTGGTGGTAGCCGGGCACCATCTAGTTGTACTGGACTCAGTCTGGTGAAGGCCGTGGTAGTTGTGGTCCATTAGTCCTTGGGACTAATCTTTCCCTTGTATCTTGTTTTCTTCATTCTCCCTTGCTCCCGAAGGGGTGAGGCCAGTGGAGTATATTAAATGGCCTCTCACAAACTTTTAAGATGGGATGTAACTCTAAAGAAGGAGTTCCTCTAGCCCCCAGAAACAAAGAAATCAAAATACAGCCTACATGCCGTGGTATCAATTGTGAGCCAACTCCTATTAAGGACTGGCCGTTAACAGGCTTAGGGGCCTTGGAGAACTTCTTTCATCCTGATAATGCTCTTTTATAAAACTTTAAGAAACCACAGTGACCATTTGGAACTCCAAGCCAGATGGTAACATAATTCAATTAAGAAGGTATGGTCTTTTCAATCACCTCATATGCATGTGAAAGCTGGACAACAAAAAAGGGAGACCGAAAAAGAATAGATGCATTCAAACTGTGATGCTGGCGAAGAATATTAAATATACAGTGGACTGCCAGAAGAATGAACAAATCAGCCTTAGAAGAAATGCAACCAGAATGTTCCTTAGAAGCAAAGATGGTGAGACTTTGGCTTGCTGACTTTGGACATGTCATCAGGGAAGACTAACTGCTAGAAAAGGACATCATGTTTGGTAAAGTAGAGAATCAGCAGAAACAGGGGAAACGTTTAATGAGCTGGACTGACACAATAACAGCAGCAATGGATTCAAACATACCAATGGTCATGAAGATGGTGTAGGACTGGGCAGCGTTTCGTTCTGTTGCACTTAAGGTTGCCATGAGTCAGAGCCAACACAATGGCAACTGACAACAACAATAAAGATGTTTGTACATTTTGGTGCGCACATGCATTCTTCTGGGGAAACACTCCATAGCTTTTTTCGTGTTCTCAAATAGGTCTGTGATACCACAAAGTTTAAGAATTAGCAACTTGATGTTTTTCCCCTTCTCCCCAAGAGCCCAAACACAGTTGTCTTGATTGGAGGGCTAATGTAGAAACTTATACATACCTCTGTTCTCTTCCCTTCTTTTGTTCTCTTCTCTTGCCACCTCCACCCTTCACCATCTAGGGGCTCTGGACTGTCACAGCATGTAGGTTCTTAATCACCGGTGTGGGGATCTAAGGTCACAGCGCATCCAGAAGTCAGAGGTCAAGGAGACAAAGTGGTCCATCTCCCAGGGGCCAGCAGTCCTTCAGAGTAAAGATCTGGCTTGTGATCTCCGGTGGCCCATGAGGTCCTAAGAAAACACTGTACAAGGTTAGTGTACCTGTTGGCTGAAGAAAGGCTGGGTTAGCTGGGGGCGATGCTCTTCCTCTCCTCTGCAGGCGTATGTGATTATTTTCTTCCTCTGAATTCTTAAAATGGCATGAGAAGGTGGTCATCTGTCACTTATTAGATGCCTAATAAGCTGAGGGTGAGAAAACTGGAGACCCACCTGGCACACACCTCACTCTTTGACCTTACAAAAGTTGAGACTCCTTAGTTCTCTTCTGTGAGATGAAGGGGTTAATAATGTCTTGTCCTCAGGGAGGTAACATAGACTCATTGCTGTCCACTTGATTCCAACTCATAGCGACGCTATAGGACAGAGTAAAACTGCCCTATAGGGTTTCCAAGGAGCGGCTGGTAGATTCAAACTGCCGACCTTTGGGTTAGCAGCCGAGCTCTTAACAACTGCACCACCAGTGCTCTGGAATGTAACATAGGATTCTATAACTAAGTTCCATAAAGGGAAGGGAATTGTGAGTGTGTATGGGGGTGTGGGGGGTGGCCAGCACATGGAAAAGGAAACCAACACTTACTGCCTGCCTACTATGTGCCAAGCTGTGTTAGACGCTTTACCCATGGCATGGCCTGGTGAGCAGCTGCAGGGTACTCAAACAAGGGGGCAACCACAGGACAGGGTCCACGCTGCAGGCCTGGAAAAATCCAAACCCCAACCCCAAGAGACTTACTCTTGAAAGGGGCAGAATAAATCTTTAGATTGCCTCTGATAATGACTGCCAAGAGTTCCCAGTCTTTCTTCTACAGCAGCACTGTGCAGTAGAACTTTCTGCAATGATAAAAAATGTTCTATATCAACACTACCCACCCAATACTATAGCCGTGAGCCATGCATGGCTAAGAACACTTGAAATGTGGCTAGGATGACTAAAGAACTAAATTTTATTTAATTTTAATTCATTTAAATTTAAATAACCACATGTGGCTAGTGGCTACCACGTTGAGTAACACATTTCTATAGTAATTAACCAAAACCAAACCAGTTGCCAGGGAGCCAGTTCTGACTCATAGTGACCCCATGTGCGTCAGAGTAGAATTGTGCTCCATTGGGTTTTGGGTGACTGATTTTTTAGAAGTGGATCTCCAGGACTTTCTTCAGAGGTACCTCTAGGTGTGTACTCAAAACCTCCAGCCTTTAGGTTAGCAGCCAAGCGTGTTAACTGTTTGTGCCACCAGGAACTCCTCTACAGTAATATAACCCTCAATTTTTAGTTGGGTGCATGGCTACCTGGAGTAAAGACTATGTTTTACAGCCTCTCTTGCAGTATGTGATTTGGTTTTGGCCCATAGATGTGAGGGGAAGTGAAACTGGCAACTGCAGGTTATACTCTAAAGGGAAGGGATGTTCCCTTCCTGTCACATTTACCCCTTCTTGCTGGCTGGAATGGGATGTGGCTGTGGGCCATCCTGAACCAGGTGATAAGGACAACAGCTTAGGGATGGCAGAACAATAGGATAAGAGGAACCTGGGTCTCTGAGGACTTCATGTAGCAGTACCTCAGTGCCAGCTCACACATTTATGTGTGTGAGAAAGTAAACCAAAACTATCCCCTCAAGTCTTCTTTGAACCCCCCCACAAAGTTAATCCTAATGAGCAAATTATGTCTGCCTTGAGCATTGTGTGTTCTTTTAAAGAATTGTCTACGTGAGATCAAATTGACAACAGCCACTCGAAAGGTAGACAAGAAGCTTAAGGGGCAGAGAGTTGAATCAGTGGTGATGGGACAGTTTGGAGAAGGATTGTGAGAATGTCCGCACAACTTGAAGATCGTAGCCATTGTCACTGAGCTGTACATGTAGAAATTATTGAAACAGTGTGTGACTATATATTTTCACGAAAACAAAAAAGAGAGAGAGAAAGTAAAACTCCATTTCATTTAAGCGACTGTTATTTTGGGTCTCTGGGACACTGAACCACACCTACATTCTTTCCTAACCAATATCCTGCCCTTCTCCCTCTCACAGAGACGCTGATGACGAATATCTTGTTTATGATTTTGCTCATGCGATTTCAAAGCTTCTGACAGTCTTTACACAGCATAAGGGCAGAGACCCGGAAAGGGGTCACCCAGACACCTGTATGCCCTGTGACATCCAAGCAGCTGACACTTGGTTTTGCAGCTCTCCATGGCACCATCTTTCCTCCTGGGCCAGCTCCCAAAAACCTTACGGTCCAGCCTAGAAGAGAGACAAACGCCTCCTTCACGCTTTCTCTGCCTTGGCCTGAACTAAGGGCTATCTAGCTCCTCTTAAATCAAGAGCATGCGATCGTTAGGAAGAGAGAGAAAATCTGTAACTGGTCAGAGGGCCAAGATGGAATGGTGAGCTTTTTATTCTCCACAGGGAGCAGGAGCTTGGAAATTCTGGGTTTGGGGATGGGCCAGAGCCCCATATCCAAACCAACTTCTGAGGCGGAGCATGTAACACTTGCAGAAAAGTGTTGGCTGTTGTTACTGCTAATAGTAACACTTGTGCTCAACATCCAAATATATTCCCTGTTTACACTTGCTCAAGTGATGGAATTTTAGGAGCTGCACCTGGGGCGATAGAAAGGTGACAGGCGTTTCTATGGTAACTCTCCCGCGTATGATTCTATCATGTGTTTAGTCAGGTTAAGGCATAGACTGAAGGTTGGGGTCCATTGGAAAAAGAACATTTAGGAATAACAGTCATTAACAATCACTGAGTGCCTTCTGGGCACCAGTGTAATGCTAGCACTCCATCCTCGTACATTCCTCACAACAATTCTGTGATGTGACTTCATTTACATATTAACAGATGAGGAAACTGAGGCTAAAGGAGGTTAATAATTGGCCCAACATCACACAGCATGTAAGTGGTGTGTGTGGCAGAGATTTGAACCCAGGCCGACTAGCTTCAGAGTTTACACACTGATCCACCATCATCTTCTGCCTCTTGGCTCTCTGGGTGCTGTACTTGGGCCCTGGGTGTGCACAGACCTTCAGACCCCCTTGCACGAGCATGGACCTGGCACCCAGGATGATAACCTCGGATGGCGAAGATCCCAGGGTAAAACTACACAGCCACTAAGATGCAGCCTGGAAGTTTTTTGCTTTTGTTAAATACATGCATCTCTCTGTCAAGTGAGTTACTAGTCACTTGTCATAAAAATAAATAAAAGAAGAACGTTTTAAAAACATTCCTGTTATTTGAAATTTCTAGCAGTTTGAATTCCAGGCAAGCAAGAATTTCTTACCATTTTCACAATAAGTGGTCATTTTCAACTCCAGCTTTAACTTCGAGCACTTAGCGCACTCATTTTGTGATTCCATTGCTTGCCATACTAACGCCATGTATTTTCACTAAATCTGGCATTTAATGGAAAAACTGTATTTCATGTCAGTATACATGTATAGTAGTTCTATTGAGTATAAATCTTAATGAAGCTTATATTAAAACCTAAGTAGAATATCTGCTTTAAAATTGTATGCTAGATTCCCGTGTCCCTTCTTAGGTTTATAAGTAGCAGACTGACTGCCAGCTTAACTCGTTTATTGCACACGCTATCCAAGTAAAATAAAAGAATGATTCCGGAAGAAGACAGTTTCTTCCATCTTGAGGTAACAATTTTTACTTTAACGACAATGGAGGTTTATCTGATACTGACTTAGCATGATCAAAAATGTTTTGGAGATTAGGACATTAATTTTTAAGAGAAGTCCAGGATTACTGTCTCGTTATACAAAAATACGTAATAATGCATTTTCAGTTCTATGTTTTGGTGTATATTAAACTCGTATTACCCTGTTGATAGGGAACAAGAAAAAGGCTTATAAATTTTCTGTTACATTAACAGTTGCATCAAGAGTTATATAATAGTCGATGGACTTGAGCAGTTTATGAAAGTACTGAATTTGATTTTTGTTTCATAAGATTTACAGTGTGAATTTAGTCTAACCTGTCCTAAAAAGGCTCATAAGTGAGAAGTATGTCAGTCATACAGAAAAAGGCCTCAGAGGAGACTTTCCCTGCGGCCCTTAGCACCTGGACTGCGTCATCAACTGTCTCAGCACCCCTGGTGAAATCTGGTTTCTCAGATAAAATGGGATCCTGAGAAGTGACATTTACAAAACGTGAGTCTAGCCAGTTTGGAGCAAGAATTCACACCTTCACAAGACTGTCCTCACTGCTGGCACAGCCCAAATGGTGAACATTTTTAGCATGAAGAGCTGGTGCCTGGCTCGGCCCTCCATGGCGAAAGCCTGTGGAGAAACAGATAAGGGATTGTACAATTTGCTCCTAATGACCATGCTTGCTTGACACTGCAAATTTTTGCACGAAATTACCCAGAAGTCATAACAACTCTCTGCTTCAGTAAATCACTGCTATTGGTGAAAAAGATACAGTAATCATTGGAGAGAACAGAGATTCCTTTGCCACAGTTTTTGGAGCAGATTCCAAGTTTCTTCCTACCCAGGGAAAAACTGCTACAACTCACTGGGGAGAAAATTAAAATTTGTTTGTTTTAAATGTGAATTGTGACAAACCTAAGGATTAGAAACAGAGAAAGGGAAAATCTATCTGAGCAAGGATAAACCCAGGGCCATCAAGTTGATTCCGACTTATAGTGACCCTATAGGACAGAGTAGAACTGCCCCATGCGGTTTCAAGGAGAGGCTGGTGGATTCGAACCACCAGCCTTTGGTTAGCAGCCAAGCTCTTAACCACTGCACCACCAGAGCTCACAGCAATATAGATTAAAAAAAAAAAAAAAACTCCTGTCTAAGACCCGTCAGACTTGTATATATCTGGCACTGTTGAGAGACGCCCTGCACCCAACTGTCTCCTGCGCTGGGCTACCGAGGCCTCCAGCTCTCCCACTGAGTCTCCTTTTAGGTGAAGGCACATCTCCACAAAGCTCCCCATAGGATAGAATGTTATCTGGAAGAGGGTATATGCTAATCCCACATTACTGATTTTCAAACTGTCTGTCTCTAATGAATGAGGCTAAAGCTAAGGATGGGTAGGGATCTCTGGTGGTGCAGTGCTTAAGTGTTCGGCTGCTAACCAAGAGGCTGGCAGTTCAAACCCAGCAGCTGCTCTTCGGGAGAAAGATGTGGCAGTCTGCTTCTGTAAGGATTACAGCCTTGGAAACCCTATGGGGCAGTTCTACTCGGTCCTATGGGGTGGCTATGAGTCAGAATCGACTCGATGGCAATGGATGGGTAAGTTTAAACTCGATCTTGGGATGGGTACGTTTAAACTCGATCTTGGGATGGGTATGTTTAGACTGTGGGAACCGAGTGGAGAAGAGAAAGGGAATCAAGAAACGGGTTCAGAGTACGAGATGGGCAGTGCCAGGCATGAAAGGGGTCTTGGGTGCCAAAGTTTTGGGATGGGGAGGTGGGGTAGAAGCATAATAAACCCTGGTTACATTTACATAAGTCCTCTTTGATTCTGGCACAGGTACCCAGATTTTTTTTTTAAACCAGTTTTTCATAAGCTGTTATGCAATACTTGTCTTCTCCAATCACAAGTCCTGGCAACTCTAGCTGTACTACACTATGGTATGACTTCATCATGTCTACGCAGCAGCCCTGCCAATCACAGCCATTTCCAGATTGTTCTCAGGTCCAGGGCACAGGAGCAGCGTGATTGGCTGAAGTCCACGGAGGCAGAGACCCCATTGCCACCATCAGCCATAAGCTGCTCTCCTGGCCTTTCCACCAGAGCTGCCGACAACAGCTAAACAAGCGGGTAGCATCTCCCCTCTGGCAGCACTCTAGGGGCAGGAGGTGAGAGGAAAAAGGTCAGGGAGTCTGAATTCTCTTCAACCCAGACAACAAGCCCAGGAGTAATGAAGAGCTGTTGGGGTTCCCGTGGAATGTGTTCAGCATCCTCCCCTCGCGCTCTACTTTGCAGACCTATCACTCAACGGGCCCTGAGTCATAGATAATTTACCAGCCATTCCACCTGCCACATTGCTTCACAGTGGGTGGAAGCTACTAATTGGCCAATAGCCCTTCAAAGCTCAAAAACATGCACGTTCTCTGCCATGTTGAGCTTTTAGGCTCTCAACAGCCCTTGAATGTACCTGAGCCCCAAAGTGCATACTTAAAATGGGGGAGCTCCAGATAGTAGCCCTGACACATGGGCCTATTTGTTGCCTATGTTAAAAATGTCTGAGTCTATTTTTTCTGCTTTCTGGGAAGCTGACCTAAATAAGTAAGGTTGCGCTATAAATGTCTTTCAAGACTCGACTTGTAGGTTCTAATTATAATTAAGATGATAATAATATTACTTTGTATTTTTGCCGTTCTTCCAAAGTGCTCCAAGCACTCTCAGCTGCGTGAGGGCAGGTATTACACGTTCCTTTGTATCTACTTGCAGATTCTAATTACACCTTCTTTTGATTCTGGTTCTAAACTTATCATTCTTCCCAGAGCCTGGGGCACGAGGCAGCATCACTGGGGCGAACTCTCCTGGGAGTCTGGTACGCCGTCCAGCCATGGAGAAGACCCCAACAAAGGGGTCCTTCATGGCTGGGTGTGGCCCTCAGGCAGTTCAGACTGGCTGCTGAGAGCTCGACCCTGCCCTTCCCGCCAGGAGCCTCTCTATGGCTCTTCATTCCTCAGACTCTCTGGTGCCAGGGACTGAGCTTGGCTCCCTGCTTCTGTCACCAAGGAAGGGCCCCTTCTCTGAACACACTCCCTTCCCAAATCTGCCCCCCTGGGCTCTCTACGCCCTCACCATCCCAGCTCCAGGACAGGGACAGGCTTGGAGTTGCTTATGTCTCTGTTATGTTATACCAGTGCGACTGGTGGTCAGGATCATGCAGACGCTTTGCTTTTTCTTCCGGTGTCTCTTTTTGAATTTTTAGATTGGCATATTCATTTACCCACTTTCTGTGACTCTATTTTTTAAAAAATTTGTTCATATTTTATTTACTTACTGCATATGCCATTTTGGGAAGCTATTTTGTATCTTTTTTGAGAATGAGGTAGGAAGTAAATAAATCAATAAACAAATATGCATCCCTCTGTTTTATGAGTTCATTCTGCTTTCACCTTACTCTTGTTTGTAGCATAGGAGGGATGCTTAACCTTTTTTCAAAGATAAACTCCTTGCTTTTTTGCTGAGACTTCAGTTGTGTGTGTGTGTATGTGTGTGTGTAGCAAGATATATTATAGCACAATGATTGAGAAGGTAAGTTCTGAAGACACACTACCTGAGTTCAAATCCCAGAGCCACCACTTATCAGTAGGGTAACCTTGAGAAAGTTACTTAATTCTGTGCACCTCGGTTTTAGTGATGAGACTAGTAATATTTACTTCAAAATGTGACTGTGAGGCTGAAATGCTAAAACGTTAATACATGTAAAGTGCTTAGAACAGCTGCTCAGTTAATGTTAATGGTTATTGTAAGCATGGGGCAAGGCAGGGAGGTGTTGCTGAAAATGAAGTCTCTCTCCAGAAGTGGAGAGGTGGTGACTTCACTAGCTGCTCCCTCTCCTTTCGGGACTTCAGCCAAGCTATACAGGAGAAAGCAGGGGCTGGACAGGGGCAACTTGCTTAGAAATCACCCCGCTTAGTCCTCAGTTTCCCGGCGGGGACCTGAGCTCTCCACAGCCTCATTCTAACTTCCCTGTTGTGTTGGTTGGACAAAAAACTCCAGAGGGAGCTATGTCTATTCCTCCTTAGCCCATCTCTGATGGATTTAATTTTTATTCTTAGATGTTCTATTTTGGTTCTTTGTTCTTATTACTTAGTCAGTTTTTATTTTCATAAAGTTATATGTGCTCATGATTAAAAGAGACAAATAGTCTTATAAGGCAATCCTCTGTCCCCCTCTCTAAAAAAAAAATCACTTTTGATTCTTTTAGCTGATTCCTTTGGATTTACAGCTGTATCTCTAAACCACGTATTTGTATAGTTTCTTTTCTGTTAGTGTGTCTCCGTGTTAGACGTTATATTGCTATCCCACTGTAAAAGTGGCCTGGCGGAGGTGTCTGACCTCCTTTAACTTCATGAGGGGGAAGGAGAATCAAGATTGCGATAAGGCGGAGGTCAGGCATACCTCCTCTCGCCAGCCCTTTTTACCAGTTCTCACACCGACCATCCCTCCCAGTCAGGCTCTACTTCTCTGCTGGGTTCGACAATTTATTGCAATGGCCACACAGAACTCACAGACAATACTCACGATTATGGGGTTTATTAGGGAAGTAACAGGTTGCAGTGAGGAATGCTCAGGACACAGTTCTTAGATCAGGACAGCCTCTTCTCAGCCATACCCACAGGCATGCCTCTCTCTGGCCCCTCAGACTCTGCCCTGCTCAGGCAAGTGTTACAAAGCTCTTTTAGCTCCTCCAGTAAGTGCCCTGAGGCACCCCACTCACCAGTAAGCCTCAGCCTGAAGGCGCTCACCTACAGCTCTGGTCAGCAAACCTAGCTCCACTAAGTGCCCAGAGGCACCCTACTCTGCCAGCAAGCCTGCCTGAAAGCACTCAGTTTTCTTGCTCTGTGGGCCAGGAAGCACAGTGCGCTATCTCCTGCCAGTCTCTTGGTTCTGCTGCTGCTGTTTCTCTGCTGCCGCTTCTCGCCATCTTCAGCGTTACAGCTCTCTCTCAGTCTCCTGATTCCAGGAGCTTCTCAGCACAGGGATCTCAGGTCCAAAGGATGAACCTCACTCCTGGCTCTTCTTTCTTGGTGGTGATGAGATCCTCTTCTCCCACCTCTGGGATGGCTCATTTTAAGCCTAGTGGGATGTCAAAACTGACCAATCCCCTTGGTGGGCCACAATTACCTTCTTTGCATAGTCCTACCCAGTCACTTGGAGCCCTGGTGGCACAGTGGTTAAGAGCTCAGGATGCTAACCAAAAGGCTGGCAGTGCAAATTCTGTAGCTGCTCCTTGGAAACCCTATAGGGCAGTTCTACTCTGTCCTATAGGGTTGCTATGAGTCAGAATCAACTTAATAGCAATGGGTCTGGGTTTTGGTTGCTGTATCACTTGGTGATAGTTACAAGCCCACATAAAAGCAATCCATCGCACCACACCCACTATGGGAAACAAGGGCTTAGTTCTCTTTCACTCCCATGCCCCAACCACCACAGTCACTCAACCTTCCCTGTACTCCATCCTGCCAATAGCTATACAGGTAGTCCCAACTTATGACAGGGTTCCATTCTGATGACTTTGTTGTAAGTTGGTTCTGATGTAAGTCGAATACCTCTTTTTTTTTTTTTTTAGTTTTCATTATTGCCATGGCTTGCTATATGACAATGTTTTGAATGGTAAATCATAACATTGAACATCTTCAAGTGAACATTTGAGAATGATAACATCAGCAAATTACATGCTGCAACATTGTATGCAGTACATATCACTAATGGTAAGATGGACCAAAAAATAAGACAGTCCTAAGTGCAGTTCTTCATAACTTGAATACATCCTAAGTTGGGGACTACCTGCATCTAATTTGATTAGATCAATATTCAGTGTTTAGATGGTTGTGACTAGGTAAACACTTTTGATTGCTGGGCCATGAAGTATGCTTAGAATACTTCTCCTTTCCTATAACATCCTTTGTTTGCCATAGAATTAAGATTTGCTTGTGAATGAGTAATTTCTTTTAGAAGGATCAGCACAAAGTTCTTATGGTGGTTCTTATGAGGTGGAGGTTAAAGATGTCCCAAATGTCCAACTTTTCCGAAAGCTGTACCACTCCATCATCTCTAACATCAACTACTCCTCGTCTGCTCAGTACTCTTCCTCCTATTTTTGAGTTCCATAATTCACTGCAACATCTCATAGACCTCATGAATGCTCAAGGAAATGACTCAGGTGGTTATAGAGGCTAGCAAGTCACAAATCCATAGATCAGGCATCAGGCTGGAGGCTTCTCCTGACTCATATAGTTGCAGGGGTTGATAATCCCAAGGTTGGCAGGTCAGATGACAGGCTACTGGCCCATGGGGCTGCAGAAGATGGTGAATCCCAGAATCAGTAGGTCAGATGACAGGCTGCTGGCTCAAGTCCCAAGAACTGGAGGTCAGATGACGATGAGCCAGATGCAAGATCCAGAGCAAGAGAGAACTT
The DNA here is from genome assembly GCA_030035585.1 of Dugong dugon. Taxonomy (NCBI): domain Eukaryota; kingdom Metazoa; phylum Chordata; class Mammalia; order Sirenia; family Dugongidae; genus Dugong; species Dugong dugon. The sequence continues at coordinate 100,092,068 of CM057469.1, read as the reverse complement.
TGCCAGAGCATTCATACATTAGATGCAGACCATCCCTTCAAGGAAACTTCTGTTACTTGAGCAAGGCAGTGTAAGGGTATATGACTTGAATAAGGGTGGTAAGGTGGTGACTGAGATGAGGGTGGTGTTATGGATTGAACTGTGTCCCCCAAAAATATGTATCAACTTGGCTGGGCCATGATTCGCAGTATTATGTGGTGTCCACCATTTTGTGATCTGATGTGATTATCCTGTGTGTTGTAAATCCTAACCTCTATGATGTTAATGAGGCAGGATTAGAGGCAGTTATCTTAATGAGGCAGGACTCAATCCACAGGATTAGGTTGTATCTTGAATCCATCTCTTCTGAGATATAAAGGAGAGAAGCTAGCAGAGAGGATGGGGACTTCATGTCACCAAGAATGAAGAACGAAGAGGGGAGCGCCTCCTGTGGACCCAGGGTCCCTGCACTTAAAAACTCCTAGAACCAGGGAAAATTGATGACAAAGACCTTTCCTCACAGCTGACAGAGATAGAAAGCCTTACCCTGGAGTTGGTACCCTGAATCCAGACTTTCAGCCTTCCAGATTGTGAGAGAATAAATTTCTCTTTGTTAAAGCCATCCTCTTGTAGTATTTCTGTTATAGCAGCACTAGACAACTAAGACAGGTAGTGACTTGTGTCACACCCTCTAGTAAAGCAATGACTCACAATACATCTCACCCTAGTCCTGCCTCACTAACATAACAGATAACTCACTTCCAAATGGGACTATAACCACAGGCATCGAGGCTAGGATTTACAACACATCACAAAATGGAGGACAATTACAACAGATCACAAAATGGAAGATGACTACATCATTACGTAATTGCCAAATTACATCATTACACAACTGCAAAACCACTGAAAATCATGCCCCAGCCAAGGTGACACATAACCTTATCCATCACAGGTTACACACACTTTATTTGCATTAGTAGCAAGCCATCCAATCCCCTTGGTGGGTCACAGCACTTTATTTGCATAATGCTACCCAATTATTACATAGGAGTTGCAATGACTATGGCTAGAAGGTCCATATTAAATAATGTACTGTACCACAGTTTGTTTTTCCTTACTGCTTGGTTTTCTATAAATGTGTTGTTAATTTAATCCCAAATTCTCTGACAGTTGTTTAAATCTCACTTAGTGCGTACAGGCACATCAGATATTCCATCAGCCTTCACCTCCCTGGGGGACCTGTTTGGAGCGTTCTAGCCTGCCTTAGTCTGGGCTTTCCCCTCACCATCACACTGGGAATGTCACTGCTTGTCTCTGTAGTTGAATCCCACATTGTCCTTCCTCTTGTTTTATTTTCTCCTTTTGATGGAGCATATCTTTCAGTAGCTTCTTGAGAAAGATTACTTGGAAGATAACTTTTTGGGATCTTGGGTGTATAAAAATAGAATGAACAGTTACGTTTTGGAAGAAGGGTAGCCAGAATGCTTCTTAGAAGCAAGGATGGCAAGACTTCATCTCACGTACTTTGGACATGTTATCAGGAGGGACCAGTCCCTGGAGAAGGACATCGTGTTGGTAAAGTATAAGGTCAGTGAAAAAGGGTCTTCCCTCGATGAACTGGATTGACACAGTGGCTGCAACAATGGCCTCAAATATACCTACTATTGTGAGGATGGAGCAGGACTGAGCAAAGTTCATTCTGTTATACATGGGATTGCTATGAGTTGGAACCGACTCAATGGCACCTAATAATGTATAAAAATATCTTTATTTTACTCCCACATTTGGTTGACTAATTTCACTCAGCAGAATGTTTTCAAGGTTCGTCCATGTTGTGGCATGTATCAGGACTTTATTTGTCTTTACAGCAGAGTAATGTTCCATTGTATGTATGTACCACATTTTCTTTATCCATTCATCTGTTTACAGACATTTGGGTTGTTTCTACCTTTTGGCTATTGTGAATAGTGCTGCAGTGAACATTGGTGTATATATGCCTGTTTGTGTCACTACTTTCAAGTCCCTTGGGTATAGACATAGGAGTGGAATTGCTTAGTTATATGGTAGTTCTGTGTTTAACTTCTTGAGGAACTGCCAAACTGTTTCCCACAACAGCTGTACCATTTTGCATTCCCATCAGCAATAGATAAGGGTTCCAATTTCCCCACATCCTCACTAATATTTGTTATTTTCCATTTTTTTAATCTTAGCCATCTTAGTGGGAGTGAAGTGATATCTCATTGTGGTTTGGATTTGCATTTCCCTAATAGGAAGCCTGGTGGCACAGTAGTTAAGCACTGGGCTGCTAACTGAAAAGTCTTGGATTCGAACCCACTAGCCACTCCACAGGAGAAAGATATGACAATCTGATTCGGTAAAGATTTGCAGCCTTGGAAGCCCTATGGTGCAGTTCTACTCTGTCCTAAAGGTTGCTATGAGTTGGAATATACTCAAAGGCCCTGGTGGCACAATGGTTAAGTGCTTGGCTGCTAACGGAAAGGTCCACGGTTGGAACCCACAAGCAGCTCCATGGAAGATAAGACTTGACAATCTGCTCCCATAAAGATTACAGCCTAGGAAACCCTATGGAGCAGTTCTACTTTGTTCTTTAGGGTCACTGTGAGTCAGAATTGACTCAACGGCACACAACAACAACAATGGCTGATGACGTTGAGCGTCTTTTCATATGCTTGATGGTCCATTTGTATCTCCTCTTTGGTGAAATGTCTGTTTAGGTCCTTTGTCCATTTTTCAGCTGGGTTGTTTGTCTTTTTCTTGTTTAGTTGTAGTTCTTTATATATTCTGGATATTAAACCTTTATCTGGTATATGGTTTCCAAAAATTTTCTCACATTCCATAGGTTGTCTTTTCACTTCGTTGGTAAAGTCCTTTGATGCACAGAAGTTTTTAATTTTGATGAGATCCCATTTATCTGTTTGTCTTTTGTTGCTTGTGCTTTTGGTGTATCTAAAAATCTGTTGTTGAAGACACGAGTTTTAAGGTTTTAGGTTGTATATTTAGGTCTTTGACGGATTTTGAGTTAGTTTTTACAATAAGTTCTTAATATCTGGTGAGGCAAGTACCCTTCCTCTTACTTCTCTTTCTTATGAATTATCTCTCCTCTTTCTGCCCTCCCATATACATTTTACAAGCACCTGATTAATTTCCACAAATTTATCTCCATTGTAATTCTGATTGAAACTATAGGTAAACTTGGAGCAAACTGATCTTCATGACATTGGGTCTTCTTATCCTCGAACATTATACTGGGTTGAATAGTATCCCCTCTAAAATTCATCTTGACAGGAATGCGACCTTATTTGGAACCAGTGTCTTTGCAGATGTAATCAAGTAAAGATGAGGCCACACAGGCACCAGAAACTGGAGGAAGCAAGGAAGAATTATTCCCTAGAAGCTTCAGAGGGAGCATGGTGCTGCTGACACATTAATTTTGGACTTCTAGCCTCCAGAACTGTGAGAGAAAACATTTCTGTTGTTTTAAGCCACTCAGTTTGTGGTACTTTGTTATGCATCCCTATGAAGCTAATACAAACATAGTAGTTTTTCACTTGGAATCTTTTTCCTGTCTTTCAATGAATTATATTTTCTTTTTACATCAAGGTCCAGACAAGTCTTTAACATTAGTATCACAGCTTATGTTTCCACATTCTACCAGAAAAACAAACTCAGACAGTTGCCACTGAGTCGATTTTGCTTCAAGGAGACTGATGTGTGTCAGAGTAGGGCTCCATAGGATTTTCAGTGGTTGATTTTTCAGAAGGAGATTGTCAAGACTTTCTTCTGAGGAGCCTCTGGGTGTGCTTGAACCTCCAACATTTTGGTAAGCAGCCGAGCGCCCTAATTGTTTGCGCTACCTGGGGACTCATCCACATGTTACAGGTAATGTGAACTTGGATCAGTTTCGGCAAGTACAACTCCTATTCACCTCTGACTCCGAGCTCTCTTTACTTCCAGAACTTGGCGATTCCCCTTTCTTGGCTTCGTGTTTAGTAATATATTAAAAAACATGTTGATCATTTTTTTTCTTTGTGTTTTTTTTTTTTTAAATATTTGGTGAAAGTATATACAACAAAGTATACACTCATTCAACAGTTTTTACACGTGCAGTTCAATGATACTGCGTCACCCTTCTCGTTATCTTTACCCATGTTGTTCCACCACTATTAACTTAGACTCTCTGCCCCTTAAAGTTCCCATCTGTGCTTTAGGGTTACTTTTGTCAATCTGATCTCATACAGATCATTCTTTAAAAGAGCACAATGCTCAAGGCAAATATTCTTTATTAATTGAGCTAAACTGTTGTTTAGTTTAAAGATGACTTCCGGGATAATTTCTGTTCAAGGTTTCAAATTGTTGCCAGGCAATAGATTTGAGAGGTCACCTGGTCTCAATATAAACAGTAAGTCTGGTTTCCATGAGAATTTGAAATTCTGTCCCATGTTTTTCCTCCTTTTGTTCAGGATCCATCTATCGGTCCTTGATCAAAATGTTTATGACGGTAGCCAGGCACCATCCATTTCTTCTCCTCATGGAGGCAATTAGAAGTGCAGTCCATTTCCTTCTCTGATTCCTGGGTCTCCTCCTTCCTCTACTGCTCCAGGAAAATAGAGAATAGTTGTCGTATCTTGAGTGGCCTCTCACAAGCTCTCAAGACATTTTGGCCGTATTTTATCCAGAAGTTCTTTAGTGCGTAAAGGGAGTAGAGGGTTTCTACTTGCATAAAGTCCTTCCAACCCAGTTTCACAAATGAACCAGAGCTTCAGCAAGTGTGTGATGGAGATGTTATGGTTTTCCTCCCTATCATTGATCATATCTGCCTGTGCTAATTCCATTCCTCTCCTCCCTTTGAGCTTGCTTACTTGTTTGTATTATCAACAAGGGCCACATCTACTTCTTGAATGTATCAACACTCTGATGACTTCCAAGTCGCGTTTAATAATAGCAGAAATAAACCTATTAAGAGCTGACCTGCTAAGTTTATATAAATTTTATCATTCATTTCCTTCATGGATGGAAAAAAATCAGAAACATCCATGGTGACAGCCGATAACAGAATTTTTCTGGGCTGCAGATCACAGTTCCTTATCCTTCCTTCTCTTTTTCCTTCTCTAAGTAAACAAAAATGTCCATTAACCCCAGATGTTATCAGACAAATGCCCATTGTGCTGACCTTGCTTGACCTCCTTTAGAAAAACTACAAACCTGTTAGAAATAATTTGCAGAGCTGTGATCCTAGCCAGCAGCTACAATGGCAGTGTTCAGCAAGCTCCTGCTGAGTAAGAAATGAGATGATTTAACCACATTGGTGAGAAAGCCAGATATTAACACAGAGACCATGGGGTTATAATGCTGGCTATCTTCTGCAGAAAAATTCTAGGCAAACATATTCCCCTTCTAGAGAGTACCAGACTCCCACAGACCATTCTCTCTCCCCAGTTCACAGTGCAGGCAGGTGAAATAACCCATGGATGGGTAAGCAGAGGGCATTTCATAGGGAATAGCAGTGACGCTAAGGACTGTGCTGTCTTGAAGGGAGCAGAAAACCAAGAAGTTAAAGCAAAGAATTAGAAGACAGAACTCTGTTACTCAATGGACCCGAGCTCATTCCTGCTCTATGGATTTATATCTTCATTTGGTGTCAGATTGAATGGGACTTTGAGAGTGTTTATCACTCTTAAAGCAAAAATATGACCCAAGGGGTCTTAAATTCCTGAAGTCTTGGCTAAGATGGTATCTCCTGTTCAAAAATAATAACAGGGTAAAAAAAGTGAATTAATAAGGGAAATGGTCCCATTGAAGGGAGATTACATGGTGTTTGGAGGGGTAGAGGCTGAAGCAGCCCCGTGTGCCTCCTGTCCCTTCCCAGGAAAAGGAGATAGTCCCTGAACCTGGGAAGAGAACAGTAGTTTGGGCAGGGGCCCTCAAGTAGTAGGGTTCTTCATGCTACTCCTTTGCAGTCACCCAGGATAGTGTCTCATCTTAGCCAGGATTCTCCAGAGAAACAGAACCAGTAAGACAGATAGACACAGACAGACAGACTGATAGATAGATAGACAGATAGACAGACAGACAGACAGACCGATAGATAGATAGATAACTTATTGGTTCTGTTTCTCTGGCTGAGATCTATATATGTATGTATGTTATGTTTCTACCTATCTATCTATTTAGATTTATTTTAAGGAATTGGTTCACATGAATGTGGGGGATGGCAAGTCCAAAATCCATAGGTCAGGCAACAGGCTGGACACTCCAGCAGTCTTGTGTCCAAAACTGGAAGGCCAGGTGGTAAGTGGAAATTCTGGCAGGATGTCTGTTTACAGTCTTGAAGCAAAATCCTGCTGGCTAAGAGGAAGATTTTAAGGCCTTCAACTGATTGGATGAGGCCTACCCACATTGTGAAGCGTACTCTGCTTTACTTAAGGTCAGCTGATTTACATAACGCTAATCACATGTCAATACCTTCATAGCAACGTCCAGACTAGTATTTGTAGTATTTGCCCAAATAACTGAGTACCATAGCCTAGCCAGGTTGACACATAAAATTAACCGTCACTCGCCTCAATCTCCCGGGAACATAGCTATAGGTATATCGGGGTGGGGGTGGTGTAGGAGGCAGCGGGTTAGGAACTGGAGCTTTCAGCCACTTCAAACACCCTGAACCTAAGCAATGAAAGCAGCAGAGCTGTCCTTCTCTGAGTATTTGGACAATGGACACATCAGCAGCTGACCAGTGCGCCTGAAGGCCAGAGAGCCTGTTGGGAGTTTCTTTGTATGGTCTCTCAGACCTCCCATGACCTGAGGGAAATATTCTAGCCCCAATAATGAATAAGATGAAGAAAGCAGAGGCTCAGGGTAAGATTTAATTTGATCTAGAAAGTAATTGGACAACTTTCATACCCAAATGTGTTCCTTGCAAACGCATACCTGCTATAATAGCAACTTTATTTTTCTTAGCACTTATATTCCAGGCAGGGAGCTAAGTATTTATACACTTAATTCTTACAAAAATACTGAAGTATGTATTACTATCACTTTAGACATAGCTTTGAGGGGGAGCAGTGTGTGACTACCCACTTCCCAGAGGACACGCATGTTTTAACTATTGGAAACAAGACAGTGTGTGGATTTGTTATGTAAGTTGTATAACATAAGTCACATTTTTACTCGCTCTTTGAGTGTATAAAAATTGCGAGCTTTCCATTAAGATAAAATACAGAAACTAAGAAAAAATGAATACAGAGGGTGGACAAGAGTCAGCAGTATCCTGGGTTTTGGAATGACTATCAGGAGCCCTGGTGGTGCAGTGGTTAAACTGCTCAACTGCTAACTGAAAGGTTGGCCGTTCTGTGGGAGAAAGACCTGGCGATCTGCTCCTACAAAGACTACAACCTAGAAAACCCTACAGGGCAGTTCTCCTCTGTCTCATGGGGTCGCTATGCGTCAAAAATCGGCTTCAGGCACCTAACAACAAGATGTCAGCTCAAAGAAATGAGAGTTCAGAACCATGGACAGAAGCATGAGCGTGCAGGGGCCACCCCCCACCTCCCGCAACAAAATAAAACGTTCCAGTACGCTACACCCAGGATTATCCCCACTTTACAGAGGAGGGAAGTGTGGCCCAGAGAGACTAAGCAGCTGCCCAAGGTCACACTGGTAATGATGAAAGAGGCAGGAATGGAACCCAACTTCATCTGATTTCAAAGCCTATGAAATGTTACAGTTGAAGCCAATCCCTTCCTCACTCCCACCTTCCCAAGATGTTTTTTGACCACTTTCCTTAAGATTTTGACCACTTGCATTCAGATGATTCATTCTCTCAGTCACATTCTCTGCCAGGAAAAAAGAAGGTATCTTTGCCTCCTGTGATGACATTCCTGATTTGAAGCAAGAGAAACAACCCCGGAAGCTGCAGTGATACCCTTAAAGTTATTATTTTTTTAATAGGCTTTATTTTTTAGAGCAGTTTTAAGTTTACAGAGAAATGGAGCAGAAAGTACAGAGTTCCTACATGCCTCTCCCCTCCTGCATACTGTTTCTTCTGTTATTACCATCTTGTATTCCTACGTGCATTTGTTACGATTGATGAACTAGTACTGACACCTTAAATTATTAACTAAAGTCCATAGTTTCCATTAGCGTTCACTCTTGGTGTTGTCCATTCCCATGGGTTTTGACAAATGCATAATGTCATGTGCTCATCATTACAGTATCATACAGAACAGTTTCACTGCCCTAAATATGCCCTATGCTCCACCTATTCATCCCTCCCCCTGACCTCTTACCCCTTGGCAACGATTGATCGTTTAACTGTTTCTATAGTTTTGCCTTTTCCAGAACATCATATAGTTGGAGCTATACAGTAGGTAGTTTTTTTCCAGACTGGCTTCTTTCACTTGGCAAAAATGTATTTACCCCTAGAGTTTTCATTCTTTGGTTCCTTGCTCCCCCTTAGCGCCTAGAGCTCTGGAAGCAAGGTGGTGTTGGAGACACACAAGCCACATGTCTTCAGCTTATCGCTTCCAAAATGCTATTTCAGAGCTACTTCCATCCCCCTGTCCTCCCCCTGAACCAGCCAGACGTCCTCCCGCCCACCCACCATGTGCTGCCCAAGTGCAGTGAAGCTGCCTGTCCCTAGCACCTCTGCGGGGTGGCAACAGCTTGGTCCTATCAGCAATCAGCTGCAGAAACCCCACTGCTCATCAGCATCCTTGCATCACAAGCTGGAAATAGCCCCCAAGTCTCCATGTACCATGAAGAGCAGAATAGGAGTGGATGTGGGTAATTAAAAGAAAAAAAAAAAAAATCTCCTTAGGACTAAATTGTTTTTCTGTGAGACTGTGTGCATGAGTTCTCTCCTTTGTGAATAGAGTCCATCCACGTGCTGGGAAAGGAAGCCACACGCTGCCAGCCAGTACAAAGACCCAGGCAGGCAGGCTGGCAGCCCTCGCATCTTCCATCCCATCCCCCTTCATCCTCAGGGAAGTGGAGTGCTTCCTTCCCTCTCCTGACTGCCTTGGTCTCATATGTCCTCTTACAAGTCTCTTCTGCTATTACTAAGAGGTAGCCCTTGTCACTCTGAGGGCTGAATGCACCAGGGGGAGGGGAGCCATCAATGGTCCACAAAGTCCTGTCCACTGCTTTCTGATGGAATGCTCCAATGTAAACATTAGCAAACGCACATTCCCTCTGCACACTCCTTCATCACTTTTTCCTTCTTCCTGAAAACCTGAGGACTTCTCACTTAAGCTACCTCTGGCCCTTAGAGCACGTTTGACACAGCCTCTTGCCAGCGTGCATGGCTTGGGAGCAGAGCCTGGCTGGATTTCAGTCCCTACTTGCCCCCTTGGCCTGATGCTGTTGTTTAGGGCACAACCCGCACAGCTCTACAGGGAGTCTCTTGTCCTCTCTACCCAGCCCCTTCTGCCAGTGTAGAGATGGTGTCTTAGTTACCTAGTGCTGCTATAACAGAAACACCACAAGTGGATGGCTTTAACAACAGAAATTTATTTTCTCATAGTCTAGGAGGCTAGAAGTCCGAATTCAGGGTGCCAACTCCAGAGGAAGGCTTTCTCTCTCTGTTGGCTCTGGGGGAAGGTCCTTGTCATCAATCTTCCACCGGTCTAGGAGCCTCTCAGTGCAGGTACCCTGGGTCCAAAGGACACGCTCCCCTCCTGGTTCTTCATTCTTGGTGGCATAAGTTTCCCATTCTCTCTTCTCAATTCTCTCTTTTACGTCTCAAAAGAGACTAACTCAAGACACAGCCTAATCCTGTAGATTGCATCCTGCCTCATTAAGGTAATTGCCTCTAATCCTGCCTCATTAATGTCATAGAGGTAGGATTTACAATACATAGGAAAATCACATCAGGTCACAAAATGGTGGACAACCATACAATACTGGGAATCATGGCCTAGCCAAGTTGACACGCATTTTGGGGGGACACAATTCAATCCATAACGGATGGTCATTTTTCACACCCACTTCTGCTTTCCACAGTCAATTCCTCAAGGTCAGTGATTCAGCTGCATTTTCTGCACTCTCTCCTGAGCAGTTTCAATCTGAGAGCTACCAGGACAAAGAAAGAGTCCCTAGACACAAAGGATCTACATCATATGGCGGATTCCTATTAGTTCAGGCACCTGTCACAGAGCCTGCAACTTTCAAACCCTGTAGGCCATTCTGGAGGACACCAGTCACCCAGCTTTCCAAATGTGCTATTGCCTGATACCTCTGTAAAGATCTCCTTTAATGTGGTGGGATGTAATACAGGTTAAGAAAAAAGAGAAGAAAGACAGCTATAAGTCTTGAATAGATTGAAAGCCCTTCATTCATCATTTATTCACCAAATTTGTATTAAATGCCTACTGTTTGGAACCCTGCCAGGTGCTGGGATACAACAGTGAACAAGAGAGACAAGGTTCCTGCCCTTTTAAAGTTGACATAGTGGGAGGGAGAGTTTAACAAAGAATCCTGCAAATAAGCTGTCAAAAGTGCTGTGAATAGCAAGTACCTACCTCCCTTTGAGGACAGAGAGAATGTCTCATTTGCCTTGGCATCTCTAGTTCCTGGTACTTGTTGGTGTTGCATGCCGTCAAGTCAATTCTGACTCATAGTGACCCTACATTTAAAAAAAAACAAACCCAAACCCAATGCTGTTGAGCTGAGTCCGACTCATAGGGACCTGATAGGGTTTCTAAGGAACAGCTGGTAGATTCGAACTGCTGAACTTTTGGTTAGCAGCCAAGCTCTTAACCACTGTGCCACCAGGACCCTGTACTTCGTTCTGCTTGTAGAATCAACGGATGGATGGACGACTACGGGAAAGAAAGAGTTATTTCATAGCATAAGAAGCATATGAAGGCTTATCATTAATAAGAAGTTGTAAAGATTGAGAGACATGAGTCCTAGATCACTTTTCCATCTTGGTTATTAATTTACATTGTAATCGCACATTATCAAATCTTTCTTCACGTCAGCAGCAATTTGGAGTGGAACGCAAAGTCCCGGACGTGCAGCATCTCTTCATCAGAACTTGTTTGCCAGTCTGTGAAATTCTTGGACTAAAAGTACCTGTCTGGAAACCAAGTTATTAAAATAAAAAATAAAAAGAGGCAAAGTCTGCTCCAGGCACTGTGTGATTTCTATCTCTGGGCTTTATGGCATTGTGGTCATCTCCAAAGCTCCGATTTCCTGTTTGTCTTGGTTGAATACTTCTTGGTTGCAACATACAGAAATGAACTTAAAGGAACGCAAATGAAAAGGAAAATTATTACAAGGAAAGAGGGAGAGCTCCCAGTCAGCAGTTTAGAAAGTAGAAGTATTTTTTTCCCTTCCCTTCCCTCCCGCTTCTTCTCTTCCCTTCCTTTCTCTTTTCTCCTCGCCCTCTCTCTCTCTGAAACCATGACATTTCTCCTCACTTCTTTGCTCTGCTTGTCTTCTTCATTCTCCTCACCCCAGGCTGATTTTCTCTACAAGGCTCTTGTTTTTGGCTCTCCCAAAACTTGGGCTTGCATGAGGCTCCGACTTGCCATGGCCCCAACGCCAGCCTCAAACCCACATGACCAGATTAGTCAGGACTATCTGTGAGGAAACACACCCAGCCCAAACTAGCATGAACAACCCCTCCCTCCAGAATTATTCAATCACATAATTGAAAATTCGAGAGTTATCTAGCTTTAGACACATGTGGATTTTGATAGTTAAATAATATCACATCTCTCTCTCTATTTACCTCTCTGTCTATCTACTCTTCTTTATGTTGCCTTTGAACTCAGGCAATGTGATAGCAACATGCCAATTAGCAGCTCTAGACTTATGTTGCTCCTCCTTACAATTTACAATCCCAGAGGAAAATAAAACTTTTTTTCCTCAGTAGTTCTGGCTAAATTCTGGGGAGGGCTGTGGTTGGCCTAATTTGGGTTATGTGCTTACACTTGAATAATCACTTTGGCCAGGGAAATGTAGTGTATAGGTTGGCCAGGTCTATGGCATATGCCCACATCTGAGTAGTCCCCAGGTGGTACAAATGGTTAAGCACTGGACAACTAACTGAAAGGCTGGCAGTACAAACCCACCCAGAGGCACCTCGGAAGTGAGGTCTGGTGATCTGCTTCCAAAATGTCGCAGCCTTGAAAATCCTATGGAGTGCAGTTCTCCTCTGCACACTTGGGATTGCCATGAGTTGGAATGGACTTCATGGCCATTAACAACAAAAACAAAGACTAGATTAGGGTCAGCCCCCACCCAAATCACAAAGCTAAGAGTTTTTTAGTTCAAATTTTCAAGAGAATCTAATTGGTCCAGCTTAAGTCAGATGTCCACCCTTGATCCAATCAGCTGTAGCCAGGAGAGCAAGGTTACCTGGTGCAAATACGGCTTCTTAGGTTCACCTCTTCAGGATGGGCTATGGGTAGAGGGCTACAGATTCTGTTAAGAGGGGTTATGTGTGGTAAAGCAATATTGAATGAAAAAGATTAAATGTACCTCCTTCAGGTTGACACTTCAGTTTGGAAGAGACATGAAAAATCTCGGGCAGTCCAGACTTCGCAGACCCATGAAATTTTTAGAACACAAAGAGACTGTAGAGACAATTGAAGTTCCAAACTCCTCATTTGACAAATGAAGAAACTGAGGCTTTGGAGAGATTAGGTGGCTCACCCAAATCTCATAGCTTCTTCGTTGTAGATCTTGATGTAAACCTGAAGTCTGAAGTGTCCTGACTCCCAAGCAAAGACTTGCCTGCTACACCAGGCTGCTTAGCCAAAGGCCTTGGACATCAGTTCAGCTTCTCCAGGGCAGGGCTACTTCTGAGCTCCCTTGCTTTCCTTCCTTGGGAACAGAGGCAAATTAACCAGTAAGCAAGGCATGCACGGGCTTACTTGTGCTTACTTACTAATCTGTAGTGAACAATTTCACATGAGTTTCACTACATCTTTGAAACCCATACGAAATTGTTCACTACAGATTAGTAAGTAAGCACAAGTAAGCCCGTGTGTATCTTGCTTATTGGGTAATCTGTCCCTGCTTGAGACCACCAGACTTCATTTATTATGAATAGCTGCCTTGCTAGATGGAATTCAATGCAGTGCAATTATCGACTCCATACCTAGCCATAGGTTATGTGCTACAGGTATACAAAGAAGTAGTTAATGTGTTTTGGTTGAATGAAGTTTAGCAATGTATGGTCCCTGACATTCAAAGAGCTTATATTTGAGTTAGGAAGACAAGATTTTGACACATGCACAATGGTTAAGCGCTTGGCTACTAACCGAAATGTCAGCAGTTTGAACCCACTAGCCACTCCACAGGGGAAAGAAAATCTGCGAATTGACTTGATGGCAATGCATTTAATAAACAATAGAAAACAGTATTTAATTAAGTACAAGGTTGAATACTGAACACTATATTCATAGCCTTTTTTTTTTTTGACACATGACTCATTTCTTATCTTTAATTATAATTATTTGGAATCTTCCCACCCTTGGGTCAGGCTGTTCTCACTTAGCGCAGGGGCTGGTTCCCAACCATTCCTGGCACTCTCCACCTGCATCCCTTGGGAGAACACTCCACAGGTCAGAAGTTCTGGAATTCTCTGCTGAATCACAGCATCCCTTGGGACAATCTCTTTGGCACTCAAGGATACGCTCGTGTCCCTTGGGAGCATACCCCTAGGTCAGAAGTTCTGGAATTCTCCCCTGAATCACAGCATCCCTTGGGACAGGGTCCTCTCCTTCACTGCAGTGATCTACCTCCTCCCAGAGCACTTAATTGTGAACCAGGGTCCAAACGGAGGGTCTATTGTTGTTGTTATTCTCTAGGAATGATGAGATGGGGCTGGTCTCCAACAGCTGAGACAAAAGGAGTCACTCTAGCTGCGGAGGACTCAGAAGACAATTGAATGGAGTAGAGGAGTTCCTTCTAGACCCCCAGCCCCTGTGGATGGTGTATGGATTGAGAGATGCACATCTTGATTCTAAAACAAAGGACTGTTTCAAATGTTCTTCTGGAAGCCAAGCTTGTGCCTGGCCAATTAAATTAAACCGTGGTACCTATCTGTCTTAGTCATCTAGTGCCACTGTAACAGAAACACCACAAGTGGATGGCTTTAACAAACAGAAGTTTATTCTCTCACAGTCTAGTAGGCTAGAAGTCCAAATTCAGGGTGTCAGCTCCAGTGGAAGGCTTCCTCTCTCTGTTGGCTTTAGGGGAAGGTCCTTGTCATCAATCTTCTCATGCTCTAGGAGCTTCTCTCTGCAGGAACCTTGGGTCCAAAGGATGCGCTGTGCTCCCAGTTTTGCTTTCTTGGTGGTATAAGGACCCCCTTCTCTGCTAGCTTCCCTTTCCTTTTATCTCTTGTAAAGTAAAGGGTGGTGCAGGCCATACCCCAGGAGAACTCCCTTTACAATGGATCAGGGATGTGACCTGAGTGAGGGTATTACATCCCACGCTAATCCTCTTCAACATAATCCAGTCTTGCCTCATTAACCACAGGCAGAGTTTAGGATTTACAACATATAGGAAAATTATATCAATCACAAAATGGAGGACAACCACACAATACTGGGAATCATGGCCTAATCAAGTTGATGCATATTTTGGGGGAACACAATTCAATCCATGATACTATCTCTTCCTCTGATAGGCACCATATGTGCCCCTTTCCCTAGGAAAGCAGGGAGAGGCCCCAGGAAAAGGGGCAGAAAGGGAGAAGAGAAAAATCTTATTCTGCTACAAACGTAAACATGGCATAACCTGCTGAGATGTGAAAAGTGGGACCCACCAGAGCTGGTTACCAAGTGACTGTCACCCAGGGTGGGTGACTGCTATGTCCCTTGGTCAGGGAGTGGGTGCCATATAAGTGATAGAAGGTCTAATACCATTTCACACCCCCTTTCCCTCTGCTATACACACCCAGGCCTTCAGTCCCCTTTCCTCAACCATGTGCCTCGGTCCCTCCCACAGCCAAGCTTTGCACACACCATCCCTTCCTCCTCTCTCTCCTCTAGTCTTCACAACAGAAGTCCTGGTGGTGCAGTGGTTAAGTGCTTGGCTGCTAACCCAAGAGGTCAGCAGTTTGAATCCACCAGCTGCTCCAGGGCAAAAAGATGTGGCAGTCTGCTTCCTTAATGACTATGGCCTTGGATACCCTATGGGGTAGTTTTATCCTGTGCTATAGGGTCACTATGAGTCCTACTCGATGACAGTGGGTTTTTTTTGGTTTGCACCTACATAACTGTCACTTCTATCTTAGCTCTTAATTAAATATCGCTCCTCGGGCACAGCTTCCATGATAGGTACCACGCACTAGGCCCTCCCCTTTCCAGCATGTAACACTGTAGTGATTTTACCTTTGTTTGATCACACCAGAATGTAAGTTCTGAAAGGACAGTGACCACATCTACTTTGGCTCACATGGCACCTGTTTCCAGCACCTTGACCTGGAGGCCAGCAGCAGGGACAAAGGGCAGGATGGGAAGTTAAGCAGGCAGCCAGCATAGGGTAGTTGGGGAGAGCTTAAGCTGAGACAGAGAGTGCCCAGAGCCGAGGGTCAAGTCAGGGTATGTGGAGAATGCAGGTCAGGTCAGAACCGGGAGAAGGGGGCCACCAGATAATAAAACATGAGGAGCCCCAAGGCTGCTCTGGGAGTGGAAAAACAAATGCACGGATCAAACAACGATGAGGGTAAAAGTAGGGAATGGCAGGTTGAGCAAGCGAGAGGGGTCAGTGCCGATGCTGGACAGGATGCCGCTATCCAGGGCGGGTTTCTACATGCCTGGGTAGACAGGCCACATTTAAAGGACTAGGATTAAAGAGGAGGTAGAATGTGACTAAGAGACTTTCTAGAGCAGTGCTTCTCAAGTTTGGTTGCACACTGGATTCACAAGGGGTGTTTTTTTTAAGATACAAAGGGCCTGGGTCTCACCTCTGGATATTCTGATTTTTGCTTTTATTCAAAAGGCAATGGGAAGCCATTGAAGGTTTTAAAGAGGGGTCAACTCTTTAAAGAGGGGTCAACCCAAGGCCAACTCTTCAGACAAAGATTGGACTGGACTATGGGACATAAAATGATACTCGTGAAAAGTGTGCTTCTTAGCTCAAGTAGATACATGAGACCAAATGGTCAGCTCCTGTCCGGAGGTAAGATGAGAAGACAGAAGGGCCAGGAGCTGGTTGAATGGACACGGGAAATCAGGGGTGGAAAGGAGGAGTGTGCTAGCACAGTCTAGGGAGAGCAATTAAGGTCACATAACAATGTGTATAAATTTTTGTATGAGAGACTAACTTGAATTGTAAGCTTTCACTTAAAGTACAACAATAAAAATTTTTTAAAAAAAGATAGTGTGTGTGTGTGTGAGACATGATGTGTATGTGGATAAGAATTTGGGGAGAGCAGTTAGGAGGTTATTAGGTGTGTGACTCAGGAATACGTATTTTGCAAAAGCATCCCATGCGTTTAAAATATGTGGCTAGGGTTGGAACTATTGTTCTAAAGCAGTAGTCTTTAATCCTGGCTGCATATTGGATTCGCCAGGGGAGCTTTAAAAAATATTGATACCTGGGCCTCACTCCCAGAAATTCTGCTTTAATTGGTCGAGTGTGGTCTGCGCATGGGGATTGTTCAAAGCTCCTCCAGATGTTTCTCATGTACAGCCAGGGTTGGGAACCACTGCTATGAAGACTTACTACTTTAAGTGTGGTCTGTGGACCAGCAGCATTGACATTACCTGGGAACTTGTTAGAAATGCAGAATCTCCAGCCCCAACCTCTACCTATGTTTTAACCTCCACATCTGCATTTTAACAAGATTCCTGGTGATTTTTGAATACATCGAAGTTTGGGAAGCAGTGTTCTAGAGCATTGTTCTCAAGGTGTGGTGTGTTCCCAGGACAAGCAGCATCAGTATACCACCAGGGCACCTGTTAGAAATGCAAATTTACAGGCCCCATGACAGACCTGTTGAATCAGAAACTCTGGGGATGGAGGCCAGGATTCTGTTTTAACGAGACCTCCAGGTAGTTCTGGTAAAGTCTGAGAACCATAATTCCAGACGGATAGAGCAGTAATTTCAGACTGAGCATCCACTAGGGAATCTGGCCAGCTGAGTGCTCCAGAGGTTTGGGGATTAACTCACTTCTCTAACCTCTGAGTGTAACTTTGATTTCCAATCAAAAGACTGGAAATGAATAATAATGTCTCCTCTGCAAGGCCTACCTTCCTCCCCTCTTGGGACACATCAGGTCAGAGCACTAGCTTAACATTTTTCTCACGGTCTCTCTGATCTCCCACCCAGGATCTCTGCCAAAGGCAACATTGACTCCTGCCCAAAGCCTCCCCATGAGTTTCATGCAAAACAAAGAGAAGACAGGGCAGAGAGAGCAGAGAAGCAGGGAAGCACAGCTGCGGAGACTCAAAGCTACAGCCCAAGAAGAACTAAGGAAGCAAACGCTAACTGCTCACATGAAGAAGGTCTTCTCTTTGTGGCTAAAGTGTGCAGAACAAGACCTGGAGAAGTTGAAGTTAACTTGTTGTTGTCTGTTGCTGTGGAGTCGGCTCTGATTTATGGTGACTCCAAGTGCAACAATATGAAACATTGCCCCGTCCTGCACCATCTTCACGATCGTTGGTATGCTCAAGTCCATTGTTACAGCCACTGTGTATTTTGAGTGACTTCCAACCTAGGGGGCTCATCTTCCAGAACTATACCAGACAACATTCTGCTATGATCTATAGGGTTTTAGGTGGCTATTTTTTGGAAGTGGATTGCCAGGCCTTTCTTCCTGTCTATCTCAGTCTGGAAGCTCTGTGGAAACCTGTCCACCAGGATGACCCTGCTAGTATTTGAAATACCAGTTCCAGTATCATAGCAACACACAAGCCAGCACAATACAACAAACTGACAGACGGGTGGTGGGAAGTTAACTTAAGGGAGGAGAATTCTCCCCACAGATGCATCTCTCTAGCTGCTCCTCTTTAATTGCAACCACAGTTGTGATTTGCCCAGTGTATCCAACTCTTTCCTCCCTCCAGCTTGTGACTAAGCTGGGCCTTGGGAAGACAGCAAGCTGTAGCAAAGGTGCAGATTTTGGCAATGGAACAAGGTGTTAGCATCTCATGACCAAGGGTGGCTTTTCTCCATATTCTGGGTTGTTACTTTCCTTATGTCCTCTAGTTTTGTGGGTTCCCAAGCAGTGTTCAAAAGGATCCGTGACTGTGTTTTAGGGATGGGCTAAGGGGCTGAGGCTGCACTTGGGTGTTTTACCTGGGACAGGAAGAGTTTTTCTGTCTGTATTCTCCTATCCTAGTGGGAAGAAGGTGCGGTGGGGGTGGGGGTGGGGGATCCTTTGGTGAGGCAGAGTAAAGACATACTTTGTTAGCATATAATGAGAGGTTGTGTTCGGAGGGAGAAGGGAATAAGGACACCACACCTCTTTCTGTCCCGTATAAAACACCCAGGTGGGGCCCCAGCACTTTGACCTGGCCCTGAAGCATATTCACAGATCCTTTTGAACTCTGCTTGAAGTTTTCACACCACCCTGAAGTTAGTAAGATCCCCAAGAATGATTCACCTCAAATTTCCCACCAGCCCAGTGGGCTGGGGACTTAAAATCAGATGTAAATAAAGGAAATGAATGTGACATTTCTCACATACCCTGGAGAGTGGAGTAGGATTCCCTGTCTGCTACATTAGCAGGAGAAAGGTTTGTCTGCCTTATGGATGTTCCACTTGGAGGTGTCTGAAAGACCCAGGAGTCCTCAGAGCCGCTCGAAGGACAGTATCCTCAGTCCAAAAGAAGGTCCAATCACCCTCTTCAAATTCATCACCAATGCTGGAAAAATGACTCGCTGCTCTTTGGGGAGCAGCAACCGGTATGCTGAAAGATAGGAACAATCAAACATGTGATCAAAGTAATCACGTGCTGGGGTGATTTGAGAGAAAGCTTGGTAGGGTCTCCTGACCAAAAATATCAGCCTCAGCACCTAACTTTCCTCCATCATAGTTCATTCTTTCAAGTCTTCAGCTTTCAGTATCAGGGAAACCATAAACCTGATTAATCAGTGTTTCTATTTAGTGTTTCTCAGGTGTGTTCAATGAGTCATAACCACCAGGAGAACTTGATAAGAATGTGTTTGTTGTGGACCCTGCCCCAGACCTATTGAATCAATCTCCATAATGAGAAGGATGTTGGGGTGTCGCATTTTTAACCAGTGTCCCAGGTGATTCTGATATTCTTTGAAGTCTGAGAACCTCTGGGGTGGGATGGGGTCAGGTAGGGTGGCAGGGGTGGGTGCCATAGGGACAGGGTAGGTTGACATTTTGGCAATAAGCATGTAAGATAGGGGTTTCTATCTTGAGGACACAGACCCACAAGAGAATGGCCTCCTGTGGACACGTGACTCCCTCATGGTAGGAACGGTTGGTGTGCATGAGCTTAGGTGTATTTTTCAGAGAAGAGCAGTCTTAACCTCCATGAGGTTCTCTAAAGCCTTTATTACTCCACGTACAGTCAGAGGACCAGCAGCATCAGCATCACTAGGAGCTTGTTAGAAATGCAGACTCTCAGGCCACCCTAGCCTAAAACAAACCAAAATGAAAAAAACCCAAACCCACTGCCGTGGAGTCGATTCCTACTCATAAAGACCCTATAGGATGGAGTAGAACTGCCCCCACAGGGTCTCCAAGGCTATAATCTTTATGGAAGCAGACTGCTGCATCTTTCTCCCACTGGTGGGTTCCAACCGCAGACCTTCAGGTTAGCAGCTGAACGCTTAACCACTGCGCCACCAGGGCTCCTACCCTAGCCCTGGTGAGTCTGAATTTGCATTTGAACACAATCCCCAGGTGATTTTGTTCATGTTAAAGTTTACAAAGCTCTAAAGCACCAGTCTAAGGGTGAGGGAAGACAGGAGGTCTAGGAGGAGAAAGAAAAAAACCATAAAGGTTCAAAGTCACCAATTCCTGATTCCGCTGAAGACACTGAATAATTGTGTGTGCATGTGTGTGTTCATAGGAAAAAGTATCAGCAGCCCTCTCCAGGGCTCTGGCCGTCCCAGGAGCCCAGAGCTGCTTTTCTACTTTGCTCTGTGGCTTGGCCAGCCTGGGCCTCCCCCGCAGCAGCTAGGCTGTCCCCCCCCCCCCCCCCCCCCGTCACCCTCCTTCCCCAGTGGAGGTGAAGTCAGCGGGCAGCCAGTGGACTGCAGAGGCCCTCAGCCCCAGCGCCTCCCTGGCCTCCTTCCCGGGCAGCAGGAGCTGTGCCATCAGCCCCTCCGGAGGGCTGCCTCTCGGGAAGGCAGGTTCACCCATCGGCTTCAGGGGCAGTTGCCCTGGAGAAACAGGACTGAGAGGTGGTAAGAGAAATGAGTTAAAATGACACCCTTCCCCCTTGGTTGCAGATGACATAGTAGGTGAGAGAAACACAGAGGAAGCGGGGGTGGCCTCTCGTAGCTCTTTCCCTGCAGGCTCCTGCTGAGTTTGCTCTGTTGGGAAGTCGGTGCAGGATGCCCTTGCTGCTGGGCACTCGCCCACACTGTCCTGGTCAACACCACCTGCCAGAAGACACGCTACTCTGCTCCCAGTAAGTGGCTGGCCAGGGGCTGACTGTTGGCTGACTGACTAACGGCTTAGTGAGAGTGACGGCTTCCCCCTCCATGAGCAGCCGTGGCGTCTCCTCTCTGCCCTGTGACTGCAAAGAAACCTTCCGGCTCTTCTGGATCTGGGCTTGGCTGGAGGCTGCTCTGGGCTGGACTGCAAAGCCTTCTTTGCTCCATTCTGTATGTCACTGCTTTCCATAACTTGCTCTCCCTTCTTTCTTTCTTTCTTTTTCATCTCTGATTCTTTTTGTTGTTATTTCACTCCACCCCATCCCTTCAATCGATCATTCCCATCTACACGCAGATAGACTTTAGTACCGCACAGCTCTAAAATGTCCTCCTCTGACCCCCTGTGTCCTTCTAACTACTGCCCTGGTTTTCTCTCACCCAATAGTGAAACTTCTGGAAACAATTGTCTTCACATAGTATCTCCCCTCCCTATCTTCCATTCATTCCTCTCCTTATTGCAACTTGCCTTCTATCCCCGCTGCTCCAATCCAAACTGCTCTTACAAAGGGCTCCATGCCGCCATGTTGTAAATCCAACAGACACTTCAGTCTTTACATACTTCACTTCTCACCAGAACTTGACACAGCTGACATGCCCTAAAGTGTTCTCATCTCTTGTCCCCCTGGCATCCCAGGCTCCCTGGTTTCTTCCTACCTCACCCTTGGCTGCTTTTGCCAGCTCCTCCTCTTCTGTTGGACCCTGTGTGTTACAGTTCGTCTGCACGCAGTTCTGGGCTCTCTTCTTTTCTGCCTGCCTTCGCTCCCTAAAATGTGAAGCCTAAATGTGTCATTAAAGAAAAATAAAGCCATCTCTATGAACAAGCAAACCTAATCTTTAATTTCAAAGATAAAGTGCTTTGAAGGAAAAATCTAAACAAGGAACTGCAGTAAAACTTGCAAAGGCCGGAACCTGTGTGAGGCAGAAACCTGCCAGAGAAGGAAAACCCAAATATTTTCTACTAAAACAATTACTTCAGCCTAATAAATATTCTCTGAAAGCCAGAACCTGTGAGCTGCAGACAGAATCGGAAAATCGTTAGTACTGCAACCCGAATATGAGGAAGTACACATGTGAAAGCTGGAAATAGTTCCAAGAAGTCCAAGAGTCGGGGATGAAGCCCCCATCTTTCACTTCCTTTTGCACTGATACTGTGTGTGAGCGGTTACTGGATCGCTGTTGTTCTCTGAGCATGTCTATTCTTTACAGTTTTTCCCTTTTTGTTCTTTTTTTTTTCTTGCCTGTAAAATTTTTCCAGTGAAGAATAACATTCGTAAGTTTGGAAGAAGGTAAAAGACACTAACAAATTCCTTTATTTTCAATAAAATCTAGCAAAACACACGTTTTTTCCTTTGTTTTAAGAGATTTTACTCTTCTTATCTTTAATTTTTAGTTTTCACTTTAGCTATTTGTGATTTTGATACATGTTATTACAATTTTCAAAATTTACTCTTTCATTTCAGTGAAATTCTTTCATTCAAAATTTCTTGTTTTGCCCGGAAAATAGATAAGCGTTCTCATTTAACACATTCAATGTTTGTACAAAAGCAAAAACATTCTCACGGTTTTTTGTCTGTTTTACTGAAGTGTGCTAACTTCATCATATAATGATGGTGATAGTTTTCATTTTGTTTGAAATATTCACATTTTCAAGATAAGAACATAAATTCCTTAATTTTTATAAGAACTTGTTCCCTTTTTTTAACACACCTATTCCTTCACAGCCGTGGACAAGAGAGTGAGAAATTTATCCCTGAAAGAAAAGTTTGATGTTATCAAAACGATAACTGAAGGGAAAAAGACCATCAAAGAAGCTGTAATTAAGTTCCAGTGAGGCAAAATGCAAATTTACTATGAAAGAAAAGGATAAAATAATTGAAAAATACATGAGCAGCACCGAGGTAAAACGTCAAGAAGGGAAGGGTAGGAAATTAAGCAGAAATAAACAAATATGTTTTTTGAGGGATTTCTTCAAGGCTCCACGAAAAACATCCTGCAAACAAAGATGAAGGAAATGGCAAAACTTGTAAAAGTTGATGGAGTCTCAGCGCCTAATGGGTGGCTTCAGAATGTCATAAAAAAAGAAGAAAAAGAAAAAACATGGAATCATTGCAATGTAGCTTGTGGGGAGTCAAATGAGGTGGACAGAGACGTTGTTCAAAATGAGTTCACAAAATTAAAAGCTCCTAAGGGGATATGGTCCTGAAGACACTGCAAACACCAGTGAGACAGCCCTATTTTACAGGGCAGTGCCTAACAGGGCCCTGAAAATGAAGGACGAAAAACGCTTATGGGGTCAGTTTTCGAAAGAGCAGTTTACTGTCCTCTTGACTACGTCTGCGGATGGGACATTTCAGGAACTACTGATAATTTGAAAGAGCAAGAAACTGCCATCCACAACATGGGGCCTACAACCTCTGGATAACGGCATTATCTAAACTATTGAAGTAAACTACAGGAAGTTATTCTTTCAAAAAGAGATTGCCAGCATTGAGATGTGCAAGATGGCCTTGGACATTTCGGGGAAAATCAATGCCCTTGATGCAATTTCATTTCTTAAATGACCAATCAAAGTGATTAAGGAAACTTATACAACGCAAACTATAAAGCACGGCTGAAAGAGATTAACGAAGCCTTAAATAAATAGACAGATGTTCCATGTTCATGGATTGGAAGACTTAATATTGTCAAGATGTCAATCCTACCCAGAATGATCTATAGATTCAACGCGATCCCGATCAAAATTCCAACAGCCTTCTTTACGGAAATAGGAAAACCAATCCTCAGCTTTATATGGAATGACAAGAGGCCCCACATAGCTAAAGCAATTTATTGTTTCACTGCTGTGTGTCCACAAGTGAACACAGATCCTGGCACACGCCATGGAGTTGTCTCATTTGTGTTTCCATCTACTGTGAGGCCTTCTTTAACTGGCCCAGCTTTTCCTTTCTCATCAACACTGGTTTCTTTCATGCCTGCTTTTGTTCTTATTATCCACTTCTCAAGCTTATTTCTCATGCCTTGTTTAGGTTTACCAAAGCTCCACTCGTCCTTCACATCCAAATACCCTATAGAATCTCAACTAGTAAAAGTCCTTAGGAGCACGGTTCATAAGTTTTTGTATTATCCATAGCACCTACCATGTGGCTCACTAAAAAACCTGTTGACAGATTGTTTAATTCCTCTTTGAGTTTTATCCCTTTGCTTCCTTCATATGAGACCAGATTAAGACCTTTGAGGCCCTGGAGCCCCAAAGAAATAAAAATAATTTAAAATAAAATAATTATAAAATCATAAAACGAGTTTATAAAGTTCAAGTTTGTTTTTTTTTTTTCCTGTGATGAATATTCAAAGCTTTATTTGAAATATCAAACTCTTTCCAAACCTTTCTTCCTTGTTAGCAGGGGGGATTGCTGTACGTTTTGCTGGTGGGCTAGGCATGTGCTTATCCTGCTTTGTGGGTGATCCCAGAGTGCCTTCACTCCACAGTGGTGTGGAGGTAATGGGGAAGCTGGGCAGCAGCCCAGCCTACCTGACTACAGTAGCCGTCCTACCCAGTGGAGCCCTGGTAGACCAGCCGTCGGTTGCCATGACCTTACCATGCTCTTGAACAGCCCAGTTGCCCAGTTACATAGAAATACAGCCTGTGTCTTCTCTTAACTGCGTCTTCTGAGGTACAAATACAACTCACATCCTCCAATCTTTTCTACGTAAAGTGGAGTACTATTTATAGTGGTCAACACAGTCACCAGACTGAGGGGCCGATCAAACAGAAGCTAGGGGACCAGTACTTTTATCTAACAAGACATGAAGCAAATATAAGAATCAAAGGAGTTGTTAATAAGAGCAAAGGCAATAGTTACCGAGATTGATATACAAGCACATCTGGCTTTCTTCAAAGCTCTCTTGAGTGCTTTAACTTAAATCCTAAGGTGGAACACCAATTCTGTTTAAATTACATGAGTCTTATGTAACAAAATAACAAGAATCAAGCAATTCTGGTTTCAGATTTCACTCCGCCTCCCTTACCCTTTTTTGCCTGATAGTGAAATGGACAGAGTAGCCTAATACCCCAATGCCTACAACATAGCAAGTATGATAGGAATGAATAGGTCATAAGTATTCCGTGAGTTCTTAACGAAACAGAAGTTCTGATCAAAAGATTAGCAATTTTATTTCTCTTCCAAGAAGCTGTGTGTCAGTGTGTGTTTCTGCTTTTGTTACTTTCCTGAATGTTCTAGAGATTGGAAAGAATTGAACCAGACAGATTGGAAATATGCACGGGCTGATCATATCAATGTGATTTTACCTTTGTCCATTTAGGGACACTGGGCACAGTTGTGGTCTGTTCTACTGAAAATTAATTATTTCTCCCTTCCTATCTCCCCCTCCAGAATTCTGAGGACTTAATCTAGATTGCATGAAAGGGTATAGACTGACGTTGAAATAAAAAGTTCTGAATCCGGGTGTAAGTAGATGCTGAAATATTGTCCAGTTTTAAGGCAAATGGTTTATACAATTTAAAGCACATTTTAATCATCAGTAGTACATTCCAAGTTCCAAGGACAACAATAATAAGTGACAAAGATTTAAAATAGCTGTAAGTCTATTGCCTAAGATAATTATAAAAAATAGTCTAGAAAATAAAATATGGCAAAAACCATATAAAGTAATTTGTAGAAATGACAATTTTTTGTGTTCAAGTGAAGAGGCAAGTAGCTGATAAATTAATTAGATCTTCAATATAAAATGGTGATTTTAATTTTTTTCCTTAAATTTGTAGCAGGCAAATTAATTCCTATTTTATGTCTTTACATTCACAAATGGAGGGTAATAATGCATTACATATATTCTAGCTCTGCTCTTAGTGGGCATGACTAACTTTTTAAAACATTTTTTGGAAACTCTACTGTTGGAAAGAGTGGTTTTCTGTCTTAAATTACTGAACAAGAGTTAATGAGAAAAATGAGTGTGCCCTGGGGTGGTGTTTATAAGAAGAAGTACCAGATTGGAGAGGACATTTACAAGGGTATTCATAATCTGTAGGAAATAAAAGAAATAGTACAACTGAGTAGTAGTTTACTGTTTGACCATATTTTGTTTGGGACATAAATGGCTTTCCCTGCCCTCCTATACCCAACGTGTGAAAACTTTGGACAAAAGATTTTCTTCATGCCAGCAAGTTAAATTTTTTTCTTCTTTCCTTTTTTAATCAGTTAAGTTCCTAATTGTTGGAATAGTACTGGCCCAAATTAAAACGTAATCCCCACAGTTTTCAGTTTTCATCCACTTAGGAACACAATGGGTAAAGAAAAAAATTTTCTTAATGGAAAGAAGAAAAGCCCCATTCAAGCGGAGCCGTATCATCTGGAATTGTGCTAGATTCATTTTAGGTGAGTGGCTCTCCCAAACGCTTGTCTTTCCCTCTCCTTTTGCACTCTGTAGCTCCACAACCTCCACTGGGGCCTGGGAAGCGAGGAAAAATGGGGATTCTGCCCACAGGCTGAATACTGGAAGAACCTGTAGCACCAAGTGTAGAAAAACGAATTCATGCTGAGAAAACCACAGGGTGAGCTACTGCTGCTGATCTTCAGTCAAAACAGCTGAACTCTTATTTCCCACGGCTCTTTCTTTAAAAGGAGTTCTGGTGGCACCGTGGTTAAGAGCTGGGCGGCTCATCAAAAGGTCAGCAGTTCTACTCCACCAGCCACTCTTTGGAAACCGTATGGGGCAGTTCTACCCTGTCCTATAGAGTCACTATGAGTCACAATTGACTCAGTAGCAATGGGTTTTTTTCTTTAAACCCCTCCCCCTAAAATTATGAAATTATGAGGTGCAACAAGCAAAACCCAAAACCCAAAGAAACCCATTGCCGTCGAGTCGATGCCGACTCGTAGCAACCCTATGCCAAATTCATTGCCAATAAAACCGAGATTGGTAAAAAGCCCTGTTGTTCTCCTCTGTATTTCTCCTGCCTCAACAGATGACTCACTCAGACTCACACTGGGCCCCATCATAGATGAGGGAATCAGTAGCTAAAAGTGACTAAGCACTTTAGGAAATTAACACTCTGATTTCTCAAATGGTGGCTCTGATTATATTTTCACATCTGGGGACCCGCCCCATTGTGGTACAGCATCAGCTAAAAATCTCTCCAAGCTGGTGTGTGGCAGACAGACACAAGAGCCTCCCTGGTCTGAAAAGGACTTTGAGAGAGTAATTGTCTGTGGAGATGAATGGTTACAGTCACTGGGCTCTCGAAACTGGAATGCAGCTTATGAAGCAGAGCATTATTATTCCCAAACCCACATTCTGCAGAGGAAGTGGATCTTCTCCAACTGGTTGGCAAGCTTCTCAGTTGTTTACCTCTGGACTCAGTTTCCAAGGGTAGCTTCATTCCTAGGCCTCACCAGCCACAGGAAAAGAAATCAAGGGTCCAGGTTACAAAGAAGTATTTTATTTCAGGCACCACCTGGTTTCTCAGGATGCCAGTGTTTACCAGGGAGAGGCTGCTTAGGCTGTTCTTGCCTGGGTTCTGAGAGCCCTCTCCCTGTAGAGGCAGGTCCCCCTAAGGCCTGCTTGGTTCAGATCTACAGCTCCATCCAATGAACCCAAGACAGTCACAACCAGATCAGTTGGAAAGGAACCAAGGTCAATTCTCAAACCCTTTTTGGGATCTTGAACCCAACCCCTCCCACTCAGGGTACATTCTCCATCTCCTAAAGGGGTTTAATGACAGTCTTTTCTTTTTTCTTCTCCTTTCTTTGCACGATCATCCTAACCCAGAGTCTTGGAGAAAGATCTCTGTTTCCTTCAGGCCCCCTTGGTGGGCCCTTGGACATCCCAGGTCTCTGAGGTGGGCAGATAGGTTAGTTCTGGCCACTGCCCTCACTGTAGGCATATATTTAGGTGAGTTTTTGGTGAACATACTTGCAGTTAAAGACAGACTTCTTATTCAAGCAGGAGATTTACATTTTTCACAATCTTTAGCCGGAGCTAAAGAGGATGGTACAGGAGCAACAGTGCAGATTAGGAATTTGTAGAATGTGAACGTTCTTCATATTTTTTCCTCTGCTGGTAAGAATGTTACTTTCTTCAACCTCCTTCTCTCCAGTTGTGTGGAGGTAGACCCTCCAGAGTTTACCTTTTCTTCTCACCTGGCTACACCTCAGAAACGATTAAAGCATGGCACGTACTTATGGAATCAGCCTTTGGCATTGGAACAGATTCAGGTCCAAATCTCTAGGTCACCCCATCGTTTTAGGGGTAGGAGATGAAGAGGGTAGCAGATAAGGGAGCCCTGGTGGCACTATGGTAAAGTGCTTGACTGCTAACCAAAAGATCTACAGTTCAAACCCATCAGCCCCTCTGTGGGAGAAAAGACCAGGCAAGATGTTCCTGTAAAGATTTCAGCCTAAGAACCCGACGGAACAGTTCTGCTTGTCCTATAGGGATGCAGTGAGTCAGAATCAGCTTCATGGCACACAACAAAAACAAATATAGATATATAAATAATTTCCATCAAGTCAGCTCCAACCCATGGCAACCCTATGTGTGTCAGAGTAAAACTGTATTCCATAGAGTTTTCAATAACTGATTATTCAGAGATAGACCACCAGACCTTTCTTCTGTGGCATCTCTGGGTGGACTTGAAGGGCCAACCTTTTGGTTAGCAGCTGAGCACATTAACTGTTTGCTCCATTTTTTAAATGATATATATACACATATATACACATATATCATATATCTATATCTATCTATATATATGAGCCGTGGTGGCACAGTGGTTAAAGTGCTCAGCAGCTAACGGAAAGGTTGGTGGTTCAAACCTATCAGCCACTCCACGGGAGAAAGATGTGGCAGTTGGCTTCCAAAATTTACAGTCTTGGAAACCCTATGGGGCAGTTCTACTCTGTCCTACAGGGTAGCTGTGAGTCAGAACTGACTCGACAGCAATAGGTTTTTTTGCCATATATGTATGCATATATATATTTGTCGTTGTTGTTACATGCCATCGAGTTGGTTCCAACTCATAGCTACCCTACGTCCAACAGAACGAAACATTGCCCCGTCCTGCACTCCCTCACAATCGTTGTTATGTCTGAGTCCATTGTTGCAGTCACTGTCAATCCATCACGTCGAGGATCTTCCTCTTTTTCACTGACCCTCCACTTTACCAAGCATGATTTCTTTCTCCAGGGACTGGTCCCTCCTGATAACATGTCCAAAGTACACGAAACAAAGTCTTGCCATCCTCGCTTCCAAGGAGCACACTGACTGTATTTCTTCCAAGACAGACTTGTTCCTTCTTCTGGTAGTCCATGGTGTATTCGATATTCTTTGCCAACACTATAATTCAAAGGTGTCAAGTCTTCTTCAGTCTTCCTTATTTATTGTCCAGCTTTCACATACATATAAGGAGATTGAAAATATCATGGCTTGGGTCAGGCACATCTTGTTCCTCAAGGTGACATCTTTGCTTTTTAACACTTTAAAGAGGTCTTTTGTAGCGGATTTGCCCAATGTAATGCGTCCTTTGATTTCCTGATTGCTACTTCCATGGGCATTGGTTGTGGATCCAAGTAAAACGAAATCCTTGACAACTTCAATTTTTTCTCTATTTATCATGATGTTGCTTATTGGTCCTGTTGTGAGGATTTTTGTTTTCTTTATGTTGAGGCATAATCCATGCTGAAAGCTGTAGTCTTTTATCTTCATCAGTAAGTGCTTCAAGTCCTCTTCACTTTCCGCAAGCAAGGTTGTGTCATCTGCATATCACAGGTTGTTAATGAGTCTTCCACCAATCCTGACGCCATGTTCTTCTTCATATAGTCTAGCTTCTCTGATTTATTTGCTCAGCATACAGATTGAACATGTATGGTGAAAGGATACAACCCTGAAGCACACCTTTCTTGACTTTAAACCACATAGTATCCCCTTGTTCTGTTTGAACGACTGCCTCTTGGTCTATGTACAGGTTCCTCATGAGCACAATTAAGTGTTCTGGAATTCCCATTCTTAGCAATGTTATCCATAATTTGTTATGATCCACACAGTCAAATGCTTCTGCATAGTCAGTAAAACACAGGTAAACATCTTTCTGGTATTCTCTGCTTTCAGCCAAGATCCATCTGACATCAGCAATGATATCCCTTGTTCCACGTCCTCTTCTGAATTCAGCTTGAATTTCTGGCAGCTCCCTGCTGATGTACTGATGCAACTGCTTTTAACTTATCATCAGCAAAATTTTACTTGTGTGTAATATTAATGATACTGTTTGATAATTTCTGCATTCAGCTGGATCACCTTTCTTTGGAATGGGCACAAATATGGATCTCTTCCAGTCAGTTGGCCAGGTAACTGTCTTCCAATTTGCTTAGCATACACAAGTGAGCACCTCCAATGCTGCGTGTGTTTTGTTGAAACATCTCAGTTGGTATTCAGTCAGTTCCTGGAGCCTTGTTTTTCGCCAATGCCTTCAGTGCAGCTTGGACTACTTCCTTCAGTACTATCAGTTCTTGATCATATGCTATCTCCTGAAATGGTTGTACGTCGACCAGTTCTTTTTGGTACAGTGACTCTGTGTATTCCTTCCATGTTCTTCTGATGCTTCCTGTGTCATTCAATATTTTGCCCATGGAATCCTTCAAAATTGCAGGCTTGAAATTTTTCTTCAGTCTTTCACCTTGATAAATGCCGAATGATTTCTTCCCTTTTGATTTTCTAACTCCAGATCTTTGCACATTGCATTCCAATATTTTACTTTGTCTTCTTGAGCTACCCTTTGAAATCTTCTGTTCAGCTCTTCTGCGTCATCATTTCTTCCATTTACTTTAGCGAGGCTACCTTAAAGAGCAAATTTCAGAGTCTCTTCTGACAGCCATTTTGAACTTTTTTTTCTTTCCTGTCTTTTTAATGACCTCTTGCTTTCTTCATGTATGATGTCCTTGGTGTCTTCCCACAACTCATCTGGTCTTTGGTCATTAGTGTTCAATATGTCAAATCTATTCTTGAGATGGTCTCCAAATTCAGATTTTTATATATATACACATAAACAGGTAGAACAGGTCTGAACGATGAGTTGCTAAAGTACAGTGGGGTTAAAGTTTTTTTCAATAAGACTGTTATCAAATGATGGTTCTGGAAGATTAATCTAATTTTTCTGGAAGAAGGTAGAGGTAGGTACACCACTTAGCTGACTAATGTAATGGTTCAGATCAAAATGAGCAAATACACAGAATTTATGCCACAGTTCCCTCCTGTGCCCATGGTAATCACTATTAATGGACAGCCATCCTCTTTCCCACTAAACTCAAAATCCTTCTCAACATAGTGCCCCAGTCACTACCATTTAATTTGAATTGGCCCATGAGATGGACACTGCTTTCAGCTGTGGTTCAAATGAAAGGTAATAAGCCTGGGCTAGGTTTTTAGCAGCAAGAATGAAGAGATAGCAACAGTGAGGAGACCCAACAGAAGGAGAGAGAGAACATCTCAGAGCCCAGCCTCAATTCATTGGTTCACAGAAGGGAGAGCCAAGGATGGTTCTAGGCATGACCTTAGAATTCAGAATTTGTCTGGGGCACACCCATAAGGCCAGTTTCCACTGAAGAAACTAAGGTGAGCCTCAGAGCTCACCTGGACTCTCCCTCAGTGTCCTCGGGTTGATATCCCAGGTCGGTTAGCCTACCAGAAGTAGAGAATGAGGCAAACTACTGATCTCATGATTAGATGATCCTCCACATCAGAATAGATGGGTGTCTTCTGTCCCTGGCTTGGTAGGAGCTCGTGGGAGGATGCAGCTAATTTCCTTTAGTCATTCTGGGTCATAGTGTCCAAAAAGCTAGACCCAGCAGCCTGAGGCTACACGGAAACAGAAGAAGCTTGGGACCCATCTCTGAGAAACACCTTTCACTCCATCTAGTTCTGTTTTCCTTTGGGTGAGTGGCTTCAGCAGGCAGGAAGCCTCATTTTCTTTATCTGTATTGGAACTCCTTGGTTTTAGGCCTTTGTTTTCTTCAGCCATTGCAAAACTGATCTCTGATTGCACAATACAGACAACACAATGACAGTGACCAAGACTGGATGAATCACATTAAGCTCAGTGGTGATAAGTCAGATATTCGTATGCAGAGTTAGCAATATTAATCCTTAACTTGTCATCACAACTTCCTTCAGATTGTTATTAATATTTAAAAGATTCAGTCATCTATATGCCATCCTGTTCTCCAGCTGTTCAGGACTTTTTGTTGCATAACTAAATGACATCAATGCGAAGCCCTCAGGGAGTGGATTTTGCCATTTGTTCCTTTGTTCCTGTTTGCTGATTGTTTCTTCGTAGGCACCTATCAAAAGAACCAATAACTGGAGATAGAGAAAAACCCCTGAGAGTTCAATGATCCAAACGGACTAGAATTTAACAAACACAACATGTTGTTGCAGCCGCCGTTGATTTAGCCCCTGACTCCTGGAGACCCTGTGCGCAACAGAATGGAATGCTGCACCATCCTCATGACTGGCTGATCCATGATTTTCAGAAGTAGATCACCAGGCCTTTCTTCCTAGTCTGTCTTAGTCTGGAAGCTCCTCTGAAACCTGTTCAGCATCGTAGCAACATGCAAGCCTCCACCAACAGACGGGTGGTGGCTGCACATGAGGTGAATTGGCTGGAATCGAACCCAGGTCTCCCTCATGGAAGGTGGGAATTCACTTCAACCCACTGAACCACCTAACGAAACATGTGATTTATAAAACCAAAGACTTACTGAAAAAGAAAGCACAACACTGAGGGTTGTGTGTGAGCGTTTTCGTGTGTTTGTGTGTGTGTGAGAGAGAATAGAGAAGAAGGAGGAAGAAAAGAATGAGCGAGCAAAACAGCTTTGTGTGGGCAGGCAGTGGTGTGACTTGAAAATACCTACGGCCAGACACACATCTGGCAGGCTGGAAGCGTGGGAGTGACACTTGGTACGCGTTACCCATAGTCCTGGCATTTCCTCAAGCCTGAGCTATATTAGCATTCAGCCTCCCGCACTCTTTTCTGTGGCCTCTCCTAAACCCAGACAGTTAAAGATTAAGCTTTCTTGAGTAAATGGCAGAATCTCTTGAGATGTGGTCTCTTTTGGCGAGGACCAAAACTGTAACAATGTTCATGGCACTGCACAGAGCAGAAAGAATCCAGTCATGGACTCAAACACAACTCAACATTAAAGATATATGCAAAAATCCCCAATGATTTAGACCATGCCCCACCCAAATAAGACTTTAATGATTACTCTCTTAGATCCACCACAGAACTTTTCCTTAGCTAACAAGCATTAATTGAGCACCTACCGATACACAGGAAGGATACATAGATTAAGACAAGCTGACCTTGCCAAGTTTATAGACCAGCTGCACAGACAATATTAACACACATTAACAGGTGACTTTGTGAATCCATCCACAATTCCGCAATCACCAGAGAGCAGGCAAGATGTGGTAGAAGGAAATCTGTGAGGTCCAGAGTAACTAGAAAAGTCTCTTTCTGAGGAGGAAAGCTGTGAACTCATCCTAAAACAAAGGAATGAATTGTTTTAGTTTTAAAAATAGCTTTTTTTTTTTAATTACAAACTTTATAAATGTTTATTATAGAAAATTAGGAATTACAGGTTAAAAAAAAAATTAAAATCACCCGTCATTCTACCACTGACAAGCCATCCCTGGGGCATCAGCCTGTGCGCCGTCTTCATCTTTTTCCACCCTCTCCCTGTCTTTCTACCGCTCTGGTCTGATTTACCACATACCTAGAAAGCATCCTCACCAGATTTCATTTCAGAAAATGTTTCTACTGCTAAAAGCAAGTTTGAGAACTTGTGCTGAACCCCCTGGCCTGGGGAATCTTCTCAGGCCTTACTTTTGTCACATCCCTCTCTTTATGATCAGCCTCCAATGGCAACCCTCTTAGCGTGACGTTCAGGGCCTTCTGCTTCAGGCCACAGTCTGTCTTTGCACCTTTGTTTCCCATCACCCCCTAAAAGACCCTTTCTCTTCAGCTAGACTGTCTCCAGAATATGATGTGCATGTTCCTGTGGCCAGCCTTTTGCTCACATCCTTCCACCACATTGTGTACCCAGCTCTTCTCTTCAAATATCTCCATTTGAACTCTGTAACCTGTTTCCCTGGCTTCATCAGCCTGTGGATCACAGCTATCACAGCTTCCTACATGGCAGCAGGGTTTCTTCCATTGTACATGGGGTCACCATGAGTCAGGGGCCATCTCAACAGCAGCTAACAACAGCAACAATTTCACACCTGGTCCCACCTGACTGGTATACAACCTCTAGGATCCCTCAAAGTAACACCTGGAAATTTCGCCCCAGAGAATGTCTCACATGCACTCATAAACATGCCACAAACACGTGGCACCTGCCATGTTCTTTCTCTCCAGCTCTAGCCATCCTTGCTCCACCCATGCTTATGCTTCTAGCCAAGGCCACCACTCCTGCCCATGCGCTCCATAAATACTGAAATGTCCTTTGTCCTGATAACCCCAAGGCTGTAGCCCTCAAGGTCCCAGCACTGTGGCCCCCAGAGTGTTCAGGAACAGATGCTATGCTGTTCTGTGCAGAAGAGAGAAGGGTGCTCTTCTTCTCCCCCTGGGTCAGCCTTCACTCCTTGGACTTCAAGGAACATTATTCACAGCCCTGTGACTCAGAGTCCTCCTGAAAGCAGCTCCCTTGGCATCTGCCCTCTTTCCAAAGATTCAGACAGGAATCTGTTTTCTGGGGTGGCGGGGAGAGGCTCACCAGACCCCATGCTGCCCTCTGGTACTGGATGCCTCAGAGAGGCACCCTTGAAAACTTATTCATGCAGTGTACATCTGAGAGATGATTCCCCCCCTGGCTCATCGGATGTGCTTGGAAATATCCAAATCCTGCTGTCAGAAACAGTCTAGGTTCAAACAAGGACTCCCACTATACACCCTTTAAGAGTCACTCAGCGCCAACTTTCCTACCACCTTCTCAACCCCAGCTGATCCTACTTCCTCCCTGAACTTAGGTTAAATGAACTCACAGGCCACTGCAACAGTCATTGTTGTACAATTAATTTGGTAATTAATTGTGTATTTCCTTGTGACGAATTAGCAACTCAAATTGGCGTTAAATTTGTTATTGTACTATAAAAAGATATACTTTAAAGAAATACCTTTCTGATTCTGAGGATATTGAGCAAAGAAAGGAAAATCAAAAAAGGTACCTTCCTCCCTTATCAGTCCTGAAGAATATGGGAATAGCTTGAATAATTAACAAGAGTCAATATTTCATGTTTATCTCTTGCCTTATCATTCTTGATGCAAAACCAGAAAAAACCCAACCCATTGCCGTTGAGTCAATTCCAACTCCTAGCAACCCTATAGGACAGAGTAGAACTGCCCCATAGTGTCCAAGGAGCAGTTGATGGATTCGAACTGCTGACTTTTTGGTTAGCAGCCAAGCTCTTAACTACTGCGCCACCAGGGCTCCACTTCTTTGTATTAGGACATGCTGCCTGGTATTCAGTAGGTACTCCAATAATTGATTATTTGATTTTAGGGGGGGTTAAGTTCATAGTAAGGTTCCTGAGTGGTGCAAACAGTTGAGCGCTCAACTACTAACCGAAAGGTTGGTGGTTCAAACTTATCCAGAGGTGCCTTGGAAGACAGACATGGTGATCTGCTTCCAAAGGTCACAGCCTTGAAAACCCCATGGGATTTCCATGAGTCAGAATCAACTTGACAGCAGCTAACAACAGAGGTCATTGTTTGTACCTTAATCAAGATAGTATGAAAGAAAAGACAAGCCCAAAAGTAAAGCAGGAGATGAAACTAGATAAAAACAAATTTCCAGAAAGTGTACCCATGGAGGAGAGTTTACTTTATCACTTTGGTGATGGGATGAAAGATTTGTGAAGAAATTTCTCATTTTATAGGGGTTGTTTCAAATGCACATATTGAGTATCTAATTCACCCATTTTACAAATACTTATTAAGCACCTACTGTTTTATTAGGTAGGAAAATTTGCCCTTGGAAAATTTACAGTCTGGTAGAGACAGATGGAAGCTACACTAGATCGTTTCAGAAAATGATAAATACTATGAAGGAAATAAACAGAGCGACTGGGGAGTGAAGGTGTGGCTCCTTTAGATGAAATGGTTAAGGAGGTCTCCCTGAGGAGGTGATATCTGGGCTGAAACTGAAGTACGACAAGGCACCAGCCACGCAAAGAGCCAGGAGAAGAGTCTCGCCGGTGTTGCTATGTACGTACTGCCCCGCAGGGTGCGCACCGCACACCAACTCCACTTACAGGGCCAACACTGGTGGCCCCTAGAGTTGTACCACTACCTGTCTGTCAGTTTGTCATACTGTGGTGGCTTGTGTGTTGCTATGACGCTGGAAGCCATGCCACCAGTATTTCAAACAGCAGCAGGGTCACCCATGGTGAACAGGTTTCTGTGGAGCTTCCAGACTAAGACAGTCTAGGAAGAGAGTCTGGAGTTGTACTTCTGAAAATGAGCCAATGAAAACCTTATGGATCACAACAGAATATTGTCGAACATAGTGCTGGAAGATGAGTTCCCTAGGTTGAAAGGCCCTCAGAATACACAGAGGCCGTAACAATGAACGTGATCATACCAGTGATCATGAAGATGGTGCAGGACCCGGCAATGTTTAGTTCTGTTGTGCATGGGGTTGCCATGAGGCAGAGCCAACTCCATAGCAACTAACAACAACAACAACAGAATTGTACAGTACAGTATTGTGGGGTGTTCTAAAAAAACCAAAAGCCAAACCCGTGGTTGTCCAGTTGATTCCGACTCCAGTGACCCTATAGGACAGAGTAGACCTGCCCCACAGGGTTTCCAAGGAGTGGCTGGTGGATTCGAACTGCAGACCTTTTGGTTAGCAGCCAAACACTTAACCACTTCACAACTAGGGCCCCTGAGGTGTTCCAGGCATGTGTAAATCAGCTCATTTGTGTAATTCCTTTACTTTGTTCAAGTAAATCTGCATGTCTATTGGCATACATTTAGTCCATCTGGATACAACCACAATGAAATTAACCATGTGATAATTCAGTCCTGTCAAGAAAACGGCCTTCAGCAAATTGCAGGCTGGAGTCAATTGTGCAGCTCGTGACTGTGTGTTCTCCATTTCTGGAGACATGAGAGATAAGCCTAGAAACTGACATACTTTAAGAGGAAAAAGATTATTTTTGGAACCCATCCATTGTCTACTCCTATAGTCATAATGCCAGGAAAAGGAACTGTGAGTAATTGCCCAAGCCTAAAGCTGGTTTTCATGGTGAGAAATCCTCCTTCTTTGGGAATGATCAAATTTGGGGTTTTGAAAATAACTCTCATAATTATAGATTAAACTATTAAAGGCATACCATTCAGTTAACCATTTGACTCCATGGCATGGGGATATCCTATAATGATAGGTTAATGGATTCCATGCTTAATAAAAACAAGGGGGCTATTAGACTTTTAGTAAAGTCAACACTGAAACTCTTTGCTGGCCACGTATTCCCGGTTAAATTGGCCTCAAAAGCAAGTGTACAGAGGACTTTCAAGATTCCAGATTGGTTTAATGGGTTTCACAGAAGGTGTTCAAAGGTAGCTTTCCCATCAACTTAGAGCTGAAGCAATAGAGGCTTAGATAAAGGTCATGTGTTGACCTCAGATCACCTGGGAAGTGGGTCATCCCGAAACTGACCCTCTATTCCCTGAATCTCTCAGCAGGTCCTACTTCCTCTCTGAACTGAGCTCATCAGTGCTTGAATCTGTTCAAGTCTGTCTGAGGAGGAAGTTCCAGTCGTCCTCTTCCCATGCTTGGCATATGGAACCCAAAGGGGGAACGCAGAGGGAAGGCAGCTGGCAGGAACAAAGGACTCCTGGGGAGGGGCTGAGACTAGAAAGCCATGCCCAAATAGGGGAAGTTTTGACAGGTGGGGATATCAAGAGCCTCCAAATATGGGAAACAGGGTGGAGATGTTACCACTGCGAGGTGGAGCAGTGTTATTCCGGCATATCTGATTCAAAATAGGTGGATCAGGGCTCGGTATCTAACTGATGAGGGTCGAAGGACCGGCAGACCCCAGATAGCTACCTACAGGATGATTTTCAAACTTCCTTGCACCTATAAATCACTTGAAATCTTGCTAAAAATGCAGATTCTGTGGTGAGACCTGAGAATATGCATATCTATCAAGCTCTCAGGTGATGCTGAGGCTGCTGGTCCATGCACCACACTTTGAGCATCAAAGGACTAGAGTACAGGGCAGGAGTGCCTGGGTGGTTCAAACATTAATACATTCATATGCTAACCCAAAGGCTGGAGGTTCAAGTCCATCCAGAGGCACCTCAGAAGAAAGGACTGTGTTCTGCCTTGAAACAATCAGCCACTGAAAACTCTATGGAACACAGTTCTACTCTGACACACATGGGTTCATCATAAGTCAGAACTGAATCGATGGTACCAGGGCAAGGTCCTTCCCGTTTTCCCACTAAGCATCATGAGCCCAAGAGGAATGGCAAAACCTGGTATTTTAGAGACTGGGCAATAACCAACACCATCACACCCCTAACAGGCACAGCTGCTCACAGGCTGGGAGCAGTCAAAACCCTATCATTAATTCCAGGGCAGGGGCTGAGCGACTTGCCGCTGCACGAGGCTCCGAGTAGAAAGAGCCTAGATCAATGGGCATAAGAAAATTATTTAATTATAAATAAAGATGGATCATATTTGGCAAGTCAAAGGGAGAAGCTTGACTCGCTGTCCCTTTTTAACACCTCAAAGAAAGGCTCTCTCATCAGCCCCACCCCCACCACAGTCACTACTTTGATTGAACGAGGTTCCCAGGCCAGCTGGCCTCAGATCCAGGCCAGCAGGTGGGGTTTACAGGTCACTGCTTTCTCCTGGGGAAGCGGAGAGGGACTATTTCTTCCAGGGCCACTCTCCTGGGGCTCTAAATCGGGGGCAGCGCCTCCCCTTCCTCCAGGCCTGGCTGTGCACAGCACAACTGGTGACTCCTTCTGTCATCTCTGTGTTCAGATCTCTGATGACGTTCTGCACAAACAGCTAAGGGGTCTGTGTACAAACCTCCTACTGAATGCTAATAGTCCCTTTCAAAAGGAAAGTTCTTTTCTTACTAGTTCATGTTTAGGAACAGGAAATATATGCAAAGCCTGGAATTCGGATGTTACTACATGTCTCTGATGCAGTAAGAAGTCGGCTAGACTAGGTAATAACTGGAAGGCATTTCAGCATTTTTAATGTAATTTGGATGATGAACCCCAGATTACTTTTCCTATGTAAACCAATCAAGTATATTCCAGTTGGAGTGTCTTTACCAAAAATAAACTTCTTTATGAATGTATAAAAGATAATTAGACTGCCTCCAAGGCATTGGCCTCTTCCCAAATATAGAGAGAAGCCAGCATGTCTCAGAGTAAAATGAAGGCACCAATTCAGTGACCCCACTGCCCTTCCTCTCCCCATCCTAGTGGTCAGTTTTAGCCTTCTCAGAGCTGTCATTACGACTCCAGCTTGACTAGTCCATGACTGCAGGCTCCATTCCTTATTCCAACTTTGCCGTCTTCCATGTTGCACCACCCGTCACAGGAGGAACTGGGCAAGAGAGCCGGAAATGTCATAGCTCAAATCCAGTCCCACTCCTGGAACACAGTCTTAGTTTCTTAGTGTTGCTATAACAGAAACACCACAGGTGGGTGGTTTTAGAAAACAACATTTGTCTTGCTTACAGTTTAGGAGGCTGTTGTTGTTGCTGTTGTTAGGAGCTGTCAAGTTGGTTCTGACTCATAGTGACCGCATGTACAACAGAATGGAACACTGCCCAGTCCTGCGCCATCCCCACAATCTTTGTTATGCTTGAGCCCATTGTTGCAGCCACTGTGTCAATCCATCTCATTGAGGGTCTTCCTGTTTTTCGCTGACCCTCCACTTTACTAAGCATGATGTCCTTCTCCAGGGATTGGCCCCTCCTGATAACATGTCCAAAGTACATGAGATGAAGTCTTGCCATCCTCACTTCCAACGAGCCTCTGGCTGTACTTCTTTCAAGATGGACTTGTTCATTTTTCTGGAAGTCCATGATACAGTCAATATTCTTCACCGACACCATAATTCGAAGGCATCAGTTCTTTGGACTTCCTTCTTCGTTGTCTAGCTTTCACATGCATATGAGGCAATTGAAAATACCATGGTGTTGGTCAGGTGCACCTTAGTCCTCAGAGTGACGTCTTTGCTTTTGAACACTTAAAGAGGTCTTTTGCAGCAGATTTGCCCAATTCAATACGTTATTTCATTTCCTGACTACTGCTTCTGCGGACAAAGTCTGTGGACCCAGGTAAAATGAAATCATTGATAACTTTAGTCTTTTCTCCATTTGTCATAATGTTGCTTGTTGGTCCAGTTGTGAGGATTTTTGTTTTCTTTATGTTGAGGTGTAATCTATACTGAAGGCTGTAGTCTTTGATCTTCATTAGTAAGTGCTTCAAGTCTTCTTCACTTTCAGCAAGCAAAGTTGTGTCATCTGCACGTCACAGGTTGTTAATGAGTCTTCTTCCAGTCCTGATGCCCTGTTCTTCTTCATATAGTCCAGCTTCT
The DNA here is from genome assembly GCA_030035585.1 of Dugong dugon. NCBI lineage: Eukaryota > Metazoa > Chordata > Mammalia > Sirenia > Dugongidae > Dugong > Dugong dugon. The sequence goes on along the minus strand of CM057469.1, from coordinate 100,051,821 downwards.
CGGATTTGCTCAGAATGCAGACTGAATAATTACAGTGAAAGGAAACAACCCTGACACACATCTTTCCTGATTTTAAACCACGCAGTGGTCCCTTACTCTGTTTGAATGACTGCCTCTTGGTCTAAGTACAGGTTCCTCATAAGCACAATTAAGTGTTCTGGAATTCCCAGTCTTTGAAATGCTATCCTTAATTTGTTATGATTACACAGTTGAATACCTCTGCATAGTCAATAAAACACAGGTAAGCATCTTTTCTGGTAGTCTCTGTTTTCAGCCAAGATCTGTCTGATGTCAGCAATGATATGCCTTGTTCCATGTCCTCTTCTGAATCCAGCTTGAACTTCTGGCAATTCCCTGTCCATGTACTGCTGCAACCACTTTTGAATGATCTTCAGCAAAATTTTACTTATGTGTGATATTAGTGACTATATTGCCCGCAAAATATTTACTCTCTGATTCTTTACAGAAAAAGTTTGCTGACCTCTGAGTTAAGTCTTTCATGCTAAGGTATAAATGACAAACAGCAGTTTAATATGTTACTTCTCCAGGGATTTACCTGAGTTTTAATAGGGGAGTAATTTCTTAACCTAAAGGAATTAGTGGCTAGTAACAGAATTTCAAGGAGCACCGGTGACGCAGTGGTTAAAGTGCTTGGCTGTTAACCAAAAGGTGAATGGTTGGAACCCACGAGCCACTTCACGGGAGAAAGATGTGGCAGTCTGCTTCTGTAAAGATTACAGCCTTGGAAACCCTATGTGGCAGTTCTACCCTGTCCTATAGGGTCGCTATGAGTTGGAATCGACTTGATGGCCGTGGGTTTTGGTTTAACAGGATTTCAGTCATTAGCAATGGGATACTTAGGGAGATATTTCGGGCTGAGGGAATTTCTTAGGTTCAATTATTCACTACTCCTCATACCCATAAATACAATTGTGGGTCCACCTATTGAGGATTTTACGTAAAAGTTGAGAGGGTTATTATGGTATGGAGAAAGACTCAAAAGAAAGGTTGGTCTGAAGGAGTTCGGTAGGGCTGAGGTGGCAGTCTAGAGTTGGAAGCACAGGATCCAAGAGATTGTCGTTGGTCTCAGTCTGACTCATGTTTATTCTCATCATTTATAAGCTAACAAAAAACATCCTGAAGTCCATTTAAGGAGATCCAGATTCCTGACTTTGATTGTCCCCTACTGTTTTGCCTTTTTACTTTTAACAAGTATTCAACTTCACGAAGCTAAGTCTTTTTTATGGTATCCAGAAGATTTTCTTTCTGAAGTTCCCATGAGCAGTGTTATTTTTCTCTGAAGAAGTTCCCTGCCAAAAACAAAAATTAGCAGCAGAGAGCTCATGGTGCAGCCTTCCTCCAGAGTGCTCAGGTGCATGTTGCACCAGCTGACTTACCAAGACTTTGAAGTGGCCGCTGCCCAAAATGGGAACAAGAACATCTGGTTTCTCACGCAGAGGTGAATCAGAAGCCAAGCATGCGTGGAGAACAATGATCACTCCTAACATTTGCATTTGTTCAGGATATTACAAGTCATAAAATGTTCTCAGAACATTCTCTCATTTAATCCTCAGGATTAATCCTCTCTTGACCTGAAAATTGTCATCCCCCATTTTACAGGTAAAGAAACTAAGGATCTGGAAAGTTAACGACTCACCCTAGATCAAACAGTTGTTACGGGTGGAGTCAGACCTAAAATTCAGCCCTTCTGAGTCTTTTCCTGGTAGAGGGTTCATCCCTCTGAGACTATGCTGAAGGGAGCCCAGCACATCATCAAGAGCAATTAAACCAGCACAGTCATTCACACCAACTCTTGAAGTCCAAGGTTTTGTCACTGTTCAGGTGCAAGAGTGGTGTGATGCTTAAGGTTATGTGTCAGTTTGGCTAGGCCATGATGCTAAGTGGTTTGGCAGATATTATGTAATCGTCCTCCAATTTGTGATCTGACGTGAGCAGCCAATTAGCTAAAAGGCAAGTTTCCTTGGAGGGTGTGGCCTGTATCCAGTATATATAGATGCTCTGGCAAAGCTTGCTCTCTCTGGATCCTGCATCCAATTCATCATCCTCTGACCTCCTGTTCTTGGGTCATGAGCCAGCAGCCTGCTGTGTGCCCCGCAGATTTTGGGTTCACCAGCCCCTGCAACCACCTGAGTCAGAGGCCTCCAGCCAGACTTCTGACCCATGGATGTGGGGCTTGCCAGCCTACACAACTGCATGAGCCATTCCTTGAAATAAATCTCTCTCTATATATAATTATAGATATAGATATATGTTTCACTAGTTTTACTCCTCTAGAGAACTCAGCCTAAGACAAGCGGGTAGTGGTATCCTAAAAAGGAATAGGCTCTGTTCAGGTATGCCCATGAGCTACCCATGTTAGTACCAAGATGTCACTGCACATGGATTCCAGGTCCTCCTCAGTTGGATGGTAGCCACATATGTCTAGCACTTAAGGAGCTTTGTGTTAACTTGAAGAAGGTGAACCAATTACACAAAAGTGCTCCTTCCCCTCGACAACCCAGCCCTGGGCCATGGCACAACTTGGCAAGCTGAGCAGGCTGGATTCAGCCAGACAAGGCACTATTGTCCAGACACAGCCAATACAACTGTCCAGTGCCTCCCTCTTCCAGCTCAGAGACCTCCCTTCACCAAGAGGGGATGCTTCTCAAAAGAAAGAAAAGCTTATTGAGAAAAACTGAATCTGTACAATGAAATGAACACTACACAGTTTACCAAGAATCTAATAGTTACAATCTAAACTCAGTATGACTTGGGTAATAATGGCAGTCCTTATGCACTGGAAAGCTGGGCTGATCCTGGTCCACATCATCTCCCTCTTAACTAAGCCCCTCACTGCATCCCGTTCAAGCCCATTTCCCCTGCTAATTCAGGTGCTGCCACATTAAGCAAGGACATGCTTGAATCAGAGGGGGCATACAGCTAGCAGAGGGATGGAATTATTCTTTGTGAGTGGGTGAGTAGCCATCATCGCCTTCAGCATGTCTCTGTCACTCCATGACAGGCGATCCTGCTGGGATAGGGCACCTCCTCCAAGCCTAGATATTTCCAGGAGCCCAAACAGCCATCCGAGCATGCTGGGTCTCTTGCCATTCCTCCTCTAAATGTTCTGGGAACCTATACCATCCCCTAGGCCACCGAGCAAAGTCCAGCTGAGCTCATTAATCATATTAGGCCACCTTTCCTGATCAGAGTTCAATAGCAGCAAGAGCTCACAATCCCTTTTTGAGTTGTGCTTTCTTAGGATTTGAAGGAGGGAGTAATGGATCCAAGAGCAAAACACAGCTCCAACTAGTACTGGGAGACAGGGAAAGAAGGTCAACTCGGGGTGCAGCTACAGAAAGACAGGAGGAGAATTAGCTCAGAGCATAGCTGATTCCACCCACATCCCAGCCACTCCTTCATGGGCCATGCCTTAATAGCTTGAGAACAAGACTGTAAGGTAGGTGTAGAAATGGACCCTCAGCCGAAAAGTTTCAATTGACACTAAATGCATTCCATTTACAAGGTGACCTGACTAGCATTTATATTTTCTAGTGTGGACCCACAGCAGTGCACCAAACCAGACCAAACCCATTGCCGTCTAGCCGATTCCAACTCATAGCAACCCTAAAGTGGCACTGAAATACCTTCTAGTCTTTCTTGGGTGGCTACTATTACCTGTGTCTGTATAAGAATTATTGAGCAAGTGAGTTTGCCTTCAACAACTTCCTACCATCTTTTCTACACCCTTCTCTTTAAAGCTCTGTTTTTTCCGTATTCAGATTTGGATTTTGATCATTTTGTTACAGAGTTTGGGGATTAGTTATCACTTTGTTGACATAACAATAACATCTAGTGGCTCTCGGTCCCTAGTCTTCCAACTTTTCATAGATAATGAGGCGTCCAGAGAAGTTTGACATTTTAGAGTATTTTTCAGGATTATATCCCACTCTTTTATGGTATTTACCTACATCAATTTAGCGAAAATTACATAGGTAAAATGTGGCTAATCTGTGTTTTCTGATATGAGTTTGCCAAAACATTTTATAAGAGAGGGATTGTTTTTAAAAATGATTATACAAAAAAAAAAAAAAACCTTTTGATATTATGTATAGACAAGTCCACCGCTCATCCGTCAGTTCGTTGTACTGTGGGTGGCTTTCATGTTGATGATGCTGGAAGCTATGCCACTGGTATTTCGGATACTAGCAGGGTCACCCATGATGAACAGGTTTCACTGGAGCTTCCAGACTAAGACAGACTAGGAAGAAAGGCCTGATGATCTACTTCCAAATATTAGCCAATGAAAACGCTATGGCTCACAACAGAATATTGTCCAATATAGTGCTGACCCTCTGAATTTACTTCCTGTAACTCAGACAGTTCACAGACTGTCCTCCACAGATACCTGCAGGACAACTGCTTGCATATGCGACCTGCCAGATCCCAGGAAAGGCCCATGGCTGTACCTCATGGCTGGTGGACAATGCTCCCAAGTCAGTGTACATGAGCTGGGAGTAAATAAAGGCGACTCCATTCTTGCTTTCCAGGATCAAGCTGTCTGGGAGGAAATGCTGACATGTCTCACTACCTCGCTTCCTGTCCTTGTCTTCCTTTCCATCTATGTATGCTTTTATAATCTCATCATTTATAATTCATTCCACTTCACCCAAAAGAATAATGGAATAAATAATGAATTCAGCCAACCTGTTAGTACCAGTTCAAGTAAATCCCTCTTAAGGCAGTTGAGTGTAAAGCCCTCAGATTTAAAAAAGATGATAGACACATTATGAGGTGATTAGTCAAGTTATGAGGCAATTCTTAGAACCTAGAATGATAAAGTCGAAAAGGGATCTTTGAGAGCTTTTACTGCACTTGTTCCCTCTCCTTATAGATGAGAAAACTGAACCCTCCATGGGAAAATGACTGCACCAAGGGTCCTCTTGTGCCTGACTCACAGTTCTGCTTTTTACTTTTCACAAAGGAAAGTTTTGCCACAAAAATGTTAATTCTTTTAGAGCAATCAAAATAGGATTTTGGTTTAAAATATTTAATTTAAAAACAGATTACTGGGAAAATACCTATTACATACAGTGAGAGACAATGGCTTATAAACTAGAGTCTGACTTTATGTGGTACTAATATATGTGGTTCTACACTCTAGAATAATGGAACCTATTCCACATCCACGGAGTCCCTCCGTGGTGCAAATGGTTAAGCACTCGATTACTAACCAAAAGGTTAGCAGTTAGAACACACTCAGAGGTGCCTTGGAAGAAAAGCTTGGTGATCTGCTTCCAAAAGGTCATGGCCTTGAAAACTCTATAGAGTACAGTTCCATTCTGCACACATGGGGTCACCATGAGTCAGAATCAACTAAATGGCAACTGGTATTTTTTGTTTTTGTCCCACATCCAAATCAGTATTAACACTTTGCCGTCAAGTCAATTCCAACTCATAGCAACCCTATCGGACGGAGTAGAACTGCCCCACAGGGTTTCCAGGGAGCGGCTGGTGGATTCGAATTGCCGGCCTTTTGGTTAGCAGTCATAGCTCTTAACCACTGAGGAACCAGGGCTCCAAATCAGTATTAGCACTTCTTATTAACACCTTGTATTTTAAGACCAAACCATCCAGGTAGACACTTAATGAAAGCTCTTGGATATTTCTTTATTGACATAGATATATTTTTAAATCAGGAGATAGGGCAAGTTATTAACAAAGCCCAGGCCACTTCGTTTGCTCTTGATAACCTATGGGGACACTCTTTCAACTTCCCTCTTAATACCCCAGGTTTCATGTCTACAACTTGCCCATGTGCTTTTTTTCAGCTAGCAGCTGTGTGAGCAACTAGTTGTGTGCCCATTTCCATAAATATGCACATACACACACATGCTCATGCACACGTGGCCCTAAGAACAAAAGCTGGCACAGAACATTAACTCTGTTCAGTAGAAAAGAAGACACTTTCTTTCTGTTTTTTTAAACCTTGGTGCAGGCACCCTTTTAGGGACACGCTGTCAGTCTGGGCTTTTGTCCTGGCTGGCTCCTGATCTGTGATGCATGCTGAAAGAGTCACTCCTGCACGTGCATTCCACGAAGGCTGCTTTGGCTTGCTGCCACCTGCCCTCACTGTATTAAGAAGCATGGATCCATCACTATTATGGAGCTTGAAGCAGAGCCAGAGAAATCTCAAAGGGCCCTCTCCCCAGAGATATGTGAGTGGAATACAAATGAGACACAAATGATAGCAATGAAGCCTACATCACTCTTGGGACAAAGAGGGGGCTGTGTCATTGGCCAAGGGGGAGTTCTAGTCTTGGGAAAGAAATGAAATTAAAACATGTTATCCTTTACATATGCAATTCCTTCATCCACAAGACAGGTCTTTTTTCTGCTGTTTTACTCAGAGTGAGAATTGGAATTCCTTAAAGCAAAGGTATGCATTCAAGGCTTGGCAGAGCTGACCTGAGAGGTATGTTTTCTGTCCCCAGTATCTCCATGACTTTATGAAAACCCAGGACCCCATCCCACCGATCAGATAACAAAAGAAGCAATGTAAAGCACTCATTTATACTTAAATTTTAGAGGCTTGATGTGTTATCTCAGAGATATCTGCACTCCAGAGGTATTTGCTTTCCAGAGGCCAATGGAGAGCAAACAATACTTCGCCTGAAGGAATAGACAGAGTGAATGGTGGAATTTCAGGCACTGGAGCTTTTAAATCACCTTATCCAGGAAACCATCTATTAATAGCAGGGTGGATCGAGATGTATTTGTCTGATGAGGTGACAGGGAAAAAAGGGAGTGTCATACATGACAAACCAAGAAAGGTAAGTCATGACTTCTGCTAGGCTTCCTTCCTCCTTCCCTCACCCATTCCAACCCTAAGAATGGTTCCTGCAACTTCGAGCCCCCGAATCTACTGTCCCATGTGACAAAGCCAGTTCTAGAGGTTCAGCAAAGCAACCCTTACACGTGTTGTTGGTAAGGATAAACCGAGGACTGAGTTCAGTGCGAAGTGGATTACAGGTCACAAACAATGGCACAGAGTAGAATAAAATGGCAACAATTCAAGTGGAAATGTTAAGGCCAGACAAGAGCTAGCACAAACAGGACGCAAAGCCACAGGAATTACTAATGTTTTTATTGCAAAGGACATGTCTGGGAAAGGAGTAAACCGATAAAAATGAGGAAACCCTCCATGAGATTCACCAACACAACAGCTGCAACAATGGGCTCAAACAGACCAACGATCGTGAAGGTGGTACCGGATCAGGGAACACTTTGTTCTGTTTTACAGTTATATGTAATGTCACCATGAGTCAGAGCCAACTTGATGGCAACTAACAATGATACTTGATTTTTTTTTTTTTTGGTTAATTATGTGAGAAGAAAAGAAAAAAAAAAAAATCCATTTGGTCGCATCATAGTCAAAATTTTCCAGATATTTGCTGACCAACTCCATCCCAGGATCTCTCTGACATTCCCTCGAATCCTGCGTGATTGCCTTTTATTACACTCTCTAGCTCCAGCTCCCTCGAGAATCAGTCCCAGTAACTATCAGTGGTGTAACAAGGGCGGGCCAAGGGGAGTGGTTTACCCCAGGGCAGGCGATCAGAGGGTGCATTGCCTGTAAATCAAACCAAAGCCATTGCGGCAGGGTTGATTGTGACTGAAAACGACCCTATAGGATGGAGTAAAACTGCCCCATAGGGTTTCCAAAGAGCAGCTGGTGGATTCAAACAGCCAGCCTTTTGGTTAGCAGCCGTAGCTCTTACCACTACGCCACCAGGGCTCCGTATTGCCTGTAGAAGACTTAAAAACAATAAAATCAACTAAAAGTCAGTCTGCTTTTAATACCATACCACCACAGCCAGTAATTCTAAACAATGCCAGTAGAAGAATATTCTCCCCCTCACCTTCCGCACCCAAAATCTTTTATTGGTCTAAGTTCCAAACAATTGCCACAGTTGCTGTTGAATTTTAACAAAATAAATGTAAGCTTCCATTCGGCACATTTTTTACTGGTTATCCTTTAGTAAACATTGTATTCTGCAGGGAAGTTAATTCAGAGAATTAACTCCATGCATTTATTTAGAGAGTAACTTCATAACAAAGTTTACTCTGGGCATAATTCGTGTCTCTATCGCCCATGGTACTTACATACCCCTGCATTCAAGCACTAGATTCAGAAGGAACAACGACAGCAGTGTGATTATAATGACAGAGGAACAGAACTTGAGTTACTTCAATTCCATCATTCTTTGTGACCAGTTGGAGTTTACAGTTGTGTTTAAATTCTATGGAATTTATTATTAAATGGAATTTTACCAATAAAATGGAAATTTTATGCCAAACTTATGTTTCTTTTCCTATTTATTTTTCTGTTGCTTCACGTGAAAGAAGCCTTTCAAACTTAAAATTAATTAAAAGTGTTCTTTGATCAATTGAGAGCAAAGATAGATCAACACTTCATGAATATGGGAAGAAAAATAATTTTGACAGTCACTGACAAATTTTTAGAAGTTAATCTAAAAACAGAAACTGTAAAATTACTATTCATTACTATGACAAACCAATATGTGGGCATACATTTTCATCTTTCTTCAAAAAATGTATTAATGAAATTAAAAGTATTAATTCATAGCTCTTTTCCTTTTCTGAATTGTAATATTTATTTTATTTTTAATTACTTTTTACTGACATACTACAAAGTTTAATAAAGGAACATTTTCAATGTCTGTGTTTTTTTCCTGGTCTTTATTATTATTTATTTCATTTTATGATTATTACTAAAAATAATTTAGTCACAGAGAGGAAAAAACAAAACAAACCCATTGCCGTTGAGTCAATTCAGACTCATAGCGACTCTGAGGAAGGGAGTGTCACAAATGCTCCGCTCTGGGAGTCAGATATTAGCCCTAGCATCCTAGTCTGCTGTTTTGTTTTTGTGGCTCCCTGACTCTCTCCCTCCTACCCAGACTCATCCCAACCCCACACCATCACTCCAAAGGACAAGTTAGTCCCTTATTAGAGAAAGGTAGTTCTGACACACAAAATAATTCATCCCTGCTCCTAGCCTTCCCCTCCGCCCCCATCTTTCTCTCCACTTTTCCTTGTATAGAAGGAAGTTTGGTTACAAAATCAGAAGGGTTGGTTAAAAATTATTTCTCCACTCTTTTCCCCCATTCGCTGACAGCAGAAATGAGCAGAGGGCAGACCAACTAGGACCCCCCCCCCCCCCAGCCACCTATGAGAAGCCAAGCGAGGGGCTGGGGAGAGGGTGGGAGAGAAGGATTGAAATAGCACACGTCTACTCTGACGTCCTGAGCCCTGTGAGCCATCTCCAGTCAGGTACAGCAGCAGCTTTCCTTTCTAGAGGAGAGTCTGACAACCCAAGTCTTACCACACTCCCAATACCGTGAGAGCATTGTCCTGACAGGCAAAATTAATCAGCATGAACCCATGTCCCTCACGCCCTCAACATCACTCTTCATTTCATAGGGTTTACGTCTCAGTACTCTCCCTCCACAACTGCCACCACCTCCAATTCTGGTCAGCCTAAAGACGTTGACTCTGAATAATCAGCTCAACGCAAGAGAGAAATTACTTCCCACCTAAATTTAGCAGTTTCATAGTCATCCTTCAGTTTTCTGAAGGTTCCTATGTGGCCCCAGTGGTGATTCATTCTGTCATTAAGTGTCGCATGGCCTTCGTGTTGGTGATGGGGAAAGGTTATGGTACCTATTTTTCATTTTTACTTACCTGAATATAATGAATTCCACTGATGACCTATTTCTGAAATCCACCTATCAAAGGAAATTGTAGAGTTCACCATAGTAACAGCTCGACGTCAGTCGCCAGAGTGAGAACCCCACAGCAGAGGAGGCACCAGCCAATAGCGGGGCAGAGGAACGCCACCATCTCATAGCAACCAAGAGATCTGCATGGCAACACCAGTTGCTACATAAAGGAAAAATTAGAAACAATATTCTGTTAGGGAGAAATAAAGGTATTAACTATTAAGTCATACATGAGTCATAGTTGTGAGGACCTATCTTAAAATATCCACCTAAACAGAGCTCAGATAATACCTGCCAGATCGCGGAGTCCCTGTGCTAGGAACACTTCGCCCAGCACCAACATGGAGCCACCTCAGGGGTGAGAGAGAACAATGACAGAACACAGGGCTCTGAATAGGAAGGAAAAGAGTCCTTTGAATTCTAGTAACAGTAAAGCGTATTAGGAGGGTAAATTACACGTAAGTCATCACAGTTAATCCTGTGAGAGAGGCACGGCAGATATTATTGTCACTGAATCCCCCATCTCCCTAACCCCCAACCCCAAGCCTGTTCCTCCCTCAGCTTTCCCATCTCAGTTAATGGCAACATTTTTCTTCCAGTTGCTTGGGCCAAAAATCTCAAAGTCCTCCTTGACTCTCTTCTTTCTCTCACACTCATGACCAATCCATCAGCAAACTCTGTTCTTTCTACCTTAAGATACATCCAGAATCCAACCCACTTCTCACCACCTGCACCGCTATAGCTTGGTCCAAACCACCATCATCTCTCACCTGGAGGAATAGCATCCTGACTGGCTTTTCTGTTTCCCTCGCTCACCCCCCTACAGTCTAATCTCAAGACAGTAGCCATATAGACCTTTCCAAAACATAAGGCCTTGGCTCACCACCCTCCAATAACCACCCATTTCTCTGAGAGTAAAAACCCCGGTCCCCACCATGGCCTACAAAACTGGATCCAGTTAGCTCCCTTGTGGCCCTCTGGCCCAATCTCCTGCTTTGCTCTGCTTTGCTCACTCTGCTCCAGCCACACTGGCCTCCTCCATGTTTTTCCAGCACACCAGGCTGCCTCTCACCTCAGGACCTTTGCATTAGCTATTTCCTCTGTTTGGAACATTCTTCCCCCTGATACCCTCAGGGCTCACTCTCTCACTTCCTTCAGGTTTTTCTCAGATATCACCTTCTTAGTGAACTCATCTCTGACCATTTTAAAAATGGACTCTCCATCCCACACCCTTTACCCACTACCCACCCCAACCCCCCTTCTCTGGCACTAGAACAATGCCAGGCACACAGTAAGTACTCATTAAACGTCTGATTATGAACAAGCGGAGCATTGTTTTACACATAAATTAACCAAGGTTCAAGAAGTTAAGTGATTTGCACACAGGCTCATAGCCAGGAGGTGATGGAATCCAGACTTGAACTCAGAGTTACTAATGACTTTCCCTACTGTGCTTCACCTACTCTACCACATTTTCATTTCCTTTTTCAGACCCTCCACCTCTTTTAACAAGTGCCATGAAAGTATTAATTCCTTGAGAAGGGGAGAGGACCAGCTGGACCAATGGGGTGACAGTAGGCATGGCCACAGCAGGAGTGGAGACCGAGGGTGAGCTGGCCCAGACCGTGAGTGATGGCCAAGTGACACTTCCAGGAGGATCAGAATATGTTGACATCTTCTGCCAGTGACACCCCAAATCCACTTCTTCCCAGGAAGAAGGGAAATGTGGTGACCCCTCACCAAGTCCTTCCAGGTCACTTTTGACCATTCAGCTTGCCTATCTCTTTATTCACTTTGTGTGCCTTGTCTAAAACAAAGATTTAGATGGAATTTTAGTCTGCGAAGTGTTTCATCATCTTTCTTGCTAGTTTGTTTCTCAAAGAGTCTCAGAGTCATGTTCAATGTGCGTTGCACGAACTAGTTTAAAATAATTGAAAAATTCAGTCACTAAGCATGTATTTTGGTCTCCCCAATAAATAGTTGCTTTATTTTTAACAGAAGCAACCTAGTGTTAAGGGATTATGTAGAATAGTGTTTTCAATTAAAGTCACACTGAAAGCTGGGAGCAGCATGCCTACACCTTCTACCCGGAATCTGGGAGTAGAGGCTATGGAGGAGAAGATGGGTGGGAAGAGGGAGAGAGACCACCCAGAAGCAGAGCAGGGAGAGAAATAAACCGTAGTCAGTAACATTTTGCTTTCATGGTCTATACAGGTGATCGAGTACTGGTGTAGACACAGATACCATCAATAATCTTGTAGGGCACCTGTTGAAGAGAAGAATACTCATGACCCTTCCATGAGGAAACCAGAAGAATGAAAGACAATAATAATAGTAACAGTTATTCCGTCTGTCTTGGTCATCTAGTGCTGCTGTAACAGAAATACCACAAGTGGATGGCTTTAACAAAAATAAGTTTATTATCTCACAGTCCAGTAGGCTACAAATCCAAATTTAGGGCATCATCTCCAGGGGAACACTTTCTCTGGCGGCTCTGGAGAAAGGTCCATGTCATCAACCTTCTCTTGGTCTGGGAGCTTCTCTGCGCAGGAACCTCGGGTCTGAAGGACGCGCTCTGCTCCCAGTACTGCTTTCTTGGTGGTATGAAGTTCCCCTGTGTCTCTGCTCACTTCTCTCTTTTATATCTCAAAAGAGACTGGCTTAAGACGCTATCTAATTTTGTAGACCTCATCAGTATAACTGCCACTAATCCATCTTATTACTTCATAGTGATGGAGTTTACAACACATAAAGAAATCACATCAGATTGCAAAATGGTACATAATTATACAACAGTGGGAATCATGACCTAGTCAAGTTGATACATACATTTTTTGAGGGGCCATAATTCAACCAAGGACACTTTCTTAAGCATTTACAGTGTGGCAAGCATTTTGCTAAGCGCTTTAAGGCAGTTTTATGTTTAATCCTCTAGGCAACCCTGGGCTGGACGAATTGCCTCCTGGTTTTACAGAGTCCGCTCAGATATTAAATGACTTGTCCAAGGTTGTGCACTTAGACGGTGACAGAGCTCACCCACTGGCCTCTGGACTCTTCCATCGTACATCCATTGTTCAGTAAGATTAATTCGTGTGATATAAAGAAACAGAAAAACATAAAATCTGAAAGTTACCTAAAGAAATATTAAAAAATAAACCCTCAGTGAAAGTGGCAACCATTCCAAGTCTACAGAGCCATGTATGGAGAGCTAGGTAAGAGTGTGGAGCCCTAAAGGGGCCAGGCCCGCTGTCCTGCTTCTCATCTCAAAGGCAACTCCACTGTCCCCTCCGTTTGCACCACAGAAGTAGCTCAATATTGACAGAACAGGAAATACAAATGGCTTGCTCACAAAGGTTCATGTTACCAGAGATCACGGAACACTTAATGTTCTGGAATTGCTTCCCTGTTGACATATGTAAACAGTTTGCGCTCGGCTAGTAACCTAAAGCTTGGTGGTTTGACCCACCTAGAGATTCTGCGGAAGAAAGACCTAGTAACCCGCTTAGATAAAGATTATAGCCAAGAAAACCCTATGGAGCAATTCTGCTCTCTAACACATTGGGTTTCCATGAGTTGGAATCAACTTGACTGCAATGGGTTTGGTTTTCTTGGTTCAGCTGATGTAAAACTCACAGATTTCGTTATGCTGAGAACTTCAGGATGGTCAGCTCTTTCCATATAGTTGGGGCGGGGGGAATCAAGAGTGGGTACCAAAATAATAAATGGCATTTGGGGGGCCTAGAGGGTTCTAGAGAAGCTTCTGACCTGAGGCGAGGAGGGTGGGCTTATGGTAAAGCAACTACCCTTTCTCAGCTGCATCACATTCCTTCCAGGTTTTTCTCTCAGAAGCAAACGTAAGTAAGAAAAAAGGAAGATCGGTTATGGATTCCTAACCTGTGGGTTTAAATCCAGCCTAGCTTTATAGGTGAACGCCAAGCCGACATGCTGTAGGATTCGTTATTCTGACAGTCCAGGGAAGTTTCTATCCCGGCGAAACTTTCTGGTTATTTAGCCCGAGAAGCAGACGCTTTTCTGTGTTGAAACGTGGTCATAACTGAGATACGTAATAGCGGGACCATCTTTGAGTTCATTTCTTTCTGTTCAGGCGGCAACAGTCCTCCTCTACTAGTTCCAGCCTTTGCTGCGACGCTTCCCTTGAGCACCCCGGACCTGAATTCCCTTAGCATTTGTTGTCTGCACCGTGCAATATGCGCTCGTGTATTTGCTAATATTGTGGAAGGCAGTGTGACTTAGTGGACAAGGCCCTGGAATCAAACGGACAGGAGAATGGGGCTCAGATCCCACCTCTGAGATTGGCTAATCACGTGCTCTCTGGCAAACTACTTACTCTTCAGCTCAGTCATCTGTAAAATGAATACAAAGACGTCAACCTTACCGAAGTTTTTTGGTGACCGAGTAAGTAAAACATTATATGGGGAGAGGGCCTAGGAGAGTGCCTGGAACAGCAAGCATCCAATTACTATATTAAAAGCAAAATACATTAACAAATGAACCAAGAAATGGCCAAAAAAAAAAAAAGGATGCAATTCTAATTTGATCCTAGTTCTTGCTGAATTATCTTAATTAATTACATATGCAGAGCCCTGGTGGCACAGTGATTAAGAGCTCAGCTGCCAACCAATCAACCCTAGCTTCAAAAAGGGAGAAGTCTCATCTCCGCAATTTCTGAGATGGGTTTCCCTCAAAACCGAGTGGCAGCTTTCTTCCCAACGTACTCAAGGACCATGCCTCTCAGACTAAGGATATTAGATGTTATAAAACTTCTCTTCAGATCACTGTTTCCCTCTACCTCATCTCACCATAACAATGAATAAGGACGGTGTCAGCTTCGCCTCAATATCTCAGGTCTTTTGTTAGCCTTTGAGTCCATAAACCGAAACCACCTGTATAATGGTGGTATAGATTTCAGGCTATAGGTCCTGCTTAAATGCATGTACCCGAACACGGAGTAGGTTGGAATAGTCTTTTGATAGATGAAATCCTAATTTTAAACGATGTAAAACAGGGCTGTATGTCAGCCCCTGCCCCCCATCATTTTAACCATCTGTGTAAAGATTTGGCACAGCTATTGGGTGAATTGGTTCCAGGCCCTCCAGTCACTGGAAATAGAAAGACAAATTTCTTCCCTCCTTCTGTATATTGTTTTTTGTTTATTGATAGGAACTGGGAACAGCTCTATGAAGCAGTTGTACCTGTTGTCTGGTGATTGTCCAAAAGCACAGCTGAGCACAAACTGTGGCAATGGGGACTGCGGAGGGAGCTGGCCTAATCCATAGGCCCTGCTCTGGTGTTTCGCCACTAGGGTGGGTAGTAAGAGCCCTCTTGATTTGCAAGAGGGCTCAGTGAACCCCAAGGGAAAAATGGAAGGGAGAACTTTGGAACCAAAGAGGGTTTGGGGAAGGGGTCAGGGATGCTTGAATCCTGCCAGGGGCCCTGGCTGACTATTGGTGTGGAAGAATGCTTTTGGATAATACACAGGATAATGCTACCCAAATGTGTTCGGAGCCAGCTCTGGCGCTTTTGTCCCAAGTTCCCCAGAGAGAGCGCTATTAAGAAATAGAAAAGGTAAGTTCATCCATTCAGGATGCTAATGACAGAATTGTTGGAAAGAAAGCTTGCCCTCAGTGAGGGCAGCAGATGATGTCCCCAGACAGCACAGGAGGGGTGGCAGCAGGGACCCCTGCAAGAAAACTAACGGCTTCCAAGAAGAGTGTGCAAGACAAAGTGTCCCCAGAGCCAGCAAGAGGGACATGCGGCAGAGGACCCCTCGTGTCACAAACACAAAGAAGTGAAAACGTTAAAGAACACAGGGTTGGCTTTGCCGGCCTGGATCCAGTGCTCAGCTGGGTCACAGTGAGATCCTGACGCTAAACATCTGCTCTCATGACTTGCTTTGTTCAGGCCCCAGGGAAACATTTCCCATCATCTCTTGCCTTGCATCCAAATGTCATCCCAAATTGTGGGTTGTGCTGCTGCTGGCTTTGGAGATGGACACTGTTTCAGAGGGTGGGTAGTATCTGAGCAGCTAAAGCACGTAGGTAAGAGAACAAGACAAATACTTAACTTGTCCAATCTTTTCTCTCACGTTGCATGAATGGGAGAGATTATTGCACGTCTAAGTCCTGTTTTGCAGTAGGGCTGAGTGATAATTTTCTTGCTTTTTTTAATGTTCCAGTGTGGGGCTCAAAAACAGCACATATTTTATAATTTGTTAGCTCGATTTACAACATTTGAATATTTAAACTCCATTTAACCTTTTGTCTGAGACTCCACAAATGTTAGGGCAGGTCTGCCTTGAGTTACCCAAGACCTTGACACAGGAAGGAACAGGAGTGGGGTCACCTGTGTCAGTGATCTGCTGCATGGAGATTCATTTTCTTTGCATCTATTACTTAAACCCTTGTATATTCTCTCCCAGAGGGTGTGGTGCAAAAAAGCCAGGGTTACCAAACACTGGAACAAAAATCTTCATATTTGGCAAATAATTCTCTAATATCAATGCGGATGCTACCAGTTAGGCTCATCTGACAGATCAGTGCAGGGAGGACATTTGAGAGCCAACTTGTTTGAGTAGGGGGAACATTTTCACTCTCCCTCCACCCTTATCAATACACATCCCTGCCCCCAGGCCTTTTTTATAGAGCTTCCACCCTCCTGCCTTCTTGAGAAATGGTGGACAAAGAAACTCCATCTTCTCTCTCCACCTACTTGCTGTTGTTCCCCAAGAAAGGAGTAGCCGATCCAGTTTGTCAGAACCAAAAAACTCATTGCCACTGAGTCAATTCCAACTCATAGCAACCCTATAGGACAGAGTAGAACTGTCCCATGGGGTTTCCAAGGAGCAGCTGGTGGATTCACACTGCCAACCTTTTGCCAAGCTCTTAACCACTGTGCCACCAGAGCTCCTGTTTGTCAGAGGTATTTGGCCATGCTGTATTAAATAGTGAGGTTATTAAGCCTCAAAATAGGAGAAACAAGCTCTAGCTTATCTATTTCAGATTCTTCTTGCCCACTCCTGTGCATCATATCTCCATATAGTATGAAAATCAGAAAGGGCCTCTCATGGAGAGAGGGACCATTCTCCTTTCTTCTCTGTTCAGCCCTGGGTGAGTGAGATGGACTTTTGAGCCACACAGCTGGATGGGTTAGCCATTAGAATCTGCACTGAGGTTTGGTCATGTGCCCAGAGGCACATCTGACTCTATGAGATAGGAGATCATAGGTCCAAGTCATAGTCTTCAACACAATTTGTCAGAATCCCTGTTTTTTGAAGGTTAATATGCTCGGCTGCTAACTGAAAGGTTGGCACTTCATGTCCACCCGGAGATGCCTTGGAAGAAAGGCCTGACAATCTACTTCCAAAAACCTTATGGAGTGCGGTTCTTCTCTGACACACATGGGGTCACCATGAGTCAGAACTGACTCAATGGCAACTGGTTACTGGATTAGACAAGGTAGGCAAAGTAGCTACAACAGAAAATCATCTAAATCAGAGGCTTTAAGAATAGAGATCATCTCTCTCATGTTGCAGTCTGAGATGACTGTCTCGTGGTTGGCAGACATCTTTGCTCCACACAGTCATTCAGGGACCCAGGCTGACAGCACCTCTACCACCTGCAACATGAGGCTTCCAAGGCTGCTCTATTCCAGCCATCCAGAAAGGGAAAGCAGCCAGGCCAGGCTAGCAATTCCTCATAAGCAAATTCCCAGCTCCACACTCCCGCATTCCACTGATGAGAGTTTAGTTTCATAACCTCACCTATTCCAAAAGAAGTTGCGAAATAGGGATTTTGGTGGACAGCTAGCGTTGCATCCTGTAAGGGATTTGTAGGATGCAGTTTTAGTCAAAGAAACATACTAAAGTTTATATTTGTTTGTTTGCTTGCCTGCTGGATTGCTTACAGTCTGGGCAGTTGATTGACAATAGTTACTCATAAAAATGTCTGTGCCCAAATCATTTCTTACATACAAAACTGTGCAGCACTCTCTATCATACATTAGCTCAATTATTTGGGCGGATTCAAACTTTCATCTTGAGATAAAAAATAAATATTCTCATAGGCTTCATGTAGCCTGTCTTAGGATGTGTACTGGGTTGAATAGTGCCTGCAAAATTCACATCCATCTGGAATCCAAGAATGTGACCTTATTTGGAAATAGGGTCTTTGCAGATGTAATTAGTTAAGCTGAGATGATATCACACTGGATTAGGGTGGGACCTAAATCCAATGCTTTGTGTCCTTATAAAGGAGAAAAATAGAGAGAGAACACCATGTGAAGACAGAGGCAGAGACAGGAGCGATGCACGTACAAGCCAAGGAATGCCAACTATTGCCCGCAACCACCAGATTAGGAGACAAGCATACAACATATTCTCCCTTGGGGCCTCCAGAAGGAATCGGCACTGCCACACCTAGATTTTGGACTTCTAGCCTCCAGAACCAAGAGAGAATAAATTCCTGATTATTTGAAGTCACCCGGTTTGTGGTACTTTGTTACGGTTGCCCTAGGAAACGCATACAGAATGGAAGAGGGATGACCTGCCACCTGTAGGGTTCCTAAATTAGTGCAACTTTGTCAGTTTGATTGCCCATCTGGAAAGCCTATCAGGCTCCCCTGAATCCACAATAAAGGTAAGTTAAAAGACGCAGCCTGAAGGATGTTCTAGTTTCAATCATTTAGGTTCTCCAAGCAATAATCCTAAGGTTCTATATTTCTAAATTCTCTAGATAAGATAATTGAAAAGTAACATGTAATCTTAGTTCTCTCCCCTCCAGAAAACAGATGAGTTTTTTTAAAAGTTATGCATTTGACATTTTTGAAGATCAATATTGTAAAAATCTATTGAAGGTCATTTTTTTTTTATTAAACAGTAGTTGAACACATTGTCCTCTAAGTTACTCATGATTTCTCATACAAGCATCCATGCAGTCAATTCCTTCTGAAATCCTGAGCTAGAAAAATTTTCTATCTTCAAGTAAATGTAATACATCTTTTTTTTTTCTTACGAGAACTGTACAATCCACCTACTTCCCTGTTTGTCTTTGTTTCTAAGATTAGCACTAAATTTAATGATCAGTTATAATAACTAGTTCAGCTGTGGTGCCTGAAATTATTTCCCAGTTTGTTTTATGTTTTGAGGCCCTGGTGGTGCAGTGGTTAAGAGCTCAAGTTGCTAACCAAAAAGTCAGCACTTCGAATCCACCAGCCACTTCTTGGAAGCCCTATGAGACAGTTCTACTCTGTCCTGTAGAGTTGCTATGAGTCTAATCAACTCAACTGCAATGGGTTTAGTTCGGGTTTTTTTTTATACTTTAACAAGCTTTGTACTTTGGAATAATTTTAGACTTACAGAAAAGTTGTAAAATAGTACAAATAGTCTCTGTACACCCTTCACACAGCTCCTCCTAATATTAACATCTTATTTAAACTTTGTACATTTGTTAAAACTGAGAAATTAACATTGGTGAATTACTATGGTCTAAACTACAGACTTTGCTCATGTATCAACACTTGTTCCACAATGTCCTTTGTCTGTTCCAGAATTCAGTCCAGGATACCACGTTGCAGTTATCCCAGCTTGTTTTAATTGAAATAGGGTGTTCGAGTTGAAATTCTTTCCTAAGAAATTTAATGAACAGAAACTGGAAAAAACATTTATTTAATATTTACAAAAGGTTTTCTTTCTCAAAAAAAAAATAAAGCAAAGACACACATTTAGGCCTGGGGTAAACTATTTTCTTGTTGTGGGAAAAAATACACTGAACAGTATGTTTAGTTACACAAGTGTAAAGCAAATACCCACTCTGTGTCTGGTGAAGGCTATGGAATAACTTGAATGAAGAAAGTTTTTAACTAATAAAATACACATTCAATTTTGGATCAAAGCTACTTACAGGCTGACTTGGTTCTCTGTGTGTGTGTGTGTGTTTGTGTGTGTCTGCTTGCACACGAACACAGAGATACAGGTTTCCTTAAAAGGAATGAATCTTCCCACTGTTGGTCATCCTGGGAAAAGGCAGCTCTTGGGACAGGAAGTGGGGACTTGGGAGGAAAGCCTTAGATCTCTGTCGGGTATGGAGATTGCTCCTTCTCTCCCAGGCTTGTGTTTGTGGTGGCTTGGATTTCAAGTAGTGAAGACATGCTCAAGGGATTCCCAAAGTGTGAATGAGCTGGACCTGGACACATGGAGACAGGCTGAGAACTAGGCAAGGAAGCACCTCCTCTAATCTCACAAGGCAGGCTTTGGGCCTCATGCCTCTAAGAGCAGCCTTACCCAGCAGCAATCCTAAAGTATCTGACTGGTTGTACTTCCCCTGTAGTAAACTTTCAGTCAAGTCTTGCCAAAAATTGCAGCCTAGTCTCAGTTGTGCTATGGGAAGTTAAAGAAAGGGCCTTTGCCAGACTTAGGATAGAGTGGCAAAGAGGAAAACAGTCACCTCTCTCCCAACGCCACAGGCAGAGTATGGCTGAGGGTGGAGAGGAAAGGTTTGTGGGGACAAGTAGTGGCCTCCTAAGGGCCATCAGCAGCAGAGGCAATAGCATGGTGGCTCAGCAAAGTGGCTTGAGGAGAAGCTATTTGTTCTATTCCTAAACACACATGAGATGCCCTCTGGGAACCTCTAAGTAATACCTGGAGACATGTGATGAGGGTTAACTTCCTATAGAGCGAGACATGGGCTCAAAGTCATCATAAAGTGGGTATAAAATGTAACTTTATTTTCTGGTCCCAGGCTATGAGGTCTGCGCATATGTTGTTCCTAGCTGCCATCAAGTCAACTCTGACTCATGGCAACCTTATGTACAACAGAACAAAACATTGCCCCGTCCTGTATCATCCTCGCAATCACCAGCATGTTTGAGTCCATTGCTGCAGCTATTGTGGCAATCCATCTCACCGAGGGTCTCCCTAGCTCTCATTGGCTCTCTGCTTTACCAGACATGATGTTCTCCTCCAACAATTGATCTCTTCTGATGACATATCCAAAGCAAGTAAGGTGGACAATATTCTGTTGTGATCCATAGCATTTTCAGTGACTAATTTTCAAAAGTAGGTCACCAGAACTTTCCTTCTAGTCTGTCTTAGTCTGGAAGCTCTACTGAAACCTGTCCACCATGAGTAATCCTGCTGGTATTTAAAATACTGGTGGCATAGCTTCCAGCATCACAGTAACACGAAAACCATCACAGTACAACAAAGTGACAGATGTTGTTGTTGTGTTGTTAGGTGCCGCTGAGTCGGTTCAAACTCACAGCAACCCCATGTACAACAGAACGAAACGCTGGCTGGTCCTGCACCGTGCTCACAATCATCGTTATGCTTCAGCCCATTGTTGCAGTCACTGTGTCAATCCATCTTATTGAGGGTCTTCCTCTTTTTCACTGACCTTCTACTTTACCAAGCCTGATATCCTTCTCCAGGGACTGAACCCTCCTGATAACACATCCAAAGTATGTGAGACGAAGTCTTACCATCCTTGCTTCTAAGGAGTATTCTGGCTGTACTTCTTCCAAGAGAGATTTGTTCATTCCTTTGGCAGTCCGTGGTATATTCTTCAGCAATACAATATACATAGAGGTTATACAATTGTTTCCGTTCTTGTTTACTTTAATTTCTTGATTTTATGAATTCATTCATTCATAAATATTTATGAAGCACCTGCTCTGCGCCGGGCACTCTTCTAGGCACTGAGGATGCAAGAATGACAAAAAGGACAAATCTGACTTCATGAAAGAGTCCATGCCCTCATAGGGAAGATATACTGCAAGGTACATTGTGTGCCTTCTAAATCCTTCTGAAGTGTACAGAGACTATAGATAATAATTTTATAGATATTATTTAATTTAAATATGGCTTAGCGAAATGAGAAAGAAATCAGGGTTGGTCCTTGAAAAAGAGGGGATTTCTTAGATGTGGCTCATCAGGACGGTTTGGGGAGCACATCTCCATCTTGGAACAACTTTCTGGAAAGAGAAATGCTCCTCATAATGTTTTTGGTTCCTCTGTAACATGTCCCCTGTGGTAGCCATAGAGATTTCAAGTTGGATAATAGCCAAAATCTAAATACTGTCTTGGCCATTCACATCTGAAGAAGAAAAAAAAAAACAGAACAATAAAGTTCTTAGAAACAGACAGCCTTTAGATATTTCTTTTGGAAAGAGCATGAAATAGAGCTTCTAAATCTAATTGTCATTGCTGACGTAGTCTGTTGTAAAAATACAATAGTGAATAGGCAAGAACCGGAAGATTCCAAATTGTCAAACATGGAAGAGATATTATGAATCAGCTCTCTTAAAAAAACATGGCTGTCAGAGTCTGTGATTCTGATTACAAAGACATCTGTAGCTAAATAATAGTGGTTATGGAAATTGCAGAAAAGTTATAAATAGAATGTTAGATTAAAAAAAAACCAAACCTATTGCCATTAAGTCAATTCCAACTCATAGCAACCCTGTAGGACAGTAGAACTGCCCCACAGGGTTTCCAAGACTATAATCTTTACAGAAGCAGACTGCCACATCTTCCTCCCACAGAGAGGCTGGTGGGTTCAAACTGCCAAACTTTCAGATAGCAGCCAAACGCTTAACCACTGCACCACCAGGGCTCCTCATGTTAGATAATACAGTACAGCTAATTCCCTAGGTGTTGTTTCTATTCTCAGGTAAGGATCTACATGAACCAGGTGACAGCATACAGCTCTTTTGTGGGTGTAAATCTCTACAGATATTGTTCACTCACATTTGCTTATGTCCTCTTACTCTATCAGACTCAACAGCATCGTTATTTCTTCTCTCCAATCCACATCAGTAGTCTGCTCTTACAAATAATTCAGCATTCATCTGGGCATTTGTTTGCAATATTACCTTACATGATGCTAGTAGGAACAGAGAGGAAAATGCAAAACGTTGTGAAAGGTGAGCAATGCTTAAATACAGGGAAATAATGTTTCTTTCCATCTTTGATGTTTGCCAAGTAGTTCTGCCACATCCACTGTGTCGGAACTTACTCTAAACTTTCTCTTCCAGAAAGTCCGGTTTCATGGGCTCAAGCCTGCTGTAAAATATGATATGACTGAAACTTGATAAGAAGGTCCAGTCCAATCAAGCGCACCTACAGAATGATCTACCCTGCCTGTAATTCCTGGTAAGCTTGCATCTATTTATATATTCAAAGAGGCTTCAAAGGAAGCAAGTAGGATCATCTATGCACACAATGGGGCAAGTAGAACTTTCTTTCCCAGCAAAACAATGATGATCTAATGCTGTCTCATTCTCAGTCAATCCCACTTAATACTAAAAGAACATACGTAAGTAAGTATGAAAGAGTAAGGCTGTTGAGGATTTATGAACACAAAACTTTAAGCTGAATGTGATCTTTTGAAATACAGTTTTGAGATAATACTGCTAGAATTTCCAGGCCAATTTTGGGCTCAGAGGCAGTCAAATCAAGATTTGTAGTTCAAACTTTGCTGGCCCACCTCCCATAATATATCCTACATATTCTTGGGAAGCTCACCACAATTACAATGAACATCCAATCTTCCAGTTTCTAAATAGAGTTAAGACAAACTTTGAAGAGAATGGGGCCCATTTTGGAGGAGGTATACTTTCACCTCTCTTGACTGACAATGAGTCAGTAAGAGTATAACTGTTCTAAATCATGAAAACCTACAAGAATGCAGATCAAGTATTGACCCAGGGCCCTTTGCACATACCATTCCCTCTTTTGGAATGCTGTTAAATACGGGAAATAGTGTTTCTTTCTATCTTTCAGGTTTGCAAAGTGGTTCTGCCACATCCACTGAGACTGAACTTCCTTCCAGAAAGTCTGATTTCATGCACTCAAGCCTTCCTACCCTTCCTCCTCCCAACTTCCAATCTAATTCCTATTTACCATTTGAGTCTTTGCTTCGTAGACACGCAGAAGAGGGTGGATGCCCCAATATATGCCTCCATGGTGCTTTCTATCTCTGCTTTGTAACGTTATCCCCTTTTTATCTCTAGTGGTTGATTGATGTCTGCTCCCCCCAATAAGCATAAAGAAACTATAGGAGAGCAAAACTATATCTGTGTTATTCACCTCTGACTAGCCAGGTTCAAGGTAGTTATTCACTAAACATTTGAATGAATAAATTAGTGAGTGTGAGTGAAAATAACAGCTAACATTTACATGACCATTTACTACACGCTCAGCTCTGGGCTGAGGGTTTTACCTGTGAGAATAAGTGAATTAATGACCAACAAAACGGACACCAGGGACCCTAAAAGCACCTGAATGAATAGTAGAACTCATCTTCAACAAGTTATGCATGAAGCCTTTTCGTTTACATAAAATTTAGAAGAAAGTTTCGAAGCTCAGCTTTACCTGTGAGAATGAATGAATGACAAGAACGAACACTAAGAACATTAAAAGTGTCTTAATGAATAGCAGGTCTCATCTTCAACAAGGCATACATGAAGGCTTTTGTTTACATAAATTTACAGAAACGTCTCAAAGTTCAGTATTACGTGATTTACCTAACTTGCAGACCAGGGAGAAACTCAGATTTTATGGCTAAATTGCCAAGAGCAAAACCTGAAAAAGACCATCCAGAATAAAATGATAATGTGCTCCTGTTTGCTAACAGTAGCCAGAAGAGACAGAAAGATGGGTTTTAGGGTAGAGAGAGAGGATCTATAACTTTATTCAGATTCTCAAAGAGGTATGTGACTTAAAAAGAGTTAAAAACCATCGCTGTATATATGATTTTTGTAAGCAGCATTTTCCACTCCATACAGGTGTATCTTATTTCTTATTACGTCATTAAATACTCCTCTGTAACATCTTGGCAAATGGCTACAAGAATTCTGTTGTATGCATGTACCACTATTTAATGACTCCCCTAATGTTGGAATTTAGATTGCTTTCAATTTTTGGCCGTTATCAAAAGCACGAGTAGTGAAATCTTTGAACACTCCTTAATTATTTGAAGGGATCAAACTATAAGGACCAATAGGTCCAGTGGCATTTGGATTAACACATGCTATTCAACCCAGGCCTGAGATCATAGCCTTCCTTTAATACACAGAGCACAATTAACAACTTCAAAGAATTAAAACTATTTAGCAGCATTTTTATTTACTTGCATTGGGTTGCTTTCTCATTTATTCATCTTGTTTCAATCAAAGGAGTAAAACGTTAGCAATGCTAAGTTGAAAGAAATTCTGAAGGCACCATCTGGGAATGGCAGCACCTTGGTAGGATGAAGCCATCGAGTCAACCCTGACTCATAATAACCCCATAGCGTTTCCAAGGCTGTAAATCTCTATGGAAGCAGACTGTCACATCTTTCTCCCGTGGAGCCGCTGGTGGTTTCAAACTGCTGATCTTTTGGTTAGCAGTAGATTGAGGATTTTAAAAGGTTATAACTCAGTCCTTTTGGTTTCTTAACTCCTAAAAGTCAAACCAAGCCATTTGATGGTCCAAAGAGGAAAGAGCTTCTAAAATTAGTGTGAAGTCAGTCATACTGTGACTTAATAATGAATAGAGAGGAAAAAGGTATCACTGGCTCCTTAAACAACAGGCTTCAGAATCTGTAGGAAAGCCAGCTGTCTAACATCCCTAGAGGAGTGAGAAGGTCCTCCAAAGTGAAAGCTAGAAATATAATGTGATGTTTCCATACAAAGGAAATCGTATTGTGCTGGATGAATTTCAGTCGTGACCATTCTCAAGGAGCAACTCCATCTCAGATAATGAGATGATATAGGATACAGTAAAAAAGTACAGCTAACGAACTTTATCTACTGTAGTCTTGCTATTCGTGATGTCGGGCCTTGTGACGTGTCAGTCATCGCCTTGAAAAGCATTCTTCAAAGTTATCTCAACCATGGAAAATATTAGTGGATTCCTCAACCTGTAAAACCCTTCCTGTTGGGCTTAATCTTGCAGACCTACATATTGTCAGGCGGGCTCATTTAATGGATGAGACAAAGCCCTTCAGGTGCATTTAGACTCCTTATACTAGAGATCTGATAGTCAAAGGGACCTTGAGAAAAGAAGCCCAGCAGACCAGAGCTTGTCTCAAAAGTTTTCTCACATTTTCTTATTTTTGATGGAATTTACTTTCCAGAGTTGATACCAGAAGAAGTAGAAAAAGTGGTTTTAACAGCAATCTCTCTCTCTTTTTTTTTTTTTCTAACTAGTTCAGGTGTTTAACTGCTATTGGTCTTTCTAAAATGGTAGTTTTTCTTCCTTTAGTCCACTGCTTCAAGTCACTGGACATCACCTACCACAGGCCAATGGCTTTATGAAATGGGCACGGCTCAAACTTGATGAAGTGAGGCATAGAGACCTACACTGTCATTTTCCTAGAGAGCTGATGAATCCGCCACATACTCTCTTCTTCCGGCCCACGGGGCTGCTCATTCTCCTCACGTTCACTATTTATGCGTTTTTCTCTATGGTGCCGATTCTCCGAAGACCTTCCTCTTGTATCTCTAAGATATCTAAGTATCTGAAACATTACCCACATCAATTAATGCAACTTAAATAGTAGAGATTAAGTCACCCAGGCTTCCGGCTAAATGGAGACAATTCTGTGTTTTAGGTCACACAAAAAGGAATAAAGGCAAATGTACACACATGTACAAATATCCATCAACATCAGAACTGCTCATGACAGAGTCCAGGGAAGCTATCTTGCTACCAAAAGATCTCAAAATGAAAGTATAAGAAAATGGGTTCAATAGAATGAGGTAAACTTTCAACCGTTGGAGAGCTGGCTCCAGACAGGGGAAGCTTGATCCTGGGTTTGTCCACAGCATGCAGTCATTTCACGGTTGGGCAAGAGAACAAGGAAGATCTGACCTGGGAACCATAGGAACATTCTATCTCAGGCTTACGGATGCACAGAGAGCCCCAAACACAAGAAAGTTCTGGTGTCACTATTGTGATCCCACTGTGGGAAGACCCACTGTTGGGTCAGGTACCATACTTTAAATCAAAACTTAAAAGTATGCTCCTCTGAGACCTGTAGACCTGAGGGGACCACACCAAACTCCAACCCAGAGAAATGTTACCAGTTTGGCAGAGAAGTAAGAGATCATTTTCCAAACTGGTTGAATTATATCAGGATTTCCTAAGGACAGAGTCCCTGGCTGGTACAAACAATTAATGTGCTCAGCTGCTAACAGAAAGCTTAGAGGTTGGAGTCCACCCAGAGGCACCTGAGAGGAAAGGCCTGGTGATCGACTTGCACAAAAAAAAAAAAAATCCAGCCATTGAAAACCCTGTGGAGCAGTCGTACTCTGACACATCTGGTTACCGTGAGTCAGAGTCCGCTTGATGGCAACTGGTACCGGTACTTCCTAAGAACAATGAGAAACTATGCTATGTTTCACCGTAAACAGAGTGGGAAAGGGTAATAAAGCACTCATGAGTGAGGCTTGACACGCCGAAAAATTAAAGAAACATGTAGGTAGAGATAACGAATTTTTAAAGGTGGGGTAGAGTTGCACAGAAGTGCAAAAATGAAGGGAATGTTTAGCGTAGTACATCCACAGTACAGAAACACTACGCTTCCATCTTCCCCAGGGTTCTGCATACTGTTGGCACTCAAAAATGTTAATTGACCTGAATTAATATGCTTCATCATTCCAAAATGCAGTCCAGGACCTAATTACTTAGCCCACGCAAGCCTTCAGGAAAGTGGGTCTTCTTAATACACCTCTATTTTACTGTGTAGAACAAGAGACATGAAATGGTTAAGTGATGTCCTCAGTTCACCCTATGAGTCAGAAGCAGAGCCAAGATAAGAGTTCCGAGTCACAAACATCCACCACCCATCATCAGGCCCACTGAACCAACCCAGGAGCTGAGGAGGCTAGGAGCTGAAGAGGCAGGAATGCCAAGATAAATGGAATTTGAAGTCTAGACTCAGAGAACTTTTCAGTTCTTTCAATTTACAGATGAAGAATCTTGAGGTTAACTCAGTGAACTCTCCCGAGGGCTGGCTCAGGAAATCGGATCTTCAGGGTCCAAGTAAGAAGTTGTGGAGGACAAACTCTAAGATGGTGCAAAGTAAGCTCTTGCTGAGAAGCAGCCAGGTCTCACAGAGAGGGCATGAGTTCTGGAGGCAAACAGTCCTGGCTTTAAATCCAACTCTATCCCTTAGCAGCTGTGACCTCAAGTAGTGTACTTAACCACTCCAAGACTCAGTTTCCTCATCTATAAACTGAAAATAATAATGACCATCTTGTAGAGTCAATGTGGAAACTGAACACACTCAATACACCTCTAACATGATGACTGGCCCACTAGAGCCATTCAGAGATAACCCAACAAACAAAACGTTACGAGAACACTTTCACTAAGACAACAGAGCATTGTGCATCTAGAGGTCGTGTGAAGGTTTCCACCAACGTGGTAAGAGAAAATCCAGAATAATTAATAAACACATGGACAGGGCGTTCAATCTGCAGATCACAAGGACAATTTTTTCAGTATGAGAAAAATTCAGTCCAGCAGCTCATGAGCAGATGTCACCCTAGAGCAATGTCCTTGACATAGGGCAGGCTAGTCTTTCATCATCTGTTCCCCCCTGTCTCTACCTCTCTTTCTCTCTCTCAATTATGGCTTTTATTTATGTGCTGTTCAAGAAATGCACCACATAGCACATAGTAGTATGTCATACCCCATGTGGACTGTGTTTTTACTACAGACTCCCAGGATTGAGGGCAGATGTAACATGCTCTGAAGTTTGCCCAAGGATTTAAGGAAGAGTTAGGTTACTTTATGCTGCATCCAACAGCACGCTTTGTGACACAGAGCTGGCTACTGAAAATGCATCTGGAAGTTCTAACCTTCAAGCAATAATTACATTAAACCAGCACCATTTATTGGAATTTTTATTTGATAATAAAATAATCAATATTATCTGTATCTCCATACCAACGGGAAAATCATCCCTTTTCTATATGGAATTGATTTTAAAGTGAGTTATACTTTTGAGGGAGAGACACTCCAGAGAAATGAACCCGTGAGTCTCCGAGTTTGTCTATGTCAAATAGTGTTAGTATTAAAAGAACCTCAATGATCCTCTAGTAGCCTTGAAATATGTAACAATTACACCTCTCTTGACCCATTACGGCTGTCCAGGTGCCACTTACAGACCTACGGTAACGTGGTGATTGTTTAGAATAATTTAAGAACTACCTCCGAAGAGCAATCACCTGAAGAAAAAAACAAAAACAGACAATTCCTACAGCAAGTTAAAAATCCTTGCAACTTTCTCCCTCATTTAGGTTGATAAAAGTCAGACGCCTTTAGGTTAATGAAAGCCAGGAATATAAAACCCAGGGCAGGCTTTTAAATTAAATTTAGCCATTTATGATTTCCTTTAACATGATCAAAGCTAAACTTTTATGGGGAAATTTTCTCAATAAAGGCAAGCAATTCCACCTTCAAAGACATGTTCGTGTCTACTCAGCAGCTGCAGTTGCACAGTATCCTGTTTTCTTCAAAATTAAATTCTACGTCTGTGGATGTTGATCCACAATCTAGTCCTGGGTTCCCAGATTTCATGGTCAATCCTGAATGGCCAAGGGGAACACAATGAAGTAAGTGAAGTTTATATATGGGCACTGTTTCCTTTGCCTTCCCCTAAATGTTGGTATGCCAGTAAATTCCACTTTTCCACCTTCCATCTTCTTCTTATCTTACTTATATACTTTCCCTGGGTGATCTTGTCCACTTTTGCCTACATGCTCATGACTCCCAACCCTCTATCTCTAGCTCAAGCCTCTCTCCCAAGCTTCAGACCCCTATACCCAAATGCCTTCTAGACATCTCTGCCTTGATGTCCCATTCTCAAACTCAGTGTGCCCATTACAGAGTTCCTCTTCTCTGCAATATGTATTCCTCTTCCTCCTTTCTCATTTTCCTCACTGGTGACAAGATTCATCCAATCACTCGGGCCGGAAACCTGAGCACAGTGCTATAGGAGCACAGAGGAGAATCCAAGGATAGCAGCAGGGAGGCAATCCAAGTGGCATAATGTAATTGTAGAGGCATCAAGATGAGAAAGAACATGGCATGTGTATTATTAATCAGCACAGGACAGACTATGCTGAGGTAACAAATAAACTCCATGTATTAGTTTCCTCTACCACTCGTCTGTCAATTTGTCATACCATTGTGGCTTGCATGTTGCTGTGATGCTAGACGCTATGCCACTAGTATTTCAAATATCAGCAGGGTCACCCATGGTGGATAGGTTTCAGTGGAGCTTCCAGCCTAAGACAGACTAGGAAGAAAGGCCTGGCAATCTAACTCCAAATATCAGCCAATGAAACCTTATGGATCACAGCAGAATATTGTCCAATACAGTGCTGGAAGATGAGCCCCCTAGGTTGGAAGGCACTACACGATAGCTATAACAATGGACTCAAACATACCAATGATCATGAAGATGGCACAGGTCCGAGTAACATTTCATCATGTTATACATAAGGTCACCATGAGTCAGAGTCAACTTGACGGCAACTAACAACAACGATTAGTTTCCTAGGGTTGTCATAACAAATTACCACAAACTTGGTGGCTCAAAACAATAAAAATTTATTCTCTCACATGCTGGAGGCCAGAAGTTCAAAATAAAGGTATCGGTAGGATTGGTTCTTTCTGGAAACTCTGAGGGAGAATCTATTTTATGCCTCCTAGCTTCTTCTGGTGACTGCTGGCAACCTTTGGCATTTCTTGGCTTGCAGTTGTATAACTCCAGTCCCAGCCCCTATCGTCACGTGGTCTTCCCTTCCGTGTCTCTGTGGGTCTCCTCCTTTTCTATTATAGGGACATCCACCATTGGATTTAGGGCCCAACCTAATCCAAGATGATCTCATTTAGAGAGCCTTACCTTGATTACATCTACGAAGTCCCTTTTTCCAAATAAAGGCCCATTCCCAGATACCGGGGGTTAGGACTTGAACATATATATTTCAGGGGACACTATTCGACTCACTACACCCTTTAATCTCAGTGAACTTTTCTCATTTAAAAAAAAAAAAAATGATGCTAATTGGGCAGCTTTCCTGCAACAGAAGCTCAGGATCCGGTCTGCTTCCATCTTGCAACTCCCTGTCTTATAGTCCTGCACTTCCTGGCATATGGATGAAAGAGAGTGAGTATGAACTCAGACCCCCTCCTATCGTCTTTGAACTGGAAGTGTCATAGCTCTTTAGCTCACTTCTTTATTGTCAAAAACGTGGTCATTTTCCCAAACGAACTGTAAGAGGGACTAGGAAATGTCTTCTCATGTGCCCAAAGACAAAATGTGGTGGTGAGCACATAGCATTGTCTCCATCACAACATGTTTAGGAAACTGAAAGAAAGATCGGCGTACCTGCAAACCAGTGGAGGCGGAGGGGTTAATATGTGTTGTGGGGAGAGGATGGGTAGACAGTGCCAGGAGAGACAAAAGGTAAGTAAAGGACTGAATGGGGTCAAGAGCCTGAGTGCCATCATGAGGATAATACACCAATTTAACTGGAGTTTAAAGATGGGAAGAGTGCAAAGCCAGAAAGATGCGGTCAGTGGAGAATGCTATAGCTCAAACATGTCAACCTAAGGCATCCCAAGTAAAGGTCCAGCTCCTGCTCCCAGGACCAGCCTCAGGTTCCTATTGCTTTAAGAATCAGTGGCATGCAGACTAGGACCTGGGACTTAGACTTAAAAATAAACAAGCAAAAAAGCTTGCTGTGGTACTTCGTTCACTACCTCTGG
Organism: Dugong dugon; assembly: GCA_030035585.1. NCBI lineage: Eukaryota > Metazoa > Chordata > Mammalia > Sirenia > Dugongidae > Dugong > Dugong dugon. The sequence continues at coordinate 100,020,237 of CM057469.1, read as the reverse complement.
ACATGGCCTGATCCTTCGTCAGACAGCTTCGCTCCCATGTTTCCCCATTGGCACTCCCTTCTCAGCTGCATCCCAGCTCCCACTGCAGGCTCACCTCCCTTTTCTTTCTAGGTTCAGCCTGACTTTCTCCTTGACTTTGGTGGATGCGGTTTCTTGGCTCCATTGCTTCTAACAGGACTTTCATACCCCAGCAGTATTTGCCCTGGCCAACTTCCCCTCTGTTTTACACTCAGCCAGCTTCCACTAGGCCTGTCCAGCTGAAAAGATAACAACAGCAATAAATAACATTTACCAAGTACTTACTACGCGTCAGACATTAAGCATTGTCTCTGTGTGTGTGTGTGGAGAGAGAGAGAGACTCACTTCGTCTCAGAGCAACCCCATGAAGAAACTGAGGGAAAAGAGGCTAACTTGCCAAGCTCATAGGCTTGTAAGTGGTCAAGCTGGAAGCTGAATCCAGGATGTCCGGTTTTTAACCGCTCTGCTATAATACTGAATAAAGGATGAAGCTGGGGGGCGAGGCAGAGGGGAAACAGAGACAAAATGGCTTGATGTTATAAAACAAACGTGAGGAGCACTCGTGAGGAGCCAGAGAAGGTAGAAGAAACAGTCTTCATTGGAGAGCATTGCAAGGGAGGAGGTGTCACCAAGAGATAATTGTTCATACAAGGGATACTTGTTTTCTTAAAAAGGGACAAACTCCTGGAGAGGATAATGCATGAATTTATCAATGGAATTTCACATGCCCTGGCAGGTGGGTGGCAGGGAGATTTGGGGCCCCTCAAATTACAGCTCCTGGGCTTTGCCTCAGAAAAACCCATTCGTCTTGGCAAAGCCCCTCCCACACATGCACAATGTGGCGGTCTCCAGCCGGCTCGAGGTTGGACATCTTGTCAGCCGAGCACACAAAATGAGAACTGTTTCCCTTGCGTGCAGCTGGCGCGCCCTTTCAGCGGGTCCCAGCTGCCTGGAGCCGAGGACGCAGGCGGGGCCACGCCCCCTGGTGAATATTCATGAATTGCCTTGTGCTCAGAGCCCGGGATTTCAAAAGGATTAAAGGGGCCGAGTGAGCTTCCCGTTACGGAATAAGAAGGAAGGAGGGAGTGAGGCTTTGTCAGCGCTTGCTTTTGAGGACTGCAAAGAGGAGGGGATACTGGAAAACTGAAGAGCATAGTTGCTAAGCTAGGCGAGGTCAAGTTTATAAAGGGAGCTCGCCCTTTTTGTAGTTTATCAAGCCTTTCGATGTCCCTCTACACAAATAACGTGCAATTACTGGTGCTTTACAGCCAGGCTCTCTTTCTAGCACTTGGTAGTGTGAAAACAACTGAGAGTAGGCTTTTAGCTGGGTATTAAGTACTTCATAACTATTATCCAGTTACACATCTGCGTTAGTAATCGCTCTTCTCACAACATTCGTGTGCAAGTTTTTCAATTTTCCTTGATCTAACTGATGAGTTTTGTATCTGTGTCAGTGTATGTTACAGGCTAGAAACTAAAAAAAAAAAAAAACTTTGAAAATGTATGTGTTCTATGATTTAGTTGGGGCACAGTTGGCGGTTAACTGTACATACTAATACTCGTATTTAACTATTATTTTTTTCAATGGAGAGATTTCCCAGCACAGGTCATATAAAAGAGTAGATAGTCCCCCAAATGCATTTAATTGATTCGTAATACTTAGTGGACTTTTTAGAAAGTGGATTTGCTGTCATTTGTTGTTGCTGTTGGGGCCAGAGAGTTCACATTAGAATTCATTTAACAGAAATGACTGGAAACTTCGTGGAGTGCATCTACTCCGTTAATCTCTCCATTAAGAGAGAGACTATTCCTTACCTATAAGTTGGAAATGGGAGAGATAACATTATTGGTGGGGACCCAAAGCATAAGATATAAGACGGCAAGGGGGAATAGTATAAACGCACTTAGTTACTTTAAATGAGGGCAAACCCTTCCCCCACCCCACTTCCATCCCAGAGAACCGAACAAACATGCAGATGTAAGAGTAGAACCACTGTGAGCAGCCCATGAGATGGTGTGGAAAGTAGGGCAGGTGCCAGACAAAGGACATAAACAAATGTCCCAGTAATCATGGATTCTGGAAATTAGAGACTGGTGAATTTAACATCAATCTCCAACGAAGTGTAAGATTGGGCAGGTCAACAGACAGCTAGAGAGCACTTAAAGACGACCACTAGGAACCAACAAGGCTTCACCAGGAACCGGTCACGCCAAACTTTTTTTCCTTTTTATTTATTTGTTTTGTTTTTTTAATGAAGTGCTTCACTAGTACATCAGAATGCCAAAAACAAAATATATCTTGACAAAAGGACAACCTATCCCCCCCTGCCACCTTTTTAAAATTTTTTTCTTCTGTGATGGATTCAGGATTCAAAATTCTCTCTTTTGTGGGAAGATGATTGAAAACCACAAAAATCAGGCAGAGAATAGACTCTAGAGCCAGGTGGGACTGGCTTTGATTTCAAGCTCTGCAAATTACTAGCTGTGTGACCAGAGGCATCCCATAGTCTCAGTTTTCACAACTTCAAAATGGGAATAGAATATCTATTTTATAGATATTAAAGAAAACACAAGTACCCAGCACAGACACTCAAGAATAGGCAATTATTATTAAGATACAATTTAAAAGGTAAAAATTCAAATATAAACTCAAGAAAGAACTGAACTGAACAGTTTATATGAAAAAAAATTTGGGAATTTTTTTATTCACTGAAAGCGCAATGTGAGATAGACCAGTAACATGTTTTAGGGGCAAACTGAAGTTTATTAACATAAGTATGTTCGAGCACGCAAGAAAGAGTTCCGTTCAACTCTAGGTAGTCAGATCCTATCTGAAATTTGTTGTCCCCTCCTGGGTAGTGCACTTGAAAGGGAGCAAGGAAAAGTCACATAAATATCCAAGATGGTGCGAGACCCAGAAACCACAATATCTGGACAATAGTTGAAAGAAATGCTGATGTTTATCTAGGAGAAGAGATTACATGATAGTTATCTTACGATATATGAAGGGCTGTGCTATGGAATAGGATAAAAACTTGGTCTGTGCAGTTCCAAATGGTAGTTAGGGTAAATGATTGAAAGTTGCAATGAGATAGCTTTTGAGTTCAACATACACTCGACATATGTGTTCATAATTACTGCAAGTATTCCTGCAGTGGCTAGAAGCCAGCTACCAAGAAGAATGTAGAAGAGATTATTGCAGTAAAAAAGAGAGTAGCCCAGTCTTAGATTAGAGTCAGTAATACACCATGTCCATGCCACCACCCTCACCCACAGCAGGCATAACTAATCAATGACCACTCTTTTTCCTGCTGTGTTGAACTTCAGCCTGGCAATATTTTTCATTGCAATGGTTCAAGGGGCCACCGTCGATTCATTAGCGATAACAGCAGAGTCGGATGATCCCTTAGGATCTTTTGCAATTCTATGACCCTATAATTTAGAAATTTTCCCCAATAGCATAACTATAAAAATATGTCTGTAAACTAACTAGAAAGGTAGTCACAGTTACATGCAAAAAAAATTCCAGACATCTGTGTACGTGGATCTTTTTGTGTCAGTATATGTGCCTTTGCATGTACATATATGGGATAGTACATACATGGTTTGGTCCTACCCCAAAACAGGAATCACATGAGGGAAATAACTCATTGTTTACAAGACCCCTTCAGTAGTGAATCCTGACTGGGATTGTCCATAGAGACATTGTTTTATGTTTAATCACCCATTTCTCCTACACAAAGTTCAAACCTTCTTCTATCTTATCCCACCCACTATAAAACTGCAAATTCATCTGGTAAGTTGAAACCTTTGGGACTTTAAGGACAGGTTGGTAGGAAAGCAGAGAACATGGGGGAGTTGGCAGAGATAGTGCTGGGCACTTAGTAAACCCTCAGCAAAGGGGGAGATTTTATTACTAAGCAGAAGTGGCCAAAGAGAGGTCAATAAAAGACTAAATCACAAAATTGCTAAATGTCCAAAGACATAGCAAACTTAGTCACTAAGCTAATAGATGTGTAGCAGGAGCCTCCTGGAAGTAGTAGTTGAAGACAGGTGGGTGGTGGCTCATATTTTGGCTCCCCAGCTAACAACTGAAAGGAACAGAGAACTCAATCTAACTCCCAAGGAGGGGGATAAAGATGCAAATGCAGTTCAGTGGAGGGAGGATAGTCTTTTCACTAAACAGTGCTGGAATGATTGGATATCTATATGCAAAGAAAAAAAATTAAATCTTGCTCCATACCTTTCAACACATACAAAAACTAATTAAAAATGGATCAGAGACCTAAACATAAAATTATATGACTTCTTGAAGTTTTCTTTTTTTCTTAATTAATTTTAACTTTTTAAAATAAATCTATTTAAAGAAAAAGAAGAGTATATACAGGTGAGACGCAGATATGCAAAAATTGTTACGGCGGCACCCCACCACAGCCCTTTGCCACACTGCCTCCAAGTGCTAGATATTGTTGTTGGGTGCCGTCAATTCCGACTCATAGTGACCCCATGTGTCTGACTAGAACTGCCCCACAGGGTTTCCTAGGCTATAATCTTCACAGGATTTTAAAAGGAGGCCTGGTGGTGCAGTGATTAAAGTGTCTGGCCGCTAACTGAAAGCCTGGCTGTTTTGAACCCACCAGCCACTCCTTGGGAGAAAGATGTGGCAGTCTGCTTCTGTAAAGATTACAGCCTAGAACACCCTATGGGACAGTTCTACTCTATCCTACAGGGTTGCTATGAGTCGGAATCAACTTGACTGTTTGGTTTTTGGCATTTTTACAGGAGCAGATTGCCAGGTCTTTTCTCCCGAAGAGCTGCTGGTGGGTTCCAACCTCTGACATTTTGGTTAGCAGCCAAACACTTAACTGTTGAGCCACGAGAGCTCCTTCCAAGGGCTAGGGAGGGTGTGATAACCCTACCCAGCAAGATGGTGTTTGAGCAGAACTGTAGTCTCAGGAGGCAAGACAACGTGCAAACCAGGAAAATATGCCAAATACCAGGCATGTGGGCGTGGGAAAATGTGTTGGAAGAAGAGGAGAGGAAGCTGCAGTCGGCAGACCAGTACTTCCCCAGACTCTCAGGATCTCAGGTTTAGGACAGGAACATGAGTCCTAGATGTCATACCTAACACTTATGTGGCTACTTTTCGGCAGCCTGCCCTGGTTGGAGGGTGCTCACCTGGGCAGGCGAGACCCGGAAAAGTGATCAGAACCTGCAGCTAAGTGAGCCGAGTAAGGTAGCAGAAAGGTGTGTGCTGCTCCTCTTTGCCTTAAATTATTTGACATTAAATTATGACACCAGTTAAAACATCTTCCTTTTTCAGGATCAAACTCCAATATGTCAACAATTAGAAAAGAGAGGACGTAACAAATATTTTAAAGGATTCCTTCCTGCAATTGATTTTCTAAGAAAGGAACAAATAAGATATTCTTCCCTTCTTTACCCATAAAATTCTTAGGCGTATAAAGGCAATAACACTGTAAAGCTTAAAAGCATTAGCTATGGCCTCAGATTGCCTGGGTTTGAATCCCAGCTCTGCTTCCTATTAGCTGTGTAAGCTTGGCCTGTTTTCTTAAGCTCTCTGAAACTCAGTTTCTTCTTCTGTAAAATGCACATGACAAAAACAAAAGCCTCCTAGAGATGAGCTGATAATCCACATGAAGCATTTAACTCATGGTGCCTTTAACAGGAAGCCAGCACTCAGTGAGTGAGTTAGAGTTACAGAGCCAAGAGGGACCTTAAAGATTATCTAGAATCTCTCATCTGATGTCCTAGTAAAGTAAGGCCTAGAGACACTGCACTGGTGCCCTACCCAGCATCTCACAGCTAATTTAAAGTATCGTCATTTTTTTAGTTTTCTTTCCTCTCTCGGTGATCGGGATCATTTTCTAGTACCTCTTCTTCTTATGCACCATATTTTACTCTATGATTTTCCACGCCTTCATGGTGACCCTACATTCTTTTAGCACTCCTACATTGTGAAAGCTGAATGCCATCTGTCATTTGATCAGTGTGCAACAGTCTCTCAAGAGCTTAGTAAATGCCTTTTCTATGAAGCATCCTTCCCCTTTAAGCATAATGCAATGTTATAATTTAACTTCCAAGATCCACTTGGGCTAGAAGGGATGATGAGACAGGCCCATACATAAACCTTCTCTCCCGGACAGCATGCTTATAAATAGACCAGGATGGACCCTTCTTGAGTTCACAACAAATTACCTAATGATCTTCCACTTCCAGGCTTTTAGGAGCCCTTCTTTCAGAAAGAAGATAGTACACGAGTTTCTGTATCATCTCTTCAGATACTGGGCATAAGCTCTTATTCCTAAAAAGTCATCTAGTCACTTGAGCTATTCCAGGTGGAAACCTCCTTTGCCCTTCTGACTATTTTCTCAAAGTCTATAGGGTAGAGTCATAAACTACAGCAGGCTTTACAAATAACAGCTCGCCAGAAGGACAAGCTATTTGGAAATTAGGTCACATCTTAGGGCTTTCTGCCAGACTCATACACAGGAATAGTAACATCATTTCCAGAAGTATCTTTGAACACAAAGAACAATGACAGATAATGTTCTGCTGGGAAATGCTGAATGGCTGGATTCCTTGTAGGGTCTCTTGAAGTTTCCTGACAAAAAATAAAAGGGTTGAGGGGAGTGCTTTAAATGTCTGCCTTTCTAAAGTAGACTACTTCTCTATGAGTTTTCTTATTGTAATTCATATTCCCTGGGCCTAAAATGGAAACCCTGGTGGTGCACTGGTTAAGAGCTAGGGCTGCTAACCAAAAGGTTGGCGGTCTGAATCCACCAGGCACTCCTTGGAAACCCTAAGGGGCAGTTCTACTCTGTCCTATAGGGTCCCTATGAGTTGGAATTGACTCGATGGCAGTGGGTTTGGTTTTTTCAGTTTGGACTTAAAATGCCTGGCATGGAGTTCAAATGTGTGGAATGGAGGAGTGAGCAATCCATTCCCTTCCTCTTCCTCTATTATTGGATCCTCATATTACCTCAGAGACTCACATAAATAAGGACATGCATTACCAGTGTAGAGTGTGGAACTCTCCCTTTTGGTTCTGTTCCTTATGTTTTTGGGACACTTGGTCAGGGCTTCATGCCATGACCGCTACCCGTCTGTCAGTCTGTTGTTGTGGTGGCTTGCATGTTGCTGTGATGCTGGAAGATATGCCACTGGTATTTCAAATACCAGCAAGGTCTCCCATGGTGGAGAGGATGCAGTGGAGCTTCCAGACTGAGACAGATTAGGAAGAAAGGCCTGGAAATCTACTTCTGAAAATTAGCCAGTGAAAACCTTATGGATTAGAGCAGAGCACTGTCTAACTCACTTGCTTTGGACATGTCATCAGAAGGGATCAATCATTGAAGGACAGCATCACGTTTGGTGAAGCCGAGGGCCAGCAAGGGCATGGGAGACCCTCGGTGAGATGGATTGGCACGATAGCTGCCACATGGATTTCAACATGCCAGTGATTATGAGGATGATACAGGACTGGGCAACGTTTTCTTCTGTTGTACGTATGGTCTCCATGAGTTGGAGTAGACTTGATGGCAGCTATCTATCGTCTATCTCGTGTCATGAAGTAGCCACTGAGTGCTTGGTACACTGCCCTCTCACACCACCTGTCCTTCCTACCTTGGAAAAGAACAAATTTAACGTCTTGCTACAGGTAACAGGAGCTTGCTGGAAATGCAAAATCTCAGGTCCCACCCCAGAATCAGAATCTGCATTTTAATGAGTTCCCAGGGAGATTGGTGCCCACACTCGGTTTTGAGAAGCTCTGATTTAAAGCCTGTTTTAAAGATAGATGCTACAAACACCAGCTTCCTGCTGGTCTCTGAACATGTACAGCCTAAGATTTCATTTCAAGTTGGCAATTGTTGCCAGAGAGTAAAAAAAGACAAGCAGCCTATCAGACTTGCAAAGCAAATTGACAGCAGTCCTTTAGATTCATGGCAAGGGGGAGAGCGTCTGCTTCAGCGGTCAGAGGCACCCAGTGGGCACAGACGGGCAAGCGAAATTCACTTCTGTACGTCTCAGCAAGACTTTGAAACTATCAAGGAGCCCCTGTTATTTTTCTTCTGTGTGTTTCATAAAAGCTGTCGCCAAAGCTTTTCAAAACTTGAAATTAAACTGATTGACTCGTTGTCTATTAAAAGAATGAAGTTCCTTGAGGGGCACAAATTCCCATTCTAGAAGAAATCAATAGAAAATTTTAATCTGTCGGTGATAAATTATCATATGTATTGATTTCCCTGGCTTTTAGGGCTCTTAGCAGCAACAGGGGAAAGGTTCATTGTTCTGGAATGTGTATGCACTAGGAGCATAACCCCAAGGAGCAGGGAGCTTGCCCATTACTCAAGAGTATGTTATAAACAAATTATAGGCAATAATTCCTCCAACATGATAGAAGTTTCCATTTCGGCTACTCTTGAGCATTTATAAGGCAGACGATACCAGGAATGGAACGAACGTTTGGCAGCCATCTGCTTTGCATGCAGAATTGGACAGAACGATGATTCACATGCGGTGTGGTACTTTAATCTTTCTTTTAAAATACTGTCAGCAGCGTTATTCAATAAAACCCGCTCCTCAATGTAAACTCAAAAAAATCATACAATACCACCATTCTATTTGTTATGTTTTAAGAGACTGACAATTAACTAATAAAGGAAGAGAGAAAATACTGGAAGCCTGTGTGATATATATTCCTTTGTAGATCAAATTTCACCTCCGTATATTTGTTTATGGGTCCTGCTGTCTACATGCTTCCCCACCCATCTCCACTGGTTAAAGCCTACTTATCCTTCAAAGAACTCCTCCATGGAACCTTCTCAGATATCTGAAACTAGAATTCTCTTTGCTTCCCCTGTGTTCTCATAGCAAATTATGTGATCTTCCAGTGTACTATGGAATTCTTTCTGCCTTACGTTACAGTTATTTGACATGTAATCTCTAATGCTACCCTACATGGTTCTTTAGAGCTTGTTGTTAGGAACCATCAAGTTGGTTCTGACTCATAGTGACCCTATGAACAAAACACTGCCCAGTCCTGTGTCATCCTCACAATCGTTGTTGTACTTGAGCCCATTGTTGGAGCTACTGTGGAAATCCATCTCATTGATCCTCTACTTTACCAAGCATGATGTCCTTCTCTAGGGACTGGTCTCTCCTGATAACATGTCCAAAGTATGTGAGAAGAAATCTCGCCATCCTTGCTTCTAAGGAACATTCTGGCTGTCCTTCTTCCAAGACAGATTTGAGCATTCTTCTAGTGGTCCATGGTGCATTCAATATTCTTCGCCAACACTGTAATTCAAAGGCATCAGTTCTTCTTTAGTCTTCCTTATTCATTGTCCGGCTTTCACAGTGCATATATATGAGGTGATTGAAAACACCATGGCTTGGGTCAGGCGCACCTTAGTCCTCAAAGTGACATTTTTGCTCTTGAACACTTTAAAGACGTTGATTCTTTAGAGCTAAGCCTTGCTAATTTTTGTGGCTTTCCATCTAGCACAAGGCTTGGCACATTGTGTGCAGTCCATAGCCACTGAATTGAGCAAATAAGGGTTATTGGGTTCTCATTACCCAGTATCTCAAGGTCCAGTTTGAGCAAATAACAATCAACGTGGAAAAGCAAATATTAAGGGAAAAGTAATGGCACTCCCCTAAGGTCTTACTTCTCTTTGTCAATCAGTCAACAAATATTTAACTAGCACCTAGCATGTACTTCAAAAGAGGAAATTATAAAACAAGGAGAGGGAGGAAGCTATAATCAAAGATGAAATTTTCAGGGCAAGTAAAACGCAACAATATGAAACAGGCAAAGTTCTAACCATCATCTTGTCTACACCATCTATCCCCCGCCCCCTCTGATTTCCAGCTGCCTTCAGCTTCTTCTCTCCTCTGTTATGTCCCTGTAGGTGAGTCTAGTATAGTTCTTATCACTCCATATTGTTATTAAGTCAGGAAACTAAGTTTAAACTATTTTGAACTTGTTTTCGTGTATGGTATGAGGCATGGATCCTGTTTCATTTTTCTGCATGTGGAAATCCAATTTTCCCAGTACCATTTATTGAAGAGACTCTTCTTTCCTCATCAAATGAACTTAGCACTCTTGTCAAAAATCAGTTGACCATAGACGTGTGGATTTATTTCTGAACTCTCAATTCTATTCCATTGGTCTATGTGTCTACTGTTATACCAGTAGCAGGCTGTTTTGATTACTGTAGCTGTATAGCATGTTTTAAAATCAGGAGTATGAGTCTTCCTACCTTGTTTTTCTCTTTCAACATTGATTTAGCTATTCAGGGCCTCTTGCCGTTTCATATAAAGTTGACGATTGGTTTTCTATTTCTGTAAAGAAGACTGTTGGAACTTTGATCAGGATTGCATTGAATCTATAGATCATTTTGGGTAGTATTGACATCTTAACAATATTAAGTCTTCCAATCCATGAACATGGAACATCTTTCCATTTATTTATGTCTTCTTTCATCTACTTCAGTAGTGTTTTATAGCCTTCATTGTGTAAGTCTTTCACATCCCTGGTTAGATTTATTCTTAGGTGTTTTATTTTCTTTGATGCTATTTTAAATGGAATTTTTTTTCAAATTTTCCTTTCAGATTTCTCATTACCGGTGTATAGAAACCTAGGTGATTTTTGTTTGTTGACCTTGTACCCTGTAACTTTTTAAAATTCTTCTATTCTCTCTAGAAGTTTTCTTGTGGACTCTCTGGGATTTTCTATATTTAGGATCATATCATCCACAAATAGAGATGATTTTACTTCTTCTTTTCCAAACTGGATACCTTTTGTTTCTTTTTTCTTGTATTATTTCTTTGGCTAGGACTTCTAATACAATATCAGATAGGAGTAGTGAGGACGGGCACCCTTCTTGTTCCCAATTTCAAGGGGAAAGCTCTCAGACTTTCTCCATTAAGTATAATGTTGGCTTCTCAAATATGCCCTGAATCCTACTGAGGAATTCCCTTCTATTCCAATCTTCCTGAGGGTTTTCATCAAGAAAGTGTGTTGGACTTTATCAAATGGTTTTTCTGCATCCATAGTGATGATCATGTTGTTCTTTTCCTTTGTTCTATTGATGTGGTGTATTACTTTGATTGATTTTCTAATGTTGAACCATCCCTGCGTTCCTGGAATAAAGCCTACTTGGTCATGGTGTATGACTCTTTTAATAAGATGTTGGATTCTGTTTGATAGTATTTTGATGAGGATTTTTACATCTATATTTGTAAGAGATATTGGCCTATAGTTTTCTTATCTTGTGACGTCTTTGTCTGGTTTTGGTATCAGGATTATGTTTGCTCCTAGGATGAATTAGGGCGTATTCCTTCCTTCTCTATCTTCTGGAAGAGTTTAAACACTATTGGTGTCAATTCTTCTCTAAATGTTTGGTAGAATTCGCCACTGGTTCAGGACTTTTTTGTTGGGAGGTTTTTGATCACTGATTTGATCTCTTCATTTATTATGGGTCTGTGGAGACTTTCTATTTCTTCCTGAGCCAGTTTTGGTAGTGTCTTAGGCTGGGTTCTCTAGAGAAGCAAAACCAGTGAAGCGTATATATATATATATATATGTAGATAGAGAGAAAGAGAGAGAGAGAGATTTGTATCAAGGAAATGGCTCATGCAGTTGTAGAGGCTGGGAAGTCCAAGTCCATGGGTCAGTCTGGAGACTTCTCCTGACTTATGTAGCTGCAGGGGCTGGCGAACCCAAGATCGGCAGGTCAGCTGCTAGCTCAAGTCCCAAGAACCAAAGGTTAGATGAACAAGAGTCAGCTGCAGGATCCAGAGTGAGCAAAATCTCGCAAGCCTTGCCAGAAAGTCCACCTATATTGGATGCAGGCCACCCTCCCAAGGAAGCTCCCTTTCAGCTGAAGGGCTACTCATGCAGATCCCATCATGGAGGTGATCACATTATTATATGACTGCCAAACTACGTCATAACTGCCAAACCACGTCATAACTGCCAAACCACTGAGAAACATGGCCTAACCAAGTTGACACACAACCTTAACTGTCACAGGTAGGTTCTGTGCTTCAAAGAATTTGTCCATTTCATCTAGGTTATCAAGTTTGTTGCCGTACAGTTGTTCATAATACTCTGCCAAAATTCTCTTTATTTCTATTGAGTCAGTTGTAATGTCCCCTCTCATTTCTTATTTTGGTTATTTGCATCTGTTTTTTTTCTTTGTAGGTCTAGCTAAAGGCTTGTCCATTTTATTGATTTTTTTGAAGAACCAACTTCTGGTTTTATTGATTCTCTCTATTGTTTTTCTGTTTTCTGCAGAAACGTTCTTATCTCTTTTCTGGACATCTACATGCCCAGCTTAAAAATCAGGGGTTCTATTATTATGGAAGAAGGGGAGAACAAATATTAAGGGACAAACAGCAGCCTTTTCATACTGATCATTGACTGTTAGAATACTCAAGACTTTTAAGCTAAAAGGGTTTAACTGGAAAAAAAAAAAAGCAGAAATCATTATGAAACATAAAGAAGAATTTAATGATACAAGTTATGTCTTATACTCCCATAAATGAAATTTAAGTGCATTAAAGTAACAGAAAAATATACAAAAACAGAGTCACTCTTTGCTTATGACCTGTATGGTCTTTGAATAAAAGCAATGCTGTGTCCTAGTGAGGAACTATATCCCAGACACTGACAATTCATTCATACCATTTTAGACAAAATTTTACAGAATTCGGTAGGTGTGGTGGTATAAAAGGAGGCAGATTAGCATTCTTTCAAATTCAGATTCAGTCCTAGAAACATGAAATGCCAAAAATCTACTGTTTAAGCCCAAGAACCTTCTGTCAAAATGGAAATGCCCAAAATGACCAGATGTACTTGCTCAACTAAATAAAGGGAGTGTAGAAAAGTATTCCCTGTTCTGTTTGCTGTAATGATAGCTCCATCAAAGGGTTTGTAACTTTCCTTTCATATTATGATTGCTGGACCAGTTAGTTATAGAAAGAAGATACAAATAATATTTTACATCTCCAACCTACAAGTGACTGCCACCAGACTGACTCGGTCAATTTAGAAAAAGTGACAAAGCTCAGATCTCAAGTCTGTGAATGAATCAGTTGTTGAGAAAGGGCTTTTTGAGTACCTGAAAAGTTCCAGCAAAATCCAGCCTCACTGCAGAGGGTGTGCCAGCTGTTCAGGGCAACAGCTTTCCTGCAGTCAGGGAATACAAGCGCATATACGTCAAGTATTATTGGGTGACAAGAACAGAACACTATTCTGAGCAATGAAGTCTTATGCAAATTGTACCAAAGTACATAGATTCTGTAACATGGCAATTATTCTAAGAAAGAGTTTTTAATTTAGAAATTGCCTCATCTTTATGTTTTTTTAAAATTTTTTTTTATTGTACTTCAGGTGAAGGCTTACAGAACAAGTAGTTTCTCATGAAACAGTAGTACACATGTTGTTTTATGACATTGGTTAACAATCCCACAACATGTCAACCCTCTAAATTCTCAACCATTTTTTTTGGTGAAAATACACATAGCCAAAGATACACCATTTCAAAAATTTCTACATGCACAGTTCAGTGACATTGACTACGCTCTTCCAATTGTGCTGTTATTCTCACTTAAGATGAAGGCTTACAGAACAAAATAGTTTCTCATTTAACAGTTACTACACATGTTGCCCTATGACAATGGTTAACAATCTCACAACACGTCAACAATATCCTTACTCAACCTTGGGTTCCCTATCATATGGTTTCTATTTTTGATGACATCTGTAATCTAAATTAGCAACAAACCTGTGTCTCTCAAACTTTTACATCAAACCCAGAACCTGATTTGCCATTTTATTTTAGGATTCGCAGCCCATTCATTAGCATTCAGTCTGTGTCTATGAGATTCAGCGCCGGTCTAGGCCCAGGTAAAGAGTAGGGAAGTGAAAGAAATTAGTACTGTTTTCAAGCAAGGCAGAAGCGTGACCATGTTACCACTTGAGTGTCTCCTTCCTCTGCTGTGATGCTCCTAGGCCTGGGCAGGAGAGGAAGTCACACGTAGCCGATGTTTGCAAGATTGTGGCCTTGGCCTAGCCCTGTGAAGCAACGAAACAATCAGTTTGGAGTTGATTGTACTTAATTTTTAGATGCTCAGCAAATACACTCATTAATTCATTGTTTTGGCAATCATCTTTCAAGCACCTGTCTGTACCAGGCTCTGTGCTAAGCCACAGGTATATACAGAATGACTAGAAAGGGTCTCCGATCTCAAAAAACAGGTAACAGTGGTATCCATTCCAGTGGTACTAGTTTCAGCTACAGAAATAATCAGCTTGCATAAAGAAAATGATTAACATAAAATATGCACAAATGATCATAACTATTACCTGGAAATTTTTTTCAAACTTCCTGTAATGTTATCATCTTCCTATAATTATGTTATTCCTCTAATGTTTTCAGTCAAAAAAAAGAAAAACACAACAGTAATTCCAAGCCCTAGTGTTAAAAATTGAGTTGTACATTTTTATTTATTCAAATAAAGTTACTGTAAGTTCAGGTTTGGACTTGTTAAGTTTGAGATGCCAAGTAGGCCATTGAATAAAAGTCTGGAGTTCAGGAGAGGAGTCTGAGCTGGAGATTGACATTTGGCAGCTGGATAAGATCACCAAGGGAGTGAGTAAAGAAGAGAAGATGCCCAAAGACTGAGCTCTGGGGCCCTCCAAGGTGGTGAGCTCAGGGAGAAAGAAGAGGAACCAGCAAAGGAGAGTCAGAAGGAATGCCAGTGAGGAGCAGGAAACCGAGAAGGGGATGTCGGGAGCCACGTGAAGAAACTGCTTCAGAGAAGACGGAGTAATCAACTATGTCAAATGCTACACACTTGAGTGAGACATGGGCTGAAAACTGACCAATGGGCTTAGCAAAGAGCCCTGGAGGTACAGTGCTTAAGAGCTCAGCTGCTAACCAAAGGATCGGCAGTTCCTATCTACCAGCTACTCCTTGGAAACCCTATGGGGCAGTTGTACTCTTTCCTATAGGGTCGCTATAAGTCGGAATTGACTTGACGGCAATGGGTTTGGACTTAGCAAAGAGCAGGTCGTTAGTGTTTAAGGAAAGAGCAGTTTCATTGGAGCATTTGTGGGAGTTATACCTGTTTGGAGCGACTGTAAGAGGTGAGAAGACAGGGGAAATTAGAGGCAGCAAATACAGATAACACTTTAGAAAACATTTGCTCAAAGGGGAGTAAAGAAATGGGCCTGTAGCCCCATTTTTCTTGTTTCTTCATGTATTACTTTGAAAAATTAGTAGTTAATGCCTTTTTTTTTCAAGCAGCCAAACATATCCTTAACACAGTTATTTGCTAAGGAATTCTTTAGCAAACAATAGATATAGTTTTGTGTACAAGATCATTTCAGAGATCATAAACTCATCTCCATTGTAAAACATCCTTTATGCAAAAGGAGCCTTCTCAATTTTATACAAGTGTTGGTGTTTCTCACGCCCTCCCTTCTCAAAATGCTACCACTTACCTCAGAAGGAATGCCACAGGGAAACACAAGCTCAGCAACTCTTGCCACTTCTACCCGGGCCCTTGGGAAAACCTTAGCACTGAATGCCTTCCTTCCAAGAATACAAGGGAAAAGGGCAATGGGTGGGTCTGTATGTGAGCACAGTGGGTGTCGGGAAGGTGGGGGAGAGGAGGAATAGTGCCTTACAAGTCAGCTCTAAATGCAGTGACTAATTTTGGAGGTTTGAGCTGACTTCTAAGGTTTGTTTTGGTATTTTGTTCTAGCACCTAAGGCTACCTTCAAACCCAAAGATGTTTGTTTTTGCTTTCTTTCTTTTCGGGGGTGGGGACAGCAGGAATTTTCTGCCGTTCTGGTCTTTATCACATTCCGACTAGTGTGACTGCCATATTATAATACCAAAGTCACTGTCAATATTCTGCAACCAATTTTTAAAAATCTGATTTCATTGCAATAGTTTTGAAAAACACCCTCAAAAAGGGATAATTGAATATTGCAGCCACAAGCTCAGGCAAAGATCATGTCTAAGTAAAAGGAGTATCTTTTATCTTTTCACTGACATGAGTCATTCCAAGTCACTTAGCTGCATAAATAGTTTCATTTTGTAAGAATAAATGTTGCAATCATTTACTACTCTGTTGTTGTTGTTGGTATTCTTGGGAGCTATGGAGTCCATTCCAACTCATAGCGATCCCATGTGATAGAGTAGAACTGGCCCGTAGGGTTTGCTAGGCTGTAAGCTTTACAGGAGCAGATCCCCAGGTCTTTCTCCCTTGGACCCGCTAGGTAGGTTTGAACCACCAGCCTTTCAGTTAGCAGTGAAGCACTTAACTGTTGTGCCGCCAGGGCTCTTTCTAATACACAAGACCCGTTGCTGTCGAGTCAGGTGGATTCAATTCCTACTCATAGTGACCTATAGGACAGAGCAGAACTGCCCCACTGGGTTTCCAAGGCTGTAATCTTTACAGGAGCAAACTGTCGCATCTTTCTCCCACAGAGCAACTGTTGGGTTCGAACTGCCGACCTTTCAGTTAGCAGCCGAGTGCTTTAAGCACTGCGCCACCAGGGCTCCTTTCTTCAATACACTGAAAAGAATTTACAGTTAATGTACAGTTAATGGACATTTTAAAAAATTACTGGTAACTAACCATTGTTAGAATTATACTTATCCATCAGATTAAAACACCATGAGGAAAAGTCATTGCCGAGCTAGCCACTTTCCAGTTGCATTACAGCAGAGTGACCAAGAGCACTAGCTCTGGAGCCAGCAATGACCACCGTGACCTGAAATCCTGGGTTTATGTGGCTGCTGGAGAGGCAGATGCAGCTCAGGGTCACATCCAGGGGGCAGTGGACTCCACAGGGAAGGGTCTGGAAAGACAGAACATCAGGAGGAGGCAGGGCCTCGTGTTCCCGTGCAGGGACAGCTGCTTGGGAACAACCAGGCCTCCATGCAGTAAGAGTGCCAGTGCATGGAGCACCCCTATACTCAGGCCTTGGTGACCAGCTAGTTGGAGAAATTCCAGGACCAGCCAGCCCAGTGGCTCTACATTGCAATGACAAAGCCAAAGACTTGATGGATGCAGAGAGCAAGATGCTTTGGGTGAAGCAGCAACTGGAGACCTGTGTGACCGAGAGTGTGGATGACCACATAAACCACATCTCTCCAGTGGTGAAGAAGATAAAGGGATTTCTCTCTTATCTACTGGCAAATAAGAATCTTTGCTTGTGGACATCAGGGGTGGGAGCAGGAATCTATTAAAGAATAAGATTTTTGCTCTTTTAAGCAAAAGTAAGGAATGAAGAAATCAAGGATTGCAGCAAGTTTAAATAACATGTTACTTGCCACTGGACACTTGGCTCCGCTATATGTTTTAATTCACAGAAACTGAAATGGAAGGAAAAAAACCAAACTAGTTGAGTTGATTCCAGCTCATGGCGACCCCATGTGTGTCAGAGTAAAACTGTGCTCTATAGAGTTTTCAGTTGCTGTGACCTTTCAGAAGAAGATCGCCAGACCTTTCTTCCAGGGCACCACTGGGTGGATTTAAACCTCCAACCTTTCAGTCAGCAGCTGAGCGCAAAATGGTGGCACATTTTGGGTCAGAGATAGCACAAGATTCCTTTAGAGTCCAGATTTCAGGCACTGGGAGCTTTGGCAGTAGGGACCTTCTCGTCGTACCAAGCCAGAGCCTTCCAAGGTACCAGATAGCTCTTGGTACGTAATAGCAACAGATTGGCTGGTTCCAAACTCTGGTAGGGCTTGAGGAGGGGCGATTCTGTGTGTTGCCAACCTCCCATATACCAGAAGTACCACCACACCATTTTCCATAGGCCATGAAGCAACAGCCTTGAGGTTATTTCTAATTTTAAGAGAAAAAAAATTGATGATATTTTTGTTTTGCTTGGTTTTCTTTTAATATTCAAGGGCCTGAAACTGATTAAGATACAGAGCTGGGAGAGAGTGGCCAGGATTAGAAAACTGAGACACTCCTAATGGATGTACCTTTCTTGCACTAAGATGTGGCTGTGCTTCTTGAAGCTTCTCGCACCTTGCAGCTTTCAGTCTGGACACCACGTGAAGCGTGACAGGCAGGCGTCGTGCTGGGTATGGGAAGCAGAGCTTCCTTCTCCCTGCTGCCATGATGGCTCAGAGGCTGTCTTCCCCTGCTCTTCTGTAAAGAGTGGTGGGTGATCTTACAGTGACATTCTGCCCTTGAAGAGAAAGGAGATTGTTACGATAATACGTACCAGTGTCCTATAATGAACACTGAAAGATGGACTCTTGTCTTCTTAATTAGGAAGAGTTGGAAAGTACTGGATTTGGGAAGACCTGGGTTTGTTTTGTTTTTTTCTTTCTAGAGGAGAATGGAATGAAAGCTTAAACATGGCACTGCTTACATAGCCCCCGAAATTACAGAGCTCTGCTGAGACAACAGTGAAGATACGGAAGCTATGGCTCCCTCAGGGAAATGGGAGGCGGCCCTACTTTACCAAATGCTTTCTGCAAAGGGCCTCTGGGCCATGCCATGTTCCTGCCCCAGCACTGGTGTCATGCTGCTTAGGATCTTGTTCTCCTTCCACCACCTTATTACTTGAAGTTTTAACATAGCCTGTCTGGGCTGCTTCAAGGCTGTGATATATTTTCCTCATGGTGTGATTAAAAAATAAATAAGGTTTACTCCCCCTGCCCCCAATAAAGCAGTAACTGACAATCGGACATATCAGTATTTGAATTCCAGCCCCTCAACTTACTAGCTAGGTGGCTATGGGCCAATTATTAACCTGCCAGGACCTTCAATTCCTTGCTAGTAAAGTGGAAGTCAGTTCACCTACCTTCACAGGAGCCAGTGAGTTAATGCAGGTGAAATCACTTGGCAACTAGTGAACTGCCGACAGTTGGTGGCCATCAGAGTTCATTACTGGATGAGGAAGCGATGGTTAGGAGCCCTCCTAGACAGACGGTGGAGGGAAGAGCCGCAGAAAATGTGCAGTGGGCACGGGGGCGTCCAAGGAGCTGATGCTGGTCCTGTCCTTGAGAACACCCAGCAACTCTGTCATCAGTCCAGGGGCTGCCCGAACACCGTCACCCTGTGCTAACGACTTCTCTGGCGGAACTGAAAACACTTGAGAACTTTGCAAAGGTCAACTGTGGCTAATAATCTATCCCCCTGAGAACCTCACACCACAAGAACACACACACATACATCTGACTTGAGAGCAATCGAGAGCCGGGGAGGTAGGGTAATTCTAGAACATTATTTTCCTTGGGATGTGCTCAACAGAGTAGTCTCAGAAAGATTCTAGGACCTATCCACAGGGCAATCATTACTAAGAGTTGTGATAAAATGTGTAAAGCTATGGTGGGAAATAGTAAGGTGAGAGCTGTGGTTAGATAGGACGGTTTGCTAAGAGAAGGGACCAAATAATTGGTTTGACTGAAGCTTCTTCGATATATTGGTTCCTATCGACTTCCAGGTCAGCAGCTGCTGCCAGGTGTTGCTAAAATGGTGAACATAGAGCAAAAGGGCCTCACGGGTGCACAAAACAGACTGCCAAGCAAAACTTAGCTAAGGACTGTCAGTACCGCTCCCTGAAACATTTTCACCCCTAGTCCTTAGGGGTTGCTATTCATGAGGGCCGTCCCCACCATTTTGCTGGTAAGGGCTCCTAAAAGTCCTATGAAACGAATCCCAAATTTGCTGCAAATCTATAGCAGAATGAATCCGAGCACAGGGTCCCACAGAACTGGAGCTCTGCCCAGTAACAGCCAGGAGACTTGTGCCAAGTTACCTAACCTCTCAGAGCCTCAGTTTCCTCATCTGTAAAATGGGGCCTCACAAGGCCTACTTCTCTGGGTTGTTGCAAGGATCACACGAGAAAATGCATGCAAAGCACCTCGTACCATGCAGACACACATGCATCATCATTGAGTAAAAGGAGAAAACGGTTTCTTTTAACACTGGAGTTTCTATCAATCCCACATATAAGGGAGATACTGTATTAAACCAATCAATTCTGAGATTCGTGGTCATGCTGTGAAACCCAGGTTCCCATGGAATGTTTGGTGTCATCAATCCGAAGCCCCCCGCAAGGTCCCTGGGCCTCATCTTCCAATCCAATATCACTGCTACAAAGAATAAGAGGAACGGAAGACGAGCACCAGTGTATTAAATACACCCGCCTCCCCTTTTTCCTGAAGCCTGTCTGTCTCCTTCTCTTAATAACTCTTCAGTTCCCAAAAAGCAGAGACTCTTGGGAAACAGGAAGTAGCAAAATGCCAGTGAGAAAATCCCCAGATGCAGATCAGGCATACATCTCTCAGGCAACAGTTTGGTCAAAAGAGGGAAATTCCCCACCAGCCCTCAGAAACAGTCCCTCAAGAAAGCTTAGAGAAGGTTAATCTGGGAAATCCCCTCAGAGTCAACAGAACAGAAACAGAAAGCTGCTGCTTGAGAGAAAACTGAACAGAGTAAGCCAATCAGTGGCTGCGTGGGGAGCACCCTGTGTAAAACCATAATGTTGCTCTCACCCAGCTTCCCCCTTTTCAAGCTGATCCTGAGGGGAACCTTTAAAGGGACTCAGTTGCCAGAGCCACTTGACACCCACTTTGCTCAGGCTCCCAAACCAGGGGAATTAGTGCTGCAACTCCTAGTCTCTTGACATTATCTGCTGCTAAGCCCAATTCACTTCCCCTTGGGACCATCTGTGACACCGTGGTAGAATTATCAAGCCACAGTTGTCATACTGTGAGTTTCCCACACAGTCGTGCCATAGCAAGCCCATCAGGTTTTACTGGGTTCTAATCTAAATGTGACCTTGGGGTCACATTTCTTAGCTGTTGCTAAGAACCAAAAGTGGGGAGGAATTCTTCCCACAGGGAAGGGAAAAAAAATCAAATAAACCTTGTCCTCTGCAGGGCTTAGAATGGAATATCTGCTGGCGGGCTGTCGCTGAGAAAGCATCTAAACACTGTTGGAAGGGGGCCTCGGGGGCAGTACTGCCGTACAGCTCCCTGATCTCTACATGCAAGCAAGGCCCAGGTCACTGCTGCCACCAGTTCTCCACCAATCCTTCCATTCCCATGGGACGTCTATTGGATGGTTTTTTGTTTTTTGGATTTTTTTTTCTTTAACTGTAACTTAAAATGACCATTTCAAGGAGATGGCAGAAGCTACATTTTAGTAGAAGAGAAAGTAGACTCCTTCTTGACAGCCAAAACGTCCTCGACTGTCTACCTTCCCCAAAGAGGTACCAAATTAGGGAAGTGGAGGAGTTTTTTAAAGAGAAAGGACTCTGGGTTTAAATTCCTATGACACCGTATGCTCTGCTAGAGTGTGTACCGTTTAGGTAGTCAGGACCCACAGTTATGTGATTCACAATTACAGACACCACTTACAAACATTTTTTGACACCTAGAAAACCACCCTGACAAAACCACTTTCCTAATGCCTTTACACAGACATGGTGCTTATTCACTTAGATTGTGAAACTTTGGAAAGATTATTTTCCCAGAAATTGTACGGATTCTCAGCCACCTGCTTATCCCCAAGCTTGGAATAAACCAGAAAACTCCTTTTTTGGATTTACATGTTTCCTAGCAATTGGAATAGTTCTTAAATTCATTCTGTAGACACAAAAAATAATTGTAATACCAAAGCCAAACCAGCTGTCATTGAATCGACTCCAAATTATGGCTACGTCATGTGTGTCAGAGTAGAACTGTGCTCCATAGGGTTTCGATAGCTGATATTTTGCGAGTATATCACCAGGCCTTTCTTCCGAGGCATCTCTGGGTGGACTCAAACCTCCAACTTTTTGGTTAACAGCTAAGTGTGTTAACTGTTGCACTACCCAGGGACCCCATAATTATAATAGTTACATTTTAAACTACTATCAAAGTCTCCTGTGTTCGCAAATTCTGGATAGTCAAAATGCCCTCAGCAGGTAATATTCCCATTTTTCATCTGGGAGCCTAGGAGGTATTCAATTCTCAGTTCCTAACGAGACCAAAGAAGATTTCTGATTCCAAGGAAAAATTTTCATCTGCTCTCAGCTCTGCTGTAGTTATGAGTATGAAATCAATTAAATGACGATGCATGTCAGCAAAAAAAGCCCTATAGTGCAAGCACAGATGAAACAGATTCCAACATGGGTCTGAGAGTAATAAATAAACTAATGAAAAAGGAAATCATGGAGCAACGTTGATGGAAGTGAACTGTGTGCCTTTGCCCTGGAAAGTTTATAGTGTTTAAAACAATTGTAAACATGTCAGTATACGTGGATACCGTTTCCATAGCAGCATAGCAACAGTTAAGAGTTTCTCCAAACATACCCAAGAGGAAACTAAAAATAGCTTGTCTTCAATATCAAAATACGTACATATACATAATCAGACAAGAGTACGCAAAATGATGTGTAGTTGAAAGTTGTGCAGACACCAAACTTTCACAAAAGCACATTGCAGATAGCTTTAAAAACCAGTGAGTGCAGTAACTTTAGAAATGGAGTAGAGACCAAAGAGTCCAAGAGAGGAAAAGGTGGATGTCACCTCAAATTTTAAGATCAGAGGCTTGTGACACCCAGTACCTCCAACCATTACTTTATCTGTTGTACCTGACACTTCCGTTGCCCCTAAGGTGCCTCTGTGGCTAGTCACCTTCAGTTCTTACCAAAACTGGAGATGAGCATATGATACGTACTATTATCTCCATTTATTACCGTCGTCTCTGATCTTCTTAAGTTTTCTAGCCAATTTATTTTGTCCTCCCTAAAAAGATTGAACAGTAGTTGCATTTTTAAAAAATAGTGGAAAGCCAAATGTCATGCTTCCCCAGTGAACACACTTAAACTGATACTCAGTGACAGAAACAGAGATTCCAAAACAAAGACGGAGTGTCATTGCATTTTTTGGACCTTTGCTGTTTGTGCTTTTTATTTATATCCAAGAATTACAAGTATTTCAAAAACATCATCTAGTAGGAAATATTATTACTAGGGTATATATAATTTATCATCCAAACTGGGACACTTTCGAGAGTGAAAGGGGGTGCTATTTATATTTATAATTACTCTGGGAAAACAGATGTAACCCAAGACTGTCCCAAGCAGACCCAGGCAAACATGGCAACCTATTACACATAAAAGTATAAGCTTCTTGAGGACAGAGATAATGTTTTATGTATTTTATTATCTTCAGCACCTACTGCAGTGCTTGTTAGCTAGAAGACAAATAGATAAGCACCGCCGAGTCAACTCTGATTTATGTACAACAGAACAAAACATTTCTCGGTCCTGTGTCATCCTCAGGTCACCAGCATGCTCTAGTCAATCATTGTGGCTATTGTGCCAATCCATGTTACTGAAGGTCTCCCTTCTCCTCACTGGCCCTTTATTCCTCCAGACATGCTATCGTTCTCCAGTGATTGATCCCTCCTGATGATGTGTCTAAAGCAAGTGAGTTGGACAATGTTCTTTTGTGATCCATAAGGTTTTCATTGGCTGATTTTTAGAAGTAGATTTCCAGGCCTTTCTTCCTAATCTGTCTCAGTCTGGAAGCTCCACTGCATCCTCTCCACCATGGGTGACCCTGCTGGTACTTGAAATACCAGCGACATAGCTTCCAGCATCACTGCAACATGCAAGCCACCACAGTACAGCAAACTGACAGATGGCTGGTGGCTATACCTAGAAAGAATTCAATAATTGCCTGTTAAATGAATGAATTTTATCATTGAATTACGTTTTTGTAAAACTTTTAAAGGTATTTTTGTACATAATACAAAGCTGAGCAGATTTCTGTTTTTAGGTCCACAGTCCACATGTTAGGGTAAAATAAAATCCCGCGTAGCTCTATAGGGTGAATCTTAGTTTTCTCATCATCTGATCTTCTCCCTGCAAGTAAAAAGGATAAAAATGGAAAAGTAAAATACACCCATGAGTCATAAAACAATAATTCTATCCATCTGGGATGGTTTATGAAAGCACTAAAGAAAGGTTAGAGCATGAATTCAGATAAGAAGCAATTTCGTAATCTCTGCGATGGTTGTTATCCTGGTTTCATTTTTCCTTGCCAGGAATGTTGGCCCCTAGGGAGAAATGCATGGCAAGTATCGAATGAGTACACTCTGGCTGGGAAGAAATGCTATTTGTCTTTCATAATGGAGAGTTGAGAAGAGCACTAGGCGGTGAGGGACTCCCAGGAGTGGAGGTAAGAGCATCTGCACTTTCTGCCTGGATCTCCCAGAGGTGCAGGGAGTGGCTTATGAAAGTCATTTTCCCATTTGATGGACCTCCAGTTCTTGGTTTATAAGCTACACTGAAGGATTGCTGTGGGAAGTTATCTTTCCATTCAAGTGAAGCACTTAGTGATCCCCTTATGAAAAGCACTATAAATCTCTCTAGCCCTCAGCGGTGAGGCAGTAGAGATGGGAGGCAGTATGACCTGTCTATACAATCTCAGACTCTAGAGTCATGTTGTTTGTTTGGATTTGCAGCCAGTGGCATAGGGGTTAAGAGCTCAGCTGCTAACCAAAACGTGGGCAGTTTGAATCCACCAGCCACAACTTGGAAACCCTATGGGGCAGATCTACTCTGTCCTATAGGGTCGCTATGAGTCGGAATCAACTCGACGGCAACGAGTTTGGTTTTGTGTGTGTGGGTGTGTGGGTGTGTGGGTGTGTTGCCTAACCTCTCTGGGCCTCAGTTTCTTCATCATTAAAAAAGGAAAAGTAATAACTATACCTCCTTACAGGGTTATTTGTGAGAGTTAAATGATATTGATATAAAACACCTAGAACATGAACATTGACTGTTATTATTATCCAGCTCTATACCCTCTACCAGCATTTATTTGTTTGGGCATTTGGCAAGAGTACTACTGGGAGAAATTTTTTTACTTAAATGAGAAAATTATGCTTTCATTTTTCTAATCCAAATTAACCCAAATTTGTGTACATAATATTAGAAGGAATCAGCTAGACCACTGATAGACTAGAACAGCTTCCCAGTCTCACTCCCTCCCCAGAATTCAACTGTTGATTCCTCAAACACTAAGGGGACTTTGCATGTTTAAGAATTATTATTCGTTAAATTCTACCAAACCCAAGCCAGTTTGTGTGCTGGGCCATAACTGGCCACTCCATTTCAAGGAAAGCTGAAGAACTGAACCAAACGGATGATATCTGTTCTTTAATATCGAATTTAAAGGCTAGGAAGGCTCCAAGAAGTAAATTATTTACAGAATTATGTGAAGCTTCATATTTCATGAATTCCTGGTATCCGAAGCGGTGGGGAATGGGTCCTCCATAAATATCAAATCATGCTGTTATCTGCAGAGAGTGTGCCAGTTGGTTATTTAAACAGAGCCAAATTCTGTTCAGTTTGATAATTACAGAATTTGACTTTCATAGAGGTTCTTTTTTTTATTCTGGGGATAAGAAATCCACAAACTCATTAAATTATGAAATGTTTCCACCCTCTTATTCTAACACAATTGCCCCCGTGGACTACATTGCCATAGGAAGTCTTGGGGACATGTCACTCCTGACATTAAGAAAGACTCAATAACAAGGAAACTTGGTTCATATAAAAGCCACGACTGTGTGGTTAAAATAGGCAATTAAACGTTAATCCACCTTTACTAAGCAAAGATGTTACTCATGCCTGCCACAGATTCTTCTGTCCAACAAATCTACACTGGCATTCAAAGTGGAGAAGGGCAGAGGAGACGGGACCCAAATCTCTTTAAGAATATGTGGGAGTGGGAGACTTGGCCACATCATTTATCCATTTCTTTTGAGAAATAATAACAATAGTTTCTTTATCTAGCAGTATTACCATTTATTGCTTAGCCACATAAAGGTAAATCTAATTATCTCCCACAAAATAGGGGTTTCTAATGAAACTTTTATTATTCAATATATTTCATAAACTGTAAAGGTCTAAATAGCACCCAGATTCCCTTAGAGCCCTTAGAAGCCCAGATGTCATGACCCAGCCTGAAACGCCCTTGTACTGATGAATGGAACAAGTGTGGTGGGGTGCAAAGTATGTGGGACTGAGGGTTAGGAGAAAGAGCTTCTTGTCACAGTTCTGTGACTTCCTAGCTATGAACTTCGGTAAGTCATTTAGCAGTGAAATGTTGTTGGAGAATAGGAAATTCACATGGTCCCAGAAGATAGCTTGACAGAATACTTCTTAATTGTTGTTGTTATTGTTAGTTGCCATCAATCCCTGGCTCATGGAGACCACGCACACAACAGAACAAAACGTTGCCTGCTTCTGCACCACCCCCATGATCAGTTGTGAATCAGACCGTTGGGATCCATAGGGTTTTCATTGGCTGATTTTTGGAAGTTGATCACCAGGCCTTTCTTCCTAGTCTGTCTTAGTCCAGAAATTGCACTGAAACCTGTTCAGCATCATAGTAACATGCTAGCCTCCACTGACAGATGGGTGGTAGCTGCGCATGAGCTACATTGGTTAGGAATAGAAATCTGGTCTCCTGCATGGGAGGCAAGAATTCTACCACTGAACCACCTCTGCCCCTCTCTTCTTGATTACAAAAGGCAAAAGATGCCTTTACAGTGGAGAAAACTGGCAGTCACTACCTTAACCTAATGATCAAACTTGATACCACCAATAATGGGCACACTGACATTATGTCTCCTGGTGTGATCACCATATTACCATTTTTTTTCACTTTTGTGAAAGACAAAAACATTTGAGGGGACTGCTCTAGATTTAAGGAGATTAAAAAGGCATAGCAACCAAACAGTTTGTGATCCTTGACTGGCTCTTGGACTGCTGGGACATCAGGGGAACTTTAAATTAGGACTCTATGTTTGATAACATTATTATATCAATGCTCATTTCTATGTTGAAACGTCTATGTTGTATATTTATGGATACAACATACATATAGAAAAGGAGAAGGGGTAAAATACTGGCAATCTGGGTGAAAGATATTTGAATACTCACTATTTTTAACTTTTTGTGGGGTTAAAATTTTTCAAAAGAAAATTTGTGGAGGAAAATTCTTCAGTTTAGGGCACACTTATTTGACCTATTAAGTTTACAGACCATGGATGCTTTTTTTTTTTTTTAATTATACTTTAGATGAAGGTTTACAGAACAAACTAGCTTCTCATTAAACAATTAGTACACGTATTGTTCTGTGACATTGGTTACCAACCTCACAACATGTCAACACTCTCTCTTCTCGACCTTGGGTTCCCTATTACCAGCTTTCCTGTCCCCTCCTGCCTTCTAGTCCTGGCCCCGGGGCTGGTGTGCCCCTTTAGTCTCCTTCTGTTTTACAGGCCTGTCTAGTCTTTGACTGAAGGGTGAACCTCAGGAGTGACTTACTGAGCTAAAAGAGTGTCCAGGGGCCATACTCTCAGGGTTTCTCCAGTCTCTGTCAGGCCAGTAAGTCTGGTCTCTTTTTGTGAGTTAGAATTTTGTTCGACGTTTTTCTCCAGCTCTGTCCAGGACCCTCTATTGTGATCCCTGTCAGAGCAGTCAGTGGTGGTAGCCAGGCACCATCTAGTTGGGCTGGACTCAGTCTGGTGGAGGCTATGGTAGTTGTGGTATATTAGTTCTTTGGACTAATCTTTCCCTTGTGTCTTTGGTTTTCTTCATCCCCCCTTGCTCCCGACAGGGGGAGACCAGTGGAGTATCTTAGATGGGCACTCACAAGCTTTTAAGACCCCAGATGCTACTCACTAGAGTAGAATGTAGAACATTTGGTTTATAAACTATGTTATGCCAATTGAGCTAGATGTTCCCCAAGACCATGGTCCCCACAGCCCTCCGCCCAGCAATTCAGTCCCTCAAGGAGTTTAGAAATGTCCATGGAGCTTCCATGACCTTTCCTTGTACAAGTTGTGCTGGCTTCCCCAGTACTGTGTACTGTACAGACCATGGATTCTTAAGATACAGTTTTAAAAATACAATTGCATCTAATACAAAAAAACCTACGCACAGAGATAACACGTGTAATTCTAAATCCATGCCATTTGTTAGCTTCTACTGCCTCTTATAAAAGAATTAAAATTGCTCTTTATAAAGCTTCTATTCAAAATAATGACCCATCAGCCCAGAGAAATGAACTATTGAATTTTTCTGAAATTCTCTATACACTAGAGGTTTAGTACACTAAAAGGTTTGATGGCTCACTCTGAATAATATGATCACCTCCCACTGTCACTTACGTACACTAAAGAAAGCAAATAGTTGGCCCTGTGACTCCACTCTGTGCCCATAACAGACATCATTAACTGTTCTCAGCATGATTTCCCACGAAGGCAGGGCACACAGCCTTACAATTCTTCTGCACGCCGCACTCCAAGAAGCCATTACGAACTGGTCAGATACAACCTATTTGCTATCACAGGTTACCCAACAGAATATTAGTGGTAATTGAGTTATCACTTTTAAGGCCACCTACCTGATTAGGGTCACAACCTCATACCCTAGGGTAAGAAAACTTACTGTGGGGAAAGTGAGCTCTGTCCAGTTCACTCATTTAAATTAAATTAAAATGAAAACTTATTTATTTGAATACTCCTGATTTAAAAAAAAAAAAACCAGGAGTCCCTGGCTGATACAAATGGTTAAGTACTAGCCTACTAGCTGAAAGGTTAGCAGTTCAATCCCACTCAGAGACATCTCGGAAGACAGGCCAGGAGATCTGCTTCTGAAAGGTCACAGCCTTGAAAACCCTCTGGAGCAGTTCCACTCTGCACACATGGGGTCGCCATGAGTCGAAATTCACTCGACGGCAACCAACAAAACAACAATAAAAAACCAAACCCGTTGCTGTCAAATCAATTCGGACTCATGTCAATCCCAGGTATTACAGAGCAGAACTGCTCCATAGGGTTTTGAAGGCTGTGACCTTTTGGAAACAGATCACCAGGCCTTTTTGTTGTGGCGCCACTGAATGGGTATGAGCCACCAACATTGAGGTTAATAGACGAGCGCAAACTCTTTGCACCACCAAGGCACCTATACTTCCAATAGTGGCAAACTTTAAGGCTGCATCTGTGCTTAACTGTCACATTTCAGAGAGACCTATCTAGCAGAAGCCCTGGTAGTGCATTGGTTAAGCACTCAGCTGTTAACTAAAAGGTTGGCAGTTCAAACCCACCAGCCACTCCACAAGGGAAAGATGTGGCAATCTGCTTCCTTCAAGATTTACAGCCTTGGAAATCCTATGGGGCAGTTTTACTCTGTCCTACAGGGTCGCTAATGAGTCAGAATTGACTCCAGGGCATGGTTTGTTTGGTTTTTTTTTTGTAGTCTGTATAGCAAATTAGTTTCTTGTTATTTCTCTAGCTCAGCCCCTTATCTGTTTCCTTCATGCCACTTATCCCAACCTGCACGTATTTCATTAATTTGTTTGTTAGCGTGTTGTTGTGGCTTTGCTCTGTCTTTCCTATCGTAACGTAAGCTCCCGCAGAGCAGGGAATGTTTCTGTCTTGTGCACCATTGAGTCTTCAGCCTCTAACAGAGCCTAGTGCTCAGCACCACTCGGTGAGTGTTTATTGAATAAATTAATCAATCAGTGAATGGATAAATGAATAGGTTTGATTTTTTTTAATACCCCGAGTTATTTGGAACTAAGACTGGGCCAGGGTCGGGGACGAAGAACAAAAGAAGCAATCAACCTTCTGTGTTATGGCTAAAAATTGAGTTAAACTCAATTAGTCCTGAGGGGTCCATAAGCCTGGTTCTGAAGGTAACTCTAAAATAAAGAATTTCAGTATCCTGTGAGCAACAGTGTCTTTGCCAGGATAAGTGTATGTCTTCCAGTCTGACTCTCTGAAGGATAACACTAACTCGAATGTATAGGTTATGTCTTTTTTTTTTAAGTTGTGTCATTTTTTAAAGCAAGTTTTACTCATTGCCTCAGAGTCCTACGTAGGCTGAATATCTCACATGACACACGGAGAGGAATAGTCTCTCACCCTTACTGAACGCCATGAACAAAGTGTTCTTTCAGTGTGGAGTGGGACCACAGCTGAAGAGCAGATCAGATTCACCAACGTTGCCACGGCTGCAATGACATCCTGAAGAGCTTGAGAGTCCTCACTGAAAGAACAAGAATCAATATTTACTCTCTCGCGTCCCTGTTGGGGTTCCCCTCACGTCTGTGGCCTCCTATTTTGCGACCGCCTTCACCTCTAACTCCAGTTTGCTCTTCTGGGGAGATTGAGAGGTCAAGTCACAAACAATAGGAACACAAACGTACCAAGTGTCTCAACAAAATACAATGTTTGAATCACAATACCTGCACTTTGTTAACACTAAGGTTTGGGTTTTTGTTTTTTAATCTTTTGTTGTTGTATTTTCAAACACTTCAGTTCATTAGCCAGTTGGACTTTACTCTTTAGTAACTACTTTAAGGGTGAAAAGAAGAGGCCAAAGTTATTACCTAATGATCTTGACATGTGTTCCATTCACTGAAATCTACAGTACTCAGGGTTGCCCCGTCTGACTGCCCACATCAATAATTCCCAGATATGGACTTCAGATACTGCTGCCAGGGTTTCAGCTCACACAGTACACCAGCCTCTTCCTTTTCACCATTTAATTTACATTTTTTAATAAAACAAAGAAGCTATTAAGGCTAGTTTTGGAATACTAAAGTTCAAACTGCCCACTCATCGAGTTATTTTGGGCCTAGAGTTTACAGTGTAGTTCAGGAGTGTTGCTGGGCTAAGCTAGCATGGTATAATACCATGTGCTGGTTCCTTGTTAGCATCCATTTTTCCTGCTTGGAAAATACCCATTAACATTGCCAAGAGGCTGTGTAAAAATGGCATGGCATCTGACCTCTTCTAACTTCAGGGGAAGGAGAGAGAATCAAGATCAGCTTCAGCCTAAGATTGATTCCTACGAGGTAGAGGTCAAACATACCTCCACTCTCCAACCTTTCTACCAATTCTGACACCAGCCATCACTCCCACGGTGCTCCCTACTTCTCTGCTGGGTTTGATAATTCATTGCAATGGCCATGCAGAACTCACAGACTATGCTCACAATTATGGAGTTTATTAGGGAAGTAACAGGTTACATCTCAGAATCAGACACACTCAGGATACAGTTCTTCAATCAGGACAGCTTCCTCAGCCACGCCCGCAGTCAGACTTGCCTCCTCTCTCTCTCTCTCTCTCTCTCTCTCTCTCTCTCTCTCTCTCTCTCTCTCTCTCTCTCTCTCTATCTCTCAGCCCTCAGTCCTTGGCCTGGCCTCTGCCCTGCTCAGGCAAGTGTTACAAAGCTCTTTAGCTCCACCAGTAAGTGCCCAGAGGCACCCTACTCCACCAGTCAGCCTCCTGCCCTAAGGCTCTCAGCTCTCTCTTGCTCTGTGGCTGGGAAGCCTACCGTCCTGCCTTACACTGGTCTCCTGGTTCCTGCCATCCAGCACCACTGCCGCCTAAACTGTTACTGCTCTCTCTCCTGGGTCTAGGAGGTTCTCAGGGCAGGGATCCCGGGTCCAAAAGACATGCTCCACTCCTGACTCTTCCTCTTGATGGTAATGGGGTCCCTTTTTACCTCTGGGATTGGCTCCCTTTAAGCTTAGCAGGATGGCAAAACTGGCCAATCCCTCGTTAGGGTTCCATATACCTTATTTGCATGGTGCCACCCCCACAAGGCTTCCATGCACCTTATTAGCATTATTAGCAGGCTGTCCAATCCCCTTGGTGGGCCACAAGTGGCTTATTTGTATAGTCCCGCCCAATCATTTAGTGGGAGTTACAAAACCATGGCTAGAAGGGCCATATTGTAGTAATTCACTACTCCACAAGCTGCCAAATTAAGAAATTGCAACAGGCTTTCACCAGGGCGGGGCCCTGGTGGTGCAGTGGTTAAGCATTTGGCTGCTAACCAAAAGGTCGGCTGTTCAAATCCACCAGCTGCTCCTTGGAAACCCTATGGGGCAGTTCTACTCTGTCCTACGTGGTCACTGAGTCAGAATTGACTCAATGGCAACATGGTTTTTTTTGGTTTATCACCAGGGTGGAAATGGAAGTTATCTGCCAAACGGAATATGGTGACTGCATGACCAGTACTGCGGGGAAGAGCAGTGTTTTATTCTGTTGTACATGGGGTCGTTAAGAGTCAGAATCCACTCAACAGCACCTAACAACAACAATACGACTGGTATCACCCGAGGGAGACTTCAGCCAGAGTTTGATGTGACAGGCCAATCAGATCTAAAAAAGAGCTAGGTAGCACACAGCACTGAGTGTGACAAGACATCCATCCACATTCCTGTAATAGAGAACTTGGAGTATTTACAGAGCTAATAGTTACAATCTAATGCCTTCTGCAACTTGGTTAGACATCATCAAGGACTTTTTTATTCTCTGTTGTTGTGGTTAGCTTCCATTGAGTCAGTCAATTCATGCCAACCTCATGCACAATGGAACCAAAACATTGTCCAGTCCTGCATCATACCCATGATCAGTTGTGGATTGGATGGTTGTGATCCCTAGGGTTTCCATTAGCTGATTTTCAGAAGTAGATCACCAGGCCTTTCCTCCTGATCTGTCAGTCTGGAAGCTCCACTGAAACCTGTTCAACATCATAGCTACATGGCAAGCATCCATTGACAAAAGGGTGGTGCCTGTGCATGAGGTACATTGGCTAAAAATTGAACCCGGCCCTCCCACATGGAAAGTGAGAATTCTACCACTGAACTACCAATGCCCATATTTTTATTCTCTTCTTTGTGAATAATCATTTTTATGGCCTCACGATTTTCCACAAACTTACTTATTTTTTGTGGAAATAAATTCCCTGATCATAATGAGATAAAGCAAAAAAAAGACATATTTTTTTTTCAACCTAAAACCAAAAAAAAAAAAAAACCATTGCTGTCAAGTCGATTCTAACTCATAGAGACCCTATAGGGCAGAGTAGAGCTGCCCCATAAGGTTTCCAAGGCTGTAATCTTTACGGAAGCAGACTGCCACATCTTGCTCCTGGAGTGGCTGGTGGGTTCAAACCACCAGAAAAAAAAATTAAAATATTTTTCAAGATTAGTCCAAAGGACTAATTGTCCACAGCTACCAAGGCCTCCACCAGACTGAGTCCAATACAGCTAGATGGTGCCCGGCTACCACCACTGACTGCTCTGACCAGGATCACAACAGAGGGTTCTGGACAGAGCTGGAGAAGGATGTACAGCATAATTCTAACTCACAAAAAAAAAGACCAGATTTACTGGCCTAAAGGAGACTGGAGAAACCTCAAGATTATGGCCCCCAGACACCCTTTTAGCTCAGTGGTAAAGTTATCCCCGAGGTTCACCGTTCAGCCTGGGAGTGGAC
This sequence comes from Dugong dugon, assembly GCA_030035585.1. Taxonomy (NCBI): domain Eukaryota; kingdom Metazoa; phylum Chordata; class Mammalia; order Sirenia; family Dugongidae; genus Dugong; species Dugong dugon. The sequence goes on along the minus strand of CM057469.1, from coordinate 99,986,844 downwards.
AGCCCTGTAAAACCAAATGAGACTAACGAGGTACAGTAGTCCAGTGACAAGGGCCAGAAGGCAGAAGGGGGCAAGGAAGCTGGTGATAGGGAACCCAAGGTTGAGTAAGGATATTGTTGACGTGTTGTGAGATTGTTAACCATTGTCATAAGGCAACATTTGTAGTAACTGTTAAATGAGAAACTGTTTTGTTCTGTAAGCCTTCATCTTAAGTGAGAATAACAGCACAATTGGAAGAACGTAGTCAATGTCACTGAACCGTGCATGTAGAAATTTTTGAAACGGTGTACTTTGGCTATGTGTATTTTCACCAAAACAAAAAGGTTGAGAAGTTAAAGGGTTAATATGTTGTGGGGTTGTTAACCAATGTCATAAAACAACATGTGTACTACTGTTTCATGAGAAACTATTTGTTCTGTAAGCCTTCACCTGAAGTACAATAAAATATAATAAACAATAAAATAAAATAAAATATTTTTCAACCTAATGTTTTGGGCCTCTGGGCAGTTCTATCATTGTTGGTCTCACACAAGCTTTCCTTTCCCTCCCTTCCCACATCCCATCCCCAGATACTCACCCAGCAAACCCATCCCTGAGGGACCTGGAGCTCCAAAATGACCCTACTCCTTTCTTCCGTAGCTGGTTCATCAGGCGAAAAAATGAGAAGTTGAGATGTACTTTTGCTTCTGTGCTGTCTGAACCCTTCTGGTATCCTTCTCGCCTGACATTCCATGGTAGAGGGGGCAGGCAGAGGTGGCTTGTTCTGGGGTTACAGGAACACAGGAATAGTTACAGGATCATCAACTGCTTCAGGCTTCAACCCACCTCTTCAGAGTCTTCCAGAGACTCTTGATTGGCAAGAAGAGTCAGCTCAGTGGAACCAGAAGGTGGTCCACTGGCTTAATGATTTGTTGTCCAAATAAATAAATAAATTTATTGGTTTGCAGTTTCACCGGGCTGCGATTTGTCGGTTAATATTTAATAAAGTTTTCAATTCCAATTAGAGTACTTTGTGTTTCACTGTACCTTAAAAAATGTTTTATATCTGTTCACCTTTGCCTAGTGTCCTATTGTCCACATGCTTAATTCTTCTCATTTCAGAGTATATTAGTTTGGGTAACACCAGTGACTGTAACACATAACCCTCAAAATGTCAGTGGCTTAGCACAATGTACTGGTCAGCCTTTGCTAAGCTATTCTTCAGTGACAAACAATCCCCATATCTCAGTGTCTTACAACAGTGAAGGTTCATTTCTTGCTCATGTTGTATGTTGGCTATGTGTCAGCTGCTCCTCTGCTCTATGAGTCGTCTTCATCTGGGATCCAGGCTGAGTGCCTCTGGGCTGAAGAAGCAGCTTCTACCTGAAACATGCTGCTCTCATGATAGGAAAAAGAAAAATGGTAGAGTCTTGCAATAGCTCTTAATGCTTTTGCTCAAATGTGGTCTATGTCACTCTCTTAGTTATCTAGTGCTGCTATAACAGAAATACCACAAGTGGATAGCTTTAACAAATAGAAATTTATTCTCTCACAGTCTAGGAGGCTAGACGTCCAAATTCAGGTCTCCAGCTCCAGGGTAATACTTTCTCTCTCTGTTGACTCTGGGGGAAGGTCCTGGTCATCCATCTGCCCCTGGTCTAGGAGCTTCTCAGCACAGGGACCCCAGGCCCAAAGACTACCCTCTGCACTCGGGGCTTCTTTCTTGGTGGCATGAGGTCCCTATCTCTCTGCTTGCTTTTCTCTCCTTTTATCTCTTGTAGGATAAAAGGTGATGCAGGCCACACCCTAGGGAAACTCCCTTTACATCAGATCAGTACTGTGACCTGAGTAAGGGTGTTACATCCCACCCTAATCCTCTTTAACATAACTTAATCTTGCCTCATTAACCATAGGCAGAGATCAGGATTTACAACACATAGGAAAATTACTTCAAATTACAAAATGGAGGACAACCACACAATACTGGGAATCATGGCCTAGCCAAGTTGACTTATTTTGGGGGGACATAATTCAACCCATAACAGTCACTTCTACTCACATTTCACTGGCAAAAGCAAGCCAAATGGCCAAACCTGATCTCAATGGTGAGGAGGGATGCTCTTCCCACAGGCAGACTCACCACAGAGGACGCCTATAGCCATATAGGCAGCAGATACTTGGGAATGATAATACAATCCACCACACTACAAAATGTTGTTCTCACTCACATGGCAATTCAATGCAAACGTTTCTGGTTTGCAGGCAGTTTTCCTTCTCATGGCCATCCAAAGACCCAGGCTACGTCCATCTTGCAGTCCCACCGTCTGACTGAGAAACAGAGAATGGAGAAGGCCCACTCACTTCTTGAAGCCTGGGCCCAGAAGAGGCCCATACCCCTTCTGTTCACATTCTATTGATAACCAACTGGATGCAAGGAGTTGGGTGAGTATTGTTACCAAACCATAAAAGGTGGGTCCTTGTCCAGCATACTCAGGCTTACCAATTATCTGGACACCGGTCTTTAAGAAAGAGAAAATAACTTTATTGCAATGCGTAGAGCAAGGAGCTAGGAGGAAGATTCTCAGATCCAGCTCCCTGAGCTGTGGTGAAATAGGGCTTATATGTAATTTGGGCAGCAAGATGGCAGTTGCACAGGTGTACTGGGGAGGGAAAATTCTAGAAGGCAGCCAGGAAATAGGAGGTGACGTAGTTCTTGTCGGACCTCTCGCTTCGGAATAGTGTCCTGGTGATGATTTTCCTTCTGACTTGTTCCTCCTATTGCTGTGTCCTCTGTTGAGGTCAATTAGTGGTCCCAGCTGGCCTTTCTGCCCATGCAGAGTGGGCCAAATCTGGCTGAGGCTAGTTTAAGGACTAATGGAAATTTACTGGTATTAGTAAGGTTAGGCTACAGTGTTAGTTTCCTAGGACTGCTATAACAAATTACAACCAACTGTGTGGCTTAACACAACAGAAATTTATTCTCTCACAGTTCTGGAGGCTAGGAATCTGAATTCAGGGTGTCGGCAGGGTCATGCTCTCTCCGAAGGCTCTAGAAGACATTTCCTATCTCTTTTAGTTTCTGGTAGTCTAAGGCATTCCTAGGCTTGTGGCTGCATCACTCCAGTCTCTGCCTTGGTCTTCACATGGCCTTCTTCCTGCCGTGTCCCTCCATCTGTGTGTCTTATGAGGACACCAGCCATATTGGGTAAGGGCCTATCCTACTCCAGTTTGACCTCATGTTAACTAATTATATCTGAAAAGACTCGATTTTCAAATAAGGTCACATTCACAGGTGCTGGAGATTCAGACTTCCACATACCTTTCTGGTAAGGCTCAATCCACAACATAGGGTATGATGGTTAAGACTGTGTGTCAGTTTGGCTGGGCCATGATTCTCAGGGTTCTGGCAGTTATATAATGTTGTGACCACTTCCTTATTGAGATTTGATATGTGATCACCCCCATAATGGGATCTGCTCTGAGTAGCCAATCAGTTGAAAGGGAGTTTCCTTGGGCATGTGGCCTGCATCAAATATAAGTGGACATTCTGGCAAGGCTTGAGGGGCTTTTTGATAGTGCTGGATCCTGCAGCTGGCTCCTATTCAACTGACCTCAAGTTCTTGGAACTTAAGCTAGCAGCTTACCTGCAGTCTTGCCTACCAATCTTGGGATTCATCGATCTTCACAGCCTGTGAGCAACAGCCCTGCTCTCTGACCTATCAATCTTGGGTTCACCAGCCCCTGTGGCTATGTGAATCAGGAGAAGCCTGTATCCTGACCCACGGACTTGGGACATTCCAGCCTCTATAACCACCTGAGCCATTTCCTTGATACAAATCTCTCCCTTTATATGTATACATATGTAAGCCAAAAAGGTCATCCTGCTTCCTTCAACTCTTCAAACAGTTAGAAGCTAAACCCAGACAGACCTTTCAGATGTCTCTACTGTGAGACTTTAAACATCTCAGTAATGTTTGTGAAGAAACCAAAATTCTGACCTTGCAACAAAGGAAGAGGAAGGAATCATGGGAATCAACAACCATGGTGATGAGGAAAGAACTATCCAGGCAGGAATCAGAGGATCTTGAGTTTGAGCCCTGGCTCTTTCCCTTTTCATCTCTGGACAAGCCAAGTCACCTCTGTGCATCTCACTTGTCAGTATGAAACGAGCAGGTTCAATTAGGGTACCTGTGATGTCTTTTCCAGGCCTGGAAGTAGGAGTCACTAATATTACAGGCTATGGACATAGTACTAGAACTATCATCTCCAGTCTGCCAGACATGTGGTTTTCAGACCAAGCATCTGCCACCTACCTTTTTAATTCTTGGCTGCTAACCCCATCACCCGGGCTAGATACAAAATTTTATCCAGTGAAATAAGTGATATTTCTCCCATTTCTCATTTAGAAGTGGTAGAAAAATACATATTCCATCCTAATAAAACATCTTTCCATATTTTTTTTAAATGTAACTAGAAGAACAATACTTTCCCACCACCACCACCACCACCCGAGAACATTGCTCCAGGTGTTTACTACGGACAAGAGGATAACAAGGCCTAAGATTCCTCTCTTCCACTTTGGAGCTCAGTAAAGGAAATACTGGCCCCAAGTAAAGGAAAGGCTTTCATTTCCAAGCAGCAGTTGGGGTAGAAGTTCTGTTGTTTGGCAAGATGTTCTAATGGGATTCTCACCATAGTAATTGAGACATCATCTAGAAACAGGAGAAAGGAACTGAAAGTGTTCTGAATAAAAAATATAAAATTCTATCTCCCTTGTGGGCACAGGGATTGAGCAGATCATGTTGTACTCAGAAAAAAAAATGTTTCTGGCCCTTAATTTGAATTTAGACTATTCAGTTTTTGAGAATTGCTGCATTTCCTTCATGTATGTGGGTACATGTATGTGTTTGTTGTGTGCGTGTGTGCATGTGTGTGTGTGTGTGTGTGTGTGTGTGTGTGTGTATGCGTGTTATATTGGGAGTGGGGGAGTGAAGGAGAGATGCTCTCATAGTCACCCACCCAAAGGCTGCTGGGAGAATAAGCAACATCTGCACATCCCACAGTGAAGAAATCTTGGAGGGGACTTTTCTTTTTTTTAATTGTATTTAGATGGAAGTTTACAGAACAAGTTAGTTTCTCATTAAACAATTAGTACACATATTGTTTTGTGACATTGATTGCCAACCCCACAACATGTCAACACTCCCCTTCTCCACCTTGGGTTCCCCTATTACCAGCTTTCCTGTCCCCTCCTGCCTTCTCATCCTTGCCCCTGGGCTGGTATGCCCATTTAGTCTAGTTTTGTTTCATGGGCCTGTCTAACCTTTGGCCGAAGGGTGAACTTCAGGAGTGACCTCATTACTGAGCTATAAGGGTGGCCGGGGCCATACTCTCAGAGTTTCTCCAGTCTCAGTCAGACCAGTAAGTCTTTTTTTTTTTTTCTCGAGTTAGAATTTTGTTCCACATTTTTCTCCAGCTCTGTCCAGGACCCTCTATTGTGATCCCTGTCAGAGCAGTTGGTGGTGGTATCCGGGCACCATATAGTTGTGCTGGACTCAGTCTAATGGAGGCTGTAGTACTTGTGGTCCATTAGTCCTTTGAACTAATATTTCCCTTGTGTCTTTGGTTTTCTTCATTCTCCCTTCCTCCAGACGAAGTGAGACCAGTGGAGTATCTTAGATGGCTGCTCACAAGATTTTAAGACTCGGAGGGTTGAAGCCTGCTACAGGCTGTCCTACTAAAGTCTACCATGGAGCTATTCTTGATCAAATAATTCAGACCTTGGGAAATGCTGTTGTGGTATCATTACATTGCATGGCCAGACAAAAGGAAGCACCTGGTGCTGAGTTTTAATAGAATTTTCCCCTTTGGCAGATAGTTTCACCCCTGAGCCAGTTGGTGAGGAACTAAGAAAGAAAGCAGAGGGTTAGAGATCTCTTAGGTGGCTTTATTGTTCCTCTTTCCTTCTCCCACCTTCTAGATCTGAAGGGAAAAAAAAAATGGGAAGGGGCTTTCGTAAAAAGGAGAGTGGGTCAGGAAGAGCAGGACATAAGCCCCAGGAAGATTGAAGAAGGAACCATTCTCAGAGAAGGGAGACAAAGGAAGGCTTCAAAACACAGAAGCAAGATTCAGAACTGAAGTGCGCTAAAAAGGGAACACATAAAAGGTTTAAATTGTTTCAGTGATTTCACTTTGATCTGCTAGAACATGCATTCTCAACAGGGGCAATAGCACTCCAAAGGGGCAAAAATTGGTTCTTGGTGGATGAAAAAAGTCTTAGATATTACAACAGTTTGTGGTGCTCCAAAGGGCCACAGTAAATAAACAGATATACAGAATATCTGTGGTATTTAAATTTCATCAAGGGGAGGGGCAATTAGGAAAAAATAACTAAAAATTCTCTTTAGGGGGTGATAATGAAAAAAAAAGGTTGAGAAACAGTTTACTAGAACACTCACAGTTACATGCAGTTTCACATTAAGATGCTTTTCTCAGAGTCAATTTCCCTCATTATCCCCCTTTCATTAAGCTTGTTACAACACACACAAGTCTTGCATTAGAGGAGATGTAGGGAAGTTAGGCCTCCTTCACATCAGCCTCCGGCTGGGGCCACCCAGAGGGAGCAGCAAGAGGCAGAGATCCAGGCAGAGATCTGCTCCAAGGCCAGAGCTTCCCACCGGTTTAGTCTGGTTCGAACCCCTGCTGAGAATTTACATTTCTAGCAAGTTCTCAAGTGATGCTAATACTGCTTCTTAGGGACCAGTTCTGAGAACCACTAGTAAAACAGTGGTTCTTCAAATCTGTTACACATAAGAATCATCTGGGGATCTTGTTAAACTATAGATTCTGATTCAGTATATCTGGGATGGAACAAACCAGTTCGAAGCCCTGCCCAAGGCAGAACCAAGGCTGTGGGAGGAGCTGCTGCTGAGGGGGAGACTCAGGAGCTGACAGAAGGCCAATTCCCTTGGTGTTCTCCAAGTGTGACCCCTGGATCTGCAGCAGCCACATCAACACCTGGGAACTTGTTAGAAATGCAAATTCTCAGGCCCCACCTCAGACCTGCTGAATCTGAAACTCTGTAGGTGGGGCACAGCAATAAGTGTCTTAAACCCTCCTGGTGAGTCTAATGCGCACTCAAGTTTGAGAGCAACTGGGCTAGAGGCAGGGGACCCAGGGGAGCAGTCCACTGGGTGATAGAAGGAAGCAAAGGTGAAGTAAATAAAACATTTCCACTCTCTAGTTTTTAGGCATCTTTAAATATTTCTTTTAGACTTTAGTAATATAAACAGTGCTCACTTTCACAAGGAAGGAAAACTACTTTGCAGTCAAATCTGCTGAGCCCAAAGCCACAAAGTGCAGGGCAGTCTGCAGCACGTTCATTAAAATCAAGGTCACGTAAGTAATTAAGCCAGGCAAGTCAAGGACAATAAATCTTCAGACTTGTCTTGGCTGGTTCCGCTGTCTTCACTGATCACCTAAACCAAATAATCTGCAATTGCTTCTTTATTTTATGCTGTGTACACATGGTGAAATGGTCATAAAGTCTTCGTAATCTATAGCCAGAAAGATTAAGTTATTTACTCAAGTCCATCATAGAGAAATTAAGTTACCTATTCAGGATTACGCTGTCTGTCACTGGTGGGCAAGATCTGAACTCCAAGGTTCTGACTCCAGACTTTCAAATTATCAAGTTCAACTGGGTGGTTTTTTTTAATTTTTGTTTGTTTTTTACTATTTTAATTCTCTCCTTCCTTATGAACTATGGCATTTGATTTATTGCTTCCGTTTTTTTTTTTTTTGTTGTTGTTGCTGTTCTATTTATGAAACATTCACAATTATTGATCCTGAAAACATATCTTGTAAATAAGATAACAGGAACACTAAATTTGAATAGGAATCCCTGGGTAGCCCGAGGAGTTAAGCACTCACCACTACCTGCAAGACTGGCGGTTAGTATCCACCCGGCGATCTACTTCTGAAAGGTCACCACCACAGAATACTCTGTGGAGTACAGTTCTACTCTGACACACATGGGGTCACCATGAGTTGGAATCACCTTGAGGACAGCCAGTGGTGCTGGTGGAAGTTTGCGAACGTTTTGTCAAGAACCCATTTCAGTTTCTAGTAGCCCTTTCTGCTCCTTAGGCACTGCCAGGTGTGTGAGCTTGCAAAATCCTAGATTAAAACTCATTTCCTTGTGATGTTTGCCTCAGAGCCAATTTCCATCACGGATCTATTAATCATAGACTAATTATAGAAGTTTTATAAGAATGACTTTCCAGTAACTCTGGCACTAGGTTTTCCCTCAACACCGAAGTCATGCTTTACTAGGTTACATCCGAAGCTAGACTCCAGTGAAAATACACGAAGGGTTTTTTTTTCTTGACCAAAACTGTAACCAAGTGTCTACAAAATGTGTTTGCTGTGATTTATGTTTTAGATATAATAATTCTCCCTCCGTCTTATTCCTGGTTTCACTTCTAAAATGACGTTGTGTTAAGTATCTTGACGGCCCTGTTAAGGATGTAGCTAAGATTAACCTCCAAGGTTACCAGAGTCCTCCCTACCCACAGATTTAAATGATACATTTTTTCTTTTTTTTTTTCTTTTGCATTATTATACCCCTTCTCTTACTGTGCAGTTGATATATCACATTTACAATAACTTCTCCCCTGTATTCCTCAAAAGCATATGCTGGTCTTGATCACGTGTTGAATTTCAGGTCTTGAACTCCATGTTCAAGAATATGTAGTTATTTGGAAGTTCTTAGCACCTTTCTTCCCATCATAGTTGTTTTAGAGAGGTCTACCTCAGCTGGCATTTTCTCTCCCAGGCCCCAGATGCAGGCTGACATGAGATCTAATGGGAAGGCAGTCCTGCAGAAGAAAGGGAGTGCTCTTGAGATGTGCACTGGCCTCTTCAGGTTTTGCAACGGAATGTTTTGTGAAGTTCTTCAATTGCCTTTTTTGAGCAGGTAAGAGAGTGAGACACTAAGTATCCTATTATACTATCAAGAGAGTACAGATGTAAGAAAAGCTATCTTTTTAAATTTTTTTTTTTGTCATTTGTAACACTGAATTAGTCAAGTAATTCACACTTAGTGGCAGGTGTAATCCTCCTTTTCTTAAGGACACTCCTTAAGGATCGCCAACCCTTCCCCACACAGGCATGCATGATTTTATTCAAACTAGCAAGTGATGCCCAGTGGAGTTTCTGTGTTCCAAAACAGCCCTCTCTTATGTGGAGAAATTGGAACCTTCATCCAGGGCTAGTGGGATTATAAAATGGTGCAATCGCTGTGGAAAACAATTTGGCAATTGCTCAAGAAGTTAAACATAGAACTACCCCATGACCCAGCAATTCCACTCCTACGTATATACCGAAAAGAATTGAAAGCAGGAACTCACACAGATATTTGTACAACAAAGTTCATTGCAGCTCTATTCACAATAACCAAAAAGTGGAAACAATGTAAATATTCACCAACATGAACTGATACATAAAATGTGGTATATCTATACAATGGAATATTTTTCAGCCATAAAGAGCAACGATGTTCTGATATGTGCTGCAACATAGATGAACCTTGAAGACATTATGCTAAGTGAAATAAATCAGTCACAAAAGAACAAACATTGTATGATCTCATTTATATGAAGTATCTAGAATAGGCAAGTGTATAGAAACTGAAGTTTATTAGTGGTTGCCAAGGGCAGGTGGGAGAGGAAAATGGGGAGGTACTGCTTAAGTAATACTGAAGTTTCTGCTAAGGGTGATGAAAAAAATCGGAAACAGATGATGGGGATGGTTGCACAACATGGGGAACATAATTAATGTCACTAAATTGTACATGTAAAAATGGTTGAAATGACAAATGTTTTGTTATATGTATATTTTGGCACAAGAATTTTAAAAAACAGCCTTCTCTTGGTACAAACTGTAGACAAACTAATCACATTACATCATAACATCAAGTCTGAGCCATAGATCATAATAGCTGATGTTCACTGAGCACTTGCTATCTGCCAGAAGCAGAGCTAAGTGTTTGACTTGTCTTCACTTGAGTTTCACAAGAACCTGTGACTAGGTACTGTTATTACCTTCATTTCACAAAAGAGGAAAGTGAAGTCCAGAAAGATTAAGTAACTTGCCTGAGGTCGCACTGCTGGTAAGTAGCCAGGTCAGTTGGCAAGAGCTCTAATGCATGGCATGGAAGGGCCTTTCCCCACATCATCACTCTTTTATCCCACTGCCATCCACACACCGCTCTGCCTACCCCCTGCCCCACAATGACTTTTATATTATAGGGTAAGTCTGGAGCCCCGGTTGCCTTCAAGCTCCTTTTCTCCATGATTTCCAGATAGGCACATCCCTGCCCTTGGCTGAAGTCACACAGAAAGCCTGAACATCTGACATGCGTTGGTCATGCCCCCTCCCTTTGGGGACTAATTTCACACTGTGCTTAGTGATGTGTGCAAGAGCATTATCTCCTGCTGCAAGAAGCAGCCCCTAGGGTACAGTGTACTTTCTCCCTAGGGCTAAACTTGGGGAGAATGAAACTTGGGGAACCTGACTAGGAAGAAGCAGGTTAATTCCTCAAATGCTTACATTAAGGATGACACAAGGACAAGACGAATATATTTGAGCTCTTGGTACAATCTGGTGGCTCATCTATCACGTTACACCTCCTCTCAAGACTCTGTCCCCTGAGGACTTCTTGGTGGGGAGCTGCACACCCCACACCTAAGCCAAAGCCGGCTGGCAGGGCACTGCCAGGACACCAAGCAACATTTCTATCAAAGAAAGGTGATTACCGTTCCCTTCTAATTTCCCTTATATAAGATGGTCAGAAGTACAGGTTTCCCCACAGATACAAGGCGCCGGATCCCCATGTCCTACCTTGAGGACCCTGCAATATTAATTCATTATTGTTAGCTTCTAGATCCCGCAGAACAAAGAAGAAGAGAGTCTGTCCATGAATAGCAAACACACTGCCCTCCTCCTAACCCCCTCCAAATACTTCTGTCAAGAGAAACTGGAGGCAGTAATTGTTCTAGTCAACATTTGTCCAGTAGAGACCATTTGATGTCGGCTTAATCTCTGCCAGCATCCAAACCCATGGATGCAACAATACTGGAGCAGGTTTACATTTTGCCACATACTACTTGGACCATATTGAGATCATTGCACAAAACTTACCTGAGAAACGTTTCATATAAATGTCCAGAAGTTTTGGAGTTTGTTTAGAGAAAGCTTTGACTATAGCAATAGGCACAAAACCAGGTTCCTGATATGATTAAGTGATGGTGTAAGCAACATCCCTCTCATTCCACAGTCAACGTGTATTTACAGTGCCTGCCACGTGCTCGGTCTTGAGTACGCAAAGGTGAGTGTCCTGTCTTTGTGAGACTTTACAATGGCTTATTCAGGGAGATTCTTGGAGACCAACTATTTACCTTCAAAAGATTCAGTGGGATGGCATTTTAAGCTAAATCACACCCTGTCTTTCAGACACTTGACTTGGATTTTTCTTTACTAAAGTCACTCTGTGTTCAGAACGTGGAAGCTGGTAGGGAGCAGCCGTTCCAGCCCAACATTAAAAACAGGTTTCCTGGCTGGACTGCATTTTAGAGAGAAACAAAACCTTTAAATATTTTTATTTAAAGAGAATAGCAACGAGAACCTTCAATAGCCAACCTAAATATTTTCATGAGAGCTTTTTCAGGCTTTTGCACTGGGGTAAGTAAATAATGTAACTAATAGGAAATGCCAGAACTCTTGATAAGGAAAAAGGAGAAGAAGACAAAATATACCCTTGTCTTAGTCATCTAGTGCTGCTATAACAGAAATACCACAAGTGGATGGTTTTAACAAACAGAAATTTATTTTCTCACAATTTAGAAGCCTGGAAGTCTGAATTCAGGGTGCCGGCTCGAGGGGAAGGCTTTCTCTCTCTGTCAACTCCGGAGGAAGGTCCTTGTCTCTTCTGAGTTTCTGTTCCTGGGCAATCTTCATGTGGCTTGGCATCTCTCTTCCCCCATCTCTGCTTCTCTGGCTTGCTTGTTTAATCTCTTTTATATCTCAGAAGACACTGATGCAAGACACACTCTACACTAATCCTGCCTCATTAACATAACTAACAACTCTTTCCCAAATGGGATCATAACCACAGACGTAGAAGTTAGGATTTACAGCACCTATTTTTGGGGAACACAATTCAGTTCATAACAACTCTCTTAAAGGTATGTTTGAGTGTTTTCCTAAGACTTATTTAAGCATTGAATGCTGCCTCAGATTCTAGATGACTTAATATATTGGGCATTCTACGCTTCATCTTTCATGTTATCCAACAAACACTTCTTTTCCTGCTTATTATGTTTACAGGCTGTTGTAAACACTTTATTAATATTAACTCTTTCACTCAAGACTTTCAGAAATATTTTCTATCAGTTCTTTATGGAAGTTATGCCTCTAAGTATATTTTCCTGCTACTTCGCTAAAATTGTTGTTAGGTACTGTCAAGTTGGTTCCAACTCATAGCGACCCTTTGTGCAACAGAACGAAACACTGCCTGGTCCTGCCACCACCCTCACAATCATTGCCATGTTTGAGCCCATTGTTGCAGCCACTGTGTCAATCCATCTCTTTGAGGGTCTTCCTCTTTTTTGCTAACCTTCTACTTTACCAGGACTGATGTCCTGCTCCAAGAACTAGTCCCTTCTGATAATATGTCCACCTGTGTGAGGCAGAGTCTCACCATCCTTGCTTATAAGGAGCATTCTGGCTGTACTTCTTCCAAGAGATTTGTTTGTTCTTCTGGCAGTCCATAGTATATTCAGTACTGATTGCTAACATCATAATTCAAAGGCATCAATTCTTTTCACTAAAATTAGTGATACAAAAAAACTCTGTACATTCTGCACTCTTTACGTACATATATTAATTTTCTATCAGATCACTGTACTCATTAAGTGTTTTAAATAAAATGAATACAGTCTCCAAAACATCCTTCCATGACTAACTTTCCAACTTTCAAAACTTCCAATTATTCAAGTGTGTGTATTTCTGAGATTCTGTTATATATAATGGTAATAGCAATAAGAGATTGGAAGAAAAGACATTTTCCCTTAAGTTTTAAGAAAAGTCCATTTACATGCGAAGTCTCAAAGAAATTTTAATGAAAGAAGGCAGTGATAAAGAATTCCTCTTTAGATTAAGAAAAGCCTAGGTTCAAATCCTCAAATCCCAGTCCCACTTCTAACTAACGTATGACCTTGAACAAATTACTTAACTTCTCTAGACCTGGGTTTCCTCATCAGTAAAACGAAAATATTAACACTGCCCTCAAAGTTACTACAGAGATTAAGTAAAATAATACTTGTATCCTGTTTAATCTAACGCCAGCGCTTAGTAAACTCTAATAAATGGTTGGTGCAAACAGTTAACATGATCAGCTGCTAACCGAAAGGTTGGAGGTTTGAGTCCACCCAAAGGCACCTAAGTAAAAAAGGCCAGGTGATCTACTCCTGAAAAAACAGCCACCGAAAACCCTATGGAGCACAGTTCTGCTCTGATATACACGGGGTCGCGTGAGTCAGAGTTGACTTGACAACTGGTTTTTGGTTTAGTAGTAGTACCATCACCTACAAGTGCCCACCACATGACAAGCAGCACTGAGAGATCTCACATGTGCTGTCTCACTTAAGCAGCCCTGGTGGCACAGTAGTTAAAGCGCTCATCTGTTAACCAAAAGGTTGGCGGTTCGAACCCACCAGCCACTCCACGGGAGAAAGATGTGGCAGTCTACTTCCGTAAAGACTTAACAGCCTTGGAAACCGTATGGGGCAGTCCTACTCTGTCCTGTAAGGTCTTTGAGTTGGAATCAACTCTGGCAACAAGTTTGGTTTTTTGGTTTATCTCAATCCTTCACAATCCTATGAAGCAAAGAAAAATTCTTCCTGTTTTTATAGATTAGGAAAGTAAGGTTCAGTGAGGTTAAGTATCTTGCTCAAGGTCATGTAGGAAACAAGTGGCAGGCTGGGATCTGCAGCCAGGTCTACCCGACTCATAGGTCCATTTTCTTTCCACACAGAAGGAAGATTCCTTTCCAAATTTCTTGTGCTATTTCATGCCAAACGTGAACCACCATTTTCAAGTTTGTATTGGGTGTACAAAAACGTCTATAATTCCAGACAAGAAGCGCTAGGTGCTAGAAGAAAGGTAGAGATCAATGCTAGGGAAGTCCCGAGGGTAGCAGTGACTGTCTTCTGGGAGGAGAAGGATCAGAGAAGGCTTTGAGGAAAAGTGACCGTTTCTAGTAACAGCTCCATCCAGGTGCCAAGTTTTCATTAATTTGTTTCAAAATAACCAAGAAAAGAGGATGTGAGTGGGGGTGTAGATGAAACAGGACTAGCCATGAATTGATCATGCGGAAACTGAGGGATGAGCATGCATAGAGCCTCATTACACTGTTGTGCTTGCTTTTGGATATGTTTGAGATTTTGTATTATGAAAAGTTAAAATATTCCACAAGATCATTTACTTGTGGAGTAAATAACATGTAAAGAGGCTACAAAATATGTAATAAAATGGGTTGGGGCTGAATGAACTGAATTCTCCTTCCCAACCTTTATTCCTCCCCACCTTACACACACACACACACACACACACACACACACACACACACGCACACGCACGCACGCATGTGCGCGTGCGCGCAGTCAGCAAGGATTCTTTAACGTAAAACCTTAGGTTAGAAACACACAGGGTCGCTGTGAGTTGGAATCCACTTGACAGCACCCACAACAACAAAAGTTTGAAAGGCAGAGCATCAGAACACTGCAGCCCAGGGATTCCCCTAGCAGCAGTGCCTACCTCTGGGGAAGGTGTGAGCCACATGTCCTGATGGAAACACAATCAGTGTGGGTTTTGGAGAAAATTGAAGTCCATATAATTAGTGAACTTCAGGGGGCTTCAGGCTGTCTGTAGACTTGAATTATGAAGCAGTATAAATGGACATTTTACATGTAGGTCAGGGAAGGATATGGTGTCAATATTTGTGGCTGAGATAAAAGCATTCAACACTGCACTGACCCTAGAGTTCTCACCCCTCCCCATTAGCACACTCCCCTAGAATGTTCCATAGGTGTGTTGTGTAGTGATTTCTGTTAAATAAACACAATACAATGTCTGAGAGCAACTGAATTTGGCTCGCCTGTCACCAGGAAAGACAGATAAGGGGAGAGCTCAGCCAACTGGCAGCATTCCTTAAAACTAATTACCTGGGCAGATTCATGAAATACTGCGCTGGCGGAGGTGCTCGATACACTGTTTGCACTATTTTGAGGATAGAAGAGCGTACCTCTCTTAGATATCCTGCCTGGATATTTCACCAGGAGCAAGATGTTTTGTGGAGGTAGTGCCACCCTCACTTCAAACCTCAAATTAAAATCACGGCAGGTAAAATGAGAGAGTGTCACATGATCCTTTAATTTTGCGCCAGCGTACTTTACTGGCTTCTCACGTGAGAGTACATAATTATTTTACAATTATCACGTATCATTTCATGGTTAAATGAGATTCACAGCTAGAATCCAGGGAGATTGGAGTTCTACATGCAAACTAGATTCTAATCCCTATCTATGCTCCTTTTGGATAGTTTTGTTTTCCTGAACCCTCACATCAAATATTTCCCAGACAGCCATCCTAGGGCACTGAGAAATATTTAAATGGAAGAAGCTGGTGCTATTTTATATGGCATGTTTTTCAAGAGGCGTAGTTTGTCTATATCAGAAATTTAGCTAGTATTCAGTAGGCATATTTATTTTCAAGAATGCCTCTAAATATTACTTTAAAGAATTGTAATTTATCTGACCGCTTACCTCTTAATTACATCCAGGTGTGTGTGTTTTCTGTCTCTTCTTTCAATAAAAAAAGAAAGCAGCTTTTAAGTGGGTCTCTGCTTTGTATACCATGAGTCAAAATGACACGGAAGCATCTCTCTACTTTTGGTTTTGACAGCTTTAATGCTTCTAAGCCATGAGGCTTCTGAAATTCTTCTTCTTTCTAAAGAGAAACAGTGATTTTGTTTACATGTGTAGTCACTGTGATAATTACCTAAATTTGTTTCTACCAAAACTGTTCAATATCTGTACTGTCAACTAACAAAATCCATTCCTTTTATAGGTTGAACAGCTTTCAAATCCTGGGTCTGAGGTAACTTCCTCAGGGAAATCAGAAGACTTTCCTTACAGAAGTCAGCCACATGGAATAAGCTTACAACGTTACATTCTCCTAATTCCCACCAGCTGCGTGATTTTTGTGTGTGTGTGTGTGTGTGTGTGTGTGTGTGTGTGTGTGTGTGTGTGTGTGTGTGTGTGTGTGTGTGTGTGTGTGTGTGTGTGTGTGTGTGTGTGTGTGTGTGTGTGTGTGTGTGTGTGTGTGTGTGTGTGTGTGTGTGTGTGTGTGTGTGTGTGTGTCCCTCTATTCCATGAGACTATAAGCTCCACGGGGGTTAGGTTGCTCAACTACTAACCAAAAGGTTGGAGATTTGAGCCCATCCAGAGGCATCTCAGAAGAAAGGCCTGGAGATCTGCTTCCAAAAGGTCACAGCCATGAAAACTCTTGGAAGTAACTCAGTGGCAACTGGTTTGTTAGTTTGTTTGCTTGTTTGTTCGGTATTTAGTTCCACGAGGGTAAGGCTTGGGTCACTTTTGCTCATTATTATATTCTTACTGCCCAAAACAAAGAAGGCACTCAATAAATATCATTGAGTTAATAAAGGAATACAAAAACATATATGAATGTACGCATGAGTGAATGAAATAAATTGCTCAAAGAGGCTTTATCAGTAACATTTTAGAGCTGCACTGTTCAATACAAAAATTACTAGCCACATGTGGCTATTTAAATTTAACCTTAAATTAATTCAAATTAAATAAAATAAAAAATCCATTTCCTCACTTGCGCTAGCTACATTTCAAATGCTCAATAGTCACTGGCAGCCACATGGCTAGTGGCTACCATCACAAATTATAGAACATTTCCATTATTGTAGAAGGTTCTCTTGGACAGCATAGCTCAAGAAATTCTAAAATCCAAGCCCAAAGACAGTATTATTTTTCCAAGCTCAACCAATTCATTATTATTGTTATTGTTACTACTAATTTGCATGATTTACACCCCTTTCCTATAAAACTGTTCCCATTCCGTGATTGAACTTAATCTGAACATCTCATCTCTCTGTCTTCCAAATGTGAGATAAATCATTTGGCTGCTTTGAGTTGTAGAAATCCAAGGGCCTATGGAGCCCTGGTGGTGTGGTGATTAAGAGCTTGGCTGCTAACCAAAAACGATGGCAGTTCAAATCCACCAGCCACTCCTTGGAAACCTTATGAGGCAGTTCTACTCTGTCCTATAGGGTTGCTGTGAGTCGGAATCAACTCAACAGCAATGGGTTTATAGTTCTAAATACTTTCCTGGGCGCTCAAAAGAATTGTCGAAATTGGGAAAATACACTTTTCTAAAAGTGCATGTATTACACAGGCCAGGCCTCTACCCACTATGCTGAGGATAAAAAATGGCAACAATGTCATGTGTTCTAGAAGTTACCATTAGTGTATGAGAAATATGGATTTGTATTAATTTACTTAATTATGTTAAATGCCTGATTGCACACATTCTGAAATTGTAATTATGTGTTACACTGCGATAATCTTCCAGATGAATAATATTCATATGTCTGGTAAGACCCTTTATTTCAACAATTCAGCATTTTTAAAAATCTAACACTCTAGTTACAGTCATCTTAGTCTATGAACTATAAGTAAATATTTTGTTTTTCAGAGAAGAGACTAGAAAGTTGCCAAGAGTTAGGAGAAGAAAATTATAACATGTATACTTAATTAAAAGTAACGATTTGGTTTAAATACTCATAGAAGCAAGAACATTATTAGTGGCTGTAGTGTTAGAAAGAGGATAAAAGAGTAGTGAAGGAATGAAGGAATCAGGCAAATGACCAGATTCAGGTACCCAAATGAGGAAACTGAATACTTCGGGGAAATTTGCAAATGCAAATTCCTAGGAGGCTGTCTCTCCCATTATAAAAAGCAAGGTTCCATGTCTTCTTTTTTAACAAGCTCGACTCTATAATGGGCTCAATGGGCTTGTGCAGTCTTTTAAATCTTTTTGAATTTAAATAATTTAAATACTTTCATATGAGGGCTTATCACAGTTTCCATAGACTCCCATTTACTTCCCTATCTCTATAAAAAGGAAGATTCTATCCAAGAAATATTCTGTTTATCTTAACTGCACTCATATATTTCAAATTATACATCACAAACGTTTGTTAATCTGTATCATAAAATACCAAATCCGGGTTTTGAACCAAATACATTTTACCATACCATTATTTCAATTTCCCAGGTTTCCATGACAGTTAATGAAAGCAATGGATATCAGCACCATTTTTGACAGGTAACCACCTCAGTGCCAAACATGCTTGGCAACTTAGCTAAAACATTGTCATTTACCATATTCTAGCACCTTTAAGTTTTTTATAACACATGTGTTCCAAACTATAGGAACTCAAATATTTCTCTAATAGCACACTTAAAAACTCTAAGCCCTGCAAATTGAGAAGTACACAATTAGCCTTTTATTCAACCGTGTTTGCAGGGGTTGTACCCGCACCTACTTATGAACAAATCTTAAAATTTCTGCCTCAGTCTTTCAGTGCATAGTCAGCCTTTATGTCTCAGGAGTTTTCATTTACAAAA
The DNA here is from genome assembly GCA_030035585.1 of Dugong dugon. Taxonomy (NCBI): domain Eukaryota; kingdom Metazoa; phylum Chordata; class Mammalia; order Sirenia; family Dugongidae; genus Dugong; species Dugong dugon. The sequence goes on along the minus strand of CM057469.1, from coordinate 99,968,083 downwards.
TGCATGTCACATTCGACAAAGGTGAAATTACATAGTTCTACCACTTGACTTTTCAAGCAGTTCAGGTCTTGCCTCTTAGAAGGTACATCAAAGGGTTGTCAGATTGTCACATACCAAGTTTATCCACAAAGAACACTGAGGAAAAGGCTGGAATGGGGTGGGGCTGGACAAGTAGAGAATAAGAGAAATGGAAAGAGTCATGTCCTTGTCTCTGCTGACTTCCTTGTGGAAATCCAGGACCACCCAACTCCTTTGAAATGTTCCCTCATTGACACCATTACTTCGGAGGAGTTGGAAGCTCAATTGCCTTCTAGGTTGAAGCAGACAACATCAGTGAGTGAAGTAAGACTGGGTGAGAGATAATAAAGAGAGATAGATGGGAACTGTGAGAAGCTCCAAATGAAAACATTTATAATTTTTTCAAAGTGTTTAAAAGACTGCACATACAATCTGTGAAGTTGCAAATTTGGAGCTTTTGCTTTAGGGGAAAGCTTGAGCTTGGGGCAGGGGCAAGAATAACTTAAGAAACTTTGCACTCCAGTAAAAGTCACAAGGCCATGCTTCAAAGTGGGTCATGGAGTCCATTTGGAACAAGTTTTTCAAGTTCTAGGTTGTAAAATTATATCTAATTATGAACTAACTTTAACCTTTCTTCAACTTTGCTCCAGCTCCCTCCCCAAATACCTCAACTCTCTGTTGGCTTAATCAAGGATACTTTGTCCAACACAGACACATACTAAGTTCTTTCTGACTACTGGTATTATCCCAAACCACAGAGAGCAGATTTATAATTGGTCCAAATTTTGTGTGAAACAATAACAACAAAAGAATTCTAAGTTTTGAAGGTGCTATATTGCTAAAGATGATCTTCCTGCAGGTGGTATTCCCACTTTGAATGGAACTGGGCTCACATTACTCTAGTGTAAACTGGCACTGTGCTTAAATCCTGGATGATCTTGGGCAAGTAAATAATCCCTCTACTTCAATTTCTTCATCTTTTAATGTGTACCTCGTTCATGAGGTTGTGATAAGCCTCATATGTATTATTGCATATAAAGTTACAATATATGTCACCTGGTAAGTGCTTAACAAATGATATCTATTTTATTGTTATACCTCCCACAACCATTTACTAATTACCCTGAACATGGACATTGAGAAATTTGGTACGAGTGCTTTGGTAGAAGAGTGCAACATGACAGGAAATGAATTTAAAAAAGGGGGGGGAATGACAACTAACATTTATTGGGTGTTTCCTATGTGTCAGACACTGTGATAAGTACCTTCTTAAGAGGTATTAAATCCATTTACGTTTACAACATACCCCTGGGTTATGAACCTTTAATAACAGCATTTTGGAAAATGGCATATAGGTGGTTTGTACCAACCGCATCAACCTGGTTAAGCTAGACCTAGGTTTCCCAGAAATCCTCTTCCCTGTATGGTTCTGGGTTTGATTTGGTCAAAAAAGAGATTTTCATGAGATTTGGAAGGCAGAAGTGAAGCAGCAGCTTTGCCCTCTGAAGGTTGCCATTGTTAGATGTAGTAATGGGTAGACATAGAGATGCCAGCAGGTTCCAGCTTGTCCTCTTCCCTCCACTCTGTGTCCTGTTTTTTTTCCCCGTACCTCAGGTCCTGCTGACCAAACCCAGCCCCAGGTTCATCACCAGATGTTTAAATGCAACAGCTCCCCATAGATTTCTCCACTAGCTCCCTATGCCCAGTCCCATCTCGGCAGTTGGATATGCCTGCCTTCTCAGATGGACTGATCGGTGACCCTTCTGATCTTCCAATTCCCCTTTAGACCTTCACTTCCCCAGCACCTCCTGCAATAATGATTCTGCTTCCCTGACTGAGCCCTCACAGATACAAGGCAGTGGCCACACGGAGAGATTAAGTAGTTTACTCAAGGACACTCAGTGCGTTCTGAAGCAGGATTGGAAACTTAATCTGCCTCTAGAGCTCAGGCTCTTAATAACCACTTTGCGGCATTGCCTCAGAGAGAGATGAAGAAAAAAGAGAGAAGGGAAGAAAGAAAAGAGACAAGAGTTGAAGACTGTGAATTAAGAGGGTGGAAACAGAAGACAAGAAGTAATAAATAGTTAAGAAGGAAGCAGAGAGGAAATAATGAGATCTAAATGGGAGGAACAAAGAGGATAAAAGATAAAAGGGAACGGGATAGTGGTACTTCCAGCTCTGCTTGCTCAGTCAATACTTCCTTTTTAGCACAAAAGGGAGATTTTAGGCATTGGTAAATAATGCCTGGGAGTTTTTGGGTGGTGCAAATGGTTAATGCCCTCAGCTGCTAACTGAAAGGTTGGAGGTTCAAGTCCACCCAGAGTTGCCTCAGAAGAAAAGCCTGGTGATATGCTTCTGAAAAATTAACCATTAAAAACCCTATGGAAGAAAGAGAAGGGGAAAAAAAAATACCCTATGGAGCACAGTTACACTCTGACACACATGAGGTCGCCATGAGTTGGATTCTTAACGGCAACTGGTTTTTCTTTTTCTTCTCTTTCTTTTTTTTTTTTTTTCCTAATATGCCAGAAGACTGCAGAGTTCTAGCGTTCAATTGTTGAGGAGACAAATGCCTTTTTGGTTTTATTCTTCTATTACAAACTGATTGTAAAGTTTTATAAAAGTTTTTTTTTTTTTTTAAACAGAACCTAACAATTACTCCAATTATTCACTCTTTTTTTTAGCCTTTGTTAATCTAGTATTTACAACCTTGCCTAAGTCAGTGATAAACGTCAATTTGTAAGGCAGCAATCTCTATTATGGACTTTGTTCATGAATTGAGAGATCAAATATTTTTATCTAACAGAACAATGACTAATAATTTAAATACAGATCATCATGTTTAACTATGTGATATTCAACATGAGGGATGTGGCAGATTTTGCATATAATTCCAAAATAGATGTGTGAAATATCATTTTCCCATGTGACTACTTGGTTTACCCTAGATATTTACTATGTATAATATTACAGCTGCCAAGGAGGAATAGAAATTAGTTAAAAATCTTGTGGAGTTCTATTTTCTACTTTGAGGCAGCTAAGTCTCTAAAAATATCCTGTCATGGGTACAGAAAGTGCTCTTCAAATGCCATGATGTGCGTGGAGGCAAGGGGACCTCACGTGAGGTTTTAAGGACAAACCATCTCACCCCCGCCATCACTCTGCATGGCTACCCATGCAGCCTTCTTGACTGGCGTTTTAAGCAATGGTTGGTATGCTTTTGGCAAGCGTACCAGGAGAACAGGTTTTATGAGAGGACAGTGTCAGAGATGTGGTAATCTTGTCCCAACCCCCACCCCCTTCTCTCCTTAATGCCCTATCCCTTCTCTCACCTCCATGATCCTACAGTCCCTAGTCAAGGGGTCAGTCTATAAAGGAACAAGGGGACACCAACCTTAAAGCTGGTAGTGACCTTGTCCCATTATTATTGTTGTTGTTGTTGTTGTTAGTTACCATTGAGTAGATTCTGACTCACAGCAACCCCACGTGTATGTGTACAGGGTACAGCTGCTCCCATAGGATTTTCATGGCTGTGACCTTTCAGAAGGAAATTTCCAGACCTGTCTTCTGAGATGCCTCTGGGTGGGTTCAAAGCATCACCTTTTGGCTAGTAGTCGAGTGCTTAATCATTTGCACCACCCAGGGACTCCTCCTTGTCCCAATAGCCACTGCCGTTGAGTCAATTCCGACTCATAGCGACCCCCATAGGGTTTCCAAGGCTGTGAATCTCTACAGAAGCAGATTGCCACATCTTTTTCTTGTGGAGCCACTGTTGGTTTTGAACCACTGACTTTCTGGTTAGCAGTTGATCACTTTAACCACTGCACCACCATGGCTCCTTTTTATCCCAATAAGTGTCCCAAATTAAGACAATTTTAATACCTATTTGCCTGTTTAATACAATCAGGCCAAATCCTGCTCTTAATTTATATTAAAGCATTTGCATACTTTGTATAATCATTTAAGGGCTGAGAAAAAAAAATTTCTTTTGTATCCTAGGATTTGAATAATAATGTATGTTTCTTAAAGGTCTACCATGAGTAGGCATATATGTTCATTAAAATAATACCAGAAGTACTATTATCACTCATATTTACAAATGAGGAAACTGAGGCTCAGTGAGATTAAGTGATTTATCCACTCAACTAGTAAGTGGGAGCATCAAAATTTAAATTTCTTCTGATTTCTATGCCTGTATTTTTCCCATTGTGCCCAGGCACTACACCAGAAAAACTAAAAGTTCAATAGCATGGTATTTCATATGCAAAAAACACTGTAAAAACAGGTAGAGCTAAAATTACACCTACCAATTTTGTTTCAGGTTCTAGATACACACATTTATTGTTTCTTGCCTGATGATTTATTTTCTGTGCTTGCCTGAAGGGGAAGGTAACAGATGCAGAGTGTGAGAGCAGAAGAAAAATCAAATGCGCCCTGATGCCAAAGTCAAAATTAACTCTAAAGAGAGGGAAAAGTTAAGACAGCAATTTTTTTTGCTATAGTTTATTTTAGATCACCCGTGCTTCTACAACATTTTACAAATCATAAAAGATCTTGGAAATCTACGCTGATTTTCTTTATTGTTTCTTTAATGGAAAGGACTGTAAAATGTTTAAGAATAGATAGTTTAATTCTTCTCACTTATTTGCTTACGTGTCTTTCTTTCGCGATTAGACTCTATGATCCATGGGGACCACAATGGCTTATTCATCGTTTTATCCCCAGTGCCTGACAAAAGGTAGGGTCTCAAAATATAACAATGGAGTGAATGAATGAATGAATGACAAGCACAGTATTATCAAGTCAACAGTAGTAGGAAGGAGACTGGACATACAAGGTTGAGGCCTTTTCTGGTAATAGATGACTAGAAGGAACCCGGGAGTTCTAGTCCTCTATTAATCCACAGAGATGTCATTTTGATGATAGATGTGCCTGACCCAAGCCATGGTCTTTTCAATCAACTCATATTTTCTATTGTCTCATATGCATGCAAAAGCTGGACAATAAAAAAGGAAGATCAAAGGAGAATTGAATGTTTCAATTGTGGTATTGGCAAAGAATACTGGATATACAATGAACTGCTAGAAGAACGAACAAATCAGTTTTGAAAGAAGTACCAGCCAGAATGCTCCTTAGAAGTTAGGATGGCAAGACTTCATTTTGCTTATTTTGGCCACGTCATTAGGAAAGACCAATCACTAGAAAGCACATCATGTTTGGTAAAAAGGAGGGTCAACAAAAATGAGGAAAATCCTCTATGATATGAATTGACACACTGTCTGCAACAATGGGCTCAAGCTTACCAATGGTTGTGAGGATGGTGCAGGACTGGACAATGTTTTATTCTGTTTTATGTAAGGTTGCCAAGAATAAGAGCCGACTCCACAGCAACTAAAACAACAACAACAATCAATCCCTGTCCTAGTTACCCAGTGCTGCTGTAACAGAAACCACAAGTGGATGGCTTTAACAAGCAGAAATTTATTTTCTCACAGTTTAGGAGGCTAGAAGTCCAAATTCTAGGCTCCAGTTCTAAGGCAAGGCTTTGTCTCTGCCAGCTCTGGGGGAAAGTCTTTGTCTCTTCTGAGCTTCTGCTCCTGGGCAATCTTTATGTGACTTTGCATCTCTCTTCCCCCATCAATGCTTCTCTTCATTGCTTGTTTAATCTCTTTTATATCTCAAAAGAGATTGACTTAAAACACATCCTACACTAATCCTGTCTTATTAACATAACAAAGAAAACCCATTCCCAAATGGAGTTATAACCACAGATATAGGGGTTAGCATTTACAACACATATTTTGGGGAGACATAATTCAACTGTAACATTCTACCCTTTGGCCCCCTAAAATGCATGCCCTTTCTGCATGCAAAACACATTCACCCCCATCACATCATCCCCAAAATCTTAAATCAAAGCCAAGTCCAAAATCTCATCTTCTGAACTATCTAAATCAAATATAGGTGAGACTTTAGGCATATTCTATCCTGGGGCAAAATTCATCTTCACCTGTGAACCTGTGAAATCTAGAATACAAGTTATCTGTTTCCAAAGTACAATGGTGGAACAGGCACAAGATAGCTATTTCCATTAGAAATGGAAGTTTAATTGTAGTGAAAGAAGGGATTACAGACACCAAGCAAATCCAAAACCCAGTAGAACATTTTACATTAGCTCTCAAGTCTTAAAATAACCATCTGTTCTTTGGGACCATTTGGGCAATGGCCTTGCCCTCCAGGCTCTGGGTGTTGGTCAAGCTCTCTAGATTCTGGGTGGAGGCTACTCAGCCCTGAGCTTCAGCTCCACCTTCCAGGCCCACTGAGATGGCAACTCTGCTCCCTCAACTTTGGGCAGTCCCATTCTCCTAGTCCATCTGAGTGGCAACCCCACCCACTCAGCCCTGGTAGGCTCCATTCTTCTCCCCTTGGGCATGGCATCCCCACCCCTCAATTTTGTGTAGTGGCCCCATCCCCCTGGTACTCACGAACTGTGACCCCACGCTCTGGAACTGAGTTGGTGAAGATCTGACTCTTGGAAACCTAGGAGGCTGTGGCCACACCCTTTGAAGGCCAGCAGGCCATGGTTCCACCCTATGAAATTGAGGCAGCCCTGTTCCTCATGCTCCTTTCAACAGTTCTGCGGATCTCCAAGTTGCTCCAGGGATGGTCCAGGAATAGAAGTGGCTCCTTTGGCCTGTTTCCTGCCTGTAGAATTCCAAGAGGCAGACAGTGTTCTTTCCTTTCGTTCGTTCTTTGTCACCTTCAGCCTAAGCTGATGGTTTTTTGTTTTGTTTTTTTGATGTGGTAGTTGGTTAGCTCCATCAGTCATAGGCTTAATCTCTCCAACAAAAGATTGTGTAGCCACATCCTTGGTGAGAATTCTAGGACACGTGTCCTCAGTTTGTACAACGGAATTTTCCAAATCTTTAAGTGTTGTTTTCATTTTGCACAGTTCATTTTTAAGTCCATCTCTTTCCTCTTGCATTTTACTATAAGCAGCAAGGAGACACCACGCAGCCCCCTTAAAATCTTGCTTAGAAATCTCCTCAGCCAAATATGCAAGTTCATCACTTAGAAGTTTGACCTTCTGCCAAACATTTGAACGTAATTTAGACAAGTTCTTTGCCACTGCATAAAAAGCATCATCCTTCCTCCATTATCCAATCACATGTTCATCATTTCCTTTTAAAGCTTCACTAAAACCACATTTAACATCTACATTGCTAGCAATCTTCTGTTGCTGACGCCATATGTATTCTCTAAGACAACAGAAACTTTCTCTATAGCTCTTCTCACTTCCTTCTGAACCCTCACTAAAATTGCCTTTGATGTTCATAATTCTATCAATAGTCCCTTCAAGGCAATGTAAGTTTTTACTATTAAAAAAAAAAATCCGTTGCTGTTGAGTCAATTCCGACTCATAGCGAACGTATAGGACAGAGTAGAATTGCCCCACAGCATTTCCAAGGAGCGGCTGATGGATTCAAACTGCCAATATTTTGGTTAGCAGTTACCCACCGTGCCACCAGGGCTCCAGGTTTTTACTATTAGGCACCTTCAGACTCTTCCAGCCTCAACCCATTACTCATTTCCAAAATCACTTCCACATTTTAGGTATCTGTTAGAGCAGTACCTCACTCTTCCAGTACCAAATTCTATCTTAGGCTGGGTTCTCTAGAGGAGCAAATCCAGTGAAGCATATATGTAAATAAATAGAGAGAGATTTATTTTAAGGAAATGGCTCACACAATTGTGGAGGGTGGCAAGTCCCAAATCCATAGGCCAGTGGCAGGCTGGAGGTTTCTCCTGATTTACATGGTAGCAGAGGAGGACAAATCCAAAATCTGTAGATCAGGTGGCAGGCTGCCGGCTCACGAGGTTGCAGGAGCTGGCGAATCCCAAAATCTGCAGGTCAGGCAACAGGCTGCTGGCTCACATCCCAAGAGCCAGAGGTCAGAGGATGATGAGAAGAATGCAAGATCCAGAGAGAGTGAGATTTGCCAGAACATCCATATATATTAGATGCAGGCCACACGCCTAAGGAAACTCTTCTTTCAACTGATTGGCTGCTCACATCAGATTACAAAGTGGAGGATGATTACATAATATCTGCCAAACCACTGTGAATCATGGCCTAGCCAAGTTGACACATAACCATAACCGTCACAGTCCCTTTGATTGGAGAGGAGCCCCTTTGATTGGAGAGGAGCCTCTTTCCTCAAGTCTAAGGGATGCTAGCGTCTACTGAGCATCTGCTTTGTTTCAGGAGCATTCACATACAATATCTCATGTGAAACAATAATAATCCTATTACTATTATTATCCCCATTTTACAGATGAGGACACTTATGCTCTATGAAGTTAAATGCTTTGCCCAAGGTCACACAGCCAAATGACAGAGTTGGGAGTAGAACTTGGTCTCAATGTTCAGTACTCACTCCACTGCTCACTGCTGCTTCCCACAGTGCACCAGCCTAATGTCTACCATATACCATATTTCAGCAAAATTTATGCATACCTTTTTCACAGTTTAACATCTCTGAAATAGTGATGAGATTTACAAATGACAACATCTTAAATTACATGAAAATGGTAGTGGTTTCTCAAAAAAAAAATTAAATCCACCATCTCCAACCTGGATCATTCCCTTTGACCAAAAGGGACCCTATTCTATTTGTAGTATTGAAAGGAAGCTAGAGGAACCTAACTATAATAATTTAAAGAACAGTAGGAAGACATCTCTGATTTAAAAAAAATTTTTGTTTCGTCACTTGTGATGGTTAATTTTGTGTGTCAACTTAGCTAGGCTATGGTGCCCAGTTGTTTAGTCAAATACTAGCCTAGATGGTGCTGTAAAGATATTTGTATATTTGTATGTGGCTAGCATTTAAATTAGTTGACCTTAAGTAAAGCATATTTTCCTGCATAATGTGGGTGAGCCTCATGCAGTCAATTGAAGGCCTTAAGAGCAAAAGCTGACGATTTGGCTTCAAGACTATAAATAGATATCCTGCTGGAATTTCCAACCCACCACCAGCCTACTAATTTCAGACACAGGACTGCCAAAGTTTTCAGCTGGTTGTCTCTTTCTCTCTCCCTCAAGAACCCTGACTAAGACATCATTTATACTACTAGAAAGTCATTCCTTAGTTTATAGTAGTTTAATTGGCTTGTTGTTGCTTGCTTGCTAGTTGCCGTTGAGTCAGCTCTGACTCATGGCAACCCCATGTACAACAGAACAAAATATTGCCTGGTCCTGTGCCAGTGCCATCTTCACAATCGCTGATATACTTGAGCCCATTGTTGTGGCCACTGTGTATTTTCAGTATCTTCAACCTAGGGGGCTTGTCTTCCAGCACTGTATTGGAGGATGTTCTGTTGTGATCCATAGATTTTCATTGGCTAGTTTTCAGATGTAGATCACCAGACTTTTCTTCCTAGTTTATATTAATCTGGAAGATCCACTGAAACCGGTCCACCATGGGTGACCCTGCTGGTATTCAAAATACAATGGGCATAGCTTCCAGCATAATAGCAACACACAGGCCACTACAGTACCATAAACTGACAGACGGGTGATGGTTATTTGGCATGCTGCTAACCAAGAGCTTGGCTGCTAACCAAAAGATTGGCAGTTTGAATCCATCAGCTGCTCCTTGGAAACCCTATGGGGCAGTTCTACTCTGTCCTATAGGGTTGCTATGAGTCAGAATCGACTCAACGGCAACGGGTTTTGTTTTGGTGAGTTTTGTTCTTAACTCCTAACTGTGATCACCTCAGAGGCAAGAGGGGGTTTGGCTGGGGATGGAGGGCAGTTAAGAAGTGGAAGCCATTTGTGAGGAGTGTGAATTACTTTGGGAAAGATAAGCAAGTCCTCAGGGGAAGATGAAACAAGAAGAGACTGGTTTAAGAAGGGGAGTTTAATATGAAAATAAAAATTTTAAGGAGGTAAATAAATATTCCTCTAACACAAAAGTTTGTCGATTTCAACCCACCCAGAAGCACCTAGGAAGACAGACCTGGAAATCTGCTTCTGAAAGGTTAGAGCCTTGAAAACCCTAAGGAGCCGTTCTACCCTGTATACATGGGGTCACCATGAGTCAGAATCTACTCGATGGCAGCTAACAACAACAACACAGACTACTGTGCATCAAAAAGAATATTTCTAAGGGACTGTGGCCTTCCAGGTGGTAATGTTAAGAGCAAAGGAAAGCTCTTATTTCATTTATAAGTAAATTAACCAAATGCCCTGGGTGAAATGAAATGGGCTCTAATTTGTTTTAACGTCAAAATTTTTTTAAATCATTGATTATTATACTCCCCTAAAAAAGCAATTGCCTTTTGCGTATATTATCAACCAAAGACATTCTCAAAGTTGAATATCTAGTTTATAATTTACAAGTATCTAACGGGCCAAATCTGCATTTGACACAGGGTCATTGGGGCCAGTTTGCCTGTCTCATCTAGGAAGAGGTCAAATGAACAAAAATTTATTCCCAACCCAGAAGTCATAGTCCAATTTCCAAGTCAAGACCAAGTCATTTGGGCAACCGGTTCTATGCCTAGGGGACACAGAAATGGAAGCCTCCCTCAGTAATAGCCTCTCTCTCACTGACCTAAAGGGTCTGTATCCCAGTTTACCGGGTAAGCCAACATGGTGCCTACCATCTACAGTCCCTAACAGGATTCCAATCCATAGCTCCTGACCTGGGGAAGAGGCCCCAAGCTTTTCCCTGAGCATGGGTGGCCATATTTTTTATCTCATGATCTAACCCCATGATTGTAGCTAATTGGACCAGAGGAGACCACCTGATTCAAGAAAACCAATTTGTAGGCTGCCTGGTAGCCTATGAAGTAGTCTTGTTCAAGAGCATTTCTGATGGGCATGCAAATTGGACCAACTGAGTTCTATCTCTTGAAAGATGAATGTGAAATTCCGAGAAAGACAAGTGGCAATTAGGAGTGGAAGGAGACAGACACAGAAAGGAGCAGATTCAAAGAGAGAAGCTAAGTTACTTTAATGGTGCAGCAGGAGAGTAGAGATCGACAACAAGGATCCTGAACAAACTTCCAGTTCTATTTTCTGAGACAGCTGACTATGATTCCTGTTTTTACTGAGATGTCTGTTTTTCTGAGTTTGTCCTGCATTCTTCTGAGTCCCAATACGTCAATCAGGGCCAGCTAAGTTTTGCTGAGGTACATGTAACATGAAAAATCTCAGCAGTATAACACAATGAAAAGTTATTTTACTTTTTGCAGAATCTGCACATCTGAGACAGTACCTAGAGCATATTTCTTTCAATATTCCAGGCTGCTTCTAGCTGAGAACCGATCACTGGCTCTTAAATACCTCTCCCTTCATGCGACATATTCTACTCTCAGCCAATTGGCCAGAACTCTTCACATGGTCAACCGGACTGCAAGGTAGCTGAGAAATGTGATTTTCCAAGTAGTTTTTTAATTTTTTACCTCATTTCCATTTTATTCTTGCTTGTTGGATTTCTTCCAAACAAAAGAAAACTAGAAATACGGGTGAATCAGTTACCTAAACGTGGGATACCTTTCTACCATCCCTTTAACCTTGGTGCCTTATGTTAATCATTTTAGTCCCTCCTATGCTTCACTGAAACCCATCATGCAGTGTTACATTCATGTTACTTACACACCTTTGATTCAGTGTCAGACACACCTAGCCACACCTTTTGCCAGAAGCAAATTTGATGCCTTACAATAAGTAATAAAACTTGCAGCAAGCAGAGACTCGCACTGTTGAGCAAATCCTTTCAACTGCCCTTTTTTCCCCTTATAAAATAAGAACAGTAGCAGAGAATGATGGATTTTTGCCATATGGGGGGAAGAAAAGATAATGGGATCAAATGAGATCATCTCAGTAGGGCCAAACCACTGTAATTTATTTCAGGTTATTAGAATAAGGATACTGTCTTAGTCATCTAGTGCTGCTATAACTGAAATACCGCAAGTGGATGGCTTTAACAAACAGAAATTTATTCTCTCATAGTCTAGGAGGCTAGACGTCCAAATTCAGGGCTCCAGCTCCAGGGGAAGGCTTTCTCTCTCTGTTCATTCTGGGGGAAGGTCCTTGTCATCAATTTCCTCCCTGGTGTAGGAGTTTCTCAGTGCAGGAACCCTGGGTCCAAAGGACACGCTCCCTCCCACCTCGTTTCATTATGGTATGAGGTACCCCCCGTCTCTCTGCTAGCTTCTCTTTTTTATATCTCAAAAGAGATTGATTCAAGATACAACCTAATCTTGTAGATTGAGTCCTGCCTCATTAACATAACTGCCTCTAATCCTGCCTCATTAACCTCACAGAGATAGGAGTTACAACACATAGGAAAATCACATCAGGTGGCAAAATGGTGGACAATGACACAATACTGAGAATCGTGGCCTAACCAAGTTGACACACATTTTGGGACATAGTTCCCAAATAGTTCAATCCACAACAGGTACTTCTACCTTAAAAAAAAAGAAGAGAGCTGAAAATTGAGTATTTACTTTGTGCCATCACTTCACACAGACATTATCTCATTTATTTCCCACCAAGCGGTATCTATGGACTAGATATTACTCTTTTCCAGTTTATGAAACTGAGACTTGGAGAGGTTATACAATTTTCCCAAAGTCACACAGCTACTACATGATGCTGCAAGAATTCAACACAGATCTCCAAATTCAGGCCACTAAATCCATGCTTCTCACAATTTCATGAAGCACAGGCAGCAGTGAACCTAAAATATACCCTGGGAGAAACAATCCAGATTTTCTGGGTCTGCTTCAAAAGGAACTAAGATTCAAGAAGAACTGAATTGACTTTAGGAAAGCCCTCAAGGCTTTTGAAGATTTGCATATTCATTTACTCGTTTTCACATTCATTTATTCATTCATTCAGAAAGACTTAATGAATGAGGAGAAAATGGAAGTGAGGAAAAAAAGACTGAATATTCCTGTTATTCAGTTGCTCACTATACTTAGGCATAGATCCACAAGTAAACAGACAATTATGATACAGTGGGATAAGCGCTATGAGAGGAACTAGCAAGTAGTGTTGAGGGTTGTAACCCAGTGATGTTATTCAGATTCCCTGGGAAACAGAACCTAAGATGGAGACTTATGTGCAGGAGGTATGCTTTCAGCATTGACACCTGTGAGGGAAGTGAAGGATGCTAATTGAGCAAAGGGAGAAGTTGAACTATGATGCAGTCACAACAAAGGCCTCAGCCTTTCCATGGAGGAATTATGGAGCTAGGATGGCCTGCAGAGTTGTCCCATACCTCTGGATCAACTAGTCATTGCATACGGGCTGTGCCCAGGAAGGAAGGTCTGACTTTAAGCAAGTGGCCGTCTTCAACCAAGGGCAACCCTCAGAGGAGAATTTAGCTGAAAGCTATCAGTTATCAATAGGATCAGCCGTTGGGGGAATGAGTGTTTCAGCCCTGAAGAAGGTGGACGAATCTAAGAGGCACATCACAGCATCTACTACACTCACTGGAGGGATTCAGGGAAGGTTTCCTGGAGAAGGTAGCCCTGGAGTTGAGTCCTAAAGGACAAATAGGAGTTATTCAGGAGAATGGCACACACAAAGACCTGAGGAGCATGCATTCACAGAGGTTCATCATGCCTGTAGGAATGGATGATACATAAGGGAGAGCAGAAAGTGCTCAGGTTGAAGAGGTGAGTAGAGGCCAGCTCCTGCAGAGCATGGTACGCTATAGTAAGGAGTTTGGACTTAGTCCTGAAGGCAGTGGGGAAGCATTCAAAAATTTTATTCAGAAAATGACATCAGATTTGCTTTGTAGAAAGATCATTCTGGCAACAGGTGGAGAACATTTAGATGGAGACAAAACTGAAGAAAGAGAAGCCACTTAATTAGGGAGGAGCTGTGACAGTGATCCCAGAGATATGAATAACACTTGAATTGACAAGGAGCAGCAAGAATGGATAGAAGAGGACTGTTATTGATTGAATTGTGTCCCCAAAAATATGTGTTGTAATTCCTAACCTCTATGTCTGTGGTCACTATGAGTTGGAATCAACTCCATGGCAATGGATTTGGTTTTGGTTTATGCCTGTGGTTATAATCCCATTTGAGAACGGGTTGTCTTTGTTATATTAATGAAGCAGGATTAGTATAGGGTGTGTCTTCAGTCAATTTCTTCTGAGATATAAAAGAGATTAAACAAACAAGGGAGCTGGCAGAAATGGGGTAAGACAAATGCCAGACACATGGAGAGTGCCAAGGAACCAGGAAGCAGAAGCTGAAGAACAACTGAGAGAGAAAGCCTTCCCCTCAAGCCAGCACTCTGAATTCAGACTTCTAGCCTTCTAGACTGTGAGAGAATAAATTTTTGTTGGTTAAAGCCATCCACTTGTGGAATTTCTGTTATAGCAACACTATGTAACTAAGATAGGGACAGAGTCCAGGGATATTAAGTGGGCAAATCTAAGAAAACTTAAGAAATCAATTGAATGTTATGTGTAGGGAAAAGTAAAGAGTTAAGAGTAACTCAGAGGATGGTCTCATCCATTCTTTGACATAAATCTGGAGGGAAATATGGTAAGTTCAGTTTTGAACATATTGTCTGTGGAGTATTCATGTGAAGATCTCCAGCTACAGTCAGATGTTTGCCCTCCTCTCGAGAGAAATCTTGCCTGGCGATAAAGAGCTGGAGTCAACATATGGGTGGTAGTAGAAGCCTTGGGAATGGACAAGATCCTCCAAAGAGTGTGTACTCGAGAATATATGGAGACATGGAAGAGAAACAGTATTTAACGGGGAGAGGAACCCACAGAGGAGTGCTAGAAATGTAGGATGAAAATCAGGAGGGAGAGATGTCTTAGAAGTCGAGAGGAGTGAATATTAAGAAGTACCAAGCACAGCTGAGTGCCACTAAGAGACAGCCCATAAAAACCCATTGCCATCAAGTTGACTGAGACGCATAGCGATCCTACCGGACAGAGCAGAACTGCCCTATAGGATTTCCAAGGAGTGGCTGGTGGATTCAAAACTGCCAACCTTTTGGTTAGCAGCCGTAGCTCTTAACCACTGTGCCATCAGGGCTCCTCTGAAAGACAAAGACAGACAATTTTCCAGAGTACTGAATAACTTGGGGCTCATGATGACTTTGGTAAGAAATGTTTCAATGACATGGAGAAGGCAGAGTCAGAATACTAAGAATAAAGATGTGAATGAGAGGTCAGAAAAAGGAGGGACTGAACATATCCCTCTCTCAAGAGGCTTGAAAGAGAAGGGAAAGAAAGGGATAGGGCAACAACTAAAGGGGGATGTCAGGTTAAGGGGGGGCATTTTGGGATGAGAGAGTCAGTCAGGAGTGATGTACCAAAAGTACAGCAAAGAGAAAGAAGTACTATGAGCTGAGTAAGAGTGATGGTGAAATAGGGGGCTTGAGAGCTGCTTTTGAATCTCATTCTGGCTTTTAGCAATAGGAGGTCAACATAGGGAGATGGAATGATGCAACATAAGCATAAATTTGGACCATAAAGGATGGCAAAACATCTTGTTCTGACCCAGATGATGAAATTAAATTGGGAAAATTTAGTAAGCCACCAAAGCTATCTGTTTAAAAAATCAGCATCTAGTTAATTGTGATTGATTAATCTAGTTCACTGTTTGAAGCAGCTAATAGTGGCCCACACAAGTCACTTCCAGATTAAATCGATCAATCACACGAAGCAGTGCATCATATACAGTGAATAGATAGACACAATAAGAATATAAGTTTTTACTTTCCAATTATATGTGCAAGATTTTTATTTAAGAAACACCAAAACATTCATGAATTTTGAAGCTCACTGTCAAATTTCAAGAGAAAATATTGTCTAAACACTGCATTCTGAAATACTTATTGTTATGGATTGAATTGTGTCCTCCAAAAATATGTGTTGTAAATCCTAACCTCTATATGGTTATAACTACATTTGGTAAGGGGCTGTCTTTGTTATGTTAATGAGGCAGGATTAGTGTTGGATGTGTTTTAAATTAATCTCTTTTGAGATATAAAGGAGATTAAATAAGCAAGCAAAGGAAGCAGAGATGAGGGAAGATTGATGCCAAGTCACATGGAGATCACCAAGGAACTGGGAAACAAGATAAAGAGACAAAGACCTTTCCCCAGGGCTGACAGAGAGAGAAAGCCTTTCCCTAGAGCCAGCACCCTGAATTCGGACTTCTAGCCTCCTAAACTGTGAGAAAATAAATTTCTGTTTGTTAAAGCCATCCACTTGTGGTATTTCTGTTATAGCAGCACTAGATAACTAAGATGCTTCTCTATTTAATTAAAGTTACCACATGTTATTTTTATAATATGCTATTTAAAATACTTACAAGAAAAATATATTCAGGTCATGAGTTCCCTTGAGTGGTAGGGGAAAAAAAATAGTTAAGTAAAAAGGCAAACTCTTTTCTCCAGAGTGTGGGAAAAAAAAAGGGTTCTCTTCACAAACTCTATATCTAATTCATATATTTTTACTCCGTCTAAATGGTCTCTGCACATGACTACCACACATCAGAAATAATGCTCAAACATAGTGCTGTGTTTGTTTTGGTCTAGACACAGAAATTTATGAAGTACAAAGATAGGAATCTTTGATGTATCTATTCATGAACATACACATACACTCCCAAGTGCTTGTGGAAGATTTGGCTGTTGGCCATGATTATCTGAACACATATGATTTCTTAGTTATATAAAAACACAAGCCCAGGAAACCAAATACAAACAGAGAAGTGCTCTCTCACTTCCAGTACCCTGACGTGAATTCAATTTGGGGCTTTCTGGGGCAACCATTAGACCCAATCTATATGAAGATACAGATGGTCATAAGGGCTCTCCTGTCTGGTACACATGTATGATCCTATCATTAACAAATATCCTTCAAGGGTCATAATACCAGTTGATAATAATGACACCTTACTATACAAATTTCTGTGCAACTACATACATTGATCCCAGAGTAGATCAATGTAAAATCTTTATTTGATGAGTAACAAGTACATCACAAGGGAATAGACTGTCTTTGTAGCCACCTGTATTGTACCTAGTTAATATCACATGCAAGTGAAATTTTGCTGAAGATAATTCAGAAACAATTGCATCAGTACATCAACAGAGAACTGTCAGAAATTCAGGCTGGATTCAGAAGAGGATGTGGAGCCGGGGATATCACTGCTGATATCAGATGGTTCGTGGCTGAAAGCAGAGAATATCAGAAAGATATTACCTGTGTTTCATTGACTATGCAAAAGCATTCAACTGTGTGGATCTTAACAAATTATGGGTAACATTGTGAAGAATAGGAATTCCAGAACACCTAATTGTGGTCATGAGGAACCAGTACACAGAACAAGAGGCAGTCGTTCGACCAGAACAACTGGCTACTGCATGGCATGGTTTAAAATCAGGAAAGGTGTGCATCAGGATTATATCTTTTCACTGTATTTATTCAATCTGTATGCTGAGCAAATAATTCAAGATATTGGACTATATGAAGAAGAACATGGCATCAGGATTGGTGGAAGACTCATTAACAACCTGCTATATGCAGATGACACAATCTTGCTTGCAGAAAGCAAAGAAGACTTGAAGCACTTACTGATAAAGATCAAAGGCCATAGCCTTCAGCATGGATTACACCTCAACATAAAGAAAACAAAAATCCTCACAACTGGCCAATAAGTAACATCATAATAAACAGAAAAGATTGAAGTTGTCAAGGGTTTCATTTTACTTGGATCCACAATCAACGCCCATGGATGCAACAGTCAAGAAATCAAACAACACATTGCATCAGACAAATCTGCTGCAAAAGACCCCTTTCAAGTGTTAAAAAGCAAGATGTCACTTCGAGGTGTGCCTGACCCAGGCCATAGTATTTTCAATTGCCTCATATGCATGAGAAAGCTAGACAATGAATAAGGAAAACTAAAGAAGAATTGATGCCTTTGAATTATGGTATTGGCAAAGAATACTGAATATACCATGGACTGCCAAAAAAGAATGAAAAAATCTGTCTTGAAAGAAGTACAGCCAGAATGCTCCTTAGAAGCGAGGATGGTGAAACTTCATCTTATGTATCTTGGACATGTTATCAGGAGGAACCAGTCCCTGGAGAAGGACAACATGCTTGGTAAAGTGGAGGGTCAGCAAAAGAGAGGAAGACCCTCAATGAGACGGATTGACACAGTGGCTGCAACAATGGGCTCAAGCAAAACAATTGTGAGGATGGTGCAGAACCAAGCAGTGTTTCATGCTGTAGTACATGGAATCACTATGAGCTGGAACAGATTCGACAGCACCTAACGACAACATATTGCTCCAAAAGCACAGGCATTAGGATACTGAGGATACACCACATTAAGAAGGAAAGATGACAATGTTCCCTGAGATCTGGAACCCATGAACCAATTAAAAGTGTTAAGGAGAAAAAGGAAAGGAAATTAAAATATTGGTCTTTTCTGCAAAGATGTCAAGCAAGTGGAGATAAGATCCCCTTTCAACATTTTCCTTAATAAGCAAGAAATGGGCATGTGCTGTCTTTACACTGTTCCTGCTAAAATGCTTCTTTTCCTTTAAAGGGGAAGAAAACAGGACATGATATTCTTTTAATGAGCTCTTCTATCTGAGCTTCATCTAGGTGTGTAAGGTAATATTCTAGGCCAATTATTCAATTGTTGCTTTGACAAGACCTGTCATACTGATTCAGTGTTTAAATAATTTCTTAGAAAATGTAATTATGGTAAATGTTTTAAAAAGGAGAAATGTATTCCCTTACATGGTTGAAATGCTGTCCTGATAATTAGATTACAGACTCTTTCTAATTTACAGATTAATCAGTATATACATGGTATATGAAGCCTTAAACTGGTAACAAGAACTTTTAGAGTATTTCTGACGTAATGATGCTTCATAAATAGATCTCTCTGTGATGTTATAAACCCAGATCATATTTTATAAAATTTCTGTAGCCAATCAGAAGACCTATCCAAAATTAGTTACTCTTTATTAACTAAACATTCTAAGTGTTAATACCTTCTTTTGGAAACTCTAATAACATCAGTGTCATTTGGAATCAAATTTAGTAACATTTTCCTCAAACATTAGACCATTATCCACTACAGTGTCTAAACATTTTTAAGCAAAAATCAAAGTAAATTATTTGACATAGTTTCAAAGGGAATGTTAAAATTGGAACTGCCTTGGAAAATCTGGAAAAAGTAGTTGTAACTGAACATCTTCCATTCACCATACAAATGCCTAGGAAGAAAATAATGTTTTTCCTTCTCTTGTACTTTAAGTTACACTCATTTCTTTGATATTTTAAATTCTGTACAATCAGAAAAAAGAGCTTACCGGCTACCACAATAACCGCCCTGACAGGGAACACAACAGAGAGTCCCTGACAGAGCAGGAGAAAAGTAGAGTGCACAACTAAAATTCTAGTAAAAAAGACCAGACTTAATGGTTTGACTGAGACTGGAGGGACCCTGGAAGATGTGGCTCCCAGGCTCTCTGTTAGCCCAAAACTAAAACCATTCCTGAGGTCAACTCCTCAGACAAAGATTAGACTGGATTATGGAACATAAAATGATACTCGTGAAGAGTGTCCTTCTTAGCTCAAGTAGATACATGAGATTAAATGAGCAGCTGTCATCTGGAGGCAAAATGAGAAGGCAGAGAGGGTCAGGAGCTGGTTGAACGGACATAGGAAATCCGGGGTGGAAAGCAAGAGTGTGCTGTCACAGTATAGGGAGAGCAAGTAGGGTCACAAAACTATGTATAAATTTTTGTATGAAAGACTAACTTGAATTGTAAACTTTCACTTAAAGCACAACAATTAAAAAAAATTTTTTTTTAAATAAAGAAAAAGGGCTTAATCCTTATGCCTAATTGTATTTTTATCATTGACATAAAGCGTCATTTTTGAGTGTGAATTACCTCCTACACAAAGTTTTCTTGCAATATGTCAAATATTAAAACTACTCAGCAACAAATGATATTTTTTATTTGTTTGAAAGTTGTCTCTCTATGATCATTAACCAATCAGAAAATTCTGACTAGCTATTTTTAAATTATTAACACTTTTCATTAAAGACATGTCAAACTCCTAATCAGGATATGGAACTTTAAAAGAACATGTAAGACAATAAAAATAATGTGCAATAGACCAAAACATGATTTTCTTGTATTTCTCGGAATACTTTCCAAGAATATTTTTTCAAATACTTAATGAATAGGCTGGAGAATGGAATTTTCTAATGAATATTTATCTGAAAGCTACTTGATAAGCAATAGTTGACAAATTCTTTAGAAGACAGAAATCAAATACATTACTCTCAAATTGCATCGAATATATATAGTTTATCTTTTTCATGTTTTTATTGCTCAGAGGGCACATTATGGATCATAATCATCCTTATGAGACCAATCATCAATACAGCACTCTAGATGGGAAAGTGCAGAAAATTAAATTAAACGTTGCATTTAAGACACACCGTATACATTGCTCTTCGCTTACTTGGTGCTGAATACTTGAATTTTAAGCTGAGAGGTCTTTGAAGAACATCTTCTGTCCTTTCTTTCTCACAAAAGTATAGTATGGGGGGGCATCCAATTATTTTACCTTTTGAAAGTTTGGATTCTTGATAAATTATAATTTCTTATAAATTGTAGAAACACTTTTTACACACCATATGATTCAATATTAACACATAATCCATGTTGTTGTTAAAGTGTTGGGACTATTTTGTTAGGTTCTGTGATGCAAAATAGTGTTAACCTTTATTTAATATGTCTATTTGTAATATTTCCTAGTATAGAAAACTTTATCTGATACCATTAGAAAAGAGGTATTCCACATAGGAGAATTTTCCAGATACTTGAAACCTATCCCTTTAAATCCACAAATTAGTTTTATTTTAGCCATATCTATTTTTAGACTTTAAAAAATATGCTATACATTCCCTTGTTTTCTTAAACATAGAATAATAAACATATGTAACCGTTTACTGATGATTAGGGTCTCAATTTTATACATTCATTATTGTACCATTTTACACTCAGCCATTTTACACGTTCAACAAAGCCCTCAAAGACTGTTGTTGTACTGCGTTCAGGGCATTACCTTCTGTATAGAGTTGCCCAGAGTGAAAAGTTTTTTAAGTTCCTGTGGTTTAGGGTTTTTGTTAGAGTAGTGAAATGTAGGGAAAATAAATTGAACTTTGGTGTCAGAAAGGCCTAGATTCAAATCCCAGCTAGATTCAAATTTATTTAACTTGTTAAAGTCTCAGTTTCTTTATCTGAAAAGTGATGATACGAACTTGCAGAATGGTTGTAAAGAGAAAATTAAATAATAATGGTCAAGTGTCTGATGCTCCCCAGCCCTCAACCCCTTTCCTTGATGTTTTGCTGTCAGCATTACTTCTTAATCCTTCCACTTCACGCTGTTTTACAGCTCCTGGTCCCTCCTACACAGCCCCTGGTGTTTGCCGTTAGTACCTGAAAGTGTGGTCCCCAGTAAGACACCTAGGTTTGAATAATCCTGTCTCTACCACTTTCCACTGTGTGAACTTGGGCAAATTAATCTGTTTCTCTCCACTTGAGTTTTCTCACCTGTAAACTGCAGGGAATTGTAATACTTACACCATAGGATTAAATTATTTGTTTATGTAGTAAGCACACCATGAATGTTAGGCTCTATAATGACTGGAAAACAAAAACGATTTATTGCTTCTAATCTTCTGTGGCCTGGGAAATGAAATAATACACTTCATTGAAATGAGTGTAAAATATAAAAACATTTTCTGTTAATAAAGTTTGTGAGCTTTTTAAACCTTTTTTTTATTTAGCATTTTGGAGGTTTTGCTTTTACCTCCCGGTTATCATTACCCATTGCTGTCAAGGGGATTCTGACTCATAGCAACCTTATAGGACAGAGTACAACTGCCCCATAGGGTTTCCAAGGCTGTAATCTTTACGGAAGCAGACTGCCACATCTTGCTCCCCAGAGCCACTGGTTGGGTTTGAACCGACCACCTTTCAGTTAGCAACAGAGGTTTAACTACTATGCTACCAGGGCTCCTATTTTTACTGCTGGATAATCTCAAGATAATCGAGATTTTTATTACATGGCACTGTGAAATAGCCTGCTTTTTTTTTTTTCTTTTTCTTTCTTCTTTTTTAACTATGTGATTTGACTCCATTTTCCCTGTTTCATTTATAAAGATAGATTTAAAGTTTTCTTCTAAGCCAGCCAATTTGGCTGTGTTCTCACATACAAATGTTTGCCTTTTAGTCATGTGTGGCCAACCACATCAATAGCCAAGGCCACAATTCACCATGTCATCAGTAAAAATTCAGGTGGTTTTATTTCTAAACCTTGACGCGTAACTCATTTCATAATCAAATAGAACTGATAAATATTTACATTATGTATTCCATTTCTTTGTGTTTAAGTATCATCTGTTTGTCTGCAATCCCTAGCCCAGTCTAATCCTCCAGTTGAATAATCTGTTGGAATTTGGAACCGGAGGGAAAAAAAAGAGGGAAGATAGCTATGGTTGAAGGTTTGTTACTTTGGTACACATTGATGACATTAACTGGGTAAACTGTACACAGCTTGGTTTGATACTTTCCTCCTGGCCCTGGGCTGTAGCCTGCCCTGTGACTGGTATGCACCTTACAGGGACTGGTCAATAGATTACACAAATGAGATGAGTTGTAGCCTCAGGTGCCTACCATGCAAATGAAGTTATCTGTGGCCTATCAAGAGGGGATTGGTCAGTTCATGGCCTTGGCAGGAGGGCCATGCCTTGAAATTGACAAGGAATTTGTAGATATAAGCAGCCAGTTCCCACAGACGTTCTGGAAACAGAAAGAAGCAATAAGAGAAGCAGAAGGAAGAAAGCAGAAAGAAGAGAGAGAGGAAGACAGAAAGAAGCGAGAAGCAGCAGGAAGATGCAGAAGGAAGAAAGCAGGAAGAATAAGCAGAGAGAGAGGAGGCAAGGAACCTCCTAAAATAGCTGTAACACTGGTCAAGGGCTGTAACACTGAAGACATCGAGAGGCCAGGAAGGGGCCCAGTGGCAGAGCTGGCAGCAACAGATGGCAGGGCCAAGAGGAGCCTGTCCTCAGGGGGCCAAGAGGAGTTGAAAGAGCTGTCCTGCACGGAAGAAGGGAGACTCTGCCTACATGCTTCCTGATCCTGATTCCTGAGTTGTAGCCTGTTGATCCTGATCTCAAGTTGTACCCTGTTCCTTAATAAACCGCTTAAGTATGATCTGTGAGTTCTGTGTGGCCATTGCAATGGATTATTCAACCCAACAAAGAAGTAAAGTGTGCCGTGGGAGGGATGGCTGGCATCAGAATGGGTAAAAGGTTGAGAAGTGGAGGTATGTCTGACCTCCACCTCACAGGAAGTGGAGGTGCTGACGATGATTCTCATTATCCTCCAGGAAGTTAGAGAGGTTCTGATGATACTACTACCATTATTACTACTCCCCCCATTTAATACCAAGCAATCTAAAGGACCACTTGAACCACACACTTGTTAAGATTGGTTGGCCAGGATTTAGGTGTGGCATACTAGAGACTGGAAATGCAAAAGCTCTCCCACAGAGCACTTCAGAGGCTGCGGAGAGGGGGGCTTCTTAGCTGGATCAGAACATCCCAGAAGGCATTTGGCAGACATTTTTCCAAGGGGGAAGGTGAGAGGCAACAATGACTGCCAGTTAAAGACCATTCCCAAATCTTAGCTCTGACTCTAAATTTAATGTTACACATTATCACTAACCAGCCCTCTCCTACCTCTTGAAGCTTCACATGCAAATCTCTCTGCAGAGTAATTTGACCTACTCTGTCACCTAGTTGTCTGCAACCTCTAACCAAGTCTAATCCTCCAGATGAATGATCTGTTGGAATTTGTATCTGGAGAGTAAAAGATGTGGGTAGATAGCTATGGTTGAGGAGTGAATAGCAACAACTTGTTTAGAATAATAAAACAATATCATAAGTAGTACATGGTTCTAATTAACAATGAAATCTAGAAACTGAATAAACAATTGAACTTCCAGTCATGAAAGGCCTTCTTTTCTATGTACAAAACAAGATTTTTGCTGAGTTTCTTTTTATGCTTATTAGTCAGCAAAACTATTTCTGAGTGACAGGGCTTTCTTGGATTCTATTCTTCTTGGAAACAAGAATTACTTCTTGTATTTTCCTAAATATTGTAAAATCTGGTCAGTCAGAAACTAAAATGTAGGTGTGTGTCATAATAATGATGATCTTATTAGCCAGGTTGCTTTCCTTCAAGGAAGGTATGTAATTCCAGTGAGCTTTTTTGCAGCACTGTTTTCCCTCCATTTCAAGGGCTTTTTAAAACTTACTAGACAGACTTTGAAGTTCTTATGTCCAGAGAGAAACCAGTGAGTACAAACAGGATGTCCACTGAACAAAGGGAGACGCGGGCTAGAGACCCATGGCTTAAGACACGTAATCATGAGTTCTCCCTGTTAGAGTGCCTTACGAGTGGGAATTATAAGAAAGTTTTACAAGAATCCTGGTTGAGATTCCGGAATTTCTATTCTTTGCAATGTTATCCATAATTTGTTATAATCCACACAGTCAAGTGCCTGTGCGTAGTCAATTAAGCACAGGTAAACATCTTTCTTGTATTCTCTGCTTTCAGCCAAGATCCATCTGACATCAGCAATGATATCCTTCATTCCATGTCTTCTTCTGAATCTGGCTTGAATTTCTGGCAGATCCCAGTCAATGTACTGCTGCAACAGTTTTTGAATTATCTTCAGCAAAATTTTACTTATATGTGATATTAATGATATCGTTTGATAATTTCTACATTCTGTTGGATCACCTTTCTTTGGAATGGGCACAAATATGGATCTCTTCCAGTCAGTTGGCCAAGTTGCTGTCTTCTGAATTTCTTGGCATAGAGGGTTGAGTGCCTCCAGTGTTGCATCCTTTTTTTGAATCATCTCAATTGGTACTCTGTCAATTCCTGAAGGCATGGTTTCTTGCCAATGCCTTCAGTTCAACTTGGAATTCTTCCTTCAGTACCACTGGTTCTTGATCATATGCTGCCTCCTGAAACGGGTGAACATTGATCAATTCTTTTTGGTACAGTGAGTCTGTATTCCTTCTATCTTCTTTTGATGCTTCCTGTGTTGTTCAGTATGTTGTCTAAAGAATCTTTCAATATTACAACTTGAGGCTTGAGCTTTTTCTTCAGCTCTTTCAGCTTGAGAAATGTTGAGCTATTCTTTCCTTTTGGTTTTCTAACTCCAGATCTTTGCACATTTCATTATACTACTTTACTTTGTCTTCTAGAGCTACCCTTTGAAATCTTCTGTTTAGCTCTTTTACTTCATCATTTCTTCCTGTCACTTTAGCTACTCTATGTTCAAAAGCAACTTTCAGAGTCTCTTCTGACATCCATTTTGTTCTTTTCTTTCTTTCCTGTCTTTTGAATGACCTCTTGCTTTCTTCATGTATGATGTCCTTGATGTTATTCCACAACTCACCTGGTCTTAGGTCATTAGTGTTCAGTCCATCAAATCTACTCTTGAGATGGTCTCTAAATTCAGGTGGAATACATTCAAGATCATACTTTGGCTCTCATGGACTTGTTCTAATTTTCTTCAACTTCAACTTGAACGTACATATGAGCAATTGATGGTCTGGCCCACAGTCGGCCCCTGGCCTTGTTCTGATGGATGATATTGAACTTTTCCATCGTCTCTTTCCACAGAAGTAGACGATTTGATTCTTATATATTCCATCTGGTGAGGTCCACGTGTATAGTCGCTGTTTATATTATTGAAAAAAGGTAATAGCAATGAAGAAGTCGTTGGTCTTGCAGAATTCCATCATGTGATCTCCAGGGTCATTTCTATCACCAAGGCCATATTTTCCAACTACCAATCCTTCTTCTTTGTTTCCAGCTTTTGCATTCCAATCACCAGTAATTATCAATGCATATTGATTGCATGTTTGATCAATTTCAGACTGCAGAAGTTGGTGAAAATCTTCAGTGTCTTCATCTTTGGCCTTAGTGGTTGGTGCGTAAATTTGAATAATAGTCGTATGAACTGGTCTTCCTTTTAGGCATATGGATATTATCCTATCATTGACGGCGATGTACTTCAGGATAGATCTTGAAATGTTCTTTTTGACAATGAAAGTGATGCCATTCTTCTTCATTTTGTCATTCCTGGTATAGTAGAACGTATGATTTTCCAATTCAAAATGGCCAATACCAGTCCATTTCAGCTCACTAATGCCTAGCATATCTGTTTTCAAGTGTTCCACTTCATTTTTGATGATTTTCAATTTTCCAAGATTCATACTTCATACAGCCCACATTCCTATTATCAATGGATGTTTGTAGCTGTTTCTTCTCATTTTGAGCTTCACCGCATCAAATGAAGGTCCTAAAAGCTTGACTCCATCCACGTCATTAAGGTCGACTCTACTTTGAGGAGGCAGTTCTTCCCCAGTCATATTTTGAGTGTCTTCCAACCTGAAGTGCTCATCTTCTGGCACTATTTTATCAGACAGTATTCTGCTGCCATTCATAATGTTTTCACTGGCCAATTTTTTCCGAAGTAGACTGCCACGTCCTTCTTCCTAGTCTGTCTTAGTCTGGAAGCTCTGCTGAAACCTGTCCACCATGGGTGACCCTGCTGGTATTTAAAATACTGGTGGCAAATATTCCAGTATCACAGCAACACCCAAGCCACCACAGTACAAAAAACTGACAGACCCATGGTAGGTAGTTGTATAGTATTTTTTAAAATGAGAAGTGTGAGTCCCCCTATTTTGTTCTTCTCCTTCTACGTTGCCTTAACTAATTGGGGCCTCTTGTCATTCCATATAAAGCTCAAGATTGGCTCTCGTGGACTTGTTTTAATTTTCTTCAGCTTCAACTTGAACTTGTATATGAGCAATTGAGGTCTGTTCCACAGTCAGCCCTGACCTTGTTCTGACTGATGATATTGAGCTTTTCCATGGTCTCTTTCCACAGATGTAGTTGATCTGATTCCTGTGTATTCCAACCAGTGAGGTCCACGTGTATAACTGCCGTTTATGTTGTTGAAAAAAGACATTTGCAATGAATAAGTTGTTGGTCTTGCAAAATTCTATCATGCAATCTCTGGAATCATTTCTATCACTGAGGCCATATTTTCCAGCTACAGATCCTTCTTCTTTGTTTCCAACTTTCACATTCCAGTCACCAGTGATTATCAATGCAGTATGGATTACATCTCAACATAAAGAAAACAAAAATCCTCACAACTGGACCAATAAGCAACATCATGATAAATGGAGAAAAGATTGAAGTTGTCAAGGATTTCGTTTTACTTGGATCCACAATCAACACTCATGGAAGCAGCAGTCAAGAAATCAAATGACGTATTGCATTAGGAAAATCTGCTGCAAAAGATCTCTTTAAAGTGTTAAAAAGCAAAGAGGTCACCTTGAAGACTAAGGTGTGCCTGACCCAAGCCATAGTGTTTTCCATCGCCTCATATGCATTCAAAAGCTGGACAATGAATAAGGAAGACTGAAGAAGAATTGATGCCTTTGAATTATGGCATTGGCAAAGAATATTGAATATACCATGGACTGCCAAAACAATGAACAAATCTGTCTTGGAAGAAGTACAGCCAGAATGCTCCTTAGAAGCAAGAATGGCGAGACATGTCTCATATACTTTGGGCATGTTATTAGGGATCAGTCCCTGGAGAAGGACACCATGCTTGGTAAGGTAGAGGGTCAGTGGAAAAGAGGAAGATCCTCAACAGGATGGATTGACACAGTGGCTGCAACAATGGACTCAAGCATAACAATGATTGTGAGTATGGCACAGGACCAGGCAGTGTTTTGTTCTGTTGTACATAATGTTGCTATAAGTCGGAACCAACTCAATGGCACCTAACAACAACAATTATTATTATTATGATTTTTAAAATTGCCCTTTTTAAGAGACATTTATGGACATACAGATGAAATTACAGGCATATGTCACTTAACTTCCACGATACGTTCTATGAAATACAATGTTACGGGATTTGGACATTATGTGATTTGGACATTGTGTGAATATGCCCAAATTGCGATCAATAGCACGCACTGATTTTCCACCTTTGTGTTGCTTAATAACCTTTAATAACCTTTTGTTTCACTTCCAAATCGATACTTCCCCTTTGCCTCTTGTTGCTGCTGTTACTAGCACTGGTTTTGCTGCTTTTGGGAGCCATGATGTACTTCACAGTGACGTTTTCAAAAGAAAATTAAACAGAGAAATAATGCTACAACACTCAAGAGACAAGAGATTGGATACCACTACCTACAAGTTGAAGCATACACTGTTATATGGTAAACTTTATTTGTAAGTCGGGAAAGTTCATGTTAAAATAATGATGGAAAGTACAGTACAGTACATACACAGCCAGTAACACAGGCATTTATTATGACTATCAAGACATGTATTATAGGTTATAGATGTACTGTACCATTATACACTTGGCAGCGAAATCACTTTCTATACAAGAGACATGAGATACACGCGTTGAGTGCGGGAAGCTGTTATGTTTGCTACATCCAGTTATGTCCCTTACGTTCTGTTCTCTGATCGGGATTTTTGAACTCTATTATAATCTTATGGGACCATGGACATACATGCTGTCAGACATTGCCCCAGCAGACATTACGGGCACATAACTATATATGGTTTCTGGGCTTTCCTTTAAAATGATCCAAGGGGTGGGGTGGAGTTAGAGATAAAACAAGATTGACCATGAGTTGAAAACTGTTGAAGTTGAGTGATGGGTACATCAGGTACACTATAACTATTCTATGTATCTCCATTCATGTATTTTGAAAATTTCTGTAAGAAAAAGTTTTTAAAATAAGGCATTTTTAAAAAAAAAAACTCTTACAAATTGAAAAACTCCAGGATGACAGAAAAAAAAAACAACAAAACCTGTGCCATCGAGTTGATTCTGACTCATAGCAACCACATAGAACAGAGTAGAACTGCCCCATACAGTTTGCAAGGAGCACCTGGTAGATTCGAACTGCTGACCTTTTTGGGTAGCAGCTGTATTTCGTGGTAGCTCTTAACCACTGCACCACCAGGGCTCACAAATGAATTGAACCGTATCTATGCTAATGTGAGATGCTGACTTTATCTGGGAAGGTACAAGGGTGGGGGCAGTAGCCTAGGCTATATTAGTAACACTGGAAGGGGCCGTGTGGTGACTCGGGTTGGGAGGATAGGAGCTTTGTAGAGTGACACAGTGGGGTGGAGTTGTGAGGAAACTGATCTCAGAGGTATCTGTGGAGGCAGGGCAAGCAGGAGGAGACATGGGATGATTAAGGCAGGATGAGAAACTGCATGGGGAAATTATTTGAGAAAATATTAAAGCAGTACCAGTCCTGTGGAGTCCCTGGGTGGTGCGAACAGTTAACATGCTTGGCTGCTCCAAAAGGTTGGAGTCTACCCAGAGATGCCTTGGAAGAAAAGCCTGGCGATCTACTGCCAAAAAGTTAGCATTGAAAACCTAACGGAGCACAATTTTACTCTGATATACGCAGGGTCTCCATGAGACAGAGTTGCGTCAATTCTACTGCAACTAGACTGGACTGGACCAGTTCAAGAGAGCCAAATTTGAAGAGTCAATCCTCAGAAAAGCAGAACTCAAATAGGAAGATTCTATTGGCAAAGTCCAGGATTCCTTTACTCAGGTCTATAAAAAGACAAAAAGCCAAAGAGTTTAAGGAGTAACTTGCTTTTTAGTAACTAAAGTAACTCAGAGAACTAAAGGAAATAAACAAGAAAAGATTTGAGTTATAAGGGGCTCTGACATAGCCAGGGACTGAAATAGGGAAGTCCTATAACTTACCAAATTCAAATACAGTTAGGACCTTTAACTCTTCCCATTCTATCTTTACTCCCCAGTATCTCCTAGCAGTGTCATAAGAGCTTCTGTGCTACCCCCGAAGACATAGTAACACATGGCAGTCAGTGTGTTCCTTTTTGACTTAAACATTAATGAAGTAGCATTTTAGAAAATCAGATATGTTCTTAAAAGTACTGGTAAAAGTTTATGAAAAGAAGAATTCCAAGGTAGAATCGATTATTTCCTTCTCAACATTCCCACTAGCCCCTGAATATACTTCAAGAAAAATGCCTATTAAGCTTTATTGCACTTGTCTATTTATCTATTCTTTGGATTATCAGCTTTTTGAGAGTCAGGGCAGTGACACACTAATGTTTGTATCCATAGCCTGACACACAGTATATGCTAAATAAGTATTTGATGAAAGAATGAAATCTGGGATACAAAAATATAAGTAATGAGCAAATAAATAATAAATAATAATGAGCAAATAAATCCACTTTAGAGATGGAAACGCGATCGCTATCTAAGTCTTCTCCTCGTAAGGTTTCCACTTCTCTCATTAAGCAATATTTTTTAAAGTTTCAGAATAACTGCTTGAGTACATATTTGTCGCACTAATGCTGAAATATACAGACTAATGCTGAAATATATAGACTGCATTCTTTGCAATACAAGAATACTCCTTTAGAACATTAATATCTTAACTAGCTTGTTTTTGACATTTTCCAAATACACCTAAAATGTCAGAGTCGGCATTTGGGGCCTACAAATCTTTTGAGTGAAAGCCCAGGCCTTCAAATTGTGTGCCATTCACAGGTTTAAAGTAGAAACATGTTCTATGTTGACTATGAGCTATTTGGAGCCTTTGAGGACATTAGGACAGAATAATTTTATTTTGTGGAAGAATGTTGGAAAGTAAAAGTTCTGAGAGATAACCTACTTATTATCTGAATATTAGAATGAATGCATACACACACATACATTTTATTACTCTTAAACCTGAGAATCTCAGCAGAAGGGTCCAGTATG
The DNA here is from genome assembly GCA_030035585.1 of Dugong dugon. Classification (NCBI taxonomy): domain Eukaryota; kingdom Metazoa; phylum Chordata; class Mammalia; order Sirenia; family Dugongidae; genus Dugong; species Dugong dugon. The sequence goes on along the minus strand of CM057469.1, from coordinate 99,937,075 downwards.
CAATTTAGGGACCAGATTTGGCCTTCTCGATCCCAAAGGGAGGTCTGCCTGGAATTTTTAGCAAAAAACAACTTTCAGCACATATGACTAATCAAAATATAACCATTTGCCAGTATAAAATATGAGAAATTTGGGTTAAACATGAAAAGCTGTATTCATTTGCTACAGATGAAACATTTGCAAAGAAAGGAGAAAAATAAGTTTGCAACAGCTTCTTCAAGTCATAAGATTGGTGTGTCCAATTTCCTCTGCATCATTTACTAACAAATTATTATTTCATAAAATTTTGGAGAAAAGTATCCATCTTGTGATTTTTCCTTATGTCCTCATCCTAAAAATACCATTTTCATGCATGTTTCAGGGGAGAATGGCAATAGAGTTTTAGTTGATTTTGATATAGTCAGGTGGTAGAGGGGATATATTGAAATTTACTGAGTGACTTCCCCAGATCAAAAACGTTTCGGAATTTAAACCAGAAACTCAATTCCAACTCATGGTAACCTCATGAGTTTCAGAGTAGAACTTTGCTCCATAGGAGTTTTTAATGGCTATGATCTTTCGAAAGCAGATCTTCCAAGGCCCCTGCAGGTGGATTGGAACTGCCAACCTTTTGGTTAGTAGTTTAAGAGATCCAAAAACCCTATCTTATCAGTCCCCCAGGATTCACTTTCTTACTGAAATGATTAGATAGCTGAATATACCAAATTTGAAACTGCAGACAAGCAACCAAAGATAGCTGCTTTGGTCAAGGAAATGAAGGTATTAGACTGGATATGCAGACTGAGTAGATGGTAATTGGATACACACTGATTTTCCATTACCAAACTGCCCTGAATTCAAAGCACTGAAGATTTTGAAGAACTATACAGAACTGTCCTCAAAGTGATATCTTTGCTTTTTACCACTTTAAAGAGGTCTTTTGTGGCAGATTTGCCCAATGTAAATACGTCATTTGATATCACTTTGAGGACTAACGTGCACCTGACCCAAACCATGGTATTTTCTTTCATTTGCCTCATATGCATGTGAAAGCTGGACAGTAAACAAAGAAGACCGAAGAAGAACTGATGCCTTCGAATTATGGTGTTGGCAAAGAATACTGAATATACACCATGGACTTCCAGAAGAACAAACAAATCTGTCTTGGAAGAAGTACAGCCAGAAGGCTCCTTAGAAGCAAGAGTGGTGAGACTTTGTCTCACATATTTTGGACATGTTATCAGGAGGGACCTTTATCATGCTTGGTAAAGTAGAGGGTCAGTGAAAAAGAGGAAGACTCTCAAAGAGATGGATTGACGCAGTGGCTGCAACGATGGGCTCAAGCATAGATAGCAACGATTGTGAGGATGGCACAGGACCGGGTAGTGTTTCGTTTTGTACATAGGGTCGCTATGAGTCGGAACCGACTTGAAAGCACCTAACAGCAACATACAAAACTGTATGGTGGCAGCAAAGTCACAATTTCAAAAAGGAGTTCGCAGATTTGATATATAAATGAATGCCAACTTGATTTTCTTCATCTGACTATGGAGAGAAAACCTCAAAATATGTCTAAATTGTGGTCCATCTACCCTATTAACTGTGGCTCAGTTTCAATATAATACATATTGACTGTATGCTAAGGACTGTGCTATGCACTTTACATGTATTTTCTCCTCTATGAAAACTGATTAAACTAATAATGTTAAATGCTGTTCATCGAAAAGGTAAACTATCCCTGGAATTTTGGTGACAAATATATGAAACCCAGAATTATGCTGAAGTTGCTGGCAATGTAGCAAAATTCTGGGAAAGACCAGAATTAGGTTCAGCTGTACATAACAGAATACAAAATAACAATGCCTTTTAAAATAGAAGGTTATTTCTCATTTAAAAGAAGTCAGGATGTAAAAAGTCCAGGACCACAGATTTCTTCTATGTTGCTGTTTCTCCATTCAAGTGTTCATCCCCATTATCTCTACTATTGATTTATTAGCTATTTCTTTTTATTTTTAATAGATGTCCTAAGATGTAAAATATGCATTTTTAACTTATCACAATTTACTTTCAAATAATATTATAACACTTCACATATAAGATCTTCCTAACAATATATTTCCATCCTGTGAGCTACTGTTGTACAACATTTCCCTTCTATGTATTTATAAACACCATAATACAATGTTATTGTTTTTCCTTAAAACAACCAATTGTCTTTTTTTTTAATTTTAAAAACGAGAAGAAAAAAATTTTTTTTATATCTACTCATAGATTAAGCATTTCTTGCCCTGTTCATCCTTTAGTGTAAATCCTAATTTCCATATGGTGGTGTTTTTCTTATGGTGAAGAAATTCCTTTAATATTTCTTGTAGTGCAGCTCTGCTGGCAACTTTCTCTCAGCTTTTATTTTCTTTAGCCTTCATTTTTGAAATTTTTTTCCTCTGGAGATACAAGTCTATGTGACAGATTTTTCTTTTCTTTCAGTACTTGAAAAATATCTTTTTATTGTCTTCTGACTTGCATAGTTTCTGATGAAAAGTCTACTGAACTTTTGTCTTTGTTCCTCTATACATAATGTGCTTTTTTGATCCATTTTTTCCTCTGGCTGCTTTTAATATTGTTTTTCTTATCATTGCTTTTCAACAATTTGATGACGATGTCTTTTGCAGTGGTTTGTGTGAGTGCGTGTATTTACCCTGCTTCGATTCATAGAGCTTCTTGAATCTGTGGGTTTAAAATTTCCATCAAATATAAAAACATTTTCAGGCATGTTACTTCAAGTAACTTTTCTATCACTCACTGTCATCCTTCTCTCTTCTGGAACTCCAATTACACGTGTATTAAACTTCTCGATATTATCCCACAGGACATGGAAGTTCTGCTCTTTTTTTTTTTTTTTTTTTCCCTGTTCTTTATTTTGGCTAGATTCTATTCCTACGTCTTCAAGTTCATGGATTTTTTCTTTTTGAGTTTCTAATTTGCTGTTAATCCTGCCCAGTAAAATTTTCATTTCAGATTTTGTAATTTTAATCTCTAGAAACTTAATCTTTTAAAACTCTAACTTCTCTCCTTATGTTTATGAGTGCATATGCTCCTTTAACATATGGAGCATATTTATAATAACTATTTTTTATGTTGTTGACTGTTAATTCATCATCTCTGTCATTTCTGGCTTTGTTTCTGTTAACTGACTTTTCTGCTGGTTATGGATTGCTTCTTCCTGCTTCTTGAATAGCCCTGGTGGTGTAGTGGTTAAGAGCTGCTCAGCTGCTAACCAAAAGGTCAGCAGTTCAAATCCACCAGCCGCTCCTTGGAAACCCTATGGGGCAGTTCTACTCTGTCCTATAGGACCACTATGAGTCGGAATCAACTCAACGGCAATGGGTTTGTGTGTGTGTGTGTGTGTGTGTGTGTGTGTGTGTGTGTGTGTGTGTGTGTGTGTGTGTGTGTGTGTGTGTCTAGTAATTTTTGGTTAGGTGAAAGACATGCAAAATGTTAAATGGTTGATTTTGTTTCATTCCTTTGAAAAGTTTTATACTTTTCCTGGTAGGAAAACAAATTACTTTTGAATTAGTTTGATCCATTCAAGGCTTGTTTTTAAGCTTCTTTATGGTGGATCTAGAGTAGTAGCCTTTATCCTAGGGCTAATTTTGTCTCATATGTAAGTCTCAGTCTCTTCTATAGATACCGTATATATATGCCTCGTACATTCAGTGAAGTCTCTTCACTCCGTCTGGAGGAAACACAAATTATTCCCAGACCCATGTGGGCTCCCCTGTAATTGTTCTTTCCTCAAAGTTATTTTTGTCCAGCCTTATGGTGTTTCATTCTTCACATGCACAAACTGTGCAGATTTCTACAACTCTTTCTCCGCATAGCTCACTCCTCTCTGGAAATCTGACCTGCATATTCTAACCACCTTGGTTTCCCTGAACTCTTATCTCTATCTCCTCAACTCAGCAAGATGTGTGGGTTCAAATCCCCCCTCTCTGTATTATAGTCTGGAAATTGCTCCTGACAGAATGCCTGGGTGATATTAGGACTCACTTCATTTTTTCTTCTCTTATCAGGGATCACAGTCCTGCACTGCCTGTTGCCTAATGTCTAAAAATGGTTATTTCCTGAATTGCGTCCATTTTTCCAATTGTTTATGGTGGGTTGGTAATTTCAGATCCTGTTACTCTCTTGTGTCTGGTCATGGAAGTCAATACATATTTTTTAGTCATATATATTTAAATAACCAACAAGCTATACTTCAGCACAAATGAGTATATCTTCTGACTCTACCTGGAAAGATTCTCACTGAAGCCAGGAGTTAACACCTTAGTTACTACATCATGGGGAAGTGATGAGGGAGGGGATTGGACAACCAGGGAAGCAAGGTGGTATTCAGAGGGGTGTAAGGCAGCTATTTATCAACAAGACTTCATATGGACGTCTTTAACTATTTTTTATAACAAGTGTGGTGATACTGATGTGAAATAGCTGAATATCAGTTCTGTTCCTTCATGCTATTTCCCAGGCATTTTCACGATCTTCTTGCCTGCTCCTTAAGTGCTGGTATTTCTCAGGTTGCTATTATTGACTCCTCCTTTTCTGCTGTGCATACTCTCCCTAGTGACCTCATCCATTCCTATAATTTCAACTACCATGTATATGGTGTTATTTTTTCAATAATATCCTCTGTCCAGATCTCTCTCCAGAGGCCTAGAGTAAGATATATATATATAGAGAGAGAGAGACAGCCCTGGTGACACAGTGGTTCAGAACTATGGCTGCTAACCAAAAGGTAAACAGTCTGAATCCACCAGCTGCTCCTTGGAAACCCTGTGGGGCAGTTCTACTCTGTCCTATAGGGTTGCTATGAGTCGGAACCAACTCGATGGCGATGGGTTTGGTTTTCAGTTTTCATACACACACACATATATATATAACTGCCTACCCCACTTCTCCACCTAGATGCTCCAGTCATCTCAAACTCAACCTATATAAGGTGAACTCATCAAATTCCCTCTGAAAACCTGTTCCTTCTCCTGTATTCTATAACTCAGTGAATGGCATCAATATTCCATAATCATACAAGCCAGATACCTAGAAGCCATTCTTCACTTGTTTCTTGTAGCATATATTGTCGTCCCCTTCTCAGCATCCATTCTTTTTCGTCTGGGTAATCACCTCAGTTTTATTGGATATCACCTCCTCATCACAGCCCATGTGCTTTGTAGGAATCTGACTTCTTTTGCTCCAGGGACAAGGCAATGTCTTAGTCCTAACATAATTAGCCTAATACCACACTTGCCACCTTTTTTAGTTTACATATAGACATATGGCTCAATTCTTGAGACTTATGGAAAGGAGTTTTCTTTACAAAAAAGATTCTAGAAGTGACTTTGTCTTCCGGTTTCTTCTCGGACCTAGACGAGGACACATAGCCACAGGAGCTGTTGGCAGCCATCATTTGATCATAAAGCTGTCACTAAGGAAAGAAATACACTTACTCCTCACTTATCAACTATCTCGTTATCTGACATTTCGCATTTATGACAATAGTAAAAAATCTACTATTCGACTATTTTGTGCATTAATGACATATGTCTGGCAGTAGCAAATGCCGAGGTGGGAGGCAAGAGTTAACACTGGCTATGACGGTCAAGGTTATGTGTCAACTTGGTGGGGCCACATTTCTCAGTGGTTTGGCAGTTATGTAATGATGTAGTCATCCTCTATTTTGTGATCTGATGTGGTCATCCTTCATTTTTGCATAACGCCAATTTTCGTATAATGATCTGCTCTTTGGAACCTAACCATGTCAATAAATGAGGAGTGGGTGTACAATGAGACACAAAAGAAACTTGTCCTTAATGACATCACTGAGCTATTGAATCAACCTACCTTGTAGCCTGTCTTGTCACTGGACTTTCTAGTCAGATGAGGCAATAAATATTTTTCACTGGTTAAGTCAGTTTAGAGTTGGGTTTTCTGTTGCTTGCAAACAAAAGCATCATAATTAATAACTTTCCTTCATGCTCCATCCTCAAACACAGAAAATAACTTGCTCTAGTCCAGTTCAGTCGCCACTGAGTTGATTCTGACTCATGGTGACCCCATGTGTGTCAGAGTAGAAGTGTGCTCCTTAGGGTTTTTAATGGCTGATTTTTCAGAGGTAGGTCACCAGGCCTTTCTTCTGAGGTATTTCTGGGTGGATCTGAACATCTAACTTTTCGGTTAGCAGCTTAGTGTGTTAACTGGTTTGCATCACCTACGGACTCCAATTACTCACTAACCAAAACCAAACCCGTTGCCGTTGAGTTGATTCCAACTGATCGCGGCTCTATAGGACAGAGTAGAACTGCCCCATAGGATTTCCAGCTGTAAATCTTTACCAAAGCAGATTGCCACATCTTTCTCCTGCAGAGTGGCTGGTGGGTAGCAGCCCAGTGCTTTAACCACTATGCCACCAGGGTTCCTGAATTACTTACTGGTGTTATTGTTAGGTGCCGTTGAGTCAGTTCTAACTCAGAGTGACCCTGTGTACAACAGAACAAAACATTGACCGGTCCTGTGCCATCCTCATAGTCATTGCTATGTTTGAGCCCACTGTTGCAGCCACTGTGTCAATCCATCTCATTGTGAGTCTTCCTCTCTTTTGCTGACCCACCACTTTATCAAGCATGATGTCATTCTCTAGTGACTGGTCCCTCCTGATAGCATGTCCAAAGTATGCGAGATGAAGTCTCTCCATCCTCGCTTCTAAGAAGCATTCTGGCTGTACTTCTTCCAAGGTAGATTTGTTCATTCTTCTGGGAGTCCATCATGGTACATTCAGTATTCTTCACCAACACCATAATTCAGAGGCATCAATTCTTCTTTGGTCCTCCAGCTTTCCCATGCATATGAGGCAAATAAAAAATATATATTATGGCTTGGGTCAGGCATACCTTAGTCCTCAAAGTGACATCTTTGCTTTTTAACACTTTAAAATGGTCTTTTGCAGCAGATTTGCCCAATGAAATACATCTTTTGATTTCTTGACTGCTGCTTCTATGGGTGTTGATTTTGGATCCAAGTAAAACGAAATCCTTGTCAACATCAATATTTTCTCCATTTATCATGATGTTTCTTTTTGGTCCAATTGTGAGGATTTTTGTTTTCTTTATGTTGAGGTATAATCCATACTGAAGGCTGTAGTCTTTGATCTTCATCAGTAAGTGCTTCTATCACTGACAGCATTGTACTTCAGGATAGATCTTGAAATGTCCTTTTTGAGGATGAATGCGATACCATTTCTCTTCAATTTGTCATTCCTGGCATAGCAGACCGTATGATTGATCGATTCAAAATGGCCAATACCAGTCCATTTCAGCTCACTAATGCCTAGCCTATCTATCTGCAAGCGATCCATTTCATTTATGGTGACTTCCAATTCTCCTAGATTCATACTTCGTACATTCCATGTTCCCATTATTAATGGATGTTTGCAGCTGTTTCTTCTCATTTTGAGTCATGCCACAGCACCAGTGAAGGTCCTGAAAGCTTTATTCCAACCATGTTATTAAGGTCAACTCTACTTTGAGGAGGCGAGTCTTCCCCAGTTGTATTTTGAGTGCCTTCCAACCTGATGGGCTCATCTTCAGGCACTATATGAGACCATGTTCTGCTATTCATAAGGTTTTTACTGGCCAGTTTTTTCAGCAGTAGACCTCCAGATCCTTCTTCCTAATCTGTCTTAGTCTGGAAACTCTGCTGAAAATGTCTACTATGGGTGACTCTGCTGATATTTGAAATACCATTGACATAGCTTCCAGCATCACAACAACATGCAAGCTCCCACAGTACTACAAACTGACAAGACAATAGGACTCATTAGGTCCTATTAGTTCTATCCTCTAAGTAGTGTCTGATTGCCCTTTTTCTGTCACCTGCCATTGCCAGGGCCTTAGTTCAGGTTCTGATCTTTTTTTTCTGTAATATTGTAACAGGCTCCAGCCATGCCACATACCACAGAGTGATCTTTCTTGAATGCATGTCTTATCAAATTTCATCTGCTTACAACCCTGGCATGGCCCTCCATTGCTTCCAGAAAAAAAAAATCTATTTCCCTTAACATATTATCCCAGATTCTTCACAATCTGTGCTATTTCTCTAACCTTTTCAGTGTCTGTTCTTGCCAGTCTCTCCAACTCCCATTCTACCACCAGCAATGCTGAATGATTTGCTGAACCAAAATACTCTTTGGTCTTATGCCTCTGGGCCTTTGCACTTGCTGCTGCCTCAGTCTGGAATGCTCTTACCCACTTCTATCTCCACTTTCCCACCCCACCCCACCACCACCACCACTAACAGAATACACAAACACACTGACTCCTAGTTATTCTCAAGTTCAAATGTTCTTTGATGCATTACCTGACCTTGTCTCAGTCTGGTGCAGCTGTGTATTCTACGCACCTGATGCACTTTTCTATTCTAGTACTTATCATATGGAATTTGTTTATTTATCCGTCTCCTCCTCTGTGTTGTAAACACCTTATAAACAAGGAATGTTTCTTTAATGTTCTTGTGTCTGTATTTCTGGGGCCTAATAAAGTGCCTGGGACATAGCAGATGCTCAGTAAGTGTTTTTTGAATGAGTAAATACTTACTTGGATCTGCAGACATACAATTTCTGAACTTGAGACTCTTTATTTGAAAAACTTACCTTTCCCTGCTCTAAATGTGTTTCTGATTTCTAAGCATTGACCTTTTTCTTCCAGGGTAGGGTGTTCTAGGTAAGCAGAGAAGAAAAACAAAAGAGCTTGGTACAGGTCGTTACCTTTAGCCCTCTGAAAATCGAGTAATGTGTCCAGCCTTTCACCACCCTCCTCCATTGCTTATTCATAACTTGGTGCCCAGTATGGGCATACTTAGCTGACCAGCCCGCAACATACTCATAACTTGGTTCAGACTTCTATTCCCAATAAAAGTTTGCCAATACATTAGTCAATTTTCAACTTTCTATTAATCTTTTGAACTTATAGGTACTTTATGAAAATTGTATTTCTTAAAAACTGTAGGCCTTAAAATGAACAAATCTGGATTATTTTACACTACTCAAGTAAAATACAGTGATCTTAGCCTTAACTTTACTTTTGCTGACCTTAAAGTTAGATGTGACTAATTGTGTGAAGAAATTAATATGGGATTCTGATAGTGGTGATGTGTCTAACAGTTTTATAACCTAATTGTTAAATTACTGGATACAACTACATTGCTACACGTCTGAGGTAAAGAAACTTGAATTTAAGATAGAAGGAATTTGCTTGAGGGAAGCCAGGAAAAAGGGCATCTGTGCTTCAGGATTTGTGGAAGAAAATTAAGCAGCAGGGAAGACCGACATACCATGAGGAAGTTTGATTTCATTAGGTACTTGTGACTGGTGAGGATAGGAGTTGAGGGTGGAGCGAAGTAGGAAGGAGTTGCCAAGAGCGGGATCCCAAACAGCACAATAATACAAGACACAGCCTTGTTCAGGCAACAGCAGCATTGAACACACTCTCTTAGTTAGTGTGTTGGTCACCATGGTAACGGGAGGGTGGTGGGTGGGGCCAAGGCTCTTCCCCATGAGCGTGCGCAGTGCAAAGCGAGCTCAGGATGGGTCCCGAACAACAACGGATGTATTCCTGTTTTCTTCAGCCGGAGAACTACAACTCCCAAGAGCCCTCTCGGGCGCTGCGGCACCGCCTACCTCTGTGGCCCTGCCCCGTCCCGTCCCTCTGGCCCCGCCCCCCACTTGTCCCCTCCCCTCCCTCCGAGTGTGTGTCAGTGACCCAGAGGCGGTGTGAGGCGGAGGGGACCGTCGGGGGGCGCCGCCGCCGCCGCCGCCGCCTCCACCAGCAGCACAAACCCAGCAGCGCGACTGGATTTGTCTCGAGCCCTCCGGGAGCGCGCCACAAAGCGGGCCCCGCGCCTCTCCCTCCGCTCGCGTCTCCTCAGCGCTCGGCTCCGCGGTCAACTTCCCCTCGCCGGTCTTGGCCGGCTGGCAAGGAAGGCGGCGGCGGCAGCGGCGAAACGCCGGGCTGTCTTCTCGCGCTCACCGCACACATACTTCACCCGCTCTTTCCGGGTCTCGGGGTCCGTGCTGGCATTCCGGCCACCAACAATTGTCCGGTGAGCGCGGCGGCGGTGTGCCGCGGCGGGAGGGATCGCGGCGGGGCGGGCGAGGGGTGCGAGGAAGGCGGGCGCGCAACTTCCTCGGCGGCTTCCCGGGGCTGCTGGCCGGCTCTCCCGCCCGCCCGCGCGTCCCCGCGCCGGGAGGCGGCCGTGAGCGGAGTTTGCGGCGCCTCCGTCCCGCGCCCTCGAGGAGTAAGCGCCTTTGTCAGGAGCGGGCCCGGCGCGTCCTCCCCCACCGGCGGGAGCGGCGCGCGGCGGCCAACTCCGAGTCCCCGCGCCCCTCGCGCGCCGGGGGGCGGCAGACCACGCTCTTGCCCCAGAGGGGAGCTGGGCGGGTGGCGTGGAGGAAAAGAGAAATGAAAAGGAAACAAAGGGGGCGGTAGGTTTTTCTTTTGTTTGTGCGAATCTGGTAACTTCTTTCTCCTGCCTTACATAACGCAGACTTCCAACTTAGTCATTCTTTTTATTGTTATGATTATTGTCATCATCTCTGCGTGTCTCTCGCATCTCCTTTCATCTTCGGATCTCAGCATTTTAAAAACACTAATTAATTACACCTCCTGGGCCCCTGCGAAGCAAGTTAATAAGCCCGTTTCCGTAAGTGGGTAAACTGAGGTCTGGGAGAGCTCTGTAATTGATGGATACCCTTGATCTTCTTCCGCGCCTGGTGTCTGAGGACCTGAAAGCATTTATGAGTAATAACTCGTTCTCGAATGCCCTGTGGAGAAGTTGAAGACGATCGTTTTACCTATATGTGAACTGAAGCCTAAAAGAAGTCTGGGTAATTGTTAGGTAGTTCAAACAATAATTTTTCTTACATAGTGTTCTCAGTCTTAAAACCTCAAGGACTTACTGAAAAAATGCTCCGAGTTGGAAAAATACTGTAAATCATAAACTCACCATCTACTTAAATTTTTATAGGTGTGAGTCACTTACGAGGCAAGAGAGCAATAATGATGGAAAGACAGATATTTTTTAATGTACATTTAACAGATTTTAATCACTACACACTGGGAAATATGTCCTGGTTTTTTGGTCATCAAATTGGATATCAATAAATATTATTGAACGCTCTACGATAAGGTCCTGGTTGTGCCAAAGACTGAAGCTTTAAGTAAGAAAAGGCCTTTGTTTTGGTTCAAAGACTGTTTACTTTTTCTTGTTCTGCAGAATGTTACTTGTTTTTATAGCAGCAGATCTTTTGTTTCAGAACTGGCATTGTCTTTTTCCGCATTGAATATGTATTTTATAATTAAGGAGAAATGTTAGGTTTTTATTTAATACGGTTTGGATGGTAATGTGAGCTTAAATTTTTGGATTGTGAAGAAGATTCTGTTTCTCCGGTTCTTCTTTTTAGTTCATGATATGTTTTGTTTATACCTTACAGAGAAAATGTGATCAGATTTACATCTCTCAAAATATTGTCTTTATTGTACAAATACAACATATGAATTCCTCATGCTTTTTATTCACACCAGCAGCCTCTCTGGAGTAAAATATTTAACTCTGAGGACAAGGTTCTTTTGGTAGTTGAACAAAGCTGAAAGGTACCAAAAATTAAAATCTAGCATCATTTCTACTAGTTATTTCCTGCGGTGAATGATGATCAGAATGGTAGTAACGGGGTACTTTCATTTATCCTAAATTCTTCTTGAATTTAATTTTGTATTGTATAGTTGCCCCAAGATTTTAGATTCTGGTGTTGGCATCAGAAAATAAAAGTAAAACATTTGTTATATTGATGTTTTTTCCCATGCCTCTAACTTGTCCCCTTTCTCTAGTATCTTAAAAGAGATCTGGAGTTTAGAACAATTGGAAAATAGAACAGTTAAAGGTGTGTGGAAAGTTGTGTGTAATGAAGTGGTTATGTCTCATCTAATAAATTTACAGCTTTTAAAGAGGAAACTGTCATGCAGGTTTTAACTAGGGACGTAGAAGTGTTGTAATAGTATTTATTGACTTGAAAAATGTAAGCTGAAGATGCTGCCTTAGTGGCAGATTGTGTGTGTGTGTGTATATGTGGTGATCTGTGCTCTCATTAAAATTAGCAGTTAAGTGATTTTACTGTTGGTTATGTTTAACTTTTTTTGTAGCACTTACAAACCAGATTTAACAGGGATATTTGTACTTTACGGAAGCTACTAACACAGGGTCTTTGCTCAGTCACTGGAGTCCAAAGGCTGGATTCAGTGTTGACTGGTGAAGTCTGGCATTGCACGTTTCCTCATTTCTTTGGGACCCCTTAAAGGAAATGATTGAAAAGTATGGGGTGGGGAACTGGGTCTAGTAGAGCTGAGTGCTGCTGAGGCAGGTTTAAAGGAGAAGCATAAGTTTGTTTCCACTTTGACATTGTTTAGCTTCCTTTCAGGTTGTCATAATGTCGCTTTCCTATTAAGAGTTCTGGAATATGTTAGGTCAGGTGATAAGGACTACCGTAGTTCTGCTTTGTGAAAAACTAGTATTTTTAGACAGAAGTTCTGTAGTTGATATTTTAAGTCAAAAAACTTAGATTGAAAATGGTCTAACATACTAACATATATACTTCTCACTCTGGCACGTCAGTATAGACCTATTTTAGTTTTAATTGAGTCAGTAAAGCTTATATGACTTACTTTACTACATACATTTTAATTATACATAATAAAATTTTAAAATGACAAATTTATGATGGCACTAAGGTGGTTGTAGAAATTTCTCTGGAAAGTTGTGCTATTCCAAAAGTTATAAAAGGATAGAAAAACAGTAAGCCTTAAAAAGGAAGGAAACTAAAACCTATTTAAGAGCCAGAGGAAAGAAGAAAGAAAATCAACAGTGTGACAGAAACCTGATAAAGATGTTTTTAAAGAGTACAATATTAAAAATTCCTGGCAGCCTTTATATATAAGGGACAAAATTTTAGCTAAAGTCTATATAAACAGTGAATTTCACTTAGCACTTTCTGTTTATAGATTTCTAGCCATCTTTTCCAGATTCCCTCTAAATATATCACACAGGAAAAGTAAATAGAAGTCATTCTTCCAAGGGATTTGGGTTGTTGGAGATTTTTTTTACACTTGTGGTGGTGGGGTTTATTGTTGTTTTTCTTTGCTTAAGGTTGACCTCTGCAGAGAAAAATTTCCCCACACTAATGTGTGGGAACCTCAAGACAAGAAATATTGGTAACTGAAAGATCTGGATATAATTTCAAGTTTTGCTACTAGCTTTTTTCGTGTTACCTTAAATAGATCACTTCTATGAATATTTTTTCCACCCAAAGGTTGAAATAACTGCCTAGCATACTACTCTTGTTAGTTGCAATCAAGTAGGCTCATGGTGACTTCATGTACAACAGAAGGAAACTGTTGCCCGGCCCTGCACCATCTTCACAATTGTTGGTATGCTTGAGTCCATTGTTGTGGCCACTGTGTATTTTGAATGACTTCCAACTTAGGGGACTCATCTTTCAGCATTTTATCGGATGATATTCTGTTGTGATCCGTAAGGTTTTCATTGGCTAATTTTTGGAAATAGATAGCCAGGCCTTTTACCCTAGGCTGTGTTAGTCTGGAAGCTTCACTGAAGCCTGTCCACCATGGGTGATCTTGCTGGTATTTGAAATACCAGTGGCATAGCTTCCAGCATCACAGCAATATGTAAGCCACCATGGTATGATAAATTGACAGACGTTTGGTAAATACTATGCTTAGTAGGTCCAAACTTTTTTTCGTTGTTGATGATGAATGAGTTTACAAGTAATAAAGAGAAAGCACAAAATTTCTTGAGCAAATGTCTGAGAATTTGTTTTTTTCTTTTTCAGTAGACATAAGTAATCTAAATCTATGAACATCTGATTGGAGCCTTTCAATTTTAGCGTAGGTACCTTCAGAAATAAGCTTAGAAGAAAAGGGCTTCATCAGATAATTTAAGACAAATGAATTGTAAGTGATTCTAAGAAGACCTGGTTGTTTTTTCAGAATGTCTTACAAGATGGTTTAGATTCTTTTTTGCCACAGTAAACTATTTTGGAGAATAGGTCTACATAGTATTCCATGTATTATCTGTATAATACTTTTACATCTCAGAGTACTATTTACAGAAGAATACAAGGTTGTTGGTGCCTATAAATGAGGAAAATCATGACATGTATCTCATCCCCCAGTTAATCCTGAACATTCATGTAGATAAAAAAGAAGTTTAATTCAATACACATGTAATTTACTTCCTTTTCAAATAATTTGTTGCTGATTTTTATTTTCTAATGAACCTCTTGGGATGTTGCTAATTCTAAAAATATGTAGTGCCCTAGCTTCCCACCATCATCTGCAGTTTCTTTTCTGTCATTTTCTTGGCTACAGTTTGTTTTTTCCCCTAAATTGGCTAAGCTAAGCTAGTAAATGTTTACATATATTTGACAAGAAATACAGTCAGTAATTTATCATGCTAAATTTCAACATAGAAGGTTCATTGAAATCTGTTTTGGAGATAGAACTATGCTTTTTTTTTGAAGGGGGCTAGATCAGGAATAAGGATCTCTGGTGGCACAATGGTTAAGCCCTTGCCTGCTAACCGAAAAGTTGGCAGTTCGAACCCACCAGCTGCTCCGCAGGAGAAAGATGTGGCAGTCTGCTTCCATCAAGATTTACAGTCTTGGAAACACTATGGGGCAGTTCTTTTCTTGTCACATGGAGTCACTGTGAGTTGGAATCATTGCGAAGGCACTCAACAACAAGAACATATACATGTGTATAAAGCAGCGAAGAGAGATTATGTAGAATGTATGAGGAGATGGGAGGACGCAGTTTTAAAAGGTAGTCAGAAAAGAAGATGATAGATACTTGAATAAAGACTTGAAGATGAGGGAGCACATCTTATAGATAATCTTGGAGCAAAACATTCCAGGCAGAAGGAATTAGCAAGTGCAGTGAACCTGCGATGGGAGCGTGCCTAGAATGCAAGAAACTACCAGAAGACCAATGTGGCTGGATTAGAGTGAGTGGGAGAGAGTAACAGGAAATAAAGTCAGAAATATAAAGGTGAGGTACAGGAGATCAGATTGTGTAGGGCATGATTGGCCATCCTTGCTTTAGAGTAAGAATATTTATTTACACACTTACCTAGAATAAGTGTTCTACTTCAGTCACCCTGGAAGCTATGCACTTACTCCAACAGTAGCATTTCCCAAAATACAGTAAAACGTATGAAAGCCAGAGCCTGTGTAAGGCAGAAACCTGCCAGAGAAGGAAAACCCAAATATTTTCCACTAAAACTAGCAATAGAGAAGTGGTAAGACGGCACCCTGTCAAAGGTGGAAAACTTGCGAGACCCAGAGAAACAAGGCAATCCTGTCAAGTTCCAGCTCTCACAGGTTTCACTGTATATATTTTTGGAACTACTTTCTTTTTTTTTTTTATTGCCTTCTAAGCCAGTTGAAGAGCCATGCATGAAAATAACTCATTACTTTATATTTGCTCCTTGTTTTTAAGGAAAAGGGGGAGTGTTCGCCGCATATCTCTCTTTTAAAATCAGATATGACTCAGGTTTTTGACAAAAAGAAAATAAGAAATATCTTCAGGCTATTTCTAAAAACCAGACCCACTCTGAGAGGGCAGTTACTATTTCTGAAAATCAAATTCCCCCATAGACTAAAGAAGAGTTTTAATAATGTTCTGAGCAATTGTAGCATCATGTAGAATAAGGTTATGACCTTTCAGAATGATCAGTATGGAAAGGATTGTACTCATTTGGATGTTTAATTTCTATCTGATACGTTACAAAAAAGCACAAGACTGTACAAATTTCTTAATACTTTAAATAAAAACAGTCATTGCAGATAATTTTCATTTGTGTCTTGCATTCAAGATTGAAGTGATAGCATTTATAATGTAATGAAATTGTATAACTTTATTGTTGCTATGGCATACATTTGGGGAACAGAAAGAGTAACACACATTTAGTGTTTACAGATGAATCCAGCTCTCAGGTCTTCTCCTTGTATTCATGCTTTATTTTTCAGTTTAGTAGTTGTTTCAAGAACATGCTGATTTCCCATAAGTGATTATTTTCTTAATCTTTATTGTTAAAATTATAGAAAAATTGAAAGCCATCTAAATGTTTGAAAACCAAAAAAAAAAAAAAGCCACCCATAAATGTCAATCTATTTTTTTATTTTTTTGCCTTCTACTCATAGGACAATATACATGTAGAGAATACTGGTTTTGAATAATTATTATACTAGCTAATTATAAGAATAATTTTTTTTATCTTGAAAAATGTATTTCAGCCATTTTTACCCTGCTGATAACAGTGAATAAAGAAGATCATTCTTTATCTAGTCATTTATGTGTAATGGGGGAAAGGCCAGGAGCACAATGTTTTCTTTTGTATTTTTATATAATTTTACCAATAATATGTAGGATTCAATGAGATGAAGTAGAGTTTTTGAACACTTATTGTATAGTAAATTTTGTCAAGTGACCATTAAGAATGAAAGTATATAGCTGCATAAGGAATACCTTAACAAAACTTATTTTAAACATTTTTCAGTGGATTTTTAGGAATCTAGTTCTTTAATTCACTTGGACTTTTTGCCCCTTTGGGGAATGTGTGTGTGTGTGTGTGTGTGTGTGTGTGTGTGTGTGTATACGTACACATACGTACATATATATGTATTTTTCATATACTTTGCATACTATCAGGATTCAGTTGCTAGACTGGATTATTTAATATGCTTTAAACATAGCCAATTAGCATGGAACACAGAATCGAAGTTAGGTTCCTGGGCTTTCCGTTAACTCTGAAAATCTTTAACAAGCTATCTTTAATTCATCTATAAAATAAAAGTAGTAGTAATTTTTCATAAAAGACTTTGAAATTGTATGATGGTGGCTGTGCTGAAGTGTAGCTCATTTTAGAAATAGCTTTCAATTTGTTGATTTGGTGATAGGATTATGAATCTGTTTTTCATTTCCATTTCTGTAGAATAAATAACTTATGATGGAGGAGGAAGAGAAAGAGGGGGAAGAGGAGGGAGCTAGAGAAGGAAGGAAAGAAAAAATTGGCTGTCACAAATAGTAAAGATGACCATGGATAATTCTTGTGACTTTGATCTACTTAAGTGTCTATGACCTAATAGCTAAGACTCAAATTTTATAAATTAAGTAAAGAACATAATAATAATACAGCTTCCATTTAAAGAAAAAAAGTTGTTTTGCAAAAGGTACATCTTATTTTTCCTGTTAACTTAAATGTTGTTGTGAGTTGCCGTCAAGTCAGTTCAGACTCATGGGGACCCCATCTGTTACAGAGTAGAACCGTTCAGTAGGGTTTTCTTGGCTGTAATCCTAAGGGAAGCAGATCGCCAGGCCTTTTCTTCAGTGATATCTGTGGGTGGGTTCAAACTGTGAATCTTTAGATTAGCAATTAAACACAAACCTTTTGCACCACTGAGGGACTTTGACTTAAACATTATGGCCATGATAAAACCTATACTTTACTTTGGAATTAATAATACTAATGATTAACAGTAATTATTATTTGTGAAAGTTCAGTTTATTGCTTAAGCTCTGTGTTTTTGCAGCAACAGGTTCCAGTTAATCTTTCATGCTGTCACAGTACACGATACTCATAATTCCATGTCCTTGCCTCTCTTGCTTGAATCGCTTCATATGTCTGCCACTAGCTCTTTATTGCCCCTTGTCAGCTTTAGTTGTGCCCAAGCATCCTTCCACAGTGTTTTCTACCTTTGTCTGCCATGTTTATACTTGTAAAGTGGACTTGGAATGAATTAAAACAAGTAACATGTAGATGGCAAGTGTTCCACTTTTCCTACTTGGGCTTTTATACTGTTTTCTTTTCATCTTTCTTTGTCCTTTTTTGGAGTGTTTTCTAGTGGAGATGGCGTATTCTGTCAGTTAGGCACTAAGAGATAACTATTTGATTATCTCTTGTATCAATAATATAGTACTTTTTGAACTGAATATTGTACGAAAAGGAGCCCTGGTGGTGCAGTGGTTAAGCGCTTGGCTGTTAACCAAAAGGTCAGGGGTTCGAACCTACCAGCTGCTCCGCGGGAGAAAGATGTGGCAGTCTGCTTTGGTAAAGATTTCAACCTTGGAAGCCCTATAGGGCAGTTCTACTCTAAAGAGGGTTGCTAAGAGTCAGAATGGACTTGAAGGCATTGGGGATATAGGAAACTGTAATAGACTCCTTAATTTGAAATCCATGAATTAATCCTGACTCCATCCAGAATTTATACCTAAACTAGCAAAGTTTAATAATAGAATTAACAGCCTAGCGAAATTTAAAAAGCTGTTTTCAGCTCTTGGTGTTGGTTGTTGTCTTTTCTGAAAATGTCAAGCAGTTGGGACTTGTATCGCTATAATAATAATCATAAGTAGTAAACCTTGGGGGAAAACTGTCTGGACTTCTGTTGAGTTTATCTTTTACAGTCAAGAGGGAAGGATAAAAAGATCAGTAAGGTGGTAAAGTTTATAACTTTTTCTTTCCATAGGAATAAATTATGAAGAGATTGACCTTGGTTTTTTGCTCATTGGTAGATGCTGCCATCTGGCAGTTGTAGTGCTCAGCATGTCAGTTGACTTAATCTTTAGAAGACACAGTTAATTTTAATTTCATTTTTAAAAATAAGTGAAAAAAATTTGAGGTGACTTGTTGGTTCTTCAAAACCTTAGTGCTGTATTCCTGGTTCTTGGCAGATACTATCCACAGTACTTCATGTTCCCCTGGGTTTACGCCAGATTTAATGAACTGCCTGTACTGAAAACACTAAAAGCTGATTTTCTTTTATTTTAGAGTACAATTAACATTATGGATTTTTCTTTGAGTTGTTTCTCACTGTCATTATTAGCTACTATTGAGTTGACCCTGACTCATGGTGACCTCGTGCACAGTGGAACAAAACGCTGCCCAGTCCTGCATCATCCCTGTGATCAGTGGGATGTCAGACCATTGTGATCCATAGGATTTTTATTGGTTGTTTATTTTTTGATTGCCAGGCCTTTCTTCTTAGTCCATCTTAGTCTGGAAGCTCAACTGAAACCTGTTCAGCATGATAGCAAACATACAAGACTCCACTGACAGGGGTGGTGACTGCACATGAAGTGCATTGACTGGGAATTGAACCTGAGTCTCCCACATGGGAGGTGAGACTTCTACCACTGAATCATACTTTCAGTTTACCAGCAAAGGACCAAAACCTCCAAATTACAAAACTAGTTAAGTTTGTCATTCATGAGAAAAGATGTTAAAGATGTGTGTTTAATAAAGTAGTAGTTGTTTCTAATTAGAAATCACAGTCTTATAGGCAGACTTTCATATATCTGAAAGCTTTTAAAATTTATTACATTACTGTAATTTTCATTTAAGAGGGTGAGTCAGTTTCTAAGCTAGTGTTATCAGTTCACCAAAGGAGCTATCATGAATTTTAAGGTGGGCTCGTAAACTGTTCAACATAGAGCAGATCTATGACTTCACTGATGCCAGACACTTTTTTTTAATTCATCACTGACTCACACAGTAAAAAGAAAATTACATTTTGCTAAAGCTTCTTGGTTGTGTGTCTTTTTAGAAATGGTGTATCTAAATTTATTTGCATATGGTTCAGCTCTTAAAGACCACTCTTTTAAGATGTTAGCCAGAATTTGCTCCTGAAGCTATCTTTAAAATGGCTTCCAGAGAGGATTTACTAGGTTTCAGAACTGAGTAGGCTGTTAATGATTCAGTAGGCCCCCTCACATTTTCCTCCCACCACTTACATTGAAAGCTCCTTCATAGCATCTAGGTAACCTGAGTCATCAAGGCTAAACTTCTAAAGAAGAATTGTCATGTGGAAAAACTCACCTTGAAGTAAATTTGTTAGAAAACAATCTGAATCAGATTATTTATTGATCACAATTATACAGCCTAGAGGTTTGGGGCTTTATTTAAATCTTTGAATATAATTACACATATTACTTTATTATAGGACTTGTAAATTCTAAGGTGTTTATTCCCATTTAAATTTTAATAGGTTTTATTTTTATTGTCTATTACGTGAAAAAAAATAAAAAGGAACCCTGGTGGAGCAGTGGTTAAGTGCTCAGCTGCTAACTAGAAACTTGGCCGTTAGAACCCACTAGCTGCTCCATGGGAGAAAGGTGCGGCAGTAAGATATGGCAGCCTGCTTCTGAGAGATTACAGCCTTGGAAACCCTATAGGCAGTTCGACTCTGTCCTGTAGGGTCACTGTGAGTCGGAATTGACTCAAAATGGCAACGGGTTTGGTTTTTTTAGTACACTTTTTTAAAAAAATTGAATAAATTTATTAGAGGGTAGAGGCAATAGCATACAGGTTAATAACCACAGAAGTCAGGAGACCTAGAGTTCTGGTCCATTTATTTGGTATGTACTCTCAAATATTTCACTTGACCTCTCTGAGCCTTAGTTTCCTTGTCTTTACAGGGTCAGCAACTCTGTGGCACTTAATGCCACCATCCTTCTTTGGAGCCCTTGGCAGACATAGCTAACAACTGCCCCCAAAGCAGCTTCAGACTCCTCTTTGATACAGGAGTCAGCATTTACGTGGTTGGCAGTCTAGATGAAATCTATTTTTCATCTCAATCTTATAAGGTCTCTTCCAGCTCCAAGATTTTAAATATATACATATATAACATAAAAGAATATAGAAGGATTCTCTTCTTTGTGGGTCTTTACTGTCCCTTAACAGGGAGTGTCCAGGGTTAAAATTTACTGTATGAATTTAATAATTCTTTGTAGTCAGGAATAACATGTTTATGTTTCATGTAACGATGCAGATGATTAAAGAAAATTCATAGGGACACTTAAAATTCAGAATGCTTAGTGATAACTTGATTTAAGCTCATTTCTTGATCTGTCTCATTTTATTACCCTTAACGTTTCTAAATAATCCTTGAACCACTTTTACTTATCTTTTCTAAAAGAGGGAAGATTTCGCAGAGAATACAATCCCAAGAGGCATTAGTGTCAAGAAAAGATTTTTAGTAAATGAAAATAGAACTCAGACCCACTTGGGCAAGTAAATTGCCCCTCCTGTCTTTTGCCTTCCTTAAAGAGCTGAAGATAATTATTTAAAGCCCTAAATGTTCTGTGGCAAAAATCTGAAGTTCAAAATGATGTTGTGTCTGTTGGGAGGGCACATAAAGAAGCAGAGCAAATTTGCCCCTCCTGTCTTTTGCCTTCCTTAAAGAGCTGAAGATAATTATTTAAAGCCCTAAATGTTCTGTGGCAAAAATCTGAAGTTCAAAATGATGTTGTGTCTGTTGGGAGGGCACATAAAGAAGCAGAGCAAATACTAAATTGAGAGACAAGAAACCTGAGTTCTAGCTCTGCAACTGGTTTTTTTTTTTTTTAACCTGATCAGTGTCTTTATAGAACAGTAAATGGAAATTAACTGTGAAATGAAATCCAGTAAAAACAAGAAACCTTTACTGGCTATTATTATATGCTAGACACTTTAATTCTTATAATAACTGCATCAGATAGGTTGTTGAGAGGTAATAGAGTGGATAGTTGCACATATCGATTCTTAACTAACACTGCTCAGGTTCCAATCCCAGATGCCATTTTTACCACTTATTAGCTATGTGACTGCAAGCAAGTTACTGAACTGATCTGGGCCTGAGTTTCCTCATCTGTAAAATAGAGATAATATTATCCAAAACCAAACCCATTGCCATAGAGTCGATTCCGGCTCATAGCAACCTTATAGGACTAAGTAGAACTGCCCCATGGAGTTTCCAAGGAGCACGTGGTGGCTTCGAATGACCTTTTGGTTAGAAGACATAGCTCTTTAACCACTACACCACCAGGGTTACCATGATAAGCACTACATATATATTAATTACTGTTGTTACTATTATTTATTATTATCTTAGGTTTGCAGGTGAGGAAACTGGACCTCAGTGAGGTTGGTCCAGCTCTTGTATATGCCTAGTCTGACTGCAAAACTCCCTTAACAGTTGTGTTTTTGTTTCATCTGAAGTAAAAATAATTAGTCTCAACCTCTTGCATACAGACTCCATATAAATGGTCTCAGTGTGATCATAAGAGTATTGTAATTCATTCCAGTGCTCACACCTGGTGCTTAAAAATATTCTTGTATCGTGGATTCAGTACAGATCTAAAATATGCAGGTGAAGCTCATTTCAGTATGATCTGAGAAACACAAGGATTACATCTTAATCTTATTTTATTTCCTGTGCATTGTTTGTTTTTTGCCCCCGCCTGTTGGCGGTTAAGTCATCAGAATCCCTAGAAAGTGGAAGTACTAGTTGTATTACTCTTACAGTGACTTTAGTTGTTGTGATTTACTTACTCTGTTAAGTCTTCTTTTGCTAAACGTTTTCAGAATGGCTCAATAACATGCCATATGCACATAGTGTGCTTAAAATTAGTAATTTTATGAATATGATTAATCATTGTCTCTTTTGAAATTATGTAGTGATGTGCCTGTTATTGAAAGTCCAAGGTATTTCAATTTCCAAAGAGTTTTCCTGTGAATTTTATCAGCTGCTTTTTGAATAGGAACTTTGATTTTAATATTTTGATGTCTTTGTATTAGATTCTGTATGTAGCTGAATCTGCTTAATTTCATAAGCTTTAGTCTCTGACACTCATTCAGGCTTCTAGTGAAAAGAACATCTGGTTACTATTTAAAGCTTCTGTAAGTGATTTGCCACACACTGCCCCCCCCCCACCCCATTGCTTGTTGTTACTTTCTTTTTTTCCATTGTGGGTGTTCTATTCCTTTGTGGCAAAAATTTTCCTTTGTATTAAGACAGTATAAAGTCAGACCATATAAAGTCATGTAGCCTTTGAACTTGGGGGAAGCAGAAAACTAGAGAGGTAGGTGAACTTCGTAAAACCAGAATCATCTAAGAGGAGGAAAGTCTGTTTTTACCTTATTTTTAGAACTGAATTCTGTGCTAATGGATTACTCTTAGGGAAACAAACACTTAAAATAGTTGGTCTGTCAGTTAAGGTTCTTTCTATTGGGACAGAAAATTCAACTCAAACTGGCTTAAGCGAAAAAGGGAAACTTACTGGTTTGTGTAACTGGTCCAAGGTTGGTGTGACTTCCAAGGATGGCTCAACCCAAGGCTCAAATAATGTCATCAGGACTCATTTTCGGTATGTTTCTTAGCATGTTTCTTCGGCATTGGCTTTATTCACCAGCACTACATGAGCAAAAGATAGCTTCAGCCCCTTCTGCCTCAATCCTCACAGGGGCATGATCAGCGGGGAAGAGTGACCATCTCTTTTTCGTCTCAGCAAAAAAGTCTCATGCATCTCATTGATCTGACTGGGTCACATGCCACTCCCTTGGTGGCCAGGGGAATGTGAAGCTCTGGTTGTCTGGAACTGAGCCACATACCCAGGCATTGAGTAAGAGAGTTTAATCAGTTCCATCAGATACACGTAAACTGAGAATAAAAGAAAGTTTTTCTCCAAAAAGGAAATGACAATACCATTATACCAGAGGAAGGGTAGATGTTTACTAGGCAACAGAAAATAGATGCCCTTAACACTTAATACTGCCTTTTCCATTTTAAGGGTTAGCACTCAACTAGGAAAGACCAGTTATTTTCTGATTTAGTATTTAATACCTGTTTGGGTTTGTATAAATTCACTTCCAAATTACTGTTTTAAAGCAATATATAGATGGGAATTGTTAAGACTTTTCACCTCTGGGGAACTCTGAAAAAGTTTTAAAATTAAAAATTTGGTTCTGCTTTAGCAAGTACTGTACTTTTAATTTTCCTCTCAGCTGCAATAAATCATATTTGTTAATAACTAGTTCTTGTGATATAGGACAGTGTCTTTATAACTAGATTAACATGTTTTTCTAGGTTAACACTTTGCTTTAATGCCTCAAGTAGATTTGGCTGTTAGACCAAGAAACTTATAAAAGACCTCTCTGAGACATTCAGGGCCTTGGGGAGAGATGGCGAGTAAGGGGTGATGAAGGCTATTAACAAAGGCTTTATATGTTGATTTCAGTCTGAAAATGAAAACTGAGGTCTTACTGAAAAGGAAAATAAGATGCCCATTGTTACTGTTTCTTTTTAACACCAAAATATGAAATGAAATAGAAAATGATATTTACATTTCAGTCTCTATATAGTCATGTAGATATCTCCTTCTATTGCTTATGTTAATGTACACACATAAATGAGTACATCCATCACCAGAAGGCTTTTACCTTCCACAGTCTTTGAGAAATTTTCCTTTTTTTTCCCTTCTAAATTTCTTGACACCATAGGCGTATTTGTTAATGCTTTATCTACAAAATTAAAATGAGACTTCATAATACCTAATTTAACAAGCATTTATTTAACGTCCTCTTTTTCTTTATACCTTCAGTATTAGGTGCTGCAGAATGAGGAAGATGGTTTCACCCTTGGAGGAGTTGTCAGCATAGTAGGAGGTAGCACAAGGTTATATATAACTGTAAAACAAAACTGGGTGTAAGGTCTGTAAAAGACTTACATAAAAATGATGGGAGTTCAAAAAAGATTACACCCAGTTGGTAAGGAAAGATTTCCCAATTGGAAAAGGCATTTCAAACAGGTCTTGAAGGATTATCAGAATTTCTTACAGGTGAATAGTGGTAATGTTAACAACAGTTACTGTTTAGTGAGTACTTACTACATTTTTGACAAAAATGTGTGATATATGTGATAGAGAAACAGCCATGTCACTGTAAATTTGGGAAGAATTATGATGGGTCCAAAAGCTTAAAAATCAAAAATGTTAGTGCTGGTTGAAACACATCTCATGGGGAGCTTTATATCTCAGCTACATAATAATTCTTCATAGCATAAGTAAGAGAGTTGAGAATCGTTTCTAGCAAATATTCCATTGTATTAAAATTATGTCTCTTGCAAGTAATTAGTGATTTGCATGAAAACTTAATAGTACATAGATTGCCTGTAAAAGATGCTAGTTTAATCTAAAAACATTAATTAAAGAAATTCCTGTTACTGTATGTGGATCAGCAATACCAGTAATTGAAGACTGTGTACCCTGCATCTTCTAGAATCAGCAGTATATTTTGTTTGTTTTTACTTATGTCTTAGAGCATTTTACAAGTACAGGATAGCTCATTTAAAATAGGCTTTCCTAAAATACAGTGCAACTTTGTAAGAATGGCGTGGCAGGGGCATCTTACCTCCTGGATAACTTCACAAGGTGGAAGGAGAACCAAGATTTAACAGCCCAAGGCTGATTCCTCTGATGCAGACATCAGTCATACCTCCTATCTCCAACCTTTTTACCAATTCCGACACTGGCTGTGCCTCCCACAGAACTCTCTACTTCTCTGCGGGGTTTGATAATTCCTTGCAGTGGCCACACACAAATTATAGAGACCATACTCTCAATTATGGTTTATTAGTTAAGTGACAGGTTACAGTTCGGATTCAGGAATGCTCAGGATACAGTTCTTCAGTCAGGACAGCAAGTGCTACAAAGCTCTTTTAGCTCTTCTGCTAAGTACCCAGAGGCACCCCACTCCACCTGTAAGCCTTGGCCTGAAGGCACTCAGCTTTCTCGCTCTGTGGGCCCGGAAGTCCACCGTGCTGTCGCCTCCCAGTCTTCTGCCTCTGCTGCCACTGTTTCTCTGCCGCCACTTCTTGCCCCATCTTCAGTGTTACAACTCTCTCTCTCAGTCTCCTGGTTCCAGGAGCTTCTCAGTGCAGGGATCCTGGGTCCAAAGGACACACTGCACTCCGGGTTTTTTTTCCTGGTGGTGGTGAGATCCTCCCTTCCTGCCTCTGGGATGGCTAATTTTAAGCCTAACAGGATGGCAAAACTGACCAATCCCATCAGTAAGGTTCCACATACTTAATTTGCATGGCCCCACGCCCACAAGGATACCATGCACCTTATTTGCATTATTAGCAACCTCTCCAATCCCCTTGGTGGGCCGTAAGCACCTCATTTGCATAGTCCCACCTAGTCATTTGGTGGGAGTTACAAAGACTATGGCTAGAAGGGCCATATTAAGTAATTCACTGCATTGCAGACTTGAAATGAGTTCTCTTGGAAAATTTATAAGCAGAATAGTTAATGAAGAACACTTTCATAATCATATCTAATAGTAAAAGGTGAATCAATATATTTGATGTCATTAACAATTTAAGTCTTTAAAGTCTTTTAAAAAAGATATTAATAAGAACTGGCAAACCCTATTTAAATATGGTTCCAATTCAGTTTATTGAGTTATTTGAAAAATGGTCCAATAAGTTTAAACAAATAACATCTCTGAATTTATAGTATTCTGAGCCTAATATTTTTTAATTGATTGCCAGAGATATATTAAAATGCTTCCATTTATGGTTTTCTATAAAAGATTGTTCTGACAGTAAGTTTAAGTGATTTTCACAATTTATTGCTGTCTAAAGTTTCCCTTGACTTCACATTTTGTTCTGTATGTCTTGGTTTCTTTTCTCCACCTACACGATGTTGGCGGCAAGTGAAACAAGAGTCACAAAGTAATACAGTGAATTTGAGAACCCTAGGTTTTTTCAAAACAAAATAAACCTATATTATAAGATTGCTTTTTATTGATTGCAAAAAAAAAAAAGGGCTTTTGGCAACCGTTCAGTTAATGTGTGAATAACTTAACTGATTTAGCTAGAATGAATAGGAAGCTTTGCTATTTGTCCTTGTAGATCCTTGGCTCAGTAAACACAGTGATGGTGTTAGAACAAATACTCTGTGGTCAAAGGTAAGAAAGAAAAAAAAAAGTTTAATAGACCCAAACATCAGTAATTTTATGTTTATATCAGTCTTCAGAGTGGAAGAGCAATGTGTTAACTAGAATCTTGTTTATATTTCTGTTATGGAAAATAATCATGTTAACTTACATAAGGAGCCCTGGTGGCACAGTGGTTTAAGCATTTGAGTGCTAACCAAAAGGTTGGCAGTTTGAATCCACCAGCTGCTCCTTGGAAACCTTATGGGCAATTCTGCTCTGTCCTATAGGGTCGCTTGAGTTGACATGTGTTAATATATGAAAATTTTAATAGAAGATCCTTGCTGAGAATTGTACGGTGTATAAAAGTCAAAAATGTGTAGAAACTTAAACATACTGTATCATGTACTTTACAATAAAACTCCAATAAAGACAGGAGGCATAATTAGGACAAATAAAGATAACAGTTGTTGTCATTAGTTGCCATGGAGTCATTTCCAACTCATGGCAACCTCATGTGTACAGAGTAAAACTGCTCCATAGGGTTTTCAAGGCCCTGACCTTTTGGAAGCAGATGGCCAGGACTGTCTTCTGAGGCACCTCTGGGTGGGTTTGAACTGCCAACCTCTTGGCTAGTAGCCGAGAGCTTAACTCTTTGTGCTACTCAGACACCATAATGGTAGCAATAGGAGAAAAATATGAGTTATTTTAAAAAGACTTATTGCAGATGTTACATTAGCCCAACTCAGTCTGTAACCCTGGTTAGAAATGTAAAATTTTAAAAAATTTTGAGGTCCTGGAAGACCAGAAGAATTTTATTCAGTGAAGGGAGGGGAGCTGAGGATAGAAAGAAAAGTTTTGGCAGCAGTTAAAATGTATATCAAAACCCATTGCCATCAAGTCAATTACGAGTCATGGTGACCCCATGTGTTATAGAGTAGAACTGCTCCATAGGGTTTTTTTGGCTGTAATTTATTTTTTTTTTCCTCATTCAAAAATATATACACATATTGTTTTGTGACATTGGTTGCAATCCACACAATGTGACAACACACTTCTCTTTTCTACCCCGGGTTCCCTGTGTCCATTCATCCCTTTCTGCCTTCTTGTCCTCTTTTTGGACAGGAGCTGCCCATTTGGTGTTCTATATTTGATTGAACTAAGAAGCACGTTCCTCATGTGTATTAATTTTTTGTTTTATAGGCCTGTCTAATCTTTGTCTGAAAAGTGGGCTTCAGGAATGGTTTCAGTTCTGGGTTAGCAGAGTTTCTGGGGGCCACAGTTCCAGGGTTTCTTCAGAGTCTGTCAGACCATTAATTCTGGTCTTTCTAGTCTTTTTATGTGAACTTGACTTCTGTTCTAGATTTCTTTCCTGCTCTGCCAGGGACTCTCTGCTGTGTTCCTTGTCAGGGTGGTAGCTGGGCACCATCTAGTTTCTTAGCTGTAATCTTCATGGAAGTTGTCACCAGGTCTTTATTCTGCAGTGTCACTTGGTGGATTTTTGCTGCGAACTTTTAGGTTAGTAGTCAAGTGCAAACCATTTGTGCCACGCAGGGACCTAGAAAATGTAGATAGTACTTTTTAAAACATTCGCAAATCTTAGTTTAAAGCATGTGAATGTATCATGTATAGCTTTTAAGACTTATTATGATAGGATTTAAAATAGGAAGTCTCAGAAAAACTTTAGGGGGTGTGTTTTTCTTAATTTTATTAGCTCCTTTATGATAGGAACGTTTCTCATTAATCTTCCTATTTGTAACTCCTAGCACAGTACCTGACCCATAGTAGGCACTCCATAAATGTTTACACAACTGTCCTGAATTTTAGAAATTTTGAAGAAGTAAGGCTATATTATTTTTCTGGGCTTTACAGCAACATCCCCCCACATACACACACACATACACATGTATCTTTGCATCTTAGCTTTGATACAAGTAGGTTCTCAGTTTTGAGTGTAAGGAAAACTGGTTGAATCATCTACCACATCATGGTCTGAGCTGAAATTACTTAAAAATGAAACTGGGTTTAACAGGTAGAGGTCCTTCTTTTCAGGTCTCTAGAGTCTAGAATCTAGATCCTAAATTACGTTAATTGGGGAAGTCTGTTTTTATCTGAGGTAATTGATTGGAAAAAAGTAGGTAAGATGGAGAACCAGTTTGCAAAAAGTATTTATTACTGTCTAGTGGTCAGGCCTAACAAATGCAGTTAAAGGAAGCTAAATTCTGACTTTCAAATGTTAACTGAGGCAGCAACCTAGATTTTCCAGATTAGCTTCAATTTAAGGTACAGTAATCCTTTGACAACAAGGAAAAGAACTATGGTTGACAGACATGCAGTTGTCACAGTCAGGGACTCATTGGAAATAAAGAGTTGGGGAAAAACAGTTAAAACAGCATTAAATGAATATATTTTTAACACAACAAATAAAAGTTCCAGAACATATCTGCTACCAATTCAAGCCATATTCATCAATGTTAAAAACCTGACTCACCTTCTAACATTATTTAGTAAACATTGCTGGGATGTTATGATCTGCTAAAACGTAGTCTTCCAACAAATTTTATGCAGAATCATGCTGCTTTGAAAAGTTTTCAAATCACCGTGGCTTTTGGAAGTGAATACTTTGTTGTTGTTGTTGTCGTTGCTTAATAGATATCAGCAGAAGGGTTATATAACAATCTGGGCTTTTGCAAATTAACATGCTTTAAGGGAATGTTTTTTCTAGTCCCAGTAGTCATCTATTGTTCAGAGAGTAACATGGATTATTGTTATTGTCAAGATGATAAAGGGGAATCAATAATTGTTGTCATGCTTTTTGTTTACACTGAACTAAACCATGCTTTTTTTTTAAGTGAGATTTTATATTTTGGTGTACAAATATTTAAAATCATAATGGATGAATGATTAATTTTGTGCCACTCCACCCCACCCCATCCCCCACCTTCCATAGGTAAACTCATACTTAAATTTGTCTTAGTTCTCAATAACTAAAAATATGAACACCATAGCCAACATCAGACAGAGATTCCTTGGCCAGGCTAAAGATTACATCCAAGAAAACCCGATGGAAGAGTTCTACTCTGTAATACATGGGGTTGCTGTGAGCCGAATAAACTTGAAGGTAACGAATTTTATGAATGTAGAAGATTGAAGGAAAGTGATCCTTTGTGAGTAGCTCCTTTCACTTTGCATAATGTTTTCAGGGTTCATCCATGTTGTAGCACCTATCAGTACTTCGTTTGTTTTTACTACCAAATAATATTCTGTTGAATGGGTACACCCCATTTTGTTTATCCATTCATCAGTTGATGGATATTTGAATTGTGTCCACTTTTGGACTATTATGGATAATGCTGCTATGAACATTTATGTACAAGTTTTTATGTAGACGTGTTTATTTCTCTTGGGTATATACCTGTATATACCTAGGGGTGGAATAGTTGGTGATCTGCTTCCGCAGAGAGAACCCTTTGGGCCAGTTCTGGCTCTGTCACATGGAGTTGCTGAGTTGACATTGACTTGAAGGCACCCAACAACAACAGCACGGTAACTGTTTAATGTTTTGAGGAGCTGCCAGCCTGTTTTCCAAAGCAGCTACACTATTTTCCTTTCCCACCAGCAGTATATGAGGGTTCCAATTTCTCCACATCCTTGCCAAAACTTGTTATCTGACTTTTTGATTATAGCCATCCTATTGAGTGTGAAGTGTTACCTCATTGTAGTGTTGATTTGCATTTCCCTAATGGCTAATGAGGAGCCCTGGTGGCGCAGTGGTTAAGTGCTCAGCTGCTAACAGAAGGATCAGTAGTTTGAACCCACCAGCAGATCTATGGGAGAAAAGACCTGGTGATCTGCTCCCATAAAGATTACAGTCTAGGAAACCCTATGGGGGCAGCTCTGTCCTGTATGGTTGGTATGCTTTGAGATTGGGGTTCAAGACCACCTGGAGGTGCCTTGAAAGAAAGACCTGGTGGTCTGCTTCCAAAAAAATCAGTCATGGAACACAGTTCAACTCTGACACACATGGGGTTGCCATGAGTTGCAGTCGTCTTGATGGCAGCTGGTTCTCGCAGTGCCTGCTGACGTTAAGCATTTTTTCATGTGATTATTGTCCATTTGTATATCTCTTTGAAGAAATGTTTATTCAGATCCTTTGCCCATTTTTAATTGGGTTATTTATCTTTTTGAGTTGTGAGAATCCTTTGTATATTCTAGATACGAGTTCCTTATCAGGTATGATTTGTGAATATTTTTTCCCACTCTGTAGGTTATCTGTGGCAGTACTTTTAAGGTCTAGATTTCTTTTGTTTGTTGAAGGAGACTTCCAGGTGAGCAAAGCTCAACAAAGTGTGGGAGTGTGAACAGTCAGTTCAGAGAAGCATGCTCCATCTGGTGAGAAAAAAAAAACAAACAAATCTCCATGGTATGCCTATCATCAGACTTTTGTTTTGTCTTCATTTTCAGGTTTCTCTTTATGGTATAAAGTAATAATACAGGAAAGAATAGAGCTAAAGGTGGACGCTTGGCCGTATCATGTAATAATATCCACACAGTACAAGGTGTAAGTTACTTATTGGCTGACTGTTCTTTAATGCTGGTGATGCCACCTCCACAACTACCATAGTGAAACAAGCGCTAACATAGGAGTCAGAAGGCCTATTAGCTAGCTCCTCTTCTTAGTCCTGTGACCTTCATCAAATAATTTACCCTCTCTGGGTAAACGTTTTTCTCATCTATGAAAATGAGGCAATTGAAAAGAAAATTGAGCAAATTGAACAGGTTATTCTTTAAGATTATTTCCATCTCTAAATGGGATTATGTGACACACTAATACCACTGATTTCTTCTTCTTCCTGCCCCTAATAAGGAAGAGTTGATGTCTTGTTGAAAAATCTTAGGCCTGACATACCTTTTACTCAAAAGGATTAGAGTTAGAGGAATTTGGCAAGTAAAAAATTGGATACATGTAGATAATCAGTAAAGACTTATTGTGAATAGTCAGTGCTCTCTGTGTCCCTGTATGGGTTAGAGGAACATGACCTAAGTGCCACCAATGAGGTGGAACTAAAGGAAGAAATAATTTACACACCTGCTGTGGGTGTGGCTAGAGGTAAGGGACTATGAGGAATGAGTCCTTGATTACATCCTTGGAAGTATTCAAAAGTCTTTAGAGAAGAGGCAGGCTCTCAGAGAGCAGTTGTGCCGAAAGGTGAAACCAAAACCAAGGCTACAACTAGTAGTAAGAAAAACAACAGCGTAAGAAAAGAAACATCTTAAAAGGCTTAGAAATTGTAAGGTGAGTGCACTTTGTTATTTTCTGGAATGATTTTAACAGTTTTAAACTTAAACAAAATTTTTTTTTTAAGTTTATCATTGATACCTAAGTTCAACTGATAACAATTACCAGAGGTTCAGACACTGTAGAGGAAAATAAGGAAGTTTCAGACACCTATAAGCCAAGTTGGATATGGAAGAGTGGGGAAAGGGCATTGAGGTTCAGGACCATTTGCCAAAGTTTGGTGACTTTGATTTCCATCAGCCAGGAAAGCTCACTCAAGTTGTTTTTGTGTGTGTGTGTGTGTATGTGTGTGTGGTGTTTTGTTTTGTTTTGATTGGCTCCCAAGATCATATTAATCAGACATCATTGTAAATAGAGCACATTGTGAGAAGCAAAAAGAAAGAAAATTGTTATTGTTGTTTAAAAAAGTAACTAGTCAGAATTCAGATTAGAAAAGAAAAGCAATCATTTAGAAAATACAGAGGTTTCTTCTTTAAAGTCGTCTTTTAGAATGCTTTAAGAAAAATGTATTCCCTTAGGAGATTGTTTGCTATAGACACAGAGCTTGAAATACATGAGGAATTTTTATACTCTTAATTCTCTGTTTTAAGGTCATTAATGATGATACCATATGAGTTATTGATATCTCAGTTGCCCTAGGGGTTGAGCAAGAAGCAACTCCTAAAATTAAAAGAGTTAGCATGTTGGTCCAAACAATGGCAGGTCTTCCTCAAGTTTTGTTGTGGAATCAAGTTTAAGGCATAGAGTCAGTCACAGCTATGTACATTCTGTTTGGTATGAGTATTAGACCTGTCATGTCCGGCTTCTTGAACAGTTTCAACAGCCTGGAATCACATGACGAGGCAGGATCACCAACTAGCAAAATCTTAGAATATGCCCAGATCATCTTTACAGGTATGTTTCCTGGGCTGGACACGTATCTGCATTGGACAAAAGCAGATACCTGAGCAGATTGATTTCACAGCAACCTAAGTAGGCCTGCTGCCAGCAGAATGAGCAAAACAGACATTATGTAGATTTACTGAAGAACAGCTTCATGGGATGTGACACAGTTATGGAATGCTGGGAAGCAACAGAAGTAGACTTGCAACTTTGAGAGAGAGAGTGGTTCATTTTGTGCCCAGGAATTAGATGACAAGGTACCATAACAGTGATGTTCTCTTAAAAACCATAACCCAACTGTGAACCAGAGCTGTTGGCCTGTGGACACATTTCGAGATGGCTTTTCGTAAAGACCGTTGTTTGTTGTTGATTGCCGTCAAGTCAGCTTTGACTCATAGCAACCCTGTGTGCACAGAGTAGAACTGCTCTGTAGGATTTTCAAGGTTGTGACCTTTTGGAAGCAGATCGCCAGACCTGTCTTCTGAGGTACCTGTGGATGGGTTTGAACTGGCAACCTTTTGGCTAGTAGTCCAGTGCTTAACCATTCGTACCACCCAGAAACTGCACATGAAGACTACCAACCAACCAACCCATTGCCGTTGAGTTGATTCCAACTCATAGCAACCCTATAGGACAGAGTAGAACTGCCCTCCGTAGGGTTTCCAAGGAGCAGCTGGTAGATCCGAACTGCCCGCCTTTTGGTTAGCAGCTGTAGCTCACCATAGCTCTCAACCACTGTGCCACCAGAGCTCCACATAAAGACTAAGGCCATCAATAGTATTTCTTTTTTTTTTTTTTTTTTAAGATATAGTGTATTTTTAGGTGCAGTTTAGATGATTGCATTTAAGGTCAACAAGGGCACTTTCCAGTCAGGTATGATTAGCAAGTTATATCATTCAACCATAGTGTAATGCTAGGTCTCAAATTAGATAGCTGTTTACATAGGTAGCTGTGAACCCTGGATATCGATGCCAGTTTTAGGGCTCTGGTAAGATGGTTATTGCTTTTTACCATAGGATTGAACACTTCAGGGCTGCTGAAGAACTGGAATAAGAAAATATTGGCACCTAGTGACACAATAGTTAAGCGCTCTGCTGCTAACCAAAAGGTTGGTGGTTTGAACCAACTGGAGGATCCACGTGAAAAAAGACCTGGTGATCTGTTCCCGTAAAAATTATAGCTTAGGAAACTCTATGGGGCAGTTCTATAGGGTCACTATGAGTGAGATTCAACTGGATGGCATACAACAGGCATAAGTTTAATGGGTCAGTTTAATTGGTGGGGAGTATGGATGATTTGCATATGCAGCTTTTTTATAATGCAACAGGTATGAACCAGCATTTACTCTTAATTTTAGCATGATTTAAAAGAAAAATCCTAAAAGTAAGTTCAAAGCAGGTTCACTAGTTCCATGCACAACCCTTCACCAGAAGAAAGCTTTTTTTTCCCCCCTAAGAAAAGGTATAGGGTAGTTTGGAGTGACAGTCAGTAACTCCTCAGATGGAGTTTACAAGTGTGAGAGCATCAGAAGTACTGAAGGGTGCCTTTAGCAGCTGTTTGATGAAGCTTGGCCAATCCCAGCTCATCTCTGGGTGCTGCTGTCGTTTTTCCATGTTCGTGAACACCGAGTCTAATCAAGTAAAGTATAAAGCTAGAAATAAACAAGCGTTATCAATTGAAAATATGATTGAATGTTCACCTGTTTTATGCCTGGGGTAATATAGTATTTTATAACCAGACCAAAAAAATCTGATTTATTTAATAGTGCTGAAAGAGCACTCTTTCTTTACATACGAATTGTGTTGATTCTTCTGCTTTCTTAAATGCAGCGTTTCTTAACAGATTGAGTATAAAGCTCAGTCTGTTAAAATAGGCTGTTATACTGTCATGAAAAGTGGTTCAGTATCTTAGATGTATCTAACGTTTATAGAGCATTTATATAGTTAATTCAGGCAGGCTTTTAAGAAATAGAATACTGTCTTTTGAAACGCCTTATTCCATAACTTGAAATTAAGCTTGTGTTAAAAATTGTTCTCTATTTCCTCTTACTTCCGTTTCTTCCCTTTCGGGCCACAGACTTCCTTAGGGAGGATGAGGGAGAAGTGAGTTCTGACTTTACAGCCAATAGAATCTAGAATTATGTAGTGTTTACCTATTTTGCGTAACACAGGTCCACC
This sequence comes from Dugong dugon, assembly GCA_030035585.1. Classification (NCBI taxonomy): domain Eukaryota; kingdom Metazoa; phylum Chordata; class Mammalia; order Sirenia; family Dugongidae; genus Dugong; species Dugong dugon. The sequence continues at coordinate 99,901,879 of CM057469.1, read as the reverse complement.
CACACATGTTATGAGGTGCTTAAGTGAAAGAACACTGAGCAGACAGCTCTTCAGTGTGTGATTCCGAGGGTAACTGGGAGATGCTTTAATACTGTCTGGATTTTATCCTCTGGTGAGAAGATTGTCTAGCTTGTGGTGATAGCGATGGAATAAAGAGGTAGGTGTCCTGTAGCTTAGTTTTAAGTATCACATTGTCACTTCTTCGGGTTAGAGGTAAGATTGCAAAGGGAATGATTTGAAGCATAGTTAGATCATTTATATTTAAAATTTTCACTTTTTTTCATATTCAGCTTTCAAAATATGTTGTATGTGAATTAAATTTCCTTCTGTCTTAGGGAAGGTATTGAATAACTCTCAAGCTCTGGGCCTTTTGTGTTTTTAGGGAGGACTAACACTATTAATCTTGCTTTCCATTAGTCTTAAAGTATGAGGAAAATAACTATAGGTGTTTGTTGCATATTGATTATTGATCAACAGAAAACTGAAAGCTCTTCATTTTTAATATTTTTCCTATCCTAGCTACAGCACTTAGTTTTTTACATGTTTTAGAACTTAATGTTGTCCATTGTTTTCTTTTGAACTTCCAAATTTGAGAATTTGTTTGGTAGCCAGGATAATGGTGCTGTCATTATACTTTGGTTAGCTGTTGACAGCTTATTCAGAATCTAGCTCTTCAGCCATAAATCTTCTTCCAGGGTCCACTCAAGAAACAGATGTACCTTTGCGATAACTGTAATTTACTATTTAAACATTTTCACAAAGTAAGGAGAAATTATAAATAATTTTTTAAAAATATACTGAGAGTTATGCTTTTAAGGAATTTAGTTAGTTTCTTCCTAAGTAGCTGGTTTGTTTTTCCTCTAATATGGTGGGAAGAAATTTAATCATTTTAGGTCTGATGATGTTGGAGGGGGAAGACTCTACTGAAAAATGAACCATCATAAATTTCCCAGCAGTGTTAATTTCTGAAGCATTTTTATTTTCACCAAAAGAAAGGGTATAATTGAGATTTTTTTTTTTCCTTCCTTTCTGTAGGAAACCCATGAAAAGCTTAGTCTGCTTTCTGGAATACCGACATGCTACCCAGTAATGTGTGACCCTTTTTGATCAAGTTTTCTTATGTATTTGTGAGGCATTCATTCTCTTGTATAGGAATAAAATGGAAGTTAAGTTAGTGACAGAAGTTGCAAATTAGGGGCGGGGGGGGGGGGGGAATTATCATAGTAATTTACCTAATTGGCATATTTGTAGTATGAGAATACAAACTATATTCAGACTGGAGAAAGATAGGAAGTTTGTAGAAGTGTCCCAGTTATGTATGTTTATCCTTTTCCTAATGAAAAGGGTTAAATAGGAATACCATACTGTGTGATTTAAAATATTCACTCTGCTAAAAAATAGATGTTCTTTGCCTCCCACACGGAATGTCTCTAGATTACTGCTATAAAAATTTATGGGGAGAACATGATTTGGTCAAAGAGAGATCAGCTGCTACTTTTGAGAACTTTTCAGTAACCAGGAAGAAAATTAAAACCCTCCTAAAATTGAACTTGTTAGTAAGAGTAGTAATAATTGTCATCTTTTAGTAATGAAATCTCTATTGGTAGCTGACTTTACTGTTAGAAATAATATTGGAGATTCATTTGTAATTTGAACTTCGAACATTTTTCTTTTCCCATTCCTTTTGAGTGGAGCTTGTAATGCAATTTTGAAGCTAAAACACCTGAAGTTAATCTCTGTTAAAGAACAGGGAATACATGCACTAAGTCTTTATTTGATTCAGATGTCCTGTTTTTTCCCCCTGCTGAGAATTAAACATTTTTACAGGATTCAATCTTGAAACTAATTGCAGTGGTTTTGAGGCCTTTGATTATATTTCAGGGTCAGTTCTGTATTAAGAGCAGTAGAAAAGTAGGCCTTTCTACATAGTAGCAAAGTTATATACAAAGAACAGATTGCAAACATTTGTTTAAAGATTGTTGTTAGGTGCCATCGAGTGGATTCCAACTCATAGCAAGCACATATGACGGAGTAGAACTGCCCCAAAGGGTTTTCTAGGCTGCAGTCTTTATGGAAGCAGATCGCCAGGTCTCTGTCCCGTGGAGCCACTGGGTGGATTCAAACCACCAACCTTTTGGTTAGCAGTTAAGACCTTAACCATTTGCACCACCAGGGCTCTTTTGTTTAAGATACTGAGAAATAAAGACAAATCGCTAAGAAAATGATTAAATCTTCAGTGATGGGACAGCCTCATCATAAAGCAACCAGGTCTTACTATTATTAAGACCGACTTTGAATGCCTGACTTAATATATATTAAGTATTTGACAAATTTGACAAAAATGATTTTTTTTATTAGATTCTTGGAAATTGTTGTTTTAATTCTCAGTGTGAATGATCTTAAGAGACCCAAAAGTCTGTGACTTGTAGTAATTTGTGATTTTACTGAGCACACATTTTGACTCCTGTGCTATGAGGTTGGTTTGTAAAAGGAGGAGGGAATGTATTCAATTACTGAGTGAACCAGGCAGATGGCCCGGCATCAAAATCTCGTTGCAGCTTTGTTGTTCTCATTCAGTCCTCCCGACAGATCTGTGAGGTGTGGGAAGTATTGTCACCATTTAACAGGATGAGACAATCATGTACTACAGTGCTGGTTCGTAGATTTGAGAATTCATGAAGGCCGCTGGACCTCAGTGGCAATTCTTCAGTCTTTCATGACCTTGACACTTATTAATGAGTACTGATCAGTTATTTTGTAGACTGCCTCTCAGTCTGGGTTTGTCTAATGTTTTCTCATGATTAAATTGAGGTTACACTTTTTTGACAACATACCACAGAAGTGATGTTGTATCCTGGGTGCATGACATCAAAATGTCTTATCACAGTTAATGTTAACCTTGGTCACTTGATTAAGGTAGTGTCTGTCTCCCAAGTTTGTCTCACTGTAAAGTTGCTATTTTCCCTTTGTTTAATTCATGAATATCGGGGAGATGCTTTAAGACGACTGTGGTTGCCTTTTTAAAAAAATGCATGTAACTTAGTTGATGTTTTAATAAGAATAAGGACTAGAGAAGACCCAGATTATTCTATTTCTGGAAATAATTTAACTGCCCAGAGATATTCCTAATCCCTAAACAATACTTTTTGGATGAGCTTATAACCTACATAAGATTAATCTGGATTACTTCTGGAATATAAAAAGATGACCATGGGCTTAGTGTTCCATTTTTCATTTTCTATCTTGGTATATGTTTAAAGTGACTGGGAAAAATCCATTTTATTCATTTTTCCATGTTTAAATTTTATCCAAGGGACTTTTAAAATCAGCTTTAAATGATTGATTTTCTGAGAAAATCAAAATGATTATCATTATAGAAGCCTGTCCTTAAAGTTTGCTCATAATTAGGATAGTGACTGGTTGCTGTCAAGTCGATTCCAACTTGTAAGGACCCTATAGGACAAAGAACTGCCTCGTAGGGTTTCCAAGGAGCGGCTGGTGGTTTTGAACTGCTGACCTTCTGGTTAGCAGCCAGACACTTAACCAGTGTGCCAGCAGGGCCCCTATATTAGGACAATAGCATCATTTATATAAGCTTTCTTTCTGTAACTCTTTATAGCAGGAAAAGAATTTGTAGTTTTGTTTTTTGTTCAATTTAGTTTCCCAATGTAGTTTTTTTCCCCAATGTACTTTTAAACTGATTTGTTTCAGTAGTTCCAGATTGCTAGAGTTTGAGTTGTGACCTTAAGTTGCTTACTCTCTGAGCCTTAGTTTTCTTTCTATAAAATTAGGATCATAATAGTTCTGGGGATTAAATCAGTTAATACATGGAAAGAACCTACTAAGTATTAGCCATTATTAAAACGGTAGCTTAAGCATGAGTTGACAGCCAGTGTTGGGTGCTGACTTTAAAAAATGATAAAATTTCCCATGAATATACTTTTATTCTGTTTTTTGCTCCAAATACCTATCTAATCCCACCGAATTTGCTGCTTTCTGCAGAATTTTATTTGGGATTTAATGGTTAAACCTAGGGGAATTTCTCGTTTTGCTTTCTGGAAAGGATGTGATTATTTTAGGAACTTCTGTCATCTAAAATGATTGAATACAGCCCAAGCATGGACAGGGACAATAAAAATGCTTGGGTCATTACTTGTGTCTCTTTTAATGGTATGGGGAATGAAGTGATTATTTTGGGGTAGGGTAGAGAGGCTGTATTTAAACAATCCCCTTCCCCCAGGAATTCCAGTTTTTTCTTGGCTGTAACTTTTCATAGACACATGAAAACATCTGTCCTAAACTGTGTGGACTCAACTTCTAATACATTTTTCTTCCTGAGGGTACCAGGAAGTTGCCTTTGTGCAGTAGCTGCTTTTCTGCCCTTCTGCTTCTTACTCCTTATCCCGGTTTTTAAACAGGCATGCAAAGTCCACTTCATACTGACATTTTTATTGTTGGTCCCTACGAGGAAACAAGGTTGCCAGATACAACCAGCACTGAGGAAGTGACAAAGTTCCAAATCTCAGAAAACACTAGCATAGTTGCGTGGTTTGTTACTACTCTACACTGAAGTGTCACTGGTTTAGGGTTTATCTTGCACAATGTATGTTCTAGTCTCTTTCCTAAATTGTCCTGTAGTAGGATCTCTTATTCTTGTTTAGGAGTTAGTCCCACTTAACTTTGTCTAGGGTATGGGTTAATGGTATCAAAAAACCTGGACTACTTACTTAACCTCTTGGAGCCTCAGGTTCCTCATTTATAAAAGGGGGATAAATAGTTGTTCATGGCATAGTTGTGATAGAAATTAGAAGAGTTAATGTATCTTGAGTTAATATATGGGTTTTACCCCTAGCTCTGCCAGATGCTATCTGTTTGGCTTTGAACCAGTCATTTGACCTTTCTGACCCGCTCAGTTCCCTTATCTGTAAAATAGAGTTAATTAAAGCTCTCCTACCTAATTTATAGGCTATTGTAAGAGTCAAATAAAATAGTCTTACGTGAAAGCATTTTGCTAATTAACATTCTGTGCAAATGCAAGATGGACTTTAATCCAGGATTGATTCAGATTGACACCTCTTTTGAGCTTAAAAGGATTTCCCAGTGCTTTCCAAAGCCTGTTTGTTTTTCCCCTCCTAGGTTTGAGTCCCCTAGGTCAAGAAGATACTTCCTTATTTGGCCTCCAAAGAGGCCAGATTGCATATATAAGGCTACTCTGGCCTTACATGGCCTACTGTGGCCACCCCAGCTTCAGCCCCTTTCTTTCAACCACTTGAGAGAGGTTGCTACAATATTAAAATATTTCAGATGCAATGAATAATACATAATTGTCACCAAGGCAAAATGATAGTTCTGCCATTCTCACTCCCAACCACTCTTAACAATTCTAGTAAAATATTGAAAGTCAAAGCTATCATTACCTTCGCTAACACAAGGCTTATTTGTAACTCTTTAAGATTACAAGAGAGAAAGACCTGGCCATCTGCTTCCATAAAGATTACAGCCTAGAAAACCCTTTGAGGCATTTCTACTCTTGTCACATGGGGTTGCTGTGAATCAAAAATCAGCTTGATGGTACCCAACAACAGCAAGATCAATATGATGTTAGTAGACGTTTATTAAGTACTTTACTATAAGCCAAGCACTATGCCAAAAATAGGGGAAGTTCTTCTAAAAACAAATCCTTTTATTTCCCAATTCAAGATTAGAACAAAGGTTTTCACGGGGTAGGTGTTGGGGGGATACATTTTTTGTTATCACAACTGGGGAACACTACTGGGACCTAGGGGGTAAGGGCCAGCGATTCTGCTGAACCTTGTTCAGTGCACAAGACAGCACCCCCACGATGCCACAATGTCAATAGTGCTGAGGTTGAGAAGTCCTAGTTTAGAGAAACGAAGACTGTCCTTGGAAAGGATGTTCATTGCTTTCCTGTCAGGATGAAAATAATTTATCCCTGTAGGTGATAGAATGTCAGCACATCATTTGGCTGCCCTTTCCCGTTCGGTACTCTGTATCTTGGAAAGGGGAACATGGGCTTCATTTCGTCACTGCCAGCGTATGGAGAAGCTAAAAGATACTAATAAAAGTAGTAACTTCATAATACCGCTGATGGACACTGTTGTTTCTCCTGGCCCTTCACTCCTTTTATGTAAAAATGCTGTTTATTAATCCTACTAATTGTGAAAGAAGGAAGAAAATGATTAAATTTTCACCCTTATCAAGAAATTGCTATAAATTAACCTCCCTTCAGTCATCAGCTGAATTGGCTTCATAAAATGGCTCTACCACAAATACATCAAAACAGTTCTTTCTGTTTGAGTCATCCTCTTACAGTCAACCACAAGGGAACACTAGTGTAGATGGAAATCTGTTTCATCAGCGCTAATATATGCAATCCAGCATTATATTTTTCCACCATAAAAGAAACATTATAATATTTTATGTTTGCAAACATTTTCCTTTTTTTTTCTCAGCACCCCTCTTAGGCCCACCCACCCAGCCGCCAAAATAAAAGTGTTCACAAGATTGTGTAAACATCTGCATAAGATTTGTTTTGTCCCTTGCCTAGTACTTGTTTTGCTGCTTTTTGTTTTTCAGGGCAAGAATCTTGTACTTGTGTTCGGCAGGTGGTAAGCAAAGGGCTATGCACAACGTAAATAATAAAAGGAAAAAATGTGTTATATTGAGGGAGCAATTTGGACAAAAATTGATTTCCCAGTTTTCCTTCTTAAGGTGAAACTGACAGTTATATATTTTAGAACATCTTCCCTTGGAAAGAATTGATACGAAAATAATTGTACTTCACTGGCCTTTAAGAGGAAATCCTGGTGGTGTAGTGGTTAAGAGTTCAGCTGCTAATCCAAAGGTCAGCAGTTCGAATCCACCAGGCACTCCTTGGAAACCCTATGGGGCATTTCTTCTTTGTCCTATAGGGTCGCTATGAGTTGGAATCGACTCGATGGCAATGGGTTTGGTTTTGGCCTTTAAAAAACAAATGATTAGAATGTTAAATCAATCAAATTATTGAGGCTGTACCTAAGAATTATATATTTTATGCCTAACTTTTCGTGTTTTTCCAACCCACACAGAAAATGACACTATTCTAGAATATATTTCTTTAAAAAACTTTTTTTTAAACTTGGAAAGGTTAGTTCCTGCTGATGAGAGCAACATGCTTAATTTTCAAGGATCAAGCAGGACTTCGAAGTAAAAGATATTTTAGAAAACAGCCTTATTAGCAAGATTTTCTCTAACTTTTTTTTTTTTCCAGTCTTGGGTAGAATTCATGGTGCCATTTTAAGTTCTTGGTGTTAGATCACATTGAGATAGGACTGAATATGAATACATGGAGTCAGACCAACTAACTTAATTGAAGACCAACATGTGGGACCAGTAGTAATTGAGGCATTAGAATATACTTTATGTACGTACTCATTTCAAGTTCTCAAGTGCATGACTTCAGGAATTCATTTTGAAGGTATCTATATCTTACCCAGATTTTAAAATATATAGAAAATGTATATAAAGAGAACAAGCATGAAAAGATGCTAAACCACTGTGAAGATCATGAATCTTTCTTCAAAACTCACATAAAGATTCCGACAACTTCTTTACAACAAATACCTGTCAACATGAATCAATGAAAGGCTCAAAGAGAACCCGTTATCATAGCACATTTTATTAATGGTTTAAGGATGCCAGCTATTTATCAATTGAATATATGCCATTTTAACTTTAAGAAAACTGTTTATCTTAGGTTGTTCAAGTGTATAAATTACCAGTACTACTACAATGTTTTTTTACAGTTTTAGATCATTTAGATATAGAAACAGAAGCCACGTTTGAGTGTGGTCCTGTGGCTGAAACTTTGATGTTACTGATAAAATATCCCAAGATGAGACCTTCCAAGGGGCCTAAACAAAATAAGAATATGTCTGACTGGGAATATATTGTTTTTCTTGGGTAGTTTGATAGAGGACTCTAGAAAATATAGAATGATGAATATATGCCAATCCTACTCTTATTTTTTAGTTCCTTTTTAAGCTGAAGTGTGTTTTCTTTTGCTATAGAGTCAATAGGACTAAGCCTACAGCACTATACACAAGACTTGTAAATTCTTGCATTAGGACCAGATGGTCTCTCATATTGTTTCCAGCTCCAGATTTCTCTCCATTCTACTTGAATCCCTTCATTTTTAGAGATGAGGAAACAAATTGCTTTGTTCAAAGAGAGCTAGAGCTAGAACATAGGCTAATACTTTCTAGCCATGGGGTACTCTGGTGTCAGCCGAATATGGTCATTCACATATCGCTTTGAGATTTTTGCCATATCTATGTAATATCTGTACTTACTATCTACATTGACTGACTTCTTTAAATACTTATTTTTAAAAGGAAAATTTTTACTACTATAAACGGAAAACCAGCATCACTTCCTGTAAATAGAAGATAACTCTAAATAGGAATACAAATAAAAACAAAGCAATGTTATTAAAATTTAATTTAATTTAAATTTAATTAATTCACATTATTAAATTTTAATCCTTGCTGTTACTGGCTAGAAGTGTATGAAAGCAGTGTTCTTATGTTTGACAGCAGTACTTGGTCTAGTAAGAACAGCACAGGTAAGCTTCTGCTTAACTTTTTTTAATGAAATGCTACTTAGCAGGGGAAATGTGAGCATATAAATATATGTTCATATGTTAAAGTGTAATTTAACGTATATTAGAAGATTTTGTTACATGGAACCAAAATTGTTCTCTGGTTAACTTGAGTTAATTTTACTAAAAACTCCAAATCTTTTTACATTGAAGGTTTTAGTTAGCCTAGCATTAGTTTCTTTTTCTAAATAGAGAATTTTATCAGCATAGTTTTTGTTTATTTAAATAAATAAAACATTTCTATACAATTCTAATGTCTCACAATTGTGGTAATATATCTCTGTATTAAAAAACAAAGATGTCATTTTAGGACTAAGATGTACCTGACCCAAGTAATGGTATTTTCAGTCACCTCATACGCATTCTAAAGCTGGATTATGAATAAGAAAGACCAGAGAAGAATTGATGCCTTTGAATTATGTTGTTGGCGAAGAATATTGAATATACCACGGACTGCCAGAAGAGCAAACAAATCTGTCTTGGAAGAAGTACAGCCTGAATGCTCCTTAGGAGTGAGGATGGCAAGACTTTGGGCATGTTATCAGGAGGGACCAGTCCCTGGAGAAGGACATTATGCTTGGTAAAGTAGAGGGTCAGCGAAAGAGAGGAAGACCCACAACAAGATGGATTGACAAAGTGGCTGCACCGATGGGCTCAAGCATGGCAATGATTGTGAGGATGGCGTGGGACCAGGCAGCGTTTCATTCTGTTGTACATAGGGTCACTATGAGTCAAAACCAGCTCGGCAGCACCTAACAACAATAGTGAATTAAAATCTGGTCGGCAAAAGGAAATTCATCTGGGGAGATGAGAGGTTTTTATAGTGTATTTGAATGGAGAAAATGTTTTTCTTAAAATAGTTCTTAAGCATGTTATTTAAAAAAAAAATTAGTATTTTTAAATTTACCAGCCGTTAAGTGTGTTTGCCTAAATTACCTGTCTAAATGTGTATGTCAATTCCAAGGAATAAAAGGGGGATAGAAATGGCTAAGCCTTCTCTTTTTACTTGTTATTCATCGGGCAACAAATTTTCCGTGTTGCCTTCTCTCTAGAAGCGATGGTATACAGGGTATATTTCACTGTGCTATAGAAAAAGACAGATAGGCATTTTATTCCTGAGTTTCCTATGAAACCTATTGGTGGAGGTATAAAACAGGAGATTTTTATGGGTTAGCTAGTAGGAATTTTATTGTGAAACCTTGTAACAAACAGGTCTAACAGGAAAAACCAGGAAGAGAAATAGATACAGGAAATACTTGGTCCCTTTAAACTGCTGATGAAATAGACAGGATAATATTTGGGAATTATTTATTATAGTGATTTTTCTGGCTTATCAGGAGTGCTAGTCTTTTATTTTTCATACTTGGGTCATATTTACATTTTTCTAATTAAAATTTTGTTTTGAGATCATTGTAAATTTACATGCAGTTGTAAGAAATAATACAGAGATCCTGTATACCCTTTACCCAGTTTCCCCCAGTGATAACATCTTGCAAAACTAAAGTAATATATCATAACCAGGATATTGACATTGATACAGCCAAGGTACAGAACATTTGCATCACTATGAGGGTCTCTCATGTTGCCCTTTTATAGCCACACCCACTTTCTTTCCACTCCCACCCTCTTTTCACCCCTGGCAGCTACTAATTTGTTCTCCATTTCTATTAATTTTCTCATTTCAAGAATGTTTTATAATGGAATCATACAGTATGTAACCTTTTGAGATTGGCTTTTTTTGCTCAACATAATAATCTGAAGATTCATCCAGGTTGTTGCATATACAAATAGTTCCTTTTGTTGCTGATTAGTATCCCACTACTTTGCTGAGTAATGTGGATGTGCCATATTTGAACCATTCACCCAGTTAAGGACATCTGGATTATTTCTAGTTTGGGGCTGTTTTAGAAAAAAGCTTTTAGTTTTCCTTTATCTGAGAATGTCTTAATTTCCCCTTTATTCCTGAAGGATATTTCATGGTTTCTGATGAGAAATCCAGTCGTTCTAATTGTTTTTCCCCTGTAAATAAAGTTATTGTTTTTCTCTGGCTGCTTTCAAGATATTTTCTCAGTCTTTAGTTTTCAGAAGTTTAGTTATGATATATCTTGCATGGATTTCTTCTGTTTGGGGTTTGTTCAACTTCTTGAATCTATAATTTTATGTCTCTTTCCAAATTTGGGATGTTTTCAGCCATTATTCTTCAAGTATTTTTTTCAGCCTCTCTACTAAATGTTAGATCTTTTGTTACAGTCTCACAGGTCCCTAGGTTCTGTTCTTTTTGTCCCCTAATCTCTTTTCTCTTTATTGTTCAAACTGGGTAATTTCAATTATTCTATCTTCCAGTTTATTGTTTCCTGTGTCCCTTCCATTCTGCTGTTGAACCCATCCACTGAGCTCTCTATTTCCGTTAATGTATTTTTGAGCTCTAAAGTTTCCATTTGGTTCTTTATGTCTCCTATTTCTCTGCTGAGAATTTCTTTCCTGAGACTTTGTATTTTTTATATCAAGGAGTTCGTAATTATTCATTGAAGCATTTTTATCATGGCTGCTTTAAAATCTTTGTCAGTTAAGTCTAACATCTCTGTCATCTCAGTTTTGGCATCTGTTGCTTGTCTATTTTTGTTCAGTTTTGGATCATCTAGATTCTTGATATGATAAGCAATTTTCTATTAAAACTTGGAATTTTCATATTCTATTCTGAGACTCTGGGTATTAACTAAAGTTTGTTTTTGCTGACACCACCCAGGCAGGGTTGGGGCACCTTGTTATACAGCCTCGTGAGGTAGAAGTCTAGACTTCCCACTTGGCCTTTGCTAGTATGGGTGAAGGTGGGGCCACAATGTTTTCTGTGGTGTTTGGCTGGAATAGGGCAGTTATTGTCAAAAGTTTTGTATCTTACTAGGCTGTCCCCTTCCTGTTCCTTTGGCAAGAGAGAGCAGGCTTTTGTTGAGGCTGCTTTTTTTTTTTTTTTTCCCCCTGTGCCAGTTGGCATTTCCACGTTGCTGGCTTCTTCACCTCCAAGTCTGGGATATATGAGGCACAAGAAAACCCTGGAACTCACCACTATGTCATGTTGTTCCTTGACCTCAAGGTCCCTAGCTGGTCTGCCTTCTCTTTTCTTTTCAGCACCATATGTTTTATATATAATAACCAAGGTTTTTAGTTGTATTTAGAGAGAAGAATAGGGAAAAGTATGTCTACTCAATCTTCCTAGAATTGTACGTCCCCAAATTTACATGTTTTGTCTATTTGAACAATTTTGTTAAATATATATTAAATATATAACCATTATGGGGAAAAAAGGTCACATACTTTGTATATTGTGCATAATAATATGCTCAAGAGGACTGCTGTAAAGTGACATTTTTATTTGAACTGAAATTCATTGTTCACATTATTAATGAAAACTTTTCCCCTCTAGGAAATAATGCAAAAGGTGTCCCAAGCCTCCTGATCAGTGAACAAAGATTTGAGAAAGACAACCAAGCCCATGTTTTCTCCTGATCAAGAAAATCATCCATCCAAAGCACCAGTAAAATATGGTGAACTTATTGTCTTAGGGTAAGGTTTCTCCATCTGATGAGATAGAAAACTTAATAATATGTATTAACTTTATTATCTGGGTTAAAAGTATTTTTTTTAGAATTTATATTCTACTTCCAGAAAGGATTAAAATTACAAGATAATCAAGAAACTTTTAAAATTCTCATATTTATGCCATGTCTTGTAAGTACTCAAATACTGCATAAACTTTGCCTCACTCTAGCCCCCTAGAAAGGGCCGTTTCCTAAAGATGAAATGAAAAGGTTATTTGTCTAATGTCACATAGCTATTCCATTCATCTTCCCTGTCCTATGTTCCAGAAAAATTTGCTTCAGCGGACTTTACCAAAAATCCCTCCCCATGCTTTAGGTTATTTCATGGAGGGTACTATTTACTTGTTCTTGTACCTCTCTGAGGTAGCTGTTGCTTTGTGCTTATGGTTCAGCTTGATGTACTTCTTGATGAAAGGGGTTTTATAGGCATATGGTAGTGATACGATCACTCTGAAGCCCAGAACCTTAGTACTTGTTTGCTTCAAAAGTAATCTCATCCACGTATATACCTGCCAGAGACACCGTGGAGATTAAGGAATAGATGATTCCATTATTTCCATTCATTCAGTCTAAACTTACCATAACTGTCAAAACAGAGACATAGTTAGTCTCTGTTAACTGAAGATCTCAAACTAGAAGTTGCAGAATTTACTTTCCGCCTGCTGTTTCTCTCCTTCTGCCTAAAGAAGCAGCTTCAGACATTGCAACATGTTTTAGAGTCACGTTGGTACAAGTTCTTGTTTAAGTGAAAATGTGTTAATTGTTTGAGATGAAAGAGTAAGAAAGTAGGGAGATCATAGGGTGTTCTTGAGCTTGACTAGAAGTCAGGAGTCCTAGATTCCAGTGCCTGTTTCAGCACTGCCAGCTCTATGACCAAGGGCAAGTCACTTAACTCTTCTGGACTTTAGTTTTCTCTTCTGTAAAATGGCATTTAGGCAAGATCATCTAAGGCCCTTTGAGGCCCTTAGATGATATTTTTCCCTCAAAAACAGAATTTAAAAGATCATAAACTTAACATAGTAAATACAGTATTATAAAATCCATATGTAAAATTCTATTTGTAAAATTACAAATTCAGGTCACATAGATTTTAATGGTATTGATGACAGCTCTTCGCTACTATTCTAAGCTAAATTCTTCTAGCAGGAAATCTGAGAGTCATTTGAAGAATAGAGTTTAAAATTCTGTATATGGTTTTAAACTACGTCTCTTTGCATAGCAGTTTCTCAGTTAATCCTTAGCTATAGTAATTGTTTCTGTATCTGGCACTTGGTGTCCTAAAATGCTAGTAATGCTTCTTCCCAGCCTTCTGGAAGGATAAGTGAAGCTGAACAAGGTTGTCAGTTTCATTCTGCTGCTATTTAGAAAAGAGCTTCAAGTTTGGGGAGATGAACACGTTTGGGGAATAGTGGTGATGATTGTACAGCATCGTGACTGTAATTAATGCCACTGAATTGTCCGATTAAAATGGCAAGTTTGTTATATTTATTTTACTACAAAAAAGAAAAGATTTAATAAAAAGAGCTTTGAGCTACAGAAACACAATGTGGGAATAGAGAGCATAGATCCAGAAGAAAGAGGAATGAGTCATGCAGCTCAGAGGATGGTAGTGAGGAACCCGCTGCAGTGGGGCTGTTGGCAACGTACATCCTAGAATAGCATAATTAATGTATTAGCTAAGGGCTCTACTCTGACCTTTTAGTAAGAGCTAGCAAGATTAGCAAGGCTTTCTCGAATAGAAATCAGTGTTTTATTTTATTATAAAGGGTCAGTATAATGTCTATATATGGCAGTCATTGGAAAAATTCTCTCCTTAGCTTTAGAACATGATTCTTCCTTGTCAGCCACTAATTTAGACCATTTTACAATCCCATTCTCCCTCAACCTCAAAACTGTCACTATTCCTTGCCTCATTTCCCCCCAGATTAACCAACTCTGTGGGAGACAGTCAGCCGAAGATTTTGTTGGGGGAGGATTATGGGGAGGTCGGAATGAGAGAGTTTATTTTTAAAATACTGTTTATGCCACAGTGAAATGGTAGAGCAGAGTGAAAAAACCATGACAGACAGATCTGGATTCAAATTCTGGCTTTGCCAGCCTCATGTGATTTTCAGAAAATAACTTCATTCCACTGAGCCTGTTTCCTAATTTATAAAAATGAGGCTGGTGATGCCAGTCTTGCAGAGTTTTTGTGAGGATGGACTAAGTGAAACGATATATGAATAGAGCCCAGTAGTGCCTGGTAACATAGTAAACACTCAAAAAAAAAAATTTTTTTTTCCCTTGTTTGTTTAGTCCTTGCTTACTTGCTTATCCTTAGGGCATATATCTGTTATCATGGAGAGTGGTCATAAGGTCTGAACAACAAAAGTATGTTTAACTGCCACTTAGCAGACATCTCAGTGGGCAGGTCCTGCCAGCAGAGTGAATGTGTATGTGGACATCCAGGTAGCAGAGGCTAAACATACAAGTCTAAAAACTCCTTATTTCAAGAGTTCAGCTTTTTGGTTCACAATTAAAGCAGATTCTGTTTTGAGCAATACACACTGTTCTTCTAAAGGTTATATTAGCACATGCAAACATTCACCTAAAAAAATAGGATGAGTCATAAAGATTCAGCTATCCTATTAATCAGCTCTTGATTATCTTCAGTAATAGAAGGAAGAAAAAAATATAGATAGCACAAAGCTGTGTATAATCTAAAAGGTACCTCTGTGACTTTGGAACATAGCCAGAATGAATCTCATTTTGTTTCACACCCAGGCATCTGGTCTGGGGATCAGCAGTTGCTGAAAGGAATTTGAGATAATTGTAATGCGCTAATAGATAATTAATTGAGGATTCATTCTGGCAGGCAAAGTAAAACATTGTTTTATAATTTTGTGATTCTTACAAGAGATGACCTAAACTTTTTTTTTCCCCACCAGGTATAATGGGTCTCTCCCAAATGGCGATAGAGGAAGGAGGAAAAGTAGGTTTGCTTTGTTTAAAAGACCTAAGGCAAATGGGGTAAAGCCCAGCACTGTGCACATTGCTTGTACTCCTCAGGCTGCAAAGGTAAAAAAACTAAATAAATTACCTTGGAGAAATCAAAAGACTTGTGTATGTTGTTTATATTCTCTAGCATTCTCTTCACATTTCTGTTTCAGAAATTCACTTTTGTTTAGGTTTGAGAAGAGATTTCTGAGACATGATAATTGAAGAGCTGGCCATATGGAAGGGGAATGAAACTTTTTCTTTGTGACAGACCGGAATCAATGGATGGAAATTAGAAGGAAATATCCCTTTTCCTTATTTTAAATAAAAAAAAAAAAAAACGGTGGCAATGGGGCAGGGGCTTTATCTGGTATTTAGAATTGTGCAGCTCTCTGCCCTGAGAGATAGGGAGTTGCTGCTCTGTTGCTAGAGGGTCTTGCCTGGGCTGTGCAGAGTGTGGCGCATATTCAGGTAGCAGAAGCATGTTTGGATGAGGTACTTTTTTTAACTACAGGTCTATTTTATGGATGCTCTTGTTTTTGTTTGTTTGTTTTATGACCCTCATGGCTTTTAGCACAGTACCTTGTACAAAGTAGACCTCAATAATCATTAAGTTGAATAAAAGCAAATACTTAATTATATCTATAACTTCTCAACCCCCTGGCCTACTTAATGCTTCTAGCCCCTCCTCCTTTCCCTTCCAAAATCTTCAGAAAACGGGCTACCATTTTAGAACACTTGGGCTTTTCCTAAAATGGTAGGCAGGTAGGGGGAGTTTCAAGTCTTCGTGCTTCCTGTGATTTCCTCTATTTTTAGTTTTATAACACAGACTGAATTGATACTATGGTGAGCAAGTAAGAAAAATTACAGAGTCCTCTGACTTCTGGAAGTACCTAAGTACCTGAATTTTTAGCTAAACAGCCCCATGGTATACATTATTATTATACCATCTGCAGTACATCTTTATAAATTAAGTAAATCAGAGACAGTGAAATTAGCATATGATCTTCTGTTTTAGGTCACAGTTCTAGTCCCTGAAGTTCATTGGATTTTTGGCTTTGTTTTATATCCAGTTTGGTGTCTAAAACAGAGTCCTCAAGTCTTGACTAACTCTCCTCTATTACTAGTTGGGAGCCAGGGAGTGTAAAAAAGGGTCGGTTCTTTTAGGTGATTCCTGCTGCTCCTTTGCAGAGAAGGGGTGTGCTAAACAGGTGGTGGAAATGAATGGCTTATTGATCCAATCTGAGCAGCTGCTTGTAGCTTTTTCCCACAGGAGTGCTCTTGGCATTTTGGCTATGACAATTCATTTTGCAGGACTGTCCCACATATTGCAGGACATTTAATAATCTTGGTCCGCATCCACTAAATGCCATTTAAACCCTCAAATCATTGTGACAGCCCCCAAAAAATGCACCTATATTTCCAAATGCCCCTTAGGTAATACTACCTCTGGTTGAGAGCTAGTATTCTAGGGCAAATGTTTCTAATCCCTACCTGTGATACCCTGTTCTGTGCTTTTCCTCCCATTTTTACTCTGTCATGCTCCTCTTATTTTCGTTGTTCTCTCCTTTTCACTTTTACCAGGCAGCAAGAATCTTAGACATCAAAGATTAACTCTTTCCTCTTTCAATTTTGGAGAAAAGTATGAGTGAGGTTGTGAAGAAAAGTAATTGTTTAGTCTGGCAGTCACCTGGGATGAGTAGTTAAATTCTGCCATCCAAGCCAATGAAGCCTAAACTTACCTTGGCACAGTTCTTATTTTCAGTCTAAGAGTAGGTTTAATAGATAAAAACCGGAATTACAATCTCAAATACCCCAAAATTAGTTTTTTAAAAATCTTAAGGTCATTAAGAATTTACATCAAAAATACTGAGCAGTTATTTGAAAAGTCAGTTACTTAACACTGAGCTAACAAAGTAATCATAGGTTTTAAAACCTGCAGAACAATTATATAATGTTTATGCATATGTAAAGAAGTAGTAAAAGTACTAGCAGCATGCATGGGAGTGATCAGCACTGCATTCTAGAGGGTGGAAACCTCAATGGCGGAAGGAAAATAAGGAAGGCTATATGGATAGCCTAGGTTGTATCTGTAGAATTTAATTTCTTGAAAAAAAAAAGAAAATCAAACAAAAATGACATCATTAAGCCTTGATAAAACAGTGGCTGATAGTCAGGTGTTCGTTTATTTTCTTTATGTATTTGAAATTTTCACAGTCTTAAAGCTACTGTTCTAGGCTTTATCTGTTACAGATTAGCTATAAATTAAAACCAAATAAATTTTATAATACCTAAATTCTAATTAAAAAACATTTTTCATTTAGCCTTTTTGCTGCGTATAATCCACTCTCTTGTGTCTTTGTATCTGTTTTCCTTTTACGCAACCTGTTTCCACATCCTTTGTGCAATGACTAGGTTTTCCCCCTCTGACATTATCTTCAACTCATCTCTATACATAGAAGACATCTGAAAACAAAACTGAAAAGTTCTTTTTAGCAGTGTTTTTAGTTTGGGATACATCATAAGTACAGTCATAAGCATTATATCCACTTCCTTTTGTAATGTTTAATCATCGTATGAGTGTTTTCGTGTCTAACCCAGCACATGGCAAACACTTGTCATCTATAGAATCACAAAATACTTAAGAAAACCATTAACTCTAATTAGTTAGCTTTATAACTCTGAATAACTTCAAAAATAAGATTTATCTTTCAGGATTCTGTGTTTTCTCCCTCCCACTGAATATTGCTTTCATTTCTGCATGAATTTGAAATACTTATATGGGAAACTCAGATTTTATAGTGTTTTTTTATAAAATGAAGTTATTTTCTTACCCTATAACTGCTTCAAAGTATTCTTCTATACACCACTCTGTCTGAGTATGACATCACTTCTGGGGTTATGCAAATGTTATTAATCTCTACCATAAATTTCAGGGGAAAAATACATAAATATGTCATATATATGATAAATACACCTGCCTTTTTAAAATTAAAAGAGTCTTTGATTTGAATGACATGCATGCTAATTTTTGCTATTAACCTTTTCTTTCTTAGGCAATAAGCAACAAGGACCAGCATAGCATATCATATACCTTATCTCGGGCCCAGACAGTGGTGGTTGAATATACTCATGACAGCAACACGGACATGTTTCAGGTATTATAACATCTGAATTTTTGTTTTGTTTTTCTTAAAAAAAAAAAAAGTTAAAAATCTGTTGTCAGTGACTTCTGTATTGGATTAAGGATTATTATATTTTAATAATGTATTTTATTAAATATATATATATTGATTTCTAAACCCCATATATAGAAGTCAAGTATAGCATGGTTAAGAGATGGGCACTGGAAACAGAATTCCTGGTATACATTAGTTACCCACACCATCGCTCCATTTCCTCGTCTGTAAAGTGTAAATAATAGAACATCCTTTGGATGGCTGTTAAGAAGTTTCAGTGAGTTAGTACATGTAAAGTGCCCAGCTGTGCCTACCACCTAGTAAGCACTCAGTAAATGCTAGCTGTTATTATCCAAAAAAAGGAAGCAAGAAATATTCTATATATATTTTGATGATTTTATTTTTTTGCCACTACTTCCCACCTTCCTTTCTATGCAACAGAAAAATACAGGCAGTTTCTAATTACATGTAGTTCCTGATTTAGGATGAGATTCCGTTCCGACAACTCCGTTGTAAGTTGGTTCTGACATAAGTCAGATACTTCTTTTTTTAGTTTTCATTATTATTGCCTTTTATTATCAGTATCTTTATAAATCCAGTCTTTATTTGTCTTTGGAATGCAACATCAGCAAATTATACACTGCAGCATTGTATATAATACATATTACTAAAGATAAGATGTAAAAAAAAAAAAAAAGGACGGTTGTAAGTGTGGTTCGTCGTATCTCAAATATGCTGTAAGTGAATATGTTGTAAGTTAGGGACTACCTGTATTCATATCATATATGTGAAGTCACACTTCTTTCTCAGCACATACTTGGTCAAAGCTACTAGTGCAATAAAAGTTTGTTTTTTTCTCATTCTTTGTAGTACTGATGTTTTTATAAACTGATAAGCCGAAGGATATAAACAAAATTGATGCTATCTTCTCCCTTAATATTGGGTTTTGTAAAGCCTTGAGCTTTTTTATTTAAAACAAACTTAAGTAGGATATAAAGTACCTGATAACGTTGCTTTTATAAGCATTGGCCCAGTGACTTTTCCATTTGTCCTGATAAGATTAAATAAAGGCAAAAAGGCCTGGAGATGTCATTAATTATAATCAAGATATTAGCAGAATCTCTGAAGTCACTCCCTCCCCCATCCCTTTTAATGGAATGCTGAGTTTCTTTTAGCATAGGGTCTGTACAGTTAATATTAGCATGTGGATATTTGTTTGTTAATGTCTTTTTAGCTTTTACCAAAAAGATAAATAACATCCTTAATGAAGGTAAAGGTTTGGATCTTAACAGAAACCTACCACAAAGCTTCTGGATGATTTTCCACATTTTATTTCACTGACAGCCAGTTAGTTTCAGAAAATACCTTATATTATTTAATCTTTCTCTTTATCTTTTTGTTGAGGAAATTACTGATATCCTGAGAGTTAAAGATTACAGAGTTAGTTGGGGATAAAATTGGGATTAAACCAACCATCCTGCATTGTGAAGCAGTGTCTTCACCATTTTATGAAGGTCCTTAAATACCCTGTGTAATGGTTAAGAGGCACAGCTGCTAACCAAAAGGTCAGTAGTTCGAATCTACCAGGCACTCCTTGGGAACTCCTTGGGTGCTCCTATGGAGCAGTTCTACTCTGTCCTATAGGGTCACTGTGAGTTGGAATCAACTCGACGGCAACAGGTTTAAATACACCGTAGCATTTTTGGTTTCCTCCTTTTCATAAGATAGTAGAAAGTTTTTCCCAATATCATAAACTGATTATCTCCTTTCATGGGTAGTATACCTATGGAAAATGCAAACATTTGTACATAAAAAAAAAATCTGAGATATAATAGAAAGTAGTCCTTGAGGAACTGGTTTTATAAACGTTCTAGGATTGCCTGCCTTCTAAACTGATCATTTATTGTTCAATCCAACAAGTATTCAAACTGTCTTTATAATATTGTTCAGCACTGTGAAGTAAATAAGGAATCTTCATAAGTGATACCATGCCTAGGCGCTACAGTGGTGGTCTGAATGAAGTCCAGATACTGGATTGGGTTGGAGAAGGATGGGGAAAAGGCTTTATCCTAGTGCCCTTTCATCTGGACCTTGAAGGTTGGGTAGGATTTTGCCAGTCTGACAAGTATAAAGTCATTCTGGGAAAAGAGTTGGCAAAGAAGATTGATGAATAAGCTACTTGTAGCTAGAATATCCTTTCTATGTAATCAGAAATAATAGGAAATTAGGGTAGATTGATAGATAGGAAATAGTGACATAAGAAACTAAGAAGTTTGTGTAGGCTGTAAGGAACCACTGAAATTTGTCATGGAGGTGGGGAAGAATGACATCATAAGATTTATGACTTATGACATAATAAGAGCTAATAATAATTAGAAAGAAGAAGAGTTACTAAAGTGTATCTTAACACACAATCATTTCTTGCCATCTGATCACAATCTGTAGATATTTTTCTTTATAGATAGTTAGGATTTCTTTGTTCTCACCTATCGTTATCAGTATTATTTTGATGGCTTAAATCTTCTTCTCTAAGGCCCAAATCAAATGTCAGCTCTTCTGGAATAGTCTCTCTTCCCAAATAACTGTTTCTTGAATTCTGCCCTTTGATTCTGAATATTAATCCTCAGTCCAACCCGTGGCCTACATCTTTCGGCTCTAAACAAGCTTTTTATTTTAGGAAATATTTTTAGATTCAAAGGTCTAAGATGCTTTTCTTTTGATATCATCTTAAAAATAAATAAAAGGGACATCCAATCTAGTTACATTTGTTAACCAGCCAGTTTCCACCTAAAACTATCCAAAGTAAATACTTTATGCTTGATGGAAAGATAAAGACACTGAAGAATTTGATCTAAAAGTGTGCTGATGTAAGGAACTTTTGAGGCTCACCTATGCAAAGAATGGCTTTCTGAGAGTCATCATTTTTGAGGAAGGTCATTATTTTTTCTCAGTACCCACACTCTGCAATTTTCTGATACTACTTGATAGTACATACATTAATGAGCTGAAAATTTTTTAATGTTTACCTTAAAACCCTGTAATACTATTGTCTTCTATCTCACTGATCTCCTTTTTTCTTTTCAACTTGTATCTTTCAAAATGAAATTAATTTATTTACTAGCTACTACCTCTGAAAATACTTTGAACTCACTGACACCTCACCCATGTAGAGCTCTTATCGGAGAATTTTGTTGCTCTGAAATAATGGTCAAGAACCAGAAAGGAAATAAAAAGAACATCTGAGCATATAAAACAAATGCCACAATGCCCAAGTACTGAAACTGTTTTTCTGTGCTCCCTGGAGAATGCCTTAGGCTCCACCAAGAACCTTTTGAAATACTGTTCTTTTAAGTTTGGTTATTTTATTTCTCCACCTATAACAGACTAAGAGTAGCTAGTTAGGGGAGGGCTGTGCTGCGAGGGACAAGCATGCCCAACAGCAAGAAGTGATATTGGCAACCTGACAGAAAAGAGACAAGAAAATTTGTGAAGTATACATGAGACTCAAAGCCTGGCTATGTAAGCCCTTCACATAAGGATCAGCAGTCTTGTACACCTGAAGACATCACTGCATTTCAGGTTGATGTCAGTGCTATTCCTAGTGTAATGTTCTGGAGTTATCAAGTAAGAAGTACTTATATGGTCCGTATATTCTGTTGAAGAGGATAGAGTAATATATAGTAGAAATAGTTCTTTCTGAAAGGGTTAACATTTAAATCTGCAGCCATCTAGAAATCTCAGCTATCCTACTCATTCCCTGAGGGTTTCATATATTCTGAGTCATAAGTTCCCCCTGACTTCTGTTCTCTAAGTTGGTTACTTTATCAGAGACATTCTGACAGATTTGTTTTCAAAGGTATAGTTGCCCCCAGAGTTAAGTTTGATAAGTTTGAGCTCTAGAAATTTCAAAGGCTTAATGTGCTCACCTTATTGTACCTTTCTTGAATGGGTTTTCCACTGTGTTCCTTTGAATAGGTTTATAGATACTTCTTTTTCCCTTAGATTGGTCGGTCAACTGAAAGTCCCATCGATTTTGTAGTAACTGACACAGTTCCTGGAAGTCAAAGTAATTCTGATACACAGTCAGTGCAAAGTACTATATCAAGATTTGCTTGTAGAATCATATGTGAACGGAATCCCCCGTTTACAGCACGGATTTATGCTGCAGGATTTGACTCATCAAAAAACATCTTCCTTGGGGTAAAAAGCTTTTTTTCCCTAAATGCTGCATTATTTCATACCAGCTTCTAATTACAAATAAATGGAAGCTTACCACTATTACTCCTTCTAGGAGAAGGCAGCCAAATGGAAGACATCAGATGGTCAGATGGATGGCTTGACCACCAACGGAGTTCTTGTTATGCATCCACGCAATGGGTTCACAGAAGACTCCAAACCCGGAATATGGAGAGAAATATCCGTGTGTGGAAATGTGTTCAGCCTGCGTGAAACCAGATCAGCTCAACAAAGAGGCAAAATGGTAAGTACTGAGACATAGCTTCTTACATAGTTACAACACATACAGTGAGTTGAAGTGCTTTACGTATCCAAAAAAACTTAAATCTATTGATGACACAGAGTACTAAGTCTGACTATCAGATACTATTCTGGAGGATAGTTTTTATTTTAATTTTCTAATTGAGACACTGAAAAGCTTATTTTTCTGTCATATTTATGTTAATATATTTTAAAATCTAAGCTTTCCTAAATTAAACAGCATTCTTACGTATTTTCCACTTGTGGCTGTATATCTTTGGCCATGATATTTACCTAATTGAAAATATTAGCATTACTGATTAGCCAGATATTTTAATCATACATCCCTCTACTGTAAGGCTGAGAAGAGATATGTTACCACTCATTATAATCTTGATTCTCAAACTTATCTTTTTCGTGGATGCCATCAGAGTTTCTTAAATATTTGATAACAATCATAGGAAGTTCGGTCTCTTGAGTAAGCAGCATTTAAGATCACAATGCTTATGTAAAAATCCAAAATACTGTAGCGAATTTTTTTTTCCCTTTTCTCCTTTAGGTGGATATTGAAACCAATCAGTTACAAGATGGCTCATTGATTGACCTGTGTGGTGCAACGTTGCTGTGGCGTACTGCAGAAGGCCTTTCCCACACTCCCACAGTGAAGCATTTAGAAGCTTTAAGACAGGAAATCAATGCAGCCCGACCTCAGTGCCCTGTAGGGTTCAACACACTAGCATTTCCTAGCATGAAGAGGAAAGATGTTGTAGATGAAAAACAACCATGGGTATATCTAAACTGTGGCCATGTACACGGCTATCATAACTGGGGAAACAAAGAAGAACGTGACGGAAAAGATCGTGAATGCCCTATGTGTAGGTCCGTTGGTCCTTATGTCCCTCTGTGGCTTGGATGTGAAGCTGGATTTTATGTGGACGCTGGCCCTCCAACCCATGCGTTTAGCCCGTGTGGGCATGTATGTTCAGAAAAGACAACTGCCTATTGGTCCCAGATCCCACTTCCTCATGGTACTCATACTTTTCATGCAGCCTGTCCCTTTTGTGCACATCAGTTGGCTGGTGAACAAGGCTACATCAGACTTATTTTCCAAGGACCTCTAGACTAACAGTTGTCCTCAGGACTACGTTATAAATTTATAAGCTAAGAGATTTGGGATTTCCAACCTGTTGTCCACGTCACAGTTTCTCTGATCTGATCATTTGCATTAAGATGAAGAATTTTTCTAAACATTTATGATAAATACTAGCAATTTCTGGGCAAAAATCTGGGAAAACTCAGCAGAGAAATTTCTGAAAGTACCAGACTGCTGAATTCTGAGTTTTGAAAATATATTTTAAGGAGAAAAAGACATAGCCTAATTTGATGCCTTCGTTTTAGTGTTTTTGAATCACCCATCCTCAGTGTTGAAAACTTGTTTTGTATAACTGAGGGTACTGTTGGTTCAAACTATGTTAGTTTACAGTTTGTTGCAAACATTGTAAAATACAGCAACATGTACATTAACTTTTTTTCTATTTATCTTTATTATAGAAAATACCTTACAATGTTCTTGATTGAGTAGCATGATAGCGATGGTGTCACATCCTTGATGTGAATGGTAGTTTAGTGAACGTAACTCAAGGATTTGCAAGGTTAAGAAGGACAAGAGAGCCTCTGCCCACCACCAACCACCCCATCTAAATATGGAATTTGGTAGATCAGAATACTTTGTAAAACCAAATTGGTATTAATTACTGTTGTGTAAGATGTGTTTGTTTTTAACCACATTGAAGATAATCAGGAAAGGTTTTTTTCCTTAATGTTTCTCTTGAGTGTAGTACTATAACAAAAACTTAATGCTGAGAAACATTTTATATGCTCCTGTGAATATGCAATTTAATCTAGATTATCTATTTTTCTCCCATGATTACTAATCTCTTTTTTAGTATCAGCAACATTTGGCAAGCTTATTTTTTAGATAAACTGTGGTTCATCTGTTCAGTGTTTCAAGAAAAAAAATCATTCCCGTGAGAAAAAGCATAAATTGACACATGAAAGAAGAGCAACTTGATTTGCTTTTAGAAAAAGAGATGCTTAACTAATTATTCTATGTTTGGCCTTATCTGGGCATTAGGAAGCCTAGTGATACAAAGGATTGACAACAGTGCCCCCCCCCCCCTTTTCTAACCCAGCAGACTAGCCTTCACTATTAGTGTGAATCCTAAGGAGAGTTGCCATAGTGTGACTCAGGTGCATGTTTGACTGGCAGATGAGCACCAGTAACAGTAGGGTGGAGGGACATACTCGCATGGTCTGTGTATTCTCTAATTCCAGTAGGTTCTTCGCTTTCAGAAGCAAAAAAAAGGCTTTTTTTCCCTCCCTCCCCACCTTTTTTTGTAAATGCACCACAAGAAAACCATAGACAGTTGCACTACATCAAACCCTTTTGTGACACTTGTAGAAATGAGTATACTTTTAGATTAGGCAGAATCATTTTTTTAATCATTTTCATTTGTTTTCCTTTAGTTGGAAATGTTGTAGAATACTTCATTGACAGTAGCAGATTTCTGTAAGTGATAGCATAGCTATAATTTATCTTATTATAGTGCAGTTTTGAATTCTCTTTTGGTTTAAAAAAAAAACTTGTTGCTTAGAAGCCATGAACTATTTTATTTTACTTCAACTGTCAAAATTTCCTTGTTTTTAAAAGTGGTCGTTTGGGTTCACTCAGGAAATGCATGTCAGGAAACTTGTATTATAAGTTTACTAGTTGTTTTGTATCAGTAACTGCTGTTACCCGGTTTTCAAAGAAATATAATTGATTTTGAAATTTTCTAGATTGTCACATGCCTTGTGACTAATGCAAGGAAATCCAGTCCTGTGTTGTATTTGTTCTAATCATTTCTAGTCAGGCTATATATTGTAGCTAATTTTTGTTTGCAATTAATTTATTCAAACTAAGTAAATACTTTTCAAAATAGACATTTGAATTTGCCTCTGTGAGTTTATTTTTGCATAAAACAGAGTGGGAAACCGGAAGTGAAAACTTGTGCACAAATCTACCCCACACTCCAAAAATATTCATTTGAAATAAATGAAGAATTTGCATTTAATGTAGCACTTTAAAGTCTCTGGTTCTCTTGGGAAAGCATCTCTTACTTAGTCATGGAGGAACTTTGTTCATGGCTAAGTAGTTGAGGCCTTTTTTAAGCTAAGTCCTGCTAGAGAGTTGGCTCTTTGTACCTTGCATACTAGACTGTTGAAGTAGTACCATAAAAGGTTCGTGTTCTTCTCAAAGTGCCTGAATGTCTTCCTATAAGCTGGGGAAAATCTGGTTCATTTTCTATCAAATTCAAGTTTTGAAAACTCAGGCAATTTAAATCATTAGGTGTTTTTCTGTTCAAGCTTTTTGAATATTAGCTTTGTCCTTTTGCCAGTGCCTAATGGAAGGGACACTTGCTTATTCAGTTGTATTAAGGAAATATCAGTATTCTGGCCCAGGAGGAGAAAAAATTGTATTTAGGTCTCCCAAATGCACTGATCTCAAGAAAGATAATCTTTATGGCTTAAGATCTTTTATCAAAAAGATCTTAATGTTTAAATGTTCCTTAATTTGAACAAAGTAATTAAATTTCCCTGCATCTAAAATTTTAGGGTCATGAAGCAAGACAGGGCAGATATCCAGAAATAGGAGTCTTATGACCACGTTATCTTCTTGAAGCTGTAACTGCTTGCTTCCTTCATAATAAAGAGTCTTCTAGTACAGGTTGTTGTTGTTAGGTGCCGTCAAGTTGATTGCAACTCATAGTGATTCTGCAGGACAGAGTAGAACTTTTCCTTAGGGTTCCTAGGCTGTACACATAAAGCAGGGCAAAACCAGTTTCTGTCAAGTTGATTCTGACTCCTGGTAACCCCATGTGTAGAGCAGAACTATGCTGCATAAGGTTTTCAATGGCTCATTTTTTGGAAGTAGACCACCAGGCTTTTCTTTCAAGGTTCCTCTGGGTGGACTCAAAGCACCAACCTTTTGGTTAGCAGCCTAGCACTTAATCATTTTTGCACCACCCAATGGAATGTAAAGCAGGGTAGGAAGAAATAATAACAATGTGAACAAATTCTTACATCTAACATCTGCATGTTCCCATTCCACTCACCCTCAGGATACCGCAAGAACCATGTGGGATGCCTGGCCACCTGATACGGTCTGAGTGAGGGTACCAGTGGAAATATATCCAATATTCTTTAAATTCTAAAGATAACTATAATTCTAACACTTTTGTCCCTCATCCCGATGTATCATCTCGTGCTGCCCCATTTTAGAAACCACTGGTTGAAAGACCTGTAATTCATTCTTTCTCTTTATGCTCTAAGCATTAACACTATAGCATATCAGCACTGAAATACTGCATATGAACTATATTCTATCTATCCCCTATCCCTCACTTTCAGAACTACTCTTAGAGAAGTTTGCTTTAATGCCACGCTCTCAAATTTTATCTACTTATTCTTAAAATGGGTATTTGAATACCCACTATGCACCACACTCTGTTCTAAACATTGGGTGATTTAGTCAGGAAAAAATCCCTGCCTCAGGGGGCTTGTTGTCTAGTGGGAAAGATAGAAATGAATAGGAAAAATAAGAGGTACAATGTTGTTACATAGTGAACAATGCTGAGAGTTCAGATAGAGTAGGAAAGGGAGATAGAAAGTTTTATGTGCAGTGAGGGGGTTGCACTATCAAGAGTGCCAGGGAAAGCCTTGTGGTGAAGGTGGTATTTCAGTAAAGATCTGAAGAGAGTGGCTGCTTAGGAGGAGAGCATTCCAGGCAGAGGGAACAGCAGTTGCAAAGGCCCTGAAGTAGAAGCTTGCATGGAGTGTTCGTAGAAGAGCAGGCAGGCCAGTGTGACTAAGTGGTATGAACAGTGGAAGAGTAGTAGGTAACGTCAAAGAGGTAAAGTGGGGAATGTGGATGAAACTAGATCGTGGAGGGCCTTGTGAGAACGTTGGCCTTTATTCTAGGTGAGATGGGGAACCATTTGGAGGGTCTGAGCAGGGGAGTGACATGATCTGACTTACATTTTAACAGGATCCAAGTAGACTGAAGTGGGAGCAGGGAGACCAGTTAGAAGGCTATTGGAGTCATCCTGGAGGGAACTAATCCTGGAGATGGTGAATAGTGATCAGATTCTGGATACATTTTGAAGGCTAAGCTAACAGCATTTGCTGGCAGATCAGATGTGGGGTGTGAAGAAGGAGAGGAATCAAGGATGACTCAGCTGGAAAGATGAAATTGCCATTTACCGATGTGGGAAAGATTATGGAAGGAACAGGTTATGAGGAAGGTCAACTGTGGAATCTCAAACTCAAGTCTTGTACTTAAGATTGAGACTCCTGTTAGACAAGATATTTGCCAAAAAGTAAGATGTCTCTGCTTTTTAAAAATAAAAACTGCTGTCAGATTTCTCAACCATTATGATCAGCGTTCTCGATATACCCCATGCTAGCTTAGAAACAAAATAATCTCCTAATTGATGGTGAACTTCCTTTAATTGAAATTGAGAGTTGGGACACCTCTCTTGTTTCCCTCTTTGCTTTGGCCGCCCTCTGAGGAAATGAAGTTCTGTTTTCAACAGCAGTAACTTCCTTTAGCCTAGCTTTTCTTACTACTTTTTACTTGGCTCTTGCCTTTAGGGAAAAAAAAAAAAAAGTGCTCAGTTTTACTGAATCTTGAATTTTTGCTGCTTTAAATCTTCTTGGCAGTGGCAAAGCACACGTTTTGTTTTTAAAATTTTTTTTTAATGTTCAAATGCTTATGGAAAACTAAGAATTCTTCAACCTCTTTTATAAGTCCAGATGTTAATACCCAGCTTCCCTGAAGGAGATGTGCCTGTATTTGATAATACTTGTCAGCAGCAATGGAATAAACAAGATAAAAATAGTTCTAGCAAGCATTGTAAAGTATATCATGTCCCAACCTTCTGTTAGATGATGGGATGAGGATGCTGGTTTCTTTAGGTTGACATTAAATTGTAAACCCAGCTTAGTATATCAAAGTCAAGCCACAGCATAAAATAAATTCCTAACAGTTAATATTTGAGTGTTCGCTATGTGTCATACATTCTTCTAAATGCACCATGTTAAGCATATTGCTAGTATTAAGATGCAAAAAAACTCTGTGAGGTAGGAAATATTATCTTCATTTTCTAGTCGAAACCAGGCACAGCAATGTTGAGTAACTTGCCCAAGGTTTACATGACTTGTAACTGGAGGAATCAGAATTTGAACCTCGGAAGTCTGTCTCCATACCTGTGGACACAACCACCACGTTTTGCTGCTTCCCCATTTTAATGACAGAACATATTGGAAGACTTCTTTCCCAAGTTGATAAGGAAGTATCACTGTGCCTGGCACTTAGTGATGCTAAAAAACTTATTTCTTAGATGATCATAGAAAACAGAACTTTGAGTCTTTAAGTTACCAAAAGAGGCTCTGAAGACTAGTATTAACAAAAATGGCCAGCAGAATGGAAGTTACAGAATCTGTTTATTTGATTGAAAATGTGTTTTCATTGGCTAAAAAACAAAAAGGGAAATAGGTGGAGATACTGCAAAAACTGGCAGTAACTAAGGTTGACAAGGCAACAAGAAGAAAACCGACAGGCCATGCCAGAAGAGAACAAAAAGGATTATCCTGGAGTTAAAGAGAAGAAATATCAAGTATCGCCAAACAAGTATGTCATTCAGATATCCACATTTTTGAGAACCTATTTTTGGCGAGGAAAGGCACTAAAGGCAGCCAAGATTGAAAGGGAAATTAAGGCACTACCCATCTTAGAAGTCCAGAAGTTGTTACTATATCATATTACTATATAACTATTAATAAAGAATGTAAACTAGAGGGTAATCTTGCCAATCAAGTTACAGATGAGGAAACCAAGGCCTAGTCAGGCAAAATGTTTACTTATTAGTAGATCTGGTACTACAGCCTAGGTCCCCTGTGTCTATCCTAGTACCCTTGATTATCATGAGCTTGAGTCACCAAGACTTGGTGATGTTCCCATTTTTTTTGTTGTTGAAGCAGAGGTAAATACATTACATTTTTAAAGTCTTTATTTTAAATGAAAAATGTCAACAGAGTCAAAACTTCAACTTTCATTGTCATATAAACAATGGTTCCCAAATGTTGGGAATGATCTGTTTCAGAATTCATTTGAATGAACAGCTGCCTAGTTTGGAAATGAAAGACAAGGGTAGGGAGGGAGAATCGAGAGTTGTCCGGTAGTCTCACCAACTGCCCTTTGATAATGCCACATAAATCATTCAGCAAACATGAGTGCTTACTAAATGACAAGGCCCTTATTTAACTTTTCGATTTATTCAGAAGTTGGGACAATTGTTCTGCATACCAAACCTCTGCAGAAATGCAACACATTCAGATACTCTCCAACTGTCAACTGACCTCTTTGTCAAATGACCTTTGAAAAATGAGTTCTTTGAAATGGAAATTGTAATGTTTCATAAAAATCCTAACATTACTAAATTGTTAAGCGATTCAAAATCTTTCTTATCCCACAGTATAGTTGAATAATAATGGCAGCCTGAACCCCAAGTCCCATAAAGTTGTCTAAATCTTGAATTATGGGGGCTAAATCCCTAGGTGGAGGGGCAGGAGTTGACTTAAGCATAGCTTCTCAGGCCACCTGAGTGGCACAAACGGTTAAGCGCTCAACCATTAGCCAAAAGGTTGGTTTGAACCCACCCAGAAGTGCCTCAGAAGACAGGCCTGGTGATCTGCTTCTGAAAGATAACAGCCTTGGAAACCCTGTGGAGCAGTTCTATTCTGCACACGTGGAGTCACCATGAATTGGAATCAACTCCATGGCAACTAACAACAACAACACAGCTTCTCAAGACTAATTTGAAAGAAACAGTTTTGAGTGTGTAAATTCCAGTTTGTTATCAGTGTCATTTCTATATTGGTCATATTCCATGTGCACATAAATACAGATATTGATTACATTTTTTATTGATTTTATTTGAAGAAATCAACTACAAAGATCCTTGAATCAATTGTACTATGCAAAGTTGGTGATCTTGTTGCAAAGGTAACATAATACAACTGTTAAATGATACTTGTCATGTGATGAAATGAAAGTCAAAGATATTACTCTTGAGATACTGCCTTTTGCAGAGAAGCATTTAATGAATGTTTTACTGCTTTGGTGTATACCATATGATTTTTAAAGTTTGAGAGTTAACAATCAAGTGTTTGTTTGAAAGTTCTTTTATGGCTTCGTTATTGCTGCAAACTTCCAATATGGTCATATTTATTTACCAAAGTGTTTTAATTCCTCTTTAAATACAAAAGCACCATTGAAAATGTTGTCTGGGTGGAGTTTCACAAATACAAGAAATTCTTTAGACAAGGCATGTGTCCAAGCCTGAATCCAGTCTGGCCTCAGATACCAGTCCTTAGATGTTCCTTTATCGACATAGGTAACAGTGGGCACTTATTCATTGTAAATAAACGAGAAACTAAGTGAATAAGGGGAGTGAGACAAGATCGGGATAAGCAATATGCCCTTCTGAGAGGATTCAGTTGTTCTAAAGCCAGCATTTTCTGTAATTTTATAACATACTTTTATGTTTAACGCCTTGGCTCTGTGGTCATGAATCTTATATTACCTGCCATCTTATGGGAACAAGATAATTCAAGTCTTTGTTATCAGTGAATTAATACTTATTCTACCTCATCTTAGTTCCTTAGGTCTTTGGTGCTGATCCTATGTGTGGAATTGGACTTCTGTAACAGCAGATGGTCCCAGACTAATAAATCTATAGCCTCTTGACTTGGGGAGTTCAGTAGCCTCTGACGTACAACAAAGGCAGAGCATCTTAATTATAAAGTTGTCTTCAAGCCAGGGGCCTTTTTATCCTTCAATGGCCAATGGAAAGGACAACCCAAATTATTCATAGCTGAGAAAATTCTGAAAGAGTATAGTTTGGGGACCCAGTGTGTCAAATTCCATCATAACAAATTCCAAGGACTGTCCCTACTAGCTTGTATTGGAATTTAATTATATGTAGACCTGTGACATGGAGCAATGGTCATCAACACCAGTTTGAACATGTTTTTAATCTGCAAAAATGTTTTGTGGTAATGGGAATTTAGATAGAAAGTCAATCTTAACCTGTCCATGCCTTCCTTCATTATGATGAATTAAGCCTGCTTACCAATGAAATGTGTGTAAAATGGCATAGATATGGGAGAAAGAATTGACATAACATAGCAATTGATATTTTTACTCTGAGACCATTAATTTGACTTTTGTCATTATTGTTGCTCACTACAGCTGACACTTTGGATTCCAAAATACTCTTCATCTGATCTCTAAGTAAACTTGTACTTCTGTTATAGCACTTACCACACCATATTGTAATTGCTTGTTTATTTGCCTGCTAACTCAGCATTTCCTGGAGAAAATTTCCACACTAAGAAGAAGCTCACACCCCACTGAGTGAGAACATTTTCAGAAAACCTATTATGTGACTTTGTTTCTTTAAAGTTTCTCTTTGTGTGGAAAGGTGATAGAAGTCTTTATTTATTTAGAGAACTAGGTATAATTAAACAAAATGAAACTTTATGCAGTGACAACATCATCTTCCTGGCTGGAAAAAACACATCGGTTCTTAAGTCCCTCTTTCATTTGCTTGTTTGTATGGTTCATTTACAGCTAACACAGCATTTCTGAAATGCCAGCATTTGCTTTTTGTTTTCTGGTGGCGTGTCTAAGCAAAGTAAACTTATATGGGTGCCAACAAGATAATGCCATGTTTTTGTGGAATTCCAAGGGATCAGTTCCCTTTCAAGAGGATTTGGAGGTAGTGTAGTTGGTTCATTAATAAATCTAAAAGTTGATCTCTATTCCAGGCCAATTATCTTCTCATGGAGAAAAGCTATTCTGTGTCTGGCTGTCTCAAATGTGTACCAGTGATTAATGTATACTGGAATGAATGGATAAGCGACTGTGACTAGTGCAACACATCATGATCAATGTGCTAAAAAAAACAGCAAATAGCAAAATTATTTTGGGGTCTTAAACTCATGATGTGATTTGGATCTGCGTGACTAGAACTGAAACTATCTGATCTGATTCTGCTTCTTAAAGGCTAAGGGTCCTTTGACAATAAGGCAAGGGTCCCCTACGCCCCTCTTGGAGGGAGCTCTGTGGGAGAGAATAAAATATTTGCAGGAGACAAAGATCTGACCCTTCACAAAACCTGAGGAGATTGTGAAAAAAAATAGAATTTCTTGAATATAGTCAGCCTTCAATTAAATATTCATTGAATATTTGACTAGATTAGGACTGGACCCTTCATCCTTCATGTGCTGAAGAGCTACTGAAGAGCTATTTTTAATTTCCTAGCAACCTTGATATCACAGGATCGGAGAGAGGACCTCTACTCTTGAGTGGAGTTAGGAGAGCAATGAGGATCTTTGCTGACAGTGTGATATGCCTTTCTCCTTCCCCTCAACCTGTGGGACTCCTAGGGAAACCTCAGAGAAGGAGACCTGTTGACAACTTAAATTGTCTGATTTTAAATTGATCTTTTTCTCTGTGTGAGCATCACAATTTATGGTACTCTGTTAAACTTAGTGATTTTTTAAAACATTAAATAAAGAGGCTTGGAGAGAGGGATTCTTTCTTTCCTTTCACTCACTGTGAGAGTGTTTGTTACACTGAACATCTCTTAATTGCCTAACTAGTCAAACATGTTTATCCACTTGAAAGAGAAGAATGTACTGAATACCAAATACCTACTTTGGATTTATTTATTCAATAAAAATATATCGAGCATCTACTAAGTGAGAGGCACTGAAGATGTAAAGAAGAATTAAATAAGCACAGTCCCCACTCTCACGATGCTTAAACTCTAGTAGAAGGAAGCAAGTAAATACAAAGCAATTACAATATGGCATGGTATGTGCTACGACAGAAGGAAAAATAGTTTGAGAGCACGCAGGAGAGGCCCTGACGCAGACTTGGGAGGTCAGAGAAGGCTCTCTAGGTGGAAGTGACATCAATCAGGGACCTGAAGGAAAGGGGAGTTAGCCAAGGATGGGAGCAGGCTGGCAGATGGAGGCAGTGGGAAAAGGATTCCCAGCAGAGGGACTAGCCTGTGCAGAGGCTCAGCACCAATAGAGAGTATGGCATATCTAAGGAACTGAAACTGAGCAGAGAGTTAAAGGAGGGGAGTGGCAAAGGAAGAGGCCAAAGACACAGGCAGGATACATCAGACAGGGCTTTTATAAGCCAGGTTAAGGTGTTGAGTTTTATCCTAATGGCATTAGGGAATTGGGGAACGACAAGATCAGATTTATACTTTTAAAAGATCATTCTGGCTATACTGTGGAGAATGGGTTAGGGTGTATAAGACTGGAGGCAGAGAGTCTAGTTAGAAAGTTGTAGAATAGTCCCAGTGAAAAATAATGGGAACTCCATACGAATAATAGCAGTGGGAGTGGACAGAGGTGGATAGACTGAGCCATATTTAAGAGTAAAATCGGCAGGACTTTATGACCAATTGAATAAACAGGGGAGCCACAACAACAACAACATGGTTCTGTCTTGGGCAACTAGATGGATGGTAGTTCATTCACTTTATTGGAATAACAGAAGGGAAGGTTTATAGCGGAAGAGAGGAGGATGAGTATAATCTGAGATTACTATAAAATATCCACGATGCCATTCTGTTGGCAGTTGGATATATGAGTCTGAAATCCCAAAGAGATGTGCCTTAGACATATAGATTTAGGGATCATCAGCCTGAGGTCCTACGGGTGAGTGAGATCTCCCAGGAAGCTGTGACCTAGACAGACTCCTGAGGGAGATTAACATTTAAGGAAAAGAGTGGAAGAAAAGAAACTCATACCAAAAACTGAGAAAGTGATGTCAGAGAAAGACAGATGCAGAAAACCAGAAGAGATCAATGGCATGGTAGCTAAGGGAAGAGAATGCTTTAAGGAGGGGTAGTCTACAGTGTCACATTACTGAGGACTGTTACAGCATGAAAAAAACTCATAGTCTAAATTGAATTAAAATAAAGACATTTATTAAATGGTTTCAAGATGGTTTAAACCAGGAATCTCCACAGGCCATGAAAATGGAACCACAGAGACCAAGGAAAAACAATTACAAAGATATTTTTATAGGTCTGAAACAAAGAATGGGGGCTACGATATTTTGATTGGTTTACAGTGATTGAGGTCAGTCAAAGGTGGGACAAAGTAAAATGGGATTTTTACAATGATTGGTTTAAAGAGTTTTTGTTGACTAGTTACCACTTGGTGATATGTGCTTTGTTGATTAGTTACTATCTAGTGACTATAGGGAGTTTACAGGACACTTGCCAGACATTCATTTCTGGAAACATAGAGGTTACATAAAAGTTCCTTGGAAACAAACTGACAACATTCGTTCTTGACTTAGTTACAAAAAGAAACATTCCCTTAGATACCAGATAGCAGGCAAAACTGCCCTTACTCTTTATAATTATTAACCAGCTCAGTTTTCTGGTTCCACAGGTTTTCTAGACAAAATGGATTCCAGGCCTAGACGCTATCTTATCCTCCCTTACTCTGGCCAGGCACCTCATCTGATTTTAGGGTCTCCATATCAGGAGCAAAATGAGGGCTGAGAAATATCCATTGGATTTAGCAACAAGGAAAGTGTTGGTGACCTTGACAACATCATTGTCATGAAGCAGTGGGAACAGACACCATACTCCAGAGGGCTGAGAAGATCCCAAGGAATAAAGAAGTGGAAGCACAGAAAAATCAAGTAGTTTGGCTATAAAGAAGAGAGAAACGAGAGTGGGAAGGAGAGAGGGAAACAGAACTAGAAGGTGATGCAGGGCTGAAAGAAAGTTTGTGTTTTTCCTTTATTTGTTTCACAGATGAGAGCAACTCAAGGATGTTCAAAAGTTGAAAGGAAGGAGCCAGTAGAGTGGGGAAGGAAGATAATGTATAGAGGGGAGTCCCTGAGTTGGATGGAGGGAACAGGATCTAGAACACAGGGGAGGAATTAGCCTTCCACAGGAGAAGACACATTTTTGTATTGTAACTGGAGAAAAAAACGAATGGGTGTAGATAGAGTAATTGTGGAGATGGGCAGTTGAGGGGAAGTTCTTATTTAATAGTTTCTTATATTTTCCCTTTGAAATAAGAAGTGAGATCAACTGCTTGAAGGGAAGTGGAAGAAGGAGAAGTGTAAAGTTTGAGGAGCATGAAGAATTTGGAATGGCTACTGGAGAGAATTGAAGAAACCACCAGGCAGCACTGAGGGCCCAGCTGAGGTTGGAGAACATACTTTACATTGGCACTGATCTGCTTAGTCAGATGATTTGACCATTAGCATTTAGAACCCACAGTATTGATATAGGGAGGCAGTTAGATTGATCCAGTTTTGTTCTATTAATTATATTGGGCTGCAAGTGGCAGAAGAGCTGAAATAATAGTTGCTTAAGCATGAAAGTCGATTGTTCTCTTACCTAAAAGTGTAGGTTGAAGAACTAAGGCTGGAACAGAGGTCTGTCGTGTCAGGAATCCAGATTCTATCTCCTTGCTTTGCCATCCTCAGAATTGGGCTTCCATGTCATGGTCCTATGTGGTTTCTCCTGCTCCATCCATCTTGTTTGCGTTCTAGCCGGTAGGATGACTGAGGACCAGGAGAAGGGCATATGTCACTTTTACTTACAGCTCATTGACCATAGTTGAATCCAATGGCACATCTAGCTGCAAGGGAGGCTGACAAATATAGTCTTTATTATGTATGGCAATGTGCCCAGCTAAATTACTGAGGTCTTATTTTCAAGAAATAAGAGAAGCCCAGATCTTGGGAGGTACCAAGAGTCACTGTTACAATCAGGATTTCACTGGGTAGGTACAAGAGAATGACAGTTGTGTTAGGAAACAAATGATATTGTCAAAAGGGTAAAGTAATAGGTAATAGTCTGAGTAGGGATTTAATACAGAAGGGAGCCAGTAAAGATTAGGAAGGAGCTGAGTGTCTAGTCATTTTCATTCAGGTAGCCATCCTACCCCCATGTGGCCTATGTACTTCAGGGGAAACTGCATCTCCACCTTCAGGGTGTTTATGGTGATCTAAGCTATTGCGTCTTTGCAGGGGCACTATTGGCATTTTGGACCGGCTGATTCTTCATTGTACAAGACTGTCCTGTGCACTGCAGGACATCTAATGCCCTGGCCCCCACCCACTAAATGCCAGTAGCACTCGCAGTCATGGCAACATTTCCAGGTACTCCTAAGGGGGCAGTGTTGCTCCCAGTTGAGAACGACTGGTCTAAATTAACCATGGTAGTAACTGTACCAAAAAGAATTGGTCGACGTTCACCCATTTCAGGAGGTAGCATATGATCAAGAACTGATGGTACTGAAGGAAAAAGTTCAAGCTTCACTGAATGTGTTGGCTAAAAACAAGCCCCCAGGAAATGACAGAATACGAACTGAGATGTTTCAACAAATGGAAGCAACGCTGGAAGCCAAGAAATTTGGAAGACAGCTACCCAGCTGACCAACTGGAAGAGATCCACATACATGCCCATTCCAAAGAAATGTGATTTAACAATGTGGAAATTATCGAACAATATCATTAATATCACACGCAAGTAAAATTTTGCTGAAGATCATTCAAAAGCATTTGCAGCAGTACATGGACCGGGAACTGCCAGAAATTCAAGTCAGATTCAGAAGAGGACATGGAATGAAGGATGTTATTGCTGATGTCAGATGGATCTTGGCTAAAAGCAGAGAACAGCAGAAAGATGTTTACCTATGTTTTGTTGACTGTTCGAAGGCATTTGACTGTGTGGATCATAACAAATTATGGATAACATTGAGAAGAATGGGAATTCCAGAACACTTAATTGTGTTCATGTGGAACCTGTACATAGACCAAGAGGCAGTTGTTCGAACAGAACAAGGGGATACTGCCTAGTTTACAATCAGGAAAGGTATGCATCAGGGTTGTATCCTTTCACCATATTTATTCAATCTGTATGCAGAGCAAATAGTCTGAGAAACTGGAGTATATGAGGAAGAACGTGGCATGAGAATTGGAGGAAGACTCATTAACAAGCTGTGATATGCAGATGACACAACCTTGTTTGCTGAAAGCAAAGAGGACTTGAAGCACTTAGTGATGAAGATCAAAGACTACAGCCTTCAGTATGGATCACACTTCAACATAAAGAAAACAAAAATCCTCACAACTGGACCAGTAAGCAACATCATGATAAACAGAGAAAAGATTGAAGTTGTCAAGACTTTCATTTTACTTGGATCCATAATCAACGCCCATGGAAACAGCAGTCAGGAAATCAAATGCCATATTGCATTGGGCAAATCTGCCACAAAAGAACTCTTTAAAGTGTTAAAAAGCAAAAACGTCACCTTGAGGACTAAGGTGTCCCTGACCCAAGCCATGGTATTTTCAATTGCCTCATATGCACGAGAAAGCTGAGCAACAAATAAGGAAGACTGAAGAAGAATTGATATATCTGAATTATGGTGTTGGCAAAAAATATTGTATATATCATGGAATGTCAGAAGAACAAATAAATCTGTCTTGGAAGAAGTACAACCAGAATGCTTCTTAGAACCAAAGATGGTGAGATTTGATCTCACTTACTTTGGACATTGTCTTAGGCTGGGTTCTCTAGAGAAGCAAGACCAGTGAAGCATGGAGATATATATATACATATATACATATACACATACATATATGGAGAGAGAGAGAGATTTATCTCAAGGAAATAGCTCACATGGTTGTAGAGGCTGGTAAATTCCATGAGTCAGGCATCAGGCTGGAGGCTTCTCCTGACTCATGTAGCTGCAGGGGTAGATGAATCCAAGATCAGCAGGTAAGATGGCAGGCTGCTGGCTCACAGTCTGCAGAAGCTGATGAATCCCAAGATTGGCAGGCAATACGGCAGGCCACTGGCTTAAGTCCCAAGAACCAGAGGTCAGATGATGACTATCTAAATGCAGGACCCAGAGCAAGCAAAAGCCAGTGAGCTTTGCCAGAATGTCCATATATATTGGATGCAGGCCACACCCCCAACGAAACTCGCCTTGCAACTTACTGATTGGCTGATCACATCAGATCACATCACAAAGGTAATTAATTATATCACAAAATGGAGGATAACTACATCATTACATAACTGCCAAACTACATCATTACGTAACTGCCAAACTACATCATTACGTAACTGCCAAACCATTGAGAATCATGGCCCAGCAAAGTTGACATACAACCTTAACCATCACAGACATATTATCATGAGGGACCAGTCCCTGGAGAAGGACATCACGCCTGATAAAGCAGAGGGTCAGCAAAAAAGAGAAAGACCCTCAACGAGATGGAGTGACACAGTGACTGCAACAATGGGCTCAAACATAGCAACAATTGTGTTTGGCACAGGACTAGGCAGTGTTTCTTTCTGTTGTTCATGGGATCACTATGAGTCAGAACTGATTTGAGGGCACCTAACAACAACAAGTCCCACCTCCCTTGTGATTGGCTTAAGGGTAAATAATAATCCAGGGCTAAGCAAATTAGCACATGGCATTCCCCTAGTCACCATGATTGCCTCAGGCTTTTCCAGTTAATGGGAGGACAGGATTTTTGTTTGGTGGCTGAAGACTCTCTCCTCAATCCCTCTGGACATAATGAGGAAGTATGTAGGCCCAACTGCCGTTGGTATCAAGCCTGTAACTACTAGGGGCACCAGCCCTAGAATGAAGCTGTCACTGACAGAAGCTGACACAGAGAGGAGAGACAGAAAGAAACAGTGTCCTAGTAACTGAACTGCGAGAGCAGCCAACCCCAATGCCCTCTCTACTGCTGGGTTTTCAGTTACTTGAGCCAATAAATCCCCTTAAAGTTTAAACGAGTTAGACTTCAGATTCCAGTTACTTGCAAGTGAAAACATACTAATTAATAAAAGAGCAGAGTAGAGCAGAGGGAAGCCAGCACACAGGGAAGGATGCAAATGAAAGGGACACCATAGATGAATGGAGGGGCTTACATCCTGGGTAGAAACTCAGGAAAACACAGAAGAGGTATGCTGAGTTTGGGTGCATGACTTTCCAAAATTAGTCTCTGTTCTCTTGGAGTGGGTTTGGGGGTAATCAGAACAGTGTCAGCGTTGTGGTAGGTATTTTTACCAAAGTTCTTATTTACTCTTAAGAATAACCCAGTGAGGTTGGTATTAATTCCAAAGTGTGGAAAAAGAAACTCAAGACTCACTCAAGGACCCAAAGCTAGTAGCTGACAGAGGTAAACCCTAGAGAGTTTGACTCCAGTGCTCCAGGTCTTCCACAACTTCCCTATTGCTACGTGATGGCAAATGGGTGGGAATAACCAGAGTGGGCACAAATACTCCTCGTCAGTCCTTCCTGTGCTTCAGTCCAGGACCACAGGCAAAACTGACTGGGTCTGTAGGATTGTTTTCCCCTTTCGCAGGGATGGCACATCGACAGAATGTGCGGTGCTGTGTTTGTGTACAAAACACCGATGGGGCATGGG
The DNA here is from genome assembly GCA_030035585.1 of Dugong dugon. Classification (NCBI taxonomy): domain Eukaryota; kingdom Metazoa; phylum Chordata; class Mammalia; order Sirenia; family Dugongidae; genus Dugong; species Dugong dugon. Next base: position 99,861,382 of record CM057469.1, on the reverse strand, counting down.
CTACCTGGGCAGACAAGACAGCTTATGTATAAAGCCAACATTAACACAGGTGAAAAGAATAGCCACAAGGTGCACTGAGGAGGGGGAAGTGACTCAAAGATTCCTGGTGAGATGAAAAGTATCTGATGTTAACTGTCAAGCACTGAATGTCAGATTTTGGTGCATCTGCATTTTTTCGTTTCAGGAAATGCATTTTCTTCCATTTTAATTTATTTTTTGAATAGTTAATGCATGCATGCAGTACAAACTCAAAAGGTGTACAATGAAAAGTGTCTCCCTTCTGTCCGCCAACAATTACTCCATCCCCCTCCCTGGAGGCAACCACTGTTGACAGAACCATTCCTTCTCCTGCCCACCCCTCATCCTTTGTCTCCTCCCCCCTTGCCTTCCCTCCTGTCCTCCCTCCCTCTCCCTCTCCCACTCTTACTATAGGCAGGGTACATCAAGCTGAGTTTTCTTCATTCTGTAGCAATACAGACCCTCTAATGTAGCAAGGTTGAAATGTACACAGTAAAAACCAGATATACAAACAAAAAACAGTAACTTCGTTGTCTAGAGTAACTTCTTGCCGGAAAGACCTCATTCCTGACGAAGGTGGAAAACACTTGCTCTTGACAGGTAAAGGCATCTCAGTCTCTTTCTGTTTAAAACAGCCTCCTTTGGAAGTTCCTCAGTGGATACCCAGGGGCTGAGGGGGAGTCATTGCTTAGGGAAGCACTAAGTTTCTGCTGAGGGTGATGGAAAAATTTGGAAGTGGATAGTGCTGACGGTTGCACATAATATGATGAGTGTAATTAATGTCACTGAATTGTACACATGAAGAAATGTTGAAAGGCAAATGTTTGTTATATATCTTTTTACCCTAAATTCAAACAAAAAAAGTCTCCTTTGGGAAATCACTCAGTCTTTCAGCATTTCTCCCTCATCCAAGGGTTCTCTTGTCCCCTTTCCCTTTTGAGTTGTCACCCTGGTGGAGGGGAAGCTTACAGGGCAGAGGCAGAGGAGGGCCGCCTGCAACCTCCAGGCCCTTCCAGCCTCCCTTGCTGAGGAATTGGTCTCGCCTGGCCTTTGGGCCTGTGTTGATTTCAGCTACTGACAGCCGCCGTCCCTGCCACAGCCCTCGGTGGCAAAGGTCACACACCCTGACCTTCTAGGCCCAAGCCCAGTCCTTTTCCAGCCCATTCATCCTGTCAGCCTTCCTCTTTCCCCGCTGGACCATCTACACGCCGGGCACAAACCAGGGGAAGCTGAAGCACTAGCTCAAGGCCTCTCTTTGCCTCCCCACAACATGCCTGCTTCTCTGTAGCTGCCCCAATCCCAAATGGAAAGCAGGGTGAACACGTCTTCTGCTTTAGGACTCCCCCTCCACTCATCTGGGGCAACCCTGCACTCACACCCTCTGAACCTCCTCACTTCCTGCCTGCTGCTTCAACTTTATCTCCCTTTTCAGTCATGGGAAAACAGCGCTGACATCATATCCTGTGTTCTTCCCCGCTCTATCTGTGATCTGTTAAAGGGCAGTCCCTCCAAGCTCTGCCTCATTAGTATATACAAATACATTTTTTTCTTTCTACAAAGTCTAGCTTTTGCTCTTCAAAAGCACTTGATTTCAAACTATTGCCTTGCTGTGAATTTTTTCAAGTTCTATTTTGAAACACTAACCAATGACTTACCGGTTCTCTGCTGAGTTTTTTTCTCCCCATGACTCAAAGTATGCCATTGACTCAATAGGTGGGGGAGCCACGTGGACAACGAGGGTTTGCTGGGAACGAAAATACACTGGTTTAATATCTCACAAATGTTATCTCCATTACATCAGCATAAGGTTTCCAGCGCCAGCTGAAGGGAAGCCAACGTCAGTGTGGTAAATGGTACTGAGTTTTCATGTGGTAACATGGGTACACTCACTGCATGTGAAAACTTCATGGACCTCAAACTGAACCTCAGAAAAACAACTACTGATTCTTCCACTATCCACCCAATTATTCAGGCACAAACCTGAGTCATTCTGGTTTCCTCTCTTTTCTTCATACCCTGCATTGAATCAACCTGCTATTCAGGGCCACCAAAGGGAGGGGGAGCCATAAAGGCACTGTATGGGCCAGCAACAGCCTTGTTCTAATATCCTACGTCAAGCCACCAACGTGTCACCTGGACTTCTGCCACAGTCTCATCCCTGGTCCCTCTGACTCTGGCTTCCTACAGTCCATTCTCCACTAAGCAGACTTATCTTTTGAAATATAAATTAGATCATATCACCTCCCTGCTTCCTGGCCTTGGATCTTCCCATAGCTTCCCATCATTCTTTGATGTGGCTTTGCCTCCCTCTATAGCCTCATCTTATTTCCTTCTAAGCCTTCCGTCTTACTCTGTTCCAGCCATACTGCCTTTCCTTCTGCCCTCAAACACACCAGATTCATTTCTACCCCAGGTCCTTTGCGTGTACTATTTCTCTGCTAAGAGAACTCTTCCTCAGCCTATCACACTGCTGTCTTCTTCTCAGCGTTCTGGTCTCAATTCAGATGTCACCAGCCTTTCTAAGTAGCCACACTGCACCCCCCAAAAACCCAAACCGGTTGCTGTTGAGTCAATTCCAACTCATAGCAACCCTATAGGACAGAGTAGAACTGCCCCATAGGGTTTCCAAGGAGCAGCTAGTGGATTCAAACTACAGACCTTTTGTTTATCAGCCGAGCTCTTAACCAGTGCACCATCAGGGCTTGGGTACCATTTATCATATCACTCTATAACTCTTCATAGCCTTTAGTTCCTGAAAAGTATATTATGTATTTGTTGGTTTATATGTTTATTGCCAATCTCAATGGAAACTGGTTGGTACATAGTAAGCACTCAATAAACATCTGTAGACTGAAGCCAACTAATTTCAACCAGAAGAGAGAAGGTAATATTTTTTTTTAACTCAACAAGCTCTAAAAGGATACCATTTTATTAGTTTACCATTGAGAAGAAACCATCCAATTCTGCCTGTTTCTATACAAAGGAATCATGATCAGTGTGGCTTTCTGGTGAGAAACTTGGCCGAAAGATGGGACTAGAGTCTATATCAATGCTGCAGAAAAGAAGCTTTTTCAAATAATCAAGTCAGATCAAAATATAAATTGTCAGCCTCATTTACCAGGTGTAAAGTCTGAACAGTTTGCACATGTGTTTGTGTGTGCTTACCTGTTGCAGGTCCCCTGCTGTTTTAGGGCCCCTGGATTGCTCAAGCTTGTTTACTTGATTTCTTTCATTTGAAATGAGGCTGAGGAGACAGGGCTGATCAGAGGCAACCAGTAAAAACGGGGCAACATAAATGATTTTTCATGCATGCTATCAACCACCCACCAACAACCTTTAGGTATTTCTTGTATTTTCAAGACTGAAAAACTAAGCTGTCCCTCGATGTGTGCTAAAAAATTTAAATAACTGATAACATTGGAAAGTTCTGAACAGCTGCACAAACACCAAAGCAGAGGCTTTAAAACTCTTGCTCTGGGTGACGTGTTTTAGAACAAAGATGCAGGGAAATGAGACCTCTTCTTAGTCACAATAGATGGCGTGTCACAGGATCTGACTCTGCTATTTGAGGTTCATTTTTTATCCCGGATTCCTCTTTTAAAATGCATGTATTCCTGGAAATATATTAGGCAAATTCATGAAGATATTGGAACTGATTAGATCTGTGTTCCTCACAGTGGGAGAGATTAGCATCGAGAGAGCCCTGAAAACAGAAGAAAGAGATGCAACAGGGAGGGCAGAAGTACCAACTCAGGCTCTTCTGAACCTAGAATGAACTCGTCTGGTTTAAAAAAAAAGATACAGAACCAAGATCATAAAGCGCTCGGCTACTAACCTCAAGGTCTGCGTTTCAAACCCACCAGCCACTCCGTGAGAGAAAGATGTGGCAGTTTAGCTACGAAAAATAACGCCTATGGCAATTAGTTTTCAATTGCTGAATGATAATGGCAACTGCCCGTTAGCGCCCCTCCTCAAGGGGGATGTGGCCATCTGTCGGTGGGAAATAGCGCCTGTGGCATTTAGCTTTAAATTGGTGAATGATCTCTGGTGATGGCCAATGGAAACTGCTCGTTAGCGCCCCTCCTCCCGAGGCATCCAGGGCACACGGCCTACTCACCATACCTTACTACACCTCTGCACAGTGCTCCCGTAAAGATTTCAGCCTAGGAAACCCTGCAGGGGCAGTTCTACTCTGTCCTGTGGGGTCACTAAGAGTTGGAATCGACAGCCACAGGTGAGATTATAGAGGAGTCCCTGGGTGAAGCAAGCAGGTAAGCGTTAGGCTGCTAACCGGAAGAAGCAGATGGCCTCAGGAAGAAAGGCCTGGCAGTCTGCTTCCAAAAGGTCACAGCCATGAAAACCCTGTGGAGCAGTTGTACTCTGCACACGTGGGGGTTGCCATGAGTCGGAATCAACTTCTCAGCAACTGGTAGGTTTATCTACAGTAGCTGTTGTTGTGGGGAAATGATTTTACGAGTGACTTTCGTGAGGTGAGTTACTTAGTCTGAGAAAATGGTAGCCCTTCAGATTTTTTAAGCCTCAAGTGTTACTATGCACTGTGGATTTTGATTGATTTTTTTTCAGTCAGGGTCTCAACAGGAAACAGATGGCATGCTTGTATTAAGATAATTTGAGGAGGGTTTATTTTCAAAGGAACCATTTACAAGGGAAATGGGGGTTGGGTGGGTGGGCGATGTGTAATGGAATCACAAAGTATAGTCTAGGAACTAGGCATTAGAAGCAGCGGAGTGATCAACACCCGTAGGCTCTAAGAGACAAGAGGCAGGCAGAGTATCAGAAGCTGGAAGGGAGTGTCATTGGAGCACCTTGAGAGGAGCAGTGACTTTTACTCAAGGGACACAGCCAGCAAGAGGCAACCTCTTGAAAAAAAGCCAGGGGAATAAATACCTTGACTTCTCTCTTCTCACTCCCGCAGTCTTCCGCAAGGGCTCCCATTGGCCAAACCCAGCTGTAAGCCAGAGGGAGGGGAATGTGACAAATCAGACATTCACTTCCATTCTCTAGAAAATAACTCCAAGTGTAATTCTAGTTGATAGTGGTCAAAGGCATAAACTTCACATGCAAATAACAACATACAAGATTAATAATTTGTTTTATTGAACATATGCCTGTATTTTTTACAAATTTCTGGGTGTTTGTGATGTGTATATACCAGAATGTGGTTTGAAATAGCTTCTAAATATTTTCTGCCAGTCTGTCCTCTGTCTGCATAAGTTTGTCTGTGATGGCCTTCACTGAACAAAAATCTTTAATTTGGGCACAGTCAAATCTGTTAGAATTTTATCTTATAGCTTGTACTTTTTGGGTCTGATTTAAGTTGTTTTTTCCCATCCCAAAGTCACAAAGATTTTCTTCTATTAGTTGTATAGCTTTATAAGAGGTTATAAGGCACTCAAAAATATGTGGTTATTATTATTGTTGTTAGCTGTCATCAAGTCGACCCCATCTCATGGGAACCCCATGCACAATGGGATCAGGCTATTTTAATCCACAGGCTTTTCTTTCGGCTGATTTTCAAAAGTAGGTCACCAGGCCTTTCTTCCTAGTCCCTCTTAGCCTGGAAGCTCTGCTGAAACTTGTTCAGCATCATAGCAACACACAAGCCCCCACTAACAGATGAGTGGTAGCTGCACTATTGGCCAGGAATTGAACCCAGGTCTCCAGCGTGGAGGATGAGAATTCTGCCAATGAACCACCACGGCCCTCCCTAACATTGTCTAACATACTACTGGTCATATAGACGGAGCTTTATAAACAAAAATTCTCCTTCCATTTCCAGCCCTGTTTCTCTGGTAGTGAATTGAATGGCTGCTCTGGTGTGGACTGGTTGGTGGCTAAGAGAGACCTTTCTGGTCTGGGCATGAGCAAGTCGGCAGCACGCTCTCTACCTACTCAGCTATTGCTCTACTCCAAGCCACCATTAAAATTATCTCACTGGACTTCTGTAGTAACCTCCTAACCGGCTTCCCTGCTGTTACCCTGGCCTTTCTCCTATCCATTATCAGCCCTGTTGCCAGAGGAATTTTAAGGTCTCAGAACAGTTCTGGCACATTGTAAGTGCTCAATAAATATTGGTTATTATTATTATCATTGTAATCGTTATTACTACAGAGCTTAGCATTTATAACACTTACTAAAATAGCTATAAATGAATGAATATGTTTACTGTTTATAGTATTCATTTTACCAGTCAAAAGCTACCCAGAAAGCCTGTATTGTTTCAAGCCCACTTTTTATGAATCTTTTGATTCATAAGACTCAAAGACTAAGAGCCTGTCTTTGATTATTCAGAATCTGTCATAGTTCTAAGATCATCATTCTGCACAAGATGTAAGTAGCTGGAGATTGATCTCTATAGGCTCTATCATAAATGTCCTAGGATTTTTTTTTTTAACTCAGCCTCTGATTTAGCATATTTTAAATTATTATTTGCCTTTTTTTCTATAGAAGTCAAGTGCATTGTATCCATCAGCGCCCAGGAGACAGAAGCCACATGGTAATTTGAGCAGGGAGAGTTTAATACAGAGTATATAAACCAGAAACAGGGGCAAAGAATACAGGAACAGTGGGTAATAGTGGGTGCGGGGAGCAGCTACTTTCTCTAGGACAATGTTTCTCAATTTCTTTTCATTATTGTTCCCTGAAGGAGCCTTTTTAGATATATATATATATATCTTTCTTATTATTCCCCCCCCCCAAGGAAGTTTAATACTACAGATATACTGTATATCTGTTTATGTACTGGGACCCTTTGGAGGGCCACAAACCATTGTAATACTGAAGATATTTCAAACCAACAAGGAATTAAAACCTGGCATATCCAAGGAGTCTCTGCAAGTCAACTAAAGCACCCAGTAGAAACAGTGACAAAGGTGAAAATAGCAGTTCACAGAAGTGGAAACCCAAATTCCTAAAGAAAGATTTTTAAGAGAAGTTCAATGTCCCTAGTAAACAGAGAAATTCATATTAAAACTATCTGAGATGCCATCTTACAACCAATAGTTTTGCAAAAATTAGAAAGTTGGGCAGTATTTGGCAGTTATGGGAAAATGAGAACCCTCGTGTGCTGCTGTACAAGTATTCTAAAGAGTACTTTGGCAGTATTAATTATGTGTACGTGTGTGTGTGCACACGTGCACATGTATGCCCTATAACCAGGAATCCCACTCCGCACAAGTTCATAAGGAGACATATATGAAAATGTTCATCACAGGGTTGTTTGTGGTACAAGGGAATGAGAGGCAGCCTGGGGACCCATCACTGAGAGGATGGATACATTAAAAATATCAGACACATGCAACCGCATGCAGCATTTAGAAGAAATTAGCTAGATGTGTGTAAAGCAATATGACTAAAACTTAAAAACAGAATCGGGTTAAAAAGCAAGAAACTGAATGAGAGCCTCTGAACAATATGGAATTTAAACACATACATTAATAAGGCAACATTGTATAAAAAAAAACAACTTGAGGGTACATGTATACCCAAGATCATATTAAATACATTACAGTGGCTGCCAGTGCTGGGGGTGAAGGCGGAAAATAATAAAGTAAAATAAAACAGAAAAGGCCTCACGTGGATGACGATAGTGTACTGGGAGCTGAGGGAGGTGATTAACTCAAGTTTTTGCACTGAAAGTCCACAAGAAAAAACAGAAAGATTCTTGAAGTTCTTCATCCCACAAATGCAATGGTATGCCTGCTTTCTGAGATAGTCCACGCAGCTGTGTGAGCAGCCACTCCAGGCTCCTCTGTCCAGCTGCTCCTGCAGGTCTCCGGGGACACTGGAGCAAAGCACAAGCCCACGTAGAGTCAGAGGGTGGGAGTAAGACAGAGTGGAGGATACACTTATAAAGCAAGGTCTATACAGCAGATGTCTCAATGCCGCCTTATTTATGAAAAAAGGAGTGTGGTGCGAGAACAAGAACAAACGTGCTATGGTGTCAGATCAGTGACACGAGCTTGGTTATTACCATCAAGCAAATATATATATATATAAAATCTGTATATATATTTGAAATATTATCTTACTTTGAAAAGCAGAAGAGAGGAGACAAACAGGTATCTCCAACTCATCAGCAAAGAAATTTAGTTTGCAAAGGTGGATTATTTATTATTGTCAGGCAATATAAAATGCATATATGTATATATATATATATACACACACACATATGTATGTGTATATATAAAATTTTTATTTTTTTTTTAAGTGAATTAATCTTAGGATTGTGTTTGCTTCAAATTGTCTTCAGTCAAACAGGAAACATAAAAGAACCTAGTAGGATTCCAGGCCTCTGTCTTTTTAAGGCTGCCAGGTCTGTCGTCTTGGAAAGAAAGAGTGGACAAGACTGAATTATTTCTTTGCTTTCTGAGAAGGGGCTTGTCTGACCCAAGTCTACGCAGCTGCATACACCACCTGTGGAATGAATCTGTTGCCCTTTTCCTGTTAACTCTTTCTCATCTCAAACTGCCTGCCTATACAGAGGATTGCTGGGAATTCATACGGCTTTTGTTTTCCTTAGCCTTAAGACTCAGCAGCCACCTCACTTAGATTCAACTAAAAAGTAACCGCAAACTGCTTTTAAATGGGGGTGAGGGTTAGGGGTGCGGAAGTGAGGGAGGTGGGGTGAATTCTTGATTTTTTGTGACGAATTATCACTTGATTATTCCTCCGAGTTCTCTTTTGTACTTAAAATCCCTTTCTTTTGCCAAGAAAGTGAGTGACTTTGTGAACTGTACTCATTCAGAACACTTAAATATTTGAGAATTTTTTTGGCTACCATTTTATTTCAAGATGGTAGACTTGTCTGCAGATTTAACTAAAGGTATATCAAGATATCCTTTAGCAGCGTGCCAAATTTAATTAAAGAAGATTAACTTGAGAAGTATATAAAGTCATACTACTGAACTAAAACTATCACACAAATCTTAGAATTTTATAGAAGAATTGAACCTTGGCAATCATTGACTATTTCTCAATCTCTTTCCGCCTGCCCCCATACTGTTTACATTTACAACATACTCAGTAACATCTCTCCTACGTAATGAGTCTTAATTGGGAAGGACAAACACAGGTATTGTAGTTTGGAACTATCCCCTTTCTCCTTCCATATACAAGGTTATGAGATTTTAGAAACCATTTGGTGCTGACTGACCACAAAAGTAGAAGGCTGGTTCACAGATCTCTCCTGTTTTTTTAATCAACCAGACTGCTTCATCTTGAACTGTCTGACATAAATCGAAGGTCCATGGGAGTCCCAGGGTAATGCAAATGGTTAATAAGTTGGAGGTTCAGGTTCACCCAGAAGTGCCTTGGAAGAAAGCCCTGATGATTGAACTCCAAAAGATCAGCCATTGAAAACCCTATGAAGCACAGTTTTACTCTGAAACACATGGGGTCACCGTGAGTTGGAGTCGACTTGATGGCAACAGTTTTTGGTTTTTCATAGGGGCATGGACACAGAATAACCAAATCTTGGTCCAAAGAAGAGTACTGAGTACCTGTACATTGTCCAGTGCCCTTCTTACCTTACACTGAATTCCACGCTTCTCCTGCCATGGGCTAAGTATTTAGTACTCAATTAAAATAACTTTTTTTTTTAAACTGGATATTAGTATTAAAGTATTTAGTCAATGAACAATATTTATGATGTATTTGGCTTTGAAATTTAAAAAAAATTATTACATGTATTCATGTAGAAAAGTTGTGAAACCCAGCCGAACAAAAAGAGAAAATATTTTTTCATAATCTCACCACCTAGAGAGAACAGCATTTTCCCATATATACTTGTAGTCTTGATTTTCAATCTTAAACAAGAATATTATACTTCAAACCTTTCACCCAAATCAGCTTGTTTCTACAAAGGTGAGCTTCTGAGAAACCAGCTTGCCTTGTAAAGACACAGTGGTATCACCGGGGTTGCTGTCACCAGTGCTGTAACTCATGGTGTCACCCATCCCCATGGACCTCCTCCCAACCAGGCCCATACAGAATCCTTAGAAATATTTTATGTACTAATGTTACCCATAAATCCTAGTTCCCATATATCACTGCCTCTTTTCCTTTAATTACTACTTCATTCTCAAAAAAGTTACTGATACAGGTTCATAAATACTAACTATCACAATATTGTAGCTAAAACACCAGAAAATTTGACAAAGTCAGCGACTGTAAAAACACCGGCAACGATGAGAACAACAGCACGTGTTTGTAGCGCGTGCAGACAAAACCACATGATTTGAAGTGTCATTGTAATTGGGTAGTAATGACGGCTCTGACCAGAGTGCATCAGAAGGTTCAAAAAGTAAATTAGCATTGAGTTTTAGCCTTGTAGGTCTATTGGTACATGTAAGCTGTGCTTACGAGAAATGTTTTTGTTGTTGTAACTACAGGGATATTTTTATAGACAGTCATTTTGTGTCACCCCCTCTGACAGTGTCACCCAGTGTGGTCCACGCCCCCCGCACCCCTCCTAGTGACGCCACTGTACAGACAGCAGATTCTGCTCCAAGGGGAAGGAAGTGGCTCACATCCTGGCTAACAGGGGATCATTGTTACTCTATCAGAATTGGCATAAAGCCTTCTTCAGCCAGAAAGACAATTATGTGACAAAAAATCTAAGAGTTGGGTCTGCCTTAGGGGAAAGTGGCTTAAAAGCAAATTTTACTCACATAGGGAGTATGCTAGACATTTTACATACCTTCCCCATAAATTCTTACCACCCATAAAGACCGGAGTTTGAATCCCAGTTGTTCCTTACAAGCCAGGTTACCAAGGATTAGTTACTTAAACCCTTGTCTGTCACAGTGTCTTCATTTCATCTGTTAAATATGGAAAATGATAGTACCCACCTCACTGGGTTGTTGCAAAGATCAAATGAACTATTACAACAGAGGCCTTAGTGCCTGTCCTACAGCAAGGTTTCCACAAATGTCGGCGGCGTTATTGTTGTGGTTGTGGATCGACATGAAGACTATATGAGATCCTCCTGCCACACTTTCAAATGACTATTTAATAACTAGTATTACAGGGAGACTTTGTTCTTAACCACCCATCATTTCATTTGGCAATTCTCCCTGGTTTTCCTCTAGTCCAGCACTATTCTGTAGAACTTTCTGGGATGATAGAAATGCTCAATAATCTATGCTATCTAATATGGTAGCTGCTAGCCTACTGTGTCCTATAGGGTCGCTGTGAGTCAGAATAGGCTTGACGGTGCGAAATAACAACAGCCACATATGGCTAGTGAACATTTGAATTGAATTTTTCATTTTAATTTTAATTAAATAGTCACAACTAGTCCCTTGATTTCTGTATGTTCCTATCCCTCTCTAATCACCCCTATTTTCTTTAGGTACAAAATAGATCCATCAGCAGAGACTTTAATGAATGCCTTGTCATTCACACCAAGTTTTGAATAAGATTGTTTTCTACATGGTACCTTCTCAATGAATTATTAAATACAATTCTACTATTAAGAAAACAAAACAAAACTGGACATTTGCCCAGTGTCAGTATTCTCTGCCAAGCTTGACTTTCTTTCCACTAAGTACTTTGCAAACTTGAATACGAATAACTTAATAATAATCTCAACAAAACATTTGGCAGATTAACTTTAAAGGCTGCTTTACAGCTCTGGAATGGGGGGACTTCGGCTATCAAACGCCCTCCCTCACAGTACACAGCAGGATAATTCTTTTTTTTTTTTACATTGAAATGTATTACTTCTTTTTGTTTATTGTTGTAGTTTAAGTGAAAGTTTACATTTCAAGTTAGTCTGTTAAACAAAAATTTATACATACATTGTTATGTGACCCTAATTGCTCTTCCTATACTGTGACAGCACACTCCTCCTTTGCACCCCTCATTTCCCGTGTCCATTCAACCAGCTCCCGACCCTCTCCTCCTTCTCATCTCACCTCCAGACAGAAGCTGCCTGTTTAGTCTCATGTATCTACTTGAGCTAAGAAACACACTCTTCATGCGTATCATCTTATAACACAGCAGGATAATTCTTGATCTGCTCCAATTCTATGTTGTCGGGACATTTCTGTACCTCCCTTAGGTACTCTTGCTCGGAGCCCCCTTCTAAGCCTCAAAATGATGCCTTTGCCCACCATGTTTGGCCACTGGAGTCTGACCTTGACCAGGCTCCCTGAGGGCAGCCACTGAGTTAGTCAGTCATTGGCCGTGGGACTAAGCCTGGCCAAGTGGGCCCACACACCCTTTTCCAGGGTCCCTGCTCCTCATCCCAGTGTGATACAGCCAATCTCAACTCAGGTCCTAAATAAATCACCTGACTCGTATCAAGGAAAAGCTATAAAACCAAAACCAATTTTGCATTAGTTCCCAGTAGCTCTTCCTTCTCTCCCGGGGAAAGACTGCCACCTGGTGTAATACATTAGCATCGTTCCACCCACCCACCCTCACCCCAAGGTCACTAAATATTCACTTTCTCCATACAAAATGAATGTGTACACAACCCCACCTGCCTTCACCTGTGTGTCAGGAGTGTAAAGAGAAGGGCAAACCACGCGACATTCCTCTTAAGTGCCGTCATGAAGGGCAAAGAGGCAAACTCATCCATGTCAATGGTGCCCAGAAGGAACTGGCATTACTGTAACTCTCTGAATAAAAGAGCATCCTTTCTTCAGCACTCAGCAGCAGTGATTTTCAAATTGGCTCATAGTGGCCTGCAGACAATCTGTGCTGTGGACAGGCTTATTATTCCTCAACCCTTCTAGTTCTGTCTGTCTTTATCTATTCTCCACTGCTCTGGCCAGTCTCTGCAGGTGAAAGGAAGAAAGGAAAATAAAAAATGATACTTTTCAGGATGGCATTCCTGAGCCCTGTACCCTGACTTCCTCTCAAAATCCCAAATTGCTCCTTGGGGGCCAGGGCTAGTACAATGCCTATCTCATTATAGAAAGTTTTGTTTGCTTGCTCGTTTGTTCTCAGGCTTCATGGTTCAGACAGTGTGCCCAAGAAAAGGAAGAATATTTTCAAGACTAAGGAAAAACACAAACAAGAATGAGGTGCTGGTATAGGGCCTGTGACTTTACTCCCCATACACTCCCAAAACCAAACAAAAACCAGTTGCCATGGAGTCGATTCCCACTCATGGTGACCTCATGTGTGCAGAGTAGAACTGCACCATAGTATTTTCATGGCTGTGATCTTCTGGAAGCAGATCGCAAGGTCTTTCTTCTGAGGCGCCTATGGGTGGGTTAGAACGCTAACCTTTTAGTTAGTAGCCAATCACTTAAACATTTGCATTACCCAGGGAACCCTGTACTCTAGAGCACCCCTTTTTATGCTACTCCACCCCCACCTTGATGCCATTCATCACCAACCAGCAGCTGTGGTCTACCCCCCACACCCAACACACACACCTTTTAAAAATAAGTTCAGCTCACCATTATCTTCCCCGCAAAAAAGCTAGCATCATCCTCCCTGCCCACCACTGTCACCCTCCTCCCTAAATTATGCCTTTGTGTCTGGGAACTTACCAAACATAAAGAATTGCTTAAAGATTCCAATGTTACTTAAGCTTCAAATATAAGTAGGCTGACATTTACAACTAAATATTTAATATCCAACAACTTTGCAATCTGAGAAAAATAGGACCAAGAACAAAAAAACACCTGGGCAAGAACAGCCAAAAGAAGAAGGGTTAGGATCTGTGGCATCAACAGTGCTACACTGCTGACAGAGATGAAAACGTTTGCCAAGCTCTTAAGGAAGCTGACTTATTTTCCTCACTGTAAATCACTGGATAACTCTAGACTACCACCCTGATGTCACCCACCTGTATTCAGGACAGGAAGAAGCAGGCTATAGAAGAAGGAAATGACAAAAATGTTTTTGTTAGAGTGAGAGAAGGCTTAAAAAACGTGCATCAATAGTCAAAGAAATAATGAACCATGATAGTACTGGCTACTGCCACACATTTGTGTGTGTGTGTGTGTGTGTGTGTGTGTGTGCGTGTGTGTGAATTGTTTTCAAATAAGTTTTTAAAAATCAAAACTTTAGGGAGGTCAGGCCTAGATGGCACAGTAGTCAGATGTTTCCTGTGGTCCCTCTTACAACAAAGACTCCCCAGAAAAGGTGAATAGATTATATATGACAATCTAGGAGCCCTGAACATCAAAGACAAAGTTCAGGAATTGGACTGGGAGGGAGAAATGGTTCAGAAGCAGCGAGGAGTTGCCAGACCTGACCCAGCAGGAACCGCCACCCTGCAGGCTGGATCAGCTGGTGCACGTGATGAGGCAAGCAGTGGTGCTTGGAATGCATTTACCACATCAGGAGAGACTGAGCGGTGGAGAGTTGGCTCAAACCTCCAGAACCAGCGAGAAAACTCACTTGATCCATGAGAGATAAGTACAAGCATCTAACCTACAATGCAGATCAAAAAAAAAAAAACTCTCCTTTTGGGATATACCTCTCTCCCAATTATCTGCTCCCTCCCGGGTCTGCTCTGGTCCTGTTCCAGCTTCAGAGATTGCTGTGCTCCCGGGGCCAGAAGCAGGACCAGTAGCATTCCCTGAGCCATTCTCCCAGCTTTGGAGAGGGAGAAAATTAAGAAACAAGAAAAAATAATCTGCCAGTTCCATTAACCCAGAAACTCAGGGCAGGCACAGTCCCTATGCTTAGGCACAGGCATAAGGAGCCCATGGACTTTGAATGCCTTTCACCCCTGTGTAGACCTATGAGGGCCCATTTCAAAAGCATAGGCCCTCAGCACAGTATACCAGGGTATATACCTGAAGTCTATTTTCATCTGTGTTGCTATAAGGAGGAGTGGCAGATTTATGACATTTGACACTGCACTGCCCATTAAGCAGGGTCCTCACCTACCCACATCTGGGGCCTGAGGACTGGTGGCTCCACCCACTCCACTGAGCCACCCATGACAGGGGTCCAAGAATAAGTGGTAACTCCCAGTCCTTACAGCCAAAAGCATTGGGTGCTCATATTCTGGCTCCAAAACCCACCTACCTACGTGCTCTAGGTAACAAGGACATGCCTTCCACCCAGACACTCAGGGGCAGCAGTCAGCCCCCTGCCTTCATCAGCACATGACCCCCTACAACAGCCAGATACCTGCCTATTCCAATCACCTCTGCTCATCTAGGACTGTAGAGGAGAGACTGCACCATACACTTAGTGACCGACGATCTGGACACTTGAGCTGAAACCACACAAGAAAAGTAAATGGACTTATGGGCTCACATACCTAGTTTAACAGCTCTAGCCACCTGGGGACAGGATGTAAGAGCTTCAAAGATGCCAGTAATCAAAGTAGCTCACATGACCAGCCTATTTGGGCATAACAAAACAAAACAAGAAGCTAAGACACAGTAAGCAAACATAAAATAAATAGAATAACTTATTGATGGCTAGGAGAAAACAAGCAATACCAAATCACATAAAAAGGCAGACCATGATGGCTTCAGCAAGCCACCAAAGAATCAAAAAACTTTATGGAGGAAGAGAACTTCTTGGAATTATCAGAGGTAGAATTCAAAAGATTAATACAAAGAACTATTCAACAAATCAGGAAGGAGATCATGCAAAATGTAGAATAAGTCCAGGAACATATAGACAAAGTAATAAAGGAACTTAAGAAGGTTATTCAAGAGCATAACAACAAATTTAACAGGTTGCAAGAATCCATAGAGAGACAGCAAACATAAATCCAGAGGATTAACAATAAAATTTCAGAATTAGACAACTCAATAGAAAGTCATAGGAGCAGAATTGAGGCAACAGAAGTCAGAATAAGTGAGACTGAAGATAAAGCACTTGACACCAACTTATGTGAGGAAAAATAAGATAAAAGAATTTTTTAAACTGAAGAAACCCTAAGAATTTATGTGGGACTCTATCAAGAGGAATAACCTACGAGTGACTGGAGTACCAGAACAGGGGGGGGATATCAAAGAATACAAAGAGAATTGTTGAAGATTTGTTAGCAGAAAACTTCCCTGATATAGTGAAAGATGACAAGATCTCTATCCAAGAAGCACATTGAAACCCACACAAGATAGATCCCAAAAGAAAGTATTATAGTCAAACTTGCCAAAACCAAAGAGAAAGAGAGAATTTTAAGAGCAGCTAGGGATAAACGAAAAGTCATCTACAAAGGAGAGTCAACAAGACTAAACTCTGACTACTCAGCAGAAGCCATGCAGGCAAGAAGGCAATGCGATGACATATATAAAGCCTTGAAGGAAAAAAATTGCCAGCCAAGAATTATATATCCAGCAAAACTGTCTCTCAAATACAATGGCAAAATTAGGCCTTTTCCAGATGAACAGAAGTTTAGTGAATTTGTAAAAATCATACCAAAATAGCAAGAAATACTAAAGGGAGTCCTCTGGTTAGAAAATCAATGACATCAGATAACAACCTAAGACTAGAACACAGGACAGAGCAACCAGATATCAACCCAGATAGGGAAGTCACAAAAATAAATCAAAGACTGAAAACAGAGAAACAGAGATGTCAATATGTAAAAGATGACAACATTAAAACAAAAAAGAGGAAATTAACAACAAAAAGAGCAAGGGAAAAAAATCAATTACATGGAAACTGAATAACATCCTGCTTATAAACCACTGGGTAATAGAAAAAAATCAGAGATAGAATAAAAAAATTCCTAGAATCAAATAAGAATGAAAATACATCATACCAAAACCTTTGGGACACAGCAAAGGCAGTCCTCAGAGGACAATTTATAGCAATAGATGCACCCATTAAAAAAGAAGAAAGGGACAAAATCAAAACATTAAATACAGAACTCAAACAAATAGAAAGAGAACAGCAAAAAAAAAAAAAAAAAAAAAAAAAAGCCCACAGCCACCAGAAGCAAGGAAATAATAAAGATCAGAGCAGAAATGAATGAAATAGAGAATAGAAAAACAATAAAAGAAACAACAAAACCAAAAGTTGGTTCTTTGAAAGAATCAACAAAATCGACAAACCACTGGCCAGACTGACAAAAGAAAAACAGGAGAGGACACAAATACCCCAAATAAGAAATGAAATGGGGGACATTACAACAGACCCAACTGAAATAAAAAGGATTATAACAGAGTATTATGAAAAACTATACTCCAACAAATTTGAAAACCTAGAGGAAATGGATAAATTTCTAGAAACACACTACCTACCCAAACTACAACAAAGTGATGTTGAAAATCTGAACAGACCCATAACAAGAGAAGAGATTGAAAAGGTAATAAAAAAAAAAACTCGCAACAAAAAAAGCCCTGGCCCAGATGACTTCACTGGAGAATTCTACCAAACATTCAGAGAAGAGCTTATTCCAGTACTACTCAAACTATTTCAGAACATAGAAAAGGAAGCAACTCTTCCAAATTCATTCTATGAAGCCAGCATAACCCTGATACCAAAACCAGGCAAAGACACCACAAAAAAGGAAAATTACAGACCAATATCTCTCATGAATATAGATGCAAAAATTCTCAACAAAATTCTAGCCAATAGAATTCAGCATCATATCAAAAAAATAACTCACCTCGACCAAGTAGGATTCATACCAGGTATGCAACAATGGTTCAACATTAGAAAATCAAGCAACATAATCCACCACATAAATAAAAGAAAAGAGTCACATGATCATCTCAATTGATGCAGAAAAGGCATTTGACAAAATCCAACACCAACTCCTGATAAACTCTCAACAAAATAGGTATAGAAGGGAAATTTCCAACATAATAAAGAGCATTTATGCAAAACCAACAGCCAGCATCATTCTTAATGCAGAGAGGCTGAAAACATTCCTCTTGAGAACAGGAACAAGACAAGGATGCCCTTTATCATCACTCCTATTTAACATGGTGCTGGAAGTTCTAGCTAGAGCAATAAGGCAAGAAAAAGAAATAAATGGCATCCAAATTGGTAATGAAGAATTTAAACTGTCCCTATTTGCAGATGATATGATACTATACATAGAAAACACAAAAGACTCCATGAAAAAACTGTTGGAACTAATAGAAAGATTCGGCAGAGTAACAGGATACAAGATAAACATACAAAAATCAGTTGGATTCCTATACACCAACAAAGAGAACGATGACAAGGAAATCAGGAAAACAATACCATTTATAATAGCCCTTAAAAAAAATAAAATATGTAGGAATAAACTTAATCAGGGGAGTAAAAGACCTATACAAAGAAAACCATAAAACACTACTTCAAAAAACCTAAGGGGATCTACATACATGGAAAAACATACCATGCTCATGGATAGGTAGACTCAACATTGTGAAAATGACAATTTTACCCAAAGCAATTTACACATACAATGCCATCCCAATACAAATACCAACAATATTCTTTAAAGAGACGGAAAAACTAATCATTACCTTTATATGGAAAGGGAAGAAGCCTCGAATAAGTAAAGCACTATTGAAGAAGAAGAATAATGTAGGAGGACTCACACTACCTGGCGTTAGAACCTACTATACAGCTACGGTAGTCAAAACAGCCTGGTACTGGTACAACAACAGATACATTGACCAATGGAACAGAATTGAGAACCCAGATGTAAGTCCATTCACCTACAATCATCTGATCTTCAACAAGGGCCCAAAGTCCATCACATGGGGAAAAGATAGTCTTTTCAATAAATGGTGCTGGCAAAACTGGATGTCCATCTGCAAAAAAAAAAAAAAGAAACAGGACCCATACCTCACACCATGTACAAAAACTAATTCAAAATGGATCAAAGACCTAAATATAAAGCCAAAAACTATAAAGTTCATAGAAGAAAAAATAGGATCAACGCTAAAGGCCCTAATACATGGCAGTAACAGGACACAAACCATAACCAACAAAACACAAACTCCAGAAGATAAGCTAGATAACTGGGATCTTCTAAAAATCAAACATGTATGCTCATCAAAAGACTTCACCAAAAGAGTAAAAAGAGAACCTACAGACTGGGAAAAAATTTTCGGACATTACAAGTCAGACAAAGGTCTAATCTGTATAACCTACAAGAAAATCCGACACCTCTACAACAAAAAGACAAATAATCCAATTATAAATTGTGCAAAGGAAATGAACAGACACTTCACCAAAGAAGACATTCAAACAGCCAACAGACACATGAGGAAATGCTCGTGATCACTAGCCATTAGAGAAATGCAAATTAAAACCACAGTGAGATATCATCTCACCCCGGCATTACTGGCACAAATCAAAAAAAAACAGAAATAACTAATGTTGGAGAGGCTGCGGGGAGATCAGAACTCTTATGCACCGCTGGTGGGAATGCAAAATGATACCACCATTTTGGAAAATGATATGGCACTTCCTTAGACAGCTAGAAATAGACATACCATAAGATCCAGCAATCCCACTCCTAGGAATATATTCCAGAGAAATAAAAGCCATCACACAAATAGACATAGGCACACCCATGTTCATTGCAGCATTGCTCACAATAGCAAAAAGATGGAAACAACCTAGATGCCCGCCAACGGACGAATGGATAAACTATGGTACATACACACAATGCAGTATTATGCAACGATAAAGAACAGTGATGAATCTGTGAAGCATCTCATAACATGGATGAAACTTGAGAACATTATGCTGATTGAAATAAGTCAATCACAAAAGGACAAATATTGTATGAGACCTCTACTGTAAGAACTCAAGAAATAGTTTACACACAAAAAGAAACAATCTTTGTTGGCTACAAGGGATAGGAGGTGTGGGGGGGCGAGGGGAATACTAAACAGACAATAGATAAGTGGTAACTTTGGTGAAGGGTGAGACAGTACACAATAGTGGGGAAGCTAGCACAACTTGTACAAGGAAAGATTATGGAAGCTCCACAGACACATCCAAACTCCCTGAGGGACTGCATTGCTGGGCCGAGGGCTGTGGAGACCATAGTCTCTGGAACATCTAGCTCAATTGGCATAACACAGTTTACAAAGAAAAGGTTCTACATTCTACCTTGGTAAGTAGCATCTGGAGTCTTAAAAGCCTATGAGCAGTCATCTAAGATACTCCACCGGTCTCACCCCTTCAGCAGCAAGGGAGAATAAAGAAAACAACATATAAGGGAAAGATTAGTCCAAAGGACTAATGGACCACAACTACCATGGCCTCCACCAGACTGAGTCCAGTACAACTAGATGGTGCCCGGCTACCACCACTGACTGCTCTGACTGGGATCACAACAGAGGGTCCCAGACAGAGCTGGAGAAAAATGTTGAACAAAATTCTAACTCACAGAAAAAGACCAGACTTACTGGCCTGACAGAGACTGGATAAACCCTGAGAGTATGGCCCTGGACACCCTTTTAGCTCAGTAATGAAGTCACTCCTGAGGTGCACCATTTAGCCAAAGATTAGACAGCCCCATAAAACAAAACAAGACTAATGGGGCACAACAGTCCAGGGACAAGGACTAGAAGGCAGGAGGGGACACGAAAGCTGGTAATAGGGAACCCAAATTTGAGAAGGGACAGCGTTGACATGTCATGGGGTTGTTAACCATTGTCATAAAACAACATGTGTACTAACTGTTTAATGAGAAACTATTTGTTCTGTAAACCTTCATCTAAAGTACAATAAAAAACAAAAACAAAAAAGAGGGACTAAAAAATGTAGTCACAGATCTTTCATATGGAGAGGAAGTCAAGGCGATACAAACAAATAAAAGATTGGTTTAAACTTATAAAATTAGGGGTAAATATTAAGGTAACCACAAAGGAAACTAACAACAGTATGCATCAAAATAAAAAACAAGGAAAACATTAAGACTCACCAAATACAAAATCAACAACAAAAAAGATGAAAAGAAAATACATAAAGAAAAATGACTCAGCACAGAACATTAAGTGGAACAAAGAAATCGTCAACAACACACAAAAAAGACATCAAAATGACAGCACTAAACTCATATTTACCAATATTTATACTGAATGAAAATGGACTAAATGCACCAATAAAGAGACAGAGAGTAGCCGAATGGATTAAAAAACATGATCTGTCTATATGCTGCCTACAAGAGACACACTTCAGACTTAAAGACACAAACAAACGAAAACTCAAAGGATGGAAAAAATATATTAAACAAACAATACTCAAAAAAGAGCAGGAGTGGCAATACTAATCTCTGACAAAATAGACTTAAAAGTAAAATCCACCACAAAGGATAAGGAAGGACACTATGTAATGATTAAAGGGTCAATACACCAGGAAGACATAACTATAATAAATATTTACACACTCAATGACAGGGATCCAAAATACATAAAACAAACTCTAACAGCACTGAAAAGAGAAATAGACAGCTCCACAATAACAGTAGGAGAGTTTAACACACCACTTTCATTGAAGGACAGAACATCCAGAAAGAAGCTCAGTAAAGACACAGAAGAGCTAAATGCCACAATCAATCAACTTGATCTCATAGACATACACAGAACACACCACCCAACAGCAGTCAAGTATACTTTCTTTTCCAATGCACATGGAACATTCTCCAGAATAGACCACATATTAGGCCATAAAGCCAGCCTTAACGAAATCCAAAGCATCGAAAGATTACAAAGCATCTTTTCTGACCATAAAGCCATAAAAGTAGAAATCAACAACAGAAAATGCAAGGGAAAAAAAATCAAACACATGGAAACTGAACAACACCTTGCTCAAAAACTACTGGGTTACAAAAGAAATTAAGGATGGAATAAAGAAATTCACAGAATCAAACGAGAATGAAAACACATCCTACCAGAACCTTTAGGACACAGCAAAAGCAGTGCTCAGAGGTCAATTTATAGCAATAAATGCACACATCCAAAAAAGAAGAGAGAACCAAAATCCAAACTCTAACCCTACAACTCAAACAAGTGGAAAGAGAGCAGCAAAAGAAGCCCTTGGGAACCAGAAGAAAGGAAATAATCAAAATTAGAGCAGAATTAAATGAAATAGAGAATAGAAAAACAATTGAAAGAGTTAACAAGACCAAAAACTCATTCTTTGAAAAGACCAACAAAATCGATAAACCACTGGCCAAAATGACAAAAGAAAAACAGGAGAGGAAACAAATAACTAAAATAAGAAATGAGATTGGTGATATCACAACACACCCAACTGAAATGAGAAGAATTATAACAGAATACTATGAAAAATTGTACTCCAACAAATTTCACAACCTAGAGGAAACGGACAAATTTCTAGAAACACACTATCTACCGAAACTAACACAAACAGAGGTAGAACAGCTAAATAAACCTGTAACAATAGAAGAGACTGAAAAGGTAATTAAAAACTCCCAACAAAAAAAAGCCCTGGCCCTGACGGCTTCACTGGAGAATTCTACCAAACTTTCAGAGAGGAGTTAACAGCAGTATTATTAAAGGTATTTCAGAGCATAGAAAAGAATGGAATACTCCCAAACTCATTCTATGAAGCCGGCATAGCCCTGATACCAAAACCAGGTAAAGACACCACAATAAAAGAAAATTACAGACCAATATCCCTCATGAACACAGATGCAAAAATCCTCAACAAAATTCTAGCCAACAGAATTCAACAACATATCTAAAAAACAATTCACCATGACCAAGTGGGATTCATACCAGGTATCCAGGGATGGTTCAACACTAGAAAAACAATTAATGCAATCCATCATAGAAATAAAACAAAAGACAAGAACCACATGATCTTATCAATTGATGCAGAAAAGGGATTCGACAAAGTCCAACACACTTTCATGATAAAAACTCTCAACAAAATAGGAATAGAAGGGAAATTCCTCAACATAATAAAGGGCATTTATACAAAGCCAACAGCCAACATCATCCTAAATGGAGACAGTATGAAAGCATTCCCCTTGAGAATGGGAACCAGACAAGGATGCCCTTTATCACCACTCTTATTCAACATTGTGCTGGAGGTCCTAGCCAGAGCAGTTAGGCCAGAAAAAGAAATAAAAGGCATCCAAATTGGTTACAAAGAAGTAAAAGTATCGCTATTTGCAGAAGATATGATCTTATACATAGAAAACCCCAAAGAATCCACAAGAAAACTACTGGAACTAATAGAAGATTTCAGCAAAGTTTCAGGATACAAGATAAACATACAAAAATAAGTTGGATTCCTTTACACCAACAAAGAGAACCTTGAAGAGGAAATCACCAAATCAATACCATTTACAATAGCCTCCAAGAAGATCAAATACTTAGGAATAAATCTAACCAGAGACATAAAAGACGTACACAAAGAAAACTACAAGACACTACTGCAAGAAACCAATAGACTTACACAAGCGGAAAAACATACCTTGCTCTTGAATAGGAAGACTCAACGTTGTGAAAATGTCAATTCTACCCAAAGCAGTCTACAGATACAATGCAATCCTGATCCAAATTCCACCAGCATTTTTTAATGAGCTGGAGAAACAAATCACCAACTTCATATGGAAAGGGAAGAGACACCAGATAAGTAAAGCATTACTAAAGAAGAACAAAGTGGGAGGCCTCACACTACCTGATTTTAGAACCTATTATACAGCCACGGTAGTCAAAACAGCCTGGTACTGGTACAACAACAGACACATAGACCAATGGAACAGAAATGAGAATCCAGACATAAATTCAACCACCTATGAGCAGCTGATATTTGACAAAGTCCCAAAGTTCATTAAATGAGGAAAAGACAGTCTCTTTAACAATTAGTGCTGGCATAACTGAATATCCCACTGCAAAAAACTGAAACAAGACCCATATCTCACACCATGCACAAAAACTAACTCAAAATGGATCCAAGACCTAAACATAAAATCTAAGATGAAAAAGATCATGGAACAAAAAATAGGGACAACGCTAAGAGTCATAATAAATGGCATGAACAGAATACAAAACATAACTAACAATGCACAAACACCAGAAGAGAAACTAGATAACTGGGAGCTCCTAAAAATCAAACATTTATGCTCATCAAAAGATTTCACCAAAAGAGTAAAAAGATAACCTACAGACTGGGAAAAAAAAATTGGCTATAACATATCCGATCAGGGTCTAATCTCTAAAATCTACAAGATACTGCAAATCTTCAACTACGAAAAGACAAATAACCCAATTAAAAACGGGCAAAGGATATGAATAGGCACCTCACCAAAGAAGACATTCAGGCGGCTAACAGATGCAGGAGGAAATGCTTACGATCATTAGTCATTAGAGAAATGCAAATCAAAACTACAATGAGATACCATCTCACCCCAACAAGGCTAGCATTACTCCAAAAAACACAAAATAAGAAATGTTGGAGAGCTGTGGAGACACTAGAACACTTATACACTGCTGGTGGGAATGTAAAATGTTACAATCACTTTGGAAATCAATTTGGTTCTTCCTTAAATAGCTAGAAATAGAAGTACATACAATCCAGCAATCCCACTCCTTGGAATAAATCCTGGAGAAATAAGAGCCATCACACTGATAGATATGTGCACACCCATGTTCATTGCAGCACTGCTCACATTAGCAAAAAGACAGAAACAACCTAGGTTCCCCACAACAGATGAATTATGGTATATTCATACAATGGAATACTACTCAAAGATAAAGAACAATGATGAATCCGCAAAACATCTCATAACATGGATGAATCTGGAAGGCATTATGCTGAGTAAAATTAGTCAATCGCAAAAGGACAAATATTGTATAAGACCACTATTATAAGAACTCAAGAAAAGGTTTAAACACAGAAGAAAACATTCTTTGATGGTTACGAGGGTGGGGAGGGAGGGAGAGGGGAATTCACTAACTAGATAGCAGACAAAGAATTATCTTAGGTGAAGGGAAGGACAACACACAAAACAGGGGAAGTCAGCACCACTGGACTAAACCAAAAGCTAACAAGTTTCCTAAATACAAACAAACACTTCATGGGATAGTCTAGCAGGTGCAGGGGTCTAGGGACCATGGTTTCAGGGGACATCTAGGTGAATTGGCATAAAAAAGTTTATTTAGAAAAGGTTCTGCATCCCACTTTGGTGAGTGGCATCTGGGGTCTTAAAAGCTAGCGAGCGGCCATCTAAAATGTATCAATTGGTATCAACCCACTTGGAGCGAAGAAGAACACTAAAGACACAAGGAAAATATTAGCCCAAGAGACAAAGAGGCTACATAAACCAGAGACTCCATCAGCCTAGACCAGAAGACCTAGATGGTGCCCAGCTACCATCAATGACTGCCCCGACAGGGAACACAGTAGAGAGTCCCTGATGGCACAGGAGAAAAGTGGGGTGCAGAACTTAAATTCTAGTAAAAAGACCAGACTTAAGGGTCTGACTGACACTGGAGGTACCCCAGAAGACATAGTTCCCGGAGTCTCTGTTAACCCAGAACTAAAACCATTCCCAAAGCCAACTCTTCAGACAAAGGATAGACTGGACTGTAAGACATAAAATGATACTTGTGAAGAGTGTGCCTCTTAGTTCTAGTAGATACACGAAACTAAATGGGCAGCTCCTGTCCGGAGGCGATATGAAAAAGAAGAAAGGGATAGGAGCTTGTTGAATGGACACGGGAACTCAGGGGTGGAAGGGAGGAATGTGCTGTCACATTATAGGGATAGCAGCTAGGGTCACATAACAATATGTGTATAAATTTTTGTATGAGAAACTAACTTGAGCTGTAAACTTTCACCTAAGGCAAAATAAAAAAAAAAAAATTCAGCTCTTAAAAAAAAATTTTTTTATTTATTAAAATATTGTAGCAATACCGAATGTTTAAAATCCCACCTCCCTAGCTTTCATTTTTCTGCCTCTCCAGTTTTTTAAATTTGCATTCGTTGTATGTACACACTTTTAATGTCTTGTACTCTTCCTGTGTGTTGTTATATCATAATATACCTAATTATTCCCCAGTTGTTGAAGACTTAGGAAACCCTGGTGGCGTAGTGGTTAAGAGTTTGGCTGCTAACAAAAAGATCAGCAGTTCCAATCCGCCAGACGTTGCTTGGAAACCATATGGGGCAGTTCTACCGTGTCCTATAGGGTCACTATGAGTCAGAATCGACTCGACAGCAACGGGTTTGGGTTTTTTTGTTGTTGTTGAAGATTTAATTTATTTCTAAGCTTTTCATTTTTGTTAGTAGTAAAATAGGTATCTTCGTAGAAAGTGCTTTTTTCCCTTTTTTAAAAATTAGTCCACCATCCATTACAGAGAGGCTCATGTAGTCAATGCTCAGCAAATATATGTTGTATAACTAAATTGATTGTTTGTAATAAATTATGAGGCAGGAGAATATGAGGTCAAACATTAAAACAATTCTACTGTAAACAAACTTAATGTTTGTCAACATAGATTACTAGTTTTCCAAAAGACTTGCAATGATTTGAAGTGTCATCAGATAAGTTGTTTAAGACTCATTTTCAGTGATACATCTTTTTAAATCTTGTTGATTGATAGAAGGTCAAGGAGTGACAATAATACTACTGAAATCAAAGACTATGGAGAGTCTCAATCAATGTGGAGAGTGGGGGTCATAGTTTTAATGGTTTTTAAATTTTGTACTTAACTATATTTTAATTTTTCATTTATTTAAGTCAATTCACCTCCCAGATTTGAATTTGTTACAAGGTGAGGTGTGGGCTAAAGGGAAAGGACAAGAGGCCCTAGAACTTGGCTATTCACAATGCGAACCGAGGATCAGCAACATCAACATCAGCATCACCTGGCAGCTTGTTAGAAATGCAGAATCTTGGGCTCCAGCCCAGACCTTCTGAATCCAAATCCATGTTTTAACAACAGCTCCAAATGATTCTTATGCACATTAAAGTTGGAGGAGCAATGCTCTAGACAAGAATTGCTACTGCCAGTTGTCTGCGGGCTTTAGCAGAAAAAGAAAGCCCATAGTGAATATTAAAAACATGAATTTAAAGACAGCAGAAAGCCTTCTGTAATTTTAATTTTGCTGATTCTTTTGAAAACATTCTTGATAGTATAACCTGGCTTAAAAAGAATCAAATATCTTACAAAGAGCTTTAAATATAAGCTTATTTAGTGTCTCACAGCAACTCAATCCCACCCTTTCTTCAAGTACAGATTTTAATTTAATCGTAGAGGCTAATGGGTTATCTGATTGCTAAAGTCCTCTAGCGATGATTCTTCAACACTCTTCCTTAAAATTCCTCCTGTCAACAATTAAAATAACTTGCTCCTCTATGAGACTTAAGTTCCTTGAAAGGAGTCTACCTATATCATTTCTTCATAGTTAGCTCTTTGATCTCCTTGCACCAGAATCATCTATCTTTGGGCAGCTGTTAAAAATGCAAATATGTGGTCCTCGACTCAGTCCTGTGAATCAAAATCTCTGGAGTTGGGCAGTGGTTCTCAACCTTGGATGAAGAATGGAATCAAAAACTTGGAAAACTTTAAAAAGCATTGATGGCTGGGTCCCATCTCCTAAAGATTTTTATTTAATTGGGCTGGGGTACATAGGCCTGGCATTGGGAACCACCGAATAGGTGCTTCAATAAATACCTATTTCATTGTGCTGTCAGCCACTTTGTGTGGAAAGAGAAGTGGCCTGTGGTTAGAATATACTCAGTCATGAGCAGTGGTAAATGACTTGGCCAGCTGCTCAAAGGCCTGGGGGAAGAAAAATTGGTAGATCAGAAACAGGGAGGTCTGGGGTAGGGTAGACATGTAGGAGCATGTACAAACTGGATGTGAAGATTGCACATTAACACCACCAAAAGAGTATCTGCCACAGAAGAGATACTAAACTACCAGGAGACAAAATGACTTGGCCAATTGACTTCAACCAGCTTCTACCATCAACTTCCAGTGCTAATATGATAGGCATATAAATGGAGCTAAAAAGCAAAGATGTTATGTTGATGACTAACGTATGCCTGACCCAAGCCATGGTCTTTTCAATCACATCATATGCACGTGAAAGCTGGACAATGTAAAAGGAAGACAGAAGAAGAACTGATGTATTCAAACTGTGGTATTGGTGAAGAATATTGAATATACTGTGGGCTGCCAGAAGAATGAACAAATCAGTCTTAGAAAAAATACAATTAGAATGCTCCTTAGAAGCAAGGCTAGTGAGACTTTGACTCATTTACTTTGGACACATCAGTAAAGACCAATCACTAGAGAAGGGCATCATGTTTGGTAGAAGGTCAGTGAAAAAGAGGGCAACCCTCAATGACATGAATTGATACAATACAGGAAACAATGGACTCAAGCATACCAACAATCATGAAGATAGCAGAAGACCAGACAACATTTCATTCTGTTATACATAAAGTCTCCTTGAGCCCAAGCCAACCTGAGGGCTACTAACAACAAGAACAATAAACAGAGTAGCCATGGTGACAGGGGTGAAGGCTATGCAAGGTCCCAAAGCATGGGCTCCCAGTTACCGTGACCACTGCTGTTGCCAAAGTTCAACCTACCAGCTGACCCTCCAACATAGCACTGTCCTTTGAGGACAGCAACCAGCTACTTTGTAGCAAACTGACTATATTAAATCCCTTTTATCCTGGAAATAGTAGTCATTTAGTTTACTAAAATCAACATATACCATGGGTGTAGATTTACCTTTCCTGCCCACAGAAGATCAGCCAGCACCACTCACTGAGGCCTTTCAGAGTGTTTGATCCACTGACATGAGATCCCATATCATGCTGCATCTGACCAAGAGAAGCACTGTGATGGGCGAGTGGGCACAGCTGTGGGTCTTGGGTCATATCTCATATGGCTCCTCCCAGAAGCTGCCATCCATGAACAGCCTGTAGAGGCACAGCTGAACATCAGCTCAGAGGCAATATCTTGCCAGGATGGGGCACCTTTCTCCAGGATGCAGGCCATACTTTAAATTAAACTTTATATGATGCTGTGTCCCCAGTTGGGACAGTGCATGGGTCTGGGAGCCAAGGGTGAACACAGAACTGGCCTGCTTACCATCACTCCCAGTGACCCTCTTGGGCAATTTGTATTTCCTGTCACTGCAACTCTGAATCTGTGGAGAAGTCCTGGTTCCCAATGGAGGAATGCTTCCACCAGGAGACACATCAAGAATCCCACTGAACCATAACTATACCTGCTACCTGGGCACGTTAGGCGCCTCATGCCCAGGGACCAGCAGGCAAGAAAAGGAATCAACATCTTGGCAGGGTAATTGTCCCTGATCTTCAAAAGGTGGTAAGGCTGTTGTTACATAATGCAGGCATGGAGGAATAAATTTAGTACCCTAGATGATCCACTTGGATGCTTCTTGGTACTCTCTTGCCCAATTTTTATGAAAAGTGTAGCAGCCACTGTCTGAAAAGCGCATAGTGACCAGGGGTTGAGACAGACCCCTCAATGATGAAAGTATGGGTTACAATACCAGGTGAGTCACCAAGACCGGCAGAGAAGCTAGCTGAATGTGACGAGAATCTGCAATGGACAGCAGAGGAGGGAAGCAATGAGTCAGCTGGAGCCCCAAAACCAACTGCAGCGGCAGAGACTGTAGTTTGCCCACTAATTCCTCTTTTAAGTTGCCCTCAGAAAAAGTGGCTCACTGGAATCTTGGAGCAGCAGCTCCCAGAATAAACATGAAGGAGTGGACCTAGGCAGCACAGGGAGTAGATAGTAGGGGATGCAATGATGCGCCACCCAGATATGTCTTCAGGAAAGCTCTTATTCCTGCAGCTGCTTGCTAGAAGTGCTGCTGGCAGATAACCTCTGCTCACTGTCAGCTTCTCTGAGAAATGCATCAAGTCAAAAAAATACTGCCTTGCCCAAGGTCCCACCCCCTTCCCAGGGCAACCTACATCCAATTATTAGTTGACATGGAGGTATAAGATCAACTCCTTCACCCCCACCCAGAAAAAACTCTGAAGGGTCATCCCAGCTTTAGAGCGCCCCGTGGGGTCAGCTGAAGCCTTGGCTGAAACGGCATCACATCTCAACATCTCCCTCTGTCCAATCAATCCTGCCTCCGCCTCTCCCCTTCCACAGGTGTAGATCCCAAGAGCCCCTCCTAATAAACTTCCTGAATGCTAATCTCCTTCTCAGAGTCTACTTGCCAGGAACCCAGCTTTCGACAACTGACAATGCCAAGTGAGGACAAGAATGTGGAACAATTATAACTCTTCTGCTTTGCATGGGGTGGCGGGATGTGTAAGTTAGCACAACCACTTAGAAAGTTGAAAGCTTGTACTAAAGCTGAACATGAAACAAAAATACAGAATGGTAGTAGTTTCTCAAGCTGAGTGATAGACACAGGAAAATGCATGATTCTATTCTCTCTACTTTTGTGTATTTGAATGTTTCTATAATAAAAAGTTGTTTTTTTTTTTTTAAAAAAAAAAAAGGATGAAATTTTAACTTAGGATGGAGAAGGACACACAACCAAAAGTCTTAAATAAAAAAAATGGTGATAGCTTCAACACCCATTCCAGTCCCTTCTTCCCTGCCTTCCACTGTAACGACTATAAAGTGAAAAGTTGGCATTGCCAGTGCCCTGGCACTGAGCTCGTCCGTGTTAGTGTAGGCAGAAATCCCTAGGGAAGGCTTCCCTTCCAAATAAAAAGGGAAAGCCTCTCAGAGGAGGGCTTCTGTCTTTTGCTCTTTGTCCTTTCTCCTTTTTCCTGCCTGGAACTCTGAAGCCTGGAGGTGCAGCAGCAATTTTGTTACCATGAAAACAAAAGCCCTTCCCTATGATGGTAAAGCAGTAAAGCGGAAAGAGACTGGGTCCTGATACCATCCTGCACTGCTCACCTCTGAACTTCTGTTGAAAAGGAAAATCAACCTTTTTCTTGTTAAGCCACTTTTCTGTTGCCCACAGCCAAACAAAATCCTGACTGATACATGGATGCATTTAATTACACTAGAATTTAAAATGTCATATAGTAAAAAATAAAAATCAAGCCCATAAGCAATGGCAGAAGACAAACTGAAAAAACATTTTCTAACACATATGATAGATGAAGGTTCAGATTCTTAATATATAAATAACTCGTATGAATCAATAAAAAACAAATATAATATACAAAAAGGGAAAAGACAAATTAATATAAATAGCCATTAAAAATGAAGAGATAATCAACTTCACTCATACATAAAACCAAAAAAACTCACTGCCCTCGAGTCAATTCCAACTCAATCCTATAGGACAGAGTAGAACTGACCCATAGGGTTTCCAAGGCTGTAATCTTTATGGGAGCAGACTGCCACGTCTTTCTCCCATGGAGCAGCTGGTGAGTTTGAACTGATGACCTTTTGGTTAGGAGCCAAGTGCTTACCCACTGTGCCACCAGGGCTCCTTCCAAAACCAAACCCGTTGCCATTGAGTCAATTCCAACTCATAGCGATCCTATAGGACAGAGTAGAACTGCCCCCTCAAGTTTCCAAGGCTGTAAATCTTAATGGAAGCAGACTGCCACACCATTCTCCCAAGGAGAAGCTGGTGGATTTCAACTGTCAGCCTCTCGGGATGACGCTGCTGGTATTTGAAATACCAGCATCGTAGTTTCCAACATCACAACAACGTGCAAGCCACCACAGTATGGCAAACTGACAGAGAGGTAGTGGTAGGATCCACTTAAAGAAAATGTACTTCAAATAATGGGTTTTTTTTTTAAAAATAGTATAGATTGGCAAAGATGCAGGGAAGTGGTATTGTCATATACTACTGGTCAGAGTAAGTTATTACAGCTTCTCCAGAGGATAATTTTACAGTATATAACAAAAACCTAAAAAATGTTTAGACCTTTTGATCCAATAATTCCAATTCTGTCTGAAGACAGCATGCAAATATTTTTGAATTTATTTTTTTATTCAAAGTAATATATGCACATGGTGTTAAAAATTAAATGATTCTGAAAGACTTAATGGTGAAACAGTGGACCCCTGCTCCATCCCTTCCCCAAGCCTCTCTCCAGAGCTGCAACTTACAACTCTTTCAGCTATCTCATCTACTATTTAACTCTTTGTATTTAAATCATTTGCTCATTCAGCTATTTCTTGGTTTATTTATCGGTTTAAGACACTGTTAATTGACTTCCTGTTATAGTAGTTGAGTATTTAGTTTTCTTACCCAACTTCACCTCCACTTCCTCTCACCACATCCTCTTACTACAGTTTTATCGTAATTGTTAAATGTCATACAGCAGGACTTTTTGGTAAAAATGTCACAAGGAAAAAATGTTTTTGAGTAATCCAGTAGTCAGTATTTACAAAATGATGACTATGTAAAGGTTTTTCAAATGTGAAATGGCTAGCAATATTTTTTTCCAAACCTCCAAATATAAAACCAACCGTCAGTCCCATTTTTTTCTCAAGACCTCCCTCCCATAGTCCTCTGTCCTCTTGATCTAATCACAGCTGACTGCTCCCTAGGCTTGGGCATGGCCGCGATTTCAGGACCTCCTCTCACCATCCCACTATGTTTGATCCTCCCTTTCTTGGGCCCCTTGTCATCTTCCTTCTTGGTTTTCACTGTTGGATTCCTGAAATCATCCTTCCCTAAGAAAGGGTACATAGAGGCAAATTTGGGGGTCTCTGGACCTCTGAAAATTTAATCTCCTCACATTTTGTTGGTGGTTTGGTTGGATATAAAATTCTTAGCTAAAAAATAATTTCATTACAATTTTGAAGGTAATACTCAATTGTGTTCTAGACTTCAGCGATGCTGTTGAGAAGCCTAAGTTCTTCTGTTTCTCCTTCCTTTTGATACAATCATTTCTTCCCTCTTTGGGAGCATTTACAATTTTTATTCCCAGTGCTCTGACAATTGATGATCATATGCCTTGGTAGAGATCTTTCTTCATTCATTGGGATGGATATTTGGTGGACCCTTTCAACTTCAAGATTCATGTTCTTCTGTGCTGATAAATTTTCTTGCATTTCTTTGATACAGGCAGTCCCTGGATTATGAACGAGTTCTGTTCCTAAATCTGTCTTCAAGCCGAATTTGCACGTACGTCAGAACAGTTAGGTATGGCTTGTACGTAACGTAAGTTATTCAAATTTTGTCTTACTATATAGTATATAGTGTACCTTTCTATGCTTACAAAATATTAAAGAAACACTTCCAGATACACTAAAACATCTTTAACATAATAATGTTGTTGCTGTTGTTAGGTGCTGTTGAGTCAGTTCCGACTCATAGTCACCCCATGTACAACAGATACTGCCTGTCCTGTGCCGTGCTCACAATTGTTGCTATGCTTAAGCTCATCGTTTCAGCCACTGTGTCAATCCATCTTGATGAAGGTCTTCCTCTTTTTTGCTAACCCCTCTACTTTACCAGGCATGATGTTCTTCTCTAGCAACTGGTCTCTCCTGATAACATGTCCAAGGTACATAAAACCAAGCCTTGCCATCCTCGCTCCTAAGGTGCATTCTGGCTGTACTTCTTCCAACACAGATTTGTTTGTTCTTCTGGAAGTCCATGGTATATTCAATATTTTTTGCCAACACCATAATTCAAAGGCATCAATTCTTCTTTGGTCTTCCTTATTCATTGCCTAGCTTTTGCATGTGTACGAGGCAACACGGCTTGCGTCAGGTGCACCCTAGTCCTCAAAGTGACATGTTTGCTTTTTAACACTTTAAAGAGGTCTTTATCAGCAGATTTGCTCAATGCAATACACCGTTTGATTTCTTGACTGCTGCTTCCATGGGCATTGATTGTGGATCCAAGTAAAATGAAGTCCTCAACAACATCAGAAACTCTGGTGGTGTAGTGGTTAAGAGCAATGGCTGCTGACTAAAAGGTTGGAAGTTCAAATCCACCAGGCACTCCTTGGAAACCCTATGGGGCAGTTCTACTCTGTCCTATAGGGTCACTATGAGTCAGAATCGACTCAGTGGCGAAGAGTTTGGTTTTTGACAACATCAATATTTTCTCCATTTATCATGATGTTGCTTATTGGTCCAGTTGTGAGGATTTTTGTTTTCTTTATGTTGAGGTGTAATCCATAGTAAAGGCTGTAGTCGTTGATCTTTATCAGTAAGTGCTTCAAATCCTCTTCACTTTCCGCAAGCAGGGTTGTGTCATCTGCATATTGCAGGTTGTTAATGACTCTGTCTTCCTCCAATCCTGATGCCTCGTTCTTCTTCGTATAATCCAGCTTCTTGGATTATTTGCTCAGCATACAGATTGAAAAAGTATGGTGAAAGGATACAACCCTGATGCCTACTTTTCCTGATTTTAAACAACACAGTATACCCTTGTTCTGTTCGAACTACTACTTCTTAGCCTATATACAGGTTCCTCATGAGCACAATTAAGTGTTCTGGAATTCCCATTCTTAGTAATGTTATTCATAATTTGTTTTGATCCACACAGTCGAATCCTTTGCACAGTCAATAAAGCACAGGTAAACATCTTTCTGGTATTCTCTGTTTTCAGCCAAGATCCATGTGACATCAGCAATGGTATCCCTCTTTCCATATCTTCTTCTGAATCTGGCTTGAACTTCTGGTAGTTCCCTGTTGATGTACCGCCGCAACCACTTCTGAATGATCTTCAGCAAAATTTTACTTGCATGTGATATTAATGATATTGTTTGATAATTTCTGCATTCTGTTGCATCACCTTTCTTAGGAATGGGCACAACTATGGAAATCTTCCAGTCAGTTGGCCAGGTAGCTGTCTTCCAAATTTATTGGCATAGATGGGTGAGCACCTCCAGCACTGCATATGTTTGCTGAAATACCTCAACTGGTATTCCATCAATTCCTAGAACCTTGTTTTTTGCCAATGCTGTCAGTGAAGCTTGGACTTCTTCCTTCAGTGCCGTCAGTTCTTGATCATACGCTACCTCCTGATATGGTTGATCCTCAACCGATTCTTTTTAGTACAGTGACTTTGTATATTTCTTCTATTTTCTTCTGATGCTTCCTGCAGCATTCAGTATACTGAAGGACACAGGAAATACTGAACTTAATAATACAGTGATAATAATAATAATGTTTTGATGTGTGTCACAAAGTAGCACCCGCTTGTTATTACAAACCACTGTATGTACCTCAATTTTTTAATATAATATGCTTTATGGGGGTTGGTTTGTAACTACAGGTTGCACGTAATCAGGATGCTCGTAACCCAGGGACTGTCTGTATTTCTTTTTCCCTTTTTGTTATATATTCTCTGGAACTCCTACTACCTGAACACTGGGGTTGCTGATTGGTTCTTCCAGTCTCTTAGCCTTTTTTCTCCTGGTTTCCACTCTTTGTCTTTTGGGAGGATGTCCTCAATATTCTTCACCCACTCTTCTTTTGGACTTTTTATTTTAGCAGTCATATTTTTTATTTCCAAAGTTTTTGTTTAAGTTTTCCTCTTTGCCCTGCATCATCTTTGTTTCCTCCAAGTTCCTTCTTTGTTTATCTGTTACATCTAATGTTGTGAGCTTTGCTCAACTGTTTGGTGATTGGTGGGTCTCTGTTCTTTTTTGAAGTGAGAGAAAAATCAACTAAAAAAGTAAATTGAAAGCCCTTGCTGGGGTGAGGGGAGGAGGTCAAATGGTGGGCTTTCTTTTAGGTGATCAGTGGGTACACCAGCCTTTTTCATGGCAGACTACCAAATGCCAGTATGTGAAGGTATTTTTTTCTGAGGCCATTTAGTTTCTCCGTCAAAGAATCCTCCAATCTGCTACCTGAAGTAGTAGAC
Source organism: Dugong dugon (assembly GCA_030035585.1). NCBI lineage: Eukaryota > Metazoa > Chordata > Mammalia > Sirenia > Dugongidae > Dugong > Dugong dugon. The sequence goes on along the minus strand of CM057469.1, from coordinate 99,825,664 downwards.
ACCAGGCTGCTGGAATTTTGTGTGCAGAGTACAGAAAGGGATTGAGGGCCCACTGTGCAACCAGTAATATTTGAGTTATTACTATTTATGTGACCTTGGTTGTACATTTAAAAGTCTCTGGGTAGTACAAACTACTAACCTAAATGTTGGCAGTTTGAACCTACACAGCAGCACCACAGAAAAAAGGCCTGACAATCTGCTTTCATAAAGATTGTTGTTGTTGTATGCCACTGAGTCAATTCTAACTATTACAGATCCTATAGGACAGAGTAGAACTGCCCCAGAGGGTTTCAAGACTGTAATCTTTACAGAAGCAGATTGACAGATCTTTCTCCATGGAGCATCTGGTGGGTTCAAACCACCAACCTTTTGGTTAGCAGCTGAATGCTTAACCACTGCACCACCGGGGTTCCTTTCGGTAAAGATTACAGCCATGGAAACCCTATGAAGCAGTTCTGCTCTGTAACACATGGGGTTGCCACAGTCTGAATCGACTCAGTGACAATGGGATTTTTTGTATTTAGGCTGGTGCAACCAAAGAAATTCAGGCTATGTGTCTGTAACATGTATACCCACATAGAAGATTGTCTGAAAGCACATATACCAAATGTTAGAATAGTTACCTTTTAGTCGTGAATTCACAGATGGTTTAAATTTTCTAATCTGACTTCTAGGTATTTAACTGAAAGAAATGAAAACATATATTCACACACAGATCTGTACACCAGTATTTATAGCATCATTATTCATAATAGCCCAAATCTGGAAACAACCCAAATATCCTTCAACCGTAGTACCTCCATACCATGGAATAACACTAAATAATAAAAGAGTATAAGCTATTCAGAAAACAATATGAATGACTCTTAAATGCATTGTGCTAAGTAAAAGAAACCAGACTCAAAAGGCAACATACTATATGGTTCCATTTATATGACATTCTGGAAAAAGCAAAACTATAGGGATGAAGAACAAAAAAGGGGTTGCCAGGGGGTATGGGAAAAAGGAGGGGCTGACAAAGGGACAGCACGAGGGACTTTTTGAGGTGATGGCACTATTCTGTCTCTTGATTAGGTGACTCTGGATTTGTCAGAACTCATAGTACTGTCCATCAAAAAGAGGGAATTTTACTCTATGTAAAAAATAAATACTTTTCAAAAATAAAAATAAATACATAAAAAGTAAATAAAAGGAAACCCCGTGTATGAAGATTACAATGTTTAAATTAGAATGAGCAAAATATTTCAAGAGAGTCCCGTATATGGTTCCTCTAAATAGCAAGACCTCTCTGGCAGTAAAATACAATTAAACTTATAAAATTAATTTATATAAAGATTCTGGAACATAAACGTATATTGTACTCTGACTGAATACCTGCAATGCTTAGTCTGTGGAGTCATAAGAACCGCATCTTTAGCCTCTGAAAATATGAGACATTGGTCAAGAGGATCTGATATGAAAAAGTTACATCAATGCAACTCCATTCCTACTATTCATTAAAAATCTATAATAATTTGCCATTGCTTGTTGGTTGTTTATTCTATAGAAGAAACTAGAGATAGGACAGAGAATACAGAGACAAATTACGAATCCTATGCTTGAGGAACTTCTGGTTTAGTAGAGAAAACTAGTCATGAATAAATGCAAAATCATGTAAAAGCAGTTGTCATTAAGTCAATACCGTCTCATGGCGACCCCATGTGTGTCAGAGTAGAACTATGCTCTGTAGGGTTTTCAGTGGCTGATGTTTTGGAAGTAAATTGCCAGGCCTTTCTCCTAAGTCACCTCTGGGTGGACTCGAAACTCCAACCTTTTAGTTAGCAGCTGAATGCTACCCAGGGACTCCCGAATAGCCATATTTGAAGGCAGAAAATAAGTAGTGTCACATGAGAGGTATGGATAAGGGGTTAATAGTGGAGGATCGTTTCTTAGTAGTGAGGTCAGAGATCATTTCCTCGATTAAAAAGCATTTAAAAGAGACACAGTGGTTAAGAGCTTGGTTGCTAACCAAAGGATTGGCAGTTTCAAATTCACCGGCTGCTCCTTAGAAACCCTATGGGGCAGTTCTACTCTGTCCTATAGGGTTGCTGTGAGTCAGATCAATTCGATGGCAACAGGTTTGGTTTTTTGGTTTCTTTGAAGATAAAATTTGTACGTGTAGAGTTAAGGATGAGGAGGGTAGGAAGGGGCCCAGGGAAGGCAATCCAAGCAATAGGAAAAACAAAACAGAACTCAGAGCATTTTTCTTACAAATAATGGGTAAATAGCTGTACATGCCAGAGTCCCGGGGTGGCACAAATGGTTAAGTGCTGGACTACTAACTGGAAGATTGGTGGTTCAAACCCATCCAGAGATGCCTTGGAAAGTAGGCCTCAACAATAGCTGTAAATGCACCAGCTATTATTTTTATTATTTGACATGTTGGCCATTTTGCTCACTGTCATGGATTGAATTGTGTCCCCTCAAAATATATGTGTCAGCTTTGCTAGTCCATGATTCCCCGTATTATGTGATTGTCCACCATTTTGTCACCTGATATGATTTTCCTATGTGTTGTAAACCCTACCTCTATGATGTTAATGAGGTGGGATTTGAGGCAGGTATGTTAATGAGGCTGGACTCAATCTACAATATTAAGTTGTTTTAAGTCAATCTTTTTTGAGATATAATATAAAAGAGAGAAGTGAGCAGAGAGACACAGGGACCTCATACCACCAAGAAACAAGAGTCAGGAAAATAGGGCGTCCTTTGGACCCGGGTTCCCTGTGCTGGGAACCTCCTTGACTGGGGAGGATTGATGACAAGAACCTTCCCCCAGAGTCAACAGAGACAGAAAGCCTTCCCCTGGAGCTGACACCCTGAATTCAGACTTCTAGCCTCCTAAATTGTGAGAGAATAAATTTCTCTTTGTTAAAGCCATCCATCCACTTGTGGTGTTTCTGTTATAGCAGCACTAGATAACCAAGACACTCACCATGTTAATTTGGTGCCAAACTTACTTTTATTAAAAGAGCTATTGTTGTATTCTTCCAGCAGAATTTTCAGTGTTAGTCTGAAAGTTCTTGGGCTCTATACCTAAAACTTGATTTTGTTGTTCGTCATTAAATGTTAATATGCGTGATTATTCACTTTAAAAAATGCATATATATTCTTTTATTTCAGTATTTTTCTCTATGTCCCCCTTTCCATTGTAAATAGTACCCCCTTTGAAAATGCCACACGAAGTCATACTTCTCTGGTATTTCCATTAGCATTAAAATTTATTTCAAATTCTCTTGTTCCTGCCTTGTTCAACCAGATAAAAAGGAGGAACAGATCAATTTTCATGTGCCCTCTGTAATTGGAATGCTCAGTATCTCACTCATACTCCTTTATGCTCTTTTATCTTTTGCAGGCTAAATAATCACTTTGAGTCAGATGCTGCAGTGAAACTTGAAACCTGATCACTGAGGCAGCCTGCAATTTAGCAGAAAACAGACGCACCAGGATCTTCTGCTCCACTGCATGTTGAGGAGTCCGGTCTTTTAAAAAAATTCTGGTCTTTTTAAAAAAAACGCTCTTCCACTTCTAGTCTATTGCTATAGTATAAGTTGTTCCTTCAACAACTTTGCAAAGTTTTTTTCTGACATTTTATTGTTGTTTAGGTGAAAGTTTACAGAGCAAATTAGTTTCCCATTCAACAATTTACACACAGCTTGTTTCATAACATTGGTTGCAAACCCCTGAATGTGTCAGCCCTCTCGCCCCTTCATCCCTGGGTTCCTCATGTCCATTCGCCCAGCTTTCCTGTCCCTACCGTCCTTCTGAACTTTGCTTTTGGGCAGATGCTGCCCTTTAAGTCTCATGTAGTTGGTTGTTCTGAGGTGTACACTTCTCACTGGTGTTATTGTTCATTTTATAGGCCCGTCTGCTGTATGGCTATAATGTGATCTCAGGGAGTGATTTCAGTTCCAAGTCTGAAGGATGTCTAAGGGCCATAGTCTCAGGCGTTCCACCAGTCTCTATCAGACCAGTAAGTCTGGTCTTATTTATGAGTTTGAATTTTGTTCTACATTTCTCTCCCACTCTGTTGCAAAGTTGTTTTTTAAAGAATATTAAACCTTCAGACTTAGACACAACTTCTAGGTGATTGACTACAATTATGGTATTAACACTGCTTAACCACAACTTGTGGAAAATGACATATACTGGTTAAATGAATTTTCTGGTTAAATCCTTTTATCTTTCAATCTTGTTGCATGATTCAGAATTTTGAGTCACTTTATTTCTGAAATGACGATGCTGTGGAAAGCAGGATGTGTGCCTCAAGTTGCCGTTTTGAGTGTACCCAGGATATTATTTTGTTGTTGCCATTTGTGTCTTTATACTGAGGGCATATCCTTTCTCCTTCTCTTTCTGCTTTGTGTGTGTGTGTGTGTGTGTGTGTGTGTGTGTGTGTGTGTAATTGGAGGTACTGATTGATGTCACTTAATTGGGTTCTGGTTAATATGGGGTTTTACTATTAGCAGACCAAAGTACTTCTGCTCTGGCAAAACCCAGAATAAATTTCCTCATTTTTCTTCTCCCAGTCACTAAGCAAAACCAAAAAACCAAACCAGTTGCTGTTAGGTTGATTCTGACTGGTGGTGACCCCATGTGTTGCAGGGTAGAAATGCTCCATAGGGTTTTCATGGCTGTGACCCTTCAGGTGTTTCTTCCAAGGCACCTTTCGGGTGGGTTCAAACTGTCAACTTTTGGTTTAGCAGCCGAATGCTTAACCATTTGCTCCACCCAGGGACTGAACTGAAGAACATGAATCTCAAAGTTGAAAGGGTTCATCAGATATCCATTCCAATGAATGAAAAAAGATCTATGATCTCCTAGCTTCTTAAAAAATAAAAAAATCACCTCCTTTTCCTAGCTTTCCTCTTATCTCTCCAACTCCTCTTTCTCAGAGTCCCCTGGTTACTCTTTCTCCTTTCAGGACCCAGTCCATTAACCAGAGGGACATGCTGGCCACCTGGAATCAAAACAACACTCATTAGCATGCGTCATTGAGCCAGTCTAACCATAAAGAGAAAGCCATTTGTACAAGCTTTTTCTTTGCTCATTGATTTGATATATGCTGTTACATGGATCTGTAGCCTGTCAAAGGCCCTCTTCCCTTCTCTTCTTTACTTTATCTACATACTTTCCCTAAGCAATCTCATATACATCTGTCCTTTCAATTATTAACTAGATGTTGACAATGTTTGAATTTAAATCTTCATTCAGGTCTCTCTTCTGAATTACAGACCCATCTATTTAGCTGCCTCCTTAACATGTTCAGGTAGTTATCACATGTGTTGGTTTGTTGTGTGCTGTTGAGTCCATTCTAACTCATAGTGACCCCATGTGACAGAGTAGAACTGCCCCGTAGGATTTCTTAGGCTGTAATCTTTACGAGAGCAGATCACCGGGTCTATTCTGCTGCGGAGCTACTGGTGGGTTCGAATTGCTAACCTTTCAGTTAGCCGCTGAGAACCACCACATAGACATCCCAGATTGGACATGTTGATTACTGAACCTGTGGTGCCAAATCTTTTCCTCCTCCAAAGTTTCCTGCCACATTAAATGGCTCCACCATCCTCCCAGTTACCCATGTCAGGAACCTAGGAATCATCCTTAACATTTCTCTATTTCTTAGCCCCTTTGTCTAACTAATCACTGAATACTATCAATTCTATCTCCTAGCATACCTCTGGAATCAGCCTGCTGCTCTTTGTCTCTATCACCACCACCTTAGCCTGACACCTGGACCACCTGGATACCTTCTAACTACTCACACCACATCTTCTCCTGGTTACCTCCACTAATTCATTCTCCAGAGTGGCCAGCCTTATCTGTTAAAAGTATGCTTGTGTCATCTCCTTGCCCAAAGCCCTACAAAAGCTTGTAATGAAGTTCAAACTCTAACATGATCTATAGCTCTCTGTATCATCTGGCTTCTGCCTACTTCCCCTGCCTCATTGCATGCCAGGTATATTGGCCCTTTCTCTGCTCCTTCTGCTTACCTACCTCCTTTCTGCTTCAGAGCCTCTTTCTGTTGGCTTTTTTCTCTACCTGGGACTCTTAACCACCACCAATCCCTTTCCCTGGCCAATTCCTATTCATCTTTCAGTGTAAATGTTGCTTCCTTGGAGAAGGATTCTCTGTTCAGCTACATTAAACTACACTTGCCTTTATAAGCTCTCATAGCTCTTGCTACTTCTCCCTGACACGTATCTCAACTGCAGTTGAACGATTCATATAATTATGTGTATGAATTATTAATATTTGTATTAGTAATATTCATATGAAATATTAGCTTTTAATATCTCTCTTTTATACTTTCTCTCTACCCTGCGCCAAACTGTGAGTTCTATGAAAGCATGAACTGGATCAGTCTTGCTTACCACTAGCATCTAGGTCCCAGAAAGTCCTTAATAAATATTTGTTGAGTGTGAATGGACGTCTGGATGTCTCCTTGAGAATGAGAATGAGAATGAGTGCCGGGGGTGGAGGAAGTACTGGTGTAGGAATATTTTTCCTATCTTTTCATTAAGATAAGACATTTAGAGTCCAAATCAGAATAATGGTTCCACCCATTAAGAGGAATCACAGTTTTGACAAAGATATGCTTCATTCTGGAGACAAGTAGTGACTTTAACTGGGGTTGCCTCTGCCACATTGGGGCAAAATGCAGACAGCTCAGGCAGGCAGTAAGGAATTAGGCAGACAGTAGGGGTAGCAATTTCCTTCTTGGATGCCATTAACCAGGGAGATAATGCTGACCACTTGGAATCAAAGCAGCACTCACTGGCATGCATCAGTGAGCCAGTCTAATCATAAAGACAAAGTCATTTACACAAGCTTTTTGTTTGCTCGTTGATTTGATGTATGCTTGTTGTATGGATCTGTGGAAAGAGCTGTCAGTAGTCTGACTTTCAATTTGCAATATACACAGAAATACTTGTTTCGTAAATGTGTCTTTTATGCTTGCATTACCCTTTCTTTTGCTGTGCACACGGAACTGCAAAGTAAAGTTGGGTAAGCTTAGAAGAACAGAAATGGGCTTTTGCCTATGTATAAGTGAGGAATACACAAAAGTAAGCTATACATTTTCTAAAAATACCGAATTCTTACAGCCCAATATGGGAACTGTCTCTTGAGTTTGTGAACTGATTTAAGAATATTTAAAATGATAAATTAGTCTACACTGATCATTTCTTAAGTTATTAAATATCTATTACCAAAAATCCAAATCCGTTGCCGTCGAGTTGATTCCAACTCATAGTGACCCTATAGGACAGAGTAGAACTGCCCCATAGTGTTTCCAAGGAGCGGTTGGTAGATTTGAACTGCCAACCTTTTGGTTAGCAGCTGAGCTCTTTAACCACTGTGCCATCAGGACTCCAAATACCTATTACCAAGTAAAATCTTCCCTACAAGATATTTTTTCCTTACAAGTAATGAGAAGCTTCATATTTCACACTTTAGAGAAAGCCCTAGCTTTTCTTCATTTGGTGGTAGTGGTGGTAGAATATGATTATTTTTTGATTCAAATAATAAGTAAGTCCACTTAATATAATTCATTGCTTTTTGGTAACTTGTTGTTGTAGCATTCCAGCTGGAGGGTGTAGGAAAGAGAGCACTGGACTGGGAGTCCTCAAGCTGAGCTTCTGTTTGGAAATCAGCTGCCACCACTAAAACATTGTCTATTTCAGCTCTTTGTGCCTCCATTTCCTCACCTGTAAAATGAGACGATTTTTCTGTTCAAAAGTCTTTAATTTCAACGACGTTTTCTTTCGAGTTTATTATTTTTATTTTATGCAGAGCCTTAAAAGCCAACAAATAAAAATATGGAAGGGAAAAATGCTATTTTAAAGACAAGGTAGCTTTTAAGATTTTTGGAAGTAAGAATTCTAAATTGAAAACAGATTCTAACTGAAAGCTTGTTTTTATTAATGCTCAGGAATTCATGAAAGTAAAGAGAACAAGGCTAGAAAACGCAGAGATTTTACTGCCTGGTGGAATGATGACCAAAGTGACCAGACAGTGACATGAGAATTAAATAACCTTTATAATGCATTTTGGTGGCCAAGGAAAGTCCATTATATAATTGCAATCCATTGTTATAGTAACCTTTTACTTTGGATTATGTTGAGAAACGTTCTTGGTTTCATGTTACCCAGTGTTATTTTGTCTCTGTTTATTTTGCTTGTAAAATATTTCCTCACTGTTTGATTTTTTTTTCTCTATTTAAAAATATTATATAGTGGTGTAAGAATTTGTATTCCTGTTGCTTAGGGTTTTTTTTTTTTTTTTTTTTTTTTTTAATGAGCAATGACTGGTGTTGACTCACGTACCCAGTTGGTGTATAAGGTGGTTCTTGAGAAACTCCCTTGAGAGGCCAACGATGGCTTCTGTTTTTCTAGAAATGTATGGCTCCTGAATTGTCTGTGATTTCCCTCGAGAAGTTTTAAATGAAACTTCTGCTTTTCCTAGAGAAGTTCTAAATGAAAATGTTTCCCCCCCTAATAAATGCTTGACTATTCTGTCCTTATAGTTCTGTTTTATTATAGAATTTTGTACTTTTTAAATAATAATTTTTTAAATAGTAATTACTTAAAAGGCTCCAGTTGTAAAATAATCTGAGGCTATCAGCTTCATCATAAATCTAAACATTACTAGTAGCTTACAAAAATCTCGAGTCTTATAACAAGTCAGTGGCCATTTTTTTATGATATTAAGATTTACTGGTTATTCATTCCGTTAGTGTATGGAAGAAAGTGGTTTGTAGTTACAAAAGCCACTCTGCCTTCATTCATTCACTCAGCATGTCTCTATTAAGCTCTTACCTTGCACCAGGAGCTGTTCCAGACACTGCAGGCAAAGTGGTAAACGAAACAGACAAAACTCCTTGTTCCCATGGAGCTTACATTCTTGTAGGGAAAGACAGTCAAAAAACACGATAAATAAGTAAAATTATGGTGGATCAGATGAGAAGCCCTGGTGGCAAAGTGGTTAAGAGCTCAGGCTAATGAAGAGGTAGGTGGTTCGAATCCACCAGCCGCTCCTTGGCAACCCTATGGGGCAGTTCTACTCTGTCCTATAAGGTTGCTATAAGTCAGAATCTACTCCATGGCGATGGGTTTTTTAGATGATGATACAGGCTAAGCAGAAAAAGAAAGTGGAACAGTGAAAAGGGCATGGTGTTGTAATCAGAAATACAAGCATCAAGGAATGCCTCACTGAGATGGTAAGATTTAAGTAAAGACCTGGAGGAGGTGAGAGAGTCAGCCATGTGCATATCTGGGGGAAAAGCATTCCAGGCAGAAGGAAGAGCAAGTGCAAATGCTGAGGCAGGAGCATGCCTGGCATGTTCTAGAAACAGTGAGGAGCCCAACGTGACTAGAGCAGAGTGAGAAATATAGAGGGAGCAAGAGGAGATGAAGCCAGAGCAGTAAGAGGAGGACCAGGTCACCTAGGGCCTTGAAATGACTTTACCATTTTCTCTGAATGAGATGGGAGCCCCCGGGGAGTTTTAAGCAGAGGAATGACATGATTTGACTTAAGCTTTAATAGGATCAAGCTGGCTATTGTGTTGAGAATAGACTGATGGCAGTGGTATCACTACAGGGGCCTGGGTGGTGCAGACCACACTGGATGACACTGTCAGAGGGGGTGACACCACAATGACTATCTATAAAATTTTTGTGCAGTGTTTCAGCAAAAATTTATTATTTTTTATAAAAATATTCCTGTAGTTAGTTATAACAACAAACACATTTTTCATAAGCTCAGCTTACATGTATCGATATACCTACAAGGCTAAAACTCTATATTAATTTACTTTTTGAACCTTGTAATATGCTCCAGTCAGAGCCGTCATTATTACTCAATTACAAAGACGCTTCAAATCACATGGTTTCGGTCTGCAGCCGCTACAAGCATGCGCTGTTGTTTTCATTGCTGCTGGTGTTTTTATAGTCACTGATTTGTCAAATTTTCTGGTGTTTTAGCTATAGTATTGTGGTACTTAGTATTTGTGAACCTATATCACGAATTTTTAGAGGATGAAGTAGTAATTAAAGAAAAAGGAGAAGAATTAAAAAAAGGCTTCCATGCAGTTACTAATAATGTTGTAATTCAATGTAGAAAGATTTTACAAAAAAATTTTGTTGTTAGTATTCATATAATCTAAGAAATATAACATTTAAGCAATTTACAACTATATTTAGCAACATATCATTCTATAATTAAGTTGATAATAAATATTACTAAGGACTCTGTATGGTCTAGTGTGGGAGGAAGTCCACAGGAGGGAAGAGGGTAACACCTAGTGATGCCACTGATTGATGGGGGTCAAAGGCAGAAACAGGGAAATGGGCCAGAAGGCTTTTGCAATAATTCAGGCAAGCAGGACTGCTGCACTGCACAATCCCAGGACGCATCATTCACCCTGAAGTCACTGTGAATGGCATCTCCTGCAGTGAGCAGTGTAGCCCAAGAGCTGCAGTCAGGGTCGCTGCAGGTGAGACGGCTTGGACCAGGGTGGATGCCATGTGGGTGGTGAGAAATGTTAAGTTTACATGTATTTTGAAGGTAGAACTATTAAGATTTGCTGACACATTAGATGTGCGATATGAAAGAATCAAGAATGATTTCAATATCCATTAATTTCATAAACTATTAATATCCATTATACCAATTAACATGTACTAAGGGGGAGTAGGGGCCCTGGTGGTGTAATGGGTAAGAGCTATGGCTGCTAACCAAAAGGTCAGCAGTTCGAATCTGCCAGCCGCTCCTTGGAAACCCTATGGGGCAAATCTGTTCTGTCCTAGAGGGTAGCTATGAGTCGGAATCAACTTGATGGCAATGGGTAATGGGTAGGGGGGAGTAATTCATATTTATTTCTTAATTAAAAAAATGTTTATTCAGAGTCTACTATGTATTGTACTGTTCCAGATTCTGTAGAGAAGTTTTAAAAAGTACAATAGCAACAATAAAATATTGGAAATATTTACAGTTTAGTTTGTTAAACAAAGCCTCCATAGATAAAAGAACCAAATGAAACAATAAAAGAACCAAATATTGTATAAAACTACATAAAGCAAGAATAAGATAACGGGATTTTAAAAAATGCTATATATAACTATTGCTCTAGGGAAATGGTTCCATTTGAAAACAATTTTACATTTATCAGGAATCTATAATTATAAATGAACAAATGAAAAGATGTCATAAAAGAAAATTTAATGATCAGAAAACAAATATTAGAACAAATTACTATATTTTATTTTTAGATTGATCTTTCATCTCTAACATATTACAGTTAAAAACATTTCTTTCTGTTCTATGCTTTTACAATTCTTCAGTGATTTTGTCACAGTTAAACTGCCAAACAATATCTACTTCCATGTATAATAAGGATAATGAATCGAGTCTTTCTTGAATCGTTATACGCTTAGGGTTTTTGAGTCTCTTTAGAGACAAAAATGAGTGTTCTGTTGTGCAGTTTGTGATCATTAAAGTTAGAATATGGGTAAAGCAATTTCAACATTGGGGAATACACATTGTATTTTATATTCTATTATGGAATCACACATGCCTACATGAGTAAAATCTGTCTTTCCTGAATTTGTAAACTTAGTTCTCATGTAAGAATGAAATTGTCACGCTTCTCTGTAGAGGTTTGTATTGAAGTCACCGGAATGAGCCTGCACTAATTTCTTGGGTGCCTTCATACATTCTTCATCAGGTATATCCATGTTGTTTAAGAAAGAAAATCTATTTGAAAGACTTTCATACACTTTTGCCCTTCTTTTTTTTATAGTAATATTAAAAATAACTGACATTTAATAAGTGCTTGCTATGTGCTAGGTCCTGTGTGATTTTTTTTTTTTTTTTGTATTATTGTACTTTAGATGAACGTTTACAGAAAAACTAGCTTCTCATTAAACAGTTAGTGCACATATTGTTTTCTAACATTGGTTAACAACCCCACAACATGCCAACACTCTCCCCTTCTCGACCTTGGGTTCCCTATTACCAGCTTTCCTATTCCCTCTTGCCTTCTAGTCCTTGCCCCAGGGCTGGTGTGCCCCTTTAGTCTTGTTTTGTTTTATGGGCCTGTCCCATCTTTGGATGAAGAGTAAACCCCAGGAATGACTTGACTTCATTACTGAGCTAAAAGGGTGTCTGGGGGCTGGACTCTCAGAGTATCTCCAGTCTCTGTCAGGCCAGTAAGTCTGGTCTTTTTTTTGTGAGTTAGAATTTTGTTCTACATTTTTCTCCAGCTCTGTCCAGGACCCTCTGTTGTGATCCCAGTCAGAGCAGTCAGTGTTGGTAGCCGGGCACCATCTGTTTGTACTGGACTCAGTCTGGTGGAGGCCGTGGTAGTTGTGGTCCATTAGTCCTTTGGACGAATCTTTCCCTTGTGTCTTTAGTTTTCTTCATTCTCCCTTGCTCCCAAAGTGGTGAGACCAGTGGAGTATCTTAGATGGTGGCTCACAAGCTTTTAAGACCCCAGACACTACTCACCAAAGTAGAATGTAGAATGTTTTTCTTTATAAACTATGTTATGCCAACTGAGCTAGATGTTCCCTGAGACCACAGTATGCACAGCCCCCAGCCCAGCAATTCGGTCCCTCAGGGAGTTTGGATGTGTCCACGGAGCCTACATGACCTTGCCTTATACAAGTTGTGTTGGCTTCCCAGTATTGTGTACTGTCTTATCCTTCACCAAAGTTACCACTTATCTACTGTCTATTTAGTGTTTTTCCATCCCCACCCCTCTCCTCCCTTGTAATCATCAAAGATTGTTTCTTTTTGTGTATAAACCTTTTCATGGGTTTTTATAGTAGTGGTCTCATACAATATTTGTCCTTTTGTGATTACCTTATTTCACTCAGCATAATGTCCTCCAGATTCATTCAAGTTGAGATGTTTTGCAGATTCATCATCGTTCTTTATTGTGGCATAGTACTCTGTTGTGTGTATGTTCCATAATCTGTTTATCCGTTCATCTGTTAATGGGCATCTAGGTTGTTTCCATCTTTTTCTATTGCGAACAATGCTGCAATGAACATGGGTGTGCATATGTCTATTTGTGTGACAGCTCTTATTTCTCTAGGATATATTCCTAAGAGTGGGATTGCTGGATCACATGATGTTTCTATTTCAAGCTTTCTAAGGAATCGTCATATCATTTTCCAAAATGGTTGTATCATTTGGCATTCCCATCAGCAGTGCATAAGAGTTCCAATCTTGAAGCCTCTCCAAAATTTGTTACTTTATTTTTTTGATAGGTGCCAGTAATGCCAGGGTGAGATGTATCTCATTGTGGTTTTAATTTACATTTCACTAATGGCTAGTGATCATGAGCATTTCCTCATGTGTCTGTTAACCACTTGAATGTCTTTTTTGGTGAAGTGTCTGTTCATTTCCTTTCCCCATTTTTTAATTGGATTATTTGTCTTTTTGTTGTAGAGGTGTTGGATTTTCCTGCAGCTTTTAGAGATTAGACCTTTATTGGATTTGTCATAGTCAAATTTTTTTTCCCAGTCTCTACGTTCTCGTTTTACTCTTTTGGTGAAGTCTTTTCATGAGCATAAGTGTTTAATTTTTAGAAGATCCAAGTTATCTAGCTTACCTCCTGGAGCTTCACTTTTGCCTATCTCTTCATGCAAGATTTAAGTGTCAGTGATGGTGTAGTATGTGGTTATGTGAAATTGATTTCTCGCACTCAATACTTCTGGAGCACTTCCATCATTTACTTGTTACTTTCTAGTGCTTCTGCATCGATGAGCTTCTTGATAATCAGTATTTGGCAGTATTTGTTTTGTTGTGTTTTCACAATCTTCTCTTAAATTAGGTGAATACCCAGTTAATGACTGGTAGAGTTCTGTGCATGTCTTTAAATTTACTTCTGAATCTTGGAGAGCTTGACTCATCCAATGAAAATGCTGCAATACATTATTTCACATTACCAACATGAATACATATTCTTGTGTTTGCATTTTGTTGACGATGTTTTCAGCTTCTCTCTTGGTATCTCCTTTTTTGTGTCTGGTCTTCGGCAATATTTTCTAAGCCATCTAGAATCTCAGTTTTGCAAACAAAACAATATATAGAGCTGACTGATGGAGAATACGGTAGCCACTCCCTCTTACGATTTTCACCATTAGCTTTGCACCCTAGATATATATTCTGGCTACAGAACCTTGTTTGTTTACCATCCAGAAATTTTTGACATGAATTTTCAAATAGTCCACTGTGATGCTGGAAATCATTTGGCCCTCTTTCGATCCAATAATTTACATCATGAGAAGAAAAATTATTCCACAAAGCAGGATCTGTATTTCTGTTATTTATGCAGTCTGCAGATCCAACAATTTCAGATTCTAAAGTAGTTTCACTTTCTACACCATTATTAATTTTTTATTACAGCAAGGAATGGATGCAGAATTTGGAACAAATTCTGTTAAGTTTGTATTGCTATTAATTTTAGCACTAGTGGTACTAGTGCAAAGATTTGTACCCATTAAACTCTAGCATTTCAATACAAGAAGTCTCTTCTGATTCATTACATTTTAAAAAGGAAGTTAATTTTGAAATTGTCTTTAGGGGTTCACAAATCCTTTTCTTTTTATCTTCTGCGAGCTTTCGTTTTTGCCCTCCACTTAGTTGTTGCTATTTCATTTTAACTGGATATAAAATTAAGTCACTTTTTAAATTTAGTTCTACTGAAGCAAATAAATTTGAATAATTGAAAATAATAAAATTTATAAAATAAAATTTACATTTGAATTTGGATGTTAACACAAAAATTTATATTTTAAAATTAGTAAGTAAAAAAAAAAAAAAAATTGATTTGGGCCCCCGGACACCCTTTTAACTCAGTACTGAAGTCACTTACTCCTGAGGTTCACCCTTCAGCCAAAGATTAGACAGGCGCATAAAACAAAATGAGACTAAATAGGCACACCAGTCCAGGGGCAAGGACAAGAAGTCAAGAGGGGACAGGAAAATTGGTAACGGGGAGCCCAAGGTCGAGAAGGGGAGAGTGACATGTCATGGGGTTGGCAAACAATGTCACAAAATAGTATGCATATTAATTGTTTAATGAGAAACTAATTTGCTCTATAAACCTTCATCTAAATCACAATTAAAAAAAACTGATTTGAAACATGTAATTTTGTTCTTCAAGTCTGAAACAGTCAAAAGAAATAGTACTTACAAGGCAGGTGGAAATAATTTCATTCATTTGTCTCAGGGTGTTTGTTGGTGGGCTCTTCAGAGGTCTCCACGAGTATTTTTCCTCTTAAAATAATGCTTTAAAACTTGCTCACTCACTTTCCGTCTTTCGAAGCTGAGTCTTCACAGTTTATTGGACCACTACTAATATCTGACAGGGGCGAGAGGGATCACAAGGCGTATGATGCAAATACAAGAGTATGCTCAATCTGAAGACGTGTTTTGGTTCGCTTTGCGCGGGGCAGGACCAGATCTGTCACAAGTCACGTGATTATAGTGCCGCTGGCGCGTTCCTATGAGGCCCCCCAAAGAGAACTGAATGTGAGGTTATACCAGACGGTACAAAATGAAAAGGAAAATATAATCGTTACAGTATACAAAATTTATAAAATGTACATTTTATTTGTTTGTGTTCAACTCCCGTATTTGGAGACATGTACATAGTTGATGTAACAATAGCACGACTTCTCCACGAGCAAGTTTGTTTTCCAAGTCATAACCGTATTAATCAATTTCTTAAAAGAAAGTCTGTCTGAAGGGAAATGGAAAATAAAATAATTTATATTCTCTAAATATTCGTTTATTTCCTCGAGGAATTGTTCAATTTACTTACACGGAGATATATAAATATTTTGATAAAATATAATTGTAATGTTCTGATAAACGCCCTTTGTTGCTTTCTTGAAAGATAAATTAAGAAATACTCATTATTGCAAAACATAAACATATTTTGCACAATAAATAAATATTGAATTTTGAGTCCTCTTAATGTTCCTAATAACTTATTAGCATAATAGAGTAATATCAAGCACTGTGTCCTGGCAACAGACAATAAAAAACAAAATTCACTTGATACATAAATTAAAACTTTTCATGTTAGGTAAATATTAGTTTTTTCAGTATTTTTTGGACGTTCGCTATAGTAGTATCAGATTAAATTATTACCCATGTTAGTATTATATTAAATGTATTCTAGATTGTGTCCGCATGTATGCCAAACATATTTTAAAGTTAAAGTTACAAATATTATTGTTGACAGAACTTAGGACATACAGTTACAGAGTACCTTGATTGAACTCGTTGCAAATGGTCAACTTAGTTGAGTTTCCTCACTTTTTTGCTTGTCATCTGGGCCTGAAGTTCCCATTGGTCGTTTACCAGAATTTGCACAAGAGCATACCCTTGTGTTTGTAGGCAAAGATCACCGCTGGCCGTCCTGGATGGAGCTGCTGGATCAGCAGACGTGGATGTGCAAAACGGTTCTCTCAAAATGGACCACAGAACACTTACCTATCAATATAATCTGTCCTCGCCCAGTAACGGCTCACGTAAGATCTAGTTGCATATTGGATGAATGTAGCAAGAGTTATATTCGACAGCCCACCCCCACCTCTTGCTTATTAGAAAGAAACAATATACTCCCAAGAGACCTGCTACACGGGAGAGGACCATAGGGGACAGATGTCAACGAAGGTGTTGAAGTAGCCTCATAGCTTAAGCAACCTTGCACGTGGGTGTCCTCGTAACCCTGCGTGAACTTCATTTCATCCTCACGCACTAGAGCTGGTATCAATTTCATTCAGTGCCCTGCCATTTCCCTTCCAACTGTGGCGTTCGCTTTTCCTTATGTCCTGTCTGCTTGGCATCTATAGGTCTTTCTTTGCTTTGGACAACTGGTGTCCCTGTTTTGTTGATATGCTAAGCACGTGCTTAGCTTGCTTATTGGGTAATCCATCCCTGGTCAGGATATCTGAGGATTGCCATACTTCTCCAGTCTGCTCAATAACTTATTCACTGTTTTCCAATAGCAATGTGACTTAGACATTTCCCACTCAAAGTGCTGGGTTAGATATGCTGTATGGTTGAATCTTGCTCTAGCCAGAAGTATATAAAAGGCTTCATCTGAGGTAGGAATTATCTGTTTCATGTGCTCTTCTGTTGTTAATGTCTTGGATTGCATTACTCACAGTTACCTTGGCCCCTAGCTCCTATTTGTCCAGTTTCTGACTTGCCATTGTTGGTACCTTCTGACTAATTATCTGACTTGAGGCCCTTTGACTTATGGGAACTTTTGAGAATTTGTGGCTTCTCATATTTCACCTCATTCACCTCATCTGTAACATGCCTTTTCCTTTTCTGTGGGCTTCATTTACAAAATGGGCAGGCTTCCTAATAACAATGAGATAGTGAATATGAAAATAATAACTATGATAGCTAACATTTTTAAGCACTATGAGCTAGGCACTATGCTATACTGTTTAAGTGTAGTTTAAATTTAATCCCCACAGCACATCTATAATTGGGTACTATTATTATCCCCATAAGGAACTGAGCTTTAGAGAGCTTAAGTAACATGCCTAAGGTTACTCAACTAGAAAGTGGCAGAGCTGGGATGAACATGATGGGGATGGCATGAAAAGCCAATCTCAGCAAAGTTCTCTAAACTCTCAGAGCCTTCATGTCTAATAATTCTCTTTCTAATGTTATGGATTTATCATTGTATTGATTTTGCCAAACTCATGTTGGAGATAACTTTTGCAATACCACCAGCTGTATTTTAAAAGGTATTGATACTAGAAGGAGTCCTGGTGGTGTAGCGTTAAGCGCTTGGCTACTAACCAAAAGGTCAGGGATTCGAACCCACCAGCTGCTCCGTGGGAGAAAGGTGTGGCAGTCGACTTCCGTAAAGATTAAAAACAAAAAACACCAAACCGGTTGCCGTTGAGTTTCCTTGGAAACCCTATGGGGCAGTCCTACTCTGTCCTATAGGATCACTATGAGTTGAAATCGACTTGACGGCAATGGGTATTGATACTAGAGTTGATTTTGAAAGGCCCTAGGTACAGATAGACACACACACAGAGACACACACATATGTACTTGGGACACAGACTGAAAAAGTAGCAGTTAAAAGGGGAGAAATGCCATTAGGGGTCTCTAATAGGCCAAGATCAAAATAAGAAGAGGGGAAGGAAGGGGCGGGAGAAAGAGGAAGAAAACTAGCAAGTGTTTTTTGAGCATTGCATGTTGTCACTTACCATGCTAAGATGTTCATTTAATCCTTACAACAACTCTATTATAAGCCCCATTTTACATGGGAGGAACATAAAGTATAAAAAGGCTATTACTCCTATCTGACAGATGAAGAAACTAAGGATTAGAAACTAAGGTTAGAGTAACATAGCTGAGTCGCAAATCCATATGTAGCCAAACTCCAAAGCCTGTGGTATTAATCACCACAAGCGGTGGAGGGCAGACTTTAAGGATTCTTGGTTTTCATGCCTGTGTGTAATCCCCAGTCTTGCAGTGTGAGTAGAACTGTAACTTGCTTCTAACCCATAGATATGGCCAAGATGAGAGGATGTCATTCTGTCTTGCTGTCAGACTCATCTTAGAGACTCTCCTTGCTGACTTGATGAAGTAAGCTGCCATGTTGGGAAAAACCATGTGTCAAGGAACCGCAGACAACTTCTAGGTACTGAGGGCAGTGTCCAGCCAGCAAGAAGCCTGGCTCTCAGTCCTACAACTGCAAGGAAATGCAACAGTCTGAGCGAGCTTGGAAGCAGATTCTTCTCTAGTCAACCATCCAGACGAAATTGCAGCCTGGTTGACACTTTGATTGCAACCTTCCAAAACCTTGTGTAGAAGACCAAGCTAAGCTGTGCCTGAACACCTGACCCACAAAAACTGTAATATAATACATGTGTGTTATTTTAAGCTGCTAAATTGTGTATACAGCAATGGAAACCTAATATATACCGCACAACCTTGGTCTTCTCTATACCTGGAGCATAGCAAGTTCTTAGTAAATGGTAACTGCTATTGTAATGATGATTGAAATGGAAATTTAGGTTACCAGTGTCAAAAAGAAATGTAACAGTAACCAAAGTCACTGAACAATCTGTGTAGTAATTTTTAAATGGAAACCTAATTTGTTGTGTAAACTTTCACCAAAAATACAATATTATTTAAAAAAAAAATAAAGAAATGTAACGGAGAAATCTAACAATGTTAATAATTACTTCCAAAGTAATAAAGCAGCTGATTTAGAAGACAGAAACAGATGTTATGTTGAAAATTTGTATATTACCCCCCAAATTATTGAGTGTGTTTTAATTAACTGAAAATACTATAAAATTTCTAGTGGTGCTTATAGCCATAACTTAATAAGACACTTTAATGTCTTATACTATACCTAAACTAAATTGGAAAGTTTCCTATATATAATATAGCTCTACATTGCATATGAAGAAATAACAAAACAGTTTCAGGTTAGAGTCATATTGTTATAAATTTTGATTTTAAAATATTGTGACATTTTAAAATAGCTTAAGGATGATGGATAAGATAACTCAGGACATTGTATCAAAAAATCAAATCTTGATGAAAGTACTATCAGTATAATACTTTCAGTTCATAAGTGCATGTGGATTTTTGCTTATCAAGGAGAATTTATGTATAGTAAATACTAACATAATTATACATATTTAGCTGGAGAGTAGGTTAGAGAACTTGAGTGGGTTTCCATTTGATAAATTCAAGGCTTGTTATTGTGGAGAAAAAAGAGGTATTAGTGCTCATATCTTATTATATCGCAAAATGGTTTTTCTACTTGTTCCTTCTACAAGTGCTCCCTTTACCTTCTATATTTCTATTAGCACGTGGATGTATAGTTTCTGCTACGTAAGTCATTAAAAATGACAATGTTCATTGATTGAGTAGACATGTGTTACCCTCACTACTGCCACACACACAAATATACACTGAACATATAGTAAACATTAGCATAGGCCTTTTATAGGTGACATGGCATTAGAAAATTTACCCATCTTCCCTCTGATGAGAATATGACTCTTGTGACTTTTACCCTTCCGTGATTCTTAACAGGCATAATAAATATGCCAAACACAGTAATAGTAATATGGTAGCTGAGTATTCTGTTTATGTTTGCTTCTATCAGTTTTTCCTAATTTTCTGTCATCTGTACTTTCTGGAAACCCACACTAATAATAAATACATATATATTTATTTGTGATCTGATTTTACTTTCTAATGCTGAAATGATTCAAGTGACAACAAGTGAACATAATTATTTGACATTTATCTACCTTTAAATAAAATTACTTGTCTGGTTTACGTTTTATTTATTTATGGCTAAACTGTTCATCAGTATTTACTCTTCTGTCTAGATTGATGATTATAAATTGTTTTGTGGAAAAGCAAAAATAGTTATTACACTGGATCTCTGAAAGAACTAAGCACATAACCAATTTGTATTTTCTTCCTATGGCATGTTATTTACAGACGGATAATGATCAAAGCAAGCCAGTCTGTCTTGGTTTGGCGCCTGGAGAACACCTGAAGGCTATTATCATTAAATTCAATTGCCAGCTAGAGTAACTTGAAATCTTTTTTGGAACAAGGTGGGGTATGAATAAAAGTTTTTTTTTTTTTTTTTTTTTTTTTTTTTTTAATGAAACGACACCAGTCAAGCTTAAGGTACCTTTTGAGCGGTTGTTGACTTCCTGCTGCAGGTCGAAAATGCAGGAACTTGCTAAATCCATCTCTTAGTATAATCTATGAACTGATTCTAGACTTAAAGGGAAATTATTTTATTCTCTGGCTTTCCGTGGAATTTTGTTAACCTTTTCCTTTATATTTTCATAATTTAAACCCACTGGTTATGTATTAAATCAGGGGTTTATGAGGACTTCTTTATCATTTTATTTATTTAATATTGAGGATTGGTTATCTCATCCTTCTTCTGAAATTGTAGAGAACTGAATTTAGGAAAATATAATGTAAGAATTTCCTCTCAATTTTTTTTGTTGCTTCCTTCCCTTTTCCCAACTTTAGTTCTTTCGTGGGAAATGTATTATTTATGTTTGCAGCTCTCAAAGTGATGTCTTAGAAATGAAACTTACCTCAACTTTTTTTTTTCAATCTCCAACTGTAATAGAGTTACATTTTCACTTTTGGTTTGTGAAAACATACTAAGTGTTGTATAAATGTCTGAAACTAAGATACTTTTAGGAAAAGAGTAGTTTCAAAATTGAATGAAATCCTTCTAAAATTAAGACATAAGCACTCAAATGATTGAGGACCTTTATTATTATTTTTAATGTTCTCAGATATTCCCTTTCTTGTAGATCATATTTTATTGGTTTAACGTTGCGCGCACACACACACACAGAGACAGAGGAAATCTCTGTCAAATAGCATCAATTGCAGGGCCAGAGTGATAAGCACCTGGGAAAAGGCCTGGAGCTAGGGGGACACTTGGAGGACGGGGTGGGGTAAAGGCCTGAATATAAAGCCCAGTGGAGTTGTTAGGGTGACCATTAACCTTTGAAAGGACATTTATTCGGGAAATTCTGAACAGCGTTTACTTTGAGAAGGCGAAAGAGGAGGTGGAATCTTGTGGAAGTATCTGGTATAATAGGTCCTGGGTAAACTGGGGGCATTTGGAGTCGGTTGATCTTGCGGTGAGGCGAGGGCCACGCAGAGGGACCGCGACCCGGTCCCAAGAAAGGCGGAAGGCCACACCTCGACGTTTCTAAGAAACTCGAGGTGGAGGGGGGCGGGTTGTGGGGTAGGTCGTGGGGTAGAATAAAGAGTTCACCGTGGATTTCTGTCTTTCCATGTAGGTCGATTAGAGGAAGCGCAGGGGAGCCGCGCGGGGTATTTCCCGCCCCAGGGGAACACCACCAGCGCCCGCGGCGGGCGCAGCAATCCGCGCCAAGGCCCCGGATCCGAAGCGGCGGGCGCTCCCCCCGGCCCGGGCTGCGGCCCTCCCGCCCTGGCGGGGCCGCGCGGTGGATTGTGGGCTGGGGGCTGCGGCGGCCTCGCGGCGGCCTTCGGCACTGTCTTCCCGGACCGTATCAGGCCGGGCCGGCGCGGTGAGGGGAAGCAGTAGAGCAGGGAGCAGAAACGCTAGGGGCAGTGGTCGCGGCGCGGCGGCAGCTCCTCTGGAGGCCGGGGATGTGGGAGAGGCGGTGGCAGCAGCGGCGGAGGCGGCGCTGCGGACCCGGGGGGAACTGCTGGCTGACAGGACACCCGGGAGAGACGTGAGGAAGCTGCCGGTGCCGCCTCTCACCCCCTAGCGGAGCTGGGCTCGAGAGGGCGGCCCTGTGCTCCACGGGCCCGACGGACCGGTCGGCGCGGGGCAGGGGCGCGAAGCCGGGCTCGGGCCCGCGGGGCTCCGGGCGCCGGGAGGCGGCGGCCGCGGAGCGCAGCCTCGGCGCGACGTGGAAGGCTGGAGGAGGCGGCGATGCACTAGGCCTCGCTCTGGGGCGGCTGCCCGGGACCCGCAGGTAGGTGTCGGGCCGGCCCCCCTCGGTCCCCAGGGCTTCGCGGCCCACCCTCACCCCGACCTACTACGGAGAGAGGAACGGAGACCCCACCCCCTCTGTCTCCTCCTCCCGGGCCCGAAGTGGCCAGAGTTTCGGTCACAAGTGACCGGCTCTGAAGCTTCCATTCTCCCCTCCGCCTCCTGCTCTGCCTTTTCACTCTGTCCCCGGAGATCCCGCCGGCAGCGGTGCTCCCACCCCCTGTCCGCGGCCGCCCTGCCGCTCTCGCCCCCCTTGCCCCTCTCAGGGATCTGGGATCCGGAACTTCCACCATCCCCTGTAAATGCTGCCCCCAAACTTTCCCCTTCTTTTTTCACCAGGGTCCTTAGCTCCCTTTTGATTCTAGTGCAGTAATTTAAATTTTATTTTATTTTTTTCTCCTCGGGGAAGACTAACCCAAAGAATAATTCGGTGTTCTGATTTTTGGGAATTTAGCTGAACGCAGTAATTTGTTCAGTAATTAATTTTCTTCTGTTCTGCTTCCTTCCATCTCTGCATCCATACAAAAAGCAGGCCTCCCCTGCCCTCCCGTCGTTGACGTGAGAACTTTGCCTGCCCATTATAATTAGCCACTTGATCTGTCCATGTGCTAAGTTTCAGGGATAGTAATTTTAGAAATTTGGCTGACCCGGGTTGCAAAAAAAAAACTTTTTTTAAAATCCTTTTTTTAAACTAGTTTTATCTTTGGCCTTTATGAAGGCTGTCCTTATTTTCGAACAATTAAAAAATTTTTTTCTTCTTCTTTTACATTGGCTCCGTTTCTGATTTGTCACACCCAGGACAATGTAATAGTAAATGCTTACAAGGCAAGTGATGTCGTGATAACTGTAGTATCCTGAGAAAATGTGTTTATAACTTAACACATTTTAATGTTTTTAGTGACTTAAACTGCAGATTTTGATGGACATTCAGGGTGACTTTTGTATATGTGGGGGGAGGGTGAGTTTTAGTTGGAAAAGTACCTTGAGATCTCTAATGATTTCTAAGCAGTTATGATGAAACAGATGGAATGATGGGATTTGTTTGTTTGACTGTATTTGTGTTGCAGTAGGGTCTAATTTCCTAGAAATGAGTTATTACTTGATTGCTCATAGTGATCATCATTGCCCATGATAGGTTTTGGTAAAAATAGTATGTGCAAATTTTGGATAATTGGTAGTTGTGGTTTGAGGGATTAGATGTTTGCAACTTATTGTGATTTGGCTATTTTTAAATTATGCTCTGGTAACTTCAGAATTATTACACTACCATTCTGAGAGAAATTACAGTCTGAGGCTCACTTTTAGATGAAATAACAAATGTTTTAATGGCTTTCTTTATAAAGAACGCATCAAAACAAAACTGTCGATATTTTTTTGTTGTGGTTGATATTCATATATGTTGTCCTTGTAGAGGTATTGTTACTATAGCGTTTGGCTTTCTGCAGTGTTTTTCATTGCTTTGAAAATTATAACTGGTAAAATTACGTAAAGTTTACTAGGAAAAGATGATTAAACTTACATATGTTTATGTATTGTGGAAATGTTAACGATTTATTTCTGGATAGGTAATTTAAATTTTTATGTCAGAATTAATAAAATCTTATGTAACTCATGAAATGGCAAACTTGGCAAAATTTGTTCTTACTCACAATGCTTTTTCTACCAATTAAAAAAAAACAAAAACAAATGCACTGCCTTCGAGTCAGTTCCTACTCAAAGCGACTCCATAGAGTTTCCAAGGCTGTACATGTTTACCAAAGCAGACAGCCACGTCTTTCTCCCAGGAGCAGCTGGTGGTTTCAAACTACTGACCTTTCGGCTAGCAGTCAGCACTTTAACCACTGCGCCATCAGGGTTCCTGTTTTCTACCAATAAATGATTGAAATTCCTTTTTCCAGCTCTTATTTTTTTTAACAACTTTGTAGAGATATAATTAATATACCATAAATGTCACCCTTTAAAGTGTACAATTCAATGGTTTTTACTATATTTATAGAGTTGTGCAACATCACTATAGTCTAATATTAGAAGATTTTCATCACCCTGAAAAGAAACCATTAGCAGTTACTCCCCATTTTCCCCACCCTACTCCCAGCCCTAGGCAGCTACTACTTTCTGTCTCTATATATTTGACTTTTGTGGGCTTTTCATATACATAGAATCAGCTCATAGCTGCTTTTTTTTTTTTTAATTGTGCATTAGGTGAAAGTTTACAGAGCAAATTAGATTCTCATTGGATAGTTTGTACATAAAGTGTTTCATGGCCTTGGTTTCATTCCCCACCATGTGTCAGCACTCTCCCCATTTCTGCCCTGGGTTCCCTGTTCCCTTTTCATTCACATTTTCTACCCCATCCTGCCTTCTCATCTTGGCTTTTGGACACGTATTGCCCTTTTGATCTTATATAATTGTTTGTTCTAAGAAGTACGTTCCTTTTGGGTGTCATTGTTTATTTTATGGGCTTGTCTGTTGTTTGGCTAGAAGGTGGTCTCTGGGAATGGCTTCAGTTCCAGGTCGAAAACGAGTATCTTAGGGCCATACTCTCGGGGGTTCCTCCGGTGGCTCATAGTTCTTGAAAAGTTTTTCTTTTATAATTAATTTATATGTTTAAAATTTTTTATTTGGGTTAGAATAAGCTGCTGATCATTGGTATTAAAAGCAATGTTATAACCAACTGGCATACATGTTTGGTTGTATTAAGCACAGATTAATATAAAGTTTGTTAGCATGAATGACTTCAGTGACCTCTAGAGGTGGTCTTGCCAGCTGGGAGTCAATAAGTAAAAGTTGGAGGATTTTTTTTTTTGCCATTGAATATTAGACTATCAGGATTGGAAAAGCCTTTAAAGATCCTTTCTTACTTCCTGCTTGCCTCACAAATAGATGGCAACAACCAAATGAGGAAATCTGCAGAGTAGAAGCTTGAATCTCTAGGATGCATGGCTCACCAGCCACAGGGGTTTGGAAGTTAGATTGTTTAGGTTCTTGTATGTATGTATGTAATTTGGTATTTTATTAACAGAATAGGGAAAGAACTGGACATTTCCCCAACTTTTGTGTGTGTGTGTGTGTGTGTGTGTGTGTGTGTGTGTGTGTTTGTGTTTGTGTGTGGCGGGGGAACTTACGTATTGGCATAGATGAAATCCATGTTAAAAATCCTCTAAAAATGCTTTATTCTTATTATAATCAAAAGGAGGATGACGAATTTATTATTTAGGTGTCTTCTTGTACTTTAATATTAAAAATTTTTTTTGAAAAACAAATTTTAAAAACAAAAATAATTTTTTAAAAATTATAATTGACAGACTAGTTGAAAGCCTTCTTTTTCAAAGACCAAGGACCTTGTTTTGCCCTCCAAAGGACGTTTGGCAGTGTCTGGAGACATTTTTTTTGGCGCTGGTGGCACAGTGGTTAAGTGTCTAGCTGCTAACTAAAAGGCCAACAGTTTGAATCTACCACCTGCTCCTTGGCAACCGGGGCAGTTCTGCTCTGTCCTATTGGGTCGCTACGAGTTGGAATCGACTTGACGGCAAGGATTTGGTTTTTGTTTTTTTTTTGGAGACATTTTTGGTTTTCACAACTGAAGGGGTAGTGGTGCTATTATCGTCTAGTGGGTAGTGACCAGGGATGTTGCACAGGACACCACCACCCCTGCCCCCCGTCTCCCCTCCCCAAACAAAGAAATGTAATAGTGCTGTTCTGGTAATAGCCTGAGCTAGTGTTCCTGACCCCACCAGGTGGGAAAGTACTCTCAGTGGGCGCTGTTTGGTGGATTAGATTAATCCTTAGATCCTCTAGCAACTCTCTTTCTCTAATCTGATTATCCTCAAATCTGGAGAAACTTTTTTTTTTGAAAATGGGAATCTTATTTTACTGTAATTTTCAAGTACTTTCATTAAGTTTTGAGTTGTTGGTTATTGATGCAAAGGTTTTTGAAATTGAAAATAGATACATAGTAATATCTTCTTTATCCAGAAGTGACTTTTTTTTGGGGGGAGGGGGCGTTGGTCTGGCAGCCTCAACTGCCAAGAAAGAGAAGTAAGCTAAGTGTTTACATACATACATATATATGTGTGTGTTGTGAATGTCCAAAAAAATCCAAAGATTATGAATCTCTCTTTTTTTTCCTATAGGCCCCACTTTTGACTCTGTTTTTTAACAAGCATAATTGGTATGGAAAGAAGAAAAGATTGACCATTGTGGTCACTTTTGCTGTTTACAGCCTTATGACCTTAGATGAGTTACTCAATCTTTCTGAGCCTCTGTTTTCTCATCTGTAAAATAGGGATAGTGATAA
This sequence comes from Dugong dugon, assembly GCA_030035585.1. Taxonomy (NCBI): domain Eukaryota; kingdom Metazoa; phylum Chordata; class Mammalia; order Sirenia; family Dugongidae; genus Dugong; species Dugong dugon. The sequence goes on along the minus strand of CM057469.1, from coordinate 99,798,776 downwards.
TTCCTGTATTACAAGATTATTGTGAAAATTAAATGAGATAATGTGTGTTTGGATGCTATTTTAAGTATGAAACACTGTATAAGAGTTAAGTTACTTGTTTTAGAAGAAGCAAATTAGATAAGGGATATAGAGGTTTCCAAAGGCAGGAATGTGGATAGCATGGCAGAGCAGTGACTCGTGACAGGCTCTCTAGGTAAAAGAGAGAAATACTATATATACATATGTGCGTATATGTGTGTGTATATATGTATGTGTGTGTGTGTGTGTGTATATATGTATATATATACATCAAACTAGTAAAAGAACTAGTCTATCACTGTAATCTAAGGCTCCTTATTATAGGGGCAAACTGATTTACTTCTGCAACACCTGAGAGTATCACTATCACAGCACAGTTAATATCTGATGATTATAATGGTGAAACTAGGTTATCAAGAAAAGGTTACCTTGTTTTCAAAATATGCTATTTGAGAAGACATGAAACTGTATAACTGATTACAGAATTAAGCTTTTTTCAAGAGTAAACTGCAGTTATCTGGATTAATTCCCTTGTTGGGCATAATTCTTTCTGTCTTTATTTACTATGCGTGCCTTCCTTTATATTTCAGGACTTATTCTACTACTGGTAATTGCTCTTCAAATGTGAGGGTTTAACTGAAGAAATCTGGGATTTTTAAGCCTATTGACTATTTGCAGAATCTTATCAGTTTCTGAATTTTTTTTTTTTATTATTCTACAACTTTTTCCTCAAAAAGGGTGGCTTTTATTTTTCTTTTCAATGTGTCCAGTAGTCCACAGTTGCACTGTAGCATTTAGAGTAGAATTAATTAAAATTCATGAAATGAATGGGGAATTTTGTTAACTGGTCAACTTGCCTTCACAGTCATACTTTTTTCCTGGAATAGCTTGAGAGTAGATTAGTTGGAGACAGTATTCACAGAAAGTCATGTGGTGGTATTAGTAGATATTTTTTGAATATGGTGAACTTACCAAAACTGGATTTTAAAAAGTGAGGGGAAGTTTTTATGGCAAAAATGCTACGAATTTGGGGAATTTTATATTCAAACCGTTGGCTTTTTGACTAAAAGGAAGTTCAAGGAGTGGGTGTTTGATTATGCATAGTGCAGTGATATATCATGTTTTATAATGTTTTCTCATATTGAATGAGTAAAGTAAAATTTGGAAATAATAATAATTATATCAAGAAAGTTCATGCCCTGGTAATTTTTAATGCCCTTTTTTTTTTTTTTTTTTTTTTGGAATTGGCTAAACTGATGGGCAGGCTGTGGAGCCAGGTTATAAAGGGTTTTCAGACTTGGTAGACTTTATATATGTCTTATTCTTAAGGAGAATGATCTTAGATGATTCTGAAGTTGAGTGAGACGAGGACCAAGGACTCTCGGTAGGAGATGCTCACAATAAACTAATCTGCAAATAAAGTCCTGACTAGAGTAAGGGTAGATGGAATGGAGAGCAAGGGAAGGATTTGTGGTGTGTTTTGGAGATACGATTCATAGGACAGCCTGAGTTAGTATAGAAATTGAAGAATATGGAGAGGTCAGGGAGTCATGTAGGCTTCAGGGTTTCTAGCTCTAGAAGTTGAATAGATGGTGTTGCCATTAACTAAGCTAGAGAAAGAATAAATTTTTGGTGGTGGAGGAGTGGGGTAAAGATGATGCCTGATTAGGTTAAGTGTGGATCTGTTGAGTTTCAGGTATCTATGAGATATCAGGAAACCCTGGTGACGTACTGGTTAAGAGCTACAGCTTGCTAACCAAAAGGTCTGCAGTTCAAATCCACGAGGTGCTGCTTGGAAACTCTCTGGAACAGTTCTACTCTGTCCTATAGGGTCACTATGAGTCAGAATTGACTCGATGGCAACAGGTTTTTATGCGATGTCAAGGTGAAGATGCCCAGTAGACAGTTAAAAATTTGGGCCTGGCACACTGAAAAGACGTTAGGACTGAGAAGGATTTGGAATCTATCCAGTTTTCTTCATCTCCTTTACCATTATCTGAGTTCAGGCTACTCTCATCTCTTACCTTGATTATTGCAAATTTCCTATCTGGTTTTCCTCTAGTCTTGCTCTTCTGCAATTCATTCTCTGTGCTATAACCAGTGATCTTTCTAAAGGGAAAATCTAGTTAAATTATTTCTTTTATCCTCAGAATGAAATCTGCATTCCTTATTTTTTAAACAGATTTGTAAGTTCCTTTACATTCTTTTCCCAGTTTACATCTGTAGCCTTAGTGATTCTGCACAGCGACCTTCACCCTCAAGCCTTGGTACATACTGTTCCTTATTCCTGGAGTCTTTTCCTTATCCCTCTCTTCCTCCCCTCCATTTGTCTGGCTCATTGCTACTTATTCCTCAGGTCTTGGCAAGCCTTTGTTGACTTTTTATTATTACTATTATTTTTGATAAATTTTAGACTTCCAGAAAAGTTGAAGGAATAATACAGTGAGCACCTCAACACACACACACACACACACTCACAACTCTTTCCCTTTTGCCAAACTCAAAAGTAGACTGGAGACATCATGACACTTCACCCTTAAATACTTAAGCATGAATCTCCCAAGTACAGGAACAGTCACCTACACAACCACAATACAGTTAAAACACCTAAGACTATCAGCATTTACTCAGTAACATTCAACAGGCTTTAATTTCCCCATTTGTCCCAAAAATCTTTATAGCTTTTTCTCCCTCTACTGCAGGAGTCCATAGGGTTTTCACTGGCTAATTTTTAGAAGTAGATCACCAGGCCTTTCTTTCTAGTTTGGCTTAGTCTGGAAGCTCTGCTGAAATTTGTCCACCATGGGTGACTCTGCTGGTGTTTGAAATACTAGTAGCATAGCTTCCAACATCATAGCAACACACAGGCTACCTCAGCATGACAAAGTGACATACCAACAATCATACAGGTGGCATAGGACCAGGCAACATTTCATTCTGTTATCCATAAGGTCACCATGAGTCGGAGCTGACTTACTGACAACTAACGACAACAACAGTACAGGATTCAGTCAAGGCTTATGCATTGCATTTGGCTGGTATGCCTCTTTAGTCTCTCCTAATCTGCACTAGTCCCACTGCCTTCCTCTCTTCTTTAGGTTCATGCTTTGAAGTAGAGGCCATTTGTCCTGGACTATATTCCGCATTCTGAATTGCCTGTTTTATCACGATTAGATTCTGGTCAAATATTTCTGGCGAAAACACCACACGTATCTACTGCTGCATCACATCAGAGGCACATACTGTTAGGCTGTCCCTCTCTTGATGATACAAGGTTATTCACTTGGTTAGGTGGTGACTGACTGATCTCTCTTCTATTTAGTTAATAAATAATTGATAGAGTGATACTTTGTGGCCATGTAAATATCCTTTCCACTTACAACCTGTCAACCAATGGTTTTAGTATCTATTAATTCCTTGCTTGAATCAGTTATTACATTGGGGGATTACAAATGATGACTTTGTAATTCTTTCATTCCTTCTGTATTTATTACCTTCACCGACTTTTGAGGGCAGTGAGGTCAGGTTAGATGAATACTGATTATAGGCCATTGTATTTAGAAATCAGGTCATTTCTGACTTTTTCCAGAGCCAAGTGAGTAGTGAAGATGGAAGACAGATTGTTCAGGAGGTGGTCTAAAGAGAGAATCGGACTGTTCTTTCAAGTGAAGGGAAGTGACAGTGAAGGGAAGGCAAGAAGAGGTAGCTTGAGGGAAAGAATACTAATTTAGTACTTGAACTTTTTTTTTTGATAGAATGAGGAGATTGAAGATAGGAGAGTCAGGGAATAATTAAAAGAACAAGGTCTCAGATGAAGTGGGAAAAGACGAGATCAAGAACAGCTAGTTAGGGGATTAACTCTGGAAAAGAATAGATACCTTACACAGTGTTATAGGTGAGAATTAGGTAGGGTTGGGTATGGGGGAAAAATGAGAAGTCATATCTGAGGACTTTTTCTGGTATGAAGTAAAAAGACTTGATTACTTGTTGAGCGTGGGATCGATGGAGGTGGGCTAGGGGACAAGAGGAGATTGATGTGAGTTTGTCACAAATACTGTGGGAGAATTAAAAGTGTTTCAGGGTAAGTGAAAGAATGCTGAGCAGCATCAGGGACTTACTGAGATTGGAACTCGTAAACTTGCAATCAGCGTGAATTTACAGTTTTCTTGGCAGTGTTCTGCAGCCAGGGACAAAGCAAAGACAGATTGTATTGAAGATGGGTGAGAGGAGGAGAGAACTGAAGATGCAGGGAAAACTGTGGAAGTAATTGACCACGGGGTCCAGGCCGAGTAGAGAAGCTGGTGAAGCAGAACTGGGCTAAGTGACCCAAACAGTAGGAATGAGTGTAGAGGTAATGCCAATGCAATAATGAATTAAAATACTAGTTTATTGTTGCCTTGGGATATTAGTAATAACTTTTGCAGAATATGAACCTGGTAGTTATTTTACTTTACACTTTAAAATAACATTTAATATTTTCATTTTTGCAGCACTTACTGACTCTGCAGATGAGCGTCTAACTAGTTAGTTCGCTTTATTTTCCCTAAAACGAAAATTCCTAGAATGTATCATCTTTGTTAGTTACCATTTATTGAGACTTATTTAGATTATTTGGTGACCCTGCCCCCTAGGGACCTAGATATAAACTGTATCTATTAGCAAAGATAGACTATTTACACTGTATTATTTCTACTTTGGTAAGAAGCAAAGCAGGGATAATCCAAAACAGTGGATAAATCTAGGTGTCATTCTTGTTTTTCTTAGGAATATATTAAAATATGAGTTCTCCTAGCAACAGTTTTCAAAGTAGTGTAGATTATGCAGATTTTATTTAAAATTTACTTTTTGTAGGCCTTTTAGTAAGCTTTTTATGGCTTTCATATTTGAGACATACATTCTCCAATAACTTTGAATGAGTGGTTTTAGGTTTTATTTTGCTAATCTTTGGCCAGGACACCAAGAATAGAATGCCAGTGTTCTAATCTGATTCAGTTTGACTGACAAAAATTTCACTAGTAATGTGGTCACTATCAGTGGCCCAAAAGAGTAAAATAAAGTACCCAGGCAATACTGAGTTTTCATTGAAATTTTTGCATGGTAGAGACAGATTTCATCCCAGCACAGTTTGTCATTCAGATTCCAGTCCTGTGCCCCTTAAATAATTTCAGTGACTGCTGTGAGATTATGTTATTTTAGCATATGAAATATCTGATGAGAGCTGAGGAAAAATACATTGTTTTTATTTTGAATAACATTAGATTTACAAATGATATATTATTTTCTGAGAATATTTATTATTTTTATTCCTTATAAACATGTCACACAAGGATTATCACTTACTTTATAGCCATTTAAAAATATTTAAACCTAATTTTACAAATTATTGTTAAGTTGTTAGCTCACCCAGTTGCCAGCTATCATTTTCATCCTTCTAGCCAACATTATCTCTTATTTCTCCTTCTTGTCACTAGATCAAAAGTAAGTAAGCACCTTCAGGAAGCAGATGCATTCAGAGGTTCATTCAAGGCACAGGGTCTCATAAATGTCAAATGGAGGATGTAAGGAAAAAGAAGGTTAGATTAGTACAACTTTGTTCTTGTAACTGTTTCATACTTCTTTGATGCCCAAGATGAGTAGTTAAGTACTTACTTATGTGACAGCCTTGATTTGTTAGTATTCTTGAAGACCAGATCTTTAAGTTTAAATTTTCGCTTCATTATTGAAATTGTTTTGAGAAATAGTGTATATGAGACGCAATTTTAAAAAAATGTTAAGTGCTTTTAAAAAATTATGGTTAAACTAGATTTTATCAGGTGATAAATCTTAAATAGTACAGAAATATATTGTTATTTATGTCTAGGTTTTATGAAAGAAGCTTAAGCATACCATTTACCAGGAACTGGCTCTTAAAATTCCCAAAATGTTTTGGAAAGTGCTTCTTAGAATATGAGATGTTTGAGGTATTTTAAATTACTTTGGTTAAAACAAATGATTCCTGATTTCTAACAAATTGATCTTTGGTAAAATATTACTGTATGGCTGCCCAAATTTTTTTCTTGCATATATCAGTACTTCTAAATTTGAGGAAATAAAGTTTGCTGGATTTTGTTTGCCTTTTTTAAAAATAGAAATTAATTTTTTTCTTTTTTACCAAATTTAAATACAAAATTCTATCAGAAAATGCTGCTTCTATCCAGCTCCAGTCTAGAGAAAATTCCTCCTTTATCTACTACTTCTTCACAAATTACAAACATTTTATAAAAGTTCATTTATAAGTCAGTTACTTAGAATTCAGAACATATTTCCTGTTGAAGGTACTAGCATGATGGCTTACATAGTATATTTATCCCACATTATACCTGAAGAATTACTCCTTTACAAAGAAAAATGTAGTAAGTGTCTTAGTTATCTATTGCTACTATAACAGAAATACCAGAAGTGGGTGGTTTTAACATACAGAAATTTATTTTCTCACAGTTTAGGAGGCTAGAAGTTCGAATTCAGGACGCAGGCTCAAGGGGAAGGCTTGCTGTCTGTGTCACTCGGAGGAAGATCCCTGTCTCTTTGAGCTTCTGCTCCTGGGAGATCTTCATGTGGCTTGGCATCTCTCTTCCCCCATCTCTGCTGGCCCCCTTGCTTGTTTAATCTCTTTTATATCTCAAACAAGATTGACTCAGGTTATAGCCTATGCTAATCCTGCCTCATTAATATAACAAAGATAACCCATTCCCAAATAGGAGTATAACTGCAGCCATAGAGGTTAGGATTTACAACAAATATTTTTGGGGGACATAATTCAGTCCATACCAGTAAATTATACTGATGAAAATGTGTAGTGTCTTTCTTCTTGAGGAATAGTTTTCTGTTGGTCCCAGTCTTATAAACTTCTGATCACAACGAAATGTTAATTATTTCTGTCTTTTAATTTTAATATAAGGTGGACATAAATAATAGTTGAGGGCATTGGTGGTTCAGTGGTAGAATTCTCACCTTCTGTGTGGGAGACCTGGATTCAATTCCGGGCCAGTGCTCCTCATGTGCAGCCACCACCCGTCTGTCAGTGGAGGCTTGAGTGTTGCTATGATGCTGAACAATTTTAAGTGGAGCTTCCAGACTAAGATGGACTAGGAACAAATGCTTGGTGATCTACTTCTAAGAATCAGCCAGTGAAAACCCTATGAATCACAGGGGCACAATCTGCAACTGATCATGGACATGATGCAGGACTGGGCAGCATTTTGTTTTGTTGTGCATGGGGTCACCATAATTTGGGGGCTGACTGGACAGCAGCTAAAAACAGCAAAAATAATAATTATTAGAGTAAATAATTTTTATTGGATCAGTAATTGATCTGATAAGGAGAAGAAGAGAACAGAAGAGGAAAGCTCTGTGTTTTTGAAATTGGTAGGAGGTAGTAAGTTTAGATTTTTTATTGAAGCGGCAGTGTGGTGTAGAATCAGAAGATCTGAATTCAGATGCATCCTCAAAATTAAGTAGCTAAATAGTCTGAAACCAAGTCACTCTTGAACCCGTTTATTTATCCATATAATGGGAGTCATTAGTTCATTCATTCATTCAGAAACATTTTTCTTACTAGATTGTTTTGAAGACCAAGAAAATAATCTGCACCGAAGCAAGCAGTTATGAACTGTGTTGTTGTTGTTGTTAGTTGCGCTCGAGTTGGCTGTGACTCATGGTGACCTTTTGTATAACAGGATGAAGCGTTGCCCAGTCCTGTGTCATCTTCATGATTGTTGGTATGTTTGAGTCCATTGTTGCAGCTACTGTGTAGTCCCTTCCAACCTAGGGGGCTTATCTTCTGGAACTATATTGGACAGTATTCTGTTTGGATCCCTAAGGTTGTTATTGGCTAATTTTCAGAAGTAGATCGCCAGGCCTTTCTTCCTTGTCTGCTTTAGCCTGGAAGCTCCGCTGAAACCTGTTCAGTGTGGGTGACCTGGCTAGTATTTGAAATACCAGTGGGATAGCTTCCAACATCATAGAAACATGCAAGCCGCCACAGTAGAGTAACTGACAGGTGGTGGATGAACTGTATAGTGCAAGTCAGATATTAGTGATGTAATTCTTCTTAATGTTTTGATAACATATTTTCACTGCATTCTTGATCTGAGGACTTCAGATTACTTTCATAGCTAGTAGTGGGAGTGAGGCAATCCTGGTTTGCCCAAGTCCCAGCTGATCTTTTTTTCCCCCCAGATGGGAAGCAACTTATCTGTGTCAGCTTGCTCACTTTCTTACCGTTGCTGACATGATCCTGTCTTTTCTCAAGGTGGGGCATAAGCCTTAGTTACCTCATAGTCCCTGAGGATGACATTCTGTCTCTCTTCCTTTGCCCCACCCCATTGCCATATATATCTAACTCTTCCCCCTCACCCCATCTCCATTCTACTTTTTCTCACTCCTCTTTAATCTCACCCTGCGATTGGTTTCTGGCTGTTCACAATATGCTCAGGTCTGCTATAGCCTAAAATACGCTTGCTTGACTCTTCGTCTTTTTTTCTTTCACCACCAAAGTGATGTTGATCTTGTTACCTTTATTCACTTACTTCCTAACCTCTTGTGTTATGGCTTCTGTCCCAATCAGTGTCTTAAAACTGTTCTAATCCAGTGTCCTTTCTGAAGTTTGGAAGCTCCTTGACCTCTCTGCAGCACGTTGACACTACAGCTCACACTTCCTCCTTGACACTTCTTCCTTGGCTTCTGTAACACAGCTCTCCTTGTCCACTGGCATTTCTGATTGCTTTCTTCCTTTCCTCTGAATGTATTTGCCCTCTTCTTTTTCTTCAGTTTCTCATTTTGTAATATCATTTTCCCATAGCTAGAATTGTCTATTCTATCATTTTGGTAATGTAATTAAACTAGGAACAGTGATGGAAAATTCAGGGAGGTAAGATTCTGTTCACTACAAGAATTTTTTCTTAAAGCAATTATAGTTGTTTTACAGTAGTAATCTGCATTTGAAGTAGCACATTTTCCATCATTGAAGGTTTTTAAGTGGTGGCAGAAAGACCCTTGTAGAAAGAATTCATATATTGGGTAGAAAGTTGAGCCAGATGACCTTTTAAAGTCCCATCCAACACAGAGTTTGTAATTTTTATCTCATCTACTCCACTCCTATGGATTTACATTTCACCTTTTTTTAGATGTATTCCAAAGCATTGTTTCCAGCCTTCCTCCAACCGCTGTTGCCTCGTCATCCTCTTCTCTCCCACAGGCACAGTTTTTGTCATCAAAATTGCTTCTGTTCTAGGCCACCACTTCCAGCTTTTCCTTTTTATTTCCCTTTACTGACATGGCTTTGAGGACCACTATTCTGTGCTTTCCTGCCTTTCTGATAATAAAGTATATCTGCCCATATTGGTTTGTCATTACCCCTCTCCTTCCCCTGACTAGTAGAGGCTCTACCAAGCCAAGAACAGGACACCAACACAGTAGGCTCAGGATGCTAAAGTTTAAATTTATTTTAAAACTTTATGTGGCACAGTTCAAATTGTTAACACTTACAGGCCATTTCTAAAGTAAAATATTTACGGTAAGAGTAATAGTTGCTATTACTTATTCTACTGTGTGCCAAGTATCGTGCCATAACCTTACGTACATTATTTCATTTAAATCTTACAACATTCCTTTGTGGAAGATACTGTTGCTATCACCATTTTACAAATAAGGAAACATTAAGGTAAAAAAAGTAGTCAAAAGTCATATAGCTAGTAAATGCAGATCTAGGTCACTCTATGACCAGTACTCTGAACTAGTATATTATACAGTGTTCTAAGAAAGGTGGAGACCTAGAGTCAAATTTTAGAAAGTCAAGTAAAGTTATTTAAACAAAAAAATTTTTTTTACTTAAGTTTTTATATTATTTTGAATGTACATGAATCTGTATGAGATATTGTTAGTGGCTTGTGTGTACTTACCTTCTCTTTCACAATAGTCATTCATTTGTTCATTCATTCATTGAACGTTCATGCAGTTTACTGAGTGCTTACTATGAACCAAACTTTGCTTTGTTGTTAGGTGCCGTAGAGTTGGTTCCAACTCAACAGAACGAAACACTGCCTGGTCCTGCATCATCCTCACAGTTGTTGCTATGTTTGAGCTGATTGTTGCAGCCACTGTGTCAGTCCATCTTATTGAGGATCTTCCGCTTTTTAGCTCACCGTCCACTTTACCAAGCATGATTTTCTTTCCCAGGGACTGGTCCCTCCTGATAACATGTCCAAAGTACGTGCGACAAAGTCTTACCATCCTCACTTCTGAGGAGCGTTCTGGCTGTACTTCTTCCAAGACAGACTTGTTTGTTCTTCTGGCAGTCCATGGTATATTCAGTACTCTTGGCCAACACCATAATTCAGAGGCATCAGTTCTTCTTCTGTCTTCCTTACTCATTGTCCAGCTTTCATGTGCATGTGAGGTGATTGAAAATATCATGGCTCGAGTTAGGCAAACCTTAGTCATCAAAGTGACATCTTTGCTTATTAACACTTTAAGAGGTCTTTTACAGCAGATTTACCCAATTCAGTATGTCATTGATTTCTTGACTGCTGCTTCCATGAGTGTTGATTGTGGACCCAAGCAAAATGAAATCCTTGACAGCTTCAATGTTTTCTCCTTTTATCATGACGTTGCTTATTGGCCCAGTTGTGAGGATTTTCGTTTTCTTTATGTTGAGGTGTAATCCATACTGAAGGCTGTAGTCTTAGATCTTCATCAGTAGATGCTTCAAATCCTCTTCACTTTCAGCAAGCAAGGTTATGTCATCTGTGTATTGCACGTTGTTAGTCTTCCTCCAATCCTGATGGCATGTTCTTCTTTATATAGTCCAGTTTCTCTAATTATTGGCTCAGCATACAGATTGAATAAGTATGGTGAAAGGATACAACCATGATACACACCTTTTCTGATTTTAAACCATGCAGTATTCCCTTGTTTTGTTCAAACGACTGCCTCTTGATCTATGCACAGGTTCAGCATGAGCACAGTTAAGTGTTCTGGAATTCACACTCTTGACAATGTTATCCATAATTTGTTATGATCCACACAATCGAATGCCTTTGCATAGTCGGTAAAACACAGGTAAACATCTTTCTGATATACTCTGCTTTCAGCCAGGATCCATCTGACATCAGCAATAATATCCCTTGTTCTACATCCTCTTCTGAATCTGGCTTGAAATTTACTGCCAGAAATTCAAGCCAGGTTCAGACTCTGCTAGGTGTGGTATAGGAAGGTAAATAAAACAAATATAAGTTTACAGTATAGTGGGAGAGACAGGAAACAAGCAGGTTAATAATCACTTAAAATTTGAGAAAGTACTTTAAAGGCCACAAACTATAAAGCAAGTGGTAGAGAATAACTCTTTGTGTGTGTTGGGTGGGGCGGGGGAAGGGTGTGCTTAGATACAGTGGTCAGGAAAGACATGCATGTTAGCCCTCTAGGCAGAGATAACCACTGCTAACATTTTATTGTATACCTTCCCATACATTATATATAGCTATTAAAATTTTTATACCAAAATGAGATTGTACTATATATTGTTTTCTAACTTTATAATTGTGTCTCTTGAAACAGTTCCAAATATTGTTTTTAATTTTCTCACCTTATGTTTGACTCCAACCTCTGCAGTCTGGCTCCATTTCCCACTATTGGACTTGACATTACTTTCTCATGTGACTGGCGACTTCCTAATTGCCAAATCTAAAGGAAACTTCATTATTTTTTTTCCTTATGATTTTACATGTGAATTCCAGGCTAATATTTTTTTCCTGGTTTTCCTCCCACCTACTTGGATGTTCCTTCTTGTCTTTTTCACAAGTTTTTCTTTCATTTCTTTCTCTAGAAATGATGGCATCTTCTTGGGTTCTCTCCTTGACCCTTCTCTATTACTATTACTCTACTAGAGTGATGTGTTCAACGCCAGTATCTTAAAGTCTGTAATGACTCACTACAGTCTTGTGGATAAAGTCCAAAGTCCTTTGTAAGTCAGACAAGTCCTTTCGCAATCTGGCATACTACCTGCCTCCTTGCAGTCCCTCTCTGCTGTGCATGCTCTCATTATCATTAAAAGTGCATTGTGTTTGCTGCTTGTATTAATTACTCTATCATCTTTGCTTTGGTCACTGCTAACATTTAAGACTCAGCTCAAGCATGATCTCACTGGGGAAGCCTTCTCTGATCCTCCCAGTGCGAGAGATAAGCTTGATGCTTTATGACTTCCAACGCCTTGAGATCATAGGCTGTCTCCTTCACTTTTGCGTCATTTTTCGCCTATGTGAGTAGGGCATATTTGTGGAATGAATAAGTATTTTATTATTACGTATTATTAAAACCAATTATTTTTATAGTTTCATATTTTAAAGTAGAACTCTTTCTTCAAAGACAGTTTTCTAAAATTGTCAGTGCCATGTTGGTGTTCAGATTGTTATTTAAAAGAAGTAGCTTACACACCCAGATTTAACTTATTGGCAGTGATGCCTTATCATATAATTTTGCAGTCGCTTTCTGCCTATAGCTTTGTAATAAGTTGTGCCCTAATTTTTAGGGAAATAGATGGTTTATAATCTCATTGCAACTATCCGTTAATATCTTCTTATATGTATATTTTTTAAAAACCTTACTGATTATTATGCTATTGATAACTGTATTTGCAAAAGAAAATTAAGTGGGGCCTGGACTATAAAAATGTGATACAATTTCCTTTCCATTTGACCATTTTTGTAGTTTTCAATTTGAATATGCTAGATTTTTTTATCCAACAGAAAGATGCTGAAGCATTTTCTCAACATAAAGCTTTAAACCAATAAAACATTTTAAGAATTTTGTAACCTTAAGGTATAATTTTTTTTTATCATGGCTGCCTTTGTAAGTGCAGAATGTTAGTATCCATTAGTTGCTAAATTATGGCTATACTAGATAGCAACTAAATATGAATTATATGTTTTATAATGACTCAGTCATTATTCTTTACTGCTGCTTGGAAAAATACTAAAATCTTTTGTCATATTGCCTTTGCCCATTCTGGATTAAAATAACTAAAGGCCAGAAATCACCTTTAGCAATTAGTTATTAAAAACAAATATGAAAAGTAAATTTAGGAAATCGTATAGAATCATAAACAGAGGCTGTGGAAGTGGAAAGGGCCCTGGGATCATGTAGTCAAAATCCCCCACTTATTGTAGAATCAGGGACCCAGAAAGGGAAAGGACTTGCTCAGTGTAAATTTTTAGTTGTGATTTATTGTTCTGCTTCCAAATTTGTTCTTCTGTATTTTGTGAACTATAACTTGACTTACTTTATTCAATTTTAAAAATTTTAGTATTCTTTTTATAAAACATTTCCACAGGCAAGGCCTGTGCCTATCTTTTTCAAGACTAAAATATTCTGTTAAAATTGAGCATTAATTGGAATGTTATAAATATTTGAATTTTATAAAAGCAGTGACAGTTATATTTTCTTGGAGTAGATGATTATTCAGCCTTATTAATATAAATAACTGAGGATTTTTTGCACAGGAATTCAGATGTTTTATTACTGTAATTCTAACAAGTGAAACTATTCAGTAATGGTATCTGATGTGGATAGACTTCTTTGGAATGTAATAGAAATGTAAGAGAAAAGTAGGAATGTAGTAGAAAGGAAGCAGTGATAGTTATTTCTCTACTAAGTAAAATGGATAGCCTTGGAATTTAATATTAGGATGTACTAGATTTAAGTCCCCCTTATCAAAGACACTCTTAGAACTATATTTAAATTTTTAAATCTTAACTAATTAAAAAAATATTTTCTTACTCAGCTTAAATTTAACGTGATCCATGTAATATCTGGCATAGCTATTGTAATTGCATATCTTCCTTAAGTGGTTAAAAAGGAGCCATGGTATTGCAGTGGTTAAGTGCTCAGCTGCTAACCAAAATGTTGGTGGTTAGAACCCATCAGCCGCTTTGTGAGAGGAAGCTGTGGCAGTCTGCTTCCATAAAGATTGCAGCCTTGGAAACTCTGTGGGGCAGTTCTACTCTGTCCTATAATAGAGTCACTATGAGTTGGAATCGACTCGCTGATAATGGTTTTTTTTGAAGTGGTTAAAGCTTATATTCATTAATTCATTTATTCGTTCAACAAGTACATATTTATCGAGTATACATTATTTATAGCATTGTGCTAGGCAAATGAAAGAAATGCAAAGCCTTACTCCTACAACTTACAGCCTAGTTGGAAAGATAAAATCACATAAAAAGATTAGTAACTGCAAATCAATTTGGAAGATCATCAGCATTCTTGGATTCACAATTCAGACTGCTAGTATTGTCAGTTTTATGGGTCCCTATAGGATACAGGGTACACCACTGAGCCCTGGTGGCACAGTGGTTTAGGCATTTGGCTGCTAACCAAAAGGTCGGCAGTTTGAATCCGCCAGCCACTGCTTGGAAACCCTATGAAGCAGTTCTACTCTGTCCTATAGAGTTGCTGTGAGTCGTAATCCACTTGATGGCAATGGGTTACTTTCCCTATGTTACCTTTGAATGTTATTCCCAACTCAAACCCATTGCCTTCGAGTTGATTCCGACTCATAGTGACCCTATAGGACTGGGTAGAACTGCCCCATAGGGTTTCCAAGGAGTGGCTGGTGGGTTCGAATGGCTGACCTCGTGGTTAGCAGTTGTAGCTTTTAACCACTGCGCCACCAGGGCTCCTAGGGAAAGTAGAGTTGCCCGTTTTTGAACAAGGCTAATTTCATATAGTTTGCTTCCTGGAAAGCATGTTGGAGGTGAGAGGAGGCTATGGCACAGGGAGAGGAAGAGAGAAAAAAGAGGGTGTTTGGAAGAACGTGGTGTCTCCATTCTCAAGAAATGTAAATTCTGAATGGGGGTCAACACAGAAATATTACAGAATGCTAAAATGTAATATGGCTATACTTTATTTCATTTTGTAAGTTTGATATGTGAAATATACATAGAGAAGAGTGTGTATGTATGTGTACGTCTCTCATGTACAGTTAAAGAGTATTTACTACCTGGTTTAAGGAATTTTTCTTTTTCATCTAAAAAATTAATCTTTACTGATATTTATTGTAAGGATTGGTACCAGCATTCTCCATCAGCCCATATGTCCATATGTCAGAGATTACATTTCACATGAGTGAGTGAATTACATTTCACATGAGTGAGTGAGCACAGAGGGATGAAGAGTGGCATCCTCACTTAGTCATTCTTTTGATGTGCTATAGTTTAATGAGGGGTTAAGTGGGTTTTCAGATGGTTATCTAGTATTAACTAAACCAACTGTCATAAAATGGACAATTAACCTAAAATGATTCTTGCAGAGAAATCTTGAATGAAAGATAATACTAATAATGGAAGCACACATAAACAATAAAGTGCAGAGCTGGGTTCTCCTCCTACTCCTATTACAAGCTCTTAAATAACCAGACATAAAAGTACTCAAATGAGTTGTCAAATTTAGTTAAAAATATTTTATTTTATTTTTTTGTTTTTTTACAAAACGAAAGTGTTCAGATTTTGCTGATCTTTCTAGAGATGACATGTGACTGACAATAATATATAACCAAATGGATAAAAAAATCTGTTGCTGTCGAGAAATTCAGATATTAGCAACCCTGTAGGACAGAGTGGGACTGCCTCACAGGGATTCCAAAGAGCAGCTGGTGGATTCGAACTGCCGACCTTTTGGTTAGCAGATGAGCTCTTAACCACTGTGCCACCAGGGCTCCAACCAAACAGAGAGTTAGAAAAAAACAAACACCATCTTTTCCCTCCAGATGTTTGTTTGTTTGTTGTTTTTTGAACAGTGAGAAAGTAGCTGGTTTTGTAAAGACATTCATGCTATAGCAAATGCATTTTGGAAATGGATGTTTGGAAATATTCTATCATTATGTGGTTTTTGTTACTGAAAACAGTGGACTCTGCAAACCGGGAAGTGGAATTTTCTAACCTGTTTTAAAAACCTCTAAATAAAGAGTTTAGAAAGCATAGTCAGTGATGTAGTGATGTGTTTCTTCTAGTTGGCTCTACATGTATTTGTGAGATATCTTTTTCTTTTCTCCTATAACAGACATTAAAGCCAGGAATTAAAATAAGTTGAATTTAGAACTAAACCATTGAATCACTGTTTCATAATGAGGCATAGTGAGTCACATTGTTCTCAATTTAAAATAGTGAAAATAAAAAGGTTTTATTGGTACTGTTAATTAATAAAATAAAGATTTGTAAAAGTCTTTTCTCTTTATCTTATCTTTTTAAAAAATTTCTATATAGAGTAATTTTGTATTACGCATAATACGTTAATACAGTGGTACCTACATATATAATTTATAAGTGATGTTTACTTAAAAGTTTTTAAACTAATGGGGTACAGCATCACAAAAGTTTGTAGACCTCTGAGTGGTGCACACTGTTAATGTGCTTGGCTGCTAATCAAAAGGTTTGCAGTTCGAGTCCACGCAGAGATGCCTTGGAAGAAAGGCCTGACAGTCTGCTTCTGAAAATTAGCCATTGAAAACCCTAGGAGCACAGATCTACTCTGATATAAATGAGGTTACCGTGAGTCAGAATCAACTCGATGGCAACATTTTTTTTTTTTTTTTTTTAAATATAGACAAGA
Source organism: Dugong dugon (assembly GCA_030035585.1). Lineage (NCBI taxonomy): Eukaryota > Metazoa > Chordata > Mammalia > Sirenia > Dugongidae > Dugong > Dugong dugon. The sequence goes on along the minus strand of CM057469.1, from coordinate 99,782,120 downwards.
AACATTCCTGGTTCATTGGAAAACTAGTTCTCTATGGGTTAGGAAAGATTCATAGTAGAGGCAGGTTTTAAGGCTGCAGTTAAACTTTTATATGTTAATAATAGCACTTACTGCATATCGTTCATGATTAACAAAGTAATTGTTAGAAAATTAAAAAAAGCACATACAAACAAAAATACAAATCACTTATAATTTCATCTTAAGGAGATAATCTCTGTTAATATTATGGTATATGTACCTGAAATCTTCTCTTTTTTTGCAAATATGTGTGTTTATTTTAAAATAGAAAATTGGTATCGTACTGTACATATTGTTTTGAAAACTTTTTCTACTTAACAATGTATGGTAAAGTTTTTTTATGTCATTAAATATTCTTCTGCAGTCTTATTTTTAATGTCAGTGTAATATTCCATTGTTTGATTTTATATGTATGTGTGTATATATGTATATGTGTATATATATATATACATATATACATATATATATAATCTAGAAATGAAACTTAAAGTAACTTTTGAAGGGATAAGAGGTATTAGATAGGTAGAATGATGGAATGAATATTCCAGGAAGGACACGGCCTTAGCAAAGACAAGGAAGCCTCTATAGCATGATGAATTAGAGGGACAATTAGACCAGCCCGGCTGGTGTACTGTAATAGGAAATAAGGCTAGCAAGGAAGATGACCATCAAATTGTGGACAACCTTGAGTATCAACCTGTGAGGTTTGGGATTTGTTTGGGAGTTGTTAATGAGTAATCATTTAAGGTTTTTGAGCTGAAGTATGACAGGATGAAAACTGTTTCTAGAAGATTAATCCTAAAGCGGTGTGCTGAATGCTTTAGACTGGCAGCAGGGAGACCAGTTTGGAGACTACAGTAAGACAGAAGCATATTGGAGGGAAGGCAAGTTTAGATTTTATAATGTAAGTAGTAAAGTGTCACTTTTGATGGCTAGGAGAAGGGAAATAAAATGTATTAGTTAATATATTTACTTGTTAACCACTGTGATAAAATGCTTTCTATAGATTGAAATCATAGGCTAAAAAAATGACTTTTGCTGTCACCTTACCTGTAATAGGCAATTCCATGAATAATTAAGAATTGCTTGTAAATGGTTTCATAGTACTGGTGTTCTCTGTAAGCAGTTACACTATAGTTAGAAGCTAGGGAAGAAATTTTTGCACAGTATTTGGGTAATGCCTGTGATAAACGTTTCTCTGTTATAGCTGCCTTCTCATTCAGCCTTTAAGGAATTCCACTTTCTATATATGGTACTATTTTTCTGCAACATGAAAATTTGATTGAAATCTACTGTTTTTTTTTTTAATTTGAAGTTGTACAGTAATGCCATCTTGAGGTAGACTAAGTAACAGTTACAAATTGAATGTCTCCTTTTCTCATATTTTGCATTACTTATCTGTTTAACATTTGACAAATATGTAATGTTTCTTTCCCCCAACTTGTTACTGTGAAAATTTGAAAACATATACAAAATTGAAAGACTAGAACATAAGAACAGTTTCATAAGCTTCACTTAGGCCATTGTTAAAATTTTGCCATATTTTTAATGTGTGTGTATATTTTTTAAAATCATTTGAAAATAAGTTACAGATGATATCATACTTTATTCCTAAATGTTTCATTATTTTTGTCCTAAGTGTAGGGACTTACTAGAGAAGGACATATGTTTGGTTAAGTGGAGGGTTAGTGAAAAAGAGGGAAACCTTTACTGAGATGGATTGACCCAGTAGCCTCAACAATGGGCTCAAACATTTCAAAGATCATGGAGATGACACAGGACCAGGCAGCATTTCATTCTGTTATGCATAAGGTTGCCATGAGTCAGAGCCAGCTTGACAGCAACTGACAAGAACAAGTATAAGGGCATTTTTCCATAATCACAATACCATTCATACATCTAAGAAAATTAACAGTAATTCCAAAATATCGTTTACCATCTAGTCCATATTCAGATTTCCTAAATCGTCCCAAGAATGTATTGTTGTTGTGTTGTTATTAGGTGCTGTCGAGTTGGTTCGAACTCATAACAACCATATGAACAACAGAATGAAACACTGCCTGGTCCTGCACCATCCTCACAGTCGTTGCTATGCTTGAGCCCATGGTTGCAACCACTGTGTCAATCCATCTCATTAAGGATCTTCCTCTCTTTTGCTGACCCTCTGCTTTACCAAGCATGATGTCCTTCTCCAGGGAATGGTTCCTCCTGATAACATGTCCTAAGTACGTGAGATGAAGTCTTGCCATCCTCGCTTCTAAGGAGCATTCTGCTCTGGCTGTACTTCTTCCAGGACAGATTTGTTTGTTCTTCTGGCAGTCCATGGTATATTCAGTATTCTTCACCAGCACCATAATTCAAAGGCATCAATTCTTCAGCCTTCCTTATTCATTGTGCAGCATCCATATGAGGCAATTGAAAATACCATGGCTTGGGTCAGGTGCACCTTAGTCCTCAAAGTGACACTTTGTTTTTTAACACTTTAAAGAGGTCTTTTGCAGCATATTTGCCCAGTGCAGCGTGTCCTTTGATTTCTTGACTGCTGGCTTCCATGAGCGTTGATTGTGGACGAAGTAAAATGAAATCCTTGATGACTTCAGTATTTTCTCCAGTTATCATGATGTAGGTTACTGGTCCAATTGTGAGGATCCAGTTGCCTTCAGTTGTTTTATTTATTTATTTTAATCTAGAATTGTTCCCACCTTTTTTTGTTATTGTTAATGACCTTGACCTGGATCACTTTTCTTGTAGAGTGTCTCACAGTCTTAATTTGTCTGATTGTTTCTCCGTGTTGTGATTTAGACTTCACTATCCTATTCTCTTCCGTTTTGTATAGTATGGAAGGTAGGTCTAGAGCAGAGGTACTTAACCTTTGTTTCACAGAGTCTATAGGGTTGGTGGGTAGAATTCAGGGAGTCTGTGAACTTGGAGGGGGGAAATACGTCTTTATTTTAACTAATCTTTAGCTTAGTGGTTCTCAGCCAGGATGATACCCCCCTCTACCCTGCCCAAGGGATATCTGCCAATGTCTAAAGATATGATTGGTTGTCAGAACTAGGAGAGAAGATGCTGCTGGCATCTAGTGGGATAGCCCTACAACAATGTATTATGTGGCTGAAAATGTCAATAGCGCCAAAGTTGAGGCCTCTACTCGAACTGAATTTTAACATTACCTTTAATTATGAATGTAGGAAACTGCCCACAAGGATATTAGGAGTACTTGTAACTTTGTCACCAATAGAAATCTCGATATTTTCATATTACACTAAATTGTTGCTGGAGTCTTGAAATTTCATTTATTCTCATTTATTGCTTTGAAATTAAGGTAGTTAATTAGATTTGCATTGATCAAGAAGCAAAAATATTACTATATCATAATTTTAAAATGTATTTTGATATCTGTATTTCAGTATAATTGTTACCCATTGTAATACTATGTATTTTATTTTGTGTATTTAAAAACATTATTCTGAGAATGGGTCTGTAGGCTTCACCAGCCAAAGGAATCGACAGGACAAAAAAAGTTAAGAACCCTTGGCCTAGAGGCTTGATTAGATTGGGTTAAACATTTTTTGACCAGAATGCTTCATAGGTGATGATGTTTATTTCATATTCTGTCATTCTGTCAAGTTGTCCTGCTCTTTATTATCAGCGATGCTGTTTATTGACTTAGTTAAGGTGATGACAGCCAGCCAGATCTCTTCATTAAAGATACATTTTTCCCTTTGAGTTGCTAAATAATCTGTGGGGCTATCCTTTGGCACCTTGTGAGTTTTCTATTCTTTAACAGCCTTTCACCTAAGGCTTTAGCATACATTGATGATTGTTGCCTGAATCAGTTTTTACATAAGGGGTTGCAAAATAGTGATTTTCTAATTCAGTCATTCCTTCTACATTTATTACTAGTATTCTTTTGTAAAGAAGAGATTTCCTTTCCCTACCCATCCCACTTTTTCTCATCTCTTTTTCTCTTCCGTAAGTATCACTGCTAATTCGCGGGTTTTTTTATTTGTTCAGTATGTTACAATCAGTTATAGTATTTTTTATGCTCAAATTGTCCTTAATGTAGTTAGTGGAAGCCTCTTTAACTTGGTCCCTTGTTCTTTTGACAGACCCTACTGATCTTTGAACATTTCCTTGCTTTCTGACATAATAAGAATTCTCAGGGTTAACCTGCTTTTTATGTGCTCCAGTTCTGGATCAGATAGATATTTCTTCAAAGAGCCCTGGTTTCTTTTAGTGGAGAATGTGATTTAGAAACCAAGGTCTGGATACTTGGTATGCTCGTTGTTTCTGGGATTTCACTGGTTCTAGGCCCTTTCAGTAGAAGCTTTTAACTAAAAAAGATGTTTTCAGATACAAGGGAGAAATGAAAATGTTTTGATATACTCATCCTTGTAAGTTCCTTCTTTGGAATGAATGAGTCTGTTTTTCCTTTCCTTACCAGCACAGACCAAGCTCTTATCTACTCACTCGAGGATTATTGGTAGCTGTCTAATTTTTTTGTCTCTCTCTTCTGATCTGTTCTACACACTACTCATTTCACTCATCTATAAAATATTTGTTATATACTATCTGCCAAGAAATTTGAAAGACAGTTACCTGGCCAACCGACTGGAAGAGATCTGTATTTGTGCCCATTCCAAAGAAAGGTGATCCAACTGAATACAGAAATTACTGAATATCATTAATATCACACAAGTAAAATTTTGCTGAAAATCACTCAGAAGTGGTTGCAGCAGTACATAGACAGGAAACTGCCAGAAATTCAAGCTGTATTCAGAAAAGGACATAGAACAAGGGATATCATTGCTGATGTCAGATGGATCTTGCCTGGAAGCAGAGAATACTAGAAACATGTTTTATTGACGGTGAAAAGGCATTCAACTGTGTGGATCATAATAAATTATGGATAACATTGCTAAGAGTGGGAATTCCAGAACAGTTGACTGTGCTCACGTGGAACCTGTACATAGACCAAGAGGCAGTCCTTCAAACAGAACGGGGATGCCGCATGGTTTAAAATCAGAAAAGGTGTGCGTCAGGATTGTATCCTCTCACCATACTTATTCAATCTGTATGCTGAGCAAATAATATGAGTAGCTGGACTCTATGAAGAAGAACGCTGCATCAGAATTAGAGGAGACTCATTAACAACCTGCAATATGGAGATGACACAACCTTGCTTGCTGAAAGTGAAGAGGATTTGAAGCACTTACTGATGAAGATCAAAGGCTACAGCCTTCAGTATGGATTACACATCAACATAAAGAGAACAAAAATTCTCACAACTGGACTAATAACATCATCATAAACGGAAAAAATACTGAAGTTGTCAAGAATTACATTTTACTTGGATCCACAATCAACACCCGTGGAAGCAGCAGTCAGGAAATCAAAGGACATATTGCATTGGGCATATCTGCTGCAAAAGACCTTTTCAAGTGTTAAAAAGCAAAGATGTCACTTTGAGGACTAAGGTGCACTTGACCCAAGCTATGGTATTTTCAGTCGCCTCATGCATGTGAAAGCTGGGCCATGAATAAGGAAGACTGAAGAAGAATTGATGCCTTTGAATGATGGTGTTGGCAAACAATATTGAATATACCATGGACTTCCAGAAGAATGAACAAGTCTGTCTTGGAAAAAGTCCTGCCAGAGTGCTCCTCCAGGATGGTGAGACTTCGTCTCATGTACTTTGGACATGTTATCAGGAGGGACGAGTCCTTGGAGAACACCATCATGCTTGGTAAGATAGCGGATCATTGTAAAAGAGGAAGACCCTTGACAAGGTGGATTGACGCAGTGGCTGCAACAGTGGGTTAAAACATAGCAATGATTGTGAGGATGGTGCAGTACTGGGCAGTGTTTTGTTCTGTTGTACGTATGGTTGCTGTGAGTTGTTTCTGACCTAATAACAGTCCTTGTGCCAGCCACTGTGTTACTCACATGGAATACACAGGAAAACAGAAACATCAAGAAGTTAACAATCTAATAGGGAAGACCTGTATGGAAACCAAAACTTACAATTCAGTTTGATTGGTGCAAAAATAGAAATACATAAAGAGTGATTAAGTATGTGTAAGAAGCCAAAGTAGGCTTCAGGAGAAGATAAAATTTGAGCATGGTATTGAAATAATTAAGAGGAGTTTACCATATGAAGAAGGGTAGCGCTGTTAATAGATTTTGATTGTAGGTGAGCAATGACTAAATGCTGCATTTTTTCTAGATAGTAGTTACAAATTCAACTATCAGATCAGGGGTTACTTACATTTAGTGCTTAGAACTTTATTTTGTATTCTGGTGTTTTTTGTCTGTTTTTGTTTGTGCTAATTAGTTTTTCTCTGGATAGACAGACTATTCTTAGCTTACACTAAAACCTTATCAAGATGTCTCATTTCAGTTCTTCAGTCTTTCTATGAAAGATTATTTCTCTGTTGACATTGTTTGGTTCAAAGGCCATTTGGATTTGCTGTATTTGTTTATACATCTATGCCTTATGAATAAATCCATTGTATTTTATTACCAACATTGTATTTGCTAAGTGTCTGCATCACAGTTGTTATGTGGTCATTAATACAAATTTTGGATCTTACCTTGGTGAGATCTTCTTAATAATAAACTCAGGATGGTGAAGGGAATGGAGAGTTAAATTGTTAGAAATTGGAGCTCCCCTATATAGACAATCCTCTGATATTACATAACCCCTTTGTAAATAGAGATTTCCCCTCATAAGGAGAATGAGGAGGAGAGGTATAGGGAAAAGAAAAACAAACAACAACAACCCCCCCCCCCCCAAAAACCTGCATTTGCTTCCTAATTCAGAATCTGTAGGGAGTGAATAAGGTGGTGGTCTTCCTCCCTGCTGCCCTCCTCTGATATAGAAGTAGTTTACATGGGTTCAAAAATGTCTTTCCACATTTCTCCATCTCCCTGGACATTTCTAGCTTCCTAAGATGGCCCTGGTGGTGCAGTGGACAGGTGCTCAGCTGCTCTCCGAAAGGCTGGTTGTTTGAACCCACCAGCCCTCCACGCGAGAAAGATGTGGCAGTGTGCTTCCATAAAGACTTCAGCCTAGGCAACCCTATGGGGCAATTCTCCTGTGTCCTGGAGGGTTGCTGTGAGCCAGAATAGACTCGATGGCAGCGGGTTTAAGATGGCACTTAGGATTTCTTTTGCTTCGTAAAAACAAAATGATGATAAATAGAACAAATTGAAATAGTAATGTACTGTTGTTGGAATCAACACCTTATTTAGCGGACATCAAGCAGTAGACATCTCATATAAATATATTTTCCATATATCTGAAGCTTACTTCTTTAAGTGCTAAAATGTGTTTATTTTGACCGTTTTATTTGATGGAAATTAAAAAAAAATAAGTTAAACAGGTTAAATCTTAAGTTTAGGATTGTCTTTACCAAACACTTAACGTACATTATTTTGTATCATGCAGTGTAATGTTTCTTATCCTTTAGATATTTGTTCTCTCTTCAATATGCATGTATTTTTATATAGAACATTCATGCAGTTAGTGTCTGTGTGTATAGATGTTATATGCAACAGGCCAGTGATGCCTTTCAAACCAAGGCCCTGATTAATTTCCCAAACAATCATTTTCATCGTAGTACTCTTTTGCCTCCAAACCTCTAATGGCTCCTTATTGCCTAAAGAACCAACTATAGTCTGGCCATACCCTCTGTGTGTGTGTGTGTGTGTGTGTGTGTGTGTGTGTGTGTGTGTGTGTAAATACAGTTTAATTGTCAGTACTTACCAACCAACGCAAACATTCCATTCTACCCAGGTCAGTTCCCACACTGTCTTATAATTATTCCATGCCCCCTAACCTTTGCTCGTGCTATTTCACACTTTCTATTCAGGGACCTTGAGTAAGTTATTTATCTTTGTATATTTTCTTAGCAACTTGCTTATCCTTATAGTCTCAGTGAAGGATGTAATTGATTGTATCCTTGTGTTGGAAGTACAGAGACCGATCTACAGTGAAGTCTGGAAAACGTAATTTTTAGCTTTCGAGAAAACTAAAGGGAGTTTGTGTGGATAGACTAATCTAAACTTTTTGTCATGGGTTCTAGCCTTATATCTCTACTTCTTATTCCTATTCTTGTTTTTCTGTTTACCAAATTTCCTAACTTGATTTTTTTTTCCTTGTGAAATCACATGTATCTTTCTGGGCCTTGCTGTACTTATCTCTAGTGTGAGGAAACTTATACCATGTGATCTCAAAGTTCCCTTTTGGCTATAATCTTGTGTTTATATTCATTCGTTTATTCCTTCATTTGGAAATATTTGTTGATTGCCTATTATAGATCTGCTCAACAATGTAAGATTATCTACCCTCCAATAATAACACGTTTTTCAGTATCCAGTATTCAGCATTGTTTCATAGATAAAGTCTTACACTGTAGCCTATATTATGTTGTTCTGCCCAGTGGGTTCTTTCAACACTTACTGAAAAATGTAGACATAGATTGACTTGTGTTTTGCTTATATACATTTGTTTTAATAACTTAATGCAATTGCAAGCTCCTTGAAGAGTGTCACTTTTATATTATAGTCATTTAACATAGTGACAGTAACAGAGTAATAATCATAATGATAGTAGATAACATTTATGAACACTAAGTTTGAGCCAGGCATTATTTTAAATGCTTTATATATATGTTTCTATACATATATTTCCTTTAATTCTCACAATGTGTTTATGTGATGGGATCTCTCTCTTTTTTTTTTTAATTGTACTTTAGATGAAGGTTTACAGAACAAACTAGCTTCTCATTAAATAGTACACATATTGTTTTATGACATTGGTTAACAACCCCACATGTCAGCACTCTCCCTTCTCGACCTTGGGTTCCCTATTACCAGCTTTCCTGTGCCCTCCTGCCTTGTAGTCCTTGCCCCTGGGCTGGTGTGCCCCTTAGTCTCATTTCGTTTTATGGGCCTGTCTAATCTTTGGCTGAAGGGTGAACCTCAGGAGTGACTTCATTACTGAGCTAAAAGGGTGTCTGCGGGCCATACTCTCAGGGTTTCTCCAGTCTCTGTCAGGCCAGTAAGTCTGGTCTTTTTTTGTGAGTTAGAATTCTGTTCTACGTTTTTCTCCAGCTCTGTCCAGCACCCTCTATTGTGATCCCTGTTAGATCGTTTGGTGGTGGTAACTGGGCACCATCTAGTTGTACTGGACTCAGTCTGGTGGAGGCTGTGGTAGTTGTGGTGCATTCATCCTTTGGACTAATCTTTCCCTTGTATCTTTAGTTTTCTTCATTCTCCCTTGCTCCCGAAGGGGTGAGACCAGTGGAGTATCTTAGATGGCCACTCACAGGCTTTTAAGACCCCAGACGTTACTCACCAAAGTAGAATATAGAACATTTTCTTTATAAACTATGTTGTGCCAATTGAGCTAAATGTTCCCCAAGACCATGTTCAAGATGGGATCTCTTATCTTCATTTTACAGATAAGGAAAGGCACACAAAAGTTAAGTAATTTCCTCTAGGTTTTACTGCTGGTGAGTGAAGTTGGAATATGAATATAGACAGTCAGACATCAAAAACCTATGTTCTTACCCATTCTGCTGTACTTGTTCAATAAATGGAGTGAATGAATCTTTAATATATATTGGGTACAACATTGGTATTTATTGGCACTTTGGATAAAAGGATGTTTCAGTTTGGGGAGAATTTTTTTAACAAGGACAAATAACATTTTTAGCAAACTAAATATTATGAAAAACACTTTCACAACTAACAGTGAATATTCAAATTGTATACTTATACTTTGACAGACTTTGACAGAGCATTTCTGTGTGAAAGAAAGTATGTGGCATGTATGATACTTATAGATGAATTTTGATTTGTATTGTGCCTTGACTGTTATTTACATCTTACTCATTTTCAGTTGAGTGGTGATTTTATGCAATGGCTTCAAGCCACAGTTCTTCACCAGTGCCTCAAGGAAGCAGCAGTGATGTTTTCTTTAAAAAAGAGGTGGATCCAACAAAACACATACGAACTGTGCAGTCACTGCCAGATGTGTGTCCCAAGGAACCCACAGGTAATGCTTTATTTTTATTAAGCATTTGTATTATCTTTAAATGAGTAGTCGTTTAAGTCATTATCTTAAAAAGAGTAAATTTTATGATGTTGAAACTAAAGAGGTAAAATTAATTTACCTGTCTGTGAAGATCTGGAAAAACGTTGAGAAATTGGAATATAGTTCTTTTCATGCATTTCATAAAAGACATTACTTACATAAACTGAAAAACAGCACTGAAAATGAAGGTACAGATTGAAAGCTGTTCGTTAAGTATTTTTCTTGCCTCAATGGTTAATGCCAAAATAGCATTCATGTCATCTAATTGTAAGCGAAACAACGGATATTGGAGCGAGGAGTATCTGCCTTAATATAATAGGAAAAGGCCTAACCCTGAAAAAGACAAGGGATGTTAAAAGGTAGAAGATATAGAATTGAAGGTAGCAGAGTTTTGATGTTGAAAAAAATGATAGAGCAATTATACATTAAGGAAGGGAATTCATGACTTATTTGTTCCTACCATTCTCCCTACTACACAACTACAGCCTCACATTTTACGTATTCTTAATCTTTTATATGCACCCCCACCACTCCTTGGGAATTGATGCTCAAAGCTGAAAATTATTTAATCAGACTGATTTTTATTAAAACACTTGCTATGAAAGAGAAAGTTTAGTTGGTCTGAATAAAATAGAATCTCAGCATTTTTATTTTCTTAGGATGTACTTGCAAGCATAGAACCAACTTTAAAGAGTTCTTTTGTTTACTTTTTGCAGGTGATGCAAATAGTTTATGTGTTGCCCCATCTCTAGTTACAGATCAACATAGATGGACTATATATCATTCCAAAGTAAATCTTCCAGCAGCGTTAAATGATCCTAGATTAGCAAAAAGAGAATCTGACTTCTTCACAAAAACATGGGGATTGGACTTTGTGGACACCGAAGTCATACCTTCATTCTACCTCCCTCAGATCAGCAAGGAACATTTTATAGCATATCAGCAGGAAATCTCTCAGGTAAAGTCTGATCTTGAAGTTAGTTATAGTCAGTCAAAAGCAATAGTCAGAAAGATTTTTAGTTTGCCTTTTTGAGAATTTTTCTTTTGAGAATTTTTTCTGTGTTATTTTCTGTGCATACAAATTCTACTGTCCTGGGTTATACTCTCTGATTTTTTGCTCAAATATATTTAAATAAATTTATCTTGCTTATTGTAATTTTTCAGAATTACCATTCCTGAGAAATGTTAATGTTCAACATGAAACCCACCTTACCTACTGTGTTACTTTCCTAGGGCTGCTGTAACAAAGTACAGTACACTTAGTGTCTTAAAACAAGAGAACTTTATTTTCTCACGGTGCTGGATGCTAGAAGTCTGAAATTAAGGTATTGGCAGAACCATGCTCACTCTGAAGGATCTAGGGAAGAATCCTTCCTTGCTTTTTCCTAGCTTCTGGTGGCTCCCAGCAATCTTTGATGTTTCTTGACTTGTAGATGTATCACTCTAATCTCTGCCTCCGTCTTCACATGGCCTTCTTCTCTGTGTGTCTCTTTGTAATCCTCTCCTCCTTTCATAAGGACACCAGTTATTGGATTTAGGGCTCACCTTAGTTCAGTGTGACCTCATCTTAACTAATTACATCTGCAAAGACCCTTACTCCAAATAAGGTCACATTCTGTGGTTCTAGGTGGATATGAATTTGGGGGGGACACTATTCAATCTACTACACTTACTAAGGAGAAAATGGTTCTGTTAGGCCAATAAATATAAAGGCCAGGAGAACTGGGAGGTTTAAGTAAAATTAGCAGAGTAGAACTGTTTCTCTGTGTCCCATTCACCACAGACAGTTTAATAGTACATCTTAGCTCTAGCAAATAGTATTGCTGTCTCCAGACATAATTGTAACCAGTATGTTGCTTTAAACTTGATTCTGAGAGCAAGAGCTGAGAGCAGAGCTGAGCTTGAGATAGCCTGTTGTTCATTTTTGGACTTTTAGTAATTAGCTGTTGACAGTATAATTCTAGTTACCATTTCAGTCTTTAAAAAAAAAATCATTTATTTATTTCTATTGTATAATTATTACTTTTTATACTTTTTTGTTAGCAAGCTTAGTTTGGATTTAACTGATTTTATTTTACTTGATTACTTTGCTCTTTTTGTGATTGGAGATAGACTGGATATGGCTGTGTCATTGGCATTAATACTGTACAGTATCTGGCTCATTTTTAGTACTAATATTTTTATACGGAACCTGTAAATATTATTTATCTTTGTATGTGTGTATTGCCGTATATTATCTAGAGTTTTTGGTATTCTGTCTTCAGCTGTCAGATCTGTCTGGACGTTGTTCAGTAATACGTTGAAATACAAAAGTACATGTAAAATAGAATTTTAGGAATCTGATTGCATATTTAGGGTTGGCACAAGTGGTTTGAGATTGACCGCTGACCTGAAGGTTGGGAGTTCAAACCCACCCAGAGGTTCCTCAGAAGACAGGCCTAGTGATCTACTTCTGAAAGATCACAGCCTTGAAAACCCCATGGCGCAGTTCTCCTCCACACACACGGGGTCGCCATGAGTCAAAATCGACTCAAAGGCAGTTAACAGCAAACAAAAACACGTGGGTAAATTAACCAAGGTCAGAGAAGGAACTATCTGAAAGAATTAGGAGGAACGAGGAACGTTGCCCATTCCTCACAAAGGACCAGGAAGAGTGCCTGTTGTCACCAGGCACACTGGAAAAACTCATAATTCATGAGGAAATCGGTAGAGTACTTAGGGAACTCTTGCCTTGGTAGTGGGGAATAATTAGCCCTGGACTGGGCACTGCTCTGGACCTACCTAACAAACCTAAAAGCAAAACAGAAGAGGATGAAAATGATCTCCAGATAATGTAACTGCATCCTAGAAAAAAACTCAGGAATGTTTATAGGAATATTAAAATATGCACCATGCAAAACGGTAAAATTTACAATGTCTGGCATCTAATCAAAGATTACCAAGCATGTGAAGACATAATAAAACATGGCCCCAAATTAGAAGAATAATCAGTCAATTGAACTGACCCAGAACTGATACAAATGTTAGGATTACCATAAAAGGGCATCGAAATATATCTTATAACTGTATTCCATATGTTCAAAAAAGTCCAAACTTCTAGAGATAAAAACTACAATATGTGAGATGAAAATGCCCAAATGGGATTAATGGCAGATTAGACATTGCAGAAGAAATGTTAGTGAACTTGAAAACATAGTAATAGATACTATTCAAAATGAAACAAAGTAAAAAAGAATAAAAAAAAAATGAAAGAGCATCAGTGATGTGAGACAGTTTCATATGGCCTGTTATATGTATGAGGCAGTGGTGGTTCAGTGGTAGAATTTTCACCTTTCATGCAGGAGACCCAGGTTTGATTTCTGGCCAGTACACCTCATGTGCAGTCACCAGCTGTCTGTCAGTGGAGGCTTGCATATTGCTATGATGCCAAACAGGTTTCAGTGGTGTTTCCAGATTAAGCTGGACTAGGAAGAAAACCCTGACAATCTACTTCCAAAAATCAGCCAGTGAAAACTCTGCGGATCGCAATGGTCCAATTTGCGACTGATCACGGGATGATGCAGGACCAGGCAGTGTTTCATTCCATTGTGAATGGGGTCACCATGAATCGGGAGCTGACTCAATGGCAGCTAACAACAACAGCGACCGCAACATTACACATGTAATTGGAGTCCTTGAAGAAGGGGAGGGAACCTAAAAAATTTTGAAAAAATAGTAGCCGAAAAATGTTGAAAGTTGATGAAAACTATAAGCTCATAGGTCTGTGAAGCTCAACAGACAGAAGAAACGTGAAGAAAATTACACCATGGCACATCATAATCAAATTGTTCAAAGTCATTGAAAAGGAGAAAAACCTTAAAAGCAGCCAGAGAAAAAAGACATGTTATATACAGAGGAATAATGATAAGTATAATGACAGATTACTCATTTGAAGTGAGAAGATAATGGAAGAATATCTTTAAAATCCTGACAGAAAAAACTGACAACCTAGAATTCTATACCCAGCAAAAATATCCTTCAGAGATGAAGGTGAAATAAAGACACAGTAGACATAAAAAAGCTGAAAGAATTCACACCAGCAGACTACCTGCACTATAATAAACGTAAAAAAAGTCTTTTAGGCAGAAGGAAAATGATACCAGATGGTGATCTGGATCTACACAGAGAAATTAAGGGCACCAGAAATGGTAACTACATGAGTAAATATATAAGATTTTTCCTTATTATGTAAACCTCTTTAAAAGATACCTGTTTAAGTAAAATTAATAACAGTGTATTGTGGGGCATATTACATATGTAAAAATAAAATATATGACAATAGTTAAAGGCTCTGAGGGGAGAAATGGAATTATACTATTGTAAGGTTCTTTGTAGTATGCATAGGATTGCAGGGTTTAGCAAGTAAAAACACAGAATGCCCAGTTAAATTTGAATTTCAGATATACAATAAATATTTTTTTGTTTGTTTATTATAGTTTAAATGAAGTTTACATTTCAGGTTAGTCTCCCATACAAAAATTTATACATACATTGTTATGTGACCCTAATTGCTCTCCCCATACTGTGACAGCACATTCCTTCTTTCCAGCCCTGATTCCCCTTGTCCACTCAACCAGCTCCTAACCCTCTCTGCCTTCCCATCTCACCTCCGGACAGAAGCTGCCTGTTTAGTTTCTTGTATCTACTTGAGCTAAGAGGCACACTCCTCATGAGTATCACTTTATGTCCCACAGTCCAGTCCAATCCCTGTCTGAAGAGTTGGCCTTGGAAATTGTTTTAGTTTTGGGTTGACAGAGAGTCTGGGGGCTATGCTTTCTGGGGTTCCTCCAGTCTCAGTCAGACCATTAAGTCCAGCCTTTTTACTAGAATTTGAGTTCTGCACCCCACCTTTCTCCTGTTCTGTCTGGGACTCTCTGTTGTGTTCCCTGTCAGGGCGGTCATTGGTGGTAGCTAGGCACCATCTAGTTCTTCTGGTCTCAGGCTGATGACGTCTTTGGTTTATGTGGCCCTTTCTGTCTCTTGGGCTACTACTTTCCTTGTGTCTTTGGTGTTCTTCATTCTCCTTTACTGCAGGTGGTTGGGACCAATTGATGCATCTTAGATGGCTGCTTGCAAGCTTTTAATACCCCAGATGCCACTCACCAGAGTAGGATGCAGAACATTTTCTTAATAAGCTTTGTTATGCAAGTTGACCTAGATGTCCCCTGAAAGCATGGTTCCCAGACCCCTACCCATGCTACTCTGTCCCTCAGAGTGTTTGATTGTATTCAGGAAACTTCTTAGCTTTGGTTTAGTCCAGTTGCGCTGACTTTCCCTGTAGTGTGTGCTGTCCTTCCCTTCACCTAAGAAAATTCTTATCTACTATCTAGTTAGTAAATAACCCTCACACTCCCTCCCCACCCTGCCTTGTTTTCCTGGGTAAATTTTCTGCCTTTGACAGGGTGCAGTCTTACCACTTTTCTGTTTCTCTCTCTTAGTGGAAAATATTTGAGTTTTTCTTCTCTGACAGATTTCTGCCTTACACAGGTTCTGACTGTACAGGTTTTACTGTATTTGGAAACCAAAACTTATACTTCTAAATAACATGTGGGCCAAAGAGGAAAGGAACATTAGAAAGTATTTTGAGCTGAATGGAGGTGAAAACACAACGTACCAGAATTTGTGCTTAGGTAGTACTTAAGGAGGAATTAATGGCCCTAAACACATATATTAGAAAAGAAGAAAGTTCTCAAATCAGTGACCTCAGCTTCCACTTTAAGAACTAGAAAAAGAAGAACAGATTAAACCCAAAGTAAACAGAAGAAAGAAAGAATAAAGATTAAAATGGAAATCAATGAAATAGAAAATAAACAACAGAGAAAATAAAAACTTCAAACAAAAAAATTAAGCCGAAAGCTTTGCAATCAATAAAAGTTTGAGATAATAAAATTGATAAACCTCTAGCCAGACTGATCATGAAAAAAAGAGAGAAGGTCCATATCACCAATAATAAGAACAAGAGAGGTGACATCACTATAGATTCTACCAAGATTCAAAGGCTCTATAACGGAATATTATGACTATCTTTATGCCAATAAATTCAGCAACTTAAATGGACAAATTCCTTCACAGGCATAAATTTCGCAAGCTCTATCCAGGTGAAATAGATAACTGAATCACCTTATATTTATTAAGGAAATCGAATGTGTAGTTAACGTTTCCACAAAGAAAACTTTAGATCCATATGGCTTCACTAGTGAATTCTAGCAAACATTTAATGAAGAATAATACCAAGTCTATACAAATTCTTCTGAGTTTTGGTGAGGATGTGGAAGACAGGGTTGAGACTACAATGAAACAAGCTAGGTGCCTAGGGTGCAAAAATCAGAACCTGAGAGTGAGGGCCTCCTTAAATATTGTACCCTAGGCGCCTTGCTTGCTCTCCCTAGTCCAGGCCCCGGTGGAGGAACTGGAATTCTCCAGTACTGTTGGTGGGAATTTAAAGTGGTACAACCACTTTGGAAAATAGGAGGACAGTCTAAAAAAGTTAAACATATACCAGTCATATGATCCTGCATTTCGAGTCCTAGGTATCTATCTAAGAGAAATGAAAACAATGTCCATGCAAAGACTTGTATTTAAATATTCACAGCAGCTTTATTTGTAATAGCTTCAAACTGGAAACAACCTAAATTAACAGTTGAATGGATAAACAAATTGTGTTATGTCCATATAGTCCATACTGAGCACTAAAAAGGAATGAACTATTTTTTTAATTATTAAATTAAGTGTTATATTTGATATAACTGTAGATTCACATACAGTTGAGAAATAATAAAGGTCCTGGGTACCCTTTACTCAGTTTTCCTCAATGATAATATCTTGTAAAATGATAGTACAATGTCACAACTAGGATATTGACATTGATACAGTCTAAATACAGAACAGTTGCAGCACCACAAGGATATTTCTTTGTTGCCCTTTTATAAACCACACCTGGTCCCTCCTGCCCACAACCTCTCCTTAATCCCTGGCAACCAGTAATCAGTCTGTTCTCCATTTATATAATTTTGTCATTTCAAGAATGTTATATAAATGGAATCATATAGTTTGTAACCTTTTGAGATTGGCTTTTGTCACTTAGCATAATTCCTGGAGATACATATAAATTTTTGCTTGTCTCAGAAGTTCATTCCGTTTATTGGAGGAGTAGTAATTCCTGGTATGGATGTACCACGCTTTGTTTAACCATTCACCTATTGTAGGGCATCTGTATTATTTTCAGTTTCGGGATATTATGAATAAAGTCACTATGGACATTTGCATACAGATTTTTGTGTGAAAAAGGAATGAACTATTGATACACACAAAAAACATCGATGAATTTCAAAGTAATTATGCTGAGTGAAAAAAGCGTACATACTGTATGATTCCATTTGCATAAAACTCTAGAAATTGCAAACTAATCTATAATGACAGAAAGTAGGTCAGTGGTGTCCTGGGTGGGGGCAGGGAGTGAAGGAAGGGAGAATTATAAAGAGGCTTGAGGGAATTTGAAGGTCATGGATACGTTTATTCTCTTGATTGTGGTGATGGTTTCACTGGTGTATGCATATGGCAATGCTTATCAAATTGTACACTTTAAATATGTGCAGTTAATTGTATGTCAGTTATACCTCTTTAGCTATTAAAAATACTAACTTATGAACAAAGCAGAAAAGATACTAAAGTTTATCTGGAAAAAAATGAACACAAGAATAGGTCATAAAATTCTTAAAAAGAAATGGAGTGAACCCTATTAGACAAAACTGTTAGCAGAACTCTGAACACTACTAGCCCAGTGTTTTTCTTTTCATTACTGTACTCTTTGCCACTTTCCTAGATGTTCTACCTACGGAATCTCTGCAAAGATAACGATATTGTCAGTGGTTGTCTAATCCGAAATCAGAATGGGATTTGTGTGTGTCTGTGTGTGTGTGTGTGTGTGTGTGTGTGTGTGTGTGTGTGTTTAATCAGGGAAAAGTGTCAATAACTAATTTCTATCTTAAGCATATAGGTTTTCAGGTTTTCTTCTATCGTTTAAAAACATTATTCTCTTAATTGATTTCTGATATTTAAATAAGCATTTTCCATTTGCTTTCTCACTACATTCTAAATTTATGAAGATAGTACTATATGTATATATGTCATAATGGTATTTGATTTTAAGCACCCTTGTTATTTTTATTTCAATTAAATAAGCTAGTGATTCATATTAAAAATTATAGAACTAATGTGGCATATTCTGATATTCTGTTGTGAAATATTTTGATGCTTTGAATACTCATTGCCATATAGTGTTGCTCACAGTATTAATTGTCTTTTTATTAGAGAGAGAAGATTCATGAGAGATGCAAGAATATTTGTCCTCCTAAAGATACCTTTGACAGGACTCTCTTACATACTCATGGTATGAATATGTGCTTTTTGTAGATAATAAAACATAGGAGAAGTATTAATGAAAAACATTTTAGTTACGGGACTTCATTTGCTGTCATAGCTATGATTTTTATTTTTATTAAAATTTTAATAACCTATGATCATAATCTTTTCTAAAAGCTTTTGAGAGAGAAATTATATGTCTGATTGTAGTGTTATCTTTGAACAAATATTTATTGAATATCTGGGTGCTAGGCCCTTGGCTTGTAGCTTAAAAATAGATGAAGAAGAAATAGTCCCTCTCCTCGAGGAGTTGATGATCTTCTGACTAAGGTTAAATAAATAAACCAGCAATTACAGCATTGTATATTAAATGGTAAGTTCAGTGTGATAAGATTGTATAGAGTTCCTAATTTAGCCTTAGAAGGCTTCCTGATGTTGATTGTGCCTTCAAGTAGCTAGCTCAAAAGATTTATGTGGGAAAAGGCACTCCAGGAAAAGGAAAGTGTTTATACAAAGCCATGTAGTCAAGAGAGAACACAGCTCAAGGAACTGCAAGAGTTCTGTATGTATGCTAAGGAATTTTTTTTCCAAAGGCAGTAGAGAGCTTCAAAAGGTTTTTTCGCAGACTTGATCAGTTTTATGATTATACATTTCACTGTGGAAGCAGTTGTGGATAATCAGTTGTGGGACACTGGAGGCAAGGAGACAGTTGGAGGCTATTGCAATAATACAAGTGAGAAAGGATGTAGCCCAGTAACAGTTACAGTAGAGATACAGAGGAAGTTGGGTCTTTGAGAGATACTTCAGAAATCAAGGCACAGATTTTGGTGGCCGGTAGGATTGGTAATAGAGTAAGATGATTCAAACATGACTCCCAGGTATCTGGCTTGGACAGCTGGCTAGGTGAGGTGCAGTGCAATGAGAAACGCATATAGGAAGAATAATTTTGGAGCTGATGGAGGCTACTTTAGTTGGAGGTTTGCAGAGAGAAGAAAATGTCTAGTGGACAACCTGGAGCTCAGGAAAGAGAGATCTGGGCTGGAGATACCTGTGTGGTAGACATAGGGACAGTGGTTGAATCCAGGGGCATGGATGGGGTCACCCAGGGAGAATGTGAATAGTGAGAAGAGGAATGATCATAGAACCTTAGAAAGATGTACACTTAAGGGGCAGGTAGAAGATGAGGCACCTGTAAAGGAGACTAAGAAGTAGTGGTAAGAGAGCTAGGAGGGTCAACTAAGAGAGAGTTCTACTTAGGGAGAGCATTTATACTTGAGTGGTGGTTATAGAAACCTCAATACTGTGTATTAAAGAGTGAGTACAAGAGAAAGAAATAGGGACTACAAGTATGGATGTATGGATTTGAGATAGGGTATTGTCTAGAGGGAATAGAGTGGAAGGAGTTTTTTTCAGGGCCAGAACTAGATGAGGCAATAGAGGCACTCATATAACCCTGAGAGTGACTGTGAGTACTTCCTTAAATT
The DNA here is from genome assembly GCA_030035585.1 of Dugong dugon. Lineage (NCBI taxonomy): Eukaryota > Metazoa > Chordata > Mammalia > Sirenia > Dugongidae > Dugong > Dugong dugon. The sequence continues at coordinate 99,762,113 of CM057469.1, read as the reverse complement.
TTGCATCCTAAGTGTCTCCCTTGCCTCAATTTAGTCTCTGCTCTGGTTTTTTTTTATCTTTCTCTTTTTTTTCTCATTTTCTCTCTTTGTTTTGAGAGAACTGCAAACTGAGCATGTTTGTAAGCAGAGAGGAAAGAGCTAGCATTAAGAATAGGTTGAAGATTGATTTTGGGGGTAATTGATAGAGCAAGGTAAAAGAAGAGGCAGGAGGGAATGGAAGCCAAGTGCAGAAAGGTTGGTTTTGGCAGCAGTTGCTGTTGAGTTGACTCCAACTCATGGTGACCCCATGTGTGTCAGAGTAGAACCGTGCTCCATAGGCTTTTCAGTGGTTTTTTTGGAAGTAGATTGCCAGGCCTTACTTGTGAAGTGCCTCTGGGTGGACCTCAAACCATCAACCTTTTGGTTAGCAGCCAAGCTCATTAACCATTTGTTGCAGATAAGTTTGTAGGTGATACAAACTAAGATGTCTAAGAAGAAAAGTGTTCCTTTTTATTTAATATAGTATAAAAAAGCAGTCTGTGATTATAAGAAATTCTGGATGAGATGATAGATATTTTGAACAATACAAATAGAGCATTTTTATTTTAGAGTTTAATTCATTATGTTAGATTTGCATCATGCCAAACTTAATCTCACCAAAACTTAATAAAATAGCATCAGGTTTTCTGTGGCCACTTGAAAACGATTTGAAATGTGTATGGCTGTTATATTGCTGCTGTACAGTTGATTACAGTTATTTGAAATATGTGTTATATTCAGTGCTTTGCCTTTAATTAGGTATATAATAGATACTTTGTAGGTACTTGTTGAAGGAAGAAATTTTAGTTATGTGATTTGACCTAGTACAGTATTGAATCTGTAAAAATATATTTTGTGAAGGTAAAATGAAAGCAAGTTTTAAAAAAAAATCATATTTTCTCTTTTACTTTTTTCATAGATAAATCCAGGACAGATCTGGAGCAAGTACCTAAGGTAAAAAAGCTTAAAAAATGAAAACACTGCTTTTTAATAGTTGATCTTTAATTTTGCTTTGGAAGAAGCTTTCGTTTGGCTGTTTTCTGACACTTTGGCCGCTTTACTTCTCCTGAGACTTTTCTCTCTTTTGCATCGTCAATCTCTTCTTCATTACTGAACACCACAAATAGATGTAAGTCTTTCCAGTCTAAAAAACAAGTTTTTGATCTTGCTACTCCTTCAGATTGTTAAGAGATACTTTCTTTGTATGAAAAATTTTGTAGATATGGGTAATAAATGTATTTTTTTTCTCCGGGGAGAGAGTCTGTTGCACTCATCGGTTTCTCAAAGAGGTCTGCAACAATTGTTCTTTAGGGTGAGAAAAAGACAGAAGAAAGAAAGACAAGGGAGGTGATTTTTTTAAGTTCTCTGATTTCTGCAAAATAAAATTCAAACTCTGTCATTTAAAGACCCTTAAATTACTTGACTTCATCAGCAGTCACACTCTTAACTTTTGCCTACTTATCTTCACACGTTCTTTACTTCAGCCAAACTGGTTTTTCCTGTCTCCATGCTTTACTTGCACTATTCTTTCAGCCTGGAAGACTTTTTCTTCATCTTTTCGTATCTAATTCTCCGCAGTCTTTTGCTAAAATGGCAACTTTACATGAATACTTTCTTGATCTTCCTAACTGAAGGTAATTGGTCCCTTTGCTGAATTCCCATAGATTTTATCTAGACCCCTCTTTTAAGGCATTTTCACTCTTCCCCTTATAGGATATTTATATACATATTTTATCACATCTCTTGGACCAGAGATTCTTGAGATTAGGACATGTGTAATAATTTATCTTTGTTTCTCCTTCAGTGCCTAGCAATCAGTAAATATTTATTGAATTAATCAGTGCTTTTAGTTATAATGCCAAAGCAAGGTAGTATAATTTATAATCAGATAAATTATATAATTTATAATTATATAAGTTTACTCATGTCCCTAGTTAGTTTTTCCTGTCATAGTCATACACATTTTCAGATGTAAATGAAATGAATCAGTAAATTATAATAAAATATAGCATAGAAATTAATTAAACCATGTTTCAGACCCTCTGCTAGGTTCTGGGGTTACAAAGATAAGTAAACTATAAATCCAACCTTCTAGAAACATGTAGTTTCTGGAGAAATATGCATATTAAATAAATAATCTCTCTGAAGTATGAGTTAAGTAATTAATTAAGTATGCATGGTATACTTATGTTCAGAGGCCAGAATGATTTAGCATCTGTCAGACACAGAGATACATATGTCCTTTTCGTTGGTCATGTTCTCCGGGAAGATAGGAGAATGTACAAAAGCATGTATAAAGATACTGAAATATAAGAGCAGTATGCAAGATAATCGAGTATTGCTAGAGTGTAATATGTAAATAGTGGGAGGGGCCGAGATACAGAGCTGCAGAGGTAGGTGAGGTCTGAAAAAATGAAGGATTTGGGATGCTATGCTAAGGAGTTTGGTCTGTGGGTTTTGGAAATCTATTGAGTTTTAAACAAGGAAGTTATACAGTTATACTTGCATTTAGAAGGGTATCTCTGACAGGAACCTGGGAGGTAGATTGGGGAAGGACGCCGGTAAAGTGGTTATTTACAGTAATCCAGAGATGATAAAGAACTGAACTGCTAAGCTGCTGTGGAGATAGAGGAGAGACGGGATTCACGGACTACTTAGGAAATAGAGTGGGTAGGACTTATTGCCTAGCTGGATGTGGTATGTAAGGGAAGAGGAGTAGTCTCTTCATAAAATTGAACTTTTGGTTTTAAAATTTAATGTATGTCTAATCTAAACAAACGAATTTAGAAAGAATTTTGAGCAGGAGAAAATATAAATATAGAGACAATGATATTTGGCATTTTTTTAAAGTCAGTATCCAAATGGAAAATAATATGGAAGTCTTTAGGATAAGTATGATATCTCCCTTGGTGTGTCCCCAGGGGAACTCCATTAATGAGTTTGGGCAAGTAGTAATGGAATGATCATCTCCATTTGTAAAGGCAAAAATACATTTTTATGTCTTTCATGAGGATTTTAAGCTTGGTGAAACATTGTTAATATTTTTTTAAATACAGATCTTTGTGTAAACAACTCAGCCCATTGTCACTTGCTTTTGCTGTTCATACTTCAGATCCAACTTTTTGTTTAATGGTCTTACTACGTTAGAAGGGGTAACAGATGCAAAGAAAATGTTTATCTAATTGAGAGAAATGCATTTTTTTAATAGATTTTTATGAAACCAGATTTTGCCTTGGACGATTCCTTAACTTTTAATTCAGTTTTACCATGGTCTCATTTTAATACTGCTGGTGGAAAAGGAAATCGCGATGCAGCTTCCTCAAAGTTGCTTCAAGAAAAGGTAATTTCTCTTTGACTTTTTCCATGTAGAAAACTTTATTTTAATTAAGTGGCACTATTTGTATGGATTCAGATTTAGGTAGTTTAGTAAGATCTGCTTTTTTTATTTTCATTTTCATTGTTATTGATCATTATAAACTTTCAAATTGTAGCTATTAAAGGAATGACATTTTGTTTCAGTGGCCTGTAAATTGTGCTGCTGAAAGAGGAAAAGCTTACTGCTCGAGTGCTTCTAACCAAGGACGGCAATTGACAGAATTTTAGTTGAAAGGGTATATTAAATAACACAATTAATTGCTTTGCATTTTATCCCAAACAGTTCATTTATAGTTTAAACACTTTTATATTCTTTATAATTTAAAGCGCAGAACACCAGTCAATCCTAAGGTACTGTTTTTTCTCATTTTCACATAATAAGGATGATTATTTTGAAGCAAAAATTCCATAATTTTTAGCTCTGCAAATCCTAATCTTTTGCATGTTATTAGTCAGTTCTTTGAATTTAATAATGTTCTGTATTTTGGAAGTCAACGTCTTTAAAGTCATTTAAAATTTGGGACTTTAAACATATCTTAACTCACATATCAAGAATCTTTTAAAACTTGAATCGGAAGGAAAGACCTTTGATCTTTGTCCTTTCTTAGCACTCAGAATTGACTGTGGTTCTTAAAGCGAGAAGAAAGCATTTTGTTTTACTCTAGTGACATCTTTTGGCAGTCTGAAAGCTTGTGTCAGGAAGACTATTCAATAAATTAGGTCCAGTTCTCCTCAATAATAGTTAGAAAAAGGACTAACTTCTGGAGGAGAGGAGAAGAGATGTGGGAGAAGAATCAATGAGTATTCCTTTTCTCACAGTTGAAAATGAAGAACTCACTTTTCCCTTTGGCAACATTTTCACCTGTACAGGTTTTCCTTACATAGAACAAATTCATAAATCTGTTGAAAGCAATTGGTCTACTGATACAGACTTGCTTCCAGAGGTTTTTTTCACATTCTAGGTGTATGCACTGGTAGAATAATACTTTAAAAAAGAAAAACAGCAAAGCCAATAAAAATCTCATCAATCTGTACAGATACTTTTATGAAAATACTATGCCTTTAAAAAGAATAGGCCAATGAAATATTGATAAGTTCCAGAAATCTTTGAAATGTAAATAGACTGCTTTTCTCATGCTGAATGTTTAAAGTGTGACTAAAGTAATGGAACTTTTTTTTATTACATTATTTGTAAGTTGCAGAATCAGGTTTGTTATATTTCATTCTGACTTTCGTTCTGTTTCATTCTTAGACTAGGAGTAGAAAACAGGATTCCAAGGGTGCACTTTCAAACTCATTTTATGATCAACAATGACTGGTTTATCTTGGTAGCTTAAAAGAAAGAGGATGCTACAATTAGGACTAGAGAAATCTGTATGCTATCATAAAAAAAAAAAAAACCAAACCCATTGCTGTCGAGTCAGTTTGACTCATAGCGACCTCATTGGACAGAGTAGAACTGCCCCATAGGGTTTCCAAGGAGCAGGTGGATTCAAACTGCCGACCTATTGGTTAGCAGCCGAATGCTTAACCACTGTGCCACCGTGCTATCATAGTGCTACCTAAAATGCTGATCTGCAGTAAAATAAGGGGCTTGCACCAAAATGTAAATCATTGCACTGCTTCCTTCATCAAGAAAGTCTTTTTATGGAGTTAAAAATGCAGTGTGCTTAGTGATAAGGAGCCCTGGTGGCACATTGGTTAAGTGCTTGTTATTAACTGAAAGGTTGGCAGTTTGAACCCACTGGCCACTTTGGGGGAGAAAGATGTGGCGGTCTGCCTTTGTAAAGATTTACAGCCTTGGAAACCATGTGGGGCAGTTCTGCTGTGTCCTATAGGATCACTACGAGTTGGAGTCGACTTGAAGTAATGGGTTTTTTTGAGTGTTTAGTGATATAAGTTGATTTGCATACTAGCAAAGTTCCTTCCTTATTTTATCATGAACTGGTTAACAAATAGTCCATAGCCTGGCAGCCAGTATATAAACCACACTCTGAATAGCACTATCCAAAAGGATTTATGCATTCTCTGTTTGCTATTCTGAGAACTGAGTCCACTTTAGCTTGCAGTCTACCCGTGTACATTGTGTCCTTATGCTTTTTAGGTAACTTAATAAACAGCTGTCTTGAAGATGAAAAGAATAAGAACAAAGGACATAAACGGAAAGATTTAAACTATGGAACAATTTCTTGTTCTGTTAGATATTATGATAGATACTATAGATGAGATATTATAGTGAGTTATTAAAGGAATGTTATTGAAAATATGTACTATCCTCCGTGGTTTTAAGCAAACAGGCTTGATGACCAAATAGTCTCTTCTACTTGTAGGGTACTTAAGGTCTTAAGCAGAACTGCCCCACACGGTTTCCAAGGCTGTAAATCTTTACAAAGGCAGACCGCCACATCTTTCTCCCCCAAAGTGGCCAGTGGGTTCAAACTGCCAACCTTTCAGTTAATAACAAGCACTTTAACCAATGTGCCACCAGGGCTCCTTATCACTAAGCACACTGCATTTTTAACTCCATAAAAAGACTTTCTTGATGAAGGAAGCAGTGCAATGATTTACATTTTGGTGCAAGCCCCTTATTTTACTGCAGATCAGCATTTTAGGTAGCACTATGATAGCACTGTGGCACAGTGGTTAAAGTTCATTAACCGTTTAACCCTATGAATTCTCCCAAGATATTCAGAGGCAATGCTTAAAGTTTGAGCTACAGGTTGAAAAATCTTAAAAGTAAAAAAGTGGGAGAGAAAGATAATATAATCAAAAGGCATATGCAGTTAGAAAGGAAGAAAAAAATCAAATTTTAGAACTTCATATTTGAAATTAGAAAGCATTTTAAATATACATTACCATAAGAACCAATCTTGATAGTATTACAAATGAAATATATGTGAACTGATTATTAAAGGCATTCTGTCAATTTTTTTAGGAGAAAAATACGTTGGAAATAAAATGGAATTTTACAGATTGATAAAATAATTTATCAATTCTTGAAATGTGAAATAAGTAATCTTGAAAAAAAATTCCAAATGAATTCTAGTGTATCTGTAATTTGTGACTGGACCACCAATCTGTCTTTTATGGATTCTTTAACATTTTCAGGCAACATGGTATAGTAGAGAGAGCTTCAGCTTTTGAGTTAGGCAGACCTGGGTTCAAATTTTAGTTTTGCCACCTACTAACCACATGCTTTTATTCAAGTTATTTAATGTCTCTGAATCTCAGTTTCCTCATCTATAAAATGAGAATAATAATAATACTTGTTTTCTAAGATTGTTAAAATTAGAGAATGATATGTATAAAACACCAGTACCTAGTACATAAAAGGGAGAAGTCAGGTAACTGTAATCGTATTTTAGTCAGATAATGGTGATGCTTATGATGTGTGGGGGCTAAGGAGGTCATTCTCGCAAATATTAGAACTTCTGAAACTATAATTACAATCGGAGATGGCTAGAAAGTTGCTGGTGTTTGGAGGGTGTTAATGGCAGGAGCAGAGGAAGAAGGTAAATCACCTTCTTTCTTTACCCTTTTTTCTTGTCTCACATTTATTAATCTTCAAGTTGGTTGCACCTTTCATCTCTCTTCCATTTTGTTTTGCCCAATTTTCAGGATCCCATAATCAAACAATTAATTCACAAAATGGAATTTAAAATATATGTAGAAGTCTTATTTTCATTTTCAGAAATTATGTGGACAGTCAAGGAAGATATATTTATAATACTCCTTTTTTTTTTTTCTTCCCTCTTAAGCTGAGCCATTATCTGGATATTGTGGAAGTAAACATTGCTCACCAGATCTCTCTACGTTCAGAAGCATTTTTTCGTGCAATGACCTCTCAACACGAATTGCAGGACTACCTCAAGAAAACTTCCCAGGCTGTAAAAATGCTTCGAGATAAAATTGCACAGATTGATAAAGTAATGTGTGAAGGATCACTACACATTTTAAGACTGGCACTTACCAGAAATAATTGTGTCAAAGTGTACAATAAACTGAAGTTAATGGCCACTGTACACCAGACTCAGCCTACTGTACAGGTGTTGTTATCTACTTCTGAATTTGTTGGAGCTTTGGACTTAATAGCAACAACACAAGAGGTTCTACAGCAGGAACTTCAGGGCATTCACAGTTTCCGGTATGTCCATTAAGTAAGCCATTAGAAATAATGTTAGAATTTTTTAAAGGATAAGTCTTAGCATGTAATGTCAGCTTAAGAAGTGGGAATGTATTCAGAGTTGAGTTGGTATTTTTTCTTCCAGACTGATCTGTTTAGTAATACTATCATTCTAACATTTTAGTATTAGCAAAACAGAAAACATAAGGAATGGTATTTACAGAGACATTTGGATAGATAAGCATCTATTTCCGGTGGATGAAATAAATGAAAGACCAGTTATAGCTTTGAAAATGATAATAGCTTTGAAAATGGTAACATTTTGCAAATGTTGAAATAGTTTTATGTCAAGATGATAGATCAAGGTGGAGAGAGGAATGCTAGTATATTTAAGTTTATTTAAAAAGCCCTCTAGTGGGTTTAAAATCTAACAATAAATCAAATTTGTTTCTGATTCGTAGTCTTTTTATCACATTGCAAAAAATTCCACATGGAAATGGAAGAAAACCCAATTTCTCTAAGTTGTTACTTTAAAAATACCTTCAAGAAGGTAAATTACCTTCTTTCTTTTACCCTTAGTTATTTTATGTGAAATCACATAAAGCATGTTTAATTTATAGATAGACTGATTATAAGCCATCTACATTTCATTCATTTGAGTAGGTTAGCAGTGTCCATGTAGAAGTTCCTATGTATTAGGAAACTCATCCAAACCTTGCACTACTAAGTGAGTACAAAGAAATTTTACGCAAGATGAATTTAGTATCTTAAAAAACCCAAAACTAAACGCGCCGCCGTTGAGTAGACTCATAGCGACCCTGTAGGGCAGAGTAGAACTACCCCATAGGGTTTCCAAGGAGTGGCTGGTGAATTTGAACTGCTGACCTTTTGGTTAGCAGCTGAATGCTTAACCACTGCACCAGCAGGGCTCCGTTCAGTAACTTAAGGGATGCTGAATATATTCCGGAAAAGTTACTATAGGATCGTTATGAGTCAGAATCAACTCGAAGGCACACAACAACAATAACAACATAGATCCCCCAGCATGGAACCCGGGGTGACTAAATGATTTTTAATTTCTCTTTCACCTCTGAAATTTTAAATATTTCACATCCTTTTCGAATGTGTGGGTGTGTGGTTTATATATATTTAATAAATAGTCTTAATTTTGTCACTTATTACTTTACAAAAATGGACTTCCTGTAGTGACCGAAGCTGTGTTTTGTAAGGTTAAAGATGAGAGTGCTTTATCGTCTGGATAGGACAGTGCTGAGAAATATAATCAAAGATTGACTGCTTAGCTGCTAGGCACAAATTCTAAAACTGTTCTAATTTTCACCCCGAAGATGGTGCAGTTTTGTTTTTTTTAATTTGTTTTTTGTTTCCTTGATTCATAAGTTTATTCCCAATGTTGATAAAAAGTATAGTTATCCAAAGCTATACAGAAGAACACTTTAAGAACAAAGATGTATATTTATTCCCAATAGTTTGACTTACTGGAAGACAGAATGTAAAATTTATAATCTTGTATTTATCCTGAGCCCACAGAAGAATTTACCTTTAGTTTCAACCTTACTTTTTTTTTGCATGTACCTTAACTCAAAGAACAAAACATTCTTCCTAAGAAAGTGCATGTGATTTTTTAAGACTTTCAAATTGTTCTGATTATCTACATTTTGCTCAAACCTCTTTCTACTGTTATTGTTTTAGAACCTACACATGTGTAAAGAGTATTTATTCTTCATGTGAAGCATCTGTAAAGCTGCCTATCAAATGTCAGTTTCAGTACGGATATAACTGTATAAAAGTCTGGTATCAGAACCTGTGTTGATTTTATAACTTCTGATAAACATCTTTTTCTGCAAAAGAGTACTCTAAATGAAAATGTTTTTCTAATCAATGAAGAATACTGACCTGTACTTGAAATAGTTTAAGGCTGGCATATTGTAACCTAGTTTTTTTTTTTTTTTTTTTTTTAATTTAATTTCTGTCAAATTCTACCTGATGATTTATTTTCTTGACTTTATCTTTCCTTTTGTTATAAGGTTGTTAATTATCAACATTAGTTACTTGTATAGCTTCATGGATATTTTTAAGGCCATTTAACTTTATTTGGAAACATAAGAATTAGTTTTGACCCTTCTAGGTTCTTTTTCTGATCAATCAGGATAATGTATATTATAGATCCCTTTACTGTAAGTATTAGTGGTATAAATTGTGTTTTCCTTAGTTTATTAAAATGGTTAGTTTCTCCCAATAGGAGATAACAGATATTGTACTTGGATTTCGTTCATTACTCTCTCTCTCTTTTCCATACCAGAGACCAGATTTTAGTAATTTTTGTGGGACTTAGAAAGCATAGGGTCTTACTTAGAGTAAGAACTCCTTCTCTTAGTAGAACAACCAGAGAATTCTATTGAATTCTTTAATAGTCTTTTCCTTTTATAGATCTTAGTCCAAATTTTGCTTTTGGCTATGATGCTCTTTCTATTGCTCTTAAACTTTCAAACCAAAGTCTTGTAATAGTCAAATTAATACAAACTCAAATCTCTATTTTTTTAAATGCAATTTTCATAGTTTTATTTGTGTACCACCTTTAGTGTACTATCAATCTAACAAGGTAGCAGATTTTTCTAATCAATGGTAGTAAATGATGCTTATGTATAGTTTCTTTTTTCTCATTCTTTTTGTAATTTTTTGACTTTGAAGTTATTTTCTGTATAAACTTTTTTTTAACTCCCAGAGCACTTTGTTTATATGCTAATGAAATTTCACAATACTTTGCCATGTTTTATTGTTACTTGTTCTCTATTTCTATTGAGATTTAAATGTCTTGGGCAAGAACTATGACGTACATACATCTTAATACATATTTATGGAATCTGTGAATTATCCAGGATATTACCAGATGTATCTTGATACTTTATACCATTCTCTCTTTCTTTCTTTTTTTTTAAATTTCCATAATCATTGTTCCCCGTTAACCATTTATAGTTTATATATAACTGATTCTCAATCCTGGCTGCATGTTAGAACCCCAGGAGAGCTTTAAAAAAAATGTTCTACACCCTGCCTATTCCAGTTAATTCAGACTCCCTATAGGGGTAGAGCTGGAGCATCTGTATTTTTTTAAAGCTATCTAGGTGATTTTCTGTGCACCAGAATTGACAACCCTGGTTTATAATGACCATTGGATAGTCTGTTTTTCAGGATTTGGAATCAAAGTGATAACATCTTTCTACATAATTTTGTTCTTTTTAAAACAAAGTTGTCATCGAAAACATCTTCCTGTCTCTATTCAAAGAGGGTTCTAGTTAATATATTAGGGCTACAAACTATCTAACATTAATGTAAAAATCCCAAAGTTTGATCTTCTCTTTTGAACCCAGGGAGTAATTTACACAACGGGAAATTTTGGCTCATTGCATAATTCTGTATATTACTACAGAGATTATTAAAATGGATCTTTTATACATCTGTTGATTACATAGTCTTTTAAATGATTTTACTGCCTAAATTGTTGCAAAATTGGGCAATTTGAATTATTAGGACATAAATATTTTTAATCATTACTCATGAAAATTCTACTGTCTATTAGCAATAAAAATGAATGGTAATAAGTGAAATATTATATATAGTTTGTGTAATCTATACTAATTTAAGGAGCCCAGGTGGTGCAACAGTTAAGCGCTTGGCTGCCGAAACTGAAAGACTGGCAGTTCAAACTCACCCAATGGCTCTGCAGGAGAAAGACCTAGCAGTCTGCTCCCGTAAAGGTACGGCTTAGAAAACTCTGTGGGACGGTTCTACTCTGTCACATGGTGTTGCTATGAGTCGAAACTGACTCGACGGTACCTAACAACAACAATACTAATATAACAAAAAATGTTGCTGAGGTTAATTACATTCAAATGCTTGTTGAGAAGATGTAATACAGAACTCTCATTATAGCCTTAATAAAACATTTGGGCCTTCATATCTTGCAGATTTTGGTATAAGAAGATTCAGTTACCTTGAAATTCAGGGACATAGTGCTGTTAAACATTGCTGTTAATTGTAAACATTTATGTAGACGCTCTTTTACGTTTTTATCATCATGTTAGCTTTCTTTTCTTACTATTTTCTACCACTATTACTCTACTACCACCACCACCACCCCAGAACATTTATTGAATATTTTGGTACTCTTTGTCAGGCACTCTGCTAAGCGTATTGTGTGTATTTGATTTCACCCCTCAAAAACTGTGAGATAGGTAACCTTATCCCTATTCTTGCAGATAAGGAAACTGAGACTTAGAAGGTCTTAGGTAACTTACTCCAGGTCATAAAGCAAGTTATAAAACAGTAGAGTCAGGATTCAGCCCAGATCTCATCTGACCCTAGAGCCTATGCTTTTTAAATATTTGATAGGGGATCTTATAGGGCTTCAAATAGATCACTTTGAACATCAGTGCCAGTTGTATAGTACTATAAATGTTAAAACTGTGCATAATTGAGTTATAGGTTTGCTGAGCCTGGACCTATGGTTGTAATTGATTTTAGGATAAAAATTAATGGAACCAGCTTGTTTTCTAGTCATATACTTTTTTTCCTTTAGAAAGAAAAAGTAAAAAACATTCAGTTAATTATAGATTCTAGTTTATTATGGTTTCATGTAGTAGGTGGCCACCTTGGGATTCCATTTAAGGGATTTTCATTATTGGAAGTATCAGAAGGTATTTAACATATTATTTGATCCTGAAATAATCTCCTTTAATTTAGATCTTCAAAATATTATACTAAGAAAATATACACATGATATGCCCTGGGATGAAGCAAAGAGATCATAGTTTCTCTGTTAGTGAAACTAGTATGACTGCAGAATTTATTGATACACAGATTTCTCTGATGAAGGCAGCACAGAGGGTCACTGTAGTGGACAAATAGTTCTCGAAAATCTGAATTAATGTAAAATTGAGGCATATTAAAGTAGAACGTATTAGAATTGCCCACATATACTTAGCTGGATATATGTACCTGATGGTTCAGAAAGTAGTATTTCAGTTATTTGTCTCTTCAGTAGATTTCTTTCATCACTCTAAATTACTCTATGTAATCATTAGGGTACATTCTTTTTAAGTGAACTGTTAGCAGATTTATTTACTATTAAATATTTTGATAAGTGTAGTAATAATGATTATGCCATTATTATTGAATCTGTTTTAAAAGTGGTTCCCTGGGTGGCACTAATGGTTAAGTGCTTGACTACTAACCGAAGGGCTGATGATTCAAACCTACTTAGAGGCGCCTCAGAAGATAGGCCTGCCATCTGCTTCTGAAAGGTCACAGCTTTGAAAGCCCTATGAAGCAGTTCTACTCTGTACACATGGGGTCTCTATGAGTCAGAATCAACTCGGCGGCAACCAACAACAACAATTTTCAAAATAGTAAAGAATATTTAAAACAAAAAAAAAGCCAATTAGTGCAAGGATGAATAGGTGCATCTTGCAGAACATTCTAGAGGTATGTTTAAGGATATACTTTAAAAAATTCATGCACACACACACACACACACACACACACACATATTATCAGATACTTGTGATTACATAATAAAAACTATTTTGTGTTAGTATTGGAGTTCATATCTGGTCTTCTTTATTATATTAATTAGGCTTTAAAATTCTGATATTTAAGGATGCATGAAAATGAAGCTACTAGGTTATTTAAGGCAATATCTGAGGTCAAATAGAACCTCACATTTAAATTATGCTGAAATGACAGAGTTTTATCATTTTGATGCCCAAATACCAGGAAATGCAATCATATGGACTTCCCGCCATAATTCTTTGTTATGATTTGTTGAAGATTATTCATACCTGTTAAGAATTCGGAGCCCTGGTGGTGCAGTGGTTAAGAACTTGGCTGCTAACAAAAAGGACAGCAGTTCGAATCCACCAACCGCTCCTTGGAAACCCTATGGGACGGTTCTCCTCTGTCCAGTAGAGTTGCTATGAGTCTGAATGGACTCGACGGCAACAGGTTTGGTTTTTGGTTTTTATTAAGAATTCACATGGTAAAAGTTAGAAAGTTTCTGCTGTAACTTTATACTTTAAACTGTGAATGTTAACCTGCAATCTGGAGTAAAAAGGAATCTGTGATCTTCGTAAAAATTGAGAGCTAAACCATGTTGGAGATATGTGTAAATTTATGTCCTATCCTGTTGCTCTTTTTTCATTTTTTGACTTTTTGTTTTTGAAAATTCAAACCATACACAAAATGAAAGTAATTATATGAAGAGAATTGTATGATGCTGGGTAAATTATGTATCACCCATGAGTTATCAACTCATGGCCAGCTTTTATCTCCTTTCCCCTTTTGAAACAAATCTCAAACATTGTTTCATTTCATTGATAAATATTTCATTAGGTATCTCTGAGAGAGAAGAACTTTTTTTTGACATAACTTCAGTATCATTCATATTTTTAAATGGCCAGTGTTCAAATTTCCCTATTTGTCTCATAATTCTTTTTTTACAGTGGGTTTATTGTAGTCAGGATCCAAACAACATCCATACATTGCAGTTGGTTGATATCTCTTAAGTGTTTTTTAATGTATAGTTTTCCCACTTCTTCACACTTTCTCTGTTTCAAAGTACTTATTGAAGAAATTGGGTTATTTGTCTTATAGAGGTTCTCAGAGTAAATTTTGCTGACTGCATCCCCTTGTTTAACATGTTCTTCTTTTGCCTGTATTTTCAACAAATTGGTAGTTAGAGTTAAAGGCTTGATCAGATTTAAGTTTTAATTTTTGGCCAGAGCACCTAATAGATAAAACCTGTTGCTGTCAAGTCAATTCTGACTCATAGAGACCCTATTGGACAGAGCAGAACTGCCCCATAGGGTTTCCAAGGAGTGGCTGGTGGATTTGAACTGCTGAACTTTTGGTTAGCTGCTGAGCTCTTAACCACTGCACCACCAGGGCTCCGCCTAATAGGTAATGGGGTGTATTTCAGTCAGGAGGCATATATTTGTCTCTTTTATACTAATAGCAGCCATTTGATGATCATTGCCTAGATCTATCATTTCATTATGCATTGTAAATTGTGATATTCTAATTCTATTCTTCTTTCTTCATTTATTAGCTGGAATATTTTTATAAAGTAATGTTTCTCCATAACAATCATTTGGTTACACCAAAAGAGAGTTCTTAAGAGAATAGGCAGGTTAAATTCTGGATTCTTTCCTTTTATTTAGCAATTTTCAAAATAATGAATTGAAAATCTAACATACTCAAAAGGTGACTAATAAGGCTTTTTTTCCTTTATATTGTTATAAACTCATGTATTTGAAGTATTTTAAGTTCTTTGCTGTTCTTATTTTATTGTGCTTTAGATGAAAGGTTACAGAACAAACTAGCTTCTCCTTAAATAGTTAGTATTCATATTGTTTTATGACATTGGTTAACAACCCCAAGGCATGTCAACACTCTGCCTTCTCAACCTTGGATTCCCTATTACCAGCTTTCCTGTCCCCTCTTGCCTTCTAGTCCTTGCCGCTGGACTGGTGTGCCTGTTTAGTCTCGTTTTGTTTTGTGGGCCTGTCTAATCGTTGGCTAAAGGGTGAACCTCAGGAGTGACTTCATTACTGAGCTAAAAGAGTGTCTGTGGGCCATACTCTCAGGGTTTCTCCAGTCTCTGTCAGGCCAGTA
Organism: Dugong dugon; assembly: GCA_030035585.1. Classification (NCBI taxonomy): domain Eukaryota; kingdom Metazoa; phylum Chordata; class Mammalia; order Sirenia; family Dugongidae; genus Dugong; species Dugong dugon. Next base: position 99,746,908 of record CM057469.1, on the reverse strand, counting down.
AGTCTGCTCCTTTTTTTTTTTTTTTTGTGAGTTAGAATTTTGTTCTACATTTTTCTCCAGCTCTGTCCGGGACAATACACACAGAATGCTCTCAGAACTAACAATATTATTACTTAAAAAGCAGTGTAGAATTTTTCCTTAAGATAGATACTATGTGGCAAAAAGTAAAGATTGGGTTCTTTCTAAAAAATTATCTAAGACCAAATGGTCAACAGCTATTTTAAAGCATTGATGAGAAGATTGGGAGGCATGGAGTTTAAGTTAATGGGAGTGAAACAAATAGAACAGAAATAACAACAACGTTGATACAGTCTGAAGAATGTAACCAGTGTCACTGATCATTATGTCTGGAAACTGAGAGTGAGCGTGGGTTTTGCTGTGTATATTTTCACCAAAAAAAAAAAAAAAGATATATCCCATGTGGGATGAACAGTTAATCATTGTGTTTTAAAGTCACTTGAAATAATTCCTCTTTGTGGGTTTTTTTTGGTCACCAACCTGGTGAACAAGTTCATTTGTTTAATTTGCTTTGGTTATTTAAGAATTACTTTTTAAAAATTAAATGTAATTTTGTAACTATGTTAAGTAGTTACATAGTTCCACAATCAAATCTATAAACCAAAAGGTATTGGAAGAAATCTAGCTTCTATCCTGCCCCTCCACACTTTCCCTTCCTCACTCTGTAAATCACTTTTTTAAAAAAAAGTTTTAGTTTATATACCTACATATCTATCTGTCCCTCGTCCTAGATAAGCAGTAGCATACTGTGCGTACTATTCTCCACCTTGCTGTTTTTTTTCAGTTTACAGTATATCCTGGAGATCATTCTACAGTATGCATTGTCAACAGAGGATATCACCTCAAGGTGAAAAAATCTTGGATAGTACAGTGGTTTGTGGCCTTCCCAAAGGCCAGAGTACATAAGTAGATATACAGTATTATTGTCTTATTTATGTGGTATTGAAATTGCATGGGGGCAGGTGTGATTAGAAAAAAAAAATTTCTAAAAAGACTCCTTAGGGGGGCAATAATGGAATAAAGGTTGAGAAGCACAGCTCTATAGCAGTATATAGAAGTATTCTTCAATTCTTTTAAAAATGTATAGTGTCTATTTAAGAATCTATCATAATTTATTAAGCTAATCCCCTATTGGCCAGCATTTAGGTTGTGTCCATTCCCTAGCAATTATAAACAGCGCTGCAATATACATATGTTCTTTTTCATTTTTGCCAGTGTATCTTTGGGACAAACTCCAAGAAGTAGAATTCCTAGGTCTAAGGGTAATTGCCTTTATGATTTTGCTAGATACTGCCAAATTCCCTTTATGGCAATGCTTTAGTTTTATATTAGTGAAAATGTTCCAAATGAGTTTATTGTGAGAGGTTGGTACCGTTTATGAGAACCTTATTAGTCTTCTAATTAGTTGTAAGAAATATAATTTTCATATTGCAGAATGCAAACTTATGCATTATTTCATTTATCAGATTTGTTTCAAAATTATCACTACACCTACTTACCAGATACTTTTAAAAGAAGAACAATGGGTCTATCTAAAAGGTCACATAGTTTTAATTAAAATTTGTGCCACATCTGATCTTTAGACAGTTGCCTACATTAAGGGTTTGTTTTCAGTTAAATGTAGTATATGTATATTATTGAATGTTTGTTTTTAAAATGTCCCCCCAAAGATAGAGCTTTTTAAAAAATTTTTTTATCCTGGGGTATAAACAGATTTCCCATTGACCTGTTTCACTTTAAGTTTTGAAATACCTTGGGCCAATTAAATAGTTCAGGTTTCGTCAACCCATTGCTTTTATGAAGCATGAGATTGTGTGGCAAAATCTGTTTGTATATGAAGGTGCTCATATTTAATCCCCTGCAGAGTAGGAACTGCTTGGGACCATTCTTATCATTTGGATAGCATGCTCTTTTTCTAGGGAAAAGATTCCAAAACTCTTTAGTGATACCTTCCTTTACAATTCCCGTAACTCTCCCCAGGCTAGAGTCCTTCTCACTTTGTCTCTTAGGTGAGATCTGTAAATATTAGAGGCAGAACATTGTATTTTACGAGAAAAAAAAGACCATGGATCGGATGTAACTCAGTATTTTTATATCTCATAGTCTTCTAGTGACTTTCAGTTTGATGATCTGAGGGATGTTGCACAGTAACACAAAGTGATCATGACAAAGATTGAATTGAGTCACTCTGTACCTGTAGTCCTTCAGATATTTATATGCACCTAGACCTGGTGAGGCAGTGGTTAAGAGCTACAGCAGCTAACCAAAAGGTCAGCAGTTTGAATCCACCAGCCGCTCCTTGGAAACCCTATGAGACAGTTCCACTCTGTCCTATAGGGTTGCTGTAAGTCACAAGCAACTTGAAGGTAGTGGGTTTGGTTTTGGTTAGAACAGGGCTTAGCACACAGTAGGTACTTGTATTGAATAGATGAATGGTTGGGGAACTACAGGCATTGACATTCAGTAAATGGTAAATGAGGAAAGGACTTAGGACACCTGACTTTTGCTTGTGAAAAGTAGTCATAAAATTCACCAGGTCACCATGTTTTGAGAACTCTTTGGATGTAAAGAGAAAAATAGAATTTGGGAGATTGAGTGAAATTATTTGTTGCTTTGGTAACTTAAAGGATGCCATTTTAATAAAACATCACATTATTGCACAGGTATTGTCTGCTAGAAAAGTTTACCTACTATGTTTTCTTTGACCAGGAGTGAATTTGTAGTTTTTGATGAATACATAGGTAATATTTTTTTTCTTCCTTTGTAGGCATTTGGGATCACAGCTTTGTGAATTAGAAAAACTAATAGATAAAATGATGATTGCAGAATTTTCTACTTACTCTCATAGTGACTTAAATAGACCACTGGAAGATGACTGTCAAATTTTAGAAGAGGTATGTGTTTTGAACTGTGGAATGAAATTGATGTTATTGCTTAGTTTTAATTCCTAAGAGCCAAAGTTTAGAACATATTCTTCTCAGCTTGTATTGAGCAAGATGGTCTTAAATTGTTAAGGTCTATCAGACCTATCAAGTCCTTCACTAGCTGTATGACCATAGCCCTTAGCAAGTCCCATAATCCTTTGAAATTAGAGAATAAAAAGAAATTTTAAAGCTTAGTAAGAAACTGGAGTTAAAATGAGGTTTTTACAGTTTACAAACAAAGTTCAAAACAAAGATATAGGATGAATTAACTTTATTCATCTGCATGCATGCACTGGAGTATGTCTTGTATTATCATATGGTTATTTATCAGTCATTCAAGTTGAGCTTCTATTATGAACACGTTTTATGTATACACATATACATCAATTTAGGCTTCACTTATCTGGTTACTTCTCAGTGTGGATTGTTGCCAAGAACTAGTAGAGAATCTAAAAAGCCCTGATAAAAGCCTAAGTAAAAGAGATTTTTTTACGTGGTAGCAGAGAGTTCAGGTCATCATTCCAGTGTTCTAGACCACTAAGGAAAAATTACAGGGCTCATGAAGTATTTATTGGTCATCAGAGCTTGAGAGATACTTTCTTTTTTTTTTTAAACAAGACCTAAAAATATCCTAGTATTTGCCCCCAGACCGGCTTTGTTTGAGTCACTGTGGTAGAACAGGATTTATCTGTTCTAGAGCATTGACTCCAAAAATTTGATGACAGTATTGCTATGGGAGAGGCCTTTCCAGTCTTCTAGAAAATACCATATGCAGGATAAAGATCTGAGGATCAAGCAATAAAAACCTTGATGCTGAATATTTCTACCTCTAAGTGAGATTATTTCATATTTAAAATGTGAAATTATACATTCTTATTTTCATAGGAAAGACTAGTATCTCTTGTGTTTGGACTTTTAAAACAAAGAAAACTCAATTTTTTAGAAATCTACAGTGAAGAAATGATTATTACAGCAAAGAATATCATTAAACAGGTAATGTACGTTTTTATTTGATTTATTTTGGTCTGGAATCTTTTGTCAAGTTTTTTTTTTTTTTTTACATTATCGTGGTAATAATACATGCAGTATAATAATAATATGTGCTTATTTATATAAAATTGAAAATATAGACAAACAGAAGGAAAAAACCATAACCCTGCCAGCCAAAAGATTGCCACTTTAAGAATATTTCTATGTGTAGATTGTTACTGATGTGTTTCATTGTTGCCATCATACTGTATATATGATTTAGATTTGTTCATATTTCAGTTAGAATCATAACATAGCATTTTCTCATGTTATTATATAAGGCTTCAGAAATACCATTTTTAATGTTTGTACAAAATTCCATCAATATTATGTTCATTAACAAACATTTACTCAAATATGTCTTCTATGTTGAATATTTATGTTGTTTTCAGTTTGATGCTGTAAATTACATGGTATTACTGTGATATATCTAATTACTTTGATATAAAGTTTTTTTTTTTTTCATATTTAGGGCTGTTTTCTTAGGACTAATCCACAGAAGTAGAATTATTGATCAGAATGAAGAGTATTTTTAAATTGTTTGATACATAGAATTGAATTGCTGTCTGAAAAGATCTTAACAATTTATACTCCCACCAGCAGTAGATAATGTTTCCTTGATCTCTGAGAAATTGTAATTATAAACTAAAATCCCTGTATTCTTTAGACTTCCCTGATTTTTGTTTTGACTTTTTTATTCAGATAAATTTCATTCACTGAACTTCAGTTTTTCTATACAGTCAACTCTCTGTGTCTGCAGATTCCGCATCCGTGGATTCAACCAACTGTGGTTCGAGAATACTGGGGTGGGGGAAGTTCCAAAAACCAAAACTTGAATTTACTACACACTCAAGCATTAAACTGAATCTACACAAATGAAATGATGTATGGGCCTCCCCTGCTGTAGCCTTCTGCCATTTCACAGATCCTCAGTCTCTCTCCAGTACTCTTTGAGCATTGTTTGCCTTGCGTCCTGTCATTATTCCCTAAACAATACAGTATAACAACTATTTACATAGTATTTACATTGTGTTAGGTGTATCTAGAGACAATTTAAAGTATATAGGAGGATGTACATAGGTTACATGCAAATACTATGCCATTTTATATAAGGGACTTGAGCATCTGCAGATTTAGGTATGCCCTAGGGGTTCTGGAACTAATTCACCGAGGATACCAAGGGATGACTGCATATGAAAATATAACGTATAATATAATATAATGGTAAATGTATTTATTTGGTTTAATTGATGATCATCATTAGATGTACATGCGTGAGTTTTTAGTGTTTAAATAAAACAAGCAAAAAGATTACAATCACCCCCTTTTACCTCTCTTAGACACTAATTAAAACACTGTATTTTTAAATTGACATAATTATGTTAGATAATTGTTGGTAATATCTACTAATGCTAAACATACACATATTTTGTAACCCAGTGATTGTATTCCTAGGTACATACCCAATAGAAATTTATTGTATACATAAGTTCACCAAAAGACAGTACAAGAGTGTTCATGGCAGCACCATTTGTAATAATTCAAAACTATAAACAACCCAATAGAAAGGATAAATAGAATTGTGCTATATAATACTATACAGTATTAAGAATGAATAAATTACATGCAACAGCATTGATAAATATCACAGACGTAATGTGGAGCCAAAGAAGCCAAACACAAAAGGGTATATATACTGAATGATTCCATTTATATAAAGTTTAAACAGGGAAAATTAATCTATTGTATTAGAAGCTGGCTGGGATAGTAATTTTTTGGTGGAGGCAGGAGTGACTGGGAGGGGACCAGGAAAGGGGCCTCTGGGTAGTAGTAATACTCAATTTCTTGAGTTTAGTACTAGTTACACAGATGTATTCCATTTGTAAAAAATTTTTGAGCTGTAATCATAATTTGTACAGTTTTCTTTGTATATGTTTATACTTTAATAAAAGTTTTTTTTGGTTGCTCTGTTTTAATTCCCAGACTTCTCTTGAAGTCTAAGCATTTATTTATTTTTTTAAAAAACTTTAAGTTTTTGAGTGTATTACAAGGAACTATAACCTCCAAAATGAATTCATTTTGGAATTTTAATATGAAACTTAAACCTTGTTCCTAAGTATTATAGTTCTCTTTTCTGGTGTACGATTTGGAACAGTTTTAAATAATAGAAGTTTTAAAATTTATTGTAGTTAAGCAAATACTATAGTTCAGACATATGTAGTTCACGCATAATTATTTAATAGGGCAAAGGTAATGCTGCAGTTTTTCAGACACCTTGAAGTATGTGTAAGAGATCCAAAAGAAGCCTAGTAAAATGATGATTATAGTCAGTGAGGTCCTTTTTAATGTACAGATGAAACATGGAGTATTTACGATTCTGAAGACAGCTAATCAGATTGTCTCTGTTTTTTCTTTAATTTTCAGTGTGTGATTAATAAAGTTTCTCAAATAGAAGAAATAGATACTGATGTCGTTATGAAGTAAGTATACATATACAGGTCGGGGGTTATCAGTCAGGGACAAGACAACACATCCAAATTAGAATAATTTAAGGAAGATTTAGTGAAGGAATTATTTACTAAGGTGTGAACAGGGTATAGGAAAACCACAAGTGACAGTGCAGTACCTTTGAAGGGACCAGAGAAGAGAGCAGTTAACAGAATCTAGAAAGAGAAAGACATGTGTTGTTGTTAGCTGCTATCGCGTTGATTTCAACTCGTAGCAACCCCACTGTGACAGAGTAGAACTGCCCATGTAGGATTTTCTAGGCTGTAATCTTTACAGGAGCAGATCCCCAGGTCTTTCTCTTGTGGAACCATTGGGTAGGTTCAAACTGCCAACCTTCAAGTGCAGCTGAGCACTTAACCATTGAGCCACCAAACCAAAAAGACCAAACCCATTGCCATCAAGTCAATTCCGACTTATAGAACTGGGTAGAACTGCCCCATAGAGTTTCCACGGGGCACCTGTTGGATTCAAATTGCCAACTTTTTGGTTAGCAGCCATAGCTCATAACCACTATGCCACCAGGGTTTCCACTGAGCCACCAGGGCTCCTGAAAGACATGTAATAGTTGAGAAGAGCTATGCCCTTCAGTGGAGGGACTCAGTCTTCCTGAGGCAACCCTTTACAAGGTCTTCTCATTGACCAAGCTCAGCCGGTCAACTTTCCAGGGCAGATAGCAGGTTAAAGAGGAATACAACATAAATATGCGGGGGGGGAATGGAAGTTAATTCTTTACAGAGGAATGGCAAGTATAAGTTTAAATTATTAAGCTATATAATTAAAAGCCAGCTTCTGATTGGCTTTGAAAAGTTTTGAATGAGTGATTTTGAATTGCCCTTGTAGTGTGATCTCTTACTTTTCCCCCCAGAGTTTTCAAGTCTGTTATTTTTTGTTTTCACTCTTGAAATTCCTATTCTTTTATTTTGAGAAGAATAACGATATTTTAAAATGATGACTTTCTCATTCATATAGATACGTAAACTTCTGTCAGCTTGTCTAAGAGATGAATTATGAGCAACTGAGAAGTTTTCCTGGCCCAAACCCAGAGAGAGTAGGGATTGTGGAGTTTTCACTTCCATACTATTACATGGTGAAAACTGAGTTTGAGAATTAGTTGAAGCAACCATGATGATGTGGGAATCACTAGTAATTGGAAAAATAAGTTGTGGGAACTCTGTTAGAAGCACCATGGACATGGAGAGTCTGTTACTTCTTAATTTTCTCCTTCCCTAGGGAATTTTCTCAACTAACATAGAGAACTTCTTATATCTCAAGTACAGGAAAGAGTATCTTTGAGAATCTCTCTCAGATACAGCAGCATTCACTAAAAATTTAGAGTAATAAGTCATTTTAGTACTATATCTTTATGGAATTCTGTTTTGCACTTTTTTTTTCATCTTGAAATTATTGATGTTAGCTATAAAAATAACAATGTTAGCTAATATATAACACTTTTTATGTACTAGGCATTGCTCTAAGTACTTTATATATGTTAACTCATTTAATATTCACCACCACCATATAAAGTAGGTTCTGTTACTGTCCTCATTTGAAGATGAGAAAATTGGGGCATAGAGGGATTAAGTCACTTTCCCGGGCTCACACAGCTAATGAAAGGCAGAGCTGGAACTTGAAGCAAGGCAGTGTGGCTCCAGGGCCCATGCTGTTAGCACCATGCCATGTTTCCTCTCATATGTTTAAAAGTACTTTTTAGTGTAGTTAGAAAAGTAAGTTATTAGATTTGTGGGGGAAGATGTTACTATTTTCACTCCAGACTATATATTCCACACTTTTAGCCAGTATATGGTTTATTTATTCAGTGTCATGAAATAATGTTCACGTGAAATTTACTCTGTACTAAGGTTCATATGTTGGTACATATGACGAGACTAGAGTTAGAGATGTTTAAAGAAGGAGGAGTTGTTTGGTAGTTGATCTTATCAACTCAAGATTTTATAATTTTAGTTAGATATCTAAATGAAATTGTTTTATTTTTCCACTACTAGATAGTATTTAATATAGTTTCCACCAATCTATAAATGTTATTGGCCCAGAGATAATCCTTATTTTTGTTTCAATTATTTTTTTTCTAGGCTTGCAGATCAGATGAGAATGTTGAATTTTCCCCAGTGGTTTGATTTGCTGAAGGATATTTTCTCTAAATTTATAATTTTCCTACAGAGGGTTAAGGTAAGCTTATGTGATTACCACTTTGCCCAGAATAGTCCGTAAAACTGCCAGCTTTCTAGATACATAATATACAGATGGAATCAAACTAGAATAAAACATAATTTTTTTGCTTTTGTAATTTTCTTACAGCAACCTTGGTTGTAAACAGGATTTGAAGCTATTCAGTATATTTTCACAATTTTTATAATTTTGGATGATTTATTTTATATAGAAAAGAATACTTTATACTAAAAAATACTGTTTTCCTTGTATTAAATATTATACAGTAATATTTTCTCTTGCGGTTTTGTGATACTTGACTCTCTCTAGATATCTAAAGGTACAATATCGAGAAATTCTTAAAAATCTATCCAAACCATTTGATTTTTCTAGAAATTTAATGTGATATAATAGTATTTTCCAATATACAATCCATATTCACATTGTCCCACTAATGTCCTTTGATTTCATTTTTCTATCTGGGATTCAATCAAGGATCATGCATTGCATTTAATTATCATGTTTTCTGCCCAAACTACTTAATTTTAAGCCACTTACTATAAGGAAAAGAACACATGCCACACAGCATTTCTCGGAAAAAAAGATGTCACAGACTCTACGTGTCAGTTGGAATTACAAGCATGTAATAGCTGTGTTTTAATAAGAAGACAGTCATTAGGAATTACTGGGTATCACACTTGAAAAAGACCATGTGTGAAATTTGATATTCTTTAAGTTAGCAAGTTTTAGTATTGTGTCATATGTGCTAGTTAAAACTGACAGCATTTCAGAGTACCACGTTAAATGGTCTGGAAGACTTTGGTACTTGTCTTTGACGTGGTTTTTTTAAATTGACATTGGAGCAACAGTAGGTTAGTAGCATAAGCTCTAACAGGGTAGAAAAAGTTTTATAGAATGTGATTCACTGTAGTCCATTTCGACAACTCCTAAACATGTTGATCCTACCCGTTGATAGTGATTAAGAACAAACCTGTATATATGGATTTCTCAGTAACTAGGCCATGTTTTTACTTTTCTTTATATTCCCACTATGACCTCATTATCACACACTTTTATTGTTGTATGTCTGGATACATATTATTCCTATATTCCATAGTGTAGAGTTTGCCAACTTTTTGCCAGTAATTTTTTTAGTAGCTACTCTCCTTTTAGGTTCTATATCAGTTAAAGTCAAATTATTATATGATGTATGTACAGTATATGAACAGTGATTTGTTATAGTTGTAATTGCTCATTTTCGCATTTAGGTCATTTAAACTAGTACTTCTGTAGAACCTCTTTGAACATACAACCTTCGAATATGGTAATTTTTTTTTTTAAAGTTTTGTGATTCTGTAAGGATATGATTTTACTGAAAAATAGTGTTAATTACAACCTGTTCATTTCTAATGAATAATTTTTTAATAACTAAAAATTGGAAATAGCTATATGTCTCACAATAGAGAAATGGCAAAATGAATTATGCCTGTTATATCCTTTTCATGGAATATCATGCAACAAGGATTTTTAATGATAGAAGAAAATGCATAATTATAACATAAAGTAAAAAGACCAGATATACCCATTGCTATTGAATTGACCCATGGTATCAGAGTAGAACTGTGCTTCATAGGGTTTTCAAGGCTAATTTTTCGAAAGTGGGTAGTTAGGTCTTTTTTCCACCAAGCCTCTGGATGGACTTGAACCTCCAACCTTTTGGTTAGCAGCTGAATGTGTTAACCATTTGCAATACCCAGGACTCCATGTTAGAATTTTTTTCTCTTTATTTATCTTCATAGACCAAAGAGACAGTCAGATTGTCTTTTAAGTAGTTATTTTTAGGTGGTAGGATCATATGCAATTTTAATCTTCTGTTTATTCTTTTCTATTAAGTTTTCTATGAAAAGAGGTATTACTTTTATATAATTAGAAAAACTCGGTTTTTAGAAAGGAGTGTTTACTTTGTTACAGGTATAAACTAATTTGAAGCTCTTGTTTAATTTACCAGACTTATCTACTGTCCTGCATTCTTAAAATTTACTTCACAAAAACAAAGTAGATTCCGTATGTTTCTTTGGTATCAAAATAAATTATATTTCTTTTAAAAGAAATTGAAGCTTAAAATTTAGCCAGAACATTTCAATGATATGTTTAGTTTAAATGAAGAAAGAATAAAAAGATTGGGGTTTGAAAATTTTATATTTGAGTGATTATTAATGACTTAAGGATTTATATTGCTGTTAACTGAATTTTGAATTTTTAAAAAAATTCTTGTTTGCTGTCTGTATTCCAGGTTAGGCTGATTTGTATAGCTAAAAAGAAAATAATCCTTAAATGTATCTTACATTCCTTTCAAGCAATTTTTAGTTCTTAAATTTTTATTTTGTTATGTGGAGAACTAATCTTGGTCTATTATTTTGAGACATCAACATGGTTACCACAGTATTTTATTTATTCACGCTATTCTTAAGGCTGGAAAATTATATTTTGTCTAGTTATTCTAGTGTTTTTGAAATGAACGTGACTACCGACTGCTGTAATAGATAAGTTCAGAAAGTAAGTTATGCCCCTATTGTTAAACCTGTTATGCTTGGAAAATCTGATTTTTTGGAGATCAGCAAGAATGGCTCTGGACTTGGAAAAAATAATTAGAAAACCTCTTAAACTATAGTGAAAACAGCAAAGAAGAATTGTTAAGAGGACACCTGATACACTGTTTATGGAAAATATATTACTTTATCAGCTAAAATGTCATCAGTTAAAAGTGACAAAATATTCAAATCAAACTATTTTGAACAATAAAAGAAATATATAGGCCCAAGTAATTAAAATTAGTCTAAGAGTAAGCTAGTTTTCAGGCCTAGTTTGATCCTGGCTTTCCAGCTCATGTTCTTTATTAATTCAGTTCTGCCTTCCTCTTTGTGTTGGCTTCATCTTTAGACTGACCCAACCTCATGGTAGCAAAATGACTACAACAGTCGCTGGTCTGCCACATCTGCTTACCACACCTTCTAGAACAAGAGAATTTTTCTTCCCCATCATCAGATGAAAGTCCCTGGCTTCAGTTGGCTTGGACCAGTTTAGTTCACATGTCCAGTCATTGTGGTCAGGGAAATGGCATGCACTGATTGGGTTAGGTCTGGATTGTCTTTTCATCTCTGAACTAGTCATGGAGGCAGAGAGGTTGGGAGTACATTGTTTGAGCTATTTACAACCCATACCTGAAGCTGGAATGTGTGCTCAGTTCTATCCAAATTGTATAGCTGCTGTACCATGGGGGAGGTACAGAATAGATATTAGGGAGGGAAAGACCATGTCCATCATCATGGTCTTTTTATAAGCAAAAAAGTTAAAGAAAAGCAACGAGACGGGAGATGAGGAGAAGAAAGAGAAAGTAAAGGTGAGGGAAGCAGGCACATCAAAGATTAAGACAATAGTGGGGATTAAAAGCAGCAGTGGTGGAGGGTAGCAAGCAGCAAATCTGTGACAGTAGATAAAAAGTTAATGATCAATGAAGAAAGAGAAAAAAAAAAAGCAGTATCCATAGACACTTTGATACCTTAGCCTTCGAGGGCACCAAATCTCTGCTATATACTGTATGAGTTATTGAATTACTTAGAATACTTACAGTTCCAAATAATAGGAAACACAGCTCAGAATGTCTTAAACAATTAAGAGGATTTATTAGCTCAGATGACTGAAAAATATCCAGAGGTAGCCTGTAGGTGCTTGATAGAGAAGTTTATGATTCATCAAGCTTCGGCTTTGTTTCTCTGCAGTTTTCAGTCTGTCTTCTTTATATTTTCTTTAGTAGCATTAAGCTCAGCACTTCCATGTGCTGATTTGACTAGCTTAGACCCTTGTTCTATCTTTGGAGACCTGAAGTTGACCTGTCTTTGGAGACCTGTTTCCCTAAAACCATGTAGATCCTGAAAGAGAAATCAAGGGCTTTGAGGAATGGAACAATACATTATTAGAATGTTATCATGAATGTTAAAGTAGGTAAATAACCTCTTATTTCTTAATAATCCATAAAGACACTAATTTACATAAATCTACTAGTCATGCACTTAGCTTTTAATATTTATTGAGCACCTTCTATGTGCCAGACACTATTTTAGACATTAGGGTTAGTGTCTCTTATAGAGCTAACATTACAGTGGAAGGAAACAAATAAACAGATCATTTTAGGTAGTGATAATTGTTATTTTAAAAATGAGTAATAGGATAGAGTCGCTGGACAAGAATCAGGGAAAGCCTCTTTGAGGAGATGACACTTGTGTCAGAATTTGAGAGACTAGAAGAACTATGTATGCAGAGTTCAAGGAGAAGAGCATTCAAGGCAGAGGAAACAGCAAAGTGGGAATGATCTTGAAATGTTAGAAGAACAGAAAGAGAACCAGAATGTCTGGAAATTAGTGAATGATGGAAGTTATAAGATAAGGAGCGGTGGACAGGGGCTAGACATGATAAGGAGTGTGGATTTTTTATTTTTTAGGCAGGCACATCAACTGATATGGCTCTGATAGGCAAGTTAAAGTATGTTGAATGTAACCTGTTTAAGAGGTTAGAGAAATGTGCAATATGTTTTAGGGTGATTCCCATTTATAAAATCAATTGAAATACAGGAACTCTGTTCCTAAGTGTTAGTGAACTAAACTAAATTCTCCTGAGCAGTTCTTTTTCACAGGTCACCTTTATTGTACAATAAAAAATTAGTAGACGTTCCAATATACATAATTTTAACTCGTTTATAATCGTAAAATTTTCAAAATTACACGCACAGAATTCACGTTTGGGAACTTTAGGTGCAAGATATTTTAAATCCTTTAAAAATGATCCTGCTTTTTTCTAGGCAACATTAAATATCATTCATAGTGTTGTTCTCTCAGTTCTTGACAAAAACCAAAGGACTAGAGAATTGGAGGAGGAGACTTCACAAGGGAAGAATGCTGCAAAGGACAACTCGTTGGACACAGAGGTGGCTTATTTAATCCACGAAGGCGTGTTTATAAGTGATGCGTTCACTGAGGGTGAATTAACACCTACGGCAGTCGACGCTACCTCTCAAAGAAATGCATCTCCAAATAGTGAGCCCTGCAGCAGTGATTCGGTATCTGAACCAGAATGTACTACTGATTCTTCATCCAGCAAAGAGCAGACATCATCATCTGTTACTCCAGGAGGTGTGGATATTATGTGAGTATAGAGCCTACTGTTAAATTTACGGACAAGGCTTTGAGTCATTTTAGTAATGGTTTCAATAAGGTTGATTATTCATTTTATTGGAAAAAAGCATGTAAACTTTGGTCTTGGAATTTAATTTAACAAAAATATATCAATTTCACAGAACTTGTGTTTTTGTTTTGTTTTTTTTTTGTGAAAATGTGTAAAAAGTAAGGAGGTGAGCATTAGAAATAATTGGGAATTGTGGAATTGATTTTTGTGCATAGTATGAGTTTGAGTTTCCTTTTTCCCAATATGGAAATTCATTTAACCCATGACTGTTTATTAAGAAGACTGTCTTATCCATTGCTCTGTAGTGACACCTTTGTCATAAATTAAATATTCATTTATTTGTGGGGCTGTTTCTGGACTATTTTGTTCAGTTGTCTGTGTTCGCACCAGTATCATTAAGTAAAATAGGCTTAGTTACTGTATCATTTTTTTTTAAATTGTGGTAAAATATAGATGTCATAAAATTTGTCCTGGGGTCTTAAAAGCTTGCAAGCAGCCATCTGAGATACAAGAATTGATCTCTTCCCATCTGGAGCAAAGAAGAGTGAAGAGAACCAAAGACTCAAGAAAACAGTTAGTCCAAAGGACTAAAGGACTTAAGGACCACATGAACTATAGGCTCCACTAGCCTGAGACCAGAAAAACTAGATGGTACCAACTGCTCTGACCAGGACCACAATAGTAGGTCATAGACAGAGTGGGAAAGAAACGTAGAACAAAATTCAAACTCATAAATAAGACCAGACTTACTGGTCTGATAGAGACTGGTGGAACCCCTGAGACTATGGCCCTTAGACACCTTTCAAACTTGGAGCTGAAATCACTCCCTGAAATCACATTATAGCCATACAATAGATAGGCCTATAAAATGAACAATAACACCAGTGAGGAATGTACACTACAGAACAATCAACTGTATGAGACCTAAAGGGCAATATTTGCCCAAAAGGAAAGTTCAGAAGGAAGGCCGGGGCAGGAAAGCTGGGCAAATGGACACAGGGAACCCAGGGCGAAAGTAGGGAGAACGCTGACACATTCAGGGGTTAGCAACCAATGTCACGAAACAAGCTGTGTACAAATTGTTGATTGGGAAGCTAATTTGCTCCGTAAGCTTTCACCTAAACCACAAAAAATTGTTCCTCACCTGCCAAACCCCGCCAAAAAAAGTTGTTTTTAGCCTCTCATCAGTCTCTTCTGTAATCAGCAGTAACCCAGAGCTATGAGTCTATGTGCCAGGCTCACATATCTGGGTGTTCTTCTTCTTCTGGATCTTGGCTCTGTAATTCTTCACTGCCTTGTTAGTTCTCTGTTGCCTTCACATAGATTTGTTTATGTTTTCTCCTTCGTTTCTTTTTTTTTTTTTTTTTTTTTTAATTTTATTTTACTTCAGGTGAAAGCTTACAGAGCAAATAGTTTCTCATGAAATAGTAGTACACATGTTGTTCTATGACATTGGTTAACAACCCCACAACGTATTAAGCCTCTAAATTCTCAACCTTTTTTTTTTTTTTCCTTCGTTTCTTTTTAAGAGTACAATCCAGAATGTGCGCTCAGTACTTTGAACACATCCCAGGAGCCAGAATATTGTCACATGGCTACATTAGCTGTAAAGAAGGCTTGAGAAGTAGAATTTTTAGCTTATTGGCCATTTGCCCAACTTAAACTATTATTGTGGCAGAAGAGAGAACAGATATTGGAAGGACAGATATTGAAAGACCTGAGGGAAAAATTTTAGAAGTCCTTCGAAAAATAAAACTCTCCTTCAATAGTAAATTTGAATTTGGAATTTAAACAGACATTTTTGTGGGAGCTGGTATTGAAACAGTACTAGACTGCATATATAGAAGTAAAACATTGGAACAGAGGAAGTTTAGCACAATAGAGATAGAATTAGACTTGTTCTGGGTTTTAGTCCCACCCCCTTAACCTTGTGACCCTGGGTAGGTCACTTGAACTTTATAAGATACAGTGCCCTCATCTGTAAAGTAGGTACTCATCTACCTGCCTCCCAGTGTGACAGTTGAACACGATAATGTTTCTGTGAGTACTATACAAATATTAAGTCTTCTATTATCTTAAAGTATTAGTAAATAAATTTAGTGATATAATTATGAAGGACAGCAGGTAATAACTTTAATACCTCAAATTAACATACATCAGAGCCTCTTTGTAATATCTTTGAAAATTATTTTATCTCAACCCAAAGAGAAAAAATATTAAATTACTTAACCATACTCCTAGTAACACTAAACTGAAAACTGTTAGCATGGAATCAATGCTTTTTATATATGCACCAGGAGGAAAATATATACAGAAAAAAAATCTCAGCATTTCTGTTTGAAAATTGGAAAAAATATATTACATCTTATAAACACTACTGTTTGCTTCTAAGTTCCTTGAGGGCAGTAACCTATTGTATCCTCTCGAGTGCCTAGCACTTTTAAACATAGTAAATGCTCAGTAAATATTAGTTGAGTTGAACTGAATATTAACTCTCATTTATAATTACAAGTCAAAAGAGGGACTCTTTGCCATGAAATAACATTCCGTCCTTCTTCCTCCTTTCACTGTGTCATCTGGGTGCCTGTGTGCAACTCCTCTCCTGTCACCCCTACCACCTTGTACCTAAACTATGTATGTATGTATATGTTTTGCTGTTATTTTTGTACAATTTTCAATCATGGCCTAAACTAAATGTTTAAATTACTACAGCAGAGAGAGAAAATTATTCTTATATAAACCTAAAAACCAAACCCGTTGTCACTGAGTTGATTCCAACTCATAGTGACCCTATAGGACAAAGTAGAACTGCCCCATAGGGTTTCCAAGGCTGTAATCTTTACGGAAGCAGACTGCCACATCTTTCTCCCATGGAGCGGCTGGTGAGTTTGAACCCTTGATCTTTCAGTTAGCAGCAGAGCACTTTAACCATTGTGCCACCAAGTCTCCTTATTCTTTTTCTTAAGGTTGAGTAGTATCTGTTTGCATTATCTGAACATTTTTAAGTGATACTTCAACACGGAAACGCTTAAGTATTTGACACATGACAGAATTTTTTCTCAAATATGAATTTTATAGCTTTTTGTCCGTTTAATTGATACATCACCTATAGAGAACAATGTGTTCAAAACTTTACCTGACCAAATCTCATTTTATCATTTTCAGGGTCAGTGAGGACATGAAGTTAACTGACTTGGAGCTAGGAAAACTGGCAAATAATATCCAGGAGTTATTGTATAGTGCCTCAGACATATGCCATGATCGAGCAGTCAAATTTCTCATGTCAAGAGCAAAGGTTAGTTATTTTAATAAAGCTTTAGATATTTTATATTTTATACTTGATATAATTTGTTTTGAAGATCTGGAATTATGTCTTTGCTTGTATCACTGTGTTCCCCATAGTGTATATTATATTTTTAATACGTAATAAAGTTAATAGCATTGCTGGTGTGCCATGTTAGGGAGATGTAAAATTAATCCAAATAGGAGAAATAGGAAAAATTACTAAAGCATTCTTTTCAAATAAATGATTAAAGGATTTATTTTTAAATACAATACCTTAATAATTAATTTGAACACTAATATGCTGTTTTATGAGTGTGTGTGTGTCTGTGTGTGTATGGTGTGTGTGTGGCCAGACTTTTATTAGTAAATAAGTCAAACTTCAATATTGTGAAATTTTGTAGTTTATGGCCTGAATTCATTTGAGTTACTCTATTAGCTTTAAAGAGTTTAGAATCAAATTTAGACTTGTTAAGCTTTTTGTATGCAATTTCTGGGGCTAAAGTTTTGGGAGATTTCATTAAAAGTGATAAAAAATAATTTCTGTTTTAGGCTTATTAAAACTTGTTAAATTGGTTTTATAGCTCATCCATGCTTGATGTTATATTAACTCTTCGTCTTAATTTTTGTGTTATCTTCAAAATTTAGGATGGTTTTCTTGAGAAGCTAAATTCCATGGAGTTCATAACACTTTCTAGATTAATGGAAACATTCATTTTAGACACTGAACAGATCTGTGGAAGAAAAAGTATGTCATTACTTGGAGCACTTCAGAGCCAAGCTAATAAATTTGTAAATAGGTTTCATGAAGAGAGAAAAACCAAGCTCAGGTATCACCATATCCGTTCTATTCTCCAATGCTTTTCCCCTTTTCTTTACAAAACACAGTGTAAAACAAGACACTTGTAGCTTTACCAACCAAAAAGCTCTTATAATTTTTTTTTTTTTTTATTAAAGGCAGATTATAGAAATAAAATCACATTTCTTGGCTTTTAAAAGTGAGGTTAGGACATTTGTTTCCATTAGAATATTTATGAGGAGGCTCCTTAATAGGCTGACTTTTTCTTTCCCACTCAAAGTGAAGTAAATTATGTTTCACCACTGTTCTTGGTTAGGCTAAGGGATATAAATAGGAAAATATTTTTTTAAAGTATTGGTACTGTTTATAAATTAATTCTTCTTTCTTTTTGACCCATTAGTGCATATTACTGTCTATAAATTATACCTCAGTAAAGTTTAAAACAAACCCTAATCCTTAGCCCCATTATCCAGAGATAACCATTGTTAACTTTTCGACATAGTTTCTCCCCAGGTGCCTACAACGATCCTTTTTTTTTTCCCATTTTAACAGGATCCCCAGGTGACTTTTTCTTTTTTTTTCAATTGTGCTTTGGTGAAAGTTTACGGCTCAGCTTAATTTCTCATTCAAAAATTTATACACGTATTGTTTTGTGACATTAGTTACAATCCAAATGATTTCAGTTTACTAAGGTGCTCAGCACTTTTAAAAGTCTTAGGTGCTTGCTCAGCTCTTTTTTCTTTTCTGTTCAACCAAGGAAGATGGCAGTGAAATATTAACGTTTATCTTCTTTTCTTTCCACTTTTGAATAGCCTCCTCTTAGACAATGAACGCTGGAAGCAAGCTGATGTCCCTGCAGAATTTCAGGATCTTGTTGATTCTATATCAGGTGGAAAGATTACTTTACCTGAAAAAAAATCAGGGGGTATGTGTATTCTTTCATACTTTCTTCCAGTTGTGTATTGTGTTTATTCATTTCATATAACTGTTTAATATTTCTTTAATTGGAAATGCCTCTCAAAAAACCTAGAACTAATATTCCCAGTTTAGTCAGTAAATAGTTGACAGGGAAAGTACTTATGGTAATTTATAATAATAATTTCAAATATATATTGAGTGTTAACCATGTCCCAGAGACTGATCCATAAGCTTTACATACATTACCTTAGTTTATCCTTACAGCAACCTAGAAGGAGGATACTATTACAGCCCTGTTTAACGATGAGGAGATTTGAGCCTTGGAGAGGTTAAGGAATTTTGTCCAAAGTCTTGAATGTTGAGCTGACATTTAAAGACAGTTTTATGTGATTTCATAGCTGTATTCTTAATCACTGTACCATATTGTTGAGTTTAGAGACATGCATACTAGTAAGCTTTTACTTTGTGTTAGATATTGATAACCAAAAAGCAAACCAGTTGCGGTCGAGTCGATGCCTACTCATGACAACCCCATGTGTGTCAGAGTAGAACTTTGCTCCATAGGATTTTTAGTGGCTGATTTTTTGGAAGTGGTCACTAGGCCTTTCTTCTGAGGAGCATCTGGGTAGACTCGAATCTTCCAACTTTTCAGTTAGTAGCTGAGCACATTTACTATTTGCACCATCCAGGGACTCCTAGATATTGATACAGAGATAAAAATTACAATTTTACTTTAAAGGGACTAAGTCTAATGAACAAAACCAAAAAAAAATACATTAGCAATCACAAGTCGTGTAATAGTAATATGATAGAGAAACCTGTAAAGAATCTTCAAGAAAGAGGACTATGAAGGAGACTGAAAAGGGGAGGCCCGGGTGGGGGGGACCCCTTGCCGTCAATTTGATTCTGACCCATAGTGACCCTGTAGGACAGAGTAGAACTACCCCATAGGGTTTTCAAGGAGCGGCTGGTGGGTTTGAACTTCCGACCCTTTGGTTAGCAGCGAAAAGCTTAAGAGACCAGAGAAGAAGGAAGAAATCCAGAAGAACATAAAAGTAAAAAAATTGGAGTTTCAAGGAAAGAATTATCATTGTTAACAAATACAGGTTGGGTTTCATATGAAATGGATGTCGTGGCTGGGAGATATTTTTGTATACCAGTTAAAGAGTAGTCACCATGTGATAATAATGTAAGCTGATTTACAACACATCCTGTAATACCAGCTTGAAATTATGAAATTTGTGAAGTTCTTATGGAGAGAGCAATTGCCATTGTTTCACATTTTGTGCATTTACTGAAAGTTTAATATTTTACACTGAAATATTTTCAAATTGTATAATTCACATTTGTACCAAAAGTAACTACATTTTAATAGTGAGGCTGAGTAAAATACAGATAGTGGCCATTTGTTTGGCAGAAAAGGGATTATTTGCAATTTTAGCAATTCAGTGGAGTGATGGAAGTCAGATTATAGTTCATTGCTAAGTAAGGGAAAGGTGAGGAGAAAGGTGGACAACAAGTGTAGCCAACAAGTGTAGCCTACTTTTCCAACAAGTTTGGCTGTGTAGGAAAGTGAATGATAAAGTGGTACCTAAAGAGAAGAGAGAAATTGTTACCTTAATCCACTCAGAGAGTTGAGAAAAAAGTTTTCTTTAAAGTAGAAGAAACTGAATTATATTTTTATGCTTTACAAGAAGAGGAAGAAAGTTTGTACAAGATAGAGGTGAAAAAGTGTGATTTGTCGGGTACAGCTCCTGAAATGAACCAGAGTTCAGGAGAAAGACTACCTCTTCTACCACTGTGACAAGAGGAAAGGGCTTAAGGACAGGTATAAAGTAGATCAGTTCACATAAGGTAGATAAGGAATCAAAAGAATTAAGTATTTTCTTACCTAGTGATCATTTTAGGAGTCCTTGGTGGCACAAATGCACGAATGGTTAAGCACTGGACTACTATCTGAAAGACTGACAATTTGAACCCATCCAGAGGTGCCTTGGAAGACAGGCCTAGTGATCTGCTTCCAGAAAGTCACAGCCTTGAAAACCCTATGGGGTAGTTCTATTCTGCACACGTGGGGTCACCATGAGTCGGAATCAACTCCACAGCAACTAACTGGAGATCATTTTCAGTAGGTAACAGTGTTGAGTGGTGGTTATAATTTTTTTCATATTAATTTTATGATATTAGCAAAACAAAAGCTGAAAGAAAATACTCCTACTCTTCTAAATCACTAGTTTAAAATTATAAGACCATTACTCACCTACTCATCCAACTGTATTTGATTGACTTCCCACTAGGTGCGGTGCTGTTGTGTAGGATTTTGTCTTAGAAAATTAATAGAGAGATACTCAGGTTTATCATGCATAAGCTCGTTTAGTTTATTGCAAGGTAGTCATGGCAAGGCACACAAGTAAAACCTCACAGCATTCATTTAGAACCGGAGAATCAGAATTAACCGTTACAATTAACAAACCAAAAAAACCAAATCTGTTGCCATCGAGTCAATTCCAACTCATGGCAACCCTATAGGACAGAGTAGAACTGCCCCATAGCATTTCCAAGGAGAGGCTTGTGGATTCAAACTGCCTACCTTTTGGTTAGCAGCTGAGCTCTTAACCACTGTGCCACCAGGACTCAAATTACAATATTAGTTAAATGGCTAGAGGCTAAATATTTAGAGGTCTCAGGAGGAAGGCTTAACCACGGCTCAAACTTAGTGGAGGCCCCTCGTAGCTAGAGTCTGAGGCTGGTGGCAGCAGTAAGAGTCTCAGCAGGCTCTTGGTCTTCAGAAAGAGTAAGAGCCTAGAGAAAGATCCCTTTGTCTCTGCCTTCTCTCAGTGAGTGAAAAGCAATTCAGGGTTTATATGTGAAATTCTCTCCTTGGCCTCACAGGATAAGGGCCAGTGTGACGTCAAAGAACGATATGTTATATTGTTCCTCCAGGGTTAGAGATTACTCAAATGTCACATTTTTTTCTTCAAAGTTAGAGATTAAGGAGGTTGTTTATACTTATGTCTCAAGGATAGTTTACAAAGATTATGTAATGTCTTATTTTATCACAGCATGCTGGGTCAAAGTCAGTTTAACTTAAAGCATGTTTACCATATGCTTCACATACTTCTATGTTTCTGTATCTAGGTTCAGAAGTTTTGTAAATAACTTTCTAATGACTTAAAAACAGATTTCTAATGATTTATAGTTAATGTTAGAGAGCCTCACAAAGGTAGACATCTTTCTAAGTTCATACTATGAGTGATTATACGTATGTGTTTTAAAAGCATAGTAGTGACTTATACTTTATGGGATTTGACATCATTATAGAAACATACAGAACAGGTGCTATGCTAGTTGACTAAGACATGTTTTCTGCCTTGGAACATCTCATAGTTTTTCAGTACCACTGTTAAGCAAACAGCAATTTTTTAATTAACAATTGTGAATTTGTGAATGTAGAGTGATTGAATTAACCATGTACTTTTTTTTTCCCCCTACAAAGTGAACCATTTATTTTCTCTTCCTCTTGGAGGGTACCAACAATAAGCGATTTCTTTTACATAACCTGCTTCTGCCCCAGTCTTTTTTTTCTGAAAGAGAAGAAGGTATATGTTATTAGAAGTACATTAACATTTTACTAGTTCTAGTGGCACAGTGCTTGCAGCCTGAGGGGCTCATCTTCCAGCACTATATCAGACAGTGTTCCGTTGCTATTCATAAGGTTTTCGCTGGCTAATTCTTTTCAGAAGTAGACCACTGGGTCCTCCTTCCTAGTCTGTCTTAGTCTGGAAGCTCAGCTGAGACCTGTCCGCCATGGGTGACCCTGCTGGTATTTGAATATCAGTGGCATAGCTTCCAGCATCATAGCAACATGCAAGCCCCCACAGTGCAACAAACTGACAGACCCCAGGAATTGACAGAATACCAACTGAGATGTTTCAACAAATGAAAGCAGCGCTGGAAGTGTTCACTCATCTATGCCAAGAAATTTGGAAGACAGCTGCCTGGCCAATGGACTGGAAGTGATCCATAATTATGCCTATTTCCAAGAAAGGTGATCCTACCAAATGCAGAAATTATCAAACAGTATCATTAATATCACACACTAGTAAAATTTTGCTGAAGATCATTCAAAAGCGGCTGCAGCAGTATATCCACAGGGAACTGCCAGAAATTCAAGCTGGATTCAGAAGAGGACGTGGAACCAGGGATATCATTGCTGATGTCAGATGGATCATGGCTGAAAGCAGACAATACCAGAAAGACGTTTACCTGTGTTTTATTGACTGTACAAAGGCATTCGACTGTGTGGATCATAACAAACAGTGGATAACATTGTGAAGAATGGGAATTCCAGAACACTTAATTGTGCTCATGAGGAACATGTATGTAGATCAAGAGGCAGTTGTTCGCACAGAACAAGGGGATACTGCGTAGTTTAAAGTCAGGAAAGGTGTGCCTCAGGGTTGCATCCTTTCACCATACCTATTCAGTCTGTATGCTGAGCAAATAGTCCGAAAAGCTGGACTGGAGGAAGACTCATTAACAACCTGCAGTATGCAGATGACACAGCCTTGCTTGCTGAAAGCAAAGAGGACTCGAAGCACTTACTGATGAAGGTCAAAGACCACAGCCTTTAGTATGGATTACACCTCAACATAAAACAAAAATCCTCACAACTGAACCAATAAGCAACATCGTGCTAAACAGACAGAACACTGAAGTTGTCAAGGATTTCATTTTACTTGGCTCTACAGTCAATGTCCATGGAAGCAGCAGTCAAGAAATCAAAAGACACATTGTTGCATTGTGCAAATCTGCTGCAAAAGACCTCTTTAAAGTGTTAAAAAGCAAAGATGTCACTTTAAGGACAAAGTTGCACCTGACCCAAGCCATGGTGTTTTTAATTACCTCATATGCATGCAAAAGCTGGACAATAAATGAGGAAGGCCAAAGAAGAGTTGATGCTTTGAATTGTGGTGTTGTCAAAGAATATTGAATATAACGTGGACTGCCAAAAGAATGAGCAAATCAGTCTTGGAAGAAGTACAACCAGAATGCACCGTAGGAGCAAGGATAGCAAGACTATGTCTCACATAATTTGGCCATGTTATCAGAAGGATCAGTCCCTGGAGAAGGACATCATGCTTAGTGAAGTAGAGGGTCTGCGAAAAAGAGGAAGACCCTCTATGAGATGGATTGACACAGTGGCTGCATAACAACGATTGCAAGGATGGTACAGGACTGGCAGTGCTTCGTTCTTTTGTACATAGGGTCTCTATGAGTCAGAACCAACTTGACAGCACCTAACAACAGCAACATAGTGGCACAGTGGTTAAGAGCTCGGCTGCTAACCAAAAGGTCGGCAGTTTGAATCCACCAGCCGCTCCTTGGAAACCCTACGGGGCAGTTCTATTCTGTCCTGTAGGGTCACTATGAGTCAGAATCGACTCGATGGCAGTGAGGTGGGTTTTTTTTTTTTGGTCTTAATGAATTTAAGGATACTTTGTTTTTGTTCATTTATCCACTATACTTTGTGGAGTTAGTACTAGCTACTCAGCTAGGCATTGGGGGAGTGAAAGGTAATGGATAGCAGCTAATATTTACTGAGTGCTTACTAGGTGCCATACACTATTCTAAGCACTTTACATGTGTTATCTCAGTTATAGGCTCATGAACTAGGCACTGTTAGTATTCCCATTTAAAAAATCTGGAAACTGAGACACAAAGAGGTTAAGCAACTTTCCCAAGGTTGCATAGCTAGGAAGTAGTAGAGCTGGGATTCAAAGTCAGCAGATTGACTTTTTTTTTTTTTTTTGGTGGAAATATACACAGTAAAACCCACTCCATTCCAGTTTCTAGACAGAATGATCAGTAAAATTGGTAAAATGTTTTACATTGTGTCAGCATTCTCATTATTTCTGTTAGTTCTTTCACTTCCGTTTACTTAATCTCCTTACCCCGAGCCTTCTCATCTATGCTTTAAAATAGCTGTTGACACTGGTCTTATGTAAATAGTTTTTTTTTTTTTAAAGTAACACAGTACTCAAAGGTGACTGTCTTTATTCTTTGGGCTAAACTGTTACTTAGTTTAAAGGTGACTTGAGAGGATAGTTTGATTTCAAGATCTGAAGGGCAGTTCAGGGTCATAGTCTTGGGGACTCCTTCAGCCTCAGTAGATCCAGTAAGTCTGGATTCTTTAAGAATTTTAAGTTCCCTTCTACATTTTTTTCCCTTTTTATCAAGATTTTTCCATCATGTTCCTGATCAGAATATTCACTAGTGGTAGCTGGACACAATCTAGTTCTTCTGTTCTCAAGGTAGAGGAGGCGGTGGTTCATGTAGACAATTAGTCCTATAGTCCAGTTCCTTCTCTGATTCTTGGGTTTCCTTCTTTCTCTTTTGTTTCAGACAAATAAAGACTGATAGTTGTGTCTTAGATGGCCACTCATAAGCTTGGTTTTTTTTTTTTTTTTTTTTTTTTTTTTTTTTTTTTTTTTTAGTTTTTTATTGTGCTTTAGGTGAAAGTTTACAGAGCAAATTAGTTTCCCATTCACCAAATTGTACACAGTGTTCCATGACATTGGTTACAATCCCCATACCGTGTCAACACTCTGCCCATTTCCACTTTGGGTTCCCTGTTTCCTTTTATCTGGTTTCCCTACCCCTTTCTGCCTTCTCATTTGTGCTTTTGGGCAATTGTTGCTCTTTTGGTCTTGTATAATTGTTCTATGGAGCACATTCTTTTCAGATGTTATTATTTATTTTATAGGCCTGTCTATTGCTTGGCTGGAAGGTGGTTTCTGGGAATGACTACAGTTCCAAGTCAGAGGGATATCATAGGGCCATGGTCTTGAGGGTTCCTCCAGTCTCTATCAGGCCAGTAAGCCTGGTCTTTTTTTGTGAATTTGATTTTTTGTTCTACATTTTTCTCCTGCTTTGTCCAGGACTCTCTATTGTGATCTCAGTCAGAGTGGTCACACTTATAAGCTTTTAAAACCCCAGACACTACTCACCATACTGGGAGGTAACATAAATTTTAAGAACTATATTATCCCAGTTGACCATACTGCCCCATGAGACCATGGCCCTAACTTCAGCGGATTGACTTGTGAGACCCTTCTTTCAGTTACTGTGCAATAACATTTCTCTGCAGTATAAAGAATTAAGACACAGTCCTTACATTAAAAAAAAGGTGTAGTCTCACAAATACAGTGAATTGTGATTAGAAGTTATATCACTCTGAACTTCTTTGCTTGAAAGAGAAGAAGTTTGCTTGAAAGAGAAGAAGTAGAAACATCACATCTTAGAGCTCAAAGGGACTTGAAACTTATGGAAGCATGATGACTTGCCCATGGTAATCTATTTAATTTTGCTGATCCAGGATAATAATCCATTCCACTGTTCTTTTAACAATAACATGCTGAATTTTGTCTTATAAGAAATACCACATGCTGAAATCAAGTAACTTCTGGATTGATAATTAAATATATAATCTCTCCATCAAATTTAGAAATTAACTTGTAGTCTGAGAATAATAATAAAAGACAACCAGTTGAAATGCTCGTTCTGCCTTTCCAAACTAATAGTAATAATGTATATATTATTATTATTATATAGTATATAATGTACACATTATATATATGTGCATATATATATATATTTTTTTTTAATTATTTATGGATCATTTACCCTGTGCCAAGCCTAGAGGATAGGCCATTTGGCAGTAACTGGCCCTACCATTAACTGTTATCTTTACCATTAACATTAACCATTGTTATCTGCTTTTTTTTCCTAACATTTTATTATGAAACTTTCCAAACCTATACAAAAACAGGGAAAATAGTATAATGACCCCCCTCCCCCTGCCCTCCAATCCCAGCATGATCAGTTATCAACTTAGGCTTCTGTTTTTTTGTTTTTTGTTTTTTTTTTATTTTAATTTTGGTGAAAATATACAGAGCAAAACATACACCCATTCAACAATTTCTGCATATACAATGCAATAACACTGGCTACATTGTTCACACTGTGTCACCATTCTTGCTGTCTCTACCCATATTATTTCACCGTCATTGATTTAGACTCACTATGTTATCTGCTTTTAATGGATCAAGATATTGATGCTCAAAGAGCTTAAATAATTGGTCCAAGGCCATGCATCCAGTAATTGGTATTGCTGGGACTCAAATCTAGATCTTTCTGACTCCAAACCTGATATAGGTTATTTATTCTGTGCCAAATTGCTTTCTAGGAAGTGGCTATTTATTTTCAGAAATGAGATTAGTTCCAGACCCTAAATAGGCACTACCTTCTTCAACTTTTTCCCAGCTTAAGTTTTTTTTTCCATTACTTTGTTTCATCTTGTACCCTTGTCTCTCTCGTTTATTTGCTTTACTGTCTAGCTACAGAGGAAAGGAGACCAGCTGAAGTTCTCATTGTCGAGGGACAACAGTATGCTGTTGTTGGGTAAGTGACACATTTTTCTTTATTAGTTGAATCAGTTATTTAAAACACAGGTCTTTTAATTTCCTTTTGATGTGATTTGGAAATTTTGGATTAAAAATTTTAAATCCTACAAGGAAGTTGTATGGATTCATTTTTGTTTATGTATTCTGTAGTATACTGTATCTGTTGGACTACACTGGCTTAACTAAAAGGGGTTGAATTTTTCTCATATAGCAAGAAATCTAGAGGTGGATCATCTAAAGGTGGTATAGTGACTCCATGATGTTGCTACTATCCCAGGCTCATTCTGTCTTTTTTTTCCTATAGGTTTCTTAGTGTATTGTAGCATAATGGTTAAAGTTGTGGGCTCTGGAGTCAGACTGCTTATGTTTTGAATCCCAGGGTCTCTGCTACTCTTTGTGACCTTGGGCAGTTACTCTGTGTTCTTCATTTTACTCATCTGTAAATTAAAATATGAGTAATAGTACTATACCACAGAATTATTGTGAAAATTAAATACGTAATGCATGTAAAGCATTTAGAGCCCTCCTCGTGCAATGGTTAAGCGCTTGGCTGCTAACCGAAAGGTTGGTGGATATATGATTTCATTCGATCTTTACAACCCCTTTGTGAAAGAGACATTAGAGAATTGAAGTTTAGGAGGTTAATTGCTTAACACATAGTGACCCAAATGGAGCCAGAATTCTAATCTAGGTCTAGGTCCCAATATCTAAACTAGCATTCTTTTTTTACTTTTCTTCTTTGCTTTTTGTCACTGTCTGAGTCTTTTCTGAAATAGTCACGCCCTCTAGGAAGAATGGATGTTCCTCTCTTTGTAAATCTGTGTGCCTCTGTCATGGCACTTAACTGAGTATATTAGAATTATTTCTGTGTATTTCTTGCTGGTTAGACTCTGAGTTTCTCAAAGGTGGGGATCATGTCTTACCATTTTTATTTTTCTTGGCACCTGATACCCAAAAACCCAATCCGTTGAGTCGATTCTGATTCATAGCGACCCTATAGGACAGAGTAGAACTGCTTCAGAGGGTTTCCAAGGCTGTAAATCTTTACGGAAGCAGACTGCCATATCTTTATCCCGTGGAGCAGCTGGTGGGTTTGAACCGCTGACCTTTCAGTTGGCAGCTGAGCACTTTAACCCCTGTGCCACCAGGGCTCCTGGCACCTAATAAGTGCTCAAAAAGTATGTGTAAAATTGATGCTTTTTCTCAGTCTGTATTATCTAACACTCTGAAGTACACAAGTCCTAAGCTAAAGCCTCCATTCCTTTCTTCTTTGGAGCCCTTCCTTGTTCCTGGTAAGGCAAAGTTTATTTTCAACCTCCCTATAATCTCATCCCTTCACTCTAATTATACTTTTCCTCCTTAACTACCCATATCTTATTACTTTCCATGTGCTTGATGGAAACGATTATGATTCCCTTCTGGCTATCAGGACAAAGAGCTTTCTGGATCTTTAAGCAAAGAGGCTATTGCCCAAAGATTGAACTCCCTGGCTAAGTGGGGGAATATTATGTCTTCTGAAAGAAGATTATAAAAGAGAAGTAGTGGATTTGTGCCCGGTAGACTCTAGGGATATGCATGGAGAGTAATATGTAGTCTGACGATTATGCTATTATAAAGGCTGGACAAACTTTCTTCAACCACTAGTTCCTGATACCCTTCAGACTTTTATAAAACATTGTTTTACTTGGATTTCTCATTTCAGAGCATTCCACTGAACTTAAAAAAAAAAACCAAACTAAACCCGTTGCCGTCGAGTCGATTCCGACTCTTGGCAGCTCTATAGGACAGAGTAGAACTGCCCCATAGAGTTTCCAAGGAGTGCCTGGTGGATTTGAACTGCCAGCCTTTTGGTTAGCAGCCATAGCTCTCAACCACTACGCCACCAGGGTTTCCCAGTAATGGCTCGTTCTCCCTTAATTTCAATCTTATTTAACCTCTCAGTAGTGAATCTATTCATCTTGTAACATGTCCTGCTAATGAGCTGATAACTTTCTCATATTTGGAGAAACTTTCATAACCTACCAATTAACTCCTTAGGAGATATATTGTCCTTAGAAGCCATTACAGATTCTCTTTCATCTCACTAAGAAAATCTGGACTAGGTTCCCTTCATTAATTCAACAGTTATGATTGAGGGCCTACTGTGTACACAATCAGAAACTCTGGGTAGGCTTTTTGTCAGTGTTTCTGAAATGGCTAAAGAATGGGATACCTGCCTGATTGAAGAGGCTGCCTTATTAAGAGTACTTCAAAACAGTGAGGTGCCTACAGCCCAACATTTAAGGAGGCACTCATTCTCTGCATCGTGTAAGTGTTGACCTTGAAATTGCATGACCTGGAGAGAGAGTACCTCCTTAAATTTTGCACCCTAGAAGCTTCTTTTGCCTCACCCTAGTT
Organism: Dugong dugon; assembly: GCA_030035585.1. Classification (NCBI taxonomy): domain Eukaryota; kingdom Metazoa; phylum Chordata; class Mammalia; order Sirenia; family Dugongidae; genus Dugong; species Dugong dugon. Next base: position 99,717,164 of record CM057469.1, on the reverse strand, counting down.
TTGACCCTGCTGCATAGTAGTTGAAACACATAATTTAACAGTTACTAAGATCAACCCTGATGGCGCAGTGGTTAGGAGCTCAGCTGCTAACCAAAAGGTTGGCAGTTCAAATCCACCAGCCACTCCTTGGAAACCCTATGGGGCAGTTCTATTCTGTCCTATAGGGTCTCTATGAGTCTGACTCAACAGTAATGGGCCTTTTGGTTTTAAGATCAGTATATCCTCAGAGATCCAGCGTACTGGTAAGTAAGTAGATTTTTATATGCTGAATCAGTTTAATTTTTCATGTTCTGACTACCTACTGGGTCATCTTTCTTTTCTTATAGAACTGTATTGCTGTTAATAAGAATTATCCTTGAATACTGCCAGTGTGTGGATAACATCCCATCTGTTACTACTGACATGCTTACTCGTCTGTCAGATTTATTGAAGGTGTGTATGATTTCATCCCATTATGGAAAAATAGTTGGAAGAAGTAATTCAGTAGGGTGTGACTAATCTGTCAGCTCTAAGACATTTTAAGGTCAGGATATCTTTAAGATACTAATTTTGTGAAATTTGATTGTGGTTGGATCACAACATGTTATTGGGAAAAAAAGCTGCCTGCTTCCTTCTCATTCCACATTTAGTGAATCCTCATTACACCCGTAGAGTTGTTAATGACATTGGAGACAGGAGATGATTTGTTCGTTAGGTGCTGAACATGACTGAGGCCTCTTAGGTCAAAAAACCGGGACTGGTTTCAAATGTGCATGGAAGGAATTCACTGAACTTTACAAAATTCATCTCACTAAGGTTAGAGATTTTTCTTAAATCATTCTTTCAGAACCATTGATGTAAAATGAAAATGTGGTGATACTTTTATTCAGCCATTTCATATTTAACTTCAAGTTGGCCATAACAGGCTTAACTGCTAGAATAGAAAGAAGGTTTTATTTTTGTCAAAACTGCAATCTATCAGTTAATTCTGTCGTGAAGTTGTCATGTTTTAGTGAGAAAGATTCTTTTTACCCTTTTGCAAAGAGGACTTTCCCAATAAAAATGACTGAAACTGAACTCGTTTTTTGAATGCAAATTAAAGATTAGTTTCAGAGCAATTGGTTTTTTTAAAATTTCTCAACCTTTTTCCCTACTAGACAATAACTATCATTTAGAAAGATTTTTTTTTTTTTTTTTTTTTTGGTCTTTACATAAATAGATCTTAATTGCTTCTACTAGAAAATTCTTTTCGTCCTTGAATGACAGGAATGTATTTTTACAACTGTTAACACATTGCCAGTATATAAGAAATACTTTTTAATAAATTGTTATTGTTTTTTTTTTTTCTCCTTCCTTTGTTAGTATTTCAATTCAAGAAGTTGCCAGTTAGTTCTTGGAGCTGGTGCCCTGCAAGTTGTTGGACTAAAAACAATAACTACAAAAAATTTGGGTATGGATTCTTGCATTTAATTCACATATCTGAGATGCTACAATGATGTTGTTACACTCATTGTGTTATTATGACTAATTTTTTTTATAACCCTAACCAAAAGGCTGTAAAAGTAGCTACTTCATTTTCTTTATGTATTGTCACAAATGAAAAATTAACCTCTGGGGAAATGTTATCAGGGATTTCCATTATAACAAAAAGTATAAATTGTTTGGAAATTGCACCGCTCTAGAAAGTGTTAAGATGTAATGTGTATGAAGTGCTTTGGGGTGAAAGGTATCTGAATATCAGAAGAGGACCTGTTGTCCCATTAACTTTCTCATACACACACAACTTGAGTCCATTGGGAGTATTGTACTGGGAAACATCATGTTCATTACAGCATTCAGTACCAAATGTTTTTCTTAAACAAAATGAAATATGTTGCACTCTGCTGCTGTGCTCTTCTTCTATGAAATAAACTGGGGTCTGTATAAAATTGATATTTTTCAATTAATTGGATATGTAATTAAAGCCAACTAATACCTGTTTTTGTTATTCCATGATATATCCACTCCCTGGATCTTCAGCTCTTTCTTCACGCTGTTTGCAGTTAATTGTGCACTACATTCCTGTGATCCGGGCTCATTTTGAAGCTCGACTGCAGCCTAAGCAATATAACATGCTTAGGCATTTCGATCATATCACTAAGGTACTTTTTCTTATATTTTCTACTGGAATTTCATAAGTTGAATTCCTTAATTGATGAGTATTTTATAGATGTGTCCCAGGGACTTTAAAATATGATGTTATTTCTCATTACAGGACTACCATGACCACATAGCTGAAATATCAGCTAAGCTCGTAGCGATAATGGACAGCTTATTTGACAAGCTATTATCTAAGGTAATGATGTATGAAAATTATTAGTCTTTGCTTAAAGGCATTTGTGACTTTTTATTTTATAGAGAATCTTCTATAAGTAACTTGAAATGTAGCAAGAAAATCTAAATTTTCAGAAGATAGTTACCAATTGGTAGAATATTATTGATTGTTTTCAGGAAAATGTGACCATCTGCTGTGACCAAGGCTACCCATATAGTTGTCTAACAAATCAAATTCTTCAGGGTTTAGAAAACAACTCAATAAAATGTTCAGATTACCCAAACAGTTGATACTCACCTTCTAAGTTGCAGGGGGGAGGGATGGCATAGGGATGATTCCAAGGATGGTGGAAATGCTACGCAACTGTAATTTTATACTAGCTGTATTGAAGAATATGTCCCTTCTTCAAAACAGATTTTAGTCTGAGGGAAGTAGAATCAGAAGGAGAAAGATCAGAATAGGGAAAAAAGTAAATAAATTATTTGAGATAAAGTATCGCTTTGTTTTCCAGAGTAAAAATGCAGAGTCTGAGATGCTCCATTATTTTCCTTATAGATAATCAATTTCAATATTTGTTTAATCTGCTTCTCATTCCCCAAATTCTCAATTACATTGGGAGGATTGTATTAGCTTCCTAGAACTGCTATAATAAAGTACCATAGACTGAGTGACTTAAAACAACAGAAGTTTATTTTCCATAGTTCTGGAGGCTAGGAATCTGAAATGAAGGTGTCAGCAGGGCCATGCTCTCTCTGAAGGCTCTAGGGAAGTATCCTTTTTGCCTTTTCCTAGTGTCTGGTGGCTCCTGGCCATCCTTGGTGTTCCTTGGCTTGTAGCTGCATGTAAAAATGGCATGGGGAAGGTGTCTGACCTCCTCTAACTTAGAAGGGGGAAGGAAAATCAAGATCAAAAGCCCAAGACTGATTCCTGTGAGGTGGGGGTCAAACATACTTCCTCTCTCCACCATCTTTACCAATTCTGACACCAGCCGTCCCTTCCATGGTGCTCTCTACTCTTCTCAGTTCGATCATTCACTGTAGTGGCCACACAGAACTTACAGACAATACTCACAATTGTGGGGTTTATTAGGGAAGTAACAGTTACAGTTCAGGCTCAGGAACACTCAGGATACAGTTCTTCCATCAGGACAGCCTCCTCCTGGCCTTAGGCCTCTGCCCAAAGGCACTCAGCTTTCTCTCCCGGTAGGCTGGGAAGCCCACTGTGCTGTCTGCTGCTAGGTTTCTCTTGCAGTCCTCTCCTGCAGGTCTCTCCTTCCTTGGTGGTGGTGGGCTTTTCTCCTCTCCTGCCTCTGGGATGGTTCATTTCAAGGCCAGCGGGATGGCAAAAGCGACCAATCTCTTTGGTGGGCTACAATTACCCTATCACACAGTCCTGCCCGATCACCTGGGCAGGAGTTACAAGACCATGGCTAGAAAGGCCACGCAAAAGCAGTCCATTACACTGTACTGTGTCATTCCGGTCTCTGCCTCCATCTTCACATGACCTTCTCTGTTTCTGTCTGTGTCCTCTCCCCTTGTAAGGCAGTCATTGATTTAGGGCCCACTCCAAATCAAGGATGATGTTATCTTGAGATCTTAACTAAATGTATTTGCAAAGACCCTTATTCCCAAATAAGGTCACATTCTGAAGTTCTGGGTGGACATAAATTTGGGCGGACACTATTCAACCCACTTCAGAGAAAGTGTCTTTGGAAAAATGTCATATAATCAGCTACAGTGGCTTTTTGCACTATTTCTCATTCTTTTCTTTCCCTAAATTCTTCAATCCGTGTCTTCGCAGACATTTCCTAAATCGAAGGTTTGAAGGTTTATTCAGATTATACTTTTTACCCAAGAGCATGTTTAGAGGAACCTTATAAAGCAAGGCACTTTGATTTGCTTTTCCTCCTAATTGCATTCTTCAGATTCTGAGATAGGGGGCACATAAAAATCGTAAAAGGGGAAGATAAAGTGGTGCCCATTCACATGCAATAAACATGTGACTCAGCCTCTGAAGACGATAGTGATCAAGAAGTGCTTCGAAAATAAGATTGCATTTATGTAGTTCAACAGTTCTCAAGTTTTTGGGTCCCAGAACTCCTTTACACTCTTAAAAATAATTAAGGACCCCAATTTTGTTTATACAAGTTGTACCTATCAGTAAGTACCACATTAAAAATTAAAACTGAGACATTTTTAAAACACAAGAATATACAAACACACAATTCCATTAACCTTCAGAATGCTATCACAAATTATCTAAAAATTCCCACTGTTCAATCATGAGAGAATGAGAATTAAAAAAAAATATATCTTACTTACTATGAAATTTTTTTTTGCTCCCCTTAAAGAGTTTCTGATTTCCAGGGGTCCCCGGGCCACATTTTGAGAACCTCTTATGTAATTGATAGATAAAGTGGATGCTTCATGGTCTTCCTTGAAGAAGTTTTAGGAATTTATAGTTATGTGCAAAAATACCTATACTATGGTATGCCTGTTAAATTTCTAGTTTTGGTTGGAGAAAAATTACTGTTTAAAATAAATGCTCTGTTTTCTTGATGGGTGCCAAGTACAAGGTAAATTCAAGTACAAGCTAAATTTAAAAGCATTTCCAGTCCACTCATTTCCTTTTCGATACTCAGCATTCTTCTGGGTATAAAAAGTCAGAAACACGTGTCTGCCCTCAAGAAGTTTACCATCTAAAAGGGAAGATGACTTTGAGCAGTGTAAAATAAAATACATGTTAAATAATGGAACCAGTAATAGGCTGTGCAAAACAAAAAAAATGACTTTAATCAGTTATTTTGGTCATCCAGACTCTGGCTGGAATCCCCCCACCCACCCCCCGCATAGCCAAAAATAAAGAGAATTATTTAATATGTTTCTCATATCTTCATCACCTGTATTTAACAGTTATTAACATTTTGGGGTTTTTTTTTTTTTTTCTGAAACATTTTAAAATAAATTCGAGGCATTACGATATTTCATCCCTAAATATTTAAGTATTCATTTCTAAAACCTAAGGGCACTTCTTTAATAACAACAAAATATAGCCACACTACCATTTTCACACCTAACAACAAAATTAACAATAATTCCTAAGTATCGTTTAATATCTGTCCCTATTTGAATTGTCGCAAAATGTCCTTTACAGTAATTTGTTTGAACAAGAGCCTCTACATGACCCACGCATTGATTTTGGTTATGCTGTCTCTAAAGTCTTTTATAAACTAGAACACTGCCCCCACCCTTTCCTTTTTTATGCCATTGATTTGTTGAAAATTATGGCTAGACTTCTGCAACTTAATGTTTTCTTTACTGTCTTGCCCATTGATGACGACTTCTGTTAAAACCCAGCATGTTATTAACAAGTCTGTCTTTGCCCCTCCCTGCCCTGTTTGCTTTCATGAATTCCCCAGGGGTTTGACCCTGTTTTTAATTCATGCCAAGATAGCAGACAGTGTTTGGTTTGAGTTTGCCTCTCAGTTTTTAATTTTTCATTTGCTTACCTGAAAATTTAATTTTGAGAAAGACGAATGACACAGTTGTATTCTAAGAAGCTAATAAATAAGGGCGCCATTGCTTGGGTAGAATGAAGTGTTAAAGTCTAATTGTACTGTTAGCTAATGTCCCAACCATCATTCATTCATTTATTCATTATATATGTTATATGCAAAGCATTGTATTAGGACGCAGAGGGAACATGAGGTGAATAAGCCTTGGATCTTGTCCTCAAGTAGCAAAATATCTAGTAGGAGAAGTATATCAATATCTGTAACAGAAGATAGAAAGCATCACAAGGAGAGAGTTGATTTAGTGCCAGAGGAGCTTTTAATGCTCTGAGGGAGATGGTTGCCAGGTGGGGAAGGAGATCTGGGAAAGCTTTATGGATGAGACATGTATATGAGTTTTGCTTTTAAAGATAGGTAAAATTAGGGCAAATGAAGTTGAAGTTAAGAGATATTCTGGGCAGAGATAACAGCATGAGCAGACACGTTGGTAGGAATAAGAAGAAAGCAGTTTTGTGTTAGGATTTTGGAGTCAGGTAGACCTAAGTTCAAATCCAAGCTTTGTCACTTATTAGCCACTGAAGGATGGCCTTAGGCAAAGTATTAATCTCCTAAGTGTCAGTTTCTATCTTTAAATGGGGATAATAATACAGCCTCCCTCATAAGATTGAAGTGAGGATTAATGAGATAATACATGTGGAATGCTTTTATCATGTCTTTGACTATGGCAAGTTCTAGTTTTGCTGTTGTTAATAACAACAAAGGTAAGTAGTTCAGTTTAGCTAATGCATTAGGCTGGGCTAACAAAGGAGTGGGAGATATGTTCAAAAGATAGTAGAGAGCTTTGACTGCCAGTAGCAAGCTAACCAACTTAAGTTAGATTTATTGAGGTATAATTCGTTGTTGTTAGGTGCTGTTGAGTCTACTTCGACTCATAGCTACTCCATGTAAAACAGAACAAAATGTTGTACAGTCCTATGCCATCCTCACAGTTGTTGCTGTGTTTGAGCCCATTGTTGCAGCCACTGTGTCAGTTCATCCCGTTGAGGGTAAAATTTCCATTCAGTAAAATTCACCCTTTCTAAGTATATAGTTCAATGAGTTTAACATACATATACAGTAGTGGAACTAGTACGGTCAAGATATAGAACAGTTCCATCACCCCTAAACATTCCCTTGGGCCTTTTTGCAGTCAAGCCTCTCCCCACATCCCTAGTCCCTGGCAACCACTGATCTGATTTCTGTCTATAATTTTGCCTTTTCCAGAATGTTCTATAAATGGAATCATATAGAATGTAGCCTATTGTGCTGGACTTCACTTAGCTCAGTGCTTTTAGAATTCATGGAGGTTGTCTCATGTGTCAGTACTTTGTTTCTTTTTATTATAGTGTCCACTGTATGGATGTACCACTGTTTGTTTATCCAGTCATCAGTTGATGGACATTGGTGTTGTCCCCAGTGTTTGGCTGTTATGACTAAAGCTGCTATAAACATTTGCATGCAGGTCTTTGTGTATCCACTTGTTTTCATTTCTGTAGTGTAAATGCCTTGGAATAGGATTGCAGGTTGTCTGGAAGTGTATTACTTTATAGTAACATGTATAGTAATATATAAAAACGCCAAATTGTTTTCCAAAGTGGCTGTACCATTTTGCCTTTCTGCTTGCAATGTATGAGAGTTTTAGTTGCTTTTCATCTTTGCCACTACTTTCTATTGTCTGTTGTGTTTTAATGTTAGCCCTTCTAGCAGGTTTGTATAGAGTGGTATCTCATAGTTGTCTTAATTTTCATTTTCCTAATTACTAATACGTTGAGCACTTTTTCATGTGCTTATTTGTCATCCATATCTCTTCTTTGGTAAAGTGTCTGTTTAAATCTTTTGCACGTTTTAAAAATTGGATTGTTTACCTTATTATTCAGTTGTAAGTGTTCTTCATATCTTCTAGATACAAGTCCTTTATCACATATTTGTTTTGCAGATATCTCCCAGTCTGTGGCTTATCTTTTTGTTTTCTTTAAAATGCCTTACAAAGAGCAATTTTTAATTTTGATGAAATCCAGTTTATCATTTTTTTCTTTTATTGTTCATGGTTTTTGTGTCCTATCCTAAGAAATCTTTGTATAACCCAAAGTACTCGTAGAAGTTTTATAGTTTTGGGTGTTAAATATTTAAGTCTGTGATCCATTTCTAGTAGTCCAAGGTTTGAGTCAATGTTCATCTTTTTTTTTTTTTTTTTTGATATTCAGTCGTTCCAACACCATTGGTTGAAAAGGCTATCATTTCTCCATTAAATTAATTACCTTGACACCTTTGTAAAAAGTTGGTCATTTTTGTGTGGGTCTGTTTTTGGACTCTGTTCTGTTCCATTGAACTGTGTGTCTGTCTTTGTACCAATACCACACTTTCTTAATTACTGTAGCATTATAGTATGTCTTAAAATCAGGTAGTGTGAGTATTTTTTTGTATTCTTTTCTTTTTGAAAATTGTTTCGGCTATTGTAGGTCCTTTGCTTATCAGATTCTACCAGAAGGCTGCTGGGATTTTAATTGAAATTGCATTGAATATGTAGATCAATTTGGGGAGAATTAACATCTTAACATTGAGTCTTCTGACCCACAAACACAGTATGTTCAGTGGTGTGCTGCAGCCAGCTTGCACTGCTATCCAGAGCCTATTGTGTGTATCTCTTCTCACTTCTGCATTTGGTGACATCACATTGGTAACTTGAAATTGGCTGTGGTGGGAATATTTATGCCACAGAAACTAACAAATACTGAAAACCAGTGCTTTTCCCCTTGAGAGCCAGTTAAACATTTATCACACACCACTGGCTTTATCTCTCCATTTCCTTAGGTCTTTAATGTCTCTCAGCAAAGTTTTGTAGTTTTCAGTGAACATATCTTTCACACATTTTCTTTAGTTTATCCATAAGTATTTTTTGTTTTTTGACACTATTGTAAATGGTATGTTTAAAATTATAATTTCCAATTGTTTGATGTCAATATATAGAAATACAATTGATTTTTATATATTTTTATCTTAAATCCTACAATGTTGCTAAATTCATTTATTAGTTCTTGTGCTGTTTTTGTAGATTCTTTGAGATTTTCTGCATACACAAGCTTGTCTGCAAACAAAGAGCTTTACATGTTTTTCATTTCTGTATGCCTTTTACTTCTTTTTCCTTGACTTGTGGTGCTGGCTAGCACCTTCACTAGAATGTTGAATAGAAGTAATAAGAGCAAACATGCTTGCTTTTTCCCATATTGGAGGGAAAGTGTTCAGTCTTTAACTATTAAGTATGATGTTAGCTATAGGTTTTGGTAGCTGCCTTTATCAGACCAAGGAAGTTCCCTTCTGTTTCTAGTTTGCTGAGAGGCTTGTTAATCCTGAACATATGTTGAATTTTGTCAAATACTTCGTCTGCATCTATTGAGATGGTCTTTCTTAGTCCAAATATGGTGAATTACATTGATTTTTTTGAATGTTGAATCAACCTTGCATTCCTGGAATAAACTCCCTTGGCCATGATGTAGTATCTTTTTTATATATTTGATTTGCTAATATTTTGTTAAGGATTTTGTGGGATATCATGAGAGATACTGGTTTGTAGGGAGGGTGTGTCTGTCTGTCTGTCTGATTTTGATATTGGGGTAATGCTGGCCTTGTAAAATGAGTTGGGAAGTTTTCCTCTTTCTGTTTCCTAGAATAATTTGTGTAGGATTGGTGTTGTTTTTTCCTTAAATGTTTGGTAGAATTTACCAATAGAGTTGTCACCTGCTCCTTATGTTTGCTTTGTGGGAAGGCTTTTAACTATAATTTTAGTCCTTTTTAATACATATAGGACTGTGCAAATAATCTAATTCTTGAGTTACCTTTGGAAGTTTGTTTCTTTCAATGAATTTATCTATTTCATTTATGTTATTAAATTTATATGCATTAGTTTTTCATAATACTCCCTTATTATCCTTTTTTAATGCCTGTCAGAGTTTGTAGTATTACCTGCTATTTCTTTCATGGTATTGGTAATATTGCAGTTTGTTCTCCTGTCTCTCTTACTCTGTCTTTGTTCTTTTTCTGTCTCTTTTGATAAGTCTGGCTAGAAGTTTATCACTTGTTTTGATCTTTCAACGAACCAACTTTTGGTTTCATTGATCTCTATAAATCTCTATTTTTGTTTCTTTGTTTTCTACTACTATCTTTTTCTTTTTTTTTCCTTTTATTTGCTTTGGATTTAGTGTGCTGTTCTATTTCTAGTTTCTTAAGTAAAGTGGAATCTTAGATTATTGATTTGAGATCCATCTTGTTTTTTAACATAGTAAATGTTATAAATTATAAATTCCCTTCTATGCACTGGTTTAGCTGTGTCCTACAAATTTTGATATTTTGTGCTTTTATTTTTATTTCACTCAAAATATTTTCTAGTTACCCTTGTGATTTCTAATTTGACCTATAGGTTATCTAGAAATGTATTTCTAAAATCTCAAATATTTGAGGATTTTCTAGAGATTTTTTTCTGTTACTAATGTCTAGTTTAATTCTGTTCTAGTAAGAGAACATACTTCGTATAATCTCGGTTCTTTTAAATTTGTTGATATTTATTTTATGGCCTAGAATATGGCCAAAGAATATCTCGGTTAGTGTTCTATACGCACATGAAAAAATGTGCATTCTGCTGTTCTTAGGTGGAGTGTCCTGTGTGTATCAATTAGGTGATGTTGCTTGGTAGTGTTAGTTAGGTCTCCTCTATCCTTACTGATTTTCTCTCAGTCTATCAGTTACTGAGAGATAAGTGCTGAAATCTCCAACTATAATTGTGAATTTGTCTATTTTTTTTTTGTTCATTTCTGTTAGTTTTTGTTTATGTATCTTGAAGTTCTGTTGCTAGGTACATACACATTTAGAGTTGTTATATCATCTTAATCTCTATTATTATATAGTATCCTTCTATACCTCTAGTTATATTCTTTTGAAGTGTATTTTGTCTGTCATACATGAGGTTGCCATGGTGTCAGAGCCAGCTTGACGACAACTAGTAACAACATGTTATTTGATATAAATACAACCACTCTTTCTTTCGAATAGTATTAACTTAGTATTTCTTTTCGCACCCTTTTTCTTTTAATATTCTGTCTTAATACTTAAAATGAATTTTTGTACATAGAATAAAGTGGAGTCTTGCTTTTTTTTTAATCTAGTCTGACAGTTGCTGCCTTTTTATTGATATATTTAGACCTTTTAAATTTAATATAATTTTATGTGGGTGGATTTAAATCTACCATCTTGATAGTTGTTTTTTATTTTCCTCTTTTTTTAAAATATTTTATTGGATTCACTGAATTTTTTTTAAATTTAATTTTATCTCCAGAATTGACTTAAGTATATCCTTCAAATGACATTATTATACTACTTCCCATTTAGTTAAGAACTTTACAACAGTATATTTCTATTTTCTCCTGCTCAGATTTTATGCTGTTATCATTTTACTTCTGCTTATATTGTAATGCATTGTTACTGTTTTTGCTTTAGACAGTCATCTTTTAAAGCAATAAAAGTTGATTAAAAATGTCTTTTATGCTTACCCTCATTTTTACCAGTTCTAGTGCTCTTCACTTCTTTGTGTAGATCATCTGGTATCATATTCCTTCTGCTTGAAGAACTTCCTTTAATACTGGAACGTCTGCACGCAATTAATTTTCTTGGTTTTTGTCTGAAACAGTCTGTTTCTCCTTAATTTTTTAAAGATCTTTTGCTGGGTTTAGAATTGTGTCTGTTGTCTTTTGGCTTTTATAATTTCCAACAAGAAACCCGCTCTTTATTCCTGAACACTGCTTTATATTTCAATGCTATTATTAAAAAAAAAAAAAAAAAAAACAAGATGAAGGGATATTTGAGATGTTTCTAGGCTGAAGAGAGACAAATCCTTGGATGGTCACAACTTTGGTAATCTTGGTCCAGTTAAATGTTTGTTCTTCATCTGCACTAGTATACTGTAGCTGATCACATTTTAATAAACTATATAAGATTTAAAAAAAAACCCAAACCCATTGCCGTCGAGTTGATTTCGACTCATAGCCACCCTATAGGACAGAGTAGAACTGCCCCATAGGGTTTCCAAGGAGCAGCTGGGTGGATATGAACTGCTGACCTTTTGGTTAGCAGCTGAGCTCTTAACGACTGCGCCACCAGGCTCCATATAAGACTTGTAAGTTTAAATATAATTGTTTACTCAAATTTGTCTTGTAAATAATAATGATATATATAATTGAAACTGTGAATTCTAAAATTATCTAAATCATACCAGTATATGGTTCAAGATGTAAGAATGGTATTGAATTCAGTTGTTTTAATTTTTAGTATAGAAAGTTGTTGAAAAAGTCTTCCCTTAGGGTAAATATAATTGCCGTATTTGCCCACTTATGAAAGAAAAAGAACATTTTAATTCTAACAGAATTATATTGATTTTAGATATAATCAAGTTGACACATTCTTAAGATCCTGTTTAAAAATAACCTGTTAATTTGGTTGGGCTACTTTAATGATTCATTATTGTATATTGAGCCAGATTAGTAGCTATCATTTATTGACTACTTACTTTGTGACAGCCACTGTTTTGTGCTCTTTTTTAATCCTCATAGCAGTCCACTGAGATATAGAGAAGTTAACTAACTCACCCATCATCACATAGTTCATCTTAAGAACAGAAGCAGCCTGTGTTCTTAAACCACTAAGCTATGCTAGCTCCTTCAAAGTAGATTAGGCTGTTTAATGAAAGATCCTCAAGATTTGCATTGGTAGCACAGATCACGGTTGCCTGCTATGTTAGTTTCCTAGGACTGCCGTAACAAAGTACTACAAACTGGATGGCTTAAAACAGCAGAAATTTATTCTCTCACAGTTCTGGAGGCTGGAAGTCTGAATTCAGGGTGTTGGCAGGGCCATACTCTCTCTGAAGGTTCTAGGGGAAGTTCCTTCCTTGTCTTATGCAGCTTCTGGTAGCCCAGGTGTTCTTTGGTTTATGGCAACATAACTCCAGTCTCTTTACATGGCCGACTTCCCTCTCTGTCTGTCTGTGTATCTGTGTTTCTCGCTCTCTTTTTATAAGATGTCAGTCATATTGGTTTGGGGCCCACCCGACTCCAGTATGACCTCATGTTAAGTGTAACTGCAAAGACTCTATTTCCAAATAAGGTCACATTCACAGGTACTGGGAGTTAGGGCTTAAATATATCTTTTTGGAAGACACAAATTAACCCATAACAAGTGCTATACCAGAGTGAGACCTGTAAAGTCAGAAAACATACTGTCTCAGAGAATAGTGGGGGACAGCGTGCAGTCAAAGGAAATTCTCATTATCTTTCCCTGCCTGACAGTATGAGGTGAAAGCTCCTGTTCCTTCTGCCTGCTTCAGGAATATTTGTAAGCAAATGGCAAAAATGCATGAAGCTATATTTGATCTCCTTCCAGAAGAACAAACACAGGTGAGTAGTAATTCCTAAATCTACTTTCTTATATGTAACGTATAATGTGCATGTTGAATTGGAGTCCTTTTAAATGCTTTTGGCACAATTAAGCTTAGTTCATGTTCCAATATGATTGTTAATCAGTTGCTATATTGACTACTAAGGCATAGATAAAAATTTTTAATTTCAAAATTCCCTTTGATCCAACAGGCTAGATAATAGCTTTGCTATATAGTCAGCAGTTTTAAGAAGCTGATTTTCTGTTTGTCCATTGCGCATTATAGGTCCCAGATTCACTTATATCAGTAATTACATGATTAATTTAAAACTCAGAGTTGGCATTTATCAATGAGTCATAAAATATGTTACTGTGAGTGTAGTTCAAATTGAATATGAAAGGAATTGGAGATGGAGTTAATGAGATTGACATGTAAACTAAATCAATGTGCCTTGTCATTAATATTTGTGAGATCAGCATAACTGATCTATTGTTGCTGTTAGTAGCTGACTCGTGGCAACCTTAATGTATAACAGAATCAAACGCTTGCACAGTGCTGCACCATTCTCACAATCACTGGTATGTTTGAGCCCGTTGCTTTTTTGTTTGTTTGTTTGAGCCCGTTGTTGCAGCGAATGTGTCCATCCATCTCGTGAAGGGTTTCACTCGTTTTCACTGACTCTCTACTCTACCAAACATAAAGAGATCTATAGTGGGCAAAAACCAGGAAAAATACTGAGTAGTCTTTGGTACCTCTCACCTCTCACCTCCCTCTCACCTATGACGTATCCACTCTCCGTTCCTACTCTGTCTACCCTACATAAGTATGAACACAAAGTTCTCTTAACTCTTCAGACGCATACCTACTCCCACCTTCCTCATTTCCCTTTTCTAGCACTTCAAAAGTTCCTGGATTCCTTTTCCCTAGTCTTCTGCACCAGGTGATCTTATTCAAGCTTGATTATAGAATGAGACATTGTTATAATAGGAGCCTATTTGTTATATAAAGAGTCCTGGTGGTGCAGTAGTTAAGCGCTCGGCTACTAACCAGAAGGTCAGCGGTTTGAACCACCAGCCGCTCTGTGGGGGAAAGATGTGGCAATTTGCTTCCGTAAAGATTACAGCCTTGGAAACCCTATGCGGCAGTACTGCTCTGTCCTATAGGGTCGCTATGAGTCAGAATTGACTTGACAGCAGTAGGTATTTGTTGTATGACAAATGAACCTAATGTTCAGTGGGGTATTTGCTGTTCAGATAGGTTTGTTTATTTAGATCTGTCTCCAGCTGTTAGAATGCATGGAAATAGTATTTTGGAGCAGAGAGTAGCTGTCTTGGTGACTCTTGCCTACTCTTGCTCCTGCTGGTCTCCTTTCCCATGCCACTTCAGGCTTCTGTCTTACACTAACTATTGCCATTTTTCTTCATGCTTCCCTACATTTTTATTAATCATTTTGACATCATGATTAAATACCATCCAACTCCTTTGGGGCTTACTGAGTACTGAGGGCAAGACATAAGATATGCGGTGCCCACTAGGGTCTCTTTTTTTCTTTTCATTTCTTCGTAGTCAAGCTGTCCTTTCCATTCCGTACATAGGATCCCCCACCTCTGACACTCAGACCTTCTGGGTTGGCCACCCGCATTCTAACACTAGAGCAAGGCTTAGCTAGGTCAGGGAGCTGGGCAAACAAGTACTTCATGTGTTTTTATCTACATCATAATTTAAAGGGTACCCTTGTCAACGCTGAGCAAAAGTTACAGGTTTTATGTCAATATTGCCACTTGAATACCAGTAAATTCCATAAAACTTTTTCATATATATGTAGATATAGAAAAAAATTATAAATATATGTTATAAATGTATAAAATATAAAATATGTTATTCCACAAAATATTTTCCATAAGTTAATTACATACAATTTTAGATCAGGTATTTTCCAAAGAAATATTGGACCATTGCAGTATAATCTTATTTTACCAGTTTAGAAGGATGAAGGTATCTTTCCCTCTACCATTGTGACTCTTTTTTTCTCTACCAAGTTCCTAGTTAATATATTGCAAAATTCTCTATTGCTTTTTATTTTTATTTTTTTACTTTTCATGGTTGATCCCACTTCCATATCCCAGAGGAGTTCTTCCAGGGTACAGAAAGGCAGCAGTAAGTCTTATCACTGAAAGGAATATTGCTGAGAAGGGAAAAAGAGCTTTTATCCAACTAAGGAGAAAAAGTGTAGTAAAAAAGGAACTAAATACTTTCAGAGGAGTATTTTAAAAGAATATGCCAAAATTTTTTTTTTTTTTTTTAATATTTTATTGTACTTCAGGTGAAGGCTTACAAAACAGTTTCTCATGTAACAGTAGTACACATGCTGTTTTATGACTTTGGTTAACAACCCCACAACATTTTAACCCTCTGAATTCTCAGCTTTTTTTTTTTTTTTTTTGGTGAAAATACACATAGCCAAAGATACAGCATTTCAAAACTTTTTACGTACACATTTAAGTGACATTGACTATGCTCTTCCAATTGTGCTGCCATTCTCACCCAAGATGAAGGTTTACAGGACAAAATAGCCTCCCATTTAACAGTTACTACAAATGTTGCCCTATAACAGTGGTTAACAATCTCACAACACATCAACAGTATCCTTACTCAACTTGTGTTCCTTATCATCAGCTTCCTACTCCCCCTCTGCCTTCTGGCCCTTGTCACTGGACTCCTGTACCTCGTTAGTCTCATTTAGTTTTACTGGGCTGTCCACTCCCAGGCTGAACAGTGAACCTCGAAGGTAACTTTACCTCTGAGCTGAAAGGGTGTCTGGGGGCCACACTCTTGAGGTTTCTCCAGTCTCCTTTAGGCCAGTAAATCTGGTCTTTTTTTTTTTTTTTTTTGGTGGGGGAGTTAGAATTATGCTCTACATCCTTCTCCAGCTCTGTGCAGAACCCTCTGTTGTGATCCTGGTCAGAGCAGTCAGTGGTGGTAGCTGGGCCCCATCTAGCTGTACTGGACTCAGTCCGGTGGAGGTCTTGGTAGCTGTGGTCAATTAGTCCTTTGGACTAATCTTTTCGTTGTATCCTGTTCTCTTCATTCTCCCTTGCTCCTGAAGGGATGAGACCAGTGGAGTATCTTAGATGGCCGCTCACAGGCTTTTAAGACCCCAGACACTACTCACCAAGGTAGAATGTAGAGCATTATCTTTATAAGTAGTGTCATGCCAATTGAGCTAGATGTTCCCCGAGACCATGGTCCCCAGAGCCCTCCATCGAACAACTCAGTCCCTCGGGGAGTTTGGATGTGTCCATGGGGCCTCCATATCCTTTCCTTGTGCAGGTTGTGTTAGTTTCCCTAGTACTGTGTACTGTCTCACCTCTCACCCAAGATACCACTTATCTATTGCCTATTTAGTGTCCCCCCCCCCCCCCCATCCCTGGTAACCAACAAGGATTGTTACATTTTGCATGTGAATTTTTTCGTGGGTTTTTACAATAGAGGTCTCATACAATATTTGTCCTTTTGTGATTGACTTATTTCACTCAGCATAATGTCCTTCAGTTTCATCCATGTTATGAGATGGTTCACAGATTCATTGTTGTTCTTTCTCGTTGCATAGTACTCCATTGTGTGTATGTACCATAGTTTGTTTATCCATTCATCTGTTGATGGGCATCTAGGTTGTTTCCATCATTTTGCTATTGTGAACGATGCTGCCATGAACATACGTGTGCACATGTCTATTCGAGTGACGACTCTTATTTCTCTAGGATATATTCCTAGGAGTGGGATTGCTGGATCGAATGGTGTGTCTATTTCTAGCTTTCTGAGGAAACGCCATATCATTTTCCAAAATGGTTGTATCATTTTGCATTCCCACCAGCAGTGTATAAGAGTTCCGATCTCCCCACAGCCCCTCCAACATTTGTTATTTCCAGTATTTTTGATTCGTGCCAGTAATGCTGGGGTGAGATGGTATCTCATTGTGGTTTTAATTTGCATTTCTCTAATGGCTAGTGAACGCGAGCATTTCCTTATGTGTCTGTTGGCCATTTGAATGTCTTCTTTGGTGAAGTGTCTGTTCATTTCCTTTGCCCATTTTTTGATAGGATTGTTTGTCTTTTTGTTGTAGAGGTGTTGGATTTTCTTGTAGATTATGGAGATTAGACCTTTGTCTGACTTGTACTGTCCAAAAATTTTTTCCCAGTCTGTAGGTTCTCTTTTGACTCTTTTGGTGAAGTCTTTTGAAGAGCATAGGTGTTTGATTTTTAGAAGTTCCCAGTTATCTAGTTTATCTGTTGGGTTTTGTGTGTTGATGTTTATGGTTTGTATCCTGTTAATGCCATGTATTAAGGCCTGAAGTGTTGGTCCTATTTTTTCTTCTATGAACTTTATAGTTTTAGGCTTTATATTCAGGTCTTTGATCCATTTGGAAGTAGTTTTTGTATATGGTGTAAGGTATGGGTCCTGTTTCATTTTTCTGCAAATGGATATCCAGTTTTGCCAGCACCATTTGTTAAAAAGACTGTCTTTTCCCCATTTGATGGACTTTGGGCCCTTGTCGAAAATCAGGTGACCATAGGTGGATGGATTTACATCTGGGTTCTCAATTCTGTTCCATTGGGCAATGTCTCTGTTGTTGTACCAGTACCATGCTGTTTTGACTACTGTAGCTGTATAGTAGGTTCTGAAGTCAGGTAGTGTGAGTCCTCCAACTTTATTCTTCTTCTTCAGTAGTGCTTTACTTATTCGGGGCTTCTTCCCTTTCCATATAAAGTTAATAATTAGTTTTTCCATCTCTTTGAAGAATGTTGTTGGTATTTGGATCGGGATTGCATTGTATTTGTAAATTGCTTTAGGTAGAATTGCCATTTTCACAATGTTGAGTCTGCCTATCCATGAGCATGGTATGTTTTCCCATTTATGTAGATCCCTTTGGGTTTCTGCAGCAGTGTTTTGTAGTTTTCTTTGTATAGGTCTTTTACATTCCTGGTCGGATTTATTCCTAAGTATTTTATCTTTTTAGGGGCTATTGAAAATGGTATTGATTTCCTGATCTCCTTTTCATCGTTCTCCTTACTGGTGTATAGGAATCCAACTGATTTTTGAATGTTTATCTTGTATCCTGCTACTCTACTGAATCTTTCTATTAGTTCCAGTAGATTTCTCATGGAGTCTTTAAGGTTTTCTATGTATAGTATCATATCATCTGCAAACAGGGAGAGTTTAACTTCTTCATTACCAATTTGGATGCCCTTTATTTCTTTCTCTTGCCTTATTGCTCTAGCTAGAACTTCCAGCACAATGTTAAATAGGAGTGGTGATAAAGGGCATCCTTGTCTTGTTCCTGTTTTCAAGGGGAATGTTTTCAGCCTCTCTCCATTAAGAATGATGTTGGCTGTTGGTTTTGCATAGATGCCCTTTATCATGTTGAGAAATTTCCCTTTTATACCTATTTTATTGAGAGCTTTTATCAGGAGTGGGTGTTGGACTTTGTCGAATGCCTTTTCTGTGTCAATTGAGATGATCATGTGATTTTTTTCTTTCCTTTTATTTATGTGGTGAATTACATTGATGGATTTTCTAATGTTAAACCATCCTTGCATACCTGGTATGAATCCTACTTGGTCGTGGTGTATTATTTTTTTGATATGATACTGAATTCTATTGGCTAGAATTTTGTTGTGAATTTTTACATCTATATTCATGAGAGATATTGGTCTGTAATTGTCTTTTTTTGTGATGTCTTTGCCTGGTTTTGGTATCAGCATTATGCTGGCTGCCAAAATATTTTTTAAAATATTTTCTCCAAATAGTATCAATAATTCTCAGATACTTACATCTTCTATTTCAGTAGAACTTTTAAGAAAATTAGTTTTATTTCTTTTCCAGATGTTGTTTTTAAGAATTAATGCAAGTTACAAACTACACTTGAAAAAGCAGTTATCTCACTTAAATGTGATCAATGATGGAGGACCTCAAAATGGGTATGTTTTTAACATATGTTTCTATATACTATTCCCGTATCAAATTGTTTTGATAATTGGTTTTTATTCTTAGTGCTGTCCTTGTCTGCTGTATTCATGCCTAGGCCCAAAATTGTGAAATCAGCAACCTTACATTTTCCTTTGTGCTTCCTCCCACCCTCCCACACATCCCCGCCCCCTGCCTCCACGGAGATTATATAAAGTGGCTTATAAATGGTCAGTTACTTAACTGACCTTATTTGTCTGTTTTGAGGCTGTGTGGGTTAGTAACGCCTCCTTAGGTACCCACTAGCCTTCCTCTATCCAAACAGGACTCAAAGCCCCACTTAGTAGCTGTGTGACCCTGTGAAAGTGACCTAACCTCTGTGCCTCATGTATAAAATGAGGAGAAAATCTATCTTATTTCCTTCACAGAGTTAGGAAAAGTAATGTATAACCATGTGTATATAGAAAAAACATATAGCTATACGTGTGTGTGTGTATGTGTATGGATGTATTTTAATGTAAGCTGTTGAACAAATTGTATGTATTTCTGATGAAATAGTGTAATATATAAAAGAAAAAACATAGGATTTGGAGTCAGAAAACTTGGGTTAAGTCCTAGTTCTGCCACTTATTAGTTGTCTAATTTTGGACAAATCAGTTACCCTCTGTGAGCCTTAATTTTCTTAACTTTAAAAATAGAGATGACAGTAAAAGTCCCTCATAGGACTTTTGTGAAGAGCAACATAGGTAAAGATATGAGGAAAAGATTTTACAATATGTAAAGCACTGATCATTTAGCTACACCTTAACGTGATGTCCCTAGTACATTACCTCTCACAGCTTTTAGGAATAAAAATCTTTTTTTTTTTTCCCCCCGTTAAAGGAATTTTAGGCTTAAATTTAAAACTTACAGGAACAAATGAAAAAAAGGTATTTTGGAGTCAGAAGTTGACTCTACCAATAGAAAAGAATTACACTGAATTGATTTTGCAAGAAAGTATTTGGAACGTTCAGACTGCTGAATCTGTCAGCCAGGCAGAATTTAGGAGTTTTATGCAAGATTATGATTTTTCTCTTCCTTGTTTATCCCATGGTTCTTCTTTTTATAAGAATTATTTGTTATTTTCAAAAATTTCAAAGCCATAGGAAAGTTAAAAGAACAGTACGGCGAACACAGAATACTTCTCACCTAGATGCACCAGCTGTTAAAATTTTACCACCCATGCTCCCCCACCCACACACACTAAAGTTTCATGAAATTTAACTCCTAAATACTTTAGCTTGCATGTCTAAAAACAAGGACCTTCTCCCATACAACCATAACACCATAACCACTCCTAAGAAAATCAACATTAATTTAATAGCATCATACCACATAATCAGATATTTCCAACACCACCATATGGATGACACCGTGTAAACCTGTCAGGTGATTCACATGTACCACACAATTGGTACCTGCTACTGAACTTTTTTTTCCTGAAAAGATAATAGCATATTAAGAACTTGGAACCTCTTGATACAGATGTATACTGTACCCTAAAGACACTGTTAAAAAAAACTACTGATATTTCTAAGCCCTGCCCCCCTCATATCCTTTTACTTTATTCTCATAGCTAAATCTGGGTTGATTGATCTGTTTGTCTCAGACCGGTATTTCCAAAGCATCCAAACTAACTCATTACCAGTTATTTTTTTTGTTAAACTATTTGAGGATCAGTCTTATCTTAGAGATTCTCACTGTCACATATTTATAGAAGCTAATTCTGTGTAAGTCCATTCATCTCTTTTTAATGATCTCATGAAAGACAGGATTCTTTGGAATCTTAACCTTTGATCTTAGCCAGGGGCATAATGAACTACCTGCTTAAAAGGAATTTTTGTTCCTGAAATGGCTCTAAAAATGTATCTTTTCTTTCTAATGTGATTTTGTTTTCCTCCGTTTTAAGATACCTTTAAAATACAGACACATACAGAGAATAGTAAAATATTTGTATTCCTGCTACCCAGAAATGATTAACATTTGTTGCTTTCACTTGAAAAAAAATTTATATATAAGAAATGACATTCCAGATGAAGCAAAGTACTCCTTGACCCATCTCTAGTTCCACCTTCCCCCAACCAGTTGGCCACATTTTTAGCGAATTTGGTCTGTATCCTATCAGTCCTCTCATCTATCTCTGTATCTATGAAAATTATGTGGTGCTATTCTGTAAATTTAATTTACAGGTGTTATACTGTACATATGCAGCTTGTTTTTTTTCCCATTCAACATTGTTACTGATTTATCCCTGTAGAAATACGTAAGTAGTCCAATTTTTGACGGCTGTGTAATAATCCGTTGCATGAATCTCAATGTTTAAATTATCCATTTCCCCTAGTGATAGATTTCTAGGTTGTTGCTTTTTCCCGTTACAACCATGCCACAGTGAAGATCCTTGTACACGTACTGGTGTGACCGTTTCTGAGGGTATGTAGCTATGAGTGGATCAGAGTACATGTATGTTTTTGTTCTACTCGGTATTCCCAGAACGTTCTCCCATTGACTACAACAGCTTTACACTCTCACCAGTAGTTTGTGGGAGTTTGTTCCCTCACATCTTGCCAATATTTGTTGCTGTTAGATTTCTGAATTGTTGCCGGTCTGACGGGGAACAGCGCTGTCTTGTTTTGGTTCGTATTTTCCTGATGTTATGTTTATTGGTGATTCAGGTCCCCTCATCTCAGATTTGCCTGTTCATATTCTTTGCTCATTTTTCTCTTGGGTATTTCTGTCTTTTTGTTGTTGTTTTTTTATATGCTCTCATACTAGTCCTTTGTTGGTTACATATGTTACAGACACTTTTATTTTTCTCTTTTATCAAACAGAATTTTACACATTTGGTGGAAAGCATATATTTTGTATACACTTTCTTGTGTAGACTGTAAATAACTGCTGAGTAAACATAGCTAAGGATAATATAAAAATAGAGATTTATGTTAATTTGATGTCCAATTCTTATATGGGGACCTCGCCTTAGAACAGTTTTGTTGTTTACTGAACCATTGCTATCAGTTTCAGTTGATGTGCTTACTGATCATCTTATTACAAGAAGTATGAACATTTAGAAACTTTTTATAAATTTTTAAATTAGATGAGTTTCAAGTGAAAAAATATGGTTCTTACTCAATTCTGCCATGTAGTGAAGGTTGAAATGTCAAATACTAAGTCCAAGGGTTATTTATAAATTAGACTGCAGTGCCAGTAGTAAGGGTGCTTGCACCACCTTTGCCCCCATGTAGTCCAGCAGTCCAGAACTTGTTCATTCAAATAGGAAAACTAAGCTGAGTTTCCTCTTCTCTTTTACAAACCTATATCAAGAGCTCTTATGCATGGGCCACATCTTTCAAAAGAGACATCTAATCAGGCTTTTTTTTTTTTTTTTTTTTAATATGGAGCCTTTGCATTTCTGTTATCTGAGGGGTGTATAGAATACTTAAAAGTTTAAATCAGATTGAGATCAGACACCTGAAAAACTACATTCATCTTCATAGGAATGTAAAATATTAAGATACCAGGTTAGTAAAACTAAATTAAAAGCAGGAGAAGAAACATATGCTTACTCTTTTAGAAATCAAAAGTGCCTAATCACTCGTCCCTCCTGCCTCTTGGAAATTACTCATGGAAAGATAGGACTAAGATACTCTGCCCATTTTGGTACTTCATGAAGATTGGGCAAAACTTGGCGTCCTGCTCTTTCCTGGCTCAGTAGAGCCTGCCGCCCAGCTGGAGGTGTAACAGCTGAGGACTGCTGAGTGAGCGAGAGCTCTGCCAGCACACACCCGCACTCCCCATCCGCGCCAGGCCCCACACCGGCAGCCATCTTTGCCTCAACTTCTCCATTTGTAAAATGGGGTGATAGTAGTATCTATCTTCCAGGATTATTCTAAGAATAAAATGAAATACTGTAAGTGAAAGCACTTTAAAACCTGTAAGGTAGTATCTAAATGCTGATCATTACATATTTTCTTCTGCTGCTGTGAAGGCTGTTTCCAGATTGGCCAGCAGGGCATTATATAGATTTGGAGTTATGAAACTTAGATCATTTATTTCCTCCTGGAGAATCGGAATTGAGAGTGGTTTAGAGAGACATTTTTCTTAGCAGTTCATTCAGCTAAATCATCACTATGGCCAGACTGAAGAAAGACTGGACTAAATAACAATATTCTTTATTTCAGACGTACCCAGCTCATTGACTTCTAAAGTGATACTTCCCTTGTGGGTTATTTGTGTCAGTAGCAGGTGCTCTAGGGTCAGGACAGGCGAGGTCACGGCCTCGTTTTGTTAGTGGGATAGCCTGTGTGTTCTGGGCCAGGTACCAGGCCAAGCACGTTGTGTGTGCATTTTCTTATTTCTAACCTTTATCATCATTTTAGAAATGAGGAAACTGAGAACAAAGCTGTCAGGTGACTTGCCGAGATGACACAGAAGTAGCAGAGCAGGAATCCGATGCAGGCAGTCTGACTATAGAGCTTATGCTTTTGCTCCCTTAGGCTGCCAGTACTTCCTGAATGCTATTTTAAAGAAAAATAATAAATGGTAAAGAAGTAAAAGGTTAAAAAAGGAGGAAAAGAGATTAAATTCACAGAAAAATATATGAAAATTAGGAAGTTCAAGAAACTAGCTCCCACATAATGGGACTAAGCAGTGTCCTTTATGCTGAGGTTGAGGTGGCTTGAGGGAGTAACTTGAACTGCTCCATCTGGGTGTGTGGAGGCCACTGCACGTGGCCACACTGAGCTGGGGCTGGGTTGACTCTCGTGTCCCTGTCACAGAGCCTGGGAGCCCAGTGTGCACCACTGGACACTTAATATCTATAGAATGCCGTTTCTGGCTCACCACCAAGAGAACATCTTTGGCCTAGACTAGAATTTCTTTTTAAAAGCATTTGACCTTATGATTTTAAAAAGATAATCATTAGAAAATTGTCGATTATTAGAATATTAAGTCATGGTTAAAAATGTATCATTCAGTATTTATTTGGATTTCAGACTGTGCTTCTATATAAAAGGAGGAAGAGCTTCATTTATTCTACCAACATTTATTGCACACTGTTTGCAAGGCCAGGGCACCTCAAGCAACTATCCCCTAAACCAACATGAAATGACTATAGATAAGTTACGTTGGCTAAGACCAAGCTGAAAGCTGCACATTTTAGAGGGTAGAACTTTATTCATCTTTTCCCAAGGAAAAGTCCCACTGTGCACTGATAAGTTGTTAGGAAATTCAAACTCATTATTTCACGATCACATTTTAATCGCCCATTTATTAAGTGCAAAAATGCGTTTTTCAAATGAACTACATTAGACGTTATCACTCATTTGCTCTAAGAACCTGATTGCCACAACTGGGAAATAACCACGCATACCCTGGTGGTGTAGTGGTTAAGAGTTCAGCTGCTAACTAAAAAGTCGGCAGTTCTAATCCACCAGGCGCTCCTTGGAAACAGTATGGGGCAGTTCTACTCTGTCCTATAGGGTCGCTGTGAGTGGTAACTGACTCAATGGCAATGGGGTTTTTTTAGAGATCATTCCCTGTCCTGCCTCTGAGGTATCTTATGGATTGTGGCTGGGGAGCATTATTACCCTGCAGGCATTAATTTAAAAAATGAGCTTTCACAAGCAATTAAAATTCTGCCTTCCATGCATTAAACTCCTCTCTGTATTTTTTTACCCTGGAACAATTTATTTTCCAAATTTTTTTTGCTGAGCCTCAGAATATACCTACGTTAAAAAATGTGAGATTGCAGTTGAATATAGTAGTAACATCAAGTTAGCATTTATATGACACTTTTAAAAAGGCATGTTTCATTGTTTTAGTGAATCAAAGGATAAATAATTCCTAATTATTCTTAAATAGTTCCATGTCTAAAGGAAGTATTCTTTCCGGTGCAGGCAGCTCAGTACTCAAGTTATTTTTTTCCTTTTTCATCAAGTGTTGCTTATTGATCATCAGTGTCAAGCTTTTATAAGTCCCAGCCTTCGTTTAACTCCGTAGGATGGGGCTCAGGAAATCTCTGCCCTGATTTCACTGTTTTCATCACATACATATACTCTCTAGTCTAGTGACAGTCAGTCAGAAAACATTTTAACCTGTCATCCTCTCTGTATTTTAATTCATACTTTTAGAATAAATCTGATTTATTTAATCAGTTCATTGGGCAAAATTTTTTATGAAACTGACTCAAACATGCATTGGTTTGTTACTTGCTCTAACTTCAATTGTTACAGTAGATAAAGCATTACATTAACTATATGATAGTAGGAATTTTGTTAAGGGAAATTACGTTGACATGTGACCTTTAGGAAATCTGAAATTTAAATAATATTCCAGGAGCTAGAATAAGACTCTGTGAACACTGCTACTTTTTAAATTATCTAATAGGTGTGAAACTTAAAAATACCTTTCTGTCCACTCTTTAGGTTGGTCACAGCAGATGTAGCTTTTTACACTGGAAATCTTCAAGCCTTAAAAGGCCTTAAAGATTTGGACCTAAATATGGCCGAGATCTGGGAACAGAAGAGGTGATGACTGACATATTGGAAAACTGGGTAGTTCATCCGACCATGGGATATATGTTTATGAAGAAAATCTGGATGCCTGTGATTCGAGAACTGAACCTGGAACCCAAAGTGAACTGGGGTAGGGGTAGGGGAAAGGAAGTATCAGTGTTAGGAAACTGGATTCAGTGGGATCTACAGGGAATGCCATTTGTGTGTGTCCTGCAGTGAGGAGTAACTGATCAGGTGTCTCTAACATTTTTTCATTCTCTCCGGAAACAGACTCAGGTTTCTTTGGACCAAATCCAAAAGAACACATAGCTGTAACACAGCTGTAGTTGACTAGAATGCTCTGTATACTTTATATTAAAAAAAATGCTTTGCATTTCTTCCAGTGCAATGAAATTCATATGGTGTCCCACCTTATTTAATGATGGTACAATTTCAAATATTAAAATCTTAGTCAACCTCTGTAGAAAGTTTTCTCTATGAAAGTAAAGCTGTTTGAAAAATTATTTTTTTACAGATCTTTCTATAAAAAATAAACATCTTTTGATTGCTTGGATTTAGGAATTCGGTTTTTGTTTTAGTGACCAATGTCAAGTTCCAGGCTTTGTGTGGCACACACCTCATCTTTGTACCACCACATGTCGGCTGGGGAAAGCCTTCCAGAACAGTCTCAATACTTGAAAGACTGATTGCAAGTAATAATTCAAGAATAAGATATTGGCATTTATTTATGCAACTACTAATTTAAATACTTTTCAGAAATGGTATACAAAAGGCTACAGTTTAATAGCTGTATTTTTATAGAAGTATCTGTGAAGGTTTTTTCTTTTGCCTTTTTCTTTCTAGCAGAGGTAAGAATACATATTCACATAATCTGCCTTCTTATGAGTTCTCATTTTAACATTTAGGTAACGTATGAAGTATGGCCCCCCTTGGGTTCTGGTTTTTAAGTTATTTTTGATGTGTATATGAACAGACACCAGGGAGAAATACAGCTTTTAAAATATAGGCTGTTGTGTTGGGGCCAGAATGACAAGGTGATGAGTTAAGTTGCTTAAAGACTTCTTTTGTAATAGCTCTACCTTCAACAGCAGAATCCGCAGCACTCTACAAACGGAAGTGCCTGTGCCTCACCTCGCGCCTCCCCATCAGAGTGCCTAACCTTGTGGTGATTCTGTACCATGAAACAGTCTTATTTTGTGCTCATCACTTTCCTAAAAGGACTGTTTTTGTTCCTTTATCATTATCGAGGTATGTCATTGGTTCTTAAACTGTCTGTCTAAAATAAAGCTATAAAAAATTACCAGACTTTAAAAGACAACTTCTTTTAATAGTATATAGTGAACTTGAAAATGAACAAGCACAGAGAAATTGGGACACGTGACTGATTCCCGGAGAAAAGGCACAACTAAACCACCAGACCTGACTGGAAAGATTTTTACAATTTTTCAGTGACAACAAGCAAGCTTCAAGGAAAGGGCACTTTTAAAGTAATCCCCCCAGCCCACTATACTAGAGAACAAGGATGTGAAAGAAACGCCCTACCTCTGCCTTCCCCACCTCCACCAGCTGGGAAAAAAAACACCACTTTGTTTCAGTAAATAGAGAGTCTGTGGAAAGCATGGCAAGCATCCCAGCTTTAGAACAAGATGAGGGGTACTAAATACCTTCATTCAAGTTTAACGCCTCTAAAAATAATGATGTGGTGAAGATTCTTAGAAATGCAAAAATTGGGTTTGCTAGGTGACTGACCAGTGAGTATGTAAATATTCCA
Source organism: Dugong dugon (assembly GCA_030035585.1). Lineage (NCBI taxonomy): Eukaryota > Metazoa > Chordata > Mammalia > Sirenia > Dugongidae > Dugong > Dugong dugon. The sequence continues at coordinate 99,689,615 of CM057469.1, read as the reverse complement.
AGAACAGATCTTCCAACTGATATAGTAACTGTTTGGCAAGAGTAAACCGTTTTATTTTACCATTTCATAAAGTTAATCATTGAAAAGTGTTTAAGTATACACATGTATTGCTTCACAGCTTTATTTTTGAAATAACAAGCAATTCAAAGTGACCATCATTGAGGCCTCTGTTAAGATCTTCCAGCAGAGCTGCCCCGGTTTTAAGATTAAACAATATTGCACTTTAATTAACTTTCAGAATTCTCTTCAAAGAAGAAGAGTATTGCTTCCATCTGTGCTTTTCTTAGACTAAAAGCATCCTGCAAAAAACTCTACTTTAAAAATTAATTCTGCAGGGTACAGTAACATAGTAAAGTACCTGCCTATTTTAGAGTCCTAGAGAACATTTCATCATCGTTAAGAAACTATGTAGCACATAATTAGTATAAAGTGTACACAGTATTTTTCATTTCAGTGGTCCAAGATGCGAAGGTTTCCAGATACAATCTTGTTCTCTAATACTGCTCCAGGTGGGATGTCAATTCTATCACCATGATTTGCAATGATGATAACCGTTCCCTAAGTGACAGGGAAAACAAAAAGCAAAAGCGACTTGACACTGAAATGCTGTTATTTTACAATTACCAAGTTTATGTAGAACTCCTTTTACAATGAAGCAACTGTATTTATAAACAATCTTAAATATGGGAAACAAACAACATGTTAAGGAAAATTGTTAATGTGTCCTTATCTGACAATAGTTCTAGATCCCCTGCCTTCTTGTGGAGGTGGAAGTACCAAGAGTGGGACGCAGACCCAATGCCAAAGCATAACTCGCCCTCCTGAAGGCCTACTGTAAGGCTCCCAGCATTATTCAGACGTCGTACAGAAACTAAAAGGTGCTTGGTTTACATTTACCTATCAGTTTTTTGTTTTTTTTTAAAGAACAGTTTACTGATACATTTTTTTATGTCTTAGGTGAGACTGTTTAGGTTAGGCAGTATCAGCAATAAAGTTCAATAAATGTATTTTCTTCCTTTGTTTTTTGCATTTAGTACATTCAAGCAGCTTTAATGGGAAGGACATATGAAATCTAGGTTTGGCATTTTAGAAATACTACTTGATTAGGAAAAATGTATCTTTGGTTCTTAGCTTTAATACTTCTACCCGTAGTCCTTCCTATTTCTTATGCTAGGCTGGAATGATACTCACCAAAGTATCCAAGTACTACAGTAATGTGAACAAACATCTTTATACTGTTAACAACACATGAACAGGAATGGATTAAATTCAGTATAAGTGAGGTGATCATTTTTCTACTTTATTTCAGATTCAGATTCAAACAGTCATGTTAGTGACCTAATGCTAATTTAATAGCAATCCTACTTTTAACACTGTCACATTCAATAAAACAGTTACCAGTTCAGGTATTAAATAGTGCTTATTTCCATTTGAATGCTACTCTTCCACAAAATTCCAACTGACTGTACTTTAACTAGGTTGTATAATCTACAGAAGACAGTATTAATACTAAATACCATAGGAACCTAGTTTATGTCAGTATCCATTCATTTTTTAAATGTATCTATGTTGTATATACATCTGGTAGAGATTAAGAGGTAGTCCTTAAAATAAAGGTAAATTTAGGTCTAGAAAATGAAACCTGTTTTGTAAAGCTATAAAGAACTATAATTTTCCTAAGAGCATACCTTTAATGAAACATTCTTGCCAAATGTCACATCTCCTGAAACTGTGAGGTGATCCAGTTCAAGCATATCTGGTATACTTTCAAATCTCCTTAGATAATCTTGAACCTTGAAGAAAAACAGAAACATATAAATTGTTTCAAAATGGGTTACCAGAAAAACAAGGGTGTATTAACAGGGTAGCTTACCTGAACTGTAAAAAATACAGGAAGAACATGTTTATTACACACTCAGTGTGTGTTGGATCCCATGCATGAGAGACCAGGAGATATGAACACTGTTCCTATAGCCAAGCAATTTACAATCTAATTGAGCAGATCAGACATTAAAAAAAAAGCAAACAGCCAACATGCTAAGAAACTGGTGAGCAGTCCAGATAGCCTGGATTTAGCTGGAAAAAGGGATAGATCATCATGGCTTGAGGCAATAGAGAAAGCAAGCTAGACTGCAACTGGGCTTTATGGGTAGGATTCAGAGGAAATGGAGCACATTTCAGGAGAAGCAAAAGCACAAACTATCAAATTTTCACTCTTTGCCTCACAGATCCCTAGATTTACAAGAACTAGAGATTGTTCTCTATGGGCCTTATTTCTTATTTCACTAAGAAAAATAGAAGCAATCAAAAAGCTCCCACTGGCTTCCACCACCACCCACTTGGAGGAGTGTGGGAAGAGTGAAGTAGAAAGGGAGGGTTAGGCTAGGTGGAAAAACGGTGGGCAATCCCATCTCAGGATGAGGGAAGGATGGCAGGTCCTTGTGTCACCAGTATTTTTCCCAGCCCAACCAAGCTGATGAAGAAGGTACCATAAAATGGGGAGACTCCTAATATCTCTGATACTATCCTGAAAACCCCAGCCACCCACAGGAGCCAGAATCATCCCCCATCAACATGTAAGCCAGTACACACATCCACACCAGGTGGCCCTAAACCACAACCAGGACCAGAACAGACTCTACAGACCAGCCACAAAGGTTCACCCCGTCACTCTGTTAACCTTACAACAGTTTACACGAGTACATTTTTTGGAGTCCACTTACCATGTTAGGGTGGGGTTTACTATACTTGCTATTCCCCCGTCTGGAACACTCGTCACCCCAGATACCTGCATGGCGCCCTCAGTCAAATCCTCAGTGAGGCCATCTCTGGCCACCTGATGTAAAATTACACCCACCCCCCGCCACCCATGCGTGCCCTAGTCCCCACCCCTGCTTTACTTTTCTCCCTAGTATTTTCTGCCACCTGGCATACTATACATAATCTACCTATTATCATCCTTCCCCCACTAGGATATCAGTTACATGAAGAAAGTCTGTTTTGTTCACTGCTAACTCCCAACACCTAGAACACTGCCCAGCCCATGGCAGAGGCTCAATAAATTTTTGTTAAACCAGAATTAACACTCTCCCACTGGTGAAGGCAGTATAGGTCTTGGAAGAGATGTAAGATAAAACATTCCAAAATTTAAAATTCTTTTCTACTATCTGTAGCAATCATGTTTGAAAAGCGAGGCATGTCTTTTCTATGGTTGATTCCCTTTAGAAGACATCAAAGATGGGGGAGTACAACAGATAGCTGTGAAGACTGTAATCAGGTAGGTGCCAATCCACATGTATATTCTATCTTCATAATACACATTTAAGAAATACACATTCATGTGTACTTCATATCCTTGTAATTAAAACATTTAAGAAATAGGTACCTTTGTAAAAGAACTGCCTAATTTAACCAAGGGCACTGTAGGAAACTCCCGCTTTTCACTCATTGTCAAGGATCCGGCATTAAGGCTGTAGAGGTTTGACATCACAAGCAAGAGATCTGATGTGGTTTTGACAGGCAGAAAACGGCTCCTAGGAACATTAATACCTAGAGAATTCTCAAAACTTTTTACGGCAGCCCCTACTGCAGTTTCTAACTGAATGACATTCAGGCCTCCATCCAAAGTCTGTAAGAAAACAGGGGGAAACAGGTTTTAGGCACCTACAACTCATTACCGTGTGGGCTAGTTAATATATGGAAAGTGGTTTCAGGGATCCACTCAAGGAAACAGCATTTCCAGAACTGACATTTACTGAGCACCTTCCATAGGCCAGGCTCTTACACATCTGTGATCTTTTTTCAGCCTCATAATTCTTCTGTGCAGTAGTATTTAAACTTTACTGACAAGGAACCAGAGGTTCAGAAACTCCTGCAAGGTGCCTATGGCCAAATGGCCTGTAAGTTTCAGAGGCAATAACTAGGACTTCAGTAGGTCCCCAACGTCTGTACTCACTACTACAGCCCACGGCCCAATTGGGTGCCACAGCTTGCAGGTACAGGGATGAGCACAGACTCTGGTGGGTAGGGCCAGGAACTGGAGAGACTGACTAGGCAACAAGGAGTGACCACAGGGTAGATGGGCCAGAGGGAGTGGGCAGGGGTCTGTGTGTGGCCTGCTAGGATCTCAGGAACCAGGGAGCCCCGTGGGCTGCAATGTTGGCTTACCTTTGGATTCACAATGATTTCCATGTCAATGGCATTCTGCTCCTGCAGTCTTTTAACTGCTGCAAGAGAGATCCACAGGTTGTTTGTGTTAAATATTTTGAATTTTGATACAGACTTGAACTCATCAACATGGGCTTTTGGCACTTGAGCGATTTCCACCAGTCTCAGTTTGCCTTCATACTGAGTGAGTGTCCCACCCTAGAAAGGCAGAAAACAGTGAGTGCCTCCACACGTCTCCCAATCACAACCATATCTCACTGTTTATAGTCTATGAATTCTGGTACAAGACTTCCCCAGAAATAAAAAAGCACCAGCAATGATTCAGTCTGTCAGACAATGTAACATATGTTTGAAGGCAGAACCAAGGAAAGTAATTTGGATCATCTGCCATTCGGCACATCTTGTCCTATCATGGACAAAGCCCTGGCAGCACATCAGGGTGTTCCTGACTGTCCTAAGGCTTGCCACAGGAGCAGCCATTCCTCAGGCCCAAATCTCTGCCCACTGACTGGCTCTGGGATCGGGAAGAAAAGGGAAGACAGGGACAAGTGGATGACAAGTCACCTCTGAGTGGCCTCAGCCTAGAGATGTTCTTACAGCCACGAGGCCACGGCAGCGTGGGAAGACAGACGTTCACTCCTATGTGAGGGGGACATTTGCAAGAGACAGAGGACTCAGGCCAGGGACAATTTTAGTATTCAAACACTGCCCACTTTTCTCTCTGTGGGTACGTGGTAAAGCCACATGTGCCATTTCATCAAAAGCCAAGTGTCACGACTACCAAACATGCAAGGTAAGAAAACAAATGTGTGCTTTGCATCAAAACATATCTACAAGAGGTGGGGCCATGATGGTGGAGTAGTCAGATGGCTTCCTATGTCCCTCTTACAACAAAGACCTGAAAAAAACAAGTGAATTGATGGTATATGAATATCTAGGAGCCCTGAACAAGGCAAAGTTGAGGAAGTGGACTGAGTGACGGTGGGGGTAGAGAGAGACAGTTCGAAAGCAGCGAGGAGCTGCCTGACCTGACTCGGCAGGAGCCGGAGCCCTTCAGCCTGGATCAGCTCAGAGTGTGCAGTGAGGCTGGTAACCACAAAGGAAACTTAACAATCCTACAAGTCAAAATAAAAAAGTAGAAGAATATAAAGACTCAAAACACAAAATCAACAAGGAAAAAGATGAAAACAAAATACATAAAGAAAAACGACTCAACACAGAATATTAAGGGGAACAAAGAAACTGAACAACACACAAAAAAAGACATCAAAACGACAACACTAAACTCATACCTATCAATAATTATGCTGAATGTAAATGGACTAAATGCACCAATAAAGAGACAGAGAGTGGCAGACTGGATTAAAAAACACTATCTATACGCTGCCTACAAGAGACACACCTTAAAGACACAAACAAACAAAAACTCAAAGGATGGAAAAAAATATATCACTCAAGAAAGAGCAGGAGTGGCACTATTAATCTCTGCAAAATAGACATTAAAGTAAAATCCACCACAAAGAATAAGGACACTATATAATGATTAAAGGGTCAGTACGCCAGGAGGACATAACTATAATAAATATTTACGAACCCAATAACAGGGCTCCAAAATACATGAAACAAATTCTAACATCACTGAAAAGAGAGGGACAGCTCCACAATAGTAGTAGAAGACTTCAACACGCCACTTTCGGTGAAGGACAGAATATCCAGAAAGAAGCTCAGCAAAGACATGGAAGAGCTAAATGCTACAATCAACCTACTTGATCTCACAGACATATACCGAACACTCCACCAAAGAGCCAAGTATACTTTCTTTTCCAATGCACATGGAACATTCTCCATAACAGACCACATATTAGGCCATTAAGCAAGCCTTAACAAAATCCAAAGCATCAAAATATTACAAAGCATCTTCTCTGACCATAAAGTGATAAAAGTAGAAATCAACAACAGAAAAAGCAAGGAAAAACTCAAACACATGGAAACTGAACAACACCTTGCTCAAAAACTACTAGGCTATAGAAGAAATTAAGGATGGAATAAAGAAACTCATAGAATCAAACAAGAAAGAAACCACATCCTACCAGAACCTTTGGGACACAGCAAAAGCAGTGCTCAGGTCAGTTTATAAATGCACACATCCAAAAAGAAGAAAGGGCCATAATCAAATCATTAACCCTACAACTGGAACAAGCAGAAAGAGAGCAGCAGCAGCAGAAGCCCTCAGGTGCCATAAGAAAGGAAATAATAAGAATTAGAGCAGAATTAAATGAAATAGAGAATAGAAAAATAATTGAAAGAGTTAACAAGACCAAAAGATGGTTCTTTGAAAAGATCAACAAAATTGATAAACCATTGGACAAACTGACAAAAGAAAAACAGGACAAGATGCAGATAACCTGTGTAAGAAATGAGATGGGTGATATCACAACAGAGTCAAATGAAATTAAAAGAATCGTAACAGAATACTATGAAAAACTGTACTCCAACAAATTTGAAAACCTAGAGGAAATGGACAAATTTCTAGAAACTCACCTACCTAAACTAACATAAACAGAGGTAGAACAACTAAATAAACCCATAACAAAAAAAGAGATTGAAAAGGTATTTAAAAATCTCCCAACAAAAAAAAAGCCCTGGCCCTAATGGCTTCACTGGAGAATTCTACCAAACTTTCAGAGAAGAGTTAACACCACTATTACTAATGGTATTTCAGAGCATAGAAAAGGATGGAATATTCCAAAACTCATTCTATGAAGCCAGCATAACGCTGATACCAAAACCAGGTAAAGACACCACAAAAAAAGAAAATTACAGACCAAAATCCCTCATAAACATTAACGCAAATATCCTCAACAAAATTTTCGCCAATAATTCAGCAACATATCAAAAAAATAATTCATCATGATCAAGAGGGATTTATACCAGGTATGCAGAGATGGTTGAACATCAGAAAAACAGTCAATGTAATCCATCACATAAATAAAACAAAAGATAAGAACCACATGATCTTATCAATTGATGCAGAAAAGGCATTCGACAAAGTCCAACACCCATTCATGATACAAACTCTCAACAAAATAGGAATAGAAGGGAAATTCGTCAACATAGTAAAGGGTACTGAAGAAAAGCCAACAGCCAACATCATCCTAAATGGAGACTTTGAAAGCATTGCCTTTGAGAATGGGAACCTGACAAGGATGCCCTTTATCACCACTCTTATTCAACATTGTGCTGGAGGTCCTAGCCAGAGCAATTAGGCTAGAAAAAGAAATAAAGGGCATCCAAATTGGTAGGGAAGAAGTCAAAGTATCTCTATTTGCCAATGATATGCTCTTACACAGAAAACCCCAAAGAATCCTCAAGAAAACTACTGGAACTAATAGAAGATTTCAGCAAAGCATCAGTATACAACATAAACATACAAAAATCAGTTGGATTCCTTTATACCAACAAAGAGAACCTCGAAGAGGAAATACCATTTACAATAGCCCCCAGATGATAAAATACTTAGGAATAAATCTAACCAGAGACGTAAAAGAGCTATACAATGAAAACTACAAGACACTACTGCAAGAAACCAAAAGAGACCTGCATAAGTGGAAAAACATACCTTGCTCATGGGTAGGCAGGCTCATCAGTGAAAATGTCAATTCTACCCAAAGTGATCTACAGACACAATGCAATCCCGATCCAAATTCCACCAGCATTTTTTAATGAGATGGAGAAACAAATCACCAACTTCATATGGAAAGGGAAGAGGCCCCAAATAAGTAAAGCATTACTCAAGAAGAACAAAATGGGAGGCCTCCCACTACCTGATTTTAGAACCTTTTATACCACCACCATAGTCAAAACAGCCTGGTACTGGTACAACAACAGATACACAGACCAACGGAACAGAATTGAGAATCCAGATATAAAGTCAGCCACCTACGAACAGCTGATATTTGACAAACGCCCAAAGTCCATTAACTGGGGAAAAGACAGTCTCTTTAACAAATGGTGCTGGCATAACTGGATATCCATCTGCAAAAAAATGAAACAAGATCCATACCTCACACCATGCACAAAAACTAACTCAAAATGGATCAAAGACTTAAATAGAACATTGAAAACGATAAAGATCGTGGAAGAAAAAATAGGGACAATGCTAGGAGCCCTAATACATGGCATAAACACAATACGAACCATAAGTAACAATGCACAACCACCAGAAGACAGACTAGATAACTGGGAGCTCCTAAAAATAAAACACTTACACTCATCAAAAGACTTCACCAAAAAAGTCAAAAGACAACCTACAGACCGGGAAAAAATTTTTGGCTATGACAAATCCGATCAACGTCTTATCTCTAAAATCTAGAGGATACTGCAAAACCTCAACAACAAAAAGACAAATAACCCAATTAAAAAATGGGCAAAGGATATGAACAGACACTTCGCCAAAGATATTCAGGTGGCTAACAAACACATGAAGAAATGCTCACGATCATCAGCCATTAGAGAAATGCAGATCAAAACTACAATGAGATATCATCTCACCCCAACAAGGCTAGCAATAATCCAAAAAACAAAATAGTAATAAATGCTGGAGAGGTTGTGGAGAGACTGGAACACTTATACACTGTTGGTGGGAATGTAAAATGGTAGAACCACTTTGGAAATTGACTTGGCACTTCCTTAAAAACCTAGAAATAGAAGTACCATAGGATCCAGCTATCCCACTCCTTGGAATATATCCTAGAGCAATAAGAGCTATCACACGAATAGATATATGCACACCCATGTTCACTGCAGCACTGTTCACAATAGCAAAAAAGATGGAAACAACCTAGCTGTCCATCAATGGACGAATGAATAAACAAATTATGGTATATCCACACAATGGAATACTATGCAACAATAAAGAACAATGATGAAGTGGAACATCTTATAATATGGAGGAAGCTGGAAGTCATGCTGAGTTGAATTTAGTCAGTCACAGAAGGAAAAATATTCTGTAAGACCACTATTATAAGAACTCAATAAAAGGTTTAAACACAGAAGAAAACATTCTTTGATGGTTACAAGGGTGGGGAGGGAGGGTGAGGGTTATTTACTAACAAGATAGTAGATAAGAATTATCTTGGGTGAGGGGAAGGACAGCACACACTACAGAGGAAGTCAGCACAACTGGACCAAACCAGAGCTAAGAAGTTTCCTGCATACAATCAAACACTTTGAGGGACAGAGTAGCAGGGGTAGGGGTCTGGGGACCATGCTTTCAGGGGACATCTAGGTTAGCTGGCACAACAAAGCTTATTAAGAAAATGTTCTGCATCCTACTTTGGTGAGTGGCAGATGGGGTCTTAAAAGCTCGCTAGTGGCCATCTAAGATGCGTCAATTGGTCCCAACCACCGGGAGTAAAGGAGAATGAAGAACACCAAAGACACCAGGAAAGTAGTAGCCCAAGAGACAGAAAAGGCCACATAAACCAGAGACTTCATCAGCCTGAGACCAGAAGAACTAGATGGTGCCTGGCTACCACCAATGACTGCCCTGACAGGGAACACAACAGAGAACCCCGGATGGAACAGAAGAAAGGTGGGGTGCACAACTCAAATTCTAATAAAAAGACCACACTTAATGATCTGACTGAGACTGGAGGAACCCCGGAAAGCATGGCCCCCGGATTCTCTATCAGCCGAGAACAAAAACAATTTCCAAGTCCAATTCTTCAGACAAACATTGGACTGGACTGTGGGACATAAAATGATACTCGTGAATACTGTGCTTCCTAGCTCAAGTAGATACATGAGACTAAACGGGCAGCTTCTGTCCAGAGGTGAGATAAGAAGGCAGAGAGGGTTAGGAGCCGGTTGAATGGACATGGGGATCAGGAGTGGAAAGGAGGAGTGTGCTGTCACAGTATGGGGAGAGCAATTAAGAGTCACATAACAGTATATGTATAAATTTTTGTATGGAGAAAAAAAAATGTAAACTAGAAAAAAATTACACATCTACAGAGATACTACAGTAATAACACACACACACACACACACACACATATATATATATATAAATACAAAGGAGACATAGTAAATTTTCATTAAAGGGACAATAAAAACACTGAAGCACCAATCCAGAAGATTATTAAAAGTCTGAACAAACGTATTGAATTGTTTTCACATGTTTCAGAGTCATTCAGTGGAAATATTTTTGGTTAAAATTACTGATACAGATTATCTTTAAAAAAAAAAAAAAAAAGATGACTTTAATACTATTAACTCTGGATTTCCGAACCACACTGTGTCAGACAACTCCAGGTCCTCCACAGAACGCCATCTCCCTCTGTCTTACAATGATGCTGTCAAGTGGATAAATACGTTCTGTTTAAAAATGTTTGTTGTTGTTATGTGCCATCAAGTTGGTTCTGACTCACAGCAACCCTACAGGACAGAGCAGAACTGCTTAGAGACTTAAAAAGAAAAAAAAAAGTTTGAACTACATAACCTATGAAATGTGAAGACGTGAATCCTCAGGCTGCATCCTCTCGGTATTTACCTTCACATCTGCACGTGTTTTATTTGTGACTTCCATGACGAACTCACAGCATTTTCCATTGGGTGGGTTCATTAAATGATTAAGAATATAAAGATCCACTGTGGCACCCAGATTATCTATGTTTGACACAAAAATATACTCTTTGCCTTCTCCTATGAGGGTATCAAGCAAACCAGAGTTGTAGAAACTGGCATAAATATCACCATGACCTGGAGGGTACCAAGCTTCTGTATTTTCCCCTGAGTATGATACATCCTTTGCTACAGGCAATAAAGATTCCTTATTAATCCTCGGGTACCTTAAAAAAAAAAAAAGAAAAAAAAAGTTCTTTTTCAATATCAACTCTGTAGAGCATCCCAGACCTTCAAGTTAAACAAAATTTCCATCCTTTTCAGAGTCTATCGATACTAAGCATTTTAATTATAAGTGATTCCATTTAAGACAATCCCTCATATCTGTGTTCTTCAAAATTTATTCTCTAGACAGTAAATGTTGCTGCACAAAAAAGCTGTCACACAGCTAGGAAGACATCTCACATCTTTAGCACATTCATGTGTTTTAAGACCCTCCAGGAGGGATTTATTAAGTTTTCTCAAACATTTGTTTGTACGATTTTTCTTTTCCCTGAAAACCTATGTGGGAAAAGTTGCTCATTTACAAACAGATACATTCAGGGGTGGTTATCTTTCTCTCCCAGAAAATCTGCAGCAAGTTAGTGGTCAGAAATGTTTGCTTCTCACCACTAATGTGAACACGGGTAAGGGCTGGGCACGGGGGAGGACTGTAACACAGTGAAGACCAACCAGAAAATGGAGTCAAAGCATCTGTGACATAAAGTGTCCATGGGGAAAACAGAGTAAAACAAAACAAAACAAAACAAACCAATGGTACAACTTCAGAAATATCCCATCTGAGTAGTTCATGAAGACTTGGGGTTCATGGGTAGTTCATGAAGTTCATCCTTAAATGGAAGGCTTGCTTCCCCATCTGCCTAGGCTTCACCCAAACCCATCAACATATGAATTCCCCAAAGCAGAAGATTATCTCCAGAACTGATTACACTTCCCCCAAGCCTAGTCAGTATGCTGAAGAAATTCCTTCCCACAGGAAAGAAGGTGATCAATATGTGGCATGTAGAGAGACGTTCAGAGGTACCTGGAGACCAAATAAGCCCTCAGAAAGTAAAAACCTAAACTATGCTTCAATATTCTGGTCATCGACACAGTTCAACATATAGACTCAAACAGATTCTTTTTTAAGAATTGGAAGTTACAGGACCACAGAGTGATTATTACAGTCACGTATCTAGTAACTAATATTCAGCCTTTAAAGGCAGCAAACACTTGCAAACATTAGTCTTTGGCACATAGGTGTTTTCAGGCTGCTCCATGATAAACAAGGCAAAGATGCCCTTCCTCCCCAGAAGTCACTTCTTTGCTCCTTGTACCTGCTTTGATTGAAAGTGTAGATTTTCACACGACAATGACTGTACTTCTGTAGTATTTTTTTCGTATCTTCATCCGTGTTAAAAGAGTTCATTAGAACAAGAGGAACATCCGTATTGTAGGTTTTGTTCAAATGCTAGAGAGGAAAATGATAATCAGATTACCCAGATTTACTTTTGCTTAAAAATTTAAATTAACTCAATGGTTAATCAAAAAATGTCTTAAACAGCATCTATTTAACATATAGCTTAATATATAGGTGTGACATAATAAATAGCTGCTTAGCATAAGCCAGACATTTTGCTAAGCAATTCACCATGTACATGTTCATGAAATCCCAACCCTCTGAGAGAGAAACTACTGTCTGCATTTTACAGATGACTAAACTGAGGTCCATGAGGTGGCAGGTCGGCGGCAGAACCAGGGCCCACCAGGTCGTGGACTGGAGCTGTGTGTGCAGCCACAGTGCCATGAGGGCTTATGTGTGGATAAGCTTGATCAAACGTTTGCTCTGTGTTCAGAACACTGGGGACAAAAGTACAGACACTACAAAGACACAGCTCCCTAATCTCCGGATTAATGGCCAAGAATTCTGTATCACACTCCAACTGAAATTTTTTCAATCTCTAGGAAGAGCTAAGAGGCAACACAGAGTGAAAGAACAGGGTCTTAGAAGTCAGACTGCCCTGTGTTCAAATTTGGGCTCCGCACTTACTAACCACCTAGGGAATCTTGGGCAAGTAACTCAACCTCTCCATGCCTTGGATTCCTCATGTGTAAAATGGGGATGATAACAGTACTTACCTCACTGAGTTGTTGAAAGGAACAAATGAGTCAATTCATGTATAGAGCTTAGGATAATACTTAGCGCACAATAAACACTGGATAAATGTTAGCTGCTGTTACTGCTGGTATTATTACTATGGGTGCCGGCACCATACTAGGCACTAGGGGTAAAGAAATGAAAAAGATAGGGCCACTGCTCCGAAAAGCCTATGGTCTATGCTTAATGACTATATCATAACAGAGAAGCCAGGAACAGTTCTTAACACCCATGGCATCCATCAGGTACATGAGCTCCCCTCAGCCTCCCAAACAGAGTGAATAAAGCCAGATCTTCCCACCAGTGAGGAAGGCAGCCACTAGAAAGAAAGGAGGTGGAGGGGTGGGGAGATCAAAGGAGAGTTCTAACAGATCCAGAGATTTCAGCAACCACAGATGCTCAAGATCAAAAGCTCTGACATCACACTAAGGATTTACCCTTAAGAACACCAAGCCTTTTTTACACTAATACCAAGACTAAAGATAACAGGTTCCTTGACCAACTCAAATCCACATCTACATTTTATAACGTGACATTTATAATAACCCAAAAGATCCATTCTAGTATGCCTTTTTTTAGTATCAAATGAGAAAAGCTAAATGTTACTCACTTCAATTTGCTGAACGGTCAGATCCAAAAAAGTATTCTCATTCCTCACACCAATCAGGCTTTTAGGGCCTTTGCAGCCCATGCTGGTTCCCAGACCGCCATTAAGCTTCACCACCACCAACTTGTTCAACACAGAAGATATATTATCAGGTAAGCCCCTGGCCTTTATCTTTTCATAGGGTTGAATCTGAAAGAAAACACACACATATATATATACAAGTATTTCAAGCAGCTTTCTGAGGTTAAAGCAGATCAAGTCCAGAGCTATTTCCATGCTTCCTTAAAGAGTTCTGGTTTCTCTGCAGAAAGTTTCAACTGAATTGCCTTTAGTTTCACAGGGCCTTCGTTTTTTCCGTGTCCTGTAAGTGTGTCTGATGATGATGATGATAGTGCGTGTATGTGTGTGTGTGTGTGAGAGAGAGAGAGAGAGAGAGAGACAGAGAGACAGAGAGAGACAGAGAGAGATGGGTAAAGTTTGTGATTGGGAAAAGGAGTTGACGGACTCACACTGAAGTGATCTAGGCCTGCAGAGGCCAAAATCCCTTTCTGCTTAGTCAGACGAACACATGTATTCACATGTCATACGTAGATTCCTGGCCACACAATTCTTGCTGTTAATGGCTCTTTTTACAAAAAACTAGTAGACTGTGACTCATTCTCTTATTTCCTCTACCCTGCAATACACTAACTGCCAAAATCTGATATCATGTGTGCAGGTTAATACACTTTCTTGTGTGATGTAAATGCTAAAGAACATGAAGCACTCTTCTCAGAAGCTCTCCACTGGTTAGCACCCCAATTACCACTTGACCTGAATTATTTTCTAATGTGATAGGACTGTCAATCTTACTGGTGGATTCTGCTAAAACACCTTCAGCAGCCATTTACATTCATGAACCAAAAGGAAGGCTGGTGACAGAAAAAGATGGAAGGAAGGGGACAGGCCTGTTGGCGTCATAGTCACAGGGGTGCTACCTAAACACTAAGGACAAGGACGACAAGGAGGCTGGAAAGAACAGAGATCACACAGGTCGCTTCCCCAACAGTGCCTGGTCCAGGTGAGGAAAATGTCTGGGTGATACCAATTGGGACCATCTACCCCACACACAAAGTACACAGTCGACGTTCCTAGAAGGATGCTCTAATTTAACTCCACTGCCGTGAACATCATTTCCTCAGCACTTCAAAGAAACTGCTAATATTCCTTGGGAAAAAAATAAAAGACCACTTTTAGAAGAAGGAAATCAAAATTAAAAATATATAGGTTAACAGAAGAGATTAAAGCCCAATCTAAGTACCACACTACTAGAAAAATACGAGTGGATGCCAGAGCTGTAACCTTCTGTTACCTGATATAACAGAGGAGCTTATGATCCTTTCTAACCCAGCTGTTGAAATCAAGTAGTCAGTAAAAGGCATGCCATTGTCATACAATGGCTTCCAGAAGTCTATTATTGGGTAAGGAGAATTTCCTGGGACCATTATATTCACTCAAAAGATTAGTGAATGAGACCGAGACACTTTAAAATTTTATTTTACAATTATTTTTTAAAAGCCAAGGACTTCTTGAGATGGGCAATATCACAACAGACCGAACTGAAATTAAAAGAATCATAACAGAATAATATGAAAAACTGTACTCTAACAAATTTGAAAACCTAGAGGAAATGGACAAATTTCTAGAAACACACTACCTACCTAAACTAACAAAAACAGAAGCAGAACAACAAAATAAACCTATAACAAAAGAAGAGATTGAAAAGGTAATTTAAAAACTTCCAACAAAAAAAGGCCCTAGCCCTAATGGCTTCACTGGAGAATTCTACCAAACTTTCAGAGAAGAGTTAATACCACTATTGCTAACGGTATTCCAGAGCATAGAGAAGGAAGGAATACTCCCAAACTCATTCTATGAAGCCAGCATAACCCTGATACCAAAACCAGGTAAAGACACCACAAAAAAAGAAAATTACAGACCAAAATCCCTCATGAACATAGATGCAAAAATCCTCAACAAAATTCTAGCCAATAGAATTCAACAGCATATCAAAAAAATAATTCACCATGACCAAGTAGGATTCATATCAGGTATGCAGAGATGGTTCCACATTAGAAAAACAATGTAATCCATCACATTAATAAAAGAACCACATGATCTTATCAATCAATACAGAAAAGGCATCTGACAAAGTCCAACACCGATTCATGATAAAAAACTGTCAACAAAATAGAATTAGAAGGGAAATTCCTCAACATAATTAAGGGTGTTTATACAAAACCAACAGCCAACATCATCCCAAATGGAGTCTGAAAGCATTCCCCTTGAGAATGGGAACCAGACAAGGATGCCCTTTATCACCACTCTTATTCAACATTGTGCTGGAGGTCCTAGCCAGAGCAATTAGGCTAGAAAAAGAAATAAAGGGCATCCAAATTGGTAGGGAGGAAGTATCTCTATTTGCTGATGATATGATCTTACACAGAAAACCCCAAAGAATCCTCAAGAAAACTACTGGAACTAATAGAAGATTTCAGCGAAGTATCAGGATACAATATAAACATACAAAAATCAGTTGGATTCCTTTACACCAACAAAGAGAACCTCAAAGAGGAAATACCATTTACAATAGTCCCCAGAAGATAAAATACTTAGGAATAAATCTAACCAGAGACGTAAAAGAGCTATACAATGAAAACTACAAGGCACTACTGCAAGAAACCAAGAGACCTGCATAAGTGGAAAAACATACCTTGCTCATGGATAGGCAGGCTCATCATAGTGAAAATGTCAATTCTACCCAAAGCGATCTACAGATACAATGCAATCCTGATCCAAATTCCACCGGCATTTTTTAATGAGATGGAGAAACAAATCACCAACTTCATATGGAAAGGGAAGAGGCCCCAAATAAGTAAAGCATTACTCAAGAAGAAGAACAAAGTGGGAGGCCTCACACTACCTGATTTTAGAACCTATTATACCACCACCATAGTCAAAACAGCCTGGTACTGGTACAACAACAGATACACAGACCAATGGAACAGAATTGAGAATCCAGACATAAATTCATCCACCTGTGAGCAGCTGATATTTGACAAAGGCCCAAAGTCTCTTAACTGGGGAAAAGACAGTCTCTTTAACAAATGGTGCTGGCATAACTGGATATCCATCTGCAAAAAACTGAAACAAGACCCATACCTCACACCATGCATAAAAACTAACTCAAAATGGATCAAAGACCTAAATATAAAATCGGAAATGATAAAGATCATGGAAGAAAAAATAGGTACAATGCTAGGAGCCCTAATACATGGCATAAAAAGAATACAAAACATTACTAACAATGCACAAACAGAAGAAGAGAAACTAGATAACTGGGAGTTCCTAAAAATCAAACACTTACGCTCATCAAAACTCTTCGCCAAAAGATTAAAAAGAACCTACAGACTGGGAAAAAATTTTTGGCTATGACATATCCAATCAGGGTCTAATCTCTAAAATCTACAAGATACTGCAAAACTTCAACTACAAAAAGATAAACAACCCAATTAAAAAATGGGCAAAGGATGTGAACAGGCACTTAACCAAAGAAGACATTCAGGCGGCTAACAGATACATGAGGAAATGCTCATGATCATGAGCCATTAAAGAAATGCAAATCAAAACTACAATGAGATACCATCTCACCCCAACAAGGCTAGCATTAATCCAAAAAACACAAAATAAAAAAGGCTGGAGAGGTTGTGGAGAGACTGGAACACTTATACACACCACTGCTGGGAATGTAAAATGGCAGAACCACTCTGGAAGTTGATTTGGAGCTTCCTTAAAAAGCTAGAAACAGAAGTACCATATGATCCAGCAATCTCACTCCTTGGTAAATACCCTAGACAAATAAAGAGTCGTCACATGAATCAATATATACACACCCATGTTTATTGCAGCACTGTTCAAAACAGCAAAAAGATGGAAACGACCTAGGTACCCATCAACAGACGAACAGATAAACAAATTATGGTATAGTCACACAATGGAATACTATGCAAAGATAAAGAACAACGATGAATCTGAGAAACATCTCATAACATGGATTAATCTGGAAGGCATTATGCTGAGTGAAATTAGTCAGTCACCAAAGGATAAATATTGTATGAGACCACTATTATAAGAATCTCAAGAAATGGTTTAAACACAGAAGAAAACATTCTTTGATGGTTATGAGGGTGGGGAGGGAGGGAGAGGGGTATTCACTAACTAGACAGTAAGATAAGAATTATTTTACGTGAAGGGAAGGACAACACACAATACAAGGGAAGTCAGCACAACTGGACTAAACCAAAAGCTAAGAAGTGTCCTGAATATAACCAAACATTTTGAAGAAAAGAGTAGCAGGGGCGGGGGTATGGGGACCATGGTTTCAGGGGACATCTAGGTCAACTGGCATTACAGTTTGTTAAGAAAAGGTTCTGCATCCCACTCTGGTGAGTGGTGTCTGGGGTCTTAAAAGCTTGTAAGCAGCCATCTAAGATGCATCAATTGGTCCCAACCCACCTGGAGCAAAGGAGAATGAAGAACACTAAAGACATAAGGAAAATATTAGCCCGAGAGACAGAAAGGGCCACATAAACGAGAGACTTCATCAACCTGAGACCAGAAGAACTAGATGGTGCCTGGCTACCACCAATGACTGCCCTGACGGGGAACACAACAGAGTCCCTGATGGAGCAGGAGAAAAGTAGGGTGCAGAACTCAAATTCTACTAAAAAGACCGGACTAAATGGTCTAACTGAGACTGGAGGAACCCCAGAAGACATGGCCCCCAGACTCTCTGTTAACCCAGAACTAAAACCATTCCCAAAGCCAACTCTTCAGACAAGGATTAGACTGGACTATAAGATATAAAATGATACTTGTGAAGAGTGTGCTTCTTAGTTCAAGTAGATACATGAGACTAAATGGGCAGCTCCTGTCTGGAGGTGAGGTGAGAAGGCAGAAAGGGGCAGAAGCTGGTTGAATGGACATGGGAAATCCGGGGTGGAAAGGAGGAGTGTGCTGTCACATTATAGAGAGAGCAACCAGAGTCACATAACAATTTGTGTGTAAATTTTTGTATGAGAAACTAACTTGAGCTGTAAACTTCACTTAAAGCACAATTTTTTTAAAAAGTCACAAAAAAAAAAAAAAAAAAGCAAGGATGTCTATTTAAGAGTTGCTTTTCAATTCCCAGCAAAGAATCTAATATTTACAGAGGCCACACAAAGGTTGAAAACCCCTAGTTCATGCATTGTTTTAGGTAAAATTCTTAGTTCAGAAATATTTTTACCTATTTAATACTTCTTTCATTCATTAGATATTAACATTCAATACTCTTCTGAATTTCTATTGAATACACTGAAGTTAATATTCCGCCCCAACAGGTGGAGAGACAGACCTATGTTTTCCAATTCTACTTTAAAATTTTTAATTGTGAAACATCATACATACAAACTTCTATAAAATATATACAGTTCTTAAAATAATGGGAAGAAAAAGACTACTGCCATAACTCAGAAGACTCCACGTCTGTCCCTGCTCATATTTCCCTCTGGCCTGTGGTGGTAACCACCATCTTAATTTTTTTTTTTTTTTGACTCTCTCTATAGTTTTACAACCTATGTATGTATACCTAAGAATACCAATATTTTCCTTCATTTTATTTGTCTCTAAAACTTTTTAATAAATTGAATCATATTATAAATTGTCCAGTTATGGTTTGCTTTTTTAAGTCAATGTTGTGCTTGAGATTAATCCATACTGATGCATGTAGCTGCAGTTCCTTCATTTTTCACTGCCATATAGTACTCAACTTGTAACCACACAAAAGAAGCAAAACTATCATTGTTCACAGATGATATAATTTTGTATGTAGAAAATTTGAAGAACTCAAAAATAAATTAATAGAATGTAAACTTAGCAACACTGAAGATACTAGGTCAATATAAAAATAAAGCCCAACTGATTCTATACATAAATTAAAAAGTAAGAAAATAGAATTGTTTAAGAAGGTATCTTTTCTAATACCATCAAAAATACCAAATATCTAGGAATAAATCTAACAAGAGATGTGCACAACTTCTACATAGAAAACTTTAAAACATTTTTGAGAAAAATTAAGGCCTAAATAAACAGAGGAATATGGGAATCAAGTTCACAGACTGAAAGACTAACTAATGGAAAGAGATGTCAGTTCTACCCTAAAATGCTCAATGCAATCAATCAAAATCCCAAGAGTCTTTTGGTGCGGAAATTGACAAGCTGGTTCTAAAATGTATATGAAAATGTAAAGGGTTAAGAATAGTCAACACACTCTCAAAGAAAAGCAGTGAGGTGGGAGAACTAGCTAGCATTTTTTATAGTGGCATATATGCTTGAAAATACTCCAAATTAATGCAAATTTGTCTAGAATAAGGTCTATATTTAATAATATAATCTACGTGTATGTAATATATCTGGGAGAGGGAGGGACAGTGCAGAGGACTCAAATACTGACATAAATTGACAAATTCTATGGTAAATTGAGCCTTATAAACTTTATTCCATTTGCAGATGTAAAATCTGGAATGGAATACAAAATCAGAATACTGATTTTCTTTATCTGTATTTAATAAACCTAATAAAACACCCTCAATTGATTAAAAGAATAAATAATTTATTGTTGTTAGGTGCTACTGAGTCAGTTCTGACTCACAGCAACACCATGCACAACAGAACAAAACACTGCCCACTCCTGCACCATCCTTACAGTCCTTGCTATGCTTGAGCCCACTGTTGCAGCCACTGTGTCAATCCACCTCACTGAAGGTCTACCTCTTTTTCGCTGACCCTCTACCAAGCATGATGTCCTTCTTCAGGGACTGGTCCCTTCTGATAACATGTCCAAAGTATGTGAGATAAAGTCTCACCATCCTCACTTCTAAGGAGCATTCTGGCTGTACTTCTTTGAAGACAGACTTGTTCCTTCTTCTGGCAGTCCATGGTGTATGCTTGATATTCTTCACCAACACCATAATTCAAATTCATCAATTCTTCTTTGGTCTTCCTTATTCACTGTCCAGCTTTCACGTGCATATGAGGCAACTGGAAATATCAAGGCTTGAGTCAGGTGCACCTAGTCCTCAAAGTGACATCACTGCTTTTTAACACTTTAAAGAGGTCTTTTGCAGCAGATTTGCCCAATGCAATACATCCTATGATTTCTTGACTGCTGTTTCCATGGGTGTTGATTATGGATCCAAGAAAAATGAAATCCTTGACAACTTCAGTTTTTTCCTCCATTTATCATGATGTTGCTTATTGGTCCAGTTGTGAGGATTTTTGTTTTCTTTATGTTGAGGTGTAATCCATACTGAAGGCTGTAGTCTTTGACCTTCATCAGTAAGTGCTTCAAATTCTCTTCACTTTCAGCAAGCAAGGTTGTGTCATCTGCATAACACAGGTCGCTAATGAGTCTTCCTCCAATCCTGATGCCCCACTCTTCTTCATAGAGCCCAGCTTCTCAGATTATCTGCTCAGCATAGATTGAATAAGTATGGTGAAAAGATACAACCCTGACGCACACCTTTCCTGATTTTAAACTATGCGGTATCCCCTTGTTCTGATCAAACGATTGGCTCTTGGTCTATGTACAGGTTCCTTGTAAGTACAATTAACTGTTCTGGGATTCCCATTCTTCACAATATCATCCATAATTTGTTATGACCCACACAGTCGAATGCCACTGCATAATCAATAAAACACAGGTAAACATCTTTCTGGTATTCTTTGCTTTCAGCTAACATCCATCTAACATCAGCAATGATATCCCTGTTTCACATCCTCTTCTGAATTTGGCTTGAATTTCTGGTAGCTCCTTGTCGATGTACTGCTGCAACCACTTTTGAATTATCTTCAGCAAAATTTTACTTGTGTGTGATAGTAATGGTATTGTTTGATAATTTCTGCGTTCGGTTGGATCACCTTCTTTGGAATGGGCACAAATATGGATCTCTTCCAATCAGTGATCTATTCCAAATTTGGATCTACTCCAAATTTCTTGGCATAGATGAATAAGCACCTCCAGCGCTGCGTCCATTAGTTGTAACATCTCAATTGGTATTCTGTCAATTCCTGGAAGCTTGTTTTTCCCCATTCCCTTCAGTGCAGCTTGGACTTTTTCCTTCAGTGCCATTGGTTCTTGATCATATGCTACCTCCTGAAATGGCTGAAGGTCAACCAGTACTTTATGGTACAGTGACTCTGTGTATTCCTTCCATCTTATTTTGATGCTTACTGCGTCATTCAATATTTTGCCCATAGAATCGTTCAATATTGCAGCTTGAGGCTTAAATTTTTTCTTCAGTTCTTTCAGCTTGAGAAATGCCAAGCGTGCTCTTCCCTTTTGGTTTTCTAACTCCAGGTCTTTGCACATTTCATTATAATATTTTCTCTTGTCTTCTGTAGCTGCCCTTCGATAGCTTCTGTTCTGCTCTTTTACGTGATCATTTCTTTTGTTTACTTCAGCTATTCAACACTGAAGAGTAAGTTTCAGAGTCTCTTGTGACATCCATTTTGGTCTTTTCTTTCTTTCCTGTCTTTGTAATGACCTTTTGCCTTCTTCATGTAAGATGTCCTTGATGTCCTTCCACAACTTGTCTGGTGTTCAGTCATTAGTATTCAATGCATCAACTCCATTCTTGAGATAGTCTCTAATTTCAGGTGGGATATACTCAAGGTTGTATTTTGGCTCTTGCAGACTTGTTCTAATTTTCTTCAGTTTCAATTTGAACTTGCATATGAGCAACTGATGGTCTGTTACACAGTCAGCCCCTGGACTTGTTCTGACTGATGAAACTGAGCTTCTCCATTTTCTCTTTCCACAGATGAAGTCGACTTCATTCCTGTGTATTCCATTCGGCGAGGTCCATGTGTACAGTCATTGTTTATGTTGTTGAAAAAAAAGGCATTTGCAATAAAGAAGTCGTTGATCTTGCAAAATTCTATCATGTGATCTCTCGCGTGGCTTCTATCACTAAGGCCGTATTTTCCAACCCAATCCTTCTTGTTTCCAACTCTGCCATTCCAATCACCAGTAACTGTCAATGCATCCTGATTGCATGTTTGATCAATTTCAGACTGCAGAAGTTCATAAAAATCTTTAGTTTCATCATCTTTGGCCTTAGTGGTTGATGGGTAAATTTGAATAACAGTCGTATTAACTGTTCTTCCTGGTAGGCATATGGATGTTATCCTATCCCTAACAGCATTGTACTTCAGGATAGATCTTAAAATGTTCTTTTTGACGATGTATGTGATGCCGCTCCTCTTCAATTTGTCATTCCCAGAATAGAAGACCACATGATTGCCTAATTCAAAACAGACAATACCAGTCCATTTCAGCTTACTAATGCCTAAGATATCAATCTTTATGCGTTCCATTTAATTTTTGATGATTTCCAATTTTCCTAGATTCATACTTTGTAAATTCCACGTTGCAATTATTAACGGATGTTTGCAGCTGTTTCTTCTCATTTTCAGTCATGTCATACCAGCAGATAAAGTTCTGAAAGCTTGACTCCATCCACGTCATTAAGTTCAACTCTACTGAGGGGACAGGACTTTACTTTAGTCAGCTGCTATTAGAGAACAAAGAATTGATGCCTTTGAATTACGGTGGTGGTGAAGAATATTGAATATACCATGGAATGCCAGAAGAACAAACAATTCTGTCTTGGAAGAAGTACAGCCAGAATGCTCCTTGGAAGTGAGGATGGTGAGACTTCGTCTCACATTGTCCTAGGCTGGGTTCTCTAAAGAAGCAAAACCAGTAAAGCTTATAAATATATATGAGAGTTTTATATTAAGGAAATGGCTCAGGCAGTTGTAGAGGCTAGAAAGTCACAAGGCATGGTCAGGCTGGAGGCTTCTCCTGACTCACATAGCTGCAGGGGCTGGTGAACCCAAGATCAGCAGGTCAGACAGCAGGCCTCTGGCTCGCAGGCTGTGGAGGCTGATGAATCCCAAGACTGGCAGGTAAGTTGCTAGCTCAAGTTCCAAGAACAGGGAGTCAGAAGAACAAGAGCCAGATGCAGGATCCAGAGCAAGCAAAAGCCAATGAGCTTTGCCAGAAAGTCCACCTACATTGGATGCAGGCCACACCCCCAAGGAAATGCCCTTTCAGCTGACTGCCTTCTCATAACAGATCTCATCATGGAAGTGATTACATTATAGCAGATCTCATTATGGAGGAGATTACATCGTTACACAGCTGCCAAACCACTAAGAATCACGGCCCAGTCAAGCTGACACACAACCTTAACCATCACATGTGTATTTTGGATATGTTATCAGGAGGGACCAGTCCCTGGGGAAGGACATTATGCTTAATAAAGCAGCGGGTCAGCAAAAAGAGGAAGACCCTCAACAAGATGACTGACACAGTGGCTGCAACAATGGGCTCAAACACAGCAATGATTGTGAGGATGGTACGGGACCGGGCAGTGTTTCATTCTTTTGTGCGCAGGGTTGCTACGAGTCAGAACTGACTCCATGGCACCTACCAACATCAGAGAGGAAGGAAAGCTTGACATTATGGCAGCAACACCATAATCAGCACCATCCAATACTGGCAAAAATAGCGGAACATATCTTGCTCCTCTGCCAACCCTGGTTGACCAATCTTAGTCTATTTACTGTCACAGGTGTGCAAGGTAGTGACCACAAACCCATCAAACAGATGACCATGCTGTTCTTGCAGTGTAATATTAATGTTTTAAAGTTTAGTTGCCAAATTTCTAAACAAAACTGTGACAACTGCAATTTTTTCTTGTATATCAAAAACTTATTCTGTGGAATTGATATAAGGTTTTGGCCTCATACTGATTTTAACATTAGGCCATCTGGCCTTCAGCCAAAAGGTATATTTTTTATTTTAATTAAAATATCCCAAGATTGTCATCTTAAGAACCTGAGTTTGAATTAATAAAAATGTAATTCTGAATTACTTTTCACGTATTTGGTGTGAAAGAAAATGAACTGATCCAAATACAACATTAAAATTCCAAAACTAAGTTAATAAAGCTTCTCAGGCACACATCATGGCACGTCACAAGTGCAAACACTTGTTTACTGTTCTAGGTGGCTGCCCAGAATTCGTAAGTGTTACATTTAGAAACTTGCCCCCTAAACTTAGTGGGCAGGGAGTTACCCTCCCACCACAAATGTCAAGGAACCATGGTTCTGTATGTGACACTTCTGTAATACATACTTGTCTGGCTAGAAACGAGCCCTTAAAGCAGCTACTTGACTACAGGTCTTGCCAAGGAACTTGACTACTACGAGAAAACGACTCTGAGAAGAACCATAGAGGGAAAGGAAGAACAAAATAACAAGGTAAAGTCTGAAAAGGAGAGAGATGTCCAGAGCCATCAGGTTAGTGCTGCTGTTAGAAGCCTCCTCTGGAGGTCTTTCCCTTATGTTCCATGATTTATTATCCCCCTTCCCCCTCCAACACACACACACACACACACACACACACACACACACACACACACACACACACACACACAAACAAACTCAGGCAGAGAAAGGTACCGATCGTTTGATTCCAGGAAGCCAGGACACTTTTTGGTTTAAAGCTTATTTGCTTACTATTGCAAGTTAAATTAGGTAAGCACAGCTTTCCATCACATAAATCACCCTACATGCCTAAAGAAGTTCTCTCTGCAGGAGATGCAGTCCACACCCTCTGCCAGGGCACCTCTCCACCCATAAGGAGTGATCCCACAAAGCTTAGTTTTAGCTCAACAAGCCCAGGGGATCTGTGTTAGAAAGTTGCTTAGCAACAGCGGAAGTTACACTGGACACACTCAGTGGCAGGGACATTTTTAGACCTGGCCTCCACTTTCCTTCTCAGCTCCCCAGGAGGATGCACAAAGCTTCGTCCACTCAGGCAAAGATGACTGGCATCAGAGACAACAGGGAGTGCCATGCACTGCCAACCTGGCCTTCCAGCTACTCTGACTGAGTCACCTTTGTTGATCACAGTGCTGCCTTTGTGCTTTCCATGGAAATCATCCTATTGCCATTTCCTGTAGACAGGAATAGAATTCAGTGTTCTCAGAAGAACCCTACAGCAACTAAATATGCTGAAGGGTAACCTCCACAGGTGAGGTGGGGCGAACCCCAAGGTTCCCTGGCAGAAGGTCCAGGGAGGCCAGGCTCCTCGCATTCTCAGTGGCAGAAAAGAATGGGTCAAATACCCAACTTCCTCTGGGGAATAAACAAAAGAAAGTAGTTGGCAATCTACTAAGGATGTGATTTAAACAACATTCTGCCCTCTAGGATGTCAGTCCTAATTTTTCTGCAGAAACTGAAAGGAGATTTTTAAAAACATCTTGAAAAACTGTCTGCCATAATCTGTATCTTGCCAAGTCTGCTCACAACTTAGTTTCCAGTCAGAAGAAAAGCCGAATTCATCACTCAGTCCTGGACACAGTGTTCCCATTAGTGGTAGTGTAACCCAGTTCTTGGTAGCATATTTGTGTGATTCCTGGAGACGGTGCCAAATGCCATAAGCAAGCTAACAGTACCTGCCCTGTTACAGTTCACAAGGGTATGATTATTGCAGTCTGAAAGGAGAATTTTCTCTTCTTCAGCAAAAGCAAGTTTGCCCAAAAGAAACCGAGCTGTGCAAACAGTAAAACAAGTTTGGGATGATGCTCCGTGTTGACACAGCGTGTTCCAGGAACCTCGCTTGTCTGCTAGAGCCTCAATGCACACAGCCTACGTGCCACGTTCTATGCAAAGCACTGCACACACTGCCTCTTCACTTCACATTTCTAAAGGCAATGAGAAGGAGCTCTGATGGGCAGTGGTTAAGCGCTCGGCTGCCAACTGAAAGGTCGGCAGTTCAAACCCACCAGCCATTTGTGGGAAAGATGTGGCAGTCTGCTTCTGAAAAGATTACAGCCTTGGAAACCCTATGGGCAGTTCTACTCTGTCCTACAGGGTCGCTAGGATTCAGAATTGACTCGACAGCAATGGGTTTGTTTTTTGTTTTTTGTTTTAAAAGATAATGACCCAAATCTGAATCATCTGAAAGCTCCCACAGGTCAATTTTATGACAAAAAAATCATACCTAGGATCAGAGATTTTTTTTCCATGAAGGAAAGCTGCCAAATCATACTATATACACGCAACATTGTCATGTGGTCCACCAACAAACTCACCAACACCCGCTCAGCCACCAGATACACTTAACTCCTCTTTCACACAGAGAATAAAAGCCATCATTTGTTGGCATGCCCTCGACTTCCTGTCACCATGCCCTCAGAACGCTGCTGCATCTCCATCCTTGTTTGCTCCCCTTCCTTCTGGTTACAGGCGGAGCTGTCCCCATCCTAACATAATCTCCCCATCAGTGCCCACCTCAAAGCCCCCATTTCATCAATCACCCCTTCTCTCCTCTTATCTTCAGCCTCTTCCTCTCTACTCCTTTCCGTCAGCATAAATATATTCAAATACCTGCCACCTGAAAACCAACAAAGAAAACAGCAACACATACACACACTCACTTATCTTTTCCTACACCCACATACCTTTTTTCTCCATTGTCTCACAGACAAAACTTCCTGGAAGAGTGGCTACACTCACCTCTACTCCCGCACCTCCCACTCACTCCCTCACCCACCACAATCTGGTTTTCTCCTTCATCATTCATGAACTACTCTTAACACAGTCATCAACAACCTCCTGACTGTGATAAATCCTATCAATAACATAGGCGCAGAACCAGGCAGTGTTTCATTCTGTTGTACACAGGGTCGATATGAGTCGGAACCGACTCAAGGGCATCAAACAACAATATCAATAACATTTAATACTTCTCTTATCTGAGCTCTCAGCTGCACATGATGTAACTGACCACTCCCTAAATCCTGAAATGCTCAATTCCCCCTTGACTTCTGAAACACCACACTCTAGTTTCCTCTTCTGTCTGCCTGATCCTTTGAAAATCCATTCTAAAGTAGAGCTCCTCCTCCCAGGCCATCAGTTCCAGTCCAGGGCTTTCATCACTCCTCATGTAGTCCCTGTCTCTATGGTACCAAGACACACCTGGCTGCTAAGCCAGGAGCCCGCTCACATTTGATCAACAACCAAGTCCTATCAGTCTCATAAAATTGTTTCTGCCACCACGGTCAGTCTCCTGCTCACTTCCCACCCGCATCACCGCAGTGGTCTCTATAGTCTCCCTACCTCCTTCCTACCCACCTTCCACTTTGCAGGCGGCAATCTTTTAAAAAAGAGAATTTTAGCATGTTTTCTCTCCTTATTACATCCTTCATAAAATAACAGTTGACATGGCATGGCAGAGATTATTAGTTGCCTGCCCCTTCATCATTTTTTCCTTCACTTTAGAATCCTGACTTTTAGCTGGGCACACTGCCATCCACAATAAAAGACTACATTTCCCAGCCTCCCTTGCAGCTATTTGTGCCTAAATTCTTGCCAATATGATTAAGTGGAAATGAGCTGAAGGATTTCTATGAACTCTCTTTTGTTGGGGGAGGGTATCCTTTTTCCTCCTTTTTGCTGCTTAAAATAGACGTGATGTCTGCAGTTCACTCTGGTGGCCATGTGGAACCATGGGAGATATGCTAAAGATGGCAGAGCAGCAAGATACAGAAGTCCAGGTTCCTGAGGACCGCCGAGCTACCAAGCGCCATACTACCTCTAGACTGCCTCCCTCCAGGTTTATTAGGTTTTTTTTTTTTTTTTTTAATTATTTGTGGCTGAATCTAACCCTAACTGATGTATAAGGCTTACAAAGTCTTGAATTACTTAGCGCTTTTTACCTTCCAGTCTTTCCTCTCCCACTCCAGGAACATGGAGTGTTGGGTTCTCCAACATACCGTGCCAGCTCTTGCCTGGAGGCCTCTGCACTTTTCCCCTCATGAACCTCACTGCACCAACTATCTTCTCTTCATCCTCCACACCTCAGCTCATACCAGGGATTCTCAGGCTTTATGAGGTACCGAGACCTTGTGAAAATCAGGATGAACCTTGGAAACATGCTGAGTGAAATAAGTCACCAAAGGACAAATACATGATCCCACTTATATGAAATATCTAAAATCAGCAAATGCATAGAGGTAAAGGTTTATTAGTGGTTACCAGGGGCTTGGGGGAGGAGGGAATGGGAGTTATTGCTGAAGGGATAACTGAGTTTCTGTCTGGAATGATGCAAAACTTTTGGAAATGGATAGCGGTGGTGGCAGCACAATACAAGTAATGCTGCTGCTGAACTACAAAGTTAAAAATGGTTAAAATGGCAAACTTTTTGTTATATATATTTTTTACCACAATAATTTATTTTTTTAAGGCAATAAGTTCATCTTGGAGCCCTGGTGGCGCAGTGGTTAAAAGAGCTTGGCTGCTAACCAAAAGGTCAGCAGTTCGTATCCACCAGCTGCTCCTTGGAAACCTTATGGGGAGTTCTACTCTGTCCTATAGGGTCACTGTGAGTTGGAACTGACTTGACGGCAACGGGTTTGAGTTTTTGGAAGGTCATCTTTGCTGACGTCTGCGTCGCTCATGCAGGGTTGTGCCGTCACCCATGAGAGGCTCACAGATACAGAGAAGATGTGGCACAGTGACCCTTCTGCAGCAGCAGACCAGAGCGCTGGTTGGCATCCCGAATGCTCTATATACACACACAGCACCAAGGCAAAGGTTTCCAGCACTAGTTTTGCTTGGCTTAGAAACTTCATCTTTTAGAAAACGTCTTCAGAAGGCATTTATAAATAATGGTTCTCCTTTGAGGGCATCAGCGTGCATATAATGGATGAAAACCAGTAACTGGCTGCCCTGAGAAACACCTGAAGCTGCAAGGACATGTGGAAGGGATATGATGTCGCGGCTGTTTCTTCTGTGACCTGATTCAAAGCACTGTTAATAAACCACATCAATTCTAATGTCAATGGTGTCATTTGACAAAAACGCTGCCCCAAAGTGGCATGAGGCAGTACAGGACAGTAGCTGAGGGCACAGGCTTTGAAGTCAGGCTGCCTGGGTTTGAATCTTAGGCTCCACCACTCATAGCTGTGTGATCTACCACAAATTACCTAACTGCTCTAAGCCTCAGTTTTTTGTTTTTGTTTTTTTCCATCTACTTCGTTGTTTTTTTATGAGAATAAATGAGACAGTGCATGTAAAGTGCTTCGCACAGTACCTGGCCCAGAGTAAGCATTCAGGTGTTGGCTGGTGTATTACCACATCACTAACTCAGACACACTTCACCCCTCCCTCCCCACATTCTAATATTTCTGAAACCAGGATGCATCATACAACTGATGACATCTTAAAATCAATTGGTTGCATTTTTTTATTTCATGGTACATAGGAGGTGCGACTTATAACCAATGGTACAAATTTGATAAAATATACTATTGTATTTCTCTCTCTGCTTCAAGTCACAAACCAGCATAATGATCTACCAGGCACAGGGCTTCCCCAAATCTCTCCAATCATGTGTAGCCTAAAGGACAGTTTAAGGGGGGTCAACACTGTGGCCCATACGAAAATCAGGCCTGCCACCTGTTCTCATAAAGTGTTATTGGAACACAGCTGTGCTCATTCATTTACATATTGTCTATGGCTGCTTTCTTGCTACCACAGCTGGGACAAAGCTAGAATGGCCTGCAAAGTCTAAAATATTTACTATCTGGGTCTTTACAGAAAAGGTATCTGACTCCTAGGGTTTAAGAGAGACTTCTGAGGTGAGAAAAACTCAAGTTTCGATAATATTTCTGCCTTTTGAAGCCATGCTTCTTCTCCTAAAATGGCTCTATCCTGCCTGGTGACTCCTCAAGATGGCCTGAGAGTGGGATCGCCCTTGGGCTGTGCTGGCTTCTGCTTCCACTAACAAGAACACTGCCACACGACAGCCCCAGGCTTTTCTACTGCCTCATATTCGCCAGGAAAGCAAACTAAGGATATATAATGAGTGGCAGAACTCAGGCAATTTTCAAAGCAATGGAACAAACGTTAAAGATTTAAAAAAGTCCTTTACGTGGGTGTATATGTGCAGGCACACATGCACGCTCCATCAAAGAGTCTGAGACTACATGGCGAAGTAGCACTTCCTTTAGAAGCCTTTTGTGACCCTCATCCCCACAAGGGGATCTCGTGCAGCCTCCTAGCTTCAGGTACTACCCTCTCTCACCCCAGAAATTATTACACTCTTTCCAAATGGCCTGCTAAGGGCTCCATATCTGTTGTTAGCTGCTGTCTAGTTGCCCCGACTCATGACGACCCACCACACAATGGAACAAAACGCTGCCTGGTCCTGTGCCATCCCCATGATCGGCTGCAGTTCGGATCTTTGTAATCAATAGGGTTTTCACTGGCTGATTTTTGAAAGTACACTGCTAGGCCTTTCTTCCTAGTCCATCTTAGTCTGGAAGCTCCAGTGAAACCTGTTGAGCATCCTAGTATCACGCATCATGCAAGCCCCCATTGACAGACTGGTGGTGGCTGTATACAAGGTGTACTGGCCAGGAATGAAACCCAAGTCTCCCAGATGGAAGGTGAGAATTCTACCAGTGAACCACCACTGTGCTCTACATCTGTTACTTGACTATAAGCCTCATGAGGGCAGTAACTGCCATATGGTACTCCTTACCATATCCATCACCCTTAACTAAATGTCAGGCTTATTGGCAGCATTCAAATACTTCTTGATTAAATAAGTGAATCAATGAATGGGACAAATAGAGCTGCTAATAAATAAAATCTATTCTCTGAAGATTATTTCTTTTCCTACTTTCAATAAAGTAAATAAATTCAATATAAGTTTAAAACAACAGTGGTTTGGCTGCTGATAAGAAACCAGATTTCAACCGTACATTATTTTAATTCAGGAAATAAAATTATTGGATTGGCACATGTTATACACGAGTGAGATGAAGAAGACCTAAATCTAAGCCTTTTCTCTACATAAGAAATAATTTTTCTAGAACAGTAGTGTAGAATTATAAACAATCCCTCTGAGATAATAATTTATAAACTGAACCTTGAAAAGTGCATTTCTCAAAAAGTTCTTTTATCTTCTCACACTTATAAATTACAAAAATACAAAGCAAACTACCAAATCAAGTATGTATTTCTATTTTGCCAGCTACTAACTTTCCCATCTTTGTTGTTGTTGTTTTTACCTAATTTTAATCTTTCTAAAGTAAATGCTACTAACCTATGGACAGAAAAGCACAAGGGCACTTTCCCAGTGGGGGAGGGAATCAGTTGTCCTATTCATGCACTGAGTCCTCACAAGTCCAAAGGCAAAAACTTGGAAGAGGGAACAAGATTAAGTCAGCAATCTAAGCACCAACACTGTTCTCTAAACAATTACAGTAATCAGTTAACACTATTACTGGGAGCCAGAATCATACAAGTCACTTCTTTTCATCCTGATCTTTGTACTGTCCTCCCTCTCTGTGGAGCCAAACTTGAATACTGTGCATTTTGTTATATCTATAAAGGCAAGGATGATAGTAATTCAAGTCCAATAACCCATCACTACCAATAAAAGAGTAGTTCTATATTAAATATTTCTGACAGCAAATAATACAAAGAGCCAACAAAAAAATTCAACCTTACTAATAATCAAATAAACAAAAATTTAAATGGAAATTTAAAAATATTTTCCATCTAAACTGGCAAATGTTTTTAAAAGCCATAACATTCAATGTTTTAATAAATGCAGTGAAAGTGACAATAAAATAGATTGCAGGTCTCTACTCAAATGTCAACTCAGAAAGGCCTTCTCTGCCTCCCCTATCTGAAATATTACTCCTCCACCTCATTCTGTCTCCTTGCCCTTATTCAATTTTCTTCATGTTACTTATCACTACTTGAAATTAAAACCCGTTGCCATCGAGTCAATACCAACCCATAGTGACCCTACAGGACAGAGTAAAACTGCTCCATAGTAGAACTCCCAAGGAGCGGCTTGTGGATTTGAACTGTCGACCTTTTGGTTAGCAGCCTGAGCTCTTAACCACTTCACCACCAGGGCTCCTACTTGAAATTACATTATATATTTTTTGAAATCACATACATACATATACATTTTATTGTCCAGTCCTCCACTAGATTTTAAGCTAGTTAAGGGCTTTATCACTTCCTGAAATCTGATGCTGTCTAGCTGACTCTGATTCATGGTAACCCCATGTGCTACAGAGTAGAAATGTGCTCCACAGGGTTAACAATCTTACAGAAACAGACTGCCTGTCTTCTGTGGTGCTGCTGGGTGGGATTCAAACTGCCAACCTTTGGGTTAGTACTCAAGAGCAAACCATTTGCGCCACCCTACACTCTTCTGATAATACATAACTGATGCTCAAAAAATAGTTGTTGAACCAATAATATGAATGGGAGTGCACACTGATATATTCTTTCTGAAAAGCAATTTGAAATATTTAACAAGAGTCTTTAAAAGTTCATATCTCTGAAAAAAACACAATTTCTGGGAATTTATTCTTAGAGAATAGTTCAGAGATGCAAAGATTTGTATCTAAGTACACTCATCACAAGGTTTTCATAACAGCAAAAACCAGAACCAATCTGAATGTCCAACAATAGTAGAATTCCAAGAAGTAACACACACCAATATACTTGTACAAACACTCGACAATCACACTCCTATCCCTACTAAAATACTCCAGTGATGAGCTGGATTCAATGTTTTATCTCCTACCTCCAAAAAGTTAAGAAAAAACACTTGATTTCCAAAGCTCTGCCATGCTTCGTGATAGATGATTCAATAATTAGAGATCAGTCCTATAATGATCATCTTCATCCTTCTCAGGACTGCACCTAACTGACAATAAGTTTGCAGACATGGTCCCTATCTACCTTTTCTAGCCTCATCTCCTACTCATTTCTATTCTTACTCACCAGCAGTACTAGAAAAACTGGAGTTCCTGGGATATCTTCTGAGCTCTTGTACCTTTGGGACTTTGTACATTGTGTTCTCTTATACTAGAATGTTCACCTGACTTTCTCAGCTCTACCATCACCTCTTCATCCCTGATTTGGTCAGGACTTCTCTGACGCCCCATTCACTCCTGCACCCACTACACTCAGTATATATACCAGAAACCCACTTATCTAAAGTGTCCCAGAAAGGCAGACAGTCACTGAATTTAAAGGGAAAAAAAAAAAGTTTAAACACAGATAATCATGAAAAATTTTAGATACAAAAAATATTTTAGATTTTTACAAATAAATATACATTCATTCACAAAGGCCTTTTCCTTGGGTATGGTATAGATCTGCTGACCAGAACTCTGTGTCAGCTTTCTTATGTAAACCACACCAATAATATGCCATCTGTGATTTCTAGTTTCAATTCCTTCAAAGTGGACCGGAAGCAAAACAATCTGCATGCTGAAGAATCTAGATTTTTACGATTTGTCCATTCTTTCACAGTTGTCTCACCCACACCTAATACAACAATTTTTTTTGCTACTCATCTTTATCCAATTTTCCAAAGTAGTATTCAACTCAGTTTTCATAGAAATAACTTTTTTTACCCATTTTGTCAGTTTATGTAAAATGTAATTATGTCTTTACAACAAATACAACTGGCATAAACAGGTTTGCGAACAAAAACAATTGACTTATAGTGAGCAAACCACTTCACTAGTAGGAGAATTTGTACATACTAAAAAGTAGAATTCAACATTCAGAGAGGACAGAAAACACCAGTTAATCTCTCTAACTGGTTAGGTGGAAGCTAGTTAATGAAGTGCTTCCTGAACTACTCTGCGCAAACATCTTCCCTCTAAACCAAAGCTTCAAAAGGGTTTGCTACTGCATACCTGTTTTATTGATTCCCTTAGCCTGTCAGGCAGCTGGGTGAAGCCTGGGGCAGCAACAACCCCCCCTCCTTCCAGCTAAGCTGCCTCTTATATTTACCCCACTCATTCTCTATGTATGCCATTACATGGGAAGTTGGGGAACAGTGTATAAAACTGTAAGCTCCTTAAGAGCAGTGACTGTCTTTATTTCTGCATCCCCAATAATTAAAATATCCAGTAATAGTGAGTATTTGATAAATTTGTAGAATAAAAATAACAAATAAAGGAGACCCCCATATCCACATTTGGTAACTACAGATAAACCACAAAAAGACCTCAGACATTGAGATATGACTGCTAAGGGTAAGCGTGGATCAGGAGAGGAGTGATGTGAAATTAAGTCTTTAAAATTATCTTAATTGTTTACCCTTTATGTTTTATCTCCCACTAGAATGAAGCTCTATGAATGCTGGGCCTTTGTCTATGTTGTTTACTTGTATCCCTTTGCCCAATGAATGCCCAACATGTAGTAGCTATTCACTAAATATTTGTTAAATGTGTTGCTGGAAGAACATCAAGGAGAAGTGAGGGTATTTTAGTGAGGCTCTAAGGGAAGGAGTGGAGCATTATTCTATTCAAACCATTCTAATCACAGAAAGTGGAGAAATGATGGAAAGCCATGCTTTAAAGACTTTCAAGCTCCTTTCAAACACTGATGGCAACTGGTGACTGTTCTACAAAATACCATAGTAATTAAGAGCTTAGGCTCAGGCAGATCTGGGTCTAAATTCTGGCTCTGCCGCTTATTAGCTAAGTATACTGTGTGGATAATCCAATCTGTCTCAGACAGACTTAACAGTCTTCCATCATGAAACATGGAGAAAATAGCCAGCTCCTAGAGTTGTTTCAGGTTCATGTGAGGGAATACATGCAAAGAGCTGAGAACATGCTTGTCACATTAGTGCTGCTACGGCTACCTGGGGTCATAGCCAGGCTCTGCCTCTTAGGTAAGTTCCTGTGAATTTCAGTTTCCTCTTTTGTAAAATAAGCATAGTAACAATGCCTGTCCTCCAGGTCTGTTGTGAACATTAAATGAGATCATGAACATAAAGCATTCAGTACAATGCCTGGCACATAAGTACTCAAATATTAGCAATAATCATTCACAAGTCCCTGGGTGGTGCAAATGGTTAAGTGCTGAACTACTCAAAAGGTTGGAGGTTCAAACCCACCCAGAGGTGCCTTGGAAGACATGCCTGGTGATCTGCTTCTGAAAGGTCACAGCCTTGAAAACCCTGTGGAATAGTTCTACTCTGCACACATGGGGTCACCATGAGTCACAATCAACTCGAAGACAACTAACAACAGCAACAATGTAGAAAATAGAGCTTTGCAATCACAGGGTTTTACAAATTTAAAGCTTTGCTTGGTTAAAAAAAATCTTTTGAGCTGGTGTCTATTTCATGTTATTTTGCAACACAAGTATGCTTTCCAACCTCCTGAGGGCTTTAGGACTATGAATGGTGGAGACACTTGACTTAAACAAGCCTATCTATAAATAGAAATCTTGTTTAATGACCTACTTTCACCATTCTCCATAGTCAGTCCAGTCATTGGTACCTTTCTGGCACTTACATGTTTCTTCTAAGCAATCTTTTTTTATGTATCTTCAGTTCTGAGCTTCGAAGAAAATTTCATCAGGACTTTCAGTCATTATTTTGGGCTTTATTTGACTCAGCAGAAAGTTAAAAATGGGGTATATATAATAAAAATTAGCTTGATGAGCTTTGTAATGTTTCTACTTAACACAGTGCAACTATCTTTACAATTTTTTTCTGTAAATCTAAAAGTACTCTAAAAAAAGTTAATTTGAAATATACAAGCTGCTTCTCACTTATTCAATTTTCATGTGTTTACCTATTTATAAACCCGCTACCGTCAAGTCAATTCCGACTCATACAGACCCTATAGGACAGAGTAGAACTGCCCCAAAGGGTTTCCAAGGAGCAGCTGGTGGATTCTAACTGCCAACCTTTTGGTTAGCAGCCATAGCTCGCTGGAGCTCTTAACCACTGCGCCATCAGGGCTGCTGGTTACCTACTTACAGCATTTTGTTTTTTACTCTTGCAATTTCTGGCTCTCAAACCACCCTACCTATTGCCTTTCCATGAAAAACTGTAACCATTTCCAAAACACTGAGAAGATATAAAATTACAACCCTCTCGTTACAACTGCACACTTTAAACCTGACAGACCAGAGATGACAAAAAAAAGAGATGAAAGAACAGGCAGAAAACTTGGATGAAGACAAAAACAAAACAGGGTGGTTACAGGATAGCCATGATCTATCAAGTAGGAGGTAACGATGAAAAAAAGGTGCCAAATGCTCCCTAAACCTTACTGTAACCAAGAATTTTTATAGACATTCTAGGAAGCTCAAAGGCTTATTGGTTTTTTTTTTTTAGCTGCAAAAGGCAAAAGAAATCTATAAAAGGCTAAAAAAACAAAAACAAAAACAGGACTCATGGCAATCCATGCATGTAACTGTGCTCCATAGTGTTTTCAATGGCTGGTTTTTCAGAAGTAGATTGCCAGGCCTTTCTTCTAAGGTGCCTCTGGATAGACTCAAACTGGCTGAAAGGTTAACCATTTGTACCATATTAGTCACCCTTTTACCGTACAGAAGTCAACTGAAGTTGTAACATTAGTCAACCATGTAAGGCATTTGGCCTGTATCCTTATCAGCTACAGTAGTTTTCAAAGAACACTCTCTTTTAATGTAGATTAGAAAGGACAAAGGTATATAAGCCAGAGAGCTGAAAAACAAATGCTAAGAGATGGGAAGTCCAAAGGTCTGCTTGATTATGTCACAATGATGACTAGGGCCAGCTCTTTACTAAAATCTCCTACCATCTCCCCTACATGCCAACCCTCCTATTGACCTAACTGTGGACAAGAGATGCTTCAAAATAATCCTAACTTGCTAAAAAATAAAACTGAAGCCTCTAACACCACTCTGTTTATGCTCTACACTACCTCTATACACTGAGACACTGAAGAGCCAGTGATTAAAGCAGTGTAAAGTATACTGTTAGTTTAATTATATACTGTATTTTTATGCAAATAATGTTTGCACAGAGAAGGTGCACGTTATTTGTGTAAAAATATGGTATTCCCACATTTTGGGGGCAGCCCTGAAGAAACGAAGGTGGAACAGGGAAAATGCCAGGGACTGTAAAAAGAAAAGTTCTATGGAAGATTAAAGAGCAGGTGAGGTGGGCAGACAAAAGGCTAAGAGAAAGACCACATGAGATAAACTGAGGGTGGAGGCTAGGCTGACCTCCTGCTTACGAGATGTCTGAATAAAGTGAAGGCAGTGTTTTAAAAAATACACATCTGTTGTGCTGTGAGATTGTTAACCATTGTCATAGGGCAACATGTGTAGTAACTGTTAAATGAAAAACTATTTTGTTCTGTAAGCCTTCATCCTAAGTGAGAATAACAGCACAGTTGGAAGAGTGTAGTCAATGTCACTGAACTGCGAATGTAGAAATTTTTGAAACGGTGTATCTTTGGCCATCTGTAATTTTCATCAAAAAAAAAAGGTTGAGAATTTAGAGGCTTAATACGTTGTGGGGTTGTTAACCAATGTCATAGAACAACATGTGTACTACTATTTCATGAGAAACTATTTGCTCTGTAAGCTTTCACCTGAAGTACAATAAAATATATTAAAAAAAAAAAAATACACATCTGCTTAGTTTGTGTGTTTAAGGGAAGAGTTAAAATGGGAGCCGGGGCCCAGTAATGGTTTAAGAACAAGCATACTTTAAAGGAGAGTCCCTGGGTGGTGCGAGCAGTTTGCGATCAGCTGCTAACCCATACGTTGGTGGTTCGAACTTATCCAGTGGTTCCATGAAAGAAAGGTCTGGCAATCTGCTTCTGTAAAGACTACAGCCAAGAAAACACTATGGAACAGTTCTACTCTGTAACACATGGGGTCACCATGAGTCGGAATCAACTTGATAGCAATGGGTTTTTGGGTTTCTACATCTTAAAGGGGCACAAGGGAGTTTTTTGGGATGATGGAAAAGTTCTATATCTTGATTGTGGTGGTAGTTGCCAAAACTCATAAAACTGTACAATTAATAGGGTGAACTTTACTGTATATAAACAATACCTCAATAACCCTGACAATTAAAAAAAAAAAAACTTTGTTAACAGCTAAAATGCTGATTAACCTTATAAGGTTTGTTTATCACAACTAAAAAATAAAACAAGAATAAGCATATCTTTACTAATTGGGTTAGTTCTGATGTTAAAAAAAGTCTAAACAAACTGTTTGTGATATAATGAAACATGGTTTTTAAATTCTGTTCTAATCATCCATGATTAATGTTTCTCTGAAATGGAAATTACACTTCCTGACATCTCCCGGTGTGACCCACCCAGGGAAGAGGAAAGTTCTCAGCCCATGAACGGGTGCTGCAGTGGCAGGCAGAGAGACTCAGCCTCTGGCTCCCTCTTGGCCCTTCTCTTGGCTCTAGACTTGGAGAAGTAGACATGCCCAGCATATGCTCCACCACCAGAGCACAAACGGTATGCTGTAAGCCTACCATTTCTAGACTCCTACTGTCTTAGGCTGGGGTCTCTAGAGAAGCAAAACCAGTGAAGTGTATAAATATATACAGAGAGAGAGATTATATCAAGGAAACAGCTCACGCAGTTGT
Source organism: Dugong dugon (assembly GCA_030035585.1). Lineage (NCBI taxonomy): Eukaryota > Metazoa > Chordata > Mammalia > Sirenia > Dugongidae > Dugong > Dugong dugon. The sequence continues at coordinate 99,650,411 of CM057469.1, read as the reverse complement.
AGAGGCTAGAACGTCCCAAGTCCGTGGATCAGGATAGATGCCTCTCCCAAGTCACACAGCTGCAGAAGCTGGCAAGCCCAAGATCGGAAAGTTGGAGAGCAGGGCTCCCACTCACAGGCTGTGCCGATCGACGAGTCCCAGGTTCGGCAGATAAGCTGACAGCTCAAGCCCCAAGAACGGGAGATGAGACTACAGGAAGCAGCCACAGGATCCAGAGAGAGCGAAAAGCCAGAACATCTGCTTATATACAGATGCGGGCCACACCCCCAAGGAGACTCCCTTTCATCTGATTGGCTACTCATAGTATATTCAATCATGGGAGTGATTACATTAAAACACGGAGAATCATGGCCCAGCCAAGCTGACACACAATCTTAACCATCACACCTACTATTCTCAAAACTTATTTTTCTTTGATTATCCTCCCTTCCTCAGAGAAGTCTTGCTTCAGGGTCACCTCAGGAGTTTACCTTATTGCCAGGAAGTCTTTCCTGAGCCCCGATACCAGTTAGATGCTACCACAGCACCCGGCAGACTGACTGCTATTGTACACACCACACCATTCCTGTGGTTGGCTGTTTCTAGATCCATTTCTTCCACAAGCATGAGGCCAAAAGGCTAAAAAAGGACTAAGACTTATTTCTGTAGTCCCAGCATCCAGCCTACTGCCTGGCAGAGAGGAGGCACCCAGTAAATGTTTCTTGAATGAGAGTCTAAGATGATAGTTCTTAACCTTTACAGGTCATGAACCCCTTTGAGAATGAGGTCAAAGGAACCTTACTCTAAAAAAAGATACACTTATATAGGATTTTACCTATAATTTCAAGAAATCTATGATGTGCCTGTGATTCCCACAAAGACCTACCAGGCTGAGATGCCTGGTGTAAACATTCCAGTCCCATCTTGGCTACACAATGGGACAAGTGGAGGGCCAGCTATCCAATCTGATCCGGAACAAGGAAAAGACATTAGTAAGAGACCCCCAAGAAATTCTCCCAGTACCAGTATTGCAGGGCTCTCCTTTATTAAATAAAGATAATGGAAATTCCCTCACAGTCATACCAGAGATGATGATGTGATACAGGAGATCCCCACAGATAAATTTTTCTCATCTGATTATATGATAAAAGATGCTTACATAAAGATGTGTTAGATGAGTGTAATACTAAAATTATCTGTTAGGTGTCACTGGCCCTACAGAACACGAGCCAAGGTCTAATAAGACTCTTGGGGGCGGGGAGGGCGGGGAGTGGTGATGTTCAAAGAGTAGTACTACCACCTATATACATGCCATGATTTTCCCCAAGGAGCTCAATTCTATGAGACTGGACTGTCCCCTACTTTGAACACGAGGACAGTAGTTAGAGGCCCTGGTCCAACAACATTAACTGAAGTCTCTCAAAGTCAAACCCAGAAATGCCATTAAAGTAGTCGTGTATTTTATTGTCACTCTTGCGAAAGTAAAACAGTAAGTAACTGGAATGAAACTAAGATTCACAGGCCTGTCATCAGTCTCCTTAGTCACTTCCCTTCCTGGAATAGAGGTCCTGAGTACAAAGGCATATGAAGGAGGGGAGAGCCCTGGGGGAAAACAAAGGCTGTTCAATTCATCACAAAATCAAAAGATAGGAAATTAGAGCTTTCTGTCCTATGGGGTTGCTATGAGTAGCAATCGACTGGATGGCAACGGGTTCAGTTTCTCTTGTTTTACTGTCATTTTAAAACTTTACGTCAAGATGAGACTCTTTGATACCCAGCCCTGTCCTCAGTGTGTGGTTGTGGGAGGACATACGGGCAGCAGGGGAACAAACATTTACCTGTGATTTATAGTCTCACAGCCACTGCAATAGCTGGGAAGGTACTAAATGAATAATTTCTTTTATAAAGAAAGATCAGCACAAAACTGGTTCCTACGAGGCGGAGGTTAATGATGTCCCAATGTCCAACTTTTCCAAGCTACTTGTACCACTCCGTCATCTCTAACATCAACTACTCCCTCTCCCCTCAGTACTCTCCCTCCAGTCTTTGGCTTTCCTAATTCACTGCAACGGCTCACAGAACTCACAAACTGTATAAAGGAAACAGCTCAAGCAGTTGTGGAGGCTGTCAAGTCCCAAGTTTGTGGGTAGGTGTAGGCTTCTCTCTGGCCCTCATTCTCTGCCCGAAGGCACTCAGCTTTCTCGCTCCATGGGCTGGGAAGCCCATTTGGCCCTCTCCTGTGGGTCTCTCCTTCCTTGGTGGTGATGGGCTCTCTTTCTGCTCTGGAATTGGCTCTCTTTTAAGGCAAAACAGATCAGTCCCCTTGGTGGGCCACAATTATCTTATCTGCACAGCCCCACCCAATCACCTGGGTCGGAGTTACAAGACCATGGTGAGAAAGGCCATACGAAGTAATTCATCACACTGCAGGTACAAAGTCTAAGACACATTTGTACCATCAAGAAGCTCATGACACAGCTGAAGAGCAAACTCTGTTTTTTGGCTTTACCTTGCAAAACCTTTAAAATTAAGGCCTTAATGTTAAAGGCCTCTGAATTTTTCCCCAAATCCACAGAAGGTCCCTTTTCCTGCAAAAATCTTGAAAATGAAGACGTATACTTTTAGGAACAGAAAGAAAAAAGACTTCACCAATCATATTACACTGAGAATTCTATTTTCTATTTCTATCCTTTTTTTCTACATCGATTCTGCATTTCCATGTAACTGTGGCTCACTACCAGGGCAGAGCTGCCTAAGAGAATTTATCAGAACCTTGATGGGGATGTGGGAGTAGTACTGAATTGGAAAAATCCCCTGAGGTGATTCTGATCCCTCTACCCCCTCCTTCCCTACTCTGCAACACCCACTTCAAGAAGCCCTGTCATATAGCATGATCTTCTCTTAAAATACACAAAGGCAAACTTCTCCACTGGCAAAGCAGAAGTTTGAATCTTACAATGTACTGAAAGTAACGAATCTTTGTGCCTTCCTTCACGTGAGTTCTATTATCAAAAGGCTGAGTTTGTGTAGGAGAAAACAAAAAATTCCCAGGTTTGTGAGCAAGAATTAACCCATGAGAAAACCACACCTTTACACCCAGGTCCATCATTAATTAACTAAGTGAAGTTACTTCAATTAGGAATAATTCTTAAACAAAAATTTTAAGTATTTAAAGGAGAAAAATACACAACGCCTTTATTATTATTATTATTATAATTTTAGGCTTGCTCCCAACTATTTTTAAAATCTGGCTGAATTTACATCTAGTTCCTTCTTTAAACAACATACCTATTCAGAAGAATTCTCTTACTACTCTTTTTCAGGAGAAAATAATATTAATTCTACTACTTAAAAAGAGAAAAATCCACCACAATTCATTCACCAGTGCGAAGGAAATCAAAGACCAAAAAAAAAGCAGACCCTAAAAAAACATGCATAAGGTAACTGGCAAGCACTACAAGCAAGAGAAATTTTAACTTCAACATAAAAAATGAAAGACTTCTCAAGGAGAATGATATGGTAGGATTTTTATTTTTTAGCTTGTTTATTTTCTAACTTTTTTACAATGAGCATGTAATTTATAATTTTAAGAAATTTGATACCTAAAAGACAATTCTAAACATGGGAGTAAAAGTATTCCCAACTGGGAACTGTATTTAAGATTTTCTCATTATGAAGAAATATAAGAAGGATTCCATTAGCTTAAGCAGCTATAATCAGTACATAAATTAATGGGTGTGGCTGTGTTCCAGTAAAACTTTATAAATACAAGTGATGGTCCAGCCTTCAGGCAAGAGTTTCCCAAACTCCTTCTCTAAACAGCCCTATTTTTAAACCAATATTAGATGATCTAAGATTAACAGACACATAACAGATCAACTACCTACATACAATTATTCCACTCTATCCAGTCTTTTCTACCTGCAGTCAAAAGTGCCATAAGCAAGCCCAAGGCCAAAAGAGCTGGGAGAAAAAGGAGGAAAGGCCACCATGTTAAGAGAATCCACCCCCTAGACAATTACTTCATTTAGATCACACATTCAGCAAACATTTGTTCAGGAAATAAAGTCCTACACCTGCCCCCTGCCCTCAAGGAATGTACGGTCTAGTACAGACAACAACACACATATATAAATACCTACTACATTAGGCCGGCTATGTGCCACCAGATGGTAGAAATAACCCCTAACATCTGCAAAGAGCTTCATGGTTTAACATGTTCCCACACATACTATCCTAATAAAGCTTCGTAACAACCTGTGAGATCCATAAAGTACTTGGTTTATTCTCATTTTACACAAAGCAGCAGAGCCAGGATTCCAACCCAATTCTGACACTGCTGCACTAAACCTCCTCAGCAAAGCTTTCTGCTAGGAGCCAATAACAGAGGTGGAGCCATCTGGAATAGGCCTCGAAGAATGAGCAGGATTTCAATAGATGAAGAGACCATGGCATTCCAAGAACACAATATACACAGAAGTCTAGAAGCAGGCAAATACAATGTGTGTGAAGGGAGTGCCGGGTGGGTTGGCTTACCTAAGGCAGACAGGGAAAATAAGGCTATAAAAATAGGTTGGAAGAATGGGGGAGCTCTTAAGTATCAGACAAACTGTCCATGACCCTACAGGCAATGCAAAATCAAATAGTTTGGGACTAAGAATGACCAAAAAAACATAAATGAAGCTGTTACTATGTGTTTGGTACTTTGTAAAACAATTACCTCATACTCGGGGAAGCTAAGTTAGGAGGTAGGGCTGCAGGGAGATCACACTTGCAGGAACCCTCTGCAGGACTAGAAAGACAGGTCTAAAAGACAGGAAAGCAGTAGGCTACCACTGTGGTTTCAACAAGAGGAGACAGAGAATTCAAAGCAATCCCTGTCTGTGTCTGAAGGTTGCTTTTTAACAGATCCCCTACTTCTTACCCACTGCCCAAAGTTAAACCAATGTCTGAAATTACCTTCAGTTTTTCTACGTTTTATCTAAAACTTACAGAATCTTCTGGAGGCCTCTGAATTTTTCCCCAATCCACGGAAGGTCCCTTTTCTTGCAAAAATCTATGAAATAGCTTCCGAAATCCATCAAGGTCTTTTTTAGTATGCTATGAAAATAGAAATCATTGTTACAACCAGTAGAATGCTTAATATTTAATAAAACAGGCACAAACTATATATTGCAAATGCCTTTAAATAAAACTCTTATACCATTAGAACAAGGAGTAGAGGCTTTTTAAGCACCCTAATTTAAAATTAAAGAAAAGCTAACGGGAACTACTTTTAAAGGAAGAAAAGCAAATAATCTTCCCTGTCTCCCACCAGTTATCATGTAATCTAAACACCATTTGGTCCATGGGAATTCCAACTGGTTCTCTAAATTTATTCACCAGTATCTTTCTCTACTTCTTTGAAGCAGAAATTAACCTTAACCAAAAGAACAAAAAGGAACAAAACACACCTAATCTCAAAACATTACATACATTTTAAAACTTGAAAATGGAAAAGATAATATACTGATTTAAAGTAGAAAATTAAAGAAAGCTTCTCCCAATTCTGGGAAACTCCTATTTTTGTTGTCAAAATAGCATGGTTCTATTAGCATTGGCACTTTGGAAAAGGCATGGCAGATACATGGTCGATTAACTTCTCACAATTCCAACTGAACTGGATGGCATCTAACAACCCAAACCATCAAACCATCAAAACACAGAACAAATAAAGTGTAACCATTTTCTGATTCTTATAGTAACTCTGGGAACTTGTCAGAATGTAAAAAAAGAAGGAAAAACAGACAACGGTTTTGCAAAGGACAAATGTTGAAAATCCCTAACTGTTAAGCAATCCTGATTTGGGTTTTTTTTTTTTTTTTCTTTGTTATTACATCTTGTGCTTAGTCCAGGCTAGATGATCATCATCATCTGCAACAACTCATCAGGTAGACAAAACAAAAACACTGTAGAGTCCCTACCTCAAACTCATGCGACGGTGCTGTGGTGAGTATTTTTTCTAGTTCCTTCTTCACAGACAATTCTAGCTCTTGCCGAATGACTTCTTGGAACTGAGAGGCACCATCCTGAGACATTGCTTTGGTAAGATCTTAAAACAAAAATATAAAACCAGGAACTGAAAAATTAGCTATTCAAACAGCTGGTAAGCTACAACTGATTCATTTCTGGTGTTGCTGCAATGAAAAAGGCACAATCCTATGGTCCCACCATCTCCCTGCAGCATTCAGCAGGATCTATTAGTTAGAACAATATACTCCTATGGGCTCAAATTTGACTATTGGGTACATCTAGGAAACCCTATGGGGCAGTTCCACTCTGTACGATAGGTCACAAGGAATCGGAACCAACTCGATGGCAATGGGTGGTGTGGGACATGCCTTACTAGTGTCTCTAGGACACTAAACACTTACAGGGAGATGAGGCAGGTGGAAGTAAGGATTAATCTTCATTTGAGCATAGAGTCCCATATCTACTAATGTTTCTCATCAAAACTACAGAAAAATTAAAATTATTCGTAATGTCATTTTATGGAATGTGCCCTATGTAACTCTACTCAACTCTTAAGAGAACTTGAAGGGGTTTAGCAATGTCACAGAAGCAAAATGCTCTTCCCTCCTTCTCTCCAGGCCAGATGAAAAATTTAAGGCATCCTTTCTATGATAGAAGGGGAGCCACTCCAGCTTCATATTCCCCGCTAAAGACGAAACCCTTGAGAGATACTGGTAATTCCAAGGTGCCTCTACTTCTCTGTATCAAAAATTTTCACTTTAAAAGGAGATGGCCACAGGCGGCCACAGCTCTGACTCGCCCTTTCCGGTCCTCAATTTCAGCCAAGACTTTCCACTGCTTATCTGTGTCGGACAAGACTATCAGGACTTTTGGTACAGCTAGGCACATCTGTGACAGATGGGACTTACTAAAGGTGACAGAAATGCTGTTAGACAAAAACAAGGAAAACAGAAAAAGAAAGCATACCAAACCCAAGTACCTTGGGAGAAAAATGCCAGTACAGGCTGTTTTCCACACTTAAATTTCTGGAAACTGACCATCTTGTCTACTTTATTTATTTATTTTTAATTGTACTTCAAGGAGAAGGTTTACAGAACAAATAGTTTCTCATTAAACAGTCAGTACACATATCGTTTTATGACATCAGTTAACAACCCCACAACATGTCAACCCTCTCCCTTCTCGACCTTTTTTTTTTTTTTTTGGTGAAAATATACACAGCCAAAGATATACCGTTTCAAAAATTTCTACATGCACAGTTCAGTGACATCAATCACGCTCTTCCAGTTGTGCTGCTATTCTCACTTTAGATGAAGGTTTACAGAACAGCTTCTCATTAAACAGTTAGTACACATGTTGCTCTATGACAATGGTTAACAACCCCACTACATGCAAACACTGCCCTTACTCAACCTTGGGTTCACTATCACCAGCTTTCCTGTCCCCTTCTGCCTTCTAGTCCTTGTCCCTGGACTGCTGTGCCTCATTAGTCCTGCCATCTTGCCTACTTTTTATAAAATTAAGGCACAATCAGACTATTGTCCATCTCCCACCTTTATCCTCAGTATCCTAACTCAAATCTTATTTCTATAAATGTATTTTTTAAGCTTATGTTCAAATGTTTTGTTTGAAAACTACTGATTTGTACAAATGCTGGTTAATTTAGCAGAATCATATTTCAATAAGGCTAAACACTCTACCCCTTATATACTTTTAAACACCATATACTCTTTCAATCATCATATGAGCAGTATATTTATATAAACAGAATTAAAGCCAGCATAATCAGTATTTCTTTTTTTTTTAATTTTTGTATTGTTGTAGTTTAAATGAAGTTTACATTTCAAGTTAGTCTCCCATACAAAAACTTATACATACATTGTTACGTGACCCTAATTTCTCTCCCCATACTGTGACAGCACACTCCTCCCTTCCACCCAATTCCCCATCTCCATTCAACCAGCTCGTAACCCTCTCTTGCCTTCCCATCTCACCTCTGGACAGAAGCTGCCCATTTAGTCTCTTGTATCTACTTGAGCTAAGAGGCAAACTCCTCACAAGCATCACTTTATCTCCCACAGTCCAGTCCAATCCCTGTCTGAAGAGCTGGCCTTGGAAATTGTTTTAGCTCTGGGCTGACAGAGAATCCAGGGGCCATGCTCTCCAGGGTTCCTCCAGTCTCAGTCAGATCATCAAGTCTGATCTTACTAGAATTTGAGTTCTGCACCCCACCCTTCTCCTGCTCCATCAAGGGTTCTCTGTTGTGTTCCCTGTCAGGGCAGCCACTGGTGGTAGCCAGGCACCATCTAGTTCTTCTGGCCTCAGACTGATGAAGTTTCTGGTTTATGTGGTCCTTTCTGTCTCTGGGGCTAATACTTTCCTTGTGTCTTTGGTGTTCTTCATTCTCCTTTACTCCCGGTGGTTGGGACCAATTGATGCATCTTAGATGGCCACTTGCAAGCTTTTAAGACCCCACACGCCACTCACCAAAGTAGGACGCAGAACATTTTCTTAATAAGCTTTGTTATGCCAATTGACCTAGATGTCCCCTGAAAGCATGGTTCCCAGACGCCTACCCCTGCTACTCTGTCCCTCAGAGTGTTTGACTGTATTCAGGAAACTTCTTAGCTTTGGTTTAGTCCAGTTGTGCTGACTTCCCCGGTAGTGTGTGCTGTCCTTCCTCATCTAATATTTATCTAGTTAATAAATAACCTTCACCCTCCCTCCCCACCCTCATAACCATCAGAGAATGTTTTCTTCTGTGTTTAAACCTTTTACTGAGTTCTTATAATAATGGTCTTATACAATATTTGTCCTTCTGTGACTGACTAAATTCACTCAGCATAATGACCTCCAGATTCCTCCATGATATAAGCTGTTTCATGGCGTCATTGTTATTCTTTATCGTTGCATAGTATTCCATTGTGTGGATATACCATAATTTGTTTATCCATTCGTCTGTCGATGGGCATCTATGATGTTTCCATATTTTTGCTATTGTGAAGAGTGCTGCAATTTATGGGTGTGCATATATCTATCAATGTGACAGCTCTTATTTCTCTAGGATATATTCCAAGGAGCAGGACAGCAGGATCATATGGTACCTCTATTTCTAGCTTTTTAAGGCAGCGCCAAATTGCTTTCCAAAGTGGTTGTACCATTTTACATTCCCACCAACAGGGTATAAGTGTTCCAGTCTCTCCACAACATTTATTATTTTCTGTTTTTTGGATTAATGATAGCCTTCTTGGGGTAAGATGATATCTCATGGTAGTTTTGATCTGCATTTCTCTAATGGCTAATGATGGTGAGCATTTCTTCATGTGTCTGTTAGCCACCTGAATATCTTCTTTGGCAAGGTGACTGTTCATATCCTTTGCCCATTTTTTAATTGGGTTGTCTTTTTGTTGTTGGGGTTTTGCAGTATCTTCTAGATTTCAGAGATAAGATGCTGATCAGATTTGTCATAGCCAAAAATTCTTTCCCAGTCTGTAGATTGTCTTTTGACTCTTTTGATGAGCATAAGTGTTTTATTTTTAGGAGCTCCCAGTTATCTAGTCTCTCTTCTGGTGCTTGTGCATTGTTACTTACAGTTCGTATTATGTTTATGCCATGTATTAGAGCTCCTAGCATTCTCCCTATTTTTTCTTCCATGATCTTTACCATTTTCGATTTCATATTTAAGTCTTTGATCCATTTTGAGTTAGTTTTTGTGCATGGTGTGAAGATGGGTCTTGTTTCAGTTTTTTGCAGATGGATATCCAGTTATGCCAGCACCATTTGTTAAAGAGACTGTCTTTTCCCCAGTCAAGAGACTTTGGGCCTTTGTCAAATATCAGCTGCTCACAGGTGGATGAATTTATGTCTGGATTCTCAATTCTGTTCCATTGGTCTGTGTATCTGTTGTTGTACCAGTACCAGGCTGTTTTGACTATGGTGGTGGTATAATAGGTTCTAAAATCAGGTAGTGTGAGGCCTCCCACTTTGTTCTTCTTCTTGAGTAATGCTTTACTTATTCAGGGCCTCTTCCCTTTCCATATGAAGTTGGTGATTTGTTTCTCCATCTCATTAAAAAATGCTGGTGGAATTTGGATAGGGATTGCATTGTATCTGTAGATCGCTCTGGGTAGAACTGACATTTTCACAATGTTGAGTCTTCCTATCCATGAGCAAGGTATGTTTTTCCACTTATGCAGGTCTCTTCTGATTTCCTGCAGTAGCATCTTGTAGTTTTTATTGTATAGGTCTTTTATGTCTCTGGTTAGATTTATTCCTAAGCATTTCATCTTCTTGGGGGCTGTTGTAAATGGTATTGATTTGGTGATGTCCTCTTTGAGGTTCTCTTTGTTGGTGTAAAGGAATCCAACTAATTTTTGTATGTTTATCTTGTATCCTGAAACTTTGCTGAAATCTTCTATTAGTTCCAGTAGTTTTCTTGTGGATTCTTTGGGGTTTTCTGTGTATAAGATCATATCATCTACAAATAGAGATACTTTGACTTCTTCCCTAACATTCGGATGCCTTTTATGTCTTTTTCTAGCCTAACTGCTCTCGCTAGGACCTCCAGCACAATGTTGAATAAGAGTGGTGATAAAGGGCATCCTTGTCTGGTTCCCATTCTCAAGGGGAATGTTTTCAAACTCTCTCCATTTAGGATGATGTTGGCTGTTGGCTTTGTATAAATGCCCTTAATTATATTGGGGTATTTCCCTTCTATTGCTATTCTGTTGAGAATTTTTATCATGAGTGGGTGTTGGACTTTGTGAAATGCCTTTTCTGCATCAACTGATAAGATCATGTGATTCTTGTCTTTTGTTTTATTTATATGATGGATTATATTGATTGTTTTTCAAAATGTTCAACCATCCCTGCATACCTGGTATAAATTCCACTTCATCATGGTGAATTATTTTTTTGATATGTTGCTGAATTCTATTGGCTAGAATTTTGTTGAGGATTATTGCGTCAATGTTCATGAGGGATACTGGTCTCTGATTTTCTTTTTTGTGGTGTCTTTACCAGGTTTTGGTATCACGGTTATGCTGGCTTCACAGAATGAGTTTGGGAGTATTCCATCCTTTTCTACGCTCTGAAATACCGTTAGTAGTAGTGGTGTTATCTCTTCTCTGAAAGTTTGGTAGAATTCTCCAGTGAAGCCATCTGGGCCAGGGCTTTTTTTTGTTGGGAGTTTTTAAATTACCTTTTAAATCTCTTCTTTTGTTATGGGTTTATTTAGTTGTTCTACCTCTGTTTGTGTTAGTTTACGTAGGTAGTGAGTTTCTAGAAATGTGTCCATTTCCTCTAGGTTTTCAAATGTGTTAGAGTACAGTTTTTCATAGTATTCTGTTATGATTCTTTTAATTTCAGTTCGGTCTGTTGTGATATCACCCATCTCATTATTTGCTTCCTCTCCTGTTTTTCTTTTGTTGGTTTGCCAATGGTTTATCAATTTTGTTGATCTTTTCAAAGAACCAGCTTTTGGTCTTGTTAACTCTTTCAATTGTTTTTCTCTTCTCTATTTCATTTAATTCTGCTCTAATTCTTATTATTTCCTTTCTTCTGGCGCCTGAGGGCTTCTTTTGCTGCTCTCTTTCTACTTGTTCCAGTTGCAGTGTTAGTGTTTTGATTATGGCCCTTTCTTCTTTTTAAATGTGTGCATTTATTGCTATAAACTGACCTCTGAGCACTGCTTTTGCTGTGTCCCAAAGGTTCTGGTAAGATGTGTTTCCATTCTCATTTGAGTCTATGAATTTCTTTATTCCATCCTTAATTTTTTCTATAACCCAGTAGTTTTTGAGTAAGGTGTTGTTCAGTTTCCATGTGTTTGATTTTTTTTTTCCCTTACTTTTTCTGTTGTTGATTTCTACTTTAATGGCTTTATGGTCAGAAAAGATGCTTTGTTACATTTCGATGCTTTGGATTTTGTTAAGGCTTGCTTAATGGCCTAATATGTGGTCTATTCTGGAGAATGTTCCATGTGCGTTGGAAAAGAAAGTATACTTGTCTGCTGTTGGGTGGAGTCTTCGGTATGTCTATGAGATCCAGTTGGTTGATTGTAGCATTTAGCTCTTCCGTGTCTTTGTTGAGCCTCTTTCTGGATGTTCTGTCCGTCACCGAAAGTGGTGTGTTGAAGTCTCCTACTACTATTGTGGAGCTGTCTATCTCTCTTTTCAGTGATGTTAGAGTTTGTTTTATGTATTTTGGAGCCCTGTCTTTGGGTGCATCAATATTTACTATAGTTATGTCCTCCTGGTGTACTGACCCTTTAATCATTATATAGTGTCCTTCCTTATATTTAGTGGTGGATTTTACTTTAAAGTCTATTTTGTCACAGATTAATATTGCCACTCCTGCTCTTTTTTGAGTGTTGTTTGCTTGATATATTTTTTTCCATCCTTTGAGTTTTTGTTTGTGTCTTTAAGGTGTGTCTCTTGTAGGCAGCATATAGACAGATCGTGTTTTTTAATCCAATCTGCCACTCTCTGTCTTTTATTGGTGCACTTAGTCCATCTACATTCAGCATAATTATTGATAGGTATGAGTTTAGTGCTGTCATTTTTATGTCTTTTTTTGTGTGTTCACAGTTTCTTTGTTCCTCTTAATTTTCTGTTCTGAGTTGTTTTTCTTTATGTATTTTCATCTTTTTCATTGTTGTTGATTTTGTGTTTTGAGTCTTTATATTTTCCTACTTCATTTTGACTTGTAGGATTGTTAGTTTCCTTTGTGGTGACCTTAACATTTGCCCTTATTTTTCTAAGTTTATACTAGTCTTTTATTTCTTTATATCACCTTGACTTCCTCTCCATATGAAAAATCTATGTCTACATTTTTTAAGTCCCTCTTTTTTGTTTTAATGTTGTCATCTTTTACATATTGACATCTGTTTCCCTATTTTCAGTGTTTTAGCTTTGATTTACTTTTGTGACTTCCCTATCTGGGTTGATATCTGGTTGCTCTGTCCTGTGTTCTAGTCTTGAGTTGCTATCTGATGTTACTAATTTTCTAACCGGAGGACTCCCTTTAGTATTTCTTTTAATTTTGGTTTGGTTTTTGCAAATTCCCTAAACTTCTGTTTATCTGGAAATTCCCTAATTTTACCATCATATTTGGGAGACAGTTCTGCTGGATATATAACTCTTGGCTGGCGGTTTTTTTCCTTCAAGATTTTATATATGTCATCCCATTGCCTTCTTGCCTGCATGGTTTCTGCTGAGTAGTCCAAGCTTATTGACTCTCCTTTGTAGACGACTTTTCTTTTATCCCTTGCCTCTCTTAAAATTCTCTATCTTTGGTTTTAGCAAATTTGATTATAATATGTCTTGGTGACTTTCTTTTGGGATCTACCTTATGTGGGGTTCGATGTGCATCTTGGATAGATATCTTGTTATCTTTCACGATATCAGGGAAGTTTTCTGTCAATAAATCTTCAACAATTTTCTGTTAACCAACCCCTCCCCCCACCCCGCCCCGTTCTGGTACTCCAATCACTCGTACGCTATTCCTCTTGATAGAATGCTACATAATTCTTAGGGTTTCTTCATTTTTTTTAATCCTTGTATCTGAATTTTCCTCAAATAAGTTGGCATCAAGTGCTTTATCTTCAATCTCACTAATTCTGACTTCTACTACCTCGATTCTCCTCCTATGACTTTCTGTTGAGTTGTCTAATTCTGAAATTTTATTGTTAATCTTCTGGATTTCTGACTGCTGTCTCTCTATGGATTCTTGCAGCCTGTTAAGTTTTTCATTATGCTCTTCTCTAATCTTTTTAAGTTCCTCTATTGCATGTTCCACATTTTAACTAATTTTCTTCCTGATTTCTTGAAGAGTTCTGTATATTAATCTTCTGCCTCTAGTATATCCAGAAATTTTCTTCCTCTGGAAAATTTCTAGATTCTTTATTTTGGGAGCTTGCTGAAACCGTCATGGATTGCCTCTTTATGTGATCTGACATTGACTGTTGTCTCCAAGCCATCAATAAGTTGTTATATTTATTTATGTTTGCTTACTGTGTCCTGGCTTGTTTTGTTTTGATATGCCCAAACAGGCTGCTCATATGAGCTGGTTTTGATTATTGGTACCTCTGAAGCTCTAATGTACTGTCACCAGATCTGTTACTAGGTATGTGAGGTTGGAGTCTGACCACTCTTCCTGTATGGATTCAGCGCAGGTGCCCAGGTAGATAGCCACCAAGTGTGTGGTGCAGGCTCTCACTTACAGTCCTAGACAGGCATGGGTGATTGGTATAGGCACAGGCATCTGGTTGCAGCACGGGGACACACTCTGAGCAAGGCAGGGGGCTGACGGCCACTGAGTGTCCAGGAGGAAGGTGTGTTCCTGTTCCCTAGAGCACGCAGATGAGTGGGTTTTGCAGCCAGACTATGAGCACCTAATGCTGTTGGCTGTAAAGACTGGGGGACACCTCTTATTCAGGGGTCCCTATCACAGGTGGCTAGGTGGCGTGGGTGGAGCCACCAGTCCTCAGGCCCCTGATATGGGGAGGTAAAGACCCTGCTTAATGGGCAGAGCAGTCAAATGTCAAGAACCTGCCACTTCACAGCTGAAACAATTGAAGTTAAACTTCCAGTATATACCCTGTTGTACTGTGGTAATGAGGGCCTACACTGTTGAAATGGGCCCACACAAGTCTCTGCAGGCGGAAAGGCACTCAAAGTCTGTGGATCCCTTATGCCTGTGCCTAGGCAAAGAAGCTGTGCCTACCCTGGGTACCTGGCTTAGGGGAGCTGGCAGTTTATTTTTTCCCATTTGTTAATTTGTTCACTCTCCAAGGTAAGGAGAAGGGCTTCGGGCATGTGATAGATCCTACTTCCGGCCCAGGGGACTCAGCAATTGCTCAAGCCGATCCGGGACCCAGTGCAGAGCACAGAGCGGGGAGGTAAATGGGAGAGGGGCTTTTCCCAAAGGGGGTGTTTTGGACCTGTGCAGCAGGCCCTACGCAAGTACTTATCTTTCGCCAATCCAGGGCTGCTTCTCACTGGTTTTGGGTGTCCGTGTAGACTCTCTGGTGCTGGGTCTCTCCAGGTGCGGAAAACATGCCCTCCGAGCACTGCTGCTTGCCTGTCTCACAGCTCACCCCCAAGCTGATCAGGCCTGAAGGGCTCAGGCTCTCACCGGGTCATGTCTGGCAACTCCTTGCTGCTTCCAAACCATTTCTCCTGCCCCTGCCACTCAGTCCAGTTCCTAAACTCTGCCTTTGATGTTCAGGGCTCCCAGACTGCCATACATAATCGATTCACTTGTTTTTTCAGGTCTTTGCTGTAAGAGGGTCCACCGGAAGCATCTGACTACTTTGCCATCTTGGTCCTGCCTCCCATCATCAGTATTTCTAAGATGCCTTTTTTTTTTTTAATTATTGTAGTTTAAGTGAAAGTTTACAACTGAAGTTAGTCTCTCATACAAAAACTTATACATTGTTATGTGACCCTAATTGCTCTCCCCATATTGTGACAGCACACTCCTCCTTTCCACACGATTTCCCACGTCCATTCAACCAGCTCCTGACCCTCTCTGCCTTCTCATCTCACCTCCAGACTGAAGTTGCCAATTTAATCTCATGTATCTACTTGAGCTAAGAAGCACACTCTTTACGAGTATCATTTTATGTTCCACAGTCCAGTCCAATCTTTGTCTGAAGAGTTGGCCTTGGGAATTGTTTTCATTCTGGGTTGACAGAGAGTCCGGCAGCCATGCTTTCTGGGGTTCCTCCAGTCTCAGTCAGACCACTAAAACTGGTCTTTTTACTAGAATTTGAGTTCTGCACCCCACCTTTCTCCTGCTCTCTAAGATACTTTTCAGAACAGAAATTAGTAAATTATGTAACTCCTGGGGCAATTTATTTAACATTGACAGCCCCCTCCCCCCTAATTCCAATATCTAAAAATGTTAGAAAATGGAATACTTAACAATCTCTTTGAAAAATCTTTTTATGGACGCTTTGAATCATATTAAAACTCAAGGAAATTTGGTGGGAGCACAATGACTCAAATCTAAAATAGCAGTTTTCTAACTGTGCTGTTTTTACATGAATAAACCACAACACAACTAAGTTTACGGACTCCAATGGAACAACCAAAATGATCCAAGACTGTGGTTCATAAATACAAGTTGGCCCTCTGTATCCATGGATTCCAAGGATAGAAAATACTCTCTAACGTGGGCGGGGGGGGGGGGATGTTACGTTGTTGCTGACATTTACTATGTAGTTAGGCCTACGGTGGCTGCGTCTTGTACTGAACATGTACAGACTTTTTTTCCTTGTTGTTATTCCCTACACAATAGAGTATAACAACTACTGACATAGCATTTACATTGTATTAGGCATTATAAGCAACCTAGAGATGATTTAAAATATACGGGAGGATGCAGGTAGGTTATATGCAAATACTACGCCATTTTATGTAAGGGACCTGAGCATCTTTGGATTTTGGTATTTGAGGGGGTCCTGGAACCAATCCCCCATGGATAGCAAGCGACAACTGTTAACTTCTCTGTGAGCTAAGAAACACCATACATCATCTGTGTGCTCCATAAACAACCTAAAGATATGTCTTGACTAGTAAGTAGCAATTTGATTATAAACTGTAAATAACCCGTGACAATGGATGAGCACAACTGCATAAACTGTGACAGGTAATTAAAAGCTACTGCAGAACATTTTAAACAACTAGAGTTATCATGACATCATCTAAGCATGTTCATCACTTTGCATATCTAGTTGTAATTTAAAATTTGTCACAGTTTAAGTCCCCCATCCTACCACCCCAGGCATACCAGAGATGTCACTCCCTCAATCTAAACCAATTCCCATGTTAACGTTTGGGAAATAATCTGGAAAAAAATCTAAACATAAATCCTCTGAATTAAAAGAAGACATAAATTGTTTGATTCTCTGTCACAGATCAATTAAAATAGATCAAAAAGTATACAATGATTTTTAAAATAATTTTTTGTTGTTGTTATACCCAAAGCCATCTATCGACTTCCTGCTTGGTTACCAAAGTTAGATCCCTGAAAGCAAGCATTCAAACAGTCACATCCCTAAAAAATAAAGTGATGGAAACATCTAACTTACTTATACTCTGGGCAAATGCCAAAATAGAATAAAAACTAAATGTAACCGCAGAGGTTTAAAAATAACCAGAGTAGCTGTTTGAGATTTGTCTAAATGTGAACAAGTCAAAAACAAACAAAGAAACTTTAGAAGATTGCTCTGCAAAACTACAGCCCATCAATTTACATGATTTAAGGTAAAAGCACACAGAATCTCTCACTATCCGCCCTACCAAGTCAAGCTAAGACCTTCTGGCTGAAAGACTGTAACATTTAACACTACATGTGATCTTTGCCAACTACAGCCGGTCCAACCTTCAAAAGATTTTTAAAAGCCAGACACAGATTCAAACCCAAGTTGTGATACTATACAAACTTCCCTACTCTTTATTCCTCCCATTTGTTTGATATAACACCAAATGCACACAAGCAATCTGCATCCTTTCTATCTCCTTTACAAATATGAACACCTTATACAACAAAAGGATGTACAGCAAGCTCATCGCCTCTTCCATCCTATTCCAGAGTTCATTCCTTCCCCTTACCCCGGACAAAGTGCTACTATCAAGTTCTGGTTTGAAGAAGGAAGGAATTTTAAAGAATATCCAAGAATAAAGAATAAGAAGGGGTGCTTAAGCAAGAAGAGTGGGCACAGACCAGAAGAGCTAACAACATTTCCCTTTGCAAGTGACCTCTCTTTGCCTATTCTGACTTTTCTAAGAAAGGTCTGGAATTTCTGGTAGGAAAAGAAGTACAGACCTTAGAAGCTTTCTTGGGTTAAACATTCTCAAGTTACACTTCTGGCAATGACAGTTGTGTTTCTAAAAGAAGGTCAAGCAAAGAATCCCCTAAATAATGCAAGATCTCTAACATAAAATGTTTCGTCTCTCCCCGCTTCCTAGCAATATACAATTGCTCCTCCTGGACTTTAGATGGAGACAGTGGGTTAGGAGTCAAACACTTCATTACCTCAGTCATAAATCAAAACGCTTTTAGAGCTGAGAGGAACCATTTAATCTACCCTCATCTTTTTACAGATGAGGAAACCACCCCTAATGGAAAATTACTGAAAATAGTTAAATGACTTGCCCAAGGTCACAGTGCAGGCTAATTCTAGGGCCCAGAAGAAAAGCCAGTTTTCCTGAGCCCCAACCCACCATAAACCTAAAACCAAACCCACTGCCACCCAGTGGATTCTAACTCACAGCAACTCTATAGGACAGAGCAGAACTGCCCCACAGGGTTTCCAAGGAGCAGCTGGTAGACTCAAACTGCTGACCTTATGGTTGGTAGCTGTTGCTCGCCATAGCTTTTAACCACTCAGCCACCAGGGCTCCCATCATAGTGAGATAAAAATAGCCTGCTCATTTTTTTTTCCTCCTAATCTGGTTCTCTTTCATCCTGGGTTTACAATCCCTAAATACCACTTTCCACCAAATCATTTCTATCAGAATCTCTTTTTACATCCAATGAGTGAACAGACAGGAAATTCCCCATCACATATAACTGAGCTTACTAGAATTGTCTTGGTCAACTTAATTACGATTTAGTCAATTTGGAAGAGAACAGGCAGTAACTTTTTTTAGAAGGGGTTTTTTTTTTTTTTTTTTTTAATTCTTCTTCTTCTAAATTTCCTAATTCTTCCTTGTTCACAACAACTAAAATTTGAACATCATGGACTTTCCCCTATCCAACTAAAGCACCCTCCCCCCCCCCAAAAAAAAAAAAAAACAAATTGGGAGAGAGTGAAAAAAGAAGAGGAAAGTAATAAAATCTTGAGGTACTAGGAGACATTCAATCTGACAAGTGATTGTTTTTGTTTCTTAATTCAGGTATTTCATTTCACCCATTTCAGCAACTAACGTTATACCCTTCCCTGAAACCCTAGTCCTGACACAAATAAAACAACTTAATATTCTCAATTACAAAGCTAATTTCACAATGCACAGGCCACAGAAAGCCACCGGGAGAACACCAAGAGCCAAAAAGAGGGTGCTGAGCCCACCTCACACCACTCAACAGATCAGTCCCAACTTTTCTTGGAAATCCACAAGGTCAGGGAAATTGGAGAGCCCACTTTACCTTAAACCAGGAAATGCCTTGTGATACAAATAAGCATAAAACTCCAAGAATGTAACGGCCACTAGAAGTAACTATGTATAAAGTTGAGGACCTATACTGACAGGATCTGTGGCCAAGTGAAGCTAACCAGCCTCTTTGGGCTCTCAATGCAGTTCGTGAATATCCCTCCTAGAAAAGCTCTTCTTTAGATTACCCAGTATTATCCTACTCCTTCTCCTACCTCTCTGACCACACCTCAGTTTCTACAACTGGTTCCTTCTTTCTTCCCTACTCCCTAGGCTTCCAAAGATGCTGTCCTCCGATCGTTTTTTTTTTTTTTTTTTTTTTCTTCTTCCTTCAATTATTCCCTCACCCACCTCCTTACTGATAACTCAAATATGTACCTCTCATCCTGACCTCCAGGCTCCCACTCCCTACCACCTTCTAAACCTTTTGTACCTAAATACCCAACTGGGTACCTGAAACTCAACATATCCAAAACAAAACTCATCTTCCAAACTAAATTCATCTTCCACCACCACCTCCCTGCTCTCCCTGGCATTTTTGTTCTCCTAGTTACCAAGGCTGAACCCTCACAGTCACAGCTGGCTCTTCCCTCCTTTCCCCTCACATCACATCCAATCCAATACCAAAGCTACTTAACTGAATCGCCCCAATTCTACCCACCGCTTTCCATTCCCACTACTGCTACCTTAATTCCCCTCACATCTTCACTCTCCTGATCATGATGACAACAGCTTTCTAACTAGTTTGCCCTTGTGCCACTCTAACCCGGTGGCGCTGGGCAGATGGTCTGATCCACCTAAACTGTAACCCAAATCATTAACACTTCTCATTTCATGGGAAGCTTATGGCCTATTGATATAAATACAAATTCGGCAAGTCTTAAAGGCCAAGTTTAAGTATTTTTGAGTAACCAAAGCTTATGAAAGTGCAAAAGCAGAAGACCTAAAGGAGACAACTTCCTACTCCATTTATGACATCTAGAACAGTGCTTCCGAAAACATTAATGTACATACAAATCTGGAAAATCAAAAACCAAACCCTTTACCATGGAGTCAATTCTGACTCATAGCAACCCTATAGGAGTAGAACTGCCCCATTGGGTTACCAAGGCTGTAATCTTTACGGAAGCAGACTGCCATATCTTTCTCCCCTGAGAGATTGGTGGGATCAAACCATGGAACTTTGGATTAGCAGCTGAATGCTTAACCACTGCGCCCCCAGGGCGCTCCTGGAACCTGTGTTAAAACACAGATTCCTGGGCACACTCCCAAAGATTCTGACTCAGTAGGTCTGGGGTGGGGAGAATATGCATTTCTAATGAACAAATGCTGCCAGTAATCCTTTGACCAGCTCTGATATAGATGACACTCCACTTATATTGTTTGTAGTAGCCATTTCTAAAAGAACCCCAGTGCTATTCTGGCATCTATTCTATGCCCCATGGCCATGTCCTTCAGAAAAGGCACCCCAGCCACAAGCCCAAATTGGTCTAAAGCCTTCCCAGTGATTGGTTTAAGCACAAAATGTAATGATTCTGGCCATTGAGCCACAAGGATAGAGTCTTCTAAAGGACTTTGAAGAAAGGCTTTCCTCACTGAAGAGAGACATACGAGAAGAGACAGTACCTGGACATAATGTGTAGAGGCACACCCAACCCATATTCCCAGCTTCTTCTGCCATTCAGTGACCATAAGGCAAGGTGACCAAAGAATGAGGCAGACATGAAGCAAAGAAGAAAAGAATCCCAGCCAGCCTCTAATTCGGTCTCTGTATTGAATTAGCCAATCCTGGAACATCCCACTTCAAGATTTATATGATAAAAGTCCCGCATTTTTAAGCCAATTGAGTTAGCATTTTTCTGCTCCATGAAATTAAAAGCAACCTAACTATTACAAGATTGCTCCAAAACACTCAAGTGCCATTCAGCATTTTTTTAAAGAGATGGACGCATAAATGAGGAGGATAAATAAATAAGAAACTGAATGGTCAGGTATAACCTCCAAAAGCATGAGACTCATTCCAACCTCAGGGGAATCCCCCTGATCCTTTAGCCCCTAAGAGTTCAAACTCTGTGACTTGACTAGCCTCTGCCATTTTGGTGGTGGCGTTCCTAGTCTTCTAAGTGGTGGTTTCTGAACAGTCAAAGAGGACTTCTTTCTACCACAACATTTTCATGTGGAGCTTGTAATCACTGCTGCCTCTGTCCTTTATCAAACATTCCTAAAACTCGAATTCTCTGCTTAGACATCTGTCTGCAACCCTACAATGTATTCCCTTTAAAGGCACAAGCCATATTACATTACTCAACCTTGTATTCCCAGCACCTAGCACAGCACAGGCACTAAACTGGAGATCAAGACTTAAATTCTCATATAAAATATTAGTGGCCCAATCAACTCCTATTTATTTATCAGAGTTCAGCTTAAATGTAATCTCCTCTTAGAAATCTTTCTAAACTAAGCAAGGTTGCTAGTTACATGCTTATATGGTAGGTTCTTGTACTTCCCCTTTATAACATACTTTTAGTATGTATTCAATACCTATTTTACCCCAACAAATTATAAACTTTATGAGAATATATCGTGTCCATCTTGTTCACAGTTGTATTCCCACTGCCTAACACAGAGCTTGAGACATACTATATACTCAAGTAGTGCTTATTAAGTACATAAGAGCCTATTACAATCCAATTATAAAGGAGCACTGGCGGCAAAGTGGTTAAGCACTTGGCTGCTAACCCAGAGGTTGACGGTTCGAACCCACCAGCCCCTCTGCGGGAAAAAGATGTGGCAGTCTGCTTCATTAAAGATTACAACCTTGGAAACTCTATGGGGCAGTTTCAACTGTACTATAGGGTCATTATGAATCAGAATGGACTGGACTCGATGGCAATGGGTATGATACAATTATGGGCTGGACATATAGAAATAAAACAGACTCCAGTCTAGAGGAGGTAGTGATAAGGTCAAACAGAAAGCACCCAAGAGCTATGATTTCTGGTCATGGGGAGTAGGAGTTAAGAAAAGCATGGACTGAGTCTTGAGCACTTGAAGCCCCATTCCCTAAGACTTCTTAAGCAGAGGCTTATTTATCAGTCAAGTATCAGGGATGTGGTCAAAGAAATTCCAAACTGGCAAGCAGTCTAGATAAAATAACCTCTAAATTTCCTTTTTATTATCTTATGTAAGTGTCAACATAACATTTTTATTAATTTTAGGAATTAAACAAAATTCGGCAATTTATATATTTGTAGTTGTTGGGTGCCGCTGAGTCAATTTTCAACTCATAGCAAGCCCATGTGACAGAGTAGAATTGCCCCAAAGGGTTTTCTTGGCCATAATCTTTATGGGAGCAGATCGCCAGGTCTTTCTTCCATGGAGCCATTGGGTGGGTTGGAACTGCCAACTTTTTGGTTAGCAGCCTAGTGATTAACTGCTGCACCCAGGGCTCCTTCACCTCATATTAGGGATGAAGAAACAGGGCCCTGAGTTGCTGACTTGCCCAAGGCCACAGTGGTGGTGCCAGAGCTGGAATCCAAGCCTGCTGTTGCCTGGTGTCGTTTCTCCTCCCCTCGGAAGGTGTCTCCTCTCTCAGTTACAGTATATTTACATGGTTTACCACCTCCAGTTGTATGCCATCAAATCTGAATGAAAACCAGCAAAAACCCATCTGTGTCTACTACATGAGGTTAGAACTACAAATTAGAATAAGCATTCTCTTACTGCATCTTACGTGCTGCATCTTTGTCTTATGTATTGTTTACTGAGCACTGAAAAAAATCGAAGAAAGCTTCTATGCCATCTATAAATATTTTATTATCAAGGCTAAGCATTTTACCACTGGCACAAATGAACCCAAAGCAATGCAATGTTACTCTGCTTTCCTGCACTCCTTGGAAGTTTTAAAATTCTAGGCAGAGATATAATGAAATGAAACATTTCAAATGAAACATCACACCAGCTTTTGCCAGGGCAGCAAACTCAGAGGAAAACACAACGCCAACCCCTTGTCTACAGCTCTTAGTGGCCAAGAAGCAAGTGGAGCTATTGTCAAAGGGGGTGTCCCCTAGAAGAGCATTCTTACAATTGGTCACTAACAAGTAAAAGGTAGACTAAGCAAAATATGACAATTTCATGTACATGAGTGCAATGAGCAGGATTTAAAAAGATGCAAATGAAATCAGAGAACAGGGAACTCTCTTGATTTACAAAGGAAAAACTAACAGAAATATCTAGAAATATTTTGCAAAATGAAACACGTTGTCTATGTAAGTTAACTAAGACAAGATAGGCAATTCTTCCATGGCTCTCAAAAAATAATCCTTAATTGTCAAAATGGTTTTGGGGCACAATCGATTTCATTTGGCAATAACTAAGAAAAACAAACAATGAAACTGTTGGCAGAGGCAGAATTCAAGCCTTAGACAATCACTTTGCAACAAACCAAAGGAGATGCCTAAAATCACCAATTAAGAGAACTGGGAAACAGCTTTCAAATGGGGTATTATCCCCTTTCTCACATGTAAGTCACTTCATCAAAAAAACACATTAAAAAGTTTCATTTTCTTTTGATAGTTTAACAAGCCAACTTTCAAAGAATTGAATGACTTATTAATAGAAAGAACTTTAGACAATTTTAGAGATCTAAGAAATAGTTTCAATTAATAGTCATTGGGGCACTGGTGGCACAGTGGTTAAGAGCTCAGCTGATAACCAAAAGATCGACAGTTCGAATCCACTAGCTGCTCCTTGGAAATCTATGGGGCAGTTTTACTCGGTCCTGTAGGGTTGCTACCGAATGAATGGCAAGGTTCTTTTGTTTTTGTTTTTTGGTGTATGGAATAATCCACCAAGTTACTAAACCAAGATGTCCACAATTCAAACACCATTACCCCGAGTTCAAAATACACTATTTTAGAAAACCAACTGTAGCCTGGGTCATAAGGGCACCAGTCTTTAAAAAGAATTCAGTTTTTAAAGAGATCCCAAGCAATCAAAAGGATGAAGAGTGAATCGTATTTCCTCTTTCACTAAATCTCAAGCCCTCAGAGGACCTTCCCCATAAACTTATTCTAATATTCTCAGGATTTTCTCCAATGGTACAAATTCTAGATATCAAGATCAACAGCATTATGGAAAGTTAGTATAGTCCACTCTTAAACATTCATTTTCACAGATAATCCAGAGTTATTCTGACTTTCAAATTTGTTTGTATTTTCAATAATGGGTATATCTGACTTTCTGGGAACTCACAATATCTGCATTTCCACAAAAAATAACAAACACAGCTTAGTGGAAACTGGAAAACTATAGTATATTGTCCTTTTACCTGGAACATTTTCATTATTTGGCCAACTAATGTTTCTCACATTACAAATTACAAATTAAGTATCCCATTATTTTAATTCAAGTTACTACAACTGAAATATGAAGAAAAATAATACACACACACAGAGAATGGTCTTTGTGAAGTGGTATTACTAGGAAATACTGTTCAAAAATAACATTTTTCAAGTTATCCTTTTAAAGTTATTTTTCAATTTATCTTCAGAAAATTAAAATGGCATTTCCAAAAAGTATGCCAGTTAGTATTTCTTATTTCCCTAATATTTATTGTTTTTTTTCCCTTCCTTTGTAGGCTTTCACAAATAAAAATCATCCATTTTACTAGGAGAGGCCCAGTTAGCAAGAACAAAGGCAATCTGACCATAGAGATTAGAAAGTTCATGTTGAAAAATGGCCAGTAGAGTTCTTATCAGCCCAATTCTTCATTTTGATTTCTTCTAACTTTACATTTGTAACTGCGAGTCTGAATTTAACTGAATTCTTCCCTCTCTAGCAACATAACCCAAGCCACACCTTTAAAAACTGAGGGGTAAGACTTAGTTATTGCTTTGCTGTCTCTTGTCCCACTTCAAATCCCTGCCAGAATCCCCCTGGGTTAAAAGCATCCCAGTCATCCAAATAATCAGCAACAGGCTAAATTTGGTCTTAGGATTTGAAAAGAACCAGGCCAAGGCGTGACCCTGACAACCAGGCTCCAGAAGGCTGCTTGTCTCTGTATTCATCTGAGACCCCTCCAGTTATAATTAGCCCAGCTAATCTTCCCTGGCTAGCTGCCATCTACCAAACAGGAATCACCAAAGTCACAAAAAGAGAGTTCTAACAAATGAGAAGGTTGACAGGTCTCAAACATTTTTTCAATGATATATACTTAAATGGCTTCCCCTGAAGTATATGAAAGTATTTCAATTTATGCAAAGAATTTTTTATATTACTTAATAGATAATGGTCTATTAAACCCACTGCCAGAGTCGATTCCAATGCATAGCAACCCCACAAGACAGAGGAAAACTGCCCCACAGGGTTTCCAAGGAGCAGCTGGTAGATTTGAACTGTGCCAAGCTCTTTAACCACTTTGCCAGCAGGCTCGCTATGAGTCAGAATCAACTCAAAGGCAACGGGTTCTTTTTTAAACGTGTCGATTAAAAACAGTTCCAAAAATTAAAACAAAACAAAAAAAGTCCCTCTAATATTACAGTAGAAGCACATAACATGGCCTTAGCTGGCTAGACAACAATAGTTACTACTCTATTTATAAGCTTCACAACATTTAGGAAGACTACCCCCACAAGTTCTCAACTTTTTAAATGCAAAATCCCAAATGGCACCCACAGCTGCTAATGTCCCCCAGCATGTCCAACTGTGTCAAGGAGCCCTATCTCACACAGCTAGGAAAGAATGGTACACACATTTATTTAGAATAATTGGGGCCGAGGTGGAGAAAACTAGCCTCTGGAGAAGTAATTTCATAGGCAGGCAGTAGGCGACCTGAGGGCAGATTACACTAGCCAGGGAATTAGGTCAAAGATCCAGTGACGATCCAATGCTGAGTCTTCTATGAGAAGGCACCCTAAGTGCCCAAGGAACACAGACTTGAGGAGATGCCCAAAGAAAAGTTCAACCTTCTTTTGGCCAAGAAATAGGTACTGAGAACCCTCCTATCTATGCAGTTAAGTATTTTTATTTATTGAACATTTTTACCTAATGTTGTTAGTTGCCTTTGAGTGGATTCAGACTTATGGCAACCTCATGTATGCAGAACAGAACTGCTCCGTAGGGTTTTCAAGGCTGCGGCCTTTTGGAAACAGACTGCCAGGCCTGTCTTCCGAGGTGCCGCTGGGTGGGTTTGAACTGCCAACTTTTTGGCTAGTAGTCTAGCACTTAATGGTCTGTGCCATCCAGCTTATGTCAAAGTGCTTGAGGATGAAGATGCCCAGCTTTCCTGTAAAGTACACTGCCTAGATTTGGGGGAAGAGAGTCAAACCAAGTGTAGAAGCCCCATGTTCCATGACATTCATCAACACATGTATGCCCTCATACGTATATTACACAGATCTCTTGAACTTCAAGTCCTCACCATAACGGATACACTAGAAATCCCAATACAGTGCACGGTGCACTGCACATAGTAGGCATTCAAAAATTTTTTGTTGACTGTACTGAAACAAAAACTGTCACCAACTGTGTAGTCATACCACTGTTCTAGCTTCTCACCTCCCTACCACTCCCTCTGCACTTTAAAAAAACATATTAACTCCCCAGTGCCCAGGCCCGAACACCAAACCTGAAGCAGGAAAATAAGAACTATCATACCTGCCTTCTTTCTGTTTACTTCTGTCGATATGTGGTTACATTTCTGGTGGCACTGCCATTTGAAAGGGCCACCATTATTTTATGAAAGGTAAAATTTACTGGGTATCTAACATGTGTCCAGCATTCACGTAATTCATCTCATTTCAGCTTCTCAATAACCCTGTGCCATAAATATTAATAACCAATTTTTATATAGGAAGAAACTGAGGTTCAGAAAAGTTGTAAGATCACCTGCTAGTAACAGGATGTAAACCTAAGTCCATGCCTTTCCATCTTTCCCAACATTAATGTAATCTAAGTGTTTTATAAAAAAGAAACTACAACCAAAAATGTAAGCTAGCCTACTAAAAAGCACACAGGAAGTACCGTGTTGTCTGCTTTTCATTTGTCATCAATTACAAATTCCTTCAGAGTATTCACCCCAGACAAGACACTATATTCCCCCCAGGATAAAACATCATCTTTGCCCTCAGGGAACTGACAGTCTAGTTGGAGAAACAAGCCATTTATGTAAATCTTTAATGTAAGAGGCAACAAAAGGGGTTGGAAAGGACCAAGGTTTTAGGCACATTCATATATGCATTTCAGTGCTTAGTAGATGGGAAACAGGGCTTAGAAATGTTACTTCTGGTTGGAACTCCTGATGATAATTTGCATTTCTAACCAGTTCCCCGCTGAGAGTTTGCAGCAAGTTATACATAAGAATCACCTAGGGATTATTCTGATTCAGTGTATCTGGGGTAGAAACGGAAATTCTCAGCAAGGAACAAACCTGTTCAAAGCCCTGCTGTAAACTTTGGACAAAATACTTAACTTTCCTGAGCTGTAAAGTCATGATAAAAATCTACTTCTTAAAAAAATAAAAAATAAAAAAAAAAACAACCTCTTAGGATTCTTAGAAAGCTTAAAAGAGACAATGTATGAAAACAGAGGCCTAATCTTTCCCCTAGGAGGTGTCATGAGCTAAGTGCCAATGAGTGGATATATCATTAAGTGCTGCAGTAAAGATCAAATAATTTGATTTGCTTTAAAAAAAAAATTCAAAAACAAAAATCCCAACCCATACACTTGAAAGCTGACCTGTGGAGACAGCTGAGTCATTAGCCAACTAGGTTTATCATTTGTAACAGCAGTAGATTTAATTAGAGGGGCTTACATGTGAAATACAAAATTTAAACTGATAAACAGGAACACAATTCAAGTTTAATTTTTTTGGGCGGAGGGGTCATCTTTTGTGTAAAGCTGTCAGTTTAAAAGGAAATTATCATTTAAAGTAAAAGCAGGTGGCAACTAAATGCAAGGGGCTATCCTGGAGTGGATCCTGGAACAGTATAATCTGAACAGTCTGTAGTTTGGTTAACAGTAACATACCAACGTTAATTTCTTAGTTTTGACAAATGTGCCAAGGTTATATAAGATTGTTAATATTAGGGGAAACATATTGCAACTTTTATATGTCTACAATTATTCCAAAATAAAAAAGTTATTTCTTAAAAAAAGCAAATGAGAACAGAAAGGAATGACAAACATAACACAGCAACTCTTAGAACTCCTGATGTAGAATCTGCAGAGGACAGTCAGCCATGAATAGCAAAGGCTGTGAAATCTGTCAATATGCACCAATGCTGCAAGTTATTCTAAAGATTAAATGGAACATCCTGAGTTTAATAATATTCTTAATTTTTAAAGAGAAGTGACATGTCCCCTTTTTCTTAGCAGATTCTTGCAAAATACTGACTTTATAACAACTGGATTTTGTTGTTAGAAAACCAGTTAAGTTTCTTAGTTACCTCTGGCTTTCTATTCCTGAAGAAGGCATTTATTCAATCAGAACATAAGAAGCATCTCTCACCACATAAAAGCTATAACATGAATTTGAAAGTCTAATGACAAGTGACATTTCTGAGCTCAGTGCTAAAGGCAAGCTTAAGTGTCTCATCTGTTTCTACAACAATGCAAGCAGGCAAATTCTGTTACTTTACTATACAAAATTTACAAAAGAGTTAACAAAATGATGTGAGACTTACCAAGGCATTTTTATTCCCAGGGTCAAATAAAATAACTGGCCGGTAAAACGGCCATTACTGACACAACTTTTTTTTTAAGTACATCTACATTTATTGAAAGTCATATGAATTGGTTGTGAACTTTACTAGCTGTGTGTTCAGCAAGATGGCTGAAACTTTCACATGCTAGGGTCTGCAAAGAAAGGGTTTATCTGCACAGCAGAAGGCAAATTCTATGCTACGAACTGGTGACAGAGGTTTATGGCAGCATCAATTTCAATGTGTCCACCATACACACACACATACATGCCTACTCAGCTGAGGGACATCTCTGACCCTTTTTTTATACACGTGGAATTTAGAGGGCAATTTTCAAATTTCAAAGAAACTTTAACAACCTTTCCAGATTTTAAAGAAGAAAAAATATACACAGCAATGCAGCAAAGTCATTTCTCCTGCTGAAATGACCTCCAGCTTCTCCGGCTACTCACGGTTTCGCAACAAATGAATATGAAACTCAAACCACGTACACACAAAAACCGAGTCGCAACTGAGAACACTAAAGGTTCACCAACAGTCCTGGCAAACCCACCGGCCTTCCCCCTGCCCTCCCGGCTCCCCTTCCCGTCCGCGCACACACAGGTACCTTGACACCCACCAGGAAAAGAGAACAGGGATTAATCAGCAGCCAAAAGCTTGTTCTATCATCATCTACAGCTACTATCCCGGGAGCCACAGCGCTAAGAGCTGAATTTCAGAGACGCCGAACTAAACCCAGAGAAGCACAGGGGCATAAATTACACGTAACTGAAACGCCAACCCAGCAGTTCACCGCAGCTCAGATGTCAATTTTAACGAAAAGGGTTTCGCATAGGTATCTCAAATTAACATTCCCCTACCAAACTGCCCACCAACCTCTCGACTGCCACTACCCAAATTCGACTGAAGCAAGCCCGGAGATAATAAGAAGTGTGTCTTACCTTGTACAAATCTCGACATTTTGGGGTTTTAATAAAACAGTCTGACTTATATATATATATACATTTCAAGAGAAGGCACGCTACAGGGCAGGTCTCTCTTCCTCCCCTGCTTTAACAACAAACGTGTTCTTTCTCCTCCTGTGAGAAGCCACCTTAGGGGAGTAGTTATTCAAAGAGATTAAAACTGGGTCCCCCTCCCAAAAAAAATACACCCAGGAAAACCACTCTTCCACCACTTCCCAAAGACGGGAACTTGGTGCGCCTGTGAGTCGCAAGGAACTCTTGCCTACACAGCTAGCTAGCTGGAGACTCCCGAAAAAGATAAAACCACACCAACGTAAATTTCATCAATGAAAGAGGCGGATCTACGACGATTATTTCACCGCCCCCAGATCCCCACGCCCTCCGGGGCAGGGCTGCAGCAGGCACGGGCCGCACCCCCGGCCGCCCCCTCCCCGACGCCGCCGTCCAGCCTCTGGCCACGGGCCAATTCCCCGGGAAACCCCGGTGAACAGAAGCTCCCGCCCGAGCTGGGGTCCGGGAGGCAGGTGAGGCCGGCATGGGGGCAGTGCAGCTACCTCCGAGGCATTTTTACCAGCCCATAAATATCCTGGGACTAGGAGACGCCCAGAATAACGCGGGCGGGCTGGTCGGGGCCTCCAGCTCTCCGCTTTTTGCCCCCAGGGGCCCATTTTTACATCGCCCCTCCCCCGCAGCGGACACTCGGGCCGCCTCCCGCGGGCACTGGAGTCAGAAGGCCGGGAGTCCGCGAGGGCCCCGAACCCTCTCCATGCACTCTGGTCCCGCCTGCCCTGCTCTCCTCCGCCCAAATTCGACCTTCGGGTCCCAGATAGCGGGTCGAGAAGGGGAGCTCTACGCACCTCAGAGAAGGAAATACACCCACCCAGGGGGTCGCAGGAAGACCGTCCCCTCACCTTCCCAAACCGCCAGCGAGACCCACCTTCTTCCTCTTCCTTTAGCAGCTGGGAAATTGGGGGCGTTTGTGACACCCCGGGAAGAAGGCTCGCAGGCTGGGAGAATTTGTTATCTCTGAGGTACCTTTCTCTCGCCCCTTCTCCCCTTAAACACGTGCACACCTTGAGTCCCTCGCCAGCCGTCGCAGCCTCGGCTGCTGACCCCCTCCGTCCACCTGGCTGGCGTCTCCGGACGCCCAGAACCCCCACTTTCGCCTAAACACCTCCCCTCCCCCTTCCTCCATTCGGAGCAGCGCCCTTCGATACGGAAATGTCCCTGCCGCGCAGACTGACAACCGCAGCCGCCAGTCAGGAGCCGAAGCGGTCCAAGGCCTGGCCAATGAGACACGCGGAGGTGGCAGGGGGCGGGGCGACCGCGGCCTGAGGGAGGCCGGCAGAGGTGGGCCGCTGAGGCGAATGCCGGGGTTTCGCGCTTGGGAGCAGCAGGTTCGGCGGCGGCGCGGCACTCCCACCCAGTCTTTCACAGATAGTTCAGCAAAAGAGAGGACCTGAAGCACGAGTGGTTATTTTTGAAGTCTGTAAAAATCTTCTCGTTTACCAGGGATTGAAGAAAACGGGGAGGATGGACCGCAGCTAGTCCAAGAGCTACCCCACATCAGCTACACCCAGAGAGGCTAGGTCCTTCTCAGTGGACACTTAACTACTCACCTCATCTGCTCTGGGAGGGTGAGGATGAGTTAAGGAGTAAACAGAGGGATGTGAGAGGCCCACTAAAAAGACGAGGGGTTTAGGACGTCGAAAAAAGTACTAAATGGAGTTCCCCCGCCAGAACACCACCATCACCTCTTACCTTGCCTGTTCCTGCAGAGCTTTCTGCTGTGACAGGCGTTTAGTTTTTCTGATCTATGTGGAAATGGCTTACGTTACCCCTCACGAGATGCTAATCTTTTGATAGATGCTTGAAGTCGCCAAGAAAAGAGAAATGTTAAAAGATGGAACTTGGGCACTTGGCGTAGGGACTGCCCAAGGGCCAGCCCAACGCCATAAAATACACGTACTGCCAACCCCAGCTACGTGTAAGGCTCAGTGCCTGTCAGTGCCGTATTACAGACTTCACATGTGCACTTCGTGACTCAAACAATCTGCATCAGGACAGATGAATTGTAAGCGCTCTCTCTTAAGGTGCCTCCAAGAAAACAGGTAAATTCCAGAAGAGTTTGGGACTTTGGATAACACTAGTCAGCCAAGGTAAAGAGTAAAGCGAGATTTTTTTTTTTTTAAATCTCTAAACTTTAATCTTTTAGTGCCACATATTGTATGGAAGTGTCATTAGGACGAGTAACAAAAAACGGTCAGCGATTAATATGTCATGCTAAAGAATGACAGTCATTGTTACTATATTTCTTACGTGAAGTCCAAAAGGATTGCACCCCAAAACCTCTCAGCTACAAAACTAATTTTCCCAAATAAAACCAAAGAAGCTTTTAAAATCCAGATGTCTACATTTTAATAACAAAGGCATTTCTGGGCATTTGGGGGCTGAAGATCTTCATGAGAATCTCCACATCCTTTGTGTACAGTGGAGATATTGTTCTACCTCCGAATAAACAGAATTTACCAGTTAACATTAGCACCAAAATAAAATACCACCTAAAGATCTAGGCCAAAAGATAAAGTTCAAAGGCAATGAAGAGTTTTTAATTACAAAAGGTTTCTTGCAAGGATGATTACTCGTTTCCTATCTTCACAAAAGATTGAGAGGAAACGGTTTAAATTGCAGCAAGAGCATTTGGTAACACCTAAGAAGGACATCTTGATGTGTGAGTGATTAAATACTGAGCTATGATACCAGAGGATGTTGTACATTTGCTGCCTCAAGAAATCTCCAAAAAAATTAGTAACTTCCTACCTTCCGTGGTTAAGTCTATAACCACCCAGAAGCTGGCTCTTGGAGAAGAAGCAATCTAGAAGCCATATTCCCAAATATTTCCAAATAGTGCCTCTGAAAAGTTTAAACTCTGAACCCCTAAAAGATCCTCTTGTTTCCTCAGAGCCACTAGAAACAACCTCAGTTGTCAGATAATGTGAACATAGGGGAGAAAAAAATGGGTCTCTTCCGTCATTCATGGGCCTTCAAGTGGTTTCAAGTCTGTTTAGAAGGCAATCGCCTATTTATCGTAATCTCTGAGAAATTGCTTTATCTGGCTTTGTGTGCGCGTAGTATTTTCTTTCATAATATGCTAGTCGTGAATATCCCTTTAAGGTGCATGGTACTACACTTGTATCCTTAGAAATCTGTAACGTGGATAGATTTACAGATTAAACCTTCGCAGAAACTTGGGGGAGAGCTAGAGGAGGATGAAGATGGGGTGCTGGAAAGGACGGTGCTTGTAGGGATAAGAAATTGGAATGAGATGAATTGCAAACTAAAAAGGCAGCAAGCCAGTTTTTCTCTGGTACCGTATGCTACCAAACTAGTATCATTTTTCTTCTGTCCTTCTTTCCACTCACCCATAGAAACATGAGAAAATTCAGTTTTGTTTAACCAGTTTCATATCCTGGGATGCATAACAACCTTGCCATATCTTTTTCCTTTTCTGTAGACGGAAATTTTCTATCAACAAGGAAAAATAGCTGCTGCCCTATTACTAAGCATCTTTTTGGTGCCGTTTTGGAGTTAGTGCCTGGCACAATATCTGGTACATAGGAAATACCACACCCTTTTAACTTGCAGTGTTGTATCCTGCTCTCTACTCTTTGAGGGCTATCAATAAGGTAAGAAATTCAAAGGGAAAGAATTTTTACATTTAAATTATTTCCACCCAGATTGTGCACTTGGGTAAAAGTATAATAATAGCAGCAAATGCTATGCTATGATGACTTTACAGTATGCTTTGCAAACTACCCACCATGGGCACTATCCAATAAGAGATGGTTTAGAAATTGCTAAAGTATAAAATAGGTGTACAGAAGAGCAATGTGTGTGGTCTTTTATTTTTTCTTGTCTACCCTACCTATTCCCTACACACAAGAAAATAAAGCAGTGCAGTTTTGGGGAACATGTCATAGACATGAAAGTTTCTGTGTCATTCCCAAAGTGTGTAGCCAAGAGACCAAGCAGCAATTATACCCTGGACTGTTGCCCACACTTAATATTGGCTCCCATCTGTACCCATCTAACTTCTAGCCCACCCACATGAAAGAGGTAAAAGGCAGTACTGTTAATCAGCAGTTGCCGGTTACTGACTAAATCTAACAACAGGACGTTTCACTTGCATCAAAAGGTAACCAAACAGCATTAACCAGAAAAAGATATCAAATAATATCTGTAACGAACCACTAATGAATGACTAGTCTTAAAAATGAATGGGATTTCCCAATATCTGAGGAAGAGAAAGACTTCATTCTTTCCTGTTGCCAACACTCCGTTGTTAATGAATCAGGAAGTTTGCTGAAACAAGTCGTAAATTTAAATTATGACACATCCTTCCATTTGTTCATACTATGAACTTTTAAATTTTATTTGAAGATTGTATAACATTTATATCAGAACAGTAGCAGTTATTTCAAATGACCAAGATACTTTAAAAAATAGGGTTATCTCACATTACACATAGTTATCCAAGAGTAGATAAATCAATCTTTTAAGTAATTTTAAAAGTCATCAGGCTCACAAGAATGTAGTTTAACCACAACATGCATTATCTTGTTCACCTTCATCAATCAGTCCTTTATAGGTTCTCCTTTGAAGGTTACACAGAAGGCAGGTCTTAGTATGCTGGCTCCTGCTTCTCCACTTCTGCATGCCACCCAGAGGAGAGTGTTGGTGAAAAATGGTAATGCTGATGAAATGGTTGTATCTCAGTTATGTGCCAAACTGCATCTCCAGACTCCCCTTGATTGTGGAGGCTGAGGAGAGAGTAGGCCCAGAAATAACCTTAAAGAAGCACCCTACATTCTCTAAGGGTTTTTAATAGACATAGATCATTATGTAATCATCATTTGGAAACAAAAACTATAAAAAATAACACATATCTTACTGAACAAATATGATAGAATAAATATTCTGCTTTACTATAGTGATGTATGTTTAGATGATGAGGTTACTTATTCTTCTTGACTTTGAAATCCTCATAGAGAAGAGCTGTGAAATAGGAAAGCATTTAGTTTAATGCTATTTTTTCTCCCTCTTTCAACCACATTAAAGATTCCCTGTTGTGCGTCCCATCAAACGTCTTTTGATGGTTTTCCAAACATGTCTGCCTCTGGTCTAACTTATTAAATTTCCTGCCAGGGCCACGACTGGGAAGAAAAGGATAAAGAAGTTCTGTTCCCTAACTTAGTCTCGGGGCATTTATTTTAAGCATTTCACACGCACCGCTCTAACTGAGTATTAAAGACAAGATTCACATTTTCAGGACTACTCTGTAGATAAAGTCTGAATAATTGGGTAACTACCCATTACCATCCAGTCAATGGCTTTAGCAACCCTATAGGACAGGACAGAACTACCCTAGGGTTTCCAAGGCTGTAAATCTTCATGGAAGCAGACTGCCACATCTATGTCCTGAGGAGCAGCTGGTAGATTCAAACCACTGACCTTTCAGTTAGCAGCCAAGCACTTAACCACTGCAGCACTAGGGCTCCTAATTGGGTAATTATATGTCATTAGATGATAACATGATTAGAAAATTAAAAAGTAACTGTTTTTCCTTTCCAGATTGAAAAGGAGGAGAAATGTCATATTTTGAGAAAAGACCACAGGAAAAAATATGAAATATTAACGTTAAGTTTTGGTACCAGTTTTAATTGTTGTATTTAAGTAAGACATGCACCATATTTTTAAAATTCAAAGAGTTCCAAATACCCACAATGAATAGTAGTGGTCTCTTGCCCTACCTTTCTTTCCTGCACCCAAGAGGCAACCAATCTTCTTCTGATGTTGCTTCCATCTTTCTAAATGCTCATATTGCTATTTCTTTGGTTACTGGATTTTAGGCATTATATGTTTTGACTTGCTGTTATAATAGATATAGATTTAGCTCCGTTACACCCCCAGTCTTTTTTTTCCCCAGTGTATTAGTTTCCTGAACTTTGTAGAGCTCTATTCCTCAACCTTTTTCACATCATGGCATGGAGAGAAAATGATAGTATTTGTTTGGCATCCTGGGGAAACCTAGAGGGAATCTGTGGACATCTATATTGGACTTGGTGAAAAACTAATTGCTGTTTAAAGATATATAAAAGTATGAAAACAAAAATAAATGCAAAAAGGGAAAATATCAAGTACTAGATTTTTTAAAACTCTGAGATCTTTTCAAAAGTTTAAATGAGGAAATTTGAACTTGATTGCATGAACATAACCTTTATGAATCAGGTTTTATGCTTGAAATAGCTACACACAATTTCTGATCAACACTTTAAAATGATAATCTCTTTAAATTCTTAATTCTGGTAGGCTGCATATGGGCCATAAAGACATCGAGGTTCTAGTCCTTGGAATGAGCGTAACAGATTTTGCAGATGTGATTAAATTAAAGATCTTGAGATGGAAAGATTTCCTGGATTATCAGGGTGGGCCCTAAATCTAATTACAAGTGTCCTTACAAAAGATAGGCAGAGGGAGATTTGAAAATAGAAGAGGTAGAAGGCTATGTAGTGATGGAAACGGGAAGAAAAGGTGATGTGATACAGGGCCATGAAGCTATAAAAGATGAGGAATGAGAGCCTCCTGAGGGAGTGTGGCCCTCTGACACTTTGATTTCAGCCCATTTCAGAGAAATCCATTTTGGACTTCTGGTTTCCAGAACTGTAAGAAAATAAATAAATGTCTGTTGTTATAAGCCACCTAGTTTGTGGTAATTAGTTACAGCAGCTATAGGAAACTAATACAGTCACCATTCATGAGAAACTTTGTACAAATAGGTGATTAAAAATTTTTTTTTAATTCTTCAAAAATTCAAAAATGTATAATGGTTGCAATTCTATTTAAAGAATCTAACAGCTCTTCCTTTTTTATTGACGAATCAATGAGGAAATTTGATGTGATAAGAAACAGATTTTTAATACAATTGAACTTTTTTCTTGCAAGTATTTTAAAATAGTGATGAAGTTTTAATTGGTAAAACACACATACATTGTTGGATCAATAAGACTGAAGCTGCTTTGGATGCCATAAAAAGGGCACATCAGCTGCAAACACTCAGAAGTATTTGATGTATGTGAAGTCAGAGTTTTAGAGCCTCAAGAGCTGTGCCATGCAGGAGCGCCATGCTGGCTTTAGTGTGCAGGGCACAGCCAAGGAGAGATTCTACCATCTGGACATCTACTTCAGCCACCAGCTGCTGTGCATACTGCTGTTCACCTTCGATAAGGGGCCTGTGGAACTACTGAATATTGCTCATTGTACTCTCCACCTGCAGAGACTCTGCTGTTGTTGGGCCACCCTCCAAGGATGGTAAGACTGTTAAAGGCTGCTCACAGCTAAAGGCAACCAGTCCAAGAACTCCCAGCTGCCTATCCTGAGGCCTGAAAAGATCAGTGTCATTCTTCACAGCTATAAGCCATTCAAAGTATCCAATTAGAAAACTGTGATCTGTAAAAACTCTCCCACCACTGCTGGGCAGCATATCAAGAAAATGAGAATTTGGAACAGAGAACAGTGCTGGGAGAAAAAGAGAGGCTATTCTCAATCGTTAGTGACTTTCAATCAGCATTTGCAAAGAAAATGTTAGAGGTCGGCAAACCTACTGAAGCTCTAGCTTTGCATGGATGTTTACAGTTACAAAAATAAATTATTCAAATAATAGAAATAAATTTATTGGAGACTGCTATTTGGACTCAAAGCATCACAGACAGATTCAGAGACTTTGAGCTCTTTGCTATGTAAGCCATTCCAATACAGAAAAGCATGGGATGGAGACCAGATAAAGCCACAAATGTAGTAATAGGATAATGAAAGAAAAAAAAAGGACCCAGATAGGCCAAACTTTCCTTAAGCCATGCTAGGCTGATGGTTTTACGAGTTTCCTAGTGAGAAGGAATATAAAACTTAACTCTTTAGCTGGTTTAGCTTTATATCAAACTCAAAAAAACCTGTTGCCGTCAAGCTGATTCCGACTCATAGTGACCCTGTAGGACAGGATAGAACTACCCCATAGGGTTTCCGAGGAGCAACTGGTGGATTTGAACTGCCAACCTTTTTGTTAGCAGCCAAATTCTTAACCACTGCACCACCAGGGCTCTGACTTTATACTAGCTGCTTTTTATGCCTCTGGACCTCGTAGGTAATACAGTTATTCCTGTTCTAATGATTTAGCATCAAGGTGATTCCCTTTTGAAATGCATGAAGCTCAGCAGACCAGAGTTGGAGCCTCATTGTTGTGTAGGTTGAGCATTCTATTAGGTGATGCTTCCTGGATGTGTTAGTTTTGTAAACTTTTGTCTTTTTTTGTTTTATTTCTGTGAGATAAGGCTTGCAAGCATAATTATGGCTTTCCTGTGTGATAATCAGGGAGCCCTGCTGGGTTTGTTTTGGTTTTTCTGTGTCATATTTGGAAAACCAGACGTCCCTCATGTAACCTAATGGAAAGGTGCCCACAATAAATTCTGTATTTAGTTCTTACTAGTATATTGTCATACCACAGATCAGAGGCACCAGAGTGCCACTCGATTTATTGGTGGCTTGTATTACCGATCCTATTTCTCAAAAATCACCAACCAAAAATTTAAACACTCAGTAAGCACACGTTCCAATACTGAAAACATGCCATCAAAAAAAATTTTT
Source organism: Dugong dugon (assembly GCA_030035585.1). Lineage (NCBI taxonomy): Eukaryota > Metazoa > Chordata > Mammalia > Sirenia > Dugongidae > Dugong > Dugong dugon. The sequence goes on along the minus strand of CM057469.1, from coordinate 99,611,900 downwards.
TAATGAAAATTTGGTAATTAAAGGGTTAATATTAAAGTCATATTGACAGTTATTTGAAATTTTTGTGTATATGTATACCTACATAGGTATGTTGGTATACATTTATGTACGTATATGTAATTTATTTGTAGTTTATATTCTTTCTTTGAGGCCAGTGCGTGTATGCTCCTGATTAAGTTCATTGTTTAGTAAAGTGGCTATAGTATAGTATAGTGAAAGTTCAGTTTAGTCATTCTGACATCTTTTGATTGTCTTTAGATAGTCATTAGTTAAAGAACCCCCTCAACTTTTATTTAAAAATAGCTTTTTCTCTTCCTAGTATACCCAAATGGTAACAGCGTAGATTCTAGGGTCCAGAGAGATGTAGGAGATAAGCAGAATTCCTCATTGTGTAGCTAGGTATTCTAGTTAAATATGCTACACATTCCATGATCAGGCTCTTAAAGCTGTAAGCATACCCTGAAATCCCTTCAGAAGAATCCACATGAAATATGTAGCATCATTTTGTGTGTTTTAACTTATTGGTGTTTTTCTTTTTCAAGCACTCATGACAATATTGATTTCTAGGGAAGGATAAGAATATATTGGAAAAAACAGAGTTTAGAAAATATGCCTATTTTTTTATTTCAAGTTCTGCCACTTAAAACCTGGGTAACCTTGGATAAATTATTCGGTTAACTCTATGAGCCTTAGTTTCCTCACCTAAAGATGAGAATAACAACTAATAACTTGTCTCGTCTCTTACAGACTTAACTGTAAAGATCTTAATCATCTTACTTAGAGTTGACACAGTGTATGAGCTCAACTAGTCATGGTTTCCTATATTACCCTGCTATAAAATGAATCTTAAATTATTGTTATTACTTTATTATTAAAAAACCATTGCCGTTGAGTTAATTCCAACTCATAGCAACCTTATAGGACAGAGTAGAACTGCCCCATAGAGTTTCCAAGGAGTGGCTGGTGGATTTGAACTGCCAACCTTTTGGTTAGCAGCCAAGCTGTTAACCACTAGGCAACCAGGGCTTCTAATTTATTATTAGTACTTACTTAATAGCTATTTCCCCTCCATAAACTGTAAGCTCTCTTTGAGAGCAAGGACCATATCCACCTTGTATCCCCAGAGCATATCACAGTGCTTGGTACATAATGGACACTAAAAGTAAATTTGTTGAATGAATTGTCAAATGAGATGTTTATGAAAGGATTTTTTAAATGTAAAGTGCTATATTGGTGTATGATATTAGAGTTTTCCCATTATTTTCATAGGAAACATGCTTTGGATGGCAAATAGTCACCTTATAAATCTACCCTTAGAGCACAAAAGAGGGCAGTTTGAAAGAAGTCCTGCTGTGATAGATTGTTTACAAAGATGGCCACAATTCTTCCCATTCCTGTGTCCCTTCTCCTTTTGCACTGTGACTTTGTTACTCTCTGTTAAGAAGTAGAGTCTTTCCCCCCACACTTTGAGTCTAGGTTTGCCTTGTGATTTTCTTTGACTAATAGAATGTGGCAGAAGTGATGTGGAGCTTATAAGCATTGGTCTCAAGAAGCTTTTCAGCTTTCAATCTCACTCTGTTTGGAATACAGAGGCTGTCATATGAAAAAGCCCTTTCTTCTTCTTGTTAATTGCCCTTGAGTCATTTCTGGCTCACGGTGAACCCATGTGTTACAGAGTAGAACTGCTTCATAGGGTTTCTTGGCTGTAATCTTAATTGAAGCAGATTTCCACGCCTTTTTTCCTCTGGTGCTGCTGGGTGGGTTTGAACCCCAACCTTTAGGTTAGCAGTCAAGCCCAAACCATTTGCACCACCTAGAGCCTACAGGCCACATGAAATAAAGAGGAATCCTTCTGGTTGAAGGCCCCTAGACCAACCAACATCAACTATCAGACATCCCTTTGAGCCCATCTTAGACTATCCAAAAACTCGTTGCCATCAAGTCGATTCTAACTCATAGCAACTCCATAGGACAGAGTAGAACTGCCTCATAGGGTTTCCAAAGAGTGGCTGGTAGATTCGAACTACTGACCTTTTGGTTGGCAGCCAAGCTCTTAACCACTGTACCACCAGGGATCCATCTTAGACTGTAGTTCTAGTCAAACTGTGTAATGATTATAGCCACATAAGTGACTCAGGTAACACCAGTAGAAGAATCATCCAGCTGAGCCCTATCCAAATTTGTGTCCCACAGAATTGTGAACAAATCAGATGGTTCTTATTTGAAGACACTAAAATAATAGGATAGTTTGGTACACAGTAAAAGCTAACTGAGCCACTCATAAATGTAGTATCAAAGAAAAAATCTAATCATACTCATTTACTCTTTGTTTAGCTCCAGAACTGACCTTAATCTTTTCACACTGGGACTTTGCTTTTCAGCCTGCTCAGTTCTCACCTCTAAACTGTTCTCCAAACCTTTCTGAGAAGAGATTGCTTTTTGTCACCTTCCTTGTTAAGTCAGTGCCTCTAAACTTAGAGATATGTTTTTCAGTAGAACTCTGGGATTCTTTAAATGGAAAAAGACTGGTTTTGATTTTAAAATATATTTTTAAATATAATTTAAAATATCTTGCTTTAAAGGTGTACCATATATATACAAGAATACTTCTTGCAGTGTTTTAATAGTAAAAGCTAGAATACAACTCAATTGCCACTAATAAGAAAATGGTTAAATTTTGATAAATGCAATTTTTAGTCAATATAAAAGACTACTATCAACCGTTATGGTAGCTATATATAGAGAGATATAGAGATACAGATATATAGATATGGAATGATATTCCTGATATCCTAAGTGGGAAAAAATCAGGCTAAAAGAATATATAGTAAGACTCTCTTTTTTAAAAAAAAGTTTGCTTGCTTTTTTAAGACTGGATGAAAATACACCAAAATATTAATGTTACCTCTGGATGGTGAGATCATCAATAAGTTGTATTCTTTTTGATTAATGTATGAATATTTATACTATGAACAGGTATAATTTGTCTAATAAAAATAAAAGACATGTTTAAACTATATCACTTGAAGAACCTACTCAACAGTAAAGAAAGCTTGTATTCCAACATCAGTATTAAACAACCTAATCTTGCAACATGGTCCCCAAGACAGATGCAGCATGCTGTCCCTCTGCAGTGAAGACCCAGAAAACTAAGTAAAACAGATACAAAGTCAATCCTGGAACCCTGAGCATCAAATGAATGGATAAAGAACTAAATCAAACACCAAATGGATGAAGGAAAACAGAATGAGGAGAGATACGGAGTGGAAGTCCCCTCCCAACTAACACAGCACAGCGTCACTATCTTGGAGCACAGCCAGCAATGACCCCAGACGGAGTATGGGAAGGCAACTTCACAGAGCTCCCAACAGGAGACAGAGCACCCAGTAACCAGAGAAACATGCTTTTGCACCCCTTACCCTGCTGCCTGGTACGCCACACCTACCCCTTCTTGACAGCCCGCGCTGCACCACTTGGCTAGAGAGGCGGACACCAGCCCGCATCTGCCCTGCCCCCACCCGGGGGCTCCTGCTGCACCATTTTTTCCCTCTTTCCTCCTTTTCTTTCTCCCACCCACCAAACCCAGTATGCCCACCCCACCCTTTTGCAGCAGCCACACTGTGCCGCTTGGCTAGAGAGCTACCAGCAATCCCACGCTTAGGAATATACCCAAGAAAAATAAGAGCCATCACACGAACAGACATATGCACACCCATGTTCATTGCAGCACTATTCACAATAGCATAAAGATGGAAACAACCTAAATACCCATAAACAGACGAATGGGTAAACAAATTATGATACGCACAATGGAATACTATGCAACAATAAAAAAAACTGATGAATCCATGAAACTTCTCACAACATGGATGAATCTAGAGGGCATTTTGCTGAGTGAAATTAGTCACAAAAGGACAAATACTGTATGAGACCACTATTATAAGAACTCAATAAAAGTTTTAAACTCAGAAAAATGCATTCTTTGATGGTTAAGAGGGAGGAGGAGGGGAATTCACTAACTAGATAGTAGACAAGGATCAACTTCGGTGAAGGGAAGGACAACAAACAATACAAGAGAAGTCATCACAAATGGACCAAAGCAAAAGCTAAGAAGTTTCCTGGACACATCCAAACACTTTGAAGGACAGAGTAGCTGGGGCTTGGGCCTGGGGACCATAGTTTCGGGGGACATTCAGGTCAATTGGCATAACAAAGTTTATTAAGAAAATGTTCTACATTCCACTTTGGTGAGTGTGTCTGGAGTCTTAAAAGCTTGTGAATGGCCATCTAAGATACATCAATTGATCCCATCCCACTTGGAACAAAGGAGAATGAAGAAAACCAAAGACACAGGGAAAAGATTAGCCCAAAGGGCAAAAGGACCACATGAATCAGAGACTCCACTAGCCTGAGACCAGAAGAACTAGATAGTGCCTGGCTACCACCAGTGACCACCCTGACAGGGAACACAACAGAAAGTCCCAGACAGAGCATGAGAAGAATGTAGAACAGAACTCAAATTCACATAAAAAGACCAGACTTACTAAATACGTCAAAATGACAGCAGTACAAACATGCCTATCAATAATTATACTGAATGTAAATGGCCTAAATGCACCAATAGACAGAGAGTTGCAGAATGGATTAAAAAAAACACAATCCTTCTATATGCTGCCTACAAGAGACACACCTTAGACTCAAAGACACAAACTAAAACTCAAAGGAAGGAAAAAAAATATATCAAGCAAACAACAACCAAAAAAGAGCAGGTGTGACAGAGACTGGAGGAACCCCCAAAACTATGGCACACGGACGCATTGTTAACCTAGAACTGAAACCATTCCCAAAGCCCACTCTTCAGACAAAGATTAGACAGGACTGTAAAACAAAAAAAATAATACACGTGAGGAATGTGCTTCTTAGTTCAATTAGATATACGAAACCAAATGGGCAGCTCCTGTCCAAAAAGCAGGATAAGAAGGCAAAAAGGGACAGAAACTGGTCGAATGGACAGAGGGATCCTGGGGAAGAAAGAGGGAGTGTGCTGTCACATTATGGGGGATTGTAACTAATGTCACAAAACAATATGTGTGTAAATTTTTCTATGAGAAATTAACTTGAGCTGCAGACTTTCACCTAAAGCACAAAAAAGAAAAAAGGGAAGAAAAGAAAATCTGCAAGCAAAAGGAACTCAGCATAGGAAAGTAAGAAGAACAAAGAAAACGTCAACACCACAAAAAAAAAAAAAAAAAAGCACAACAATATGAGAGCAGTAAACTCATACCTACTGATAATCATGCAGAATGTAAATGGCTTACATGCACCTGTAAAGAGACAGAGTGGCAGAATGAATTAAAAACACGACCCATCAATATGCTGTCTACAAGAGACCCACCTTAAGCACAAAGACATAAATATATTAAAAATCAAAGGATGAAAAAGTATATCAAGCAAACAGTAACCAAAAAAGGGCAGGAGTGGCAATACTAATTTCAGATAAAATAGACTTTAAGGCAAAATCAACCATAAAAGACAAGGAAGGACATTATATAATCATCAAAAGGACAATCCACCAAGAAGACATAACCTTAATAAATATCTAGGCACCCAATGACGGGATTCCAAAACACAGAAAACTAACAGCATTGAAAAAAAGAAATAGTTCCACAATAGTAGTAGACTACTTCAACACACTACTCTCGATAAAGGAGTGAACATCTAGAAAGTAACTGTGGTGGTTACGATTGTGTGTCAACTTGGCTGGGCCATGATTCTCCATGTTTTAATGTAATCACTCCCATGATTGAATATACTGTGAGTAGCCAATCAGATGAAAGGGAGTCTCCTTGGGGGTGTGGCCCGCATCTGTATATAAGCAGACCGTCTGGCTTTTTGCTCTGTCTGGATCCTGTGGCTGCTTCCTGTCATCTCATCTCCCGTTCTTGGGACTTGAGCTGTCAGCTTATCTGCTGAACCTGGGACTCGTCGATCTGCACAGCCTGTGAGTGGGAGCCCTGCTCTCTGACCTTCTGATCTTGGACTTGCCAGCTTCTGCAGCTGTGTGACTTGGGAGAGGCCTCTACCCTGATCCACAGACTTGGGATGTTCTAGCCTCTACAATCGTGTGAGCTGTTTCCTTGATATAATCTCTCTCTATATATATATTTATACACTTTACTGGTTTTGCTTCTCTAGAGAACCCAGCCTAAGACAGTAACTCTACAAAGATACAGAAGATCTAAAGACCAAAATCAACTAACTTGACCTCATAGACGAATATAGAACACCCCAGCCAACAGCAACAAAGTATACATTCTTTTCTAACACGTATGGAACATTCTCCAGAATAAACCACATTTTAGGGCACAAAGCAACCCTCAATAAAGTCGAAAACATTGAAATAATACAAAGCATTCTCTCTGATCACGTCATAAAAATAGAAATCAATAACAAGAAGAGCAAGGAAAAAAATCAAATACATGGAAACTGAATAACATCTTGCTTAAGAACAACTGGATAATAGAAGAAATCAAAGAGCTAGTAAAAAAATTCCTAGAATGAAAACACATCATACCCAAACCTTCAGAATGCATCAAACGCAGTGCTCAGAGATCAATTTATAGCAATAAACACACACATCAAAAAAGAAGAATGAGCCAAAATCAAAATACTAACCCTACAACTCAAACAAATAGAAAGAGAACAGCAAAAGAAGCCCACAGGCACCAGAAGAAAGGAAATAAGACTAGAACAGAAATAAATGAAATAGAAAACAGAAAAACAATAGAGAGAATCAGCAAGAACAAAAGCTGGTTCTTTGAAAAGATCAACAAAATCTACAAACCATTGGCTAAACTGACAAAAGAAAAACAGGAGAGGAAGCAAATAAGCCAAATAAGAAATGAAATGGGGTACATTAGAACACACTCAACTGAAATAAAAATGATCATAACAGAATACTACGAAGAATGGTGCTCCAAAAAATATGAGAACCTAGAGGAAATGGGCAAATTTCTAGAACACACTACCTACCTAAACTAACACAAGCTAACATAGAAAATCTGAACAGATCCATAACAAGAGAAGAGATTGAAGAGGTAAAAAATAAATAAATAAATAAATAACTCCCAACAAAAAAAATCCCTGGCCTGGAAGTCTTCACTGGAGAATTCTACCAAACATTCAGAGAAGAGCTCACACACACACACACACACACACAAAAAGAAACCAAACCCATTGCCATCAAGTTGATTCCAACTCATAGCGACCCTATAGGACAGAGTAGAACTGCCCATAGAGTTTCCAAGGAGTGCCTGGTGGATTTGAACTGCTGACCTTTTGGTTACCAGCCATAGCACTTAACCACTACACTGCCAGGGTTTCCAAGCTCACACCAGTACTACTCAAACTATTTCAGAGCACAGAAAAGGAAAGAATACTTCCAAATTAGCCTTGATACCAAAACCAGGCAAAGACACCACCAAAAAAGAAGACAAATACAGACCAATATCTCTCATGAATGTAGATGCAAAATTTTTCAACAAAATTCTTGCCAATTGGACAGCCCCATAAAACAAAACGGGGCTAATGAGGCACAGCAGTCCAGGGACAAGGGCTAGAAGGCAGAAGGGGACAGGAAAGCTGGTGATAGTGAACCCAAGGCTGAGTAAGGACAGTGTTGATGTATAGTGAGGTTGTTAACCATTTTCATAGGGCAACATGTATACTAACTGTTTAATGAGAAACTATTTTGTTCTGTAAACCTTCATGTAAAGTGAGAATAGCAGCACAATTGGAAGAGCGTAGTCGATGTCACTTAACTGTCATGTAGAAATTTTTGAAGTGGTGTATCTTTGGCTATGTGTATTTTCACAAAAAAAAAAAAACGTCGAGAAGGGAGAGGGTTGACATGTCGTGGGGTTGTTAACCAATGTCATAAAACAATATGTGTACTACTGTTGAATTAGAAACTATTTGTTCTGTAAACCTTCACCTGAAGTACAATAAAAAATTTTTTTTAAAAAGTGAAAAAAAAATTCTTGCCAATAGAATTCATCATATTAGAAAAAGTACACCACACCCGAATGAGATTCATACCAGGTATGCAGAGATAGTTCAACATAAGAAAATCAATCAACATAATCCATCACATAAATAGAACAAAAGAGTCACATGATCATCTCAATTGTCGCAGAAAAGGCATTTGATAAAGTCAAACACCTGTTCTTGATAAAAACTCTAAGTAAAATAGGAATAGAGGGGAAAATTCCTCAGCATAATAAAGGACATCAATACAAAACCAACAGCCAGTATCATTCTCAACATAGACAGGCTGAAAGCATTCCCACTGAGAATGAGAACAAGACAAGTATGCCCTTTATCACCACTTCTATTTAACATTGTGCTGGAAGTCCTAGCTAGAGCAATAAGGCAAGAAAAAGAAATAAAGAACATTCAAATTGGAAAGGAAGAAATAAAACTATCCCTATTCATAGATGATATGATTCTATACATAGAGAACCCCAAAGATTACCCAAGAAAACTTCTGGAACTAATAGAAAGATTCAGCAGAGTAGCAGGGCACAAGATCAACATACAAAAATCAGTTGGATTTCTATACAACAACAGGGAACTTCGAAAACGAAATCAGGAAAAAAATACCATTTATAATAGACCCTAAAAAGATAAAATACTGAGGAATAAACCTAACCAGGGAAATAAAAGTCCTATACAAAGAAAACTACAAAACACTATTGCAGGAAATCAAAAGAGACCTACATAAATGGAAAAACATAGCATGCTCATGGGTATGAAGACTCAGCATTGTGAAAATGTTAATTCTACCTAAATCAATCTATAGATATGATGCAATCCCGATCCAAATACCAACAGCATTTTTTAACGAGTTGGAAAAACGGATCAACAACTGTATATGGAAAGGAAAGAGGCCCTGGGTAAACCAAGCATTACTGAAGAAAAAGAACAATGTAGGAGGCCTTGCAGTATCCAATCTCAGAACTTACTATACAGCCACATTAATCAAAACAGCCTGGGACTGGTAAAACAACAGACACATAGACCAATGGAACAGAATTGAGAACCCAGTCGTAAATCCACTTGTGGTAAGCTGATCTTTGACAAAAGACCGAAGTCCATTAAATGAGGAAAAGACAGTCTTTAGCAAATGGTGCTGGCAAAACTGAATGTCCGTCTGTAAAAAAATGAAACAAGACCCATACCTCACACCATACACAAAAACTAACTCAAAATGGATCAAAGACTTAAAAATAAAACCTAAAGCAATGAAGATCATGGAAGAAAAAAGAGGGACAATGCTAGGGGACATAATACATGGCATAAATACAATACAAACCATAACTAACAATGCAAAAACACCAGAAGATAAACTGAATAACTGGGAACTCCTAAAAATTACACTTGTATTCATCAAAAGACTTCACCAAAAGAGTAAAAAGAGAACCTACAGACTGGAAAAAAAAATTTGGCTATGACGTATCCAACAAGGGTCTAATCTCTAAAAATCTATAGAATACTTCAGCACCTTAACAACAAAAAGAAATAATCCAATTAAAAATGGGCAAAGGATATGATCAGACACTTCACCAAAGAAGACATTCAGGCGGCTAACAGACACATGAAGAAATACTCGAGATCATTAGCCATTAGAGAAATGCAAATCAAAACTACAATGAGATGCCATCTCACCCCAACATTACTGGCACTAATTAAAAAAACAAAAACAAAAAATAACAAATATTGGAGAGGTTGCAGGGAGATTGGAGCTCTTATGCACTGCTGGTGGGAATGTAAAATGGTACAACCGCTATGGAAGGTGATATGGCCGCTTCTTAAAAAGCTAGAAATAGAAATACCATAGGATCTAGCAATTCCACTCCTGGGAATATATCCTAGAGAAATAAGAGCTGTCACACGAATAGACATATGCACAACCATGTTCACTGCAGTATAATTCACAATACAAAAAAGATGGAAACAACCTAAATGCCCATCAACAGATGAGTGGATAAACAAATTATGGTACATACATGCAGTGGAATACTATGCAATGATAAAGAACAACGATGAATCCATGAAACATCTCACAACATGGATGAATCTGGAGGGCATTATGCTGAATGAAATAAGTCAATCACAAAAGGACAAATATTTTATAAGACCACTATTACAAAGCGCACCCCCCCCAAAAAAAGATTTACACACAGAAAAAAACAATCTTTGATGGTTACCAGGGATGGGGAAGGGGCAAGGAAAACACTAACCAGATAGTAGACAGGTAATAACTTTGGTGAAGGGAGAGATAATACACAATATGGGGGAAGTCAGCACAACTTGACCAAGGCAAAGTCATAGAAGCTTCCCAGACACATCCAAATACCTTGAGGGACTGAGTTACTGGGGCTGAGACCTGGGGACCATGATCTCAGGGGACATCTAAGTCAGTTGACATAACATAGTTCATAAAGAAAATGTTCTACATCCTACTTTGGTGAGTAGTGTCTCGGACCCTATAAGCTTGCGAGCAGCCATCTAAGATACATCTATTGGTCCCATCCCATCTGGAGCAAAGGAGAGTGAAGAAAATCAAAGACTCAAGGAAACAATTAGTTCAAAGGGCTAATGGACCACATGAACCACAACCTCCACCAGCCTGAGCCCAGAACTAGATGGTACCCAACTACCACCACTGACTACTGTGACAGGGATGACAACACAGGGTGCTGGACTGAGTGGGAGAAAAATGTAGAACAAAATTCAAATTCACAAAAAAAAAAAAAAAAAAGACCAGGCTTACCGGTCTGACAGAGACTGGAGGAACCCCCGAGACTATGGCCCCTGGACACCCTGCTAACTCAGAGCTGAAGTCACTCCCAAAGCCTATCTTTCAGCCAAAGATTAGATAGGCCTATAAAACAAACAATAACACACGTGAGGAACATGCTTCTTAGTTCACTCAAGTATATAAGACCAAATGGACAATACCTGCCAAAAGCCAAGATGAGACAGCAGGAAGAGACAGGAAAATTTAGCAAATGGACACAGGGAACCTGGGGTGTAAAGGGAAAGAGGGAGAGTGCTGACTAATTGTGTGGATTGCAACCAATGTCACAAAACAATTTGAGTATAAATTTTTGAATAAGAAACTAATTTGTGCTGTAAACTTTCACCTAAAGCACAATAAAATTAAAAAACAAAATTCCAATGCGTGGGGGAGGGGAACAGAAAACAAATGCTGGAGAGGCTGTGGTAAGATTAGAACTCTCATGCACTGCTGGTTGAAATGTAAAATGGTACAACCACTATGAGAAATGATATGGCACTTTCCCAAAAAGCTAGAAATAGAAATACCATATGATCCAGCAACCCCACTCCTAGATATATATAGTAGAGAAATAAGAGCTGTGACATGAACAGACATATGCACACCCATGTTCATGGCAACATTATCTACAATAGCAAAAAGATGGAAACAGCTCAAGTGCCCATCAACGGGTGAATGGATAAACAAACTGCAGAACATACACACAATGGGATACTATGCAACGTTAAAGAATAACAACAGATCTGCAAAACATCTCACAGCATAGGTGAACCTGGAGGACGTTATGCTGAGTGAGATAAGTCAATAACAAAAAGACAAATATTGTCTGAGATCACTATTATAAAAAGTGAAGAGAAGGTTTTCACACAGAAACGTTCTTTGATGGTTACCAGGCATGGGGTGGAAGGAGGGAAAACGCTGACTAGATGGTAGACATGTACTAACTTCGGTGAAGGGAGAGATAATACACAATATGGGGGAAGTCAGCACAACATAATCAAGGTAAAGGAAGACACAGAAAGGTATGCAAGAGTAAAAGGCAACGACAGTAAATGCTAATACATTTACAGTAATGCAACAACAGTAATAAAAGATAATGTACCAGTGGATACATAGGTAGATATGTAAGCTGAATGAAGTGGGAGGGCATATAGAAATACACCCATATACATATATGTGTGTTGTTGTTAGGTGCCGTCTAGTCAGTTCCGACTCATAGCGACCCTGTGCACCACAGAACGAAACACTGCCCAGTCCTGTGCCATGCTCACAATCTTTGTTACGCTTGAGCCCATTTGTTCACTGACCTTTTACTTTACCAAGCATAATGTCCTTCTCCAGGAATTGATCCCACCTGACAACACATCCAAAGTATGTAAGATGTAGTCTCACCATCCTTGCTTCTAAGGAGCATTCTGGTTGTACTTATTCCAAGACGGATTTGTCAACACCACAATTCAAAAACGTCAATTCTTCGGTCTTCCTTATTCATTGTCCAACTTTCGCATGCATACGATGAGATTGAAAATATCATGGCTTGGGTCAGACACACCTTAGTCTTCAAGGTGACATCTTTGTTTTCTAACTCTTTAAAGAGGTCTTTTGCAGCAGATTTGCCCAGTGCAATGCATCTTTTGATTTCTTGACTGCTGCATTCATGGATGTAGACTGTGGATCCAAGTAAAATGAAACCCTTGACAGCGTCAGTCTTTTCTCTGTTTATCAAGATGTTGCTTATTGGTCCAGTCGTGAGGATTTTTGTTTTCTTTATGTTGAGGTGTAATCCGTACTGAAGGCTGTGGTCTTCGATCATCATCAGTAAGTGTCTCAAGTCCTCTTTGCTTTCAGCAAGCAAAGTTGTGTCATCTGCATAATGCAGGTTGTTAATGAGTCTTCCTCCAATCCTGATGCCCCATTCTTCTTCATATAGTCCAGCTTCCGGGATTATTTGCTCAGCATACAGACTGAATAGGTGTGGTGAAAAGATGCAACCCTGATGCACACCTTTCCTGACTTTAAACCGTGCTGTATCCCGCTGTTCTGTCCAAACAACTGTCTCTTGATCTATGTACAGGTTCTTCATGAGCACAATTAAGTGTTCTGGAATTCTCATTCTTTGCAACGTTATTCATAATTTATTATGATCCACACAGTTGAATGCCTTTGCATAGTCAATAAAACACAGGTAAACATCTTTCTGGTATTCTCTGCGTTCAGCCAGGATCCATCTGACATCAGCAATGATATCCCTGGTTCTATGTCCTCTTTTGAATCTGGCCTGAATTTCTGGCAGTTCCCTGTCGACATACTGCTGCAAGCGTTTTTGAATGATCTTCAGCAAAATTTTACTTGCGTGTGATATTAATGATACTGTTCAATAATTTCTACATTCGGTTGGATCACCTTTGTTGGGAATAGGCATAAATATGGATCTCTTCCAGTCGGTTGGCCAGGTAGCTGTCTTCCAAGTTTCTTGATATAGACAAGTGAGCACTTCCAGCACTGCATCCATTTGTTGAAACATCTCAATTGATAGTCCATCAATTCCTGGAGACTTGTTTTTTGCCAATGCCTTCAGTGTAGCTTGGATTTCTTCCTTCGGTATCATTGGTTACTGATCATGTGCTACCTCTTGAAATGGTTGAACATTGACCAATTCTTTTTGGTATAATGACTCTGTGTATTCCTTCCATCTGGCCCTTAGACACCCTTCAAACGTGGAAAATAAATCACTTCTGGAAATCACATTATAGCCATATAATATACAGGCCTGTAAAATGAACAATAACACCAGTGAGGAATGTGCAACTCTGAACAATCAACCACATGACACCTAAAGGGCAGCATTTGCCCAAAAACAAACTTCAGAAGTACAGTAGGTACAGGAAAGCTGGGCAAATGGTCACAGGGAACCCAGGGAGGAAAGGTGGAGAATGTTGACACATGCAGGGGTTTACAACCAATGTCACAAAACAATTTAGAGAAACTAATTTTCTCTGTAAACTTTCACCTAAACCACAATAAAATTTCAAAGAAAAATTTTTAAATAATAAAATATGGCAATTCATATTTAAAAAAAAGATTCTGAAACATGGGGACACAAGATTACTTTTGTGTTTTTAGAAAAATTTTCAAAACAGGCGAGACCTGAAGTCAAATAAATATCAAGTGGATTTGTGGCAAAGAAAATGATCTACAGAAATAGTTTTCAAAATTAATTTTAGCATTGGAACCTTTTTCCAAATGAAATTTTTACAGAGAACTTCAATATGAAAATTAGATGAATGATGTTTCGTTAAAATGCATTTGTTTTAATTGTATAACATTTACTTACTAAAAAGTAGAGGAGTGGTACTATTTTGATGACCACACAAATTTTAAGCTCAGGGGTTATGGATGACAGTTCCACTCTTTTATCAGCATCAGCTATTTATTTACGTTGTTCAGGAGTGAGATAAATATTAGCAAATAGTAATTTTAGGATATTTTTCAATTAAATTGACTCAGAAGCCTAACCAAGGAGTAGTAGAATTTTTAAAATTTTATTTCAAGTTTAAACCACTAAGCATACCTATTAGTAGAGTTAATTATCATAAGCATGAAAGTTAAAGAGGAAGAGACCAAAAGTTACAAGGATTGCTTAAAATACCTATAATAGGGTACGGTATTATGACACCACATCTTATTTACTGTTACATTGTTGGTTGTGTTGCATAATTGGCTCTTATGCCTCAACTGAGCATTTGTCAAACTGACGCATCTGAACCGTTACTAGCATTTTAACGGAGTGTGGAGCATGTGTGCTGTGGATTTGTGCTCATTTGTATAATTTTATGTCCGTGAACATGTGCTGATGTGTTAATGAAAAAACAAAGATTAATGCAAGGCTGTAACTTTCAATTTCATCCACATTTACAAGATGTTCCAATAAGCACATGGAGATGAAGGTAAGGAAATCATAAGGACTATTCACAAATATTCCATTTCTCCTCCTGGATCTTTGGTAGGATTCTCTCCCCTGCCTCCTGTGGAATTAGTTGTGGCCATCGCCTTGCTTTGGCCAGTGAAATGTGAGCAGCAGTAATATGTATCACTTCTGGGCAGATGTTTTAAGAGCCCGTGTTTCCTTCCCCTTGTGTGCCACAGTAATCAAGAAAGCATGCTGTGGAAATGGAGCCTCCATCAACTTGGATTCCTAAGTGATGATGAACAGAATCCCCTGATAACCTGCTTTGGACATGTGTAAAATCAGAAAACTTGCATAAGCCAAAGAAGCCAGTTGACAGAGAGGAGAGTGAGACAGACATGCAGAGACAATCTGAGATGTTGTGAGGGAAAGACAGAGCAGCTGATCCCTAGAAACTTCTTTTGTTCCAGACACTTTCCAGGTCCCATGGATCCACCAATAAACCCCACATTATCCTATAGCTTGAGTAGGACTCCTGATCCTTAAACAACAACCACAACCCTAAATAAAACGTGTTTCCACTTAGCATGGTGTCCTCAAACTGAATAGGTTGAGTCAAAAGTTAGGAGCATTTTCATATTATTGCCAAATGTCACCCCTTATCAGGGCAGAGAGTGCTGTTTTCACTCCCACTCTTGGCAACACTGACAATACACATTTAAAACAAAACAAAAAAACTTTGCTAACAGGCCAAAAACAAGCTAACTTTATTAATCAGCATGTCTTAGTTATCTAGTGCTGCTATAACAGAAATATTACAAGTGGATGGCTTTAACAAACAGAAGTTTATTCTTTCGCAGTCTAGGAGGCTAGAAGTCCGAATTCAGGGTGTCAGCTCTAGAGGAAGTCTTGCTCTCTCTGTCAGCTCCGGGGGAAGGTCATCAATCTTCCCCTGATCTAGGAGCTTCTGAACACAGGGACCCAGGTCCAAGGGATGCGCAAACTCCTGGCTCTTCTTGCTTGGTGGCATCAGGTCCCCCTGTCTCTCTACTTGCTTCTCTCTTTTATATCTCAAAAGAGATTGACTCAAGATACAACCTAATCTTGTAGTTTGAGTTCTGCTGATTAACATAACTGCCTCTAATCCTGCCTCATTAACATCGTAGAGATAGGATTTACAACACATAGGAAAGTCACATCAAATGACAAAACGGTGGACAATCACACAATACTGAGAATTATGGCCTAGCTAAGTTGACACACATTTTGGGGGGACACAATTCAATCCATAACACAGCATCTCTTTATGAGTGAGATTAAACTTTTTTCAAATGTTTCTAAGTCATTTACCTTTTCTCTGGTAATTTGTCTTGCCTGTTCATTTATTATGGTGTTGAAGTTTTTTTTATGGCTTTATATTAGCTTTTTGTATTGTAATACTTATCACAAATATTTGTCCAGCTTGGTTTCGGCTTCCATATTTTGATTATGTAGGTGGTTTTATGTCAATTTTAACTATTACATAGTAGAATATATTTTTCTTTAATAGGTCCTCCATTGCATCTGGAGTCCTGACGGTGTCGTGGTTAAGAGTTTGGCTGCTAACGAAAAGGGTGGCAGTTCAAATCCACCAGCCGCTCCCTGGAAACCATATAGGGCAGTTCTACCCTGTCCTATAGGGTTGCTGTGAGTCAGAATTGACTCTACGGCAATGGGTTTGGTTTTTTATGAGTTCTCCATTGCATCTAAGACTAAAAGTTTTACCCAACCAGAGATTGTTAAATATTCATTCACCTCTGTTTTTCCCATTATTTTCTCTCATCTATTGATTCACTTTTATATTGTATAAATTTATATCAACTGAAGCAAACTATAAATAAATACAATGTCAAATAAGTAAATAAGCAACTATTATTTTCACTTTTAACATCAAGATTTTTTTGAACGTAGAGCTCCTAATCAATTTAGATTTTATTTTGACGTGCAGTATAAGAGGAGGATCTAAACTGATTTTTTTTCCAAAATGGTTAACCACTTATCCTGGCATTCAGTTGAACAACCTTCCCTTCCCTACAAATTTGTTGTGCTTTTCAGCATTTTTGACCAAATATAATGAAGTCTCGTTTCACCTTATCCATTCTATATTTCACATTTATCTGTTTCTTTGTTCCAGGATTGCTTTTGAAAGAGTCAATTGAGTGTAATAAAATTTGTTATCAAAATACCCCTTAAGTTTTGCTGATGTAATAGGGAGGAAGAAGCGTAATATCTATGATGTCTGCAACTTACTCTCATTAGTTCTGGAGAAGAGAGAAAGCAAACAGCAAAATGTTAATCTGGTGAATCTAGTGTTCATTGTACTACTCTTTTAACTTTTATGTGGGGTTGAAAAGCCCCTCCCCACCTTAGGGTGATCCTTTTTTTACACTTTAATGAAATTTTAAAAATTGAGACATAGTTTACATACAGTAAAATAGGTTTGAAATTTTACAAAATGAAAGTGAGGAAAAATAAAAGAATACACTTAAGCAAGGTTTGTGATTTGTTTCACTATTTTTAAGACAAAAAGTTGCTATCAAAGTTTTTCTGATGAATATCTGTCATTTTTTAAAAGATTTAATTAAATTTGGTGTTTTTTTCCCACAGACCCCAGGAGATAGGTTATTGATAACAAAAGCAGATCTGATTGAATAATTTCCTCTATCATTCTTTTTACAGACCTATGTGAAATGAAAGCTATTTTAAATTAATATTTGATTTCTTGAATCTATGGGTTGTTATTACAGTAAAGCGAAATCCAAATTTCAAATCCAGATTTGCAAACTGCAACACTGAAAGGTTTTGAATAAATTTCCAAACCTGAATATTATTATGAATATGCTCCAAACTTGAATTTCTTTGAATTATATGATAATACCGAGGTAGTATATTGTCCAGTGTTTTCTTATCTTTTCCTATGACTTTATACTCTAAAATGATTAACCTAACCACTTTTGTGTGCTATGTAAACTGACATCTTTTATATGTAACTATTAATATTATTAGAGTCTCTGGGTGGCGCGAACAGTTAAGCAGTGAGCTGCTAAGCAAAAGGTTGATGGTTCTAACCCACCCAGAGGCACCTCAGAAGCAAGGCCTGATGATCTGCTTCTGAAAGGTCACAGCCATGAAAACCCTAAAGAGCTCAGTTCTACTCTGAAACACATGGGGTCACCATGAGTAGGAATCAACTTAGTGGCGACTGTTGTTGTTTTTTTTAATTAATATTATTTCCCAGTGTTCCCTTTTAAAGTTTAGATTGATTGATCGATGAATCCCAAGTCTCTTTTCTACTTCTGTAATAGAATATTTAGTTGTTCTACCATATATCTCGGGAATCCTATTCCCTATGCCCCACACAAAGATAGTTCAGATGTGTATCTTGTATTAATTGTTAAGCTGCTGAAAAGTATTTTTACTGACTGCCAACAAAGTACACCCATCTTTACTTCTTAACTTCATACTGTGTGTATTTTTTTCTGAAATCCTTTGATATCCTCAATCTTGAACTTTTATTTTGAATTGTAGTCCTTTGGGTAGGGACTTTAGTTTAGTTAATTTTTAGAAACTGTTCCATTTTTCAGAATATAACAGTCTAAAAATATGATATAAGAGTTTCAGGCTACTGTCAAAGCCTCCTCAGGGCTGTTGTGACTGCATCTTAACCTAACTTTTTGCCTAAGATAGTTCATTATGGTCCACTCTCTGTACTATTGACCCTTAAGTTGTTGTCAGAGCACAAATCTGACCTTGTCACTCTGCCGCTTACAAAGCTTCCATGGATTCCAACATCTACAGGTAAAATCAAAACTCCTTAGAGCAGAAAAAGGGCTCGTCACCATCAGGCGCCAGGTAACTTTCCACCGTCCTCATTTGCATCCCCTCTCAAAATGAACACAGGTGCTGTGGTCACATACAACAGTTCTTCCCCACATCAGTGCTTTTGCACATGCCCTGTTATTTCTATTTAGAATGCCCTGCCCTTCGCTCCCCACCTCCCCACCCCAGTTCTTAGGGATCCTTCAAGAGACAACTCAAAGTTCACTTCCTCAGTGACTCCTCCAAGTTCAAACTCCCTGGCCGAGTCAGGGACTCCTCTAGGGACTAGACAATCATGGTCTAGTGGGGGAGAAACACCAGGAAACAAATCATCAAACACATGGTCCGAAGGATAGGAATTCCTCAGGGACAAGGACCTAGATATCTATCCACCTCTGTGTCCGCAGTACCTGCCAGTCACACAATAAATGTTGAATCAAATCTCACAAAATCATATTGAACTAGTTTAATAAATACATTTCCATTTATAAGAATATTAACTATGTAGAATTTCATAGTTTGGCTTTAAAAAACAAACCCAAATGGTTTCTAATTAAAGTTTTACAAATAAACATATATCCTATGATTTTTAATAAGTTTCAGTTAAATCTGTGTAGGTTTTTTGTTTGTGTTTTAGTTTAAGTGAGGTCTGTATAGTTCACTGAACCTAACTAAATGTCTCAGGGTAATCTGAAAGTATATAAAGTGTAGAAATATTATTGGAATGTGTAGCTGAGATACAAATGTTAAAGTATAAGAATGTGCCAAAAATAAACTTTTGCCTGAAAAGAATGTTTCTTCTTCTTCTTCTTTTTTTTTTTTGCAGAAAGCAAAACCCTGAAATATCTAATAAGGCATTGCAAAATATGCCCCTCAGGGAGCCAAAGTCAAGATTCAGACTGAACTTTGTTTAGAAACTTTGGAATCATGTGTTTAAAGAATAAGAGAGTTTTGTCAAGACTTTCTGGCAAAGCACATCACAAGTTTAACACGCACTTATTGCTTGCTCTCGAAAACTAGTCTCCACCAGCCAGCCAGCTGCTAGCATTTGGGATACCCTCTAGCTACTTAGGTTGCAAACTGGGTCACATCTCCATTTCCCAAAGGAAGTTACAGAAACTTTCTCTGTCTCTCACATAACTTATCAGCTCTGTTTTTATAAAATTATAAAACTATAAAATTTATAAACATAAAAATACAGATATTAAAATGTTCCTAACTGAGCTAACTTCCTTCCTTGCAAGCCTGCTCATCAGCATGTACTCTGTTTCTGTGAATGATGTAACCATCTTTCCAAACATCCACCTGAAAGAAATGAAAGTGAGAACAATAATAACTAATATTTACTGAGTGCTCCTAATTTCCTAGGCACTATGCTTTTATCTCCTTTAATTCTCACAGGAATTTCTGGGAAGAAAATGGCCTGGACACATGTTTCTGACTTACCTCCCCCACCCCTTCCCCTTTACTGGAGCAACTCAGCTACTAAAAGCAGCCATCCAGAGTCTCCTGGAGATAATCTATGCCTCTGAGGACTTTCAGGAGTTCTCCATAGGAGAAGGTAGGTGCAGGACATAAGAGGTCTGCAGCTAGAGAAAGCCACCTCCCATCTGAGAAGAAAAAGGTAGATGGAGTCACTGTCTTTCCAAACATCTGGGAAACAAGTGTCTCTCTCCCTTGTACTTGGAGAAAGTGAGAGCAAAGCTCCCTCCTGCCCCCCCCTTTCAATGAAGAGGCCCCAATTTGCCAGCCTGTCTGTCATTAGACTAGTAGTTCTCAAAATGTCCCTGGACCAGCAACAATGGCATCACCTGGGATCTTGCTAGAACTTATTAGAAATGAAAATTCTCTGGCCTAACTCCAGGCCTACTAAATCAGAAACTCTGGTCGTGGGTCCTAGCAATCTGTGTTGTAATAAGTCCTTCAGGGGCTTGTGGTACACACTCAAGTTTGAAAATCACTAGACTAGAAGAATAGATGGCCTAATAACTTCCACCTGCTGGTTTGTCAGTATTAGAGAAAACCTGGCCACCTGGCCTGGAGGGGTGCTGAGGAGCCCACATCCGTTAGGAAGGCAACGGACATTGCATCTAATGAGCTTAGAAATTTGAGGGAAGTTCACTCAGCCAGTTAATCAGAAAGGGTGACTCCTTTTAGGGAGAAATAATCAGAGACAGAAGATAAGTTTACTAGAGATAGCAGCCATATTAGATCTCCTAATAAACATCGAGGCTCAGAGACGTCAAATAACTTGTTCAAGATCACGTTGCTAATAAGTAACAGTACCAAGATTTGAATCCAAGGCCATCTGACTCCAAATCCTCTCCCTTGACGTTCATATGCAAGTCCTAATTAAGTTTACCTCAACTGTTTAAGTAAAATTCATGTTTTTTTAAACTTTGTTTTAAATTGTGATATACATAGAACACATGCAGAAAAGTGTATATATATATATGAAAATAATCCACGGAGGAAAAACAAACAAAAAACCAGAATATTGCAGCAGCACTCAGAAGCGCCTGTGTACCTCTTTCTTCCCCCTACAGGTAACCACTATCTTGACTCTTATGATAATTGTTTCCTTGCTTTTCGTTATTAAGCCACCTCTATAAGCATAGTCAAACAACATCCCGTTGCCGTCAAGTCGATTCCGACTCACAGCCACCCTACAGGACAGAATAGAACTGCCCCATAGGATTTCCAAGGAGCGCCTGGTGGATTCGAACTGCCGACCTTTATGGTTAGCAGCCATAGCTCTTAACCACTGTGCAACCAGGGTTTCCAAAACCAAACCCATTGCCATCGAGCTCATTCCAACTCATAGCGACCCTAGTTTGGTCTTTTCCTGTTTTGAACCTTATATATATCGACAACCTTGAAGATGGCACAGGACTAGGCAACGTTTCATTCTGTTATACATAAGGTCGCCATGAGTCAGAATTGACTCAATGGCACCTAACAACAACAATAAGCATTCTCGAACAACCTAGTTTTTTTTTCTCGTTTTGAACTTTATATAAACGGAATCATAACTTTTGTATTCTTTTGTGTCCTTCTTTTGCTCAACATCATGTTTGTGGCATCCATGTTATATGTAGCCGCAGTTTGTTCATCTTCATTGCTATATAGTGTTTCATTGAATGAATACATTTTTTTTTTATCCTGGAGTCTATGTTTTCTTCATTCCCGCTGTTATTCTCTAATTCAGGCATTCATTAAGTGATTGCTTATTACTTAAATTATCCCAGTGCCAATGATCCTATCTGTTCTCATCTCCAAGCTCTCCCCAACTACTGCTAGAGGAATCTTTCTGGAGGCAACACTGATCAGGTCGTTCCTATTCAAAGAAGTTGTAGACAAGAGGAAGGAAAAAAGGCTGTGAGGTAGGTAGTGAACACCCCATTCAGGCCCTTAGACATCATTTTAAGGGGTTGGTTCTTCTTTCTAAGGGCAATGGGAAGCCCTTTCTGGCTGATATATTGACTTCCTAAGCTCAGAGACTCCTATCCCGAGGTCCCCAGACCATGGAATTGGACCCTTTGATAGCTCTGCCTGCAACACTGCAACCAAATTTGGTAGGCCCTCTTTATACTCTGCCCTGCAGCCCCTTGGACTCTCAGCTGCTGGTTAAGTTCTGTCGGCTCTGCCCCCAGCTCTCTCTTTCATTTGTCTTTAGTCAACTGTTAAGTTCCAAGCATACCTCACAGGTGAAGCTATATAAGTTAATGCATTAATGAGTAAAATAAACAATGATTTTTAATAGAACAATAGTGAGCTATTAATTGTGCTGGAAAATGGCAAGTGAAAGAAAAATGACCTAAGAACCATGAGATTTAGCTCAAACTCTCACCTAAGTCCAGAGGGTAGAAACATTTCAAGTGTCTTAACAAACACTTCTGATTCATACCATTGAATATAATAAGAATCACAGACATTGGATCTAGAAAGGGGCTACATAGCTATAGATACAGCTATAGACTATAATTTTAGTGCAAGGTTGGCAAACCTTTTTTTCTGTAATGAGCCAGATAGTAAATATTCTCAACTTTGCATGCCATACAGTCTTTGTGACAGCCTTTGTCACAACTACTCAACTCTGTCGTTGTAGGGTGAAAGCAGCCATAAACAATACATAAATGACTGGGCCTGGCTGTGTGACAGTGAAATGTTATTGGTGGCAGGTCAGGTTTGGCCTGAGGACTATAGTTTGCCTACCCCTACCTTAGTGTATAATTTCAGTCCTCATTGCTGTTTGTTGCTCTGTTTTTTTCTCAGTAATTTTTTACTAAGATAAAATTTATATTAAATGAAATGTAGCAGTTTTTAAAATGTACCATTTGATGAGTTTTTGACAGATGTATTCACTGTGTAACCACCATCCTTAATTAAGAGATAGAACATTTATTTCCATTAACCCAGAAAGTGTCCTCATGACCCTTTCCAGTCAATCCCACCTCCCACCCCCAGAGGTTAACCACTGTTCTAATTTCTATTCCCATAGACTCATTTTGCTTGTCCTTGAACTTCATATAAATTAAATCACACAGTATCTGTACTTGACGTCTTTCACTCAACTTGTTTGTGAGATTCATCCATGTTGTTGAGCACTATCAGTACTTCATTCCTTTTTATTGCTAAGTAGTATTCTCTTCTATGAATGGGAGCCCTGGTGGCACAGTAGTTATGCACTTGGCTGCTAACCAAAAGGTCGGCAGTTCGAATCCACCAGCAGTTCCTTGGAAACCCTAGGGGGCAGTTCTAGTCTGTCCTATGGGGTTGCTATGAGTCAGAATGGACTTGACAGCAACAAGTATTCTATGAATATACTACAGTTTGTATGAATATACCACAATTCATTTATCCAGTCACTAAGAATGGACATTTGAACTGTTTCTATATTTTAGCTATGATTAATAAAACGGCTCTGAACATTCTTGTCCAAGGCTTTTTATGGACATATTTTCAGTCTCACAGCTTTTAAAATTCCATTTCCAATTATCTTAATATGGAATTTGAATATTTTTTCTTTTTAGAAATAATTACTCATAATAACATTTTTAATTTTGGCAGAAATGTCTGTAATAATTGATCAACCTGTATATACCTAACTTAAATGTGTTGCATAACTGAAAACAATACTGCCAGGTGATAGGGAATTCTAAGTACACTTTTATTTCTGAAGACACTATCAAGAAACAAATGAGATTCAAGTCAGGAAGTGTTGCCTTTAATCTCTTACAATAACATACTTGATTAAAGTAAAATAATACCTGATTAAAATTTTTTTAAAAAGGAAACAAGACAGCTTGACTCCCCTTCTGCAGTTCTTTTGTTTTGTGGTGGAACTTTGCTTCAGTGCTTGCAACCATTAGGTAGGCCACATTTGTTACATTTATTTCATTATGCACATGATGACTAACATTAACCATTGCACTGGCATGGGATTGAAAGCAGGTCCTGAATAAACAAACAAATAATTCAAGCCGTCCATCTGGACTGCCCTATCATCCTTAGATTCTGATAGAATCAACCTTAACATAACTGCTGGAATGTAGTTTAGAGGCTTTCTACCCTGTTATTATCATTATTTTTTAAATAATATTGTGTTTTTGGCGAAAGTTTACACAGCAGTTTAAGTTCCCGTTCAACAATTTCTACACAAGTTGTTCAGTGACATTGGTTACATTCCTCACAATGAGTGAACATTCTCATTATTTCTGTTCTGGTTGTTCCATTTCCATTTAATCTAGTTTCCCTGCCCCCTTGCATTCTCATCTTTGTTTTAAAGTAATTGTTGACTGTTTTGTCTCATATAGGTGATTTTTCAAAGAGCCACAATACTTATGGGTAATAGTCATTATTTTTTGAGCCAATTTGTTATTTAGCTACAAGGTGACCTCAGGGGTTAGTTTCAGTTCAAAGTTTAAAGAATATCTCAGGGCAATAGTCTGGGGAAGTCCTCCAGTTTCAACCAGTCCAGTAGGTCTGTTTTTTGGGGTTTTTTTAAGGAGTTTGACGTCTTTTCCACATTTTTCTCCCATTTTATCAGGGTCCACCTGTTGTGACCCATATTGGAATGATCAGTAGTAGTAGCTGGGCACTACCTAGTTCTGATCTCAGGATAGATGAGGCAGTGGTTCGTGTAGACTATTTGTCCTGTAGACTAGTTTCTTCTTTGAGTCTTTTGTTTCCTTCTTTCTCTTTTGCTCCGGATAAATAGAGACCAGTAGTGGTATCTTAGATGGCTGTTGGCAAGTTTTTAAGACCCCAGACACTACTCACCAAACTAGGATGTAGAACATAACTTTATGAACTATATTACGCCAGTTGACCAAGATGTCCCACGAGACTATGATCCTAATCCTTCAAACCCAGAAATCCAATCCCACAAGTGTTTGGTTATGTCTAAGAAGTATCTGTAACTGTGCCCACTATGTGCTTAATTACATCCATTAATACATGTGCATACAGTCACATAGATACATATACATATGCATACACCTATACATATATAAAGGAGCCCTAGTGGTGCAGTGGTTAAAGCGATTGACTGCTAACCAAAAGGTTGGCAGTTCAAAACCACCAGCAGCACCAAGGGAGAAAGATGTGGCAGTCTGCTTATGTAGAGATTTACAGCCCCGGAAACCCTGTGAGGTTATTATGAGTCGGAATTGACTCGACGGCAGTAGGTTGGGGTATACATATATATATATATATGCCTACATATATACATACATACATACCCACACACATATTATTTTTTGGTTGTTTTTGCTGTTGTTTCAAAATTATATATGCCATAGCAATTACCAACAGGTCCTTTTTTCTTGTGTACTTTTTAGTGACATCATTTACCTTCATCAAGCTGTGTACAGTTCACCCTCATTCAGTGTTACCTTTCCCAGCACCAAAATAACAAGCATCTACTATCTAGAGAGTTAATACCTCTCCCCTGCCAACTCTGGTAACCACTAACGAACATTAGTTTCTGTATATTTACTTATTCAAGTCATTTCATAAAAGTGAGAACATATATTTGCTTTTTTGTGATTGACTTACTTCGCTTAACATAATGTCCCCCAGTTCATCCACGTTCCAAGATGTTTTGGGAACTAATTTTTCTTTATTGTTCAATAGTATTCATTGTATGTATGTAGCACATTTTACTTATCCATTCGTCTATTGATGGGTACTTACGTTGTTTCCATGTTTTTGCTATCGTGAACAGTGCTGCAATGAACATAGGTGTGCATAGGTCTGTTCGTGCCACTTCTGTTAGATCCCTGGGGTATATACCTAGGAGTGGAATTGCTGGGTCATATGAAAGCTCTACCTCTAGTTTTTTGAGGAACTGCCAGACTGTTTTCCACAATGACGGTACCATTTTGCATTCCCACCAGCAATGGGTGAGGGTTCCAATTTCTCCACATCCCCTCAAAACTTGTTATTTTCAGTTTTCTTTTATCTTGGCCATCCTAGTGGGAGTGAAATGGTATCTCATTGTGGATTTGATTTGCATTTCTCTCATGGCTAATGATGTTGAGCATCTTTTCATGTTTCTGCCCTGTATTTAATTGTATGTGCCTGGCTGCTGCTCCACAGAGAAAGCTTCTTCAAGGGCAAGGACTCTGCCTCATTCGTCTGTGGATCCTCCAACTCCAGCTCAATGCTTTATTAACCCTATAAATGTAAGATAACATTATAAGTAAATAGTGACTGTGAATAAAAATTAAAGAGGAAGAGATGTATTCATAGTAGAGTGTTGGTGATTCCGGTAATGCAGAGCAGTTCCAGCTAATAAAATAATTTCTTAGAAATTGTGTTAATAAACTATTCTTTTTTTAAATTGAAGACATCAGAGAGTCTCCAGGATTGTTATTTATTACACTGGTAACAGTTTCTTAATGAATATTTGCTTAATTTATCCAGAAATTCTAGGAACTAGTGATTGGCTGTACTATTCATTTATAAAAGCAATTTAAAACACTGTTCAGGCCCTGTTGATACTTGGCAGGTGTAATAGACAAAAGCATAGAGTTCTCATTACACTTTTTAGCTTAAAAAAATCATCCTGTAAAACAGTCTAGAGTTTTTTAATAGGCACAGAATTATGTAATGTGCTTTGTTATGACCACTCTACTCTTTTGTGATGTCTATATATATATGAAAAATGGAAACCGTGGTGGCATAGTGGTTAAGAGTTCGGCTGCTAACCAGGTCAGCAGTTCTAATCCACCAGGCGCTCCTTGGAAATCCTGTGGGGTAGTTCTACTCTGTCCTATAGGGTCGTTATGAGTTGGAATCAACTCAACGGCAACGGGTTTGGGTTTGGTTTATATATAAAAATATATTGCAATTTGAGACTTGAATTTTTTCTTCAGTTCTTTCAGCTTGAGAAATGCCGAGTGCATTCTTCCCTTTTGGTTTTCTAACTCCAGATCTTTGCACATTTTATTATAATACTTCACTTTGTCTTCTCAAGCCGCCCTTTGAAATCTTCATTTCAGCTCTTTTACATCATCATTTCTTCCATTCGCTTTAGCTACTCTATGTTCAAGAGCAAATTTCAGAGTCTCTTCGGACATCCATTTTGGTTTTTTCTTACTTTCCTTTTTAATGACGTTTTGCTTTCTTCATGTATGATGTCCTTGTTGTCATTCCACAAGTCGTCTGGTCTTTGGTCAATAGTGTTCAATGCGTCAAATCTATTCTTGAGATGGTTTCTAAATTCAGGTGAGGTATACTCAAGGTTGTACTTTGCTTTTGTGGACTTGTTTTAATTTTCTTCAGCTTCAACTTGAACTTCCATATAAGCAATTGATAGTTTGTTCCACAGTTGGCACCTGGCCTTGTTATGACTGATGATATTGAGCTTTTCCATCATCTCTTTCCATATGTAGTTGATTTGATTCCTGTGTATTCCATCTGGCAAAGTCCACGTGTATAGTCACCATTTATGTAGTTGAGAAAAGGTATTTCCAACAAATAATTTGTTGGTCTTGCAAAATTCTGTCATGTGGTCTCCAGCATTATTTCTATCACCAAGGCCATATTTTCCAACTACTGGTCCTCCTTCATTAACAGCCTGTGATACACGGATGACACAACATTGCTTGCTGAAAGTGAAGAGGACTTGAAGCACTTAGTGTTGAAGATCAAAGACTACAGCCTTCAGTATGCATTACACCTCAACATAAAGAAAACAAAAATTCTCATAACTGGACCAATAAGCAACATCATGATAAACGGAGAAGACATTGAAGTTGTCAAGGATTTCATTTTATTTGGATCCACAATGAACATCCATGGAAGCAGCAGCTGAGAAATCAAAAGACGCATTGCATTGGGCAAATCCGCTGCAAAAGACTTCTTTAAAGTGTTAAAAAGCGAAGAAGTCACTTTGAGGACTAAGGTTCGCCTGACCCAAGCTATCATATTTTCATTTGCCTCATATGCATGCGAAAGCTGGACAATGAATAAGGAAGACTGAATAAGAATTGATGCCTTTGAATTATGGTGTTGACCAAGAATATTGAATACACCATGGACTGCCAGAAGAAGGAACAAATCTGTCTTTGAAGAAATATAGCCAGAATGTTCCTTAGAAGAGAGAATGGCGAGACTTCGTCTCACATATTTTGAACATGTTGTCAGGAGGGATCAGTCCCTGGAGAAGGATGTCATGCTTGGTAAAGCAGAGGGTCAGCGAAAGAGAGGACCTTCAATGAGATGGATTGATACAGTGGCTCCAACAATGGGCTCAAACATAGCAACGATTGTGAGGATAGCACAAGACTGGGCAGTCTTTCGTTCTTTTTAGTGGAACTGACTCGATGGCACCTAACAACAACAACATATATATATAAATTATTGCCTTAATTTTTTAAAAAAGTGTAGATACATCTTCATTATTTTGGAATATAATTACTTTGAAACTTTTGAGTGAATAAGTTTACAGTTTTTATTTATCCTAATTTTCCATTTTTTATTTTATTCTGTCCCTTTAATTTTAGTTTTAATAGGCTTATATTTGAAGTTATAGTTGACAAACATGCTCTATTAAAATCTGAATTTCTTCATTTTTGACAGTTATCCACAGAATGAGGTTTAACACAAAAGATAGTGAATAGTATGATAATGCAGTCAAATGCTAGATAGTATAACTTATGATATTATATATAGTTTTTTTGCAGTAACATTCCCCTTTAATAGTCTGGTGGGAATGATATATATTAAAAAACAAACAAACAAAAAAACATACAGGGTTCTTACTGCCATCTTTCTGTGTCTCCATAATTGTGCCCATGAACATCCTGGCCAAGTCTCTTAAAGAGCATCGAAATTGCTGAGAAAAGGAGCAAATGCCAGGTTCTTATCAGGCCGTGATACAAAGTCATCATTCGGTTTCTGACTGTGATGACAAGCACGGTTACGTTGGCGAATTGGAAATCATTGATGATCACAGAGCTGGCAAAATTGTTGTGAACCTCACAGGCATGTTAAACAAGTGTGGAGAGCCCTAGATTTGACGTGCAACTCAAAGATCTAGCAAAGTGGCAGAATAATCTGCTCCCATCCCATCAGTTTGGTTTCATTGTACTGATGACCTCAGTTGACATCATGGGCCATGAGGAAGCAAGATGAAAACACACAGAAGGGAAAATCCTGGGATTCGTTTTCTAGAGATGTAATACATACATACAAATAAAATGCCTCAATGGACAAAACAAAACAAAACCACTTAGGCGCTACTCAAAAACACAATTTCAGAAGCAAATAGGCATTTTAAAGATATTTCACATGTAGCATTATTTTCCAGATTGTATTATTAGCTTTTTTTTTTTTTTAATATCCTTTAGTAGTTTAAGAATGTTTTCAACTACAAGTAACAGAATAACAGACTAATATATCTTAAACAAGAGGGGTTTATTTGTTCAACCTAACAAGAAGTCCAGAGTTAGGCGCTTGCTGACATTGATTTAGCAACTTAATACAAAGTCTCTGGGTTGGTGTCTCTATGATCCCCTTTGCCTTTACTTCATGTTCACAATGTGGTTGCAAAAGCTACAAGCATCATAGTCATTTGCAAAGGCAGGAAGTGGGGGCACTTCTGGAGAGCTTTCTATTTACTTGCCCCTCTCTCTTTTTTTTAAACCAAAAATGACCTATCTTTCTCAAGTCATCCCTCTAGTAGATATTCCCTTGCATTTTATTGTTCAGAATGGTGTCACATTACTATCCCTAGCTTTAAAGGAGGCTGGGAAAGTACATGTCTACTCCCACCTCTGTAATTAAAAGGAGGCAAGTAAGAGGGGTTATAGTTTTCAGGTAACCAGTCACATCTTGCATATACTAGGAGCTCGTCAACAGTATGTTGAGTGAATTAACAAGTGATCTACAGTCTTCAACAGAGCTAAAGTTCAGATGTATTCCTACCCTTTCATTATCTTTTCTATTAAATTTACATTTTGTGTTCCTTATTTGTTCAAAAACTTTAGGAGCAAGTTCTTAGTTGTACTACTTATTAGCAAGTATTTGTTAAGCATCTATGAAATGAAAACATTATTACTTGCTCTGTGACTAGGGAGATAATTAGGAATGGCTTTATACAAGACAGAGCCCTGGTGGCACAGTGGTTAAGAGCTCTGCTGTTGACCAAAAGGCCGGCAGTTCAAATCCACCTGCTGCTCCTTGGAAACTACTCTGCCCTATAGGGTTGCTACAAGTCTGAATTGACTCAACGGCAATGGGTTTTGGGATTATACAAGACATGCAACCATTCATTCAAGAAATAGCTACTACAGTGTGCTTGAAATTGTTGTAGGTTCTTGGGATATATCTGTGAACCAAACAAACTTATGGGGCAGTTCTACTCTGTCAATTCTGAGTCGGAATTGACTTGAAAGCATACAACAACAATCCAAATCTGAAGCTGATTCTTCTTTACTTAGAAAGCCCAAACATTTACTTAAAAGGCCCAAACATCTTCTTTACTTAAAGGCCCAAAAATTCAGAGAAGAGTTGA
Source organism: Dugong dugon (assembly GCA_030035585.1). Lineage (NCBI taxonomy): Eukaryota > Metazoa > Chordata > Mammalia > Sirenia > Dugongidae > Dugong > Dugong dugon. The sequence continues at coordinate 99,581,249 of CM057469.1, read as the reverse complement.
CACCAACTCTGTTCAAACTATTCCAGAACATAGAAAGGAAGGAATACTCCCATAATTCTATGAAGCCAGCATAATCCTACACCATAGCTAGGTAAAGACACCACAAAGAAGAAGATTACAGACCAATGTCCCTCACAAATATAGACACAATAATTCTCAACAAAATTGTAGCCAACAGAATTCAACAGCATATCAAAAAATAATACATCATGATCAAGTGGGATTCCTACCAGGGATGCAAGGATGATTCAACATCAGAAAATCAATCAGTGTAATTCACCATATAAATTAAAAAAAAGAAAAGAATCACGTGATCATCTCAATCAATGTATGAAAAGCATTTGATAAAATCCAATACCCTTTCCTGACTAAAAAAACTCTCAGCAAAATAGAAACAACGGAAATTCTTCAACATAATTAAGTGCATATATGCAAAACCAACAGCCAATGTTATTCTCAGTGGAGAAAGATTAAGACCATTTCCCTTGAGAACAGGAATGAGACAAAGATGACTTTTATCACCACTCTTATTCAATATTGTACTGTAAGTCCTAGCTAGAGCAATAAGGCAAGAAAGGGAAATAAAGGATATCCAAATTGGAAACGAAGAAGTAAAACTATTCTTATTCACAGATGATGTGGTCCTATACATAGAAAATCCCAGAGACTCCCCAGGAAAGCTACTGGAACTAATAGAAGCATTCAGCAGAGTGGCATGGTACAAGATCATACACAAAAATCAGTTGGATTCCTCTACACTAACAAGGAGGACTCTGAAAAGGAAATCAAGGAAACAACACCATTTACAATAGCCCCAAAAGAATAAAATACCTACGAATAAAACCTAACCAGGGATGTAAAAGACTTATACAAGGAAAACTATAAAACACTACTACAAGAAATTAAAAGAGATCTACATAAGTGAAAAAACACATTGTATGCTTATGGATTGGAAGATTTAACATTGTGAAAATGTCAATACACCCACTCTTCATTACTGACATGGTTAAATTCCAAAGACCAGGTCTTTATGTGAAAATCAGCATTATGAGAAAATAGAGTATGACCACATCAGATCACAAAATGGAGGATGACTACATCATTGCAAAACTGCCAAATTACATCCTTACATAACTGCCAAGTTACATCCTTACATAACTGCCAAACCACGAGAATCATGGCCCAGCCAAGTTTACACATAACCTTAACCATCACAACCAGCATTACTCTCACCTCACACCTCAGCATTCATTACTGCTGGACATATGTTGTTAATGTGCAAAATTTAATAGTTGCATAGTAGATTTTTTTACTCTTGTTGTAAATGTGAAAAGTTGGATAACGAGATAGTCAATAAGTGAGGAGCAGGTATACTACCAAAAGCAATCTATATATATAATGAAATCCAAATCCAAATCCCAAAAACATTCTTTAATGAGATGGAAAAACTAATCTCCAACTTTATATGGAAAAGAACAAGGCCCTGAGAAGCTAAAGCAATATTGAAGAAGAACAAAGTAGGAGGCTGCACACTTCCCTGTCTCAAAACTTACTATACAGCCACGGTAATCAAAACAGCCTGTTACTGGTTCAATGACAGATGCATAGACCAGTGGAATAGAATTGAGAACCCAGAAGTAAATCCATCCATCTACAGGCAGCTGACCTTTGACAAAGGGTCAAAGTCCATTCTATGGGGAAAAACAGTCTCTTTAACAAATGGTGCTGGCAAAACTGGACATCCATATGCAGAAAAATGAATGAGATTCCATACCTCACACCATGTACAAAAATGAATTCAAAATGGATCAAAGACCTAAATGTTAAAGCTAAAACTATAAAGTTTCTGGAAGTTAACATAGGGTCGAAACTAGGGGACGTAAGTTTTGACATAAATAGCCTATCAAAAAAAAAAAAAAAACTAAAAATGCATGAACAACAGAAGATAAATTAGATAACTGGGACCTCCTAAAAATTAAATACTTAAGATCATCAAATGACTTTACCAAGAGAGTAAAAAGGGAACCTACAGACTGGGAAAAAATCTTTGGCAAAGACGTATCTGATAAGGGTATAATCTCTAAAATATATAGAAAACATCAACAACTCAACAACAAAAAGACAAACAATCCAATCAAAAAATGGGCAAAGGACATGAACAGACACTTCACCAAAGAGGACATTCAAGTGGTCAACAAATACATGAAAAGATGCTCATGATCATTAGCCATTAGAGAGATGCAAATCAAAACTACAGTGAGATACCATCTCACCCCTCCAAAAATGACAATGATCAAAAAACAGAAAACAACAAATGCTGGCGAGGTTGTGAGGGGGATTGGAACTCTTATATATTGCTGGTGGGATTGTAAAATAGTGCAACCACTTTGGAAAACAGTATGGTGTTTCCTCAAAACGCTAGAAATAGAAATACTTTATGATCCAGCAATCCCACTCCTAGGTACATATCCTAGAGATCTAAGAGCAGTGACACAAATAGACATATGCACAACTATGTTCATTGCAGCATTATTCACCATAGCAAAAAGATAGAAATAACCAAAGTGCTCATCAATGGGTGAATTGATAAACAAATTGTGGTACATACATACAGTGGGATACTACACAACTATAAAGAATAATGAGGAGTCCATGAAACATAACATAGATGAATCTGGAGGACATTATGCTGAATGAAATAAGTCAATCACACGAAGACAAATATTGTATGGTCCCACTATTATAAAAAATCAGGAATAGATATACATACAGAAAGCAAAGTTATTCAATAGTTACCAGGGATGGGAGGGAGAGGGAGGGGGAATTACTTTCTAGATAGTAGACACTTGTTAATTTTGGTGATGGGAAAGGCAAGACCAAATATGGGTGAAGTCAGCACAACTTGACCAAGGTAAATATAGACACTAAGAAGTACACAAGAAAAAGGGACAATTACAGTAAATGCTATAACATATACAATTTTGCAACAATAGTAAAAACAACCAAAAATATGTGTGTGGTTACATAGGTAGATATGGATTCATATATGTATACAGAAAGGCATATATGAGTAAATGCATGTACATGTATGGGTATATCTGTAGGCATATGTATATGCACATTTGTGTGTGCTCATATATATCCACATATATAACTAACCACATAGGGGCACCGTTATGGAGGCTTCCTAGACATATCCAAACAACTTGTTGGATTGGTTTACTGGGTTAAAAGGCTTGGGACCATAGTGTCAGGGGACAGCTTAGTCAATTGGCATAACAGTTCACAAAGAGAATCTTCTACATCCTAGCTTGGTGAGTAGCATCTAGGGTCTTAAAAGCTTGTGAGTGGCCATCTAAGGGAAAACGATTGATCTCTATTCCTATAGAGCAAAAGAGAATGAAGGAAATCAAAAGCTCAAAGAAGAAATTAGTTCACAGGACGAATAGCCTACATGAAGCACAGCCTCTTCTAACCTGAGACCAGAAGAACTAGTGCCCAGCTTCTATTACTGACTGTTCTGACCAGGGACACAATAGAAAGTCCTGGATAAGAGTGGGAGAAAAATGTAGAACAACTGAAATACCTAAAAAAGGCAGACCTACTAAACCGATAGAGACTAGAGGAACCCCTGAGACTATCACCCTAAAATAATCTTTGAACTTGGAATTGAAGCTATTTCTGCAGGTCATCATTCAGCCAAAAAATAGATTGGTTTATAAAATAAACAATATCACCCTTGAGTAACGTGTTGCTTTAAACATTTAACTATATGAGACCAAACAGTCAACATTTACCCAAAGGCAAAGATGTGAAGGCAAGGAGGGAAAGAGAAACTAGATCAGTGGAAACAGAAAAAACAGATTGGAATTAATGAGAATGCTGACACAATGTAAAAATTGTAACCAATGGCACAAAACAGTTTGTATAAAAATTGTTAAAAAACCAAAACCAAACCCATTGCCGTCAATTCGATTCGAACTCATAGCAACTCTAAAGGGGAACCTAATCTGCTGTGTAAACTTTCACCTAAAACACAGTAAAATATATATTTTTTTAAAAGGCCCTTTAATTGTTTCCCATTCCTACAGAATAAGTATAAGAAATACAGAATAAATTTTAATTCCTAAGTACGATAGGCGCCCTAGTGGAGTAGTGGTTAAGAGCTCAGCTGCTAACAAAAAGGTCGGCAGTTCAAATTCTCCTTAGAAACTCTACGGGGCACTTCTACTCCATCCTATAGGGTCACTATGAGTCAGAACTGACTCGAGGGCACCTAACAACAACAATAAGTATGATTAGTCAGACCCTTCCTGATCCTGCCTTTGACTAGTTTCTGGCCATTTCCCACTTTGCACTTCAGAGCCCAAGTTTTAGGGAACTATTTTCCAGGCTGTTTCATGATTTAGGAACTTGACTCACACTGTTCTTTTTTCCTACTGTGCCAATCTTCTTCCTCCCTCTTTGTCATCCCCTCCCCAAAACAATTACTGCAATATTATTTCCTTTATGAAGCTTTTCCTAACTGCCACTCCCTATATTTTTTATACTTTAATGTATCATTAACATCTATAACACATTCATAAATTTATTTACATGCCTGTATCTTTTTAAAATCAGTTGCCATCAGGTTGATTCCAACTCATGGTGACCCCATGTGTTCCAGAGTAGAACTGTACTCCATAGAGTTTTCAGTGACAGTGGTCTTTCAGAAGTACATCACAAGACCTTTCTTCCAAGGTGCCTTTGGGTGGATTCCAGCTGCCAAATTTTTGGTTAGTAGGCCAGCACCTAACGGTAAAACTATAAACTGCCGGAAGATAAAGATCAAGACTTAACAATTTTTTGTATACTCAATATTTTGCATGGAGGTTAGCACACATTGTTGTTGGGTGCCGGTTCTGACTCATAGAGACTCTGTGTACAACAGAGCAAAACACTGCCTGGTCTTGCACTATCCTCACAATCGTTGTTATGTTTGAGTCCATTGTTGCAGCCACTGTGTCACTCCATTTCCCTGAGTCTTCCTCTTTTTCACTGACTGTCTACTTTACCAACCATGATGTCCTTCTCCAGGGACTGGTCCCTCCTGATAACATGTCCAAAGTACGTGAGATGAAGTCTCTCCATCCTTGCTTCTAAGGAGCATTCTGGGCTTCTAAGGAGCATTCTGGTTGTAGTTCTTCTGAGACAGATTTATTTGTTCTTCTGGTAGTCTATGGTATATTCAATATTCTTCACCATGTTCCACGTCCATAATTCAAAGGCATCAATTCTTCTTTGGTATTCCTCATTCATTGTCCAGCTTTCACATGCATATGACGCGATTGAAAACACTTTGGTTTGGGTCAGGCGCACCTTAGTCCTCAAAATGACATCTTTTCTATTCTTTTTTTTTTTTTTTAACACTTTAAAGAGGTCTTTTGCAGCAGATTTGCCCAATGCAATATATCGTTTGATTTCTTGAACTGCTACTTCCGTGGCGTTGACTGTGGATCCAAGTAAAATGAAATCTTTGACAACTTCAATATTTCTTTCCTTTATCATGATGTTGCTTATTGGTACAGTTGTGAGGACTTTTGTCTTCTTTATGTTGAAGTGTAATCCATACTGAAGGCTGTAGTCTTTGATCTTCATCACTAAGTGCTTCAAGTCCTCTTTTCTTTCAGCAAGCAAGGTTGTGTCATCTTCATATCACAGGTTGTTAATGAGTCTTCCTCCAATCTTGATACTGCATTCTTCATATAGTCCAGTTTCTTGGATTATCTGCTTAGCAAACAGATTGAATAAGTACGATGAAAGGCTACCACCCTTACGCACAACTTTCCTGACTTTCAACCCTGCAGTATCTCCTTGTTCTGTTAGAATGACTGCCTCTTGGTCTATGTTCAGGCTCCTCATGAGCACAATTAAGTGTTCTGGAATTCCCATTCTTCACAGTGTTATCCATAATTTGTTATGATCCACTCAGTCAAATGCCTTTGCAAAGTCAATAAAACACAGGTAAACATCTTTATGCTTTCAGCCAAGTTCCATCTGACTCTGGCAATGATATCTCTCATTCCATGACCTCTTCTGAATCCGGCTTGAATTTCTGACAGTTCCCTGTCAGTGTACTGCTGCAACTGCTTTTGAATGATCTTCAGCAAAATTTTACTTGCATGTTATTAATGATATTTTTTGATAATTTCTATATTATTTCTTTGGAATGGGCACAAATATGGATCGCTTCCAGTCGGCTGGCCAGGTGGCTGTCTTCCAAATTTCTTAGCATAGATGAGTGAGCACTTCCAGTGCTGCATCCATTTGTTGAAACACATGTCTGTCAGTTTGTTGTACTGTGGTGGCCTGCATGTTGCTGTGATGCTGGAAGCTATGCCACCGATATTTCTAATACCAGCAGGGTCATCCATGGTGTATAGGTTTCAGCTGGGCTTCCAGACTAAGACAGACTAGGAAGAAGGACCTGGCAGTCTACTTCTGAAAAAAATTAGCCAATAAAATCCTTATGAATAGCAGCAGAACATTGTCTGATATAGCGTTGGCTAGCACATAATATGCACTTAATAAGTTTTTGAGTAATGACTGAAATGAATGAGAAAAACAAGTAGACTCTAGATTTAAACCATGGGGAAAGATGGAATTGAGGATCAGGAGTTCACTGGGAAATTCCATGAGCTAAGTAGAAAATAGTAGAGGTCCTCAGCAACAACAGCAACAAAAAAGAGTAGAGGAGATTAGAACTTAAATCAACCACCATAGATAGCCAAGCAATTATGTCCAAAACTCATCTCCTTGGCTTGCAGCCATGTTTAAGGCCCTGGAAATGCCTTTGCTGATTGACATATTAAAGAAGCCATTGGCAGGTTTGTGACATTTGACACTGCTCTGCCCATTAAGCAGGGTCTTCACCTACCAACATAAACAGCCTGAGGACTGGTGGCTCCACCCATGCCACCTAGCCACCTGTGATATGGGCCCAAGAATAGGAGGTGCCCCCTAGTCCTTACAGCCAACAGCATTGGGTGCTCATAGTCCGGCGGCAAAACCAACCCACCTACGCGCTCTAGGGAAAAGGAACACTTTCCTCCTGGACACTTGAGGGTGGCCGTCAGCCCCCTGCCTTGCTCAGCATGTGTCCCCCTGCTGCTGCTGGATGCCTTTGCCTACACCAATCACCCATGCCTGTCTAGGGCTGTAGGTGACAGCCTGCACCATACACTTGGTGGCTGACTACCTGGACACTGGAGCTGAATCCATACAGGAAGAGTGGGTGGACTCCTGGGCTCATGTACTTAGTGGCAGGACTGGCCACATGGTGGCAGGACGTTGGAGCATCAGGGCCACCGGTGCTCAGCCTAGCTCACAAGAGCAGCCTATTTGGGCATATCAAAACAAAACAAAACAAGAAGCTGGGACACAGTAAGCAAACATAAAATAAATAAATATAATAACTTATTGATGGCTCGGAGAAAACAGTCAATATCAAATCACATAACAAAGCAGATCATGATGGTTTCAGCAAGCTCCCAAAATAAAGAATCTAGAAATTTTCCAGAGGATAAAAATTGGGAATTATTGGAGGCAGAAGATTAATATAAAGAACTCTTCAAGAAATCAAGAAGAAAATTATGCAAAATGCAGAACACACAATAGAGGAACTTAAAAAGATCAGAGAAGAGCATAATGACAAATTTAACAGGCTGCAAGTATCCATAGAGAGAAGCAATCAGAAATCCAGAAGATTACCAATAAAATTTCAGAAGTAGACAACTCAATAGAAAGTCATAGGAGCAGAACTGAGGCAATAGAAGTCAGAATTAGTGAGATTGAAGATAAAGCACTTGACACCAACTTATTTGAGGAAAAATCAGATAAAAGAATTTAAAAAAATGAAGAAACCCTAAGAATTATGTGGGATTGTATCAAGAGGAATAACCTACGAGTGATTGGAACAGGGAGGGATAACAGAAAATACAGAGAGAATTGTTGAAGATTTGTTGGCAGAAAACTTCCCTGATATCGTGAAAGATGACAAGATATCTATCCAAGATGCTCATAGAGCCCCACATAAGGTAGATCCCAAAAGAAAGTCACCAAGACATATTATAATCAAACTTGCCAAAACCAAAGATAAAGAGAAAATTTTAAGAGTGGCTAGGGATAAACGAAAAGTCATCTACGAAGAAGAGTCAGTAAGAATAAGCTTGGACTACTCAGCAGAAACCATGCAGGCAAGAAAGCAATGGGATGACATATATAAAGGCTTGGAGGAAAAAAATTGCCAGCCAAGAATTATATACCCAGCAAAACTGTCTCTAAATATGATGGCAAAATTAGGGCATTTCCAGACAAACAGAAGTTTAGGGAATTTATAAAAATCATACTAAAATTACGAGAAATACTAAAGGGAGTCCTCCAGTTAGAAAATCAATAACATCAGATAACACCCAAGATTTGAACACAGGACACAGCAACCAGATATCAACCCAGATAGGGAAGTCACAAAAGTGAATCAAAGCTAAAACACTGAAAATAGGGAAACAGAGAGGTCAATATGTCACAGATGACAACACTAAAACAAAATAAAGGGACTAAAAAATGTAGACATAGATTTTTTTATATGGAGAGTTAGTCAAAGTGATATAAAGAAATAAAAGACTGGTATAAACCTAGAAAAATAGGGGCAAATATTAAGGTAACAAAAGAGGAAACTAACAATACTACACGTCAAAATAAAAAAAAAATATATATAAAGACTCAGCAAATACAAAATCAACAACAATGAAAAAGATGAAAATAAAATACATAAAGAAAAATGACTCGGCACAGAAAATTAACTGGAACAAAGAAACTGTCAGCAACACACAAAAAAAGACATCAAAATGACAGCACTAAACACATACCAATCAATAATTACACTGAATGTTAATGGACTAAATGCACCAATAAAGAGACAGAGTGGCAGAATGGCTAAAAAAACACGATCCATTTATATGCAGCCTATGAGAGACACACCTTAGACTTAAAGACACAAACAAACTAAAACTCAAAGGATGGAAAAAAATATATCACTTAAGAAAGAGTAGGAGTGGCACTATTAATCTCTGACAAAACAGAATTTAAAGTAAAATCCACTACAAAGGATAAGGAAGGACACTATATAATGATTAAAGGGTCAATACTGCAGGAGGACATAACTAGAATAAATATTTACATACCCAACGACAGGATTCCAAAATACATAAACTCTAACAGCATTGGAAAGAAAAATAGACAGCTCCACAATAGTACTAGGAGATTTCAACACACCATTTTCGGTGAAGGACAGACATCCAGAAAGAAGTCCAACAAAGATACGGAAGAGCTAAATGCTATAATCAGCCAGCTTGATCTTATAGACATATGCCAAACACTCCACCCAACAGCAGCCAAGCGTACTTTCTTTTCCAACATGCATAGAACATTCTCCAGAATAGACCACATGTTAGGCCATTAAGCAAGCCTTAACAAAATACAAAGTATCGAAATATTACATAGCATCTTTTCTGACCATAAAGCCATTAAAGTAGAAATCAATAACAGAAAAGCCAAGGAAAAAAAATCAAACACATGGAAACTGAACAACACCTTGCCAAAAACTACTGGGCTATAGAAGAAATTAAGGATAGAATAAGGAAACTCATAGAATCAAACAAGAATGAAACCACATCCTACCAGAACCTTTGGGACACAGCAAAAGCAGCGCTCAGAAGTCAGTTTATAGCAATAAATACACCCAAAAAGAAGAAAGGGCCAAACTCAAAACATTAACCCTACAACTGGAACAAGTAGAACAAGAGCTGCAAAAGAAGCCCTTGGGCAGCAGAAGAAAGGAAATAATAAGAATTACAGCAGAATTAAATGAAACAGAGAATAGAAAAACAATTGAAAGAGTTGACAATACCAAAAGCTGGTTTTTTGAAAAGATCAACAAAATTGATAAACCATTGGACAAACTGACAAAAGAAAAACAGGAGAGGAAGCAAATAACCCGTATAAGAAATGAGATGGGTGATATCACAACAGACCCAACTGAAATTAAAAGAATCATAACAGAATACTATGAAAAATTGTACTCTAACAAATTTGAAAACCTAGAGGAAATGGACAAATTTCTAGAAACACACTACCTACCTAAACTAACAAAAACAGAGGTAGAACAACTAAATAAACCCATAACAAAAGAAGAGATTGAAAAGGTAATTTAAAAATTCCCAACAAAAAAAAACCATGACCCGGATGGCTTCATTGGAGAATTCTACCAAACTTTCAGAGAAGAGTTAACACCACTACTACTAACGGTATTTCAGAGCATAGAAAAGGATGGAATACTCCCAAACTCAATCTATGAAGCCAGCATAACCCTGATACCAAAACCTGGTAAAGACACCACACAAAAGAAAATTAGAGACCAATATCCCTTATGAACATTGATGCAAAAATCCTCAACAAAATTCTAGTCAATAGAATTCAGCAGCATGTGAAAAAAATAAATCATCATGATCAGGTGCGATTTATACCAGGTATGCAGGAATGGTTGAACATTTTGAAAAACAATCAATATAATCCATCACATAAATAAAACAAAAGACAAGAAGCACATGATCTTATCAGTCAATGCAGAAAAAGCATTTGACAAAGTCCAACACCCATTCATGATAAAAAACTCTCAACAAAATAGGAATAGAAGGGAAATTTCTCAACATAATAAAAGGCGTTTATACAAAGCTAACAGCCAACATCATCCTAAATGGAAAGGGTCTGAAAGCATTCCCCTTGAGAACGGGAACCAGACAAGGATGCCCTTTATCACCACTCTTATTCAACATTGTGCTGGAGGTCCTAGCCAGAGCAATTAGCAATTAGGCCAGAAAAAAAAATAAAGGGCATCCAAATTGGTAGGGAAGAAGTCAAAGTATCTCTATTTGCAGATGGTATGAACTTTTACACAGAAAACCCCCAAAGAATCCACAAGAAAACTACTGGAACTAATAGAAGATTTCAGCAAAGTATCAGGATATAAGATAAATATACAAAAATTTACACCAACAAAAAGAATCTCAAAGACATAAAATGATACTCGTGAAGAATGTGCTTCTTAGTTGAAGTAGATAGATGTGACTAAACGGGCAGCTTCTGTCCAGAGGTGAGATGAGAAGGCAGAGAGGGTTAGAAGCTGGTTGAATGGACACAGGAAATCAGGGGTGGAAAGGAGGAGTGTGCTGTCACAGTATAGCGAGAGCAATCAGGGTCACATAACAATGTATGAATTTTTGTATGAGAGACTAACTTGAATTGTAAACTTTCACTTAAACTACAACAATTAAAAAAAAGAAGCGATTGGGCCATGCAGATATTTTTATTTTGTTGAAAATAAGGAGCCTTTGAATATGTTTGCACAGAGTAATAATCATGTTTATGTTTACAAGACATCTCCAGTGGCAATGCAGAGGATGGATTGGAAAGGGCCAGGATATCAGTGAGGAAGCTATGGAAATCATTGACTTTGTGGACTGTTTTGGAGATCAAACAAAACTAAAAGGTTAGTGGAACATGGGGGATAAAGGAGAGTGTATTGATAAGAATAACACCAAGACTGTTAGCCTGGTGTTGTCCTATGGGAAAGAGAAACACAGGTCAACACAGCTGGAGAGAGATGATGGCTCAAATATATATTTGAAAGTAATTAACATGTAAGATGGTGTCTTAGTTATTTAGTGCTGCTATAACAGAAATACCACAAGTGAATGGCTTTAACAAGATGAGATTTATTCTCTTCAGAGTCTAGGAGGCTAGAAGTCCAAGTTCAAGGCACCAGCTCCAGGGGAAGTCTTTCTCTCTGTGTTGGCTCTGAGGGAAGGTCTTGGCATCAATCTTCCCCTGGGTCTGGAAGTTTCTCAGTGCAGGGACCCCAGTTCCAAAGGTCATGCTGTGCTCCTGGCTCTTCCGTCTTGGTGATAGGCGGTGCCCCCATCTCTCTTCGATTCTCTCTTTTATTTCTCAAAAGAGAATGACTCAAGATACAACCTAATCCTGTAGATTGTGCCTTGTCTCATTAACATGACTGCCTCTGATCCTGCCTCATCGACATCATAGAGGTTAGGATTTACAACACATAGGATGATTACATCAGATCACAAAATGGAGGACAAGCACACAATACTGGGAATTATGGCCTAATCAAGTTGACACACATTTTTCGGGGACACAATTCAATCCATAATAGGTGGTGTTTGAAATCATGGGAGTGGATGAGATCATCCAGAAGAGAATAGAAGAAGACAGATCAAGGAGATGTATAACCTCTAATTAGGATGCTAATGAAGTGTAAATTTTCCCCAGGTTTTACGTACTATTTATATATTACTATCTTATTTTGTTTTGTTTTTTCTTTTCTTTTTAAATTATTTTTCTCTTGATTCGGTATATTAGCCAAATGTAGTTTGGATTCTCATCACAATCTAAATAAGGTATACTGTAAATGAAAATTTTTATTTAGAGAGAAGTATTTTTTTATGAAGGAATTAAGTTTAAAGGGACCTTTGATAAAACAGTCTTTGTTTTATTATTTGAGCAACTTGAATTATTTTTCTGTATCCAGAAAATTTCATTTCAGTAAATTCCCGTCCTGAATAACATTTCTGCTAAAAATCATAACATGAAAGCACACAGCTTTGTGGCCTCAGGTTTTTTACTGAAAATGATGAGTCCAGAGTGAGTATAGTCTGTGAGTATACTGTATGAGTTCTGTGTGGCCATTACAATGAATTATCAAACCCAGCAGAGAAGTAGAGATTGCCATGGGAGAGAGAGTTGATGTCAAAATTCATAAAGATGGAGGAGAGAGGAGGCATGTCTCTGCCTCATAGGAATCAGCCTTGGGCTGTTGATCTTGGTTCCCCTTCCCCCTTGTGAAGTTAGAGGAGGTCGGACACTGCCCCCATGCTGTTTTTACATACTCATTTGTGGTAGGTTTGTTATGAAAGTATCAAGTAACTAAGATAGTGAGATTTTTGTATCTGACTACCTTGCAGCTAGGAGGATAAGGGTGCAGATGTTGGGCTGGGATAAAACATCTGGTTTGTTTTCCAGCACATTTCTATTCTTTTGAGAGCCTGAAATAGGAATGAAGATTCTTGTCCTCAGTGTTCTCAGGAAGGTATGGTGCTAGCCCTTCTCTGAGGGTGAAGGGTAGAATTGAACCAGATAAAAATTTATAGTTAGTCACAATCACATTAGCAAGTGTAGTATCACCTAGGATGAACCAGTTTCAAACGGAAAATCCCCCCAAAGGTAATTATTTCAATTGAATGTTAATTTTTTTTATCATTGTGTCACATGTAGTTTTCTGGCTATTAAAGAGATGTGGAAACAAAAGATTGAAAATCAATGTGAAATTAAATATAAAAGCATGACGTTTAATTGTCAGTGATGTTGAGTACATATCTTCATGTATCTAAACTAAACACTGAAATTATACATTTGGTTTCTATTTTCAATAATTTAAATTCCCAAAGCACGTCTGAAAATGACTGTGTGTAGTTGGACACTGTGAATTTAGTACATGGTGAGTGAAATCAAGATAGAGCCGAGGCCCGAGCTGTAACATCCTCAGTAATAAACAGAAGAGCTACTAGAAAATAACTTACCTTTTTCTGTTTCTGTCTGTTTTGTAAGAAGAAGATGGAACATAGTAAAATTAACATAATATTTGAATGTTAGATAGTAACTTCTATATTAAAGCTATTAAAAAATATTAACAAAAAACTGAAAAATAAGTTTCAAACCCAGTAAAGAGGTAGGGATTACAGCAGATGGTAAATGCTGGCTAATTATGTAACTCACTACTCAAAGTTACTTAGGCAGAGAGCCAGACTTTTCAACTTTTGGTATATGCTAGTTCTATATTATTCAATATATAATATGAAAAGATGATACTTTTCTGGTTTACATTATGCCAATTCTGCCCCCAAAATTAGCATGCTATTTTCAGCATCTATTCCACATATTTAACGTTTCCAAGAAGTATGATTAACCTCTGATGATCAAATTTATCATTTTTTCTAGTATTAAACCAGAAACTCGTTTTCTTTGTGTTTTAAATTCACAGATTACACTCACAGCCTTGTTTGCTGTCAAGGTTTGTGTCTCTGCCAAGGGATGAATATCAGAGTGAAAATGTCAGAAATCTCGTGAGACGTAGTTCTATTTAGAAGTTTAATAATTAAAATGAAAACATCAATGTTATGAAAATAAATGCTAGTGGGCAGGCACAATCTCCTCTGACCAACTTTTTCCAGTGTCTGTGTTACTCTCTCTTTTGAGGTTTGGGCCTTCAAAATGTCAGGGTTTCTACAAATGCTACAAAGAAACTAGGCACAAAGAGAAAATCTTGAGCTTTTTGTTGTTGTTGTTATGACCATGTGACAAGGGTTCACTTCCTGAACAGGTGCAAATGTGAAACCTCGTGTTTCAGAGTTGGGCATAGTTTGGATAGAACAATCCATGTTTAGAGTTAACGTCCTAAGCAACTTCCAATCATTGGTTAAGAATGTGCTAGAGAAATCTAAGAATTAGAATTTTTTAGAACTCTTGCTCTTTCTCTTTTAGGTGTAAGAAACAATATATCCCCGTGTGTCTTTTATTTTTTAAAGCTAGATAGACTAACATTGTAGAAGATTTTCTGGTATACATTTTTGGACTAGATGCAATGGCACAATATTCTTAGGTGTACACTATACAATTTAAAAAATGGTCATCCTATAAGGAAATGTTCTTCTAAGAAACTCGGTTCAATATTTTTCACAACCTTTGTCTTTAATCAGAACTAGATAAAGGTCAGCAAGGCAACTTCTTGGGACATTACTATAATTCAGAACATCTATAAACCTCATTGTGACACTAAAATATCAATGAAAGTAATATTACGTATATGGAGAAAATTGTATGAATGGTGTTTGGTGTGTGGGGTCGAAAGAAATAACTTGATCAACTACTTGGGGCTGGTGCTCTTTGGCATAGAGTATGCTGAGAATTATAAACCATCTTTAAGGATGATGAAGGGATGTACAAGTTGGGTTTGAGCCAAGTTATTAAGGACAACAGGTGCAATGTGCTAACATCCCAAAAGAGTTTCTTCCTTGCTCTTTGTTGTGGTTTTAAAATATGTTCATACGTTCTTTGATACTTCTCCCTTCAAGGGGTAGTATTTATCCACCCCAGCCCACCAGCTTGTGTGTTGGCTGGACTTAGTGACTCGCTTCTTACGAATAGAATAAGGTATAAGTGACAGTGTGTGACTTCCAAGACTAGATCATAAACAGCATTTTGACTTTCTCCTTGCTCTTTCTCTTGGTTCATTTGCTCTGGTGGAAGCCAGCTGCCAAGTCCTGAGGACACAAGCAACATGTTTTTTTTGTGTGTAAAAATATATATCACACGACATTTGCTAATTCAACTTTTTACAGGTGCACAACTTGTTGACAACAATTATATTAATTGGCTGTGCAACCTTTACCCTCAATCATTGTGAATTTTCCATCACTATAAACAGAAACTCAGTGCCCCTTAAGCAAATACTCTCCCCTTCTGCACCTGGTAACCACTTATAAATGTTGGTCTTTGTTCATTTGCCTATTTTTGTCTTTTTATGTAAGTGAAGTCATACAGTATTTGTCCTTTTGTGATTAACTTATTTCACTCAGCATAATGTCTTCAAGCTCCCCGTTGTAGCACGTATCTGGACTTCTTTTCTCTTTCTGGCTGAGTAGTAGTCCATTGTATGTATCTATGTACCACATTTTGTTTCCATTCATTTGTTGATGGTCATTTAGTTGTTTCCTCCTTTTGGCTATTGTGAATAGTGCTGCAATGAACACTGGTGTACGTATATCTGTTCGCATCTCTGCTTTCAAGTCCCTTGGGTATATTCCTAGCAGTGGGATTGCTGGGTCATAATAGTTCTATTTTTAGTTTTTTGAGGAACCACCACACTGTTTTCCACAATGGCTGTACTATTTTCCATTCCCACCAGCAATGGATAAGGGTTCCGATTTCTCCACATTCTCACCAACATTTGTTATTTTCTGTTTTTTCTTTCCTTTTTTGAGCCTTAGCCACCCTAAACCAAACCAAAAACCAAACCCATTGCCAGCAAGTTGTTTCTGACTCATAAGGAACTTATAGGACAGAGCAGAGCTGCCCCATAGGGTTTCCAAGGAGCAGCTTGTGGATTTGAACTGCTGACCTTTTGGTTAGCAGCTGAGCTCTCAATCACTGTGCCACAAGGGCTCCCATTAGCCATTAGAGAGATTATTTGCTCAGCATACAAATTAAGTATGATGAAAGGATACAACCCCGACCACATTCTTCCTGATTTTAAACCATGCAGTAACCCCTTGTTCTGTTCAAACAACTGCTTCTTGGTCTATGTACAGGTTCCTCATGAGCACAATTAAGTGTTCTGGAATTCCCATTCTTTGCAATGTTATCCATAATTGTTATGATCCACACGGTCAAATGCCTTTGCATAGTCAATAAAACACAGGTAAACATCTTTCTGGTATTCTCTGCTTTCAGCCATGATCCATCTGACATCAGTAATGATATACCTCATTCCACATCCTCTTCTAAATCTGGCTTGAATTTCTGACAGTTCCCTGTTGATGTACTGCTGCAACCATTTTTGAATTATCTTCAGCAAAATTTTACTGCACACAAACCAACCCTGATCTCCCACATGGAACATGAAAACTCTACCACTGAAACACCAATGCCCCTTGAAATGCCCTATTTCAGTGAAGTAGTGACTCGAAAATTTAACTACCTATCCTGATTTCTCATCTAAACTCTAGACCAATATTTCCAAACACTTATTCAGTAACTCTCGGGCTATCCTATAGACTTTTCAAGGTGAACATGCACTTTTTCCAACCTATATCACTTATTCCTGGTAATTTCATCATCCATTAACTGGATGCCATCTTAGTCTATCT
The DNA here is from genome assembly GCA_030035585.1 of Dugong dugon. Taxonomy (NCBI): domain Eukaryota; kingdom Metazoa; phylum Chordata; class Mammalia; order Sirenia; family Dugongidae; genus Dugong; species Dugong dugon. Next base: position 99,564,213 of record CM057469.1, on the reverse strand, counting down.
TTCTCTCTGGCATTCCAAATCTAGCTGGTTCCCAAGTACTATTTGTCTTTAGAGTTTACCTCCTCCCCCCTTTTCTGCTAATTCTTTTATATGGTTGGTTGTATAATTAACTACATTTCTTTTTGTCTCTTTCCTAAACATTCCCTACATTGAGCTTTATCAAACTCAAAATAACCTTCATTTTACAAATGAAACAATGGAAACCCCTATAGATTGAGCATTGTTCACAGTCTATCAGTGAAGACAGTGGCAGAGTAGAATATAGAATTTTTAAAATTTTTAATTCCTTTTAATAAGACAAGCTCAAAAACCTCTTTTGCCCTTTAGCTTAATTCTTTTTTTTAAAATTGTGTTTTAGGTGAAACATTATAGTGGAAATTGGTTTCTCATTTACAAATTTATTCACAAATTGTTTTGTGACATTGGTTGCAATTCCTGCGATATGCCAGCACATTTCCCCACTCCCTTTCCACGTCCACACATCCAGTTTTCCTGTCCCTTTCTGCCTTTTCATCTTTGCTTTTGAGCAGATATTACCCAGTTGGTGTCGTCTACTTGATTGAACTAAAAAGCATGTTCCTCATGTGTGTTATTTTTTCTTTTATAGGCCTATCTACTATTTGAAAGGGAGACTTAAGGAGTGACTTCAGTACTGAGTTAGCATGGTGTCATATAACTATTAATTAGGTACATGAAGTCACCAATTTTTTTTAACTACGGAAGACCATACAAAAGCAAAAACTTACTATCTATATCATCATTATTTCAGAAAGAGATGTTAATGCCTCTTTCTCCTCCAAAGTGGAGGAAGGACATGATTTCAGAACAAAGGCTAATCCTTTAAATTGAATTAATTTAACTTAATACATTGTCCTTATTTTTTTATTTTGCCCTGGGCAAATGAAAACATTGTTATTGACCAATAGTCCCTGTCTTATAACAGAGGTTCCACCATGTGTCTGTCAGTTTGTCTAACTGTGGTGGCTTGCATGTTGCTGTGATACTGGAACCTTTGCCACTGGTATTTCAAATACCAGCAAAGCCACCCTTGGTGGACAGGTTTCAGTGGAGCTTCCAGACTAAGACTAGGAAAAGGACCTGACAGTCTACTTCTGAAAAAATTGGTGAGTGAAAATCTTATGAATAGCAGTAGAACATTGTCTGATGTAGTGCTGGAAGATAAGCCCCTCAGGTTGGAAGGCACTCAAAGTATGACTGGGGAAGAGTTGCCTCCTCAAAGTAGAATCCATCTTAATGATGTGGTTAGAGTCAAGCTTTTGGGACCTTCATCTGCTGATGTGGCACAACTCAAAATGAGAAGAAACAGCTGCAAATATCTATTAATAATCAGAATGTGGAATGTATGAAGTATGAATCAAGGAAAATTGGAAGTCATCAAAAATGAATTGGAATGCATAAACATCATTATCCTAGGCAATGGTGAGCTGAAATGGACTGGTACTGGCCATTTTGAATCCAACAATCATGTGGTCTACTACACTGAGAATGACAAATTGAAGAGGAATGGCGTTGCATTCATCATAAAAAAGAACATTTCAAGCTCTATCCTGTAGTACAACACTGTCAGTGATAGGATAATATCCATACACCTCCAAGAAAGACCAGTTAATATGACTACTATTCAAATTTACACACCAACCACTCAGGCCAAAGATGAAGAAATTGACAATTTTCACCAACTTCTGCAGTCTGAAATGGATCAAACATGCATTCAAGATACATTGACAATTACTGGTGATTGGAATGCGAAAGTTGGAAACAAAGAAGGACTGGTAGTTGGAAAACATGGCCTTGGTGATGGAAATGATGCCAGAGATCACATGATAGAATTTCACAAGATCAATGACTTCTTCATTGCAAATACCTTTTTTCAACAATGTAAATGGCAACTCCACATGTGGACCTCGCCAGATGGAATACACAGGAATCAAATCAACTACATCTGTGGAAAGAGACGATGGAAAAGCTCAATATCATCAGTCAGAACAAGGCCAGAGGCCAACTGTGGAACAAACCATAAATTGCTAACATGCAAATTCAAGTTGAAGTTGAAGAAAATTAGAACAAGTCCACCAGAGCCAAAGTATGACCTTGAGTATATCCCACATGAATTTAGAGACCATCTCAAGAATAGTTTTGACTCATTGTGAACACTAGTAACCGAAGACCAGATAAGTTGTGGAATGACATCAAGGACATCATACATGAAGAAAGCAAGAGGTCATTAAAAAGGCAGGAAAGAAAGAAAAGACCAAAATGGATGTCAGAAGAGACTCTGAAACTTGCTCCTGAACATAAAGTAGTGTCTTAGTTATCTAGTGCTGCTATAACAGAAATACCACAAGTGGATAGCTTTAACAAAGAGAAATTTATTCTCTCACAGTCTAGGAGGCTAGAAGTATGAATTCAGGGTGTCAGCTCCAGGGGAAGGCTTTCTCTCTCTGTTAGCTCTGGGGGAAGGTCCTTGTCATCAATCTTGCCCTGCTCTAGGCACTTCTCAACACAGGGACCCAGGGTCCAAAGTATGCACGCTCCTGGCTCTACTTTCTTGGTCATATGCGGCCTCCATGTCTCTCTGCTGGCTTTTCTCTTTTATATCTCAAGATAAATTGGCTTAAGACCTAACCTAATCTTGTAGATTGAGTCCTGCCTCATTAACATAACTGCCACTAATCCCACTTCATTAACATCACAGAGGCAGGATTTACAACACATATGAAAATCACATCAGATGACAAAATGGTAGACAATTACACAACACTGGGAATCATAGCCTAGCTAACTTGACACACATTTTGGGGGGACATAATTCAATCCATAACTAGTAGCTAAAGTGAAAAGAAGAAATGATGAAGTAAAAGAGTGGAACAAAAGATTTCAAAGGGCAGCTGGAGAAGACAAAGTATTTTAATGAAATGTGCAAAAGACCTGGAGATAGAAAACCAAAGGAGAAGAACATGCTCAGAATTTCTCAAGCTGAAAGAACTGAAAAAAAAAAAAAAAAATCAAGCCTCGAGTTGCAATGTTGAAGGATTCTACAGGGAAAATATTAAATGACACAGAAGGCATTAAAAGAAGATGAAAGGAATACACAGAGTCACTGTAGCAAAAAGAATTGGTCAATATTCAACCATTTCAGGAGATAGCATGTGATCAAGAACTGATGGTACTGAAGGAAGAGGTCCAAGCTGCACTGAAGGTATTGGCAAAAAACATGGCTCCAGGAATTGATGGAATACCAATTGAGATGTTTCAACAAATGGATGCAGTGCTGGAAGCACTTACTTGCCTATGCCATGAAATTTGGAAGACTGCTACCTAGCCAACTGATTGGAAGAGATGTATATTTGTACCCATTCCAAAGAAAAGTGATCCAACAGAATACAGAAGTTATCGAACAATATCATTAATATCACACACAAGTAAAATTTTGCTGAAGATTATTCAAAAGTGGTAGCAGCAGTACATCAACAAGGAACTGCCAGAAATTCAAGCTGGATTCAGAAGAAGACACAGGACAAGGGATATCATTGGTGATGTCAGATGCATCATGGCTGAAAGCAGAGAATATCAGAAAGATGCTTACCTCTGTTTTATTGACTGTGCAAAGGCATTTGACTGTGTGGATCAGAACAAATTATGGATAACATTGTGAAGAATGGGAATTCCAGAACACTTAATTGTGCTCATGAGGAACCTGTACTGAGACCAAGAGGCAGTCATTTGAACAGAACAAGGGGATCCTATGTGGTTTGAAGTTAGGAAAGGTGTGCATCAGGATTGTATCCTTTCATGATACTTATTCAGTCTGTATGCCTAACAGATAATCTGAGAAGCTGGACTATATGAAACAAACAAAAATCCTTACAACTAGACCAATAAGCAACAACATCACGATAAATGGAGAAAATATTGAAGTTGTCAAGGATTTCATTTTACCTGGATTTGAAGACTGAAGAAGAATTGATGCCTTTGAATTATGTTGTTGGCAAAGAATATTGGATATACCATGGGCTGCCAGAAGAACAAACAAATCTGCCTTGGAGGAAGTACAGCTAGAATGCTCCTTAGAAGTAAGGATGGTGAGACTTCCTCTTACATACTTTGGACATGTTATCAGGAGGGATCAATCCCTGAGAAAGGACATCATGCTTGGTTAAGCATTGAAAAACAGGAAGACCTTCAACGAGATGGATTGACATAGTGGCTGCAACAATCGGCTCAAGCATAACAATGATTGTGAGGACGGCCCAGGACTGGGCAATGTTTCATTCTGTTGTACATTGGGTTGCTATGAGTATTGATGATGTACCAAAATTCAAAATAAATAATTCTAAGATTTTTTCATTTCAGCTGAGAAATATAACATTTTGTTGTTATTGTTGTTGTTGTTAGGCGCCGTTGAGTCATTTCTGACTCATAGCGACCCTATGTACAACAGAACAAAACACTGCCCTTTTCAGTGCCATCCTCACAATCGTTGTCAATGTTTGAACCCATTGTTGCATAATGATATTATTTTTCCTTAATTCTCTTAACCAGAAGTTTCTTTTGGAATCAAAGAAACATTTGAAACCTACAATTGCATTTTCAAATATTTTCTTTCTTACAAAGAAGCTTAATATTACATGAAATGATCGATAACAACATGTTCATTTTTCAAAGTCAAACATGTTATTTACTTTTCAATTCTGTTACCAAAAAAACCCCAAAATCTCAAAGGTTAAAGAAATATTGTATGGCTTCCTGCAAATAGGTAACAGATGATAATATTAAGACAAACTTAGAAGAGCTCAGGATAGATAGACTTAAAATCTAAAACCTTACTGTGCTATGACCATTTATTACTTTGGTAATAGTTACACAATTTAAAAACAAAAACAAAAAACAGCTGAAATAAATTGAACTGAAAGAATTTCACAGCTCACCACAGTTTGCCCAAAGGTGAGTTGGAAGGGAGAAGGAACTGGGTTTAAGTCTCATTAGCAAAGGGAACCTGGTCATTTTTTCTTTGGCAAAGTAAACGTGGATCTAATTCCTGGCTCCAAGTAAAGAAGAGAAATAGAACAGTACCCAGTGGTGACTGGAAGAAATACGCTCCTCTCCTTTAAAATCCCACATAAAAGTTATCACTTTCTGCGTATAAAAGGCTTCCAAGACTAAACCTTCCTAGCGCTACCTTCCTTTCATCACTTAGATTTTTTTTTTCTGTGTCTTACTTTGTAGGTAAAATTATATTTTGTTGTTGTTGTGTTGGTATTCTAGAAGATTATATGTTACTTAAGGAAAAGGACTACATTTTATAGATTTTTTACTATCCCTTTTCATTTATAATCGTCACATTCTAGGAACTTTATTCATAGTCTTGAGCAACTTAAAAAATATATTTATTGCAAAACCTTTGGATAAAGACTCACCAATTAAGACGAATTATAGAAAAGTTAATCTGAATTAATTATAAAATATTTTTAGATTAATGCAAATTTATTACTTATGAACAGAACATTTATTTATCATGAATATTTATCACAGAACACACAAGAATGATTTACAATTAGCATGTGACTTGTAGAATTGTAAATGGTTTCTTCTAACATTTTTGAGAATAACTCCTCTTAATTAGTTTAAACACAACTAGACAGTCAACTAATTTTCTAAGCTCTTGGAGAACAGAGAGAATTTTATTTATTTCTTTAAACCTGTTATTGTTAGGTGCCATCGAGTCCGTTCCAACTCATAATGATCCTATGTACAACAGCATGAAACACTGCCTGATCCTGTGCCATCGTCACAATATGTTTACTGTATTTGAGCCCCTTGTTGCAGCCACCGTGTCAATCCATGTCATTGAGGGTTTTCCTCTCCTTTGCTAATCCTCTACTTTACCAAGCATGATGTCCTTCTCCAGGGACTAGTCCCTCCAGACAACACGTCCAAAGTACGTGAGATGAAGTCTCGCTATCCTTGCTTCTACGTAGCATTCTAGCTGTATCTCTTCTAAGACAGATTTGTTCGTTCTTCTCACAGTCCATGGTAAATTCAATACTCTTCACCAACATCATAATTTAAAGGCATCAGTTCTTCAGTCTTCCTCATTCATTGTCCAGCTTTTGCATGTATATGAGGCGACTGAAGATACCATGGCTTGGGTCAGGTGCCCCATAGTCTGTGAACCTAGTTTTAACAAGTCCTGGTACACAGTAGTCACTCAAAAGATCCTTATGGAATTAAATTGAATAAGTAAATGATGAACATTGTTTTTGTTGCTGTTGTTAGTTGCTGTCCAGTCAGCTCCGACTCATTGCAGCATTACCTATAAAAGAATGAAACTGCCCAGTCCTGTGCCATCTTCATGATCTTTGATATGTTGAGCCCGTTGTGGCTATTGTGTCAGTATATCTCATTGAGGGTTTCCCTTGTTTTTGCTGATCCTCTGCTTTACCACACATGATGTTCTATTCTAGGGTTTGATCTTTCCTGATGATGTGTCCAAAGTAAGCAAGACGAAGTTTCACCATGCTTGCTTCTAAGATGCATTCAGTTTTATTTCTTCTAAGGCTGATTTGTGTATTCTTCTGGCAGTCCATGGTATTTTGAATATTCTTTGCCAACACCACAATTCAAATGCATCAATTTTTCAGTCTTCTTTTTTCATTGTGTAGCTTTCACATGCATATGAGGCAATTAAAAAGACAATGGCTTGAGTCGGGCACTTCTTAGTCATCAAAGTGACATCTTTGCTTTTTAGAATTTTAAAGAAGTCTTTTGAAGCAAATTTGCCCAGTGCAATAAGTCATTTGAATTCTTGACTGCTGTTTCCATGAGCATTGATTATTGATCCAAGTACAATAAAAATCCTTGACAACTTCATTTTTTTCTCCATTTATCATGATGTTGCTTATTGGTCCTCTTGTGAGAATTTTCATTTTTCTTTATATTCAGGTGTAATCCATACTGCAGTCTGTAGTCTTTGACTTTCATCAGTAAGTGCTTCAAGTCATTTTTATTTTCAGCAAGAAAGATTGTGTCATCTGCATATCATGGGCTGTTAATGAGTCTTCATCCAATCCTGATGTCCCATTCTTCTTCATAAAGTCCAGTTTCTTGGATTACTTGCTTAGCATTAATAAATTAGATTAAATAAATATGGTGAAAGGTTACAACCCTGCCACACACCTTATCCAGTTTTGAACCAGACAGTATCCCCTTGTTCTGTTTGAATGACTGCCTCTTGATCCATGTACAGGTTCCACATGAGCACAATTAAGTGTTCTGGAATTCCTATTTTTTTAACGTTACCCGTAATTTGTTATGATCTATGCAGTCTAATGCTTTTGCGTAGTCAATAAAACATAGGTAAACATCGTTCTGGTATTCTCTGTTTTCAGCCATAATCCATCTGACATCAGCAGTGATAGCCCTCATTCCACATATTCTTATGAATCTGGCTTGAACTTCCAGAAGTTCTGTCAATGTGTGACTGTCACAGTTTTTTAATTATCTTCAGCATAATTTTGCTAGCATGTGATATTAATGATATTGTTCAATAATTTCCACATTCTATAGGATCCGACCTTTCTTTGGAATGGGTATGAATATGAATCTCTTCAAGAAAGCTGACCAGGTAGCTGTCTTCCAAATGTCTTGATATAGACCAGAGAACACTTCTAGTGTTTAATCTGTTTGTTGAACTATCTCAATTGGTATTTCACCAATTCCTGAAGCCTTGTTTTTCGCCAATGCCTTTAGTGCAGCTTGAACTTCTTCCTTCAGTATCAGAGGTTCTTGATCATATGCTACTTTCCAAAATGGTTGCATGTCTACCTATTCTTTACGTTACAATGACTGTGTATTCCTTCCATCTTTTTTTGATGCTTTCTGGGTCATTCAATTTTTTGCCCATAGAATCCTTCAATATTGCAACTCAAGGCTTGAATTTTCTCTTCAGTTCTTTCATCTTGAGAAATGTCTATTGTGTTCTTTCCCTTTGGTTTTCTAACTCCAGGTTTTGCATATTTCATTTAATACTTGTCTTCTCAAGCTGCTCTTTGAAATCCGTTCAGCTCTTTTAGCTCATCATTTTTTCCATTTGCTTTAGCAACTCTGTGCTTAAGGGCAAGTTTCAGAGTCTCTTCTGACAACATTTAGTCTTTTCCTTCTTTCCTTTCTTTTTAATGACCTTTCACTTTCATCATGTATGATGTTCATGATGTCATCCCACAACTCTTCAGGTCTTCGGTCATAAATATTCGGTGTGTCAAATCTGTTCTCAAGATGGTCTCTAAATTAAAGAGAGGATGTGTTCAAGGTAATACTTTGGGTCTTGTGGACTTGCTTTAATTTTCTTCAGATTCAGTTTGAACTTGCATATAAGCATTGATGGTCTGTTTCACAGTTGGCCCCTGGCTTTGTATTGTCTGATGATACTGAGCTTCTTCTCTATTTCCTTTCTACAGAGATGTAGTAGATTTTTTTCCCTGTATAATCTGTGTGGTGAGATCCATGTGTTATTAAAAAAAAAAAAAAAAGTATTTCCAATGAATAAGTCATTCTTGCAGGATTCTATCATGTGAGCTCCAGAGTCATTTCTATCACCAAAGCCATATTTTCCAACTATAAATACGTGTTTGTTTCTAACTTTTGCATTCCAGTCACTGGTATTATCAATGTCTCTTTTTTTTCTTCAAACACCAGGTTGGCATTTTATTTTTCTATTACTGACAGTCAAATTCATAGAGGGTGAAAAGATAATAGAACATGATCAAAATCACATACAAACACAATTCAAGAACACTTAACCATCTGTGAAAATTGATCTTTGTAAAATACATAAAGGTAAACAGAAACATCTTTATATAAATTAGGCTTAACAATCTGTATATACTGTAAACCAATTGTTAAAATTCACACTCAGATGCTAGTGCAAGCAGTGGTGTTCAAAAGTCCAAACAATGTTAGTGATGAACAGCTTATCACCAACTTACCATTCCAACATACTCTGCATTCAGCCAAATACTGAAGGCCTCACCATGGAAGTGTTTTTATCACTTTTAAAGTAACTTGACTACACTCATCCTAAGTGCTCTTGCCTCAGTATGCCAATAGATTATGAGTTTAGGTTAGGAGTAGCACCGGGGAATACAGAAACCCATGTGAAATTGGTTATTCTAGAGTGAATCTTTATACTTAATGATCAAAACAATTCCGAAGGAAACATGTATGCAAAAGGTATAGAATTGTCACCCACCTTTTCTTAAAATATTTAAAACTAAAATTAAATCTAATCCCCCACTTAAAATGCAAGCTGAAGAATCTGTCCATTCCATATCAATGCATCTTGATTGCACGTTTAATCGATTTCAGGCTACAGGCGTTTGTAAAAAATCTTCACTTTCTTCATCTTTGACATTCATCGTTGGTGTGTAAATTTGGACAGTGGTCATATTAACTGTTCTTCTTTGTAGGTGTGTGGATATTAGCCTATCACTGACAGCATTGTATTTCAAGATAGATCTCAAATTGTTCTTTTTAATGATGTGTACAGCATCACCCCTCTTCAATTTGTCATTCCTTGCATAGTAGACTATATGACTGTTGGATTCAAGATGGCCAATACTAGTCCATTTCAGCTCACTAACAGCTAGGAATTCCTATTTCTTCAATGTTCCATTCCATTTTTGACAACTTCCAATTTTCCTTGATCCATGCTTCATACATTCCACGTTCTGAATACTAATGGATGTTTGCAGCTGTTACTTTTTATTTTGAGTCATGCCACATCAGCAAATGAAGGTCCAAAGGCTTTACTCCATCCACATCATTAAATGACATTGTGTTATTGGGTACACTGTTTGTTAAACCTGCTAAGAAAAACTTCTTCCCAATTTCTAGAAGAATTGTCACAGATAACAAGACTACAATCTGAATGTTTGTGTGATATAACTGAAAAGATGTATTCATGCTCCAGAAAAATTACGCTTGAATTTATGGTTAGTATCCAGGCTCCACTTTCAATGAGCTGCCTCTGGGAAAGTTTTCGTTACAAAATATTAATCAGGTGAAAAAAGCACTCAAAGGGCAAGACGGAGATATACTTTGAACTGTAAGTTTAAAAACATCCTCAGTTTAAACAGACGTAAGCAATGAGGATGTTTATTATTAAGCATAACAAGAAATCCTGAGGTAGGGAAGCTCCAACACTGTTTAATTCAATGTCTGAAAGACCCTGTTCCCTTCCGTTGTCTTGCTCTCCACAGCATGTCACCTTTGTGTTTAGTAAAAAGCTCTCCTCTTGGTCACCAGATGTCTGCAGCATGTCCATGCATCACAACCTGACATGATAAAGTAGGGCACATGCAGAGAGGCTTTGACTTTCTTGTGTTGTTTTTGAAAAAGTGGGAAACATTTACCAGAAGTCCCCCAGCATACTTCCCTCATGTCTTATTGCTCAGCATGCCCATGTCTGAACTAACTACTAGCAAAGGAGAATGGCAGAATCATGATTAGCCTAGATTAATCAGAATTTACCTCTTGGGAATGAGTATGTTGCCAATTTTCCCTGATACACATAGAAAGTTAGCCAATTAGTGCATCAGTTTGGAAGCAAGGGTGGTAGGCAAAAGTGATAAGAAATTCTGATAACAAGTTACATCACTTAGAATGCTTTCAGTTACAAGTAACAGAAAACCTAACTCAAAGTGGTGGCTTAAACAATAAGAAAATTTATTGATTTACACAACAAAAGTCCAGAGGTAGACTGGACTTTGGGATTAGTTGAAAGGCAGTTCAACAATGTCATCAAGGATCTAGACCAATTATAGGCAAGGAGGATCAGATTTTTATCTGTCGGCACAGACTTATTAGGGCCTTCCCCTGTTACTGGGGTCAATCCCTTAGACCACATGGCTGCCGCATAGTGTGGAATGGGTGGGATAGATGTTGAAGAGATGACCTCAGTGTCTACTACACAAGTGGAAACCAACATTAAGGAATAAAAGAGAGACGTAAAGTACAAACATGAAGCAGGGCAATTCAGAGCAGTGCTTTGGCTGAAGCATGCCTTTTTGTATGACCTGGCCAGCTTGACTAGATGAGGAATAAAAGTTTTAGCAACCAATATCTGACACCTTTGACCTAATAATTCACCCGTATGTTTGATTCAGCAGATGCTTTTAATTATAGTTCAGTTCCTACAAGTTCTTTTACAGTCATTTCTCAAAAATTCAATTCCCTGCCAGTATCCTAAAAGTGTCAATGTGACATATATATACTATGCAAGTACTAAGTATTTTTTTACAAAATTGAGAATTTTAAGAGTTTCTTCATTTAAATTGCCGGTAACATTTTTAGAGAGTTCACTGTAGGCAGAGCTCTATACTGGTCCCTGGAAGACTAAATATTTCACATTACATAGAATTTGCATTTATAAAGTCATTTTCAGTCAGATCAGTGACTATCCGTGGTGCGTAGGGTGTTAAGACCAATAGGTATGGGAGCAAGTGTAGGGCTCCTGGAATTTCGTTTTTAATCATATTTGAAGATCTATAACTTCGTATTTTAAAAAATCAAGAAGCTCAAACTAAAAAACATTTGATTCTAAAATGTTTTCATTATCCTAATACTTGAAATTATTTTGCCATAACATTTACATTACAAAATTCAGAAGAGGGGAATGGACTTCTTTGAGTAGCTTCTACCATGGTGGTTCTGCAGTTGTTTTCCGTGTTATTTAAATCCATGTTATTTAAATCATGAGTGCTTTGGAGTGATCTTTCTAAAACAAATCTGATCATGTTGTGGCCCTGCTTAAAACCCATCAGTGGCTATTCACAGCCTTCAGGAATGATTCCAAACTTCTTAGCCCAGGCACAAGGGTCATCAGGAGAGTTCCTTACTTACCTTTCTAGTTTCCTCTCTGGGTTCACCTCCGTATTCTCATTCAACATCTGAGCCAAACTGATGAACTTCTTGCAGTTTCCCAGATCCACCGGACTCTTTCACATGAATCCCAGGAAACCCTTCACCCCTCTTTTTTCCTAGTCAGCTCCTTTCTTTAGGATGTTCTTTCAGGATCATCTCTTCCAGTTAAGATGCCCCTCTCCCTTATGTATTTCATATCATTCTGGGCTTATGCCTATCTTGTACTATCCACACTGTGCTGAAAATATACATTTACTTATTCTGTCTCCCCATTAGAGGACCATGTCGTCTTTGCCTTTGTACTTCCAGAGCTCAGTACCGTACTTGGCAGCTAATGAGCACTAAATAAACATTTGTTAGATGAATTAATTTAGTTTTTTTCCTATATTTGCTGGTAATTATAATAGTTATTATTTGTTGAGCAGTTTTTACATACACTGTAATAGATAGCTTTACATTATTTATCTCATTTAATTTTCACAGTTGTCATGTAAGAATCACTATCCTTGTTTCTACAGATAAGGAGATAGAAAAGTTCAGTAGTTTATCTAAATTAAATGGCAGAGCTCGGACAAACACTAAGTCAGTTTCCAAATCTTTGCTCTTTTTCTCCATACAACATATTATGGAGATCCTCCCTAATGCTCTAGGTGAAAAAAAGGGCTGGGGACCCTAACTTTGTCAGGTCATGGCCCTAAAATTAATATCCAGTGGCTTAAATCACTGTCTAAGGGTGGGAGGCTGCCAGTCTCAAGCTATTTCAGGCAGATATTCATGCAATAAGTGATGCTCCAAGTTAATCAGTTACCATTTCTATGGTTTAGGATTATCATAACCTTTAGAGAAGAACCCTAGTCAGAAGCGAGGGGCATAGGAAATAGGATTCAGTCTTTCAGGAGACAAAATCCAGAGACAGCAAAGCTTCAGTTACTCAGCCAAGTGGACTGGGACTTGCTATAAGGCTCCGTTCCAGCAAAAAATTGGAATGCTGAGGAAGGAACTGAGGTTGAAGCCCAGTGATACAAACTTAGCCAACATGGCAGGGTTAGGGACTTATGGCCACCCAGGGCTTGCCAGATACCAGGTATGTGACAGCAAGGCTAATTCTAAATCCCGTTTATGGTATATTGAATCTTCTAGTATATGGCATACCCTAGACCCAGGAAATGAGCAATGATATGTGGGGGTAAATGACGGACCTCTTGGCACAGTTCATCTCCCTGGTGAATCAAGTACCAACTCAAGAGAAAAAATATGCTGAGCAGCCTGCTAGGTGGGAAACTGATGTCAAACAATTGCTAAATCAGTGTTTAGGAAGAAAAGCTACTCTCTCTGTCCTGATTTAATCCTTCCTGAATTAAAAAACAAAAAACAAACAAACAAAAAAATGACTTCCTGACTTTAAAAGAAGAAAATGCCCTTAATTATGGTCTGTATTGACACACTCTTTCTTGCCTTATTATATGTAAAGAAGAAAAGCTAAAGCCTATATACTAAAAAAAAAATCTGATCGTTCCTTTCTTGCACTAAAAAAATTTACCTCTTACTAAGTGGTCTTCTTTTCCTTAGATATCTTTGGTTAAGTTTTATGTTACATATTTTCTTTTAATGGCTTGTTTTCAAAAGCCCTAAACATAGATAGGACCTTCCTTTATTTCATTATCAGTCCACTCTTACCTGCTTCCAAGCTTCTGCAGTTCTCTCCCCACAGCAAAGACTGCTCGATCCATAACCAGGAGCTCAGCTTGCCCTACTGTTCGATACAGACCTTAAACAGAAGAGAATTAGGAGCTCTAGCCCAATACTCTGGAGTCCCTGGGTGGTGCAAATGGTTAAGCACGGTTTGAACCCACCCAGAGGCACCTGGAAGAAAGGTCTGGTGATCTGCTTCCGAAAGGTCACACTCAATGAAAACCATATTGAGTGCAGTTCTACTCTGAAACACATGGGGTGGCCATGAGTCAGAATCAACTTGACAGCAACTGGTTTTACTGGTTTAGCCCAATACTACAGAATTTGGCATCAAGTCACCTTTGTTGCTAGTCCAGGTCTATTTGCTCAAATTCTATTTACAAATCTGTCTTATTCTCCAGGATCTACTTGTCCACTCACTTGTGTTCCAGTTTGGTTAACTGAGTTTCTGCCTTGCTTCCCTGTGGCTGATATCTGACTTAGTATCCACAACAACTGAAGTCCTGTCTTGTTATCAGTCTCTAGTATCAGCCTTTCCCAGGGACTGAAGTCTGTTCATGAACACCAGCCAGGTGGCTAAACTTCAGTTACTTGTTTATGGGCATCCCTGATGTTAACTCTGCCTCTTGACTGTTCAAACTGCTTTCCTCTGGGTTCCGTATTGCCTCCCTTTTGGGATTCTCCATCCTGAGTATCAGAACACTTGACACCAACTGTTCTAATTTATCCGTTGCCATATTATTTGGATATCATGCTGCTCTATACTTTTCCCCTAGCAACTTGAACCAGGTCCCCTAGGCCCCATCAGGCTCTGCTCCATCTGATGGGTGGATCTAGTTCTAGGTACCGGTGCCTCAGAAGCAGCTCCATCATGAAGTAGTTAACCCAACCATGTATCTAGATTTGACTTGTCTTTAGTTAATAGAACTTCCTAGACCTCAAGCACTTGACGGAAATGAAGCAATTTAGAAATTTTGAGGTTAAACATTACTTTAGGGTGGGAATGTTGTCAAGCAGGAACATAAACAGAATAACTGAATATCAGATCACAATATGCATGTTAATTCAAGTAAGATATTTTCACTTGAGACTCTGTGTGGAAGATTTCAGTCACTTCCAAACATTAATTTCTTGGGACTTGATGTAATCCTACTCACATATGTTTCACATTATTCAGTTTAAAAGGGAGGAAGAGAGTAACCCTTTTCTTCAAATGAGAAACATAAAAGGAATAAATTTCCAAACACGTGAAAATTAATTTGCATACTCCTTGGAGATAGGAAGGGTGTCTTTTAATTAACTTCAACACCCTTCAAGAATGAAAGCACAAGGAAAAATATTGCTTCTTGACTGTGAAACAACATGACAGTCTTCAGCTTCGTTTTCTCTGCCTCTGCCATCCAGCTTCTCGCTAGCTGTGTTCAGGATCTCTGCTGGCTTGTTTGGTCCCACCAGAGGTCCTAAACTTGTCAAGCCTGGAGGCTGGATATGCTAAAGAACCCTCAGCATAAGCAGACCCCTACTTTACTGAGCTGAGTGCTAAGTTGCCACCCTTAGTCTGACAAGGAACAGAGTGATTCATTCAGCAAACACTAATGCCAGGTTCTGAGCCAGGCACTGGGCAGAGACAGATCCAGGTTTTGTGTGGCCTGAACTTAGATAACTTGGAGGCTGTCTTTAAGAAAAAGAATACTAAATTATAGATCAAAATTAGGTGTGAAAATGCATAGAGAAAAGAAATCTTGACAAATTAAAGTTTTTTAAAAGCTGACAAATACCACTAAAATTACAAAATCCAGAAAAATGACATAATATTTTATTAACTTATTGCCTGACATGCCTCTATAATAATATTTCTTACATGTTTTGTCTGCATACTTTCTGATCTTTTCTTCATATAACAAAAATTTTGTAAAATTATTTTCTGTAGAATAACAGAAAGAGTTCTGTAGCATGGTTGATAGAAAAAAAAATTTTTTAATTAAGAGTTTAGAAACGTTTCTTTCAGCCTGACCACTTGTAATAGTAATGTTGTAAATTTTTAAGATTGTTACCATACCTCTATCAAGTTTATTTCACATGTAAGCAGTGTATGTGGTACTGTAGGTTTTGGGGAATCTCAAATCTTCTTGTGCTGAGGCTAATATTAATACTCTGAAATGTCATTATTATCTTTATTGTAGTGGTGTATTATGAGTTTTGTATTATCTTTTTCTTTAAATTTTTTAAAATTGTCCTTTAGATGAAGGTTTACAGAACAAACAGTTTCTCATCAAACAGTCAGTACACATATTGTTTTATGACATTGGTTAACAACCGCATGACACGTCAACACTCTCCCTTCTCAACCTTGGAGGACTTTTTTTTTTTTTTGTGAAAATATACATAGCCAAAGATACACCATTTAAAAAATTTCTACATGTACAATTCAGTGACATCAATTACATTCTTCCAGTCATGCTGCTATTCTCACTATCCTTTTCCAAATTATTCCATCACCATTATCTTCAACTCACTGCCCCCTAGGCTTCCCATCAAACCTTGTGAGTTGCTGTTATCAGTTTGCTCTCACATAATTTTTTTTTTTTTTGTACTTTAGATGAAGGTTTACAGAACAAATAGTTTCTCATTAAACAGTTAGTACACATATTGCCCTATGACAATTGTTGACAACCCCACGACATGTCAACACTGTCCTTTCTCAACCTTGGGTTCCCTATCACCATCTTTCCTGTGACCTTCTGCCTTCTAGTCCTTGTCCCTGGACTGCTGTGCCTCATTAGTCCCTTTTTTTTTTTTTTAACTTCTTTTTTTTTTTAATTGTAGTAGTTTAAGTGAAGTTTACGTTTCAAGTTAGTCTCCCATACAAAAATTTATACATATGTTGTTATGTGACCCTAATTGCTCTCCCCATACTGTGGCAGCACACTCCTCCTTTCCACCCCTGATTCCCCATGTCCATTCAACCAGCTCCTAACCCTCTCTGCCTTCCCATCTCACCTCCAGACAGAAGCTGCCCATTTAGTCTCTTGTATCCACTTGAGCTAAGAAGCACACTCCTCACGAGTATCACTTTATGTTCCACAGTCCAGTCCAATCCCTGTCTAAAGAGCTGGCCTCGGAAATTGTTTTAGTTCTGGGCTGATAGAGAATCCGGGGGCCGTGATTTCCGGGGTTCCTCCAGTCTCAGTCAGACCATTAAGTCTGGTCTTCTTACTAGAATTTGAGTTCTGCACCCCACCTTTCTCCTGCTCCATCAGGGACTCCCTGTTGTGTTCCCTGTCAGAGCGATCATTGGTGGTAGCCAGGAACCATCTCGTTCTTCTGGTCTCAGGCTGAGGAAGTCTCTGGTTTATGTGGCCCTTTCTGTCTCTTGGGATAATACTTCCCTTGTGTCTTTGGTGTTCTTCATCCTCCTTTACTCCAGGTGGTTGGGACCAACTGATGCATCTTAGATGGCCGCTTGCAAGCTTTTAAGACCCCAGACATCACTCACCAAAGTAGGATGCAGAACATTTTCTTAATAAGCTTTGTTATGCCAGTTGACCTAGATGTACCCTGAAAGCATGGTTCCCAGACCTCTACCCCTGCTACTCTGTCCTTCAAAGTGTTTGACTGTATTCAGGAAATTTCTTAGCTTTGGTTTAGTCCATTTTATGTTATCTTTGTTGATTATTTCATGTCAAATCAGCAAACAATTTTAATCTTTTATCAGTGTCTTTATGTGGTTTAGTAATACTCTGAGATACATAAAACAAGCAACTACATACTCAGCTCTACTTACTGTTTGTAATATTGCTACAGGTTTGTTCCCCACAAACACAAGGATTATGATAAATTCTGTTCACCTGATTTCCATTTTAAAAGGAAAAAAATATATAGTGCACTTAGAATTATACATGCTACATTGTCAAGTTCATTCTGTAGAGAAGAGAACTAGTTTGTTTAACATTGATGAGAACTAAATCCTCCACTTATACATATCAAATGACTAAAAGGGGCCTTGGTGGCACAGTGGTTAAAGTGTTCAGCTGCTAATGAAAAGGTCAGCGGTTTGAACTCAATCAGCCATTCCTCAGGAGAAAGATGTGACAGTCTGCTTCTGTAAAGATTTACAGCCTTGGAAACCCTATGAGGAGTTCTTCTCTGTCCTATAGGGTCGCTATGGGTTGAAATCAACTCGATGGCAACGGGTTTGGGTTTTGGTTTAATGTATAAGAGAATTTCCCCTAGACTAGCTTCAGGTTCCATACATTTCAAACCTAGTTTCTCCTCCACACTACCCATGTACTTCTGTGTTGTTCACATCATGATACAACCTCTCGCCACTTTTACTCTGGGTCATAACTCACCCCATGTCATGGGTGAGCCATTCCTACATTGAGACACCCAGCAAAAACTTAATATACTCACAAGTGACTACAAACCACATGAACATTCCCACTAAACCCAATGTATTCCTGTTATAGATTGAATTGTGTCCACCAAAAAGTTATGTTGAAGCCTTAACACCTGTACGTATAAATATGACCCTGCTTGGAAATAGGGGTTTTCTTTTGTTATCTTAATGAGGTCATGCCATAGCAGGTTGCGTCCTAAACCTAATCCCTTCCAAGTGGTATCTTATAAAGAGCAGAATACACACACACATACACACGGGGAAGACAGATGCCATGTGGTGAGAAAGACAGATGTACCTACAAGCCCAGGAACACCCAAGTTTACTGGAAGCCGCTAGAAGCTGAAAGAGACAAAGGACCTCCATTTGTTGCTGGTGGCCTGAATTTTGGACTTCTAGCCTCCTGAACTGCAAGAAAATTAATTTCCTGTTCTTTAAAGCAAACCATTCGTGGTATTTTTTGTTATGGCAACACTAAGTAACGAAGACAATTCCCAACACAGCTTTGCCTTAGCCAAATCTAATTGCAGCTACTCCAACGCTACATCATGAGGGAAGTGTGAGAAGCTTTCGTGGGGCTACTTTCAGTATGATTGTGATGGCAGTTAAAATGTCTTACTTTTGGAAATTTTACAGAAGCATTTGACCTGTGAACGCATTACTAGGGGACCCTCCAAAGGCCCCTATAAGTGAAGAGCCCTCACACTTAAACTTCTTTAGCTTTACAGGAAATGCACTTCTGTCACTAGAGATAAAATGATAAAACGAACATAGTCTCTGCTCCATGCCTGCCCCACCTTTTCCTGGGTGTGAGGAATGTATAAGTAAACAGAAAAGAAAACAGCCTTCTGGCATCAACCCTAATATGGGACCCAGTGTCCCAGTGTCAACTCCTGGGGTCCTATATCATGGCCAGGCTGCTATTCATTTCCCCAGTGATGCCCCCATTCCAGCTGCAGGGTTCCTGGGCCTGAGCAGTCAAACCCCACTCTTTTGCTTTACCATGCCAGCCCCATGCCCCTTGTTTTGTTGACTGGTTTTTGTCTGTTTTTATTTGTCTATATGTTACTGTGGTTGTTGTTTGAGGATCTGTGTTTGGGGTCTGATTGGTCAGAACTACAGGCACACTCAACAGATAGATGTGTGTGATATCAAAGTCTGCTGATGCAAGGAGCAGAAGGCAATATGGTTGGATAGGCAAAGAGATTTCGAGATGGGATTTGAAAATGTGAGGGCAGTCAAGGCAGATTTTGAAGGCAGGTAAAATTTGTGCACAGCTAATCATCATTTTTGAAAACCATTTGTAGAATGGGTGCAACAAAAAGTAAGAAGGCAGGATGTTTCTTTTTTTTTTTTTTAATTTTAATCAGATGTACAGCTGAACTATTGCCATAGTTGGTTGTCTCGTGAAAATAAAATTTCCCTTAGATAATATCTATACCGATCATAGTGAATAATGATACAAGTGAATAAAATAGGACTAGGTCTACAGTTAGTATCAGGAAGAAGAGAAGTCCCTAAAAGAGTTCTGAGAGAAACCCTAAAAATGTGCTCCAAGTTGTGGCTGCAAGCAGTTTTCACAGGCCTCCCACTACTGCTAAGTCTGTAAGTGCTGAAGCGTATGTTTCTCTCATGTGTAAAAATATGAAGGTGGAAATTTTACCAAGAAAAACTTCTGTTTCCCATAGCATCTGTTGATCAGACTCCTTATTGGAAAGTGCATTGGCTAATACCCTGCGAGTCATACCCATCAATGACGTATTGCCGATTTTTGTTATTTTTATAGTACTTGACTTAAGCGGAACATCCTGATCTGGAAAAGTATTCTACTTGTTTGTACATGTGTCTTGAAGAGCTATGCAATTATTCAGGCTATAAAATGTTGCAACATACAGTGGCAGATGCACTAGATATCATGAGTTCTTTCTAAAATTAAAAGAATAAAAAGATAATATGAAATTGGCCCCAATTTTACTAATCAAGTTGATTTAATAATTTGATTCCATAGTTTAGTAATTATTTATATTTTATCATTTTATTTGATAGAAGTTGAATCATGATCAGTACTTAAGTTTTCATCCAATTTTAAGTAATACTGCTCTGATGTATACTTGTTATAAAAACATTTTTAAAAAGCAGTCTGTTCTGGAATAGGCAATAAAAATAAGTCACACATTTCATTCCTCATAATTTAAATGTCCTCAATTAATAAATGAGGTTTTTAAAATAAACATTACTTTGGTCTTAGATAAAAAGAAATCCTTTCCTCAAAATATTTCATCTTTTTGTTTACTAGTTTTACCAATAGATGTAGGTAGAACGTCTCAGTCCATTTTTCTGAACTACTTATTTGAGTTCACTTGTGGTGTAGGAATCAGGGTGACCCTTGAACAAAATTACAAGTAGGAAAATGTGTCTTGGATGCCCACTGGGTGCCATCTCAGGCATCCTATCCCTCTAGATTTTTTCCTTCAGTTCCCAGTAACTCATTCTTCCTTCCTCCTTTCAAACTTATGGTTACCACAGAGTGCGGGGGGTGTGGACTGCACTAGCTGACACTGTCAAAATGACTGTCTATAAAATTTTTATGCAATGTTTCAGCAGAAATTTATTATTTTTTTATAAAAATATCCCTATAGTTGGATAGAACAACAAAAAAATGTCAATATACCTACAAGGCTAAAACTCTATGCTAATTTACTTTTTGAACCTTCTCATGCACTCCCATTCAGAGCTGCCATTATTACCCAATTACAATGACCCTTCAAATCACATGGTTTGCTCTGCACCCTACAAAGACACGTTGTTGTTTTCGTTGCTGCCGGTGTTTTTATAGTTGCTGATTTTGTCAAATTTTCTGGTGTTTTGGCTACGATATTGTGGTAGTTAGCATGGGGAGGAGGGTGACCCAACCATACTGGGTGACACCAACCCTAGTGACAACACTGACCATAATCTCTTTCCTCAGTTTAAATTGAGCTGTTCTGTGTGTTTATTTTCCTCAGGATCCCAGGAAACTCTAGTTCAGATAATAAAAAGTCAAGGCAGATGTACTTAGGAGAGGTCTAGAGTAATCATGGATTAGGAAATGTTAGAATATACTGAAACTGGTGCCCTTTCCTCTTCTATATTGTCTGGATCATTCACTTACTTGACAGATATTTATTGAGCACCTATTATGTGCCAGAAACTATTCTAGATGCTTATAATACATCAAGTAACAAAACAGATGTAATTCTCTGTGCTTGTGGGACTCAAATTTGTACAATTTTATAGCTCTTGAGACTATGAATCCTTCTTTCTCACATGGTAAGTCATAATATCAGTGCATGCAATTTGGAATTTTTTCCAGAATGTTTTCTCTGATCATGCTTTACATCATGTCTGTACTGCCTGATGAGACACAATTTAGTGTCTCGGGTGTGGCCATTTAAGCAGCCAGTCAGTGAGACTTCTTACCATATTGAAAACAAGGTTTGAGGCTGACAGGTTAAAGATCACCTTTTTCATGGAGGTGAGAATGCAGATCATGATCTGAGGCTGTGCATAACACACATTATGACACTGGCAGGAGCAAATCCTAGACATTGAATTTCTCCAGGATGCCTGCAGCTTTGGGTTAAAATGCTTACTAAGGTGTCCCTCCTCAACACTGCATACAGCCATTCTCCTGAAGACATTCCGTAATGTGACTGCATTTCTTTATTGAAATATTTCACTTTCTGCTTAGTTGAATATCACATACAGAAACAGAATGAAATGGTAAAATGAAAATTTTGAATTTATCCATGGAAAATGCATACCTCTTTCAAAAAATTTAAGCTAAAGCCAGGTCAGTGTGATTAATCTTTTTTTAAATATGAGGGCGTGTTATCACACATACTCCATTTTTCCTGATAATATATATATATATCTAATTACCATGATTATTTTGTCAGTGTATTATTTGCTGTGTGTGTTTTAATGTCTTTATCTTGCTACAGAATCATATAAAAATCTGGTGTTAATTCAAGTTTCTCCCAATGACCTGACTTAAAATTTATAAGGTTCAAATTAGGGGACAGAAAATGAATCAAGGAAGATTCTAGTGGTTCTTTTGCTTCAGTTAGGCTGAAGGATGCCTAATTTTTAGCTAAAAAAATTTTTTTTAAAAAACAGAATATAGAAAATAAAACAGGATGAGGAGGAGAACAAAGGAATTTGATAAAGCTTTCCTAAAACGTAGCACATTAGGAAAAAAATGTTATATGCAAGAATATTGCATTAAGAACTTTATAAATATTAAATTAGAAAACAAATGTATGTAATGTAATATTTATGGATTCTTAATTTATAAATGCTGATTTGGTGTCCTTTCAAAATACTAACTAAAAAAAATGACATTTTACCCTTCAATAATGAATGAGCTCAGTTCACCACACCAGAGAAAGGGAAAAGCAGTGAGTGTGAACTCATGCTAAGTAGCCAGCCTAGATGTGTGCAACAGAAGCAGAGGGGGAGAAGGGAGGGAAGAGGGGTGTAATTCCTCAGGTGTGAGAAAGAACCTTGGAAGGAAAAAAGAGCCTTTTTTTTTCCCTCCTCTGTGTCCAGGGAATATTTTCTCTAGCTTTGACTAAGAACAATAATGATGTATTTATTCTTTTTATGGATGAGAAAAAAATAGTAATAAAATTGAAGAGTAAGTCTGATAGAAAAAATAGATTTTTAAGAAATATGTTTGAGTATTTAAAGGAGATATTTTCACGTATTGTAACAATAACATCAGTTATTGAACCCTTATAAGCTAGGCACAGCTAAACTTTTTATATATGTTATCTCATTTAATCTTTACAAATTTGTGAGCTAGCATAATTATTTTCATAGTGTATATACAGATAAGGAAACAGAGGTTTTCAGAGGTTAAGAAATCTGCCCAGAGTATAAGGATTCACGTTAAGGTTTTCCAGTTCCAAAGCCTGTGTCCTAAATACAACATTGGTTTCTATGCCGAGATTCAAGTACTCATGTTTGTAATTTATATTTTCAACTTCTACTATCAGTATTATAGAAAGAATCAGAACTAATTTTTTGAACCCATGTCTTCTTACTGTCCAAATTCAGCTATCAAATGCAGGTACGTTTCATTATTTTCAAACGGAACTTCATATGCCAGCTGACCTAAGGCAGAGTTATTTAGTTTGGGCCAAAGTTTGTCTTTGGATCCCTTCTGTCTTCCTTTAAGCACCCTTCTAACTGCTTCAGAGATCCTTTCCCAGGACCCTCTTGCTGCTCAGAGCACCTCAGTGATGGCGTACTCTGCCTTGACTTTTCCTCACTTGAGTCTCACGTATACTTGCTCTCGTTAAAACTCCTCTGTTCATTCACTCAACAAATATTCATTTACCGTCAACTGTTTCTCAAACCCAGTGCCAGGTGCTAGGGATACAACAATGACCACTGCCCTGATGAAAGTAGTTAACATTGTAGAGAGGAGGTAGGTGCTAATCTGCCAACGACATAAATGAAAGTTGCACTGCAAATGTGACAAGTGCTATGAATGTGGGGAAATGGTGTTGTACCTGTAGCCTTGGAGACCATCCTGACTCATGGTGGCCCCATGTGTGTCAGAGTAGAACTATACTCCATAGGATTTTCAATGGCTGCTTTTTCAGAAGGAGATCACCAGGACTTTCTTCTGAGGCATCTCTGGCTAAACTCAAACCACCAAACTTTTGGTTAGCAGCCAAGTGTGTCAACAGTTTGCACCACCCATTAACTCCAATGGTGCTGTAGGATTTGGCCTAGTTAGGGAAGTCAGGCCAGACTTCCTTAAGGAAGTGACACTTCAGCTGCTGCTGTTCAAAGGATGAATTAACTGGGTGAGGCGGGGAAGGAAGAACCATCTGGGCTAACTACCCAATTCTGTCTACATTTCCTAGTTCAAATCCTGAGAGAATGTGATTGCCTCAGTTTGTCCCTTTACCCCTGGCTATGCCATAGGTTGCCTGTGGACTGACTGCTTTGGGTTTTGTGCCCGCTTTTGGTCCAGAGAGCTGTGGTTGAGGATGGGAAGCAGGGTCCTGTGGACCTGGGTTGTCTCCTCCGCAGGATCTGGGAAAATGGCAGTTAAGGAACTGTGGTTGTAATAATTCACGTCTAGGACATGCCACTGCCTCCAAGCAGCTTCCCTTGTTCTGGCAAGTGGAGGGATTTCTCCCTCCTCTATTCTCCCCTTACTTCTTGTGCCTACTTCTGCTGTTATACCTACCCCACAAATTGTTTTGCTCCTTTTGTTACACATCTATCTGCCTCTCAAGTAGGCTGTGTTTCTTGAAGACAGAGACTATGTTTACTCTGTTTCCCTATAACCTAGTATGGTGACTGCACAGCGCCTAGAGTGAGTATTCAATAAATTGCTGAATGAATGAATGAAGTGACAAACTACCACTGGAATCATTCTCAAGCATGAATAAAATGAAGAATAAGAGTGTACTTACTGCCACTGGGGAAAGTTAAATGTACCCTCTCCTTGGATATTGTGTTTATCTCACTCCACAATTCATTGATTCGGCATGTCTAGGGGCAAATTGGCATGGTGCTACGTGGGGCAGGATGCCATCAGTAGTAACACTACCCCTATTAAATGGAAATTTCCAGATGAGAAGGGAGAGGAGATAGGCAATTTTGGCTAGTATGTATCTTGCAGCATGCCTGGCATATAGGAGGCACTGAAATTAACTTCCGATACCTTCCTTTCTCTTTCTTCTCCCAAGTCCCTCCACATCTGTGCCTTTTCAACATTTTGGATACATATATTTGGCAAATGCAACATATGCTGCATGGACAGGCATGTGGTGGTGAATGTGTGCCAGTCACGGAATGCCCATGCTCTGCAAATACCTACTCGGCATTTTAGGGCCTGCCCAAATATGGCAGTTGGACTGGGATATGAGTGTGGAAGTGAAATAGCAAATAAACAGTGGGATCTTACTGTGCCTTCCAGGAGTGTAGCTTTGACACAGTACTACAAGGGGAAATAGCACCAATCAAGCCAAAAGGCTCAAAGAGCTGTCTTAGTTATCCAGTGCTGCTGTAATAGAAATACCATAAGTGGATGGCCTTAACAAACATAAATTTATTCTCCCACAGTCTAGGAAGCTAGAAGTCTGAATTCAGGGCACTGGCTCTAGGGGAAGGCTTTCCATCTCTGTCAGTTCTGGAGGAAGGTCCCTGTCTCTTCAGCTTCTACTTCCTGATTCCTTGGAGATCTCCATGTGTCTTGGCATCTATATTACCCTGTCTCTTCTCTGCTTACTTGATTAATTTCTTTTATATCTCAAAAGAGATTGACTCAAGATATACCCTACACTAATCCTGCCTCATTAACATAACAAAGACAACCCATTCCCAAATGGGATTATAACCACAGGCATAGAGGTTAGTATTTACAACACATATTTGGGGGGGACATAATTCAATCCGTAACATTCCACCTTTTGGTTCCCCAAAATTCATGTCCTTGCTACATGCAAAACTCACCATCCCATCCTCCCAAAAGTCTTAAATCAACCCCAAGTCCAAAATCTCATTTTCTGAGTCATCTAAATCAAATATGAGTGAGACTTCAGGCATATTCCATCCTGGGGCAAAATTCCTCTTCATCTGTGAACTTATGAAATCTAGAATACTAGTTATCTGTTTTCCAAGTATAAGGCATAAGGCAGAAATTTCCATTACAAATGGGAGAAATTGGAGGGAAAGAAGGGCTAGCAGGCACCAAGCAAGACCAAAACCTAGCAGAACAATTTACATTAGCTCTCAAGTCTTGAAAATAATCCTCTCTCCTCTGAGATCATTTCGGCAATGGCCCTGCCCTGCAGACTCAGGGTGTTGGCCATGCCCTCTGGATTCTGAGTGGAGGCCCCTTGGCCCTGGACTTCAGCTTTGGGTGGTCCCTTCTCCTAGTTCATCTGAGTGGCGACCCCAACTCTTAGCCCTGGCAGGCCCCGTTCTTCTGCCCCTTGGGCATGGCAGCCCCACCACCTAGAGCTTTGGGTGGCAGCCCCACCCCCTGACACACTTTAAAGACATCCCCACACTCCAAAACCAAGTTGGCGAAGATCTAACTCTTCGAAATGTAGGAGGCTATGGCCTCACCCTTTGAAACCAAGAAAGGCCCTACTTCCCATGCTCCTTCCAACAGTTTTGCTGATCTCCAAAATGTTCCAGGGATGGTCCTTTTCTTTTCTTGGAGGACAACAGATACAGCTCCTTTGGCCTCTTTCCTGACTATAGAATACTAAGCGGCAGACAGCATTCTTCCCATTCATTCTTTCTCTGTCTCCTTCAATCTAAGCTGATGGGTTTTCTGCTGTGGTAGTTGGTTACAGGCTTAATCTCTTCAACAAAAGATTGTGTAGCCATATACTTGGTGAACATTCTAGGACACGTGTTCTTAGTTTGTACAACAGAATTTTCCAAATCTTTAAGTTCTGTTTTCATTTTACACAGTTCATTTTTAAGTCCATTTCTTTCCTCTTGCATTTTACTATAAGTGGCAAGGAAAAACCATGTGGCCCATTCAAGATCTTGCTTAGAAATCTCTTCAACCAGATAACCAAGTTTGTCACTTACAAGTTCTATCCTCCACCAAACACTTGAAAATAATATAGACAAGTTCTTTGCCATTGTATAAAAAGCATCACCCTTCCTCCATTGTCCAATCACATGTTCATTATTTTCTTTTAAGGTCTCACTGGAAGCACATTTAACATCCACATGTATACTCTAAGGTGATAGAGACACTCTCTATAGCTCTCCTCACTTCCTTCTGAGCCATCACCAGACTTGCCTTTGAAGTCCATAATTCTACCAACAGTCTCTTCAAGGTAATCTAAGCTTTTACTATTAGGCATCTTAAAACTCTTCCAGCCAATTACCCAATTCCAAGACCACTTCCACATTTTAAGTATTTGTTAAAGCAGCACCCCCACTTCTTGGTACCAAATTCTTAGTTACCTAGTGCTGCCATAACAGAAATACCACAAGTGGATGGCTTTAACAAACAGAAATTTATTTTCTCACAGTTTAGGAGGCTAGAAGTCTGCATTCAGGGTACCAGCTCTAGGGGAAGGCTTTCTCTCTCTGTTGGCTCTGACGGAAGGTCCTTGTTGCTTCTAAACTTTTGCTCCTGGGCAATCTTCATGTGGCTTGGCATCTCTCTTCCCCATCTGTGCTTGCTCACTTGCTTCTTTAATCTCTTTTATATCTCAAAAGAGATTGACTCAAGACACACCCTAGACTAATCCTGTCTCATTAATATAACAAAGACAACCCATTCTCAAATGGAATTATAACCACAGACATAGAGGTTAGAATTTACAATTCATAATTTTTGGGGCAAAATTCAGTCCATAACAGAGCAATAACCTTCTCAACCCAATTCTGTAATAGACCTGGTTCTCCAATTTTTCAATGTTGGATCAATTCCAACTGCATGTAGACCTCTGCATAGACCTTTGTGGGCCCATTTCAACAGCATAGGCCCTCATTAGCACAGTAAAACAGGGTATATACCTGAAGTCTAACTTCAACTGTATCAGCTATATGGTGGAGTGGCAGGTTTGTGACATTTGACACCACTTTTCCCATTAAGCAGAGTCCTCACCTACCCACATCAGGGGCCTGAAGACTGGTGACTCCACCCACACCACCTAGCCACCTGTGATGGGGTCCGACAACAAGTGGTGCCTCCCAGTCCTTACAGCCAACAGCATTGGGTTCCCATAGTCTGGCTGCAAAACCCACCCACCTATGCACTCTAGAGAACAGGGACATGCTTTCCCCCCCCAGACACTCAGGGGCAGCCATCAGCCTCCTGCCTTGCTCAGCACGTGACCTCCTACTGCAGCCAGATACTTGTGCCTACACCAATTACCCTTGCTTGTCTTGGACTGTAGGTGAGAGCCTGCACCACATGCTTGGTGACCAACTACCTGGACACTTGAGCTGAATCCATACAAGAAAAGTAAATGGACTCCTGGGCTTACATACCTAGTAACAGATCTAACCACCTGATGACAGGACCTTAGAGCTTCAAAGGCACCAATAATCAAACTAGCTCACACGAGCAGCCTATCTGGGCATGTCAAAACAATACAAAACAAGAAGCTAGGACACAGTAAGCAAATATAAAATAAATAAATATAATGGCTTATTGATGGCTCAGAGACAATAGTCAATATTAAATCACATAAACAGGCAGACCATGATGGCTTCAGCAAGCTCCCACAACAAAGAATCAAGAAATCTTCCAGAGGAAGAGAACTTCTTGGAATTACTGGAGGTAGAATACAAAAGATTAATATACATAACTCTTCAAGATATCAGGAAGGAGATCAGACAAAACACAGAACAAGCCAAGGAACACACAGACAAAACAACAGAAGAACTTAAGAAGATTATAGAAGAGCATAATGACAAATTTAACAGGCTGCAAGAATCCATAGACAGACAGCAATCAGAAATCCAGAAGATTAACAATAAAATTTCAGAAGTAGACAACTCAATAGAAAGTCATAGGAACAGAATTGAGGCAATGGAAATCAGAATTAGTGAGACTGACGATAAAGCACTTGACACCAACTTATTTGAGAAAAAATCAGATAAAAGGATTTAAAAAAATGAAGAAACCCTAAGAATTATGTGGGACTCTATCAAGAGGAATAATCTACAAGTCATTGGAATACCAGAACAGGAGGGGATAACAGAAAATACAGAGACAATTGTTGGCAGAAAACTTCCCTGATATTGTTGAAAGATGAGATGATATCTATCCAAGATGCTTATTGAACTCCACACAAGGTAGATCCCAAAAGAAAGTCACCAAGACATATTATAATCAAACTTGCCAAAACCAAAGATAAAGAGAGAATTTTAAGAACGGCTAGGGATAAACGAAAAGTCATCTACAAAGGAGAGTCAATAAGACTAAGCTCGGACTGCTTAGCAGAACCACGCAGGCAAGAAGGCAATGTGATGACATATATAAAGCCTTGAAGGAAAAAAATTGCCAGCCAAGAATTATATATCCAGCAAAACTGTCTATAAAATATGACGGTGAAATTAAGGCATTTCCAGATAAACAGAAGTTTAGGGAATTTGCAAAAAACAAACCAAAATGACAAGAAATACTAAAAGGAGCCCTCCAGTTAGAAAATCAATAACATTGGATAACAACCCAAGACTAGAACACAGGACAGAACAACCAGCTATTAACCCAGATAGGGAAGTCACAAAAATAAATCAAAACTAAAACACTGAAAATAGGGAAACAGAGACATCAATATGTAAAAAATGACAATATTAAAACAAAAAAGAAGGACTAAAAAATGTAGTCATAGATCTTTCACATGGAGAGGAAGTCAAGGCGCTATAAAGAAATAAAAGACTGGTTTAAACTCAGAAAAACAGGGGTAAATATTAAGGTAACTGCAAAGGAAACTAACGATCCTACACATCAAGAAAAACATAAAGACTCAGCAAATACAAAATCAACAACAATGAAAAAGATGAAAAGAAAATACATAAAGAAAAATGACTCAGCACAGAAAATTAAGTGGAACAAAGAAACTGTCAACAGCACACACAAAAAAAGACATCAAAATGACAGCACTAAACCCTTCCTATCAGTAATTATGCTGAATGTAAATGGACTAAATGCACCAGTAAAGACCACAAAGAGTGGCAAAATGGATTTAAAAAACACAATCCGTCTAAAGCTAGAAATAGAAATACCATATGATCCAGCAATCCCACTCCTAGGAATATATCCTAGAGAAATAAGAGCTATCACACGAATAGACATATGCACAGCCATGTTCATGTCAGCATTGTTCACAATAGCAAAAAGATGGAAACAACCTAGATGCCCATCAACAGATGAATGAATAAACAGACTATGGTACATACACACAATGGAGTACTACGTAACAATAAAGAACAATGATGAATCTGTGAAGCATCTCATATCATGGATGAATCTTGAGGACAGTATGCAGAGTGAAATAAGTCAATCACAAAAGATCAAATATTGTATGAGACCAGTACTGTAAAAACTCATGAAAAGGTTTACACACAGAAAGAAATAATCTTTGATGCTTACCAGGAATGGGGGGGCCCAAAAATACTAAATAGACAATAGATAGGCGGTAACATTGTTGAAGGGTAAGACAGTACACAATACTAGGGAAGCCAGCACAACTTGTACACGGCAAGGTCACTGAAGCTCCACAGACACATCCAAACTCCCTGATGGATTGACTTGCTGGGTGGAGGGCTGTGGGGACCATGGTCTTGAGGAACATCTAGCTCAACTGGTGTAACATAGTTGTAAAGAAAACGTTCTACATTCTACTTTGGTGAGTAGTGTCTGGGGTCTTAAAAGCCTGTGAGCAGCCATCTAAGATACTCCACTGGTCTCACACCTTCGGGAGCAAGGGAGAATGAAGAAAACAAGATATAAGGGAAAGATTAGTCCAAAGGACTAATGGACCACAACTACCACGGCCTCCACCAGACTGAATCCAGTACAACTAGATGGTGCTCGGCTACCACCACTGACTGCTCAGACAGGGATCACAGTAGACGGTCCCAGACAGAGCTGGAGAAAAATGTAGAAAAAAATTCTAACTCACAAAAAAAGACCAGACTTACTGGCCTAACAGAGGCTGGAGAAACCCCAAGAGTATGGTCCCCGGACATCCTTTGAGCTCAGTAATGAAGTCACTCCCAAGGTTCACCCGTCAGCCAAAGGTTAGACAGGCCCATAAAACAAAATGAGACTAATGGGGCACAACAGTCAGGGACAAGGACTAGAAGGCAGGAGGGGACAGAAAAGCTGGTAATCGGGAACCCAAGGTCGAGAAGGGAGCCTGCTGACGTGTTGTGGGGTTGTTAAGCAATGTCATAAAACAATATGTGTACTAACTGTTTAATGAGAAACTATTTGTTCTGTAAACCTTCATCTAAAGTATAATTTAAAAAAATAAAACCATGATCCGTCTATATGCTGCCTACAAGAGATGCACCTTAGACTTAAAGACACAAACAAACTAAAACTTGAAGGATGGAAAAAAATATATCAAGCAAACAACACTCAAAAAAGAGCAGGAGTGGCAATATTAATCTTTGACAGAATATACTTTAAAGTAAAATCCACCACAAAGGATAAGGAAGGACACTACATAATGATTAAAGGGTCAATACACCAGGAGGACAGAACCATGATAAATATCTACCCACCCAACGACAGGGCTCCAAAATACATAAAACAAGCTCTAACAGCATTGAAAGAGAGATAGCAGCTCCACAATAACAGTAGGAGACTTCAACACACCAACTGCATGTAGAGGTCTCATCCATTTCTGAAGAGGTTTTCTTAGTGGAGGGAAGAACACAAGATGACTACCCTGCCCCGTTTTCAGGTCCCACATGTTTGGTTTTTGTTTTGTTTCATTTTGTTCTTTTTTAGAGTCTAAAAAGGCTCCATTACACTGGAGCCTAAGTACCTATTTATTTTCTTTATTTCTTCCATTCTGCCGGCAGTTAGTTACCATAATAAATATTCTCCAAGCTGTACATGTATTAACCATCAGTGCCAGGGAACAAAGAAAAATACGTTGTCCTGAGAAGGCTGCTGTTGCTAAACAAAGCAGCAGGTGTCTTGAATCAGACCTTCTGGGCTGATTTAAAATTATTCTCCTCCTGATGCTGCCTTCTGTTTGTTACACTTCAGTCCCTAATTCTGAGTAGGCCAAGAGTGTCCTTGGGAGTTTTGTGCTTTGAAGGAAGAAATGTGTCACAGAAAAAATATCTACTTCTCTATAATGGAGGGTAATAATGTTCAGCCTGGTTCACCAGCAGGGTGTCCTTCTGGTGAAGAGCTGTGATCTGTTCTTTCCAGATTGCACTCTGTGGCCACAGTCTTCCATGACCCACAACAGAGGCCTTTCCACTAGCTTTTTCTGGTGAGTGGAAGTTTCTCTCAGGGAAAAGTGATTGACACAGTATTCTTTTATTAAACAAAAATGTATTGAGCCAGGCCTCCTATGGGCTGGACACTGTATATACCCAGGAGTGAAAAGATCATTGACTGCCAATCATTCTTTGGCACCACACATTTGCAATTTATGCAAGACAGAAACAAACAGCTGCGCATAGCTGAAAACGTGAGTGCAGGGCTGTGGACTGGAAATAACAATAAAAGACAAAGTTTCCTAGATTCTTTGGGAGCCTAGAAAATAGCTGTGCAATAACTGTAGTTAGTTAGGGGAAAGACTGTGAACAAACTGTGGGCAGGAACTCGTTTTATTTTAACCTAGAGCCCCAATTATTTGATAACTTGTTAATATGTCAAAGATTAGAACAATATCTTGTCTCTAAAACTAGTCCTTGAGATATTTTAGGGGAAAAACTTAAAGGATAATTTAGACACATAGATCTTATTTATCATGAAGCCAGACAAAGCTTTAAACTCCCGTGTACACACAGTAGATTCAAAGTTGAAGATGAATAAGGATTTTTCAACAGTATTTTCTACCCATCGGAAAAGTGATTTGAAAGACTCTCTTGTAAAACTGCCTCCTGTCTTTGCATTCAAGAATGGAAAGCGTTTACTATTTATCCCTCACAAGATACTTAATCAACATCAAACCCTATTCCCTGCACCAAGTAAATACACACTTGCAGATAGATCATGGCTTATTGTCAGGTGGGAGGGACCCCTTCGCCCCAGATGGGGACCAAACAGCCTGCCCAACCACAGCAGCAGTGTGTTGCTTCTGAGACTCATGCGGAATCAGTGTCTTACGTCTCTGCAATTTAATTTTGGCTCCTTCCCAACTTGAAGAATACACCTTCAGTACTCATTATTTGCAGATTACATATTTGTGAGTTTGTCTGTTGTTGTGTGCTGTTGAGTGGATTCCAACTCATAGCAACCCTATAGGGCAGAGTAGAACTGCCCCATAGGGTTTCCAACGAGCCGCTGGTGGATTCGACCTTTTGGTTAGCAGCTGTAGCTCTTAACCACTGCGCCACCAGGGCTTCACATATTAAATAAAGTGTTTTTGAAACAGAAACATACCTTGAAAAAAGGTTACATATTGATTAGTTGATGAAAATGTTGTGGCTAGAGGTCCTCAGGAACATAACCGTGCATTTCCCCTAGGAGCACAGTATTAGGAATAACATTACAGAACACGGCTTTTGCAGATAGTAAGGTTCAACTGTAATTACGTAAGCACTCTAAAATTATACCTTTTACTGTAGCAATGAAAGTGAAATTCAAACACCTATTGTTCCCCGGGTCCCCTCCAAAAGTATGTTTAATGGTTGGAGGCCATAGTAATTCATCCTGCCATAAAATAGCTATTTATAGAATACATTACACACTTTAGAAAATAGTTCCTCATTTTCAAGTTCCTACAGTTCTTCCAAATTCTTGGGAGGATGCCTGCTTGGTTCTACTGATTTATCTAAATGTATTTTGTCACTTAGTTCTAAAGCTTCTTGCGCATTTACTATTACGTATCCTAATGTGTCTGTCTCTATCCTTCAAAAGATAGTTTCCGTTCAATTAGATTTAACAAACATCCATTGAGAATGTATGTGTGTCGAACACTGGGACTCAAAGAAGAAAAAAACATATCTTCTTCCTCAATGCGGTTTTTCTCAACTGAGAGAAGGATGTATGTCAAAATCTCTCAGCCAGGGGAGGGAGACGAAAACATGTATAACTTGAAAAAAGCATATTCAATGTTGCAATGTTGTATTTTAAAATAAAAACACATTATTTCATAATATGAATGACAGAAAGTAGAGCTGAACAGAAGTGTGGAATTGATAGTAATATGCAGAAGATGCAAGGATTCTCAGAGTCAAGGGTAGGGTCGAGGTTAAGATACTTAAGTTTATTATAAGAGAGCATGGTTTTTAAAA
The DNA here is from genome assembly GCA_030035585.1 of Dugong dugon. Taxonomy (NCBI): domain Eukaryota; kingdom Metazoa; phylum Chordata; class Mammalia; order Sirenia; family Dugongidae; genus Dugong; species Dugong dugon. The sequence continues at coordinate 99,530,204 of CM057469.1, read as the reverse complement.
AGCTGATAAACACTGCTCAGGCTAGGGGCAGAGCCTAATATGTAAAGAGAATGTGGAATCACTGAGAGGTAAACTTGAGAATAGTAGTATGTTTGTATAAAGAGTAGCAGGAGCACCATAAGAAACAGGGCCTAAGAGTAGGGAGGAGTTAGTAGGACATCACAGAAGCAGGAACATTTTAGCTGGTGCTTGAAGGATGAGCAGAAATTCAACAGGTGGAGAAGGGAGAGAGGACCTATAGGCAGAGGAAACACCATGTCCAAAGGCTCAGAGACATGAAGGAGAAGGCACATTCAGGAGGTGGAAGCAGCTCTGCGTGGCTCTAGCACAGAATGGATTTGGTGGAGTTGAAAGAAATAAGGGTGGAAAGATTGTGAAAGGCATTGACTGGCATACTAAAGAGTTCCATTTTTATCCTGAAGAACAATTGCTTTCAATCTTTGCTCCTCATCAGAATCATTAGTATAGTTTGAAAAAACAGCTTTATTAAGGTATGTTGTTATTGTGTGTTGTCAAGTCAATTCCAACTCATAGCGAAACTATATGACAGACTAGAACTACCCTGTAGGGTTTCCAAGGCTATAATCTCTACAGGAGCAGATCACCATGTCTTTTCTCCCACAAAGCTGTTGGTGGGTTCGAACCGCCAACATTTCATTTAGCAGCCAAGCGTTTAACCATTTTGCCACAGGGCTCCTTAACTGAGGTATAATTGCATACAATAAACTGCACGCATTTATAGTGTATAATTTGGTAAGTTTTGACATATGTATACGCGTGTGAAGGCATCACCACAGTCAAAATAATGAATATCTTCATCATCTTCAATATTTTCCTCATGCCCCTTTGTAATTTCTCCCTTTTACCTGTCTGTACTCCCTCATCTTCAGGCAACGACTAATCTGCCTTCTGTCACTATAGATTGGTTTGTGTTCTGTAGAATTTTATATAAATGAAATCATGCAGCATACATTCTTTCAGCTAATCATTTTGAGATTAATTCATGTTCTTGCATGTTATCAATAGTTTATTACTTTTTATTGCTGAGTGATATTCCATTTCTGATGTACCACAATTTGTTTATTCATTCACCTGTTATTAGACATTTGTGTTGTTTCCAGTTTTGACTATTACAGATAAACCTTCTATGAACATTTGTGTACAAGTCTTCATATGGATGTATGCTTTCATTTCTCTTGAGTAGATAGCTAGAAGCAGAGTGGATCATATGGAAAGTGTATGCTTAACTTTTTTTTTTTTTTTTTTTTGGTTTTAACAAAGAGAAGTTTATTTTCTCACAATCAAAGTAGGCTAAAAGTCCAAATTCAGGGTGTCAGCTCCAGGGGAAGCCTTTTTCTCTCTGTCAGCCTTTTTCAGTGTTCCCCTTGGACTAGGAGCTTCTCGGCGCAAGGACCCCAGTCCAAAGGATGCGCTCTGCTCCTGGCACAGCTTTCTTGATGGTATGAGGCCCCCATGTCTCACTGCTCACTTCTGTCTTTTATATCTCAAGAGATTGCCTCAGGACACAATCCAGTCTTGTAGATCAGGTCCTGCCTTACTAACACGACTGCCACCCATCCTCCCTCATTAACATCATAAAGGCAGGTTTACAACATACAGGAAAATCACACAGTACCAGGAATCATGGCCTAGCCAAATTGATACACACATTTTTTGGGGGACATAATTCAAACCATGACATTCCACCCTTTGGCCCCCCAAAAATCACATCCTTGCAACGTGCAAAACATATTCACCCCATCATATCATAGCAAAAGTCTTAACTCCAAGTCCAAAAGCCAAAAATTCCTCTTCATCTGTGAAATCTAGAATAGAAGTTATCTGCTTCCAAAGGTACAATGGCAGAACAGGCACAAGCTAGACATTTCCATTACAAATGGGAGAAACTAGAGGAAAAGAAGTGATAACAGGCACCAAGCAAGTCAGCAGAACACGTTACATTAGCCCTCAAGGCTTTGAAAATAATCCTCTGTTCTCTGAGACAATTTACACAATAGCCCTGCCCTCCAGACTCTAGGTATTGGCCACAGTCTCTGGATTTTGAGTGGAGGCCCCTAAGCCCTGGGCTTCAGCTCCGCCCTCCAGGCCCATTGGGACAGCAACTCTGCTCCCTTGGCTTTAGGCGCACCTTCTCCTAGTCCATCGGAGGGACAACTCCACCCTTAGAAACACCAGAGGCCATGGCTCCACCCTTTGAAACCCCTGAGGTCATGGCCATACCTTTTGAGGCTGAAGCAGCTCAGCTTCTTGTGTCCCTTGTCTCTTCAGCTTCTGCTTCCTATGGCCTCTCGGCCCTCGGGCCTCAAACCCGCATCTGCCCTGCTGGGGCAAGTGTTCCAAAGCTCAGTAGCTCCACCAGTAAGTGCTCGGAGGCACCCCTCCCCGCCAGGAAGCCTCCTGCACACAGACACTCAGCTCTCTCGCTTCGTGGGTCAGCTCCAGTGCTGTCTTTCACCGGTCTCCTGGTTCTGCTGCAGTTGGTTCTCTGCTGCTGCTGGTCCTCTGTCACTGCCGCACGTCTACCCATTTACAGTTTTAAAACTGCTTCCACATTTTAGGTATCTGTTAGAGCAGCACCCCACTCTTGGTACCAAATTCTGTCTTAGTCATCTAGTGCTGCTGTTACAGAAATACCACAAGTGGATGGTTTTAACGAAGAGAAGTTTATTTCCTCACAATCAAAGTAGGCTAAAATTCCAAATTCAGGGCATCAGCTCCAGGGGAAGGCTTTTTCTCTCTGTCGGCCCTCTTCTCTTCAGTGTTCCCCCAGACTGGGAGCTTCTCGGCGCAGGGACCCCAGTCCAAAAGACATGCTCTGCTTTCTTGATGGTATGAGGTCCCCCTGTATGCTTAACTTTTTAAGAAACTGCCAAACTGTTTTCCAAAATGGCTGTAATATTTTACAAAAACTTTTGTTGTAAGATTTTGTGTCTTTTGAAAGATGTTTCTGTAATTCTTTTTTTTTTTTTCCTTCTCCCTATGTTATTTCTTACCTACCACTTCCTGGACCTTACTGATCTTATCTTAAATTAGGCCTGGTTTACTTTGCAGTTAGCCATGACATATTTTTATTAGAGTAGAAGTTCTTTTTAATCTGAGGTTCAGTTTTTCCCAGGCTTATATTTTAGGCAGCCCTAGAATAGACTATGGGAGCCCTGGTGGCATAGTAGTTTGGAGCTCAGCTGCTAACCAAAAGGTCAGCAGTTCAAATTCACCAGCTGCTCCTTGGAAATCCTATAGGGCAGTTCTATTCTGTCCTGTAGGGTCGCTATGAGTCGGAATCGACTCAACGGCAATGGGTTTTGGGTTTTATATATAACAAAAGTTTGCCATTTTAGCCATTTCTAAGTGTACAAATCAGTAACATTGATTACTTTAACCATGTTATACTATGAGCTCCACTATCCATTTCCATACATTTACATCACTCCAAACAGAAACTCAGTACTTTTTCAGCAATAACTCCCAATTCCTTCCCCCTCACCTCCTGATAATCACTAATAAACTTTTATCTCTATGCACTTGCCTATTCTAGATATTTCATATAAGTGGTATCATACAATATTTATCCTTTTATGTCTGACTTGTTTCACTCAGCATAATGTTTTCAAGGTTCATCCATGTCATAGAGTATATCAGAATTTCATTTTTCTTTATGGTTGAATAATAATCCATTGTATGAAATATATAGCACATTTGTTTATCCATTCATCTGTTCATAGACACTTGTGTAGTTTTCACCTTTTGGCTATTGTAAATAATGCTACAAGGAACATTGGTATACATGTATCTGTTTGAGCGCCTGCTTTCTAGTCTCTTTGTTATATTCCTAGGAGTAAAATTTCTGGATCATATGATAATTCTAGGAGTACAAATGGTTAAATGCTCAGTTACTATCTTAGTCATCTAGTGCTGCTATAACAGAAATACCACAAGTGGATGGCTTCAACCAAGAGAAATTTATTCTCTTACAGTCTTGTAGGCTACAAGTCCAAATTCAAGACATTGGCTTCAGGGGAAGGCTTTCTCTTCTCAGCTCTGGAGGGAGGTCCTTGTCATCAATCTTCCCCTGGTTGAGGAGCTTCTCAGGGCAGGGACCCAGGGTCCTAAGGCACACACTCCTGCTCTTCATTCTTGGTGGTATGATATCTCCCACGTCTCTCTGCTCGCTTCTTTTTTTATATTTCAAGAGACTGGCTTAAGATACTATACAATCTTGTAGATCTCATCAATAAAACTGCCACTAATCCATCTCATTACATCATATTGATAGGCTTTACAACACATAGGGAAATCACATCAGATAATAAAATGGTAGACGATCATACAATACTGGGAATCATGACCTAGCCAAGTTGACAGATATTTCTGGGGGACACAAGTCAATCCATGACAGTTACTAACCAAAAAGTTGGTGGTTCAAATCTACCCAGAAGTGCCTCAGAAGAGAGGACTGGGGATCTACTTCTGACAGGTCACAGCCATTGAAAACCCTATGGAGCACAGTTCTACTCTGAAACACTTAGGGTCGCTAGAAGTCGGAATCGACTCGATAGCAAATGGTTTGGTTTATTGTTGTTTATTCAACAGTCATTTATTTGCCTGTACAAGTGAAAAAAGAACTTTCCTCCAATATCTTGTACAAATATACGTATCCATTATTGTATTAAAGTATTATATATATACATATATAAAAAAGTAAAGAATTCCTAAGTGCACAGCTTGATGAATTTTCACACAATGAATGTATCCAAAAAGATCAAGAAATTAGACACTACTAGAAACTCAGAGTCCTTGGGTGATGCAAATGACTAACACACTTGGCTGCTAACCAAAAGGTTGTAAGTTCATATCCAGAGGTGCCTCAGAAGAAAGGCCTGGTGATCTACTTCCAAAGAATCAGTCACTGAAAACCCTATACACAGTTCTACTCAGACACACATGGGGTCACCATGAGTTGTAATTCACTGAATGGCAACTGATTTTAGAACCTCAGAAATCCCCTTTTATACTCTTCCTAGTAATTTCCCCTGCTCTCTAAATGGTAGTTACTCTCCTGACTTCTAACACCATAAACTAATTTTTTGTCTATGAGTATCATATAAATGTTATCATACAATATTTCCTTCTTGTATCTGGCTTCTTTCAGTCAATGTAACGCGCTTGAGATTCTCCATGTTGTTGCATTGATCACTGACTTGTTGCTTTTTGTTGTTGTACAGCATTCCATTATATGAATATACATCACTTTATTTTTCCATTGTGCTATTGATGGACATTTGGATTATTTCCAGCTTCTGGCCATTATTAATAATGCTGCTAAAAACATTTGTAAATGTCTTTTGGTGCACATATACACACATCTATATTGAGTATATATACAGGAGTGAAATTATATAAAGAAATACAATGCTAACAGTTTCTCTGAATATTCTTCTGAGTTTTATACATATACAATCATATTATCTGTGAATAATTACAGTTTTATAATAGTTCTTTCATTCCAATCCTTGTGCCTATTAACCGTTTTCCTTGACTTATTATACTGGCTAGAAACTTCAGAACAATAATGAGTAAAAGTGGTGACAGTGGACATACTTGCCTCATTCCCAGTCTCAGGAGGAATATTTTCAGTATTTTAAATTAAGTACGATGTGTGTTGTGTTTTGTAAATACTCAGGGTAATGAAGTTCTCTTTTCTACCTAATCTTTTAAGAGATTGTTATTGTTTTATTTTCATGTTATGAATAATTGTTGATTCTTTAATTGTTGATTCTTCTACATCTATTGAATTAAGCATATAATTGTTACCTTTTATATTGCTAATATCATGATTTACATTGATTTTCAAATATTAAACCATCATTGCATCCCTGTAATAAACTCAACTTGGTTGTGATATATTAACCTATTTTACATCACTGAATTAAGTTTGCTAATATTTTGTTTAGGATTTTTGTATCTATCGTAGAAGAGATTGGCCTGTAATTTCCCTTATATTGTCCTTGTCAGGTTTTGGTACCAATGATATTCTGGTCTTAAAAAAGTTGGGAAGTTTTTCCTTTTATTCTATTGTCTTGAACAGTTAATCTAAGACTGTTGTTAGTTCTTGATTATTTGGTAGAATTCACCAGAGTAAGGTGTTTGATTACAGATTATATGTTTAAATGCATATAGAACCATTCATTCATATTTTCTATTTCTTCTTGTGTCAGTTTTGATAAGTTTTATTTTTCTAGAAATTTGCAAATTCACTAAAATTTCAAGTCAATTAACATAAAAGTGTTCATAAAAACTTCTTATGATCTTTTTAATGTCTGTAGGACCTGTAGTGATATTTCCTTTTTATTCCTGATATTAAGATTCATGTTTTGTTTTGTTTTTCCTGATCAATCTCATCAGTGGTGAATCTATTTTATTAGTCCAGTGAATCTCATACTTTTTGGTGTCAGGACCCTTTACACTCTTAAAATTCATTGAGCATCCCAAAGAGCTTTTGTTTGTATATGTTATATGTATCAATATTTTCCATATTAGGAATTAATATTGAGGAAATTTTAAAATATTTATTAATTCATTAAAAGTTCATTACATTTTAACATAAAATAACATATTTTTATGAAAATGATTATTTTAATGAAAATAGATACATTTTTCAAAACAAAATAGTACTGGAATAGTAGTTTTACGTTTAAATCTATTTAATATCAGGCTTAATAGAAGACAGCTGGATTCTCATATCTATTTTTTGCTTTCAATCTGCTGTAATATCTTGTGTCATGTAGTCACTAGAAAACTCCACTATATACTTGTGAAAGAATGAGAGTGAAAAAGGAAAATAATATCTTAGCATTAGTATGAAAATAATTTTGACCCTGTGAACCCCCTGAAAAGAACTCAAAGATCATCAGAGGTCTTCAGACTACACTTTGAGAACCACAATATTAGTCTTCATGAAGAACCAACTTTTGGGTTTGATTTTTACTGTTATAACTTTTCTATTTTAAGTTCTGCTCTTACCTTTATTATTTCCTTATTCAGATTAGGTTGAACCATATGAAATTGCTGTTTTTGTAGGTTAAAAAATGGTTGAATACAGGTAATTTAATATGATTCACCCTAACACTTCCTTTGGGTTTAATTTGGTATTCTTTTCCTAGCTTTGTGAAATGTGTACTTTTGGTGATTTTCTAATTATCTTTTATTTTTGATTTCTTGCTTAATTCCACTGTGATCAGAGGATATGCTCTGTATGATTTCAGTCTTCTGAAATATGTTTAGACTCTATGGCCCAGAATATAGTCAATTTTGATAAACTTACACGTGCCCTTGAAAACAGCTATTATATTTTTTAATCTATTAAATATTTCAGCAGTTACTTTAACTCCATATAAAATTTACAGTGCAATATCATTATCTTGGTCATGTGATCAACCTGACAAATTCATTGCTCATATTTTTATGTTACTGGAACTCTCTGCCCACAAATGTTTCATAGTTCTGAACTTTCTTTTCCCAGTGAGATTGCCCAGTTATTAGCATTTATGTTGTCCCTACCACATAATGCTAGTGGGAGCATTATCCTATGAACCCTTATCCTTCACATACAATTAATTACCTATCAACAATATAATTCATTGTTTTCCCATCAATTCTAGATGAAAATTATAACAAAGTCTGCAGTTGTGGTCTAACAATGCAATACAAACATTTTATTTCATGAAAAATTTTAAAGAAGTATTTCATAGAATCAGAAACATAGAATAGTTAGCCAAACATTCCTTCAAGAACTCTTCTGATACGGAAAAGCCTCTGCAACTTATCAATTAGCACAAGTTAGGGGCTGTCTGGAGTCCCTGGATGGCACAAATGGTTAAGTGTTCAATTATTAACTAAAACATTGGTGGTTTGAACCCATCCAGAGGTACTTTGGAAGAAAGCCCTGGCAATCTGCTTCCAAAAGGTCACAACCTTGAAAACCCTATGGAGTGCACTTCTACTTTTCACATATGGGTCACCATGAGTTGGAATTAACTCAAAAGCAACTAGTTTGGTTTGGGGTGGGGGTCTTGCTAATGTTAAATGAATGAACCCCAGAGAATAGTTATCTAGCCTCTAGGATCAAAGTGGTCTCCCCTCCTAGGAAGCCCATTGTTCTTCAGGACATCACTGACTGTTGGGAAGCACCTCCTTGGGCTGAGATAATGTCTGACTCCCTTAAGTTTCTGTCTATTTGATTAGAAAGATCTAATTCCTCTCCTATGTGATAGCCCTTCAAATCCATGTCCCTTGAATTTTTTTTTTCTCTAAGCTTAGCATTGTTAGTTCCTTCAGTTATTATGACAATGTGGCTCATTCCCGTCAGGAGCATAAAGCAGGCAGAGCCCCACAGAAGAGAGATGCCATTGTTAGGTATTTACCATTCTGACCTCAAATTAAAATCACCTGGGGGATTTCTTAGAAAATATTAATACCCAGATCCCATTCCCAGAAATTCTGATTCAATTGGTCTACAGTAGACAGGCATCAGTACTTTTTTTAACACCCCAAGTGAGTGAAGACTTGATATTTTTAAGGTGTTATTTCTCACCAAATTGATCTACAGATGCAATGCAACTCCCATCAAAATTTCAGCAGACTTTTTGTAGAAATTGACAAGTTGATTCTAAAATTCATATGGAAATACAGGGGACCTAGAAGAACCGAAACAACTTTTTGAAAAAAAGAACGAAGTTAGAGAACTTATACTACCTGACTTCAAGACTTAAAGATATTAGTATCAAAATAGTCAAATAGATCAATGGAATAGAGTAGAGAATCCAGAAATTTACCTACACATATATGGTCAATTGATTTTCAACAAAGGCACCAAAACAATTCAGTGAAGAAAGGATAGTCTTTTCAACAAATAATGCTAGAACAATGAGATATCCAAATGTAAAAAAAAAAAAAAATGAATTTCAATCCATCTCTCTCACTATATAAAAATGAACTCAAAACGGATCATGGACCTAAATGTAAAAGCTAACTCTAAAACATTTTTAGAAGAAAAAATAGCAGAAAATCTTGGTGTCCTTGGGTTAGGCAGAGATTCCTTAGCTATGACACTAAAAGTATAATCCATAAAAGGAAAAATTGATAAATCGGACTTTATTAAACATAAGAACTTCTGTTCTTAGGAAGACAGTGTGAAGAGAATGAAAAGAAAGCCACAGATTGTGATAAAATATTTGCATGTCACATATCAGATAAAGGACTTGTATCTAGAATACATAAAGAACTCCTAAACTCAATAAAAAGAACAAAACAAACTAATAAAGGTATGGACAAAAGATTTGCACAGATACTTCACCAAAGAAGGTATTCAGATGGTAAATAAGCAGACAAAAAGATGCCAACATCATTAGTCACTATGCACATGCAAATTAAAACCATAGTGATATACCTATTGTTGTTATATCAAGTTGATTCTGACTTACGGCAACCCCATGTGTGCAGAGTAGAACTGCTTTATAGGCTTTTCAAGGCTGTGACTGTTTGGAAACAGATCACCAGGCCTGTCTTTTGAAGCACCACTGGGTGGGTTTGAACTTATACACCTACTACAATGTGTAAAATTTAAAAGACTGATCATACCAAGTGTTGCAGAGCATATGTAGCAACTGGAACTCTCAGACACTACAGGTGGGAATGTAAAATGTTACAGCCACTTTGGAAAACAATTTGGCAGTTTCTTAAAAAATTAAACATACACCTGCCATATCACCCATTCCACTCCTAGATATTTACCTAAGAGAAATGAGAACATCCATACAAAGACTTGTAAATGAATGTTCATAAAAAACGAAAAAAACAAACCCATTGCCATCGAGTCAATTCCAACTCATAGAGACCCTATAGGACCCACTAGAAATGCTCCACAGGGTTTCCAAGGAGCGGCTGGTGGATTTCAACTGCCGACCTTTTGGTTAGCAGCCAAGCTCTTAACCACTGCACCACCAGGGCTGCACATGTTTCAAGTGTCAATATAAGTTTTGACATGTGAATGATATACTCACGAAACTGTCATCACAATCAATGAGCATATCCATCACCCCCAAAAGCTTCCTCATAACCCTTTGTAATATCCCCTCTTGACCACCCCACCCCTTATCCCCAAACAACCACTGATCTGTTTTCTATTGTTACAGATTAGTTTGTGTTCTCTAGTATTTTATATAAATGGAATTATGAAGTATGTACTCTTTTTATCTGGTTTCTTTCACTCAATTAATTATTTTTGAGACTCTTCATGTTGTTGTGTATCAGTAATTCATTCCTTTTTATTGCTGAGTAATATTGCATTATATATGCACTTAATTTGCTTATTCATTCACCTGTTGATGGACATTAGAGTTGCTTCCAGTTTTTGGCTATTACAAATAAAGCTGCTAGGAACATTCACACAAATAAAGCTGCCATGAATTTTCATAGCAGCTTCATCTGTAATAGCCAAAAACTGGAAACAACCCTAATGGATAAACAAATTAAGTGTATACATAATGCAATATTACTCAGCAATAAGAAGGAATGAACCATTGATACACTATAACATGGATGAGTCTCAAAATAATTATGTTGAGTGAAAGAAACCCATTGCTATCGAGTCAATTCTGATTCTTAGCAACCCTATAGGACAGAGTAGAACTACCCTCATTGGGTTTCCAAAGAGTGGCTGGTAGATTCAAACTGCCAACCTTTTGGCTAACAGCTGAGCTGTTAACCATTGTGGCACCAGGGCTCCTGAGTGAAAGAAGCCAGGCAAAGAGTACACACTTTATAATTCCGTTTGTATAAAATTCTAGAGAACACAAACTAATCTATAACAATAGAAAACAGAGCAGTGGTTGTTTGGGGATAAGGCGTGGGATGGGACAAGAGGGGGGTATTACAGAGGGATATGAGGAAACTTTTGGGGGTGACAGATATGTTCATTGACTGACGATAGTTTCATGGGTGTATTCATATGTCAAAACTAATCATCTTGACACTTTAAACATGTGCAATCCATTGTGTGTCAATTATACCTCAATAAAGCTATTTAAAAAAAAAAAAGTAACGTGCCTACCTTGGAATGCAGAAGTGCAACAGAATAAGATAACAACTATATATAATCCCACCATCAGAAAGTTAACAGTTAGGTATATTTACTTCCACCCTAATTTTTTTATAAAGATATATATTTTTTAAAATCATATATGAAATAAAGCCAGACCTTCACTCATTCCTTACAGAGATATCTATTGACTCCCTATCATGCAGCATGTGTTGTGCCAGGTGCTAGAATACTGCTCTAAACAAGATGGACAAATTCCTTAGCATCCTGGAGCTAAGGATGGTTACTGCTGTCTCCACCCTCGTTGTTGTGGTGTTGTCAGGTGCTGCTGAGTCGGTTCCGACTCATAGAGACCATATGGACAACAGAATGAAATACCGCCCGGTCCTGCATCATCCTCACAACCTCTATCTCATTGAGGGTCTTCCTCTTTTTCTCTGAGTCTCTACTTTACCAAACATGATACCCTTCTCCAGGAACTGGTCCCTCCCGATAACATGTCCAACTCCACCCTAGTAGCTCTGCACAAATATCTGGGAGGAAATCTGGCCCTGATACAGCTAAGAGATTTATGACTCTTCAGGCTGCTCATTTCTGGTAAAGCATTCCTGCTAGGGAAAACACAAACACGGCCACACCTGTCCTACACCAGAGGAGTTAACTTTGTGAGAAGTTTTCCATGCAGATGTAAAGACGCATGTGACCCTAAATTGAGCCAAACAAAAGTGGTTAACAAGGCAACTCACTAGCCCTCCAGCTACCAAATGCCTCAGTTTTGGCTTCTGGTATGAGACTTGATCTAGATTCTAGAATAATCCTAAAGTTTCCAGAAGAGATTGAACCCAAGTCTTTAGAACAATGTTGTATGACATCCAAGGCATGTGGCCTGGCCAAACTAGTACCCTAGTGCATTTAGCTAGAAGGGAAAGGAGACACCTGCCAAATCTATTTACCCATCCTTTCAAGGCCCCGGTTTACTTCATACTCCACAGCCTTATAACTGGGAAGGTATAGTGAGTTCAAGGGAATGCAGAGACGATCAGGGAAAAGGATATGGCCAAGAGGTAGCAGCATTGCACAACAAAATATTTATTGGGGCCAACAGCTTTATGCAGGGGTGGCCCCCTCAGCAAGACATCATATATGAAGAAAAACCCTATGCATTAGTGAGCTGAAATGGATTGGCATTGGCCATTTTGAATCCGACAATCATATGTTCTACTATGCCAGGAACGACTAAGAGGAATGACGTTGTATTCATAGTCAAAAAGAACATTCCAAGATCTATCCTGAAGTACAATGCTGTCAGTGTTAATATCCATATGCCTACAAGGAAGACCAGTTAGTACAACTATTATTCAAATTTATACAGCAACCACAAATGCCAAAGATGAAGAAACTGAAGATTTTTACGAACTGCTGCAGTTTAAAATTGCTCAAACATGCAATCAAGATGTATTGATAATTACTGGTGATTGGAATGCAGAAGTTAGAAACAAAGAAGGATCGTTAGTTGAAAAATACAGCCTTGGTGATAGGAACAATTCCAAAGATTGCAAGATCAATGACTTATTCACTGGAAATAACTTTTTTGCAACAACACAAACAATGACTACACCTTGCCAGATGGTTTAAACAGGAATCAAGTTGACTACATCTGCAGAAAGAAACGATAGAGAAGCTCAATATTGTCAGTCATTACAAAGCCAGAGGCCGACCGCAGAATAGACCATTGGCTGTTCATATGCAAGTTCAAGCTGAAAAGAAGAAAATCAAAGTGAGTCCAAGAAAACCAAAGTATGACTTTGAATACATTCCGCCTGAATTTAGAGACCATCTCAAGAGTAGATATGATGCACTGAACACTGATGATGAAACACCAGAAGAGCTGTGGGATGACATCATACATGAAGAAGTGAAAGGTCATTAAAAAGACAGAAAAGACCAAAATGGACGTCAAAAGAGACTCTGAAACAATATCATGATAAACATACCGACTATTGTAAGGATGGCACAGGACTGGACAGCGTTTCATTCTGTTGTACGTAAGGTCCCCATGAGTCAAGCTGACACAATGACGCCTAACAATAACAATCAATATTTATGTAGTTCTGTTTTCAATATCTACCTCTAGACTGTAAACTTCTTGGGGACAAGAACTACATCTATCTTGTTGTCCATTATATCCTCCTCAACTATCGAATGTCCAGTGCTTAGTGCTTTCCACGCATATTTGCTGAATGGATAAACTGCTTTAGTCTAGTCCAGGACTCCTCTTTTTAGCTAAATAGGCTTTTCAGTGTTTTACTCACCATGTCGCCACCCCACCCCACCCTGACATGAGTTCCAAGAAAATCTGGGCTGGGAAAGGAATCTGACAAACACAGCATCGGGGTCAGAAAGACCGCGGACCTCTGGTGACTCAGTCTTTGTTTCTGGGCCAAACTCTTCCTCTTGGCTCTTCCCTTAGGATGGATTTTTTTCTCCCCAGGAAGCCTCTGGGTCCTTCCCCTAGATAAACTTGGGCCCCTTTCTGCAACACACACATTCTCCGTCAAGAGAGCCAAGGTTATGAAGAGGCAATTCCTGGAGACTGTGTAGTGTTTAGGAGTTCCTGGCTGGTGCAAATTGTTTATGCACTTGGCTGCAAACTGAGGGGTTGGAGGTTTGAGTCCACCCAGAAGTGCTTCTGAAGAAAGGCCTAGAGATCTACTTCTGAAAAATCAGCCATTGAAAACTCTATGGAGCACAGTTCTACACTGACACACTTGGGGTTGCCATGAGTTGGAATTGACTCCATGCAACTAGTGTAGTGTTTGTGACTTTTTTCACCTTCCAATCCATTTATGAGTTTTGAATCTGCTCTCTTCTTTTAACCACTTGCCTCATCTTCTGGTTGCCTGGTTATTGATAATTCAAAATCACTTAAGTCTGAAAATCTTAAATATATTTAAAAACTCACCTGATATTTTGGTCTTCCAGGATCACCCCAGGCAGCTTTCTCAGAGGCTGTAAGGTCTGTCCAGAGACACAGCTGCTGCCCCTCTGGAGGTCAGGATGGGCCTATCTGGTCAGAGTTAGAGCTCAGGAGGGCATCAGTCTCAGGATCACAGACCCATACTTACCTGAGTCACCTGGCTAGCCCTGCAAACTCTATTATTAAAATTAGCATTTTTAGACTTTTTGGAGGAAAACACTTTTTATGTTATTTCCCCATGATAGAGCTAATAGGATTAATACTTACTAGGTGGTACTAAAGATTAAATAAATCTTAGGGTGAGTGATTAATGGATATAGGGTTTCCTTTTGTGGTACTGAAAATGTTTTGGAACTAGAAAAAGGTGATGATTGTACAACATTATGAACGTACTTAAATTCCACTAAATTGTACACTTTAAAATGGTCAATTTCATGTTATGTTAACTTTACCTCCATCAAAATAATAATTCTCAGAGAACATAGAATTTCTCTCATAAGAAAAGTGTGGGAATTTCAGTGTCAGTCTCCACTGAATTCCCTGGAGACCTGGCCGTCTGTAACCTCCCCCCAGGTACCATTTAAATCCAGCTGGATTTAATCTACCACTTAAAGATTCCATTTTAAAAACAACTTCTAGCAGCAAATTGTTGGCACAGAAGAAAAGCCATAATGGAAGATAAAAAAATAACCCTTGATTAATCACTGAATTCACCACCTGTCTGTCAGTGTGTTGTTCTCTGGTGGCTTCCATGTGGCTATGATGCTGGAAGCTATGCCACTGGTGTCTCAAATATCAGTAGGGCCACCCATGGTGGACAAGTTTCAGCAGAGCTTCCAGACTAAGACAGTCTAGGAAGAAAGACTTGGTGATCTACTTCAGAAAATTAGCCAATGACAACCTTTTGGATCACAGCAGAACAGGCCCAACTCTTTTGCTCTGGACATAGACAGATGATCAATCACTAGAGGAGGACATAGTGTTTGATGAAGTAGAGGCCAACAAAAGCATGGGAGACCTTAGGTGAAATGGATTGGCACTGCAGCTGCAAAGATGGACTCAAACATGCCAGCAATCATGAAGATGACACAGGACCAGGCAACATTTTGTTCTGTTGTACTTAGGGTCACGATGAGTCAGAGTCAACTCGACAACAGCTATCTATCTAATCACTGAATATATCTCTTTTAGGGATATTTTTCCTACATAACGTCATTAGTCAAAAAATTTCTTTCGGTGTTATATTTCAGAATATATGAGATGGATTTTGGTTTCATAAAGTTTCAGTCATATTAAATTAAAATATGTGAATTTTGGATGAACTTCATGAGCTATACTATTGTCACTGCAAATGACTTCATTTATTCAGTCAACAAATATTTTTTGAGTGCCTTCTATGGATTAGTCAGTGTGCTAGGTGCTAGGAATACAGAGATGAACAAGGCATACCCCACTCAAAATTGTATGTTCTAATAATCACATTAATTACATAAATGAACATGTTTCAAATATAGAAAGAGCTCTATCAGAAGTCGAGGCTGAGTTTCAAGGGAACAAGACCCTCTTTGACATGTCACTGCTGTATCCCCAGCATGCACAACAGGCTGGCATATTGGAGACACTCAGCAAGTATTTGTTGGTAAATGGGTGAAGCTTTCCACAATCATACACTATCTTCCCTGTTTCATGCAGTTTTTACATGGTCCAGCATTGACTCAAACTAGAAATGCCTAGTTTATTGGTTGTATTCTAAAAAGGGTAACGAGTGCATTCTTTCTTTCTTACCCTCTTTAGCATGCAAATGTCATTTCCACATCAACTCTTCAGACTGTCTGCTTTCAATTCATTTAGCCTGCTTATTTAAGTGGGCACAGGCCACACAAAAAACCCTATGGAAAAAGTAATCAGTCCTCTTCTGCAGCCTCCTATTCCTGTCAGTCACTGACTGCTATCTGCTCTCTGGTGATTCTGACTCCCACACCAGCATCTACTCTCTGCCCAAGTGCTTGGACTTAATGGTCTGGTTTCCCTGATTTAGTTCATGGTGCCCCATCCAAGGCATCCCACAAGGAATGCAGCATTTGGGCAACTATGGCACAGAGGGCACCCTTGGAACCACAGTGTCAACCAGAAAGAAGCGACAACCCATCAAGAGAGGAAGGACCCTAGTCCTGATCCCTTGTACTTATCCTGCCCAACTCTGGAGAGTTCAGCTTTGAAAAAGGAAAAGGAGAGAGGCATCTCAGAACCAGGCTCGCTAATAATCAGGGTCCGAAGTCAATTCTTCCCTGAGAAGAGGGTAGATGACGTCTCAATTCATTATGAGATTAAGGTCTTTAATTAGATGAGTTTTAATGATCAAAATAAGGAGTTATGGAATCTGAAAATAAGGAATTTAACTTACCTAGAAATCCTAGAAGTTTAGGGGCAGGAAGGGAAGATCCCACAGAGCTTTGTTGACAGCAAGGATTGGAGAAAAAGAAATCCTTTTTGTGTTTTACCACTTTGAGCTGAGATGGAATCAAACCATCTTGTGGAACAGAGTTGTGTCAATTGCTATGTAATAGTGAGTATGAGCCTCAACTCTGGCTGGCATGTTAAGCTCTTGAGCAGGGCTGGCTTCGTGGGTATGCACTAGTGTAGTCACACAAGGCCCCTGCCGAGAGGGGACTCCATGCTTGGCAATTAATCTTCTGTGGTCACCACCTTGGTGTTCTTAATAATTTCACCTTCAAATTTGTGTTTTGTAAGTGAAGCCCCATGGGACAATGGAGCATACCTCGGGGATTGAAGCTTCATGTCATACACAGTCCTGCCTCCCACCTTCTTCCCAGATGGGTTCTCCACTGCCCACTCCCCTATTACCTGATGTCCAGGGCCCTGTGCAGCCTCCCTCTCCCCACCCCAACCCAGGAACCACTTTCACTCTTTGCTCCCTGTGGGGGCCTGGGCGTGGGCGTAGGGAGGGTCAGGGCCAGGTGAGTGCACAACACCATAGCAGATTTGGTGGTAGGGGCGAACCTTTCTCCCACCTCCAATCCAGGTATCTAGCACGTCTCGGGGGTCTCCTATGGAAAGGGGAGATCCCTGGCTCAACTTCCTCACCCCTGGCTAAAGCACAGCACATTGGTCCCGGGGCTGGTGGGAGATGGCACCTGTAGCTAGTGAGCCAGTAGGGCCAGCCTCCACCTGCTTGAGAGGGCTACATTCACCCCACAAGTATCCCCCTGCCTGAAGAATACAGTATTCAATGGCAAATGAAAACACCATGACAGATCAAGAGAGAGATAGTGGAAGAAAGGAAACAGATTTGTCCCTTTGACAGCATGTTTGTCTTGCTTTTTGAACAAGGGCCTGTTTTTGTACCAGCCGTTTTTTTTACTGGGCCCTGCAAATTATAATAGCCCATCCTGTTCTCAAGCCTCCTTTTCCCAGGGAGGCATTAGTTTCCTATTATGCGAGTGTCTTCCACCTGGCTGGCAGTGCCGGAAAGTGTGAGAATGCTTTCCATGCCGACCTGCTATCCCTGTACAAAGGCAGATCCAGGTTTTATGGGCCTGGAGCTCATACAATTTAGGGACACGCCTTTAAAAAGTTTTAAAAGTACAAATACAAAATTGCTAGACCTCTCTTAGGACCTTGGAGGGGGCCTCTCCAATTGAGGGGACCTGAAGCTTAAACCTTATTAGCTTTATGGTAATTCCACCCTTGCCCTCATAGCATGCCTGCCACCCACTCATATGTTCACTTTAAGAATCTGGCGATTTCTTGAAAACTGCAGAGCTTCTCTTGCTTAACCCTGAAACCCACAAATCCCAATCTAAGCAGTCATATTTTTGACAGAGGGAAGGCTGAGCTTTAGTTGAGGCCTCATAATTGCAGTATTTCTATCTGTCTGTCTTCTGTTCTTTGCTCTTCCACCACAGAGGGGTCACTTATGGCCTCTCAGGGAGGCCTCTTCTGCTGAACCATCCCTAGACTCCTTTCTTTATGAAATCTCCTACCAATTAAATCATGCTTAGCTGCTGAGTTCTGCTTTAAGTCACATCCTACAAGAAAAGATAAAGTCTCTTCTTCCTCCAATTACTTAGTCTCCTTAATTGATTTTATCACTCTTAGAGAAGCTATGTGGTTCTATACAAATTGAAAACATCGATAAATGTAATAATTCATTTTAAAATAATAAGAGATTTTTCATAAATATTCTATAAAAAATATATAATACATGCATTGAAATAACTGAAACAAGAACATCCTTTACAAAATTCTGTTGGAGATTATACTGCCCTCTCCCACCCCACCCCCATTCTGTGTCCCTATCAACTTTTCCTAAAAAGGCAAAATAAAGTAAAAATTTCAACTGCTGTCTTAGGATAATCCAGGGGGGAGAAACTCTTTTGCCACATTATAAGAAAATGTTGATTCTGAATCATCTAACTTGATAAAATTCATCAGATAATTGCCCCTCATTCTACACTGTATGGCACAAATTCTACTCTGGCTTTATAATGAATTAACCAAGCATAGATGATTGGAGATTATATTGTTATCTCTATCAATGGCTAAATTTTCGGTAAACAATTCCATCTACTATGAATATGATTTATTGAGTTGGTTAAAAAACAGCACTTTATCTCTGGTTGTCTGAAATTGATCTTCCTGGTGAAGCTCCTTTATGAAGGAAGTGATCTCATGAATTAATGAAATTTGTGCTTGTATCAATGAGGATGGACTGCCTTAGTAACAACCTCCATATCTCAGAGGCTTAATCAAAGCAAATGTTTACTTCTTGCTCACTCTACATGCAGAACAAGCGGTCTATGCTCATCTGAGTGACTCAGGAGCCCAGGTTGAAGGCGATTCCATCTCAACATGTGTTTCTGTGGTCACTACAGTAGGGGAGAAGAGAACATGGCGAAGAGCGCTCTAGCTCTTAAAGCGATTTGCCTGGAAACGATATACATCATTCAAACTCATATTTCATTGGCCAAAACAAATTACCCGTCCATGTCTAACCTCAAGGGACAGAGAAGCACAATTCTATCATATTCCTGGAAGAAGAACTGAAATATTTAGAACAGCCTTAATGTTTACCACAATCCTCTTTGGTTACCAGATATTTGATTCACTCTATTTCCAACATGCAAAATACACTCACCCCCTTCCCTTAGGGAGAACCCTAAAGTCCCATGCAGGCAAGGTATTGAGTTCATAACTTGAGACTTCTGGATAAGGGGTGGTAGTTTCTAATCATGATCCTGCTTCTCTAGATCGAGAGACTGTGAAATTAAAAACAACAGCAACAACACAAACCACCTGCCTCCTCCCACCCAATATATAATGGTGGTTCAAGAACATGACAATTGCAATAAACACTCCCTGTGGGAAACATGGAAGATACAAGCAAACACTGGTCTGTAGGAATTCTGAAATGCCAGGGAGACCTTTCTGAGGGCCCCCTACCTATGGCTGAAGAACATTACCTGATCAAACCCTGGTTTTGTTCCCCAGCAAAACTCCTTTTGCTCATTGTTCTCTGCAGCCCCTGGCTCTATCTTCTGAAAGATTTTTCCTTTTCCACTTAACCATTTTGGCTGAACCTAAAGTGGACACTGGGGAATATGCCGTCTTTCCAGACTGAACAGCTTTCTCAGACCAATTTCTGCTCATGGACTGTCAGAGGCCTGAGGGTTATTTTAAGTCTCAAATAGTTACAGTCTCTTTTGATTCAGGCTGGTGGCTCTGTTGGCAGTACAACTCTCCCCAAAACTAAGCAGCCTTTTAATCTATTTGATTCTTGTCTGCTTCATTTACCAGTAATCATGCCCGTAGTTCTCTCTGAGACATGTCTTATCCCTATCTCCCTTAGTTATGAATGTGTGTACTTGAAGCCTACTACACTTTGTTCAGAAAACCACTATAGGTCTCTTTTCCCTGAGCCATTCTGGCCAATTCAAAGGATTTACTAGGTGCCTGTCACTTTATTGCATCTTTACTCTAAAACACCTTGTCTATTCAGAG
This sequence comes from Dugong dugon, assembly GCA_030035585.1. NCBI lineage: Eukaryota > Metazoa > Chordata > Mammalia > Sirenia > Dugongidae > Dugong > Dugong dugon. Next base: position 99,510,090 of record CM057469.1, on the reverse strand, counting down.
ATTTTAACAATGGATGTGATGGTCAGACTCTAATATGACCTTTGTCACAAGGATGACTTCTAATAGTTTTAATCACTCAAAGTATTTGTCAGTTTTATCTGTTATTACTTGCTGCAGAGGAGCAGTTGAGTATTCTAACCCTATGTCTCTGAATTAATAAACTCTATTCTCCTATATTCCTGTTTGCATTTTTGTCAATTCTTTTCTGAGTTCATCTCTTTTTTGTAATACCTTGCCAACACACACACTGCTAATATTCTGTTTTCCAGTCCTTTTCCTTAGCGCTATTAGTTTCATTCGGTGTGATCTGCTTCTCATGTCACCTCTGGTGACAGCTTTACCAAATTTACCATTTGCATAACATTACTTTTTTTTAAGCATCTGATAATAGTTTATTCACCACTCTCCACTCATCCTCACGTATTTTTGCCAGTACCACGTATTTTAGCTTTTTTTTACTAGATTAGATTTTAGTATATCATTATATATTATACTCTGGTAACAAGCATAAAAGTCTCAGTAATTTAAAACAACAGATTTATTTTTCACTCATGCTACACTGTGTGGTAGTAAGTGCACCAGAGAATGTTCTTGGGTATGTGATCTTAGGCAGGTCACTTGACTTTTCTGGGTCTCAATTTTCCCATCTGTAAAATTCTATTATTCAATTCTCATTGCCATCAAGTCAATTCCGACTCATAGTGACCCTATAGAATAGAGTAGAGCTACCCGTTAGGGTTTCCAAGGCCATAATCTTTATGGAAGCAGATTGCCACATTGGTGGGTTCCAACTGACAATCTTTCAGTTAGCAGCTGAGCGCTTTAACTATTATGCCACCAGGGCTCCTTATTACTATATTAAAAGGATTAAAATACCAACAAATAGAACTTCTATGGTTTGTATGATGAGATTGATTGACACAGTGGCTGCAACAATGGGCTCAAATATAGCAACGATTTTGATGATGGTACAAGACCAGGCAGTGTTTCATTCTGTTGTACATAGGGTCGCTATGAGTCAGAACCGATTTGATGGCATGTCACAACAACATGTTATAAAGGATTGATGGACTCTCAAATGGGGTTACAGCTTCCTTAAATTGTTACAGTATGAAGGCAGCATGCAACAATTCAAGGAATATAGGCTTTTCATAAAGTTATACTTCTGTCATTACAACCAAGTGTAGTCAAGCAAGATGATTTTAAAAGAATGAATATATACTATCCTCAGTGGAAATATGGCCAAAACCAGTTCTGAGTCCTTCAATGTGCAGTTCAAATTCATAGCATTCCGACTTTTAGTTCATTTGATGCAGAATATGACTCAAAGCTAGAACAAGATGTTTGGAACAAATTAGAAAAATTTTTCCCACTTGAGGTTCATGTTACAACTAAGAGATTATCTTTTCCTCATTAAGCAAAGCTAATTAAAAACACCTTTTGAATCAATACATAATCTCTGACCTGAGGTTTTACTGTTTTTACAAGAAATGCTGTGAGAATTATCTGATCTCTGACCTAAATCAGTGCATAGGAAACATTTCCCCAAGGGAGAGTCTCAAGAAGGAGTTGGATATTTTACTCTTTCGTTCTTAGTTTTCTAGGTAGTGAGTGTGTAGGCAAATTATACTTTCCCTATTGTGTACGTGTATTGAGTTTTCACTAACGGACATTAATATCTTAGGCACTAATTTTTTTTTTTAAGTCAGTTACTTAAAATAAATTGAAAACATTAATTAAAGCCAAGAGTAGAATGTTGGCTCTTTTTCAGACAACCTACTGGAATTTCAGAGCGCTTGCCTGTGAGGTGCTGTTGGCAAGGACAAACAATTTCATGAAATCAGGAAAAAGAATTTTTAAACATCATGTTAGCTTGGATACACACAGTTATAAATTTGCTTACTAAGACCAACTTTTACTGTTTTTATTTAACTTACTTATCTTTTGAATATTTTTTCTTCCTGATTTGTTTTCCCAATTACAGCAGAGGCTGCTAGATGTGTATCTAAATACTTCCCCCCTCCACCCGACCTCTTCTTCCACTGCAATAAAAGTCACATGGCTGGACAGGCATACTGTATTTCCTAGCTTCTCCTGCTACTAAATGTGGTTATGTGAGTAAGTTTACTCCAGTGGAATGTGAGTAGGCTTGGTCCATAATAACCTCCCATGCATGCACCTCCAGGTGGTAGACCATCTTCAAGATAGCTCCCAATGATTCTTACCCCCTGGTTTACATCCCTGTGTAATCCTCTCCCCCACTGATATGGCTGACCTATGTAACTAATAGGATACTGCAGAAACGATAGACTGTGATTTCCAAGGCTAGGTCATAAAAGATATTATGACTTTCATCTTGCTCTCCTAGATCACTTGCTCTGAGTGAAACCAGCTGCCATGTTATGAGGACATTCAAACAGCCCTATAGAGAGTCCTATAGAGAGAGTGGTTAAGGACCACATGAATCACCAACATCAGGAATAAAAGAGGGATTATCACTACAAATCCAACAGACATTAAAAGTATAATAAGATAATGTTATAAAAAAGTTATACCAATTATCTGACAACTTATTTAAATAAATTCCTAGTAAAGTGCAATTTACCAAAGTCAACACAAGATTAAACAGAATATTAATAGTCTTGTATCTATTTAATAAATTAAATTCATTACCAAAAACTTTCCAAAAAAAAGATAACTCTAGATCCAGGTGATTTCACTGGTGAATTCTATCGAACATTCAGGGAAGAAATAACATTAATCTTTTACAAGTTCTTACAGAAAATAGAGAAGGAGGGAACATGCTCCTACTTGTTTGTGAGACCATCATAACCTTAACACTAAAACCTGACAAGGACATTAAAAAGAAAGAAAGAAATTACCTACCAATATATCTAATGTACATAGACTCAAAAATCCTAGAAAAATTAATGAATTGAATCCAACAATAAATAACAAGAATAATATACCATGACCAAGATATATATCCTAAGAATGCAAGGTTGACAGCACTCAAAAATCAATCATTATAACCACATTCACGAAAAAAGGAGGAAAAAATATAAGATAATTTCAAAGGATGCAGAAAACAAATTTGTCAAAACGCATCCCCTGTTTATGAAAAATTCTTAGCAATCTAGGTATAAGAGGGAACGTCCTCATTTTCATAAAAGGCAGCAACAAAAAACCTACAGCTAACATCACATTTAATGATCATACATTAAATGCTGTGATGGTTAAGTGTGTGTGTCAGCTTGGCTGGGCCATGATTCTTAGTGGTTTGGCAGTTATGATGTAGTTTGGCAGTTGTATGATGCTGTGATCCCTTCCATGATGAGATTTGGTATAATGTGATCACCTCCATGATGGAATCTGCTGTGACTAGCCCATTAGTTGAAAGGGAGTTTCCTTGGGCGTGTGGCCTGCACTGAAGTGGACTTTCTGGCAAGGCTCATGGGCTTTTGCTCGCTCTGGATTCTGCAGCTGGCTCCTGTTCATCTGACCTCTGGTTCTTGGGACTTGAGCTAGCAGCTTACCTGAGGTCTTGCCTAATGATCTTGGGATTTGTTGATCTTCGCAGCCTGTGAGCAACAGCCTGGCTCTCTGATCTGCCAATCTTGGGTTCACCAGCCCCTGTGGCTATGTGAATCAGGAGAAACCTCTATCCTGACCCATGGACTTGGGATGTTCCAGCCTCTACAACTGAATGAGCCATTTCCTTGATATAAATCTCTCTATATATGTATTTATATGCTTTACTGGTTTTGCTTCTCTAGAGAATCCAGCCTAAGACAAATGTTTTTCCCCTAAATTGAGAACAAGGCATTGAGACCCACCCTCACAACTTCTATTCAACTTTGTACTGGAGAGCCTAGCCATTGTAATAAGGCAAGAAAAAAGATTAACAAAGAAGGAAAAAAAGAGGAAGAGGAAGAAGAAGTAATAATAGAAAGGGAGAAGTAAAACTATGTTTGCAGATATATATATTTGTATGCTTTCTGATTTATTTTTCCAAGGTTGTTAGTGAAATAAATGGAATTGTTTGCAGAAAGCTCTGCGTTCAGATGAACTTGCCCTCTGTGTTAGAATTTTTAATTTCTCAGAAATTATATTTTAAGATATTCTAATTACAATTGTATAACCCAGGCTAGGCAAAACTGTGAGATGAGAGAAATTTATTTAAGTGCCTCTCTGTCTTTTGGGGTTTTTAAAGTATAGCTTTCATCCATTCTGATGCCCCTCAGTATCTACCAGCCATGTAGTGCCCAGAGACAATACCCTCTCCCAGTATGACTTTCTTCAATAATATCTCATTCTTCAAATTTATTTTTTTTTTTACCTCTTTTTGTCATAAAATATATGTATATTCCTCCCATTGTCTTAGAGCCCTAATCAGAGTTGTCATAGCAGAAAATGTCTGAAAAATTATTTCATACCAAAAAGCTCACCGTTCAATGTGTTGTCCGTCCTAAGGATATTTGCACTGAAAGAGCATATATATATAAATAATAATAACAAAATTAAGCGAAAGGCGAGACTATAGGACAAGAAAATATTAAACATTTAATATAGATCCCTGGGTGGTGCAAATGGTCTGTGCTCAGCTAATAACCAAAATGTTGGTGGTTCTAATCCACCCAGTGGTGATATGAAAGAAAAGCATGGTGATCTACTTCACTTGGCCATCTGCTGCCGTAAGGTGACAGTCATTTAAAACCCTACAGGGTGCAGTTCTACCCCGACACACATGAGGTTGCAATGAGTGAGAACTGACTTGACAGCAACGGGTTTTTTTTTAATAGTCATTGAACAACATTTAATATGGCAGGCTAGGCACCTGGGTTGTCCTTCTTGAAGAAAACAACAAAAATTCTAGATTATATATTTAAAAACTTAAAAGCACCCATGAACTTTAAGAAGGTAAAGTATTCTCAGACCAAGGACTAAAAGAAGAGGGAACCTAGAGAAAGTATAGCACTTCAGCCAGTTTTCTTTCTGAGTGCATTTGCTAAACTGTGTGAACTTGAGCTTTGATTATCATGGACTCACAAGGCCCACAGAGCAGGAGACAAATACCAGCGTCCTTTAAAGGTAGTAGTTTAGTAGGCGTTGCTTCAACCAGCTCAATAAAGCTGGGATATCAATGTTCTACACAATCAGTCTAAGCACGACCTGGAAATAAACCCATCTCTTTCCTATCCCTGGAGTCTACAAAGAAAATAAATTGTCTTGACCCTTAGCATTGAGCAGATGTGGTAAAAGAATTTGGAATCACAAGATGGCCCTCATACAGATTTGTAGCACAAATTCACAGGAACTGCCTGGTACAAAAAAATCTAAAGCTAAGAATTTAAATTAGAGCTTCCAGAGGTGTAGTACCCCCACCCCCCGACATGGCTAGTTGGAAACAAATGCAAATTCAATCTGGAGCATCCTACCATCGTCTGAAACTTCAAAGAGTTCCAAGAAATACAGCTCCAAGTAAAATGAACATCTCGCAGAATAAAATAACAAAACACACAAGTAAAAAAAAAAAAAAGGCACTATGAGCAATAAACAGCAGAAACAGGAGTTGCCAGGAATATTACTATGTACATTCCAGGCACAAAAAATAAATTAAAATGCTTACTATGCTTAAATAAATATAAGATATACTTCAAAGTATATGCTAGGAATAATAAAAAACTATAAGTTATTACTAAACCACACTCAGCTACGGGTAGAGAGGATAACATCTTATGACCAAACGAGGTTTATCTTAATACTTTAAGGTTAGTATAATATTAGGAAATCCATTAATGTAATTCACCACATTAACAGGTTAAAGTAGAAAATGTATATAATTATCTTAAAAGATATAGAAAAGGTGCTTGATAAAATTTAATGTTCACCTGTAATAAAAATGCCTATGTAATAAAAATGCCTAGCTAACTAGGAATAGAAGCAATTTCCTCAGTCTAATTTAAAAATAGGAGCCCTGGTGGTGCAGTGGTTAAGAGTTCGACTGCTAACCAGAAAGGTTGGCAGTTTGAATCCACCAGCTGCTCCTTGAAAACCCTATAGGGCAGTTCAGAAAACATTACATTTAATGGTTTGTTATTCAAAGAATTTCCTCTAAGGTTGGGAACAAGACAAGGATATACACTATCAGCACTTCTGTTCCACATTATACCGGGTGTACTCGTCACTGAAGAAAAGCAAGAACAAGATATAAAAAGAATTAGGATTGGAAAGGGGAGAAAACTATTGTTATTCTCAAATGATACTGTTGTGTACGTGAATAATTAAAAATAAGCTGCCAATAAACTCAATATATAAAAACCTATCGTATTTCTATATAGCAGCACCAATCAACAAAAAACTATATATATGTTACATGCATATTAAAAAAAAAAAAATGAAATACCTAGGAATTAATCTAACCAAAGATATGCAAAGCTTTCTAAGAAAAAAATTGAACTAGAACACCCTACACTGTAAAGATGTCCATGGTCCCCAATTTGATCTACAGAATCAATGTAATCTCAATCATATCTCCAATAGATTTGTTAAAAGTAGTACTTGACGGTCCAATTCCAAAATGTATACAGAAGTACAAAGGACCAAAAAATAGCTAAGACACTCTTGAAGAGGATGAATAAATTTGGACAACTTGCCCTGCCAGATTTCAAGACATTACAAAGCTATAGTTCTTTGGATAATATAGTATTGGTGCTGGGAAAGCTCAATGGAACAGAATTAAAACCTAGAAGTAGACACTGGCGTATATAGATACTTGATATATGACAGAAATAGTATTGCAGATGACAGGGAAAGGGTGGATTTTTCAACAAATGGTACTGGATAAAGTGGGTATCCATGTAAGAAAGAATCAGATTGGTTCTCTACCCCATACTACAAAGAAGTTTCTGGGACAATCAAAGGCCTAAAATTGAGAGGTAAAATTGAAGCTTTTAAACAATTAATGAAAAAATTGAAAATTTAAACTACATTAAAATTAAGAACTTCTGATCATCAAAAGGCACCATAGAGTGTAAAGATAACCACAAAGTAGAAGACATTTGCAGCTCATTTTACAAACAAGATCTAATATCTAGAGTATATAAGAACTGCTACAAATCAGTAAAAACATAACGAAAATACTCAGTAGATAAATAGGCAAGAGACTTCACGAGACATTTCACAAAAGAAGGGATTCAAATGGCCCATAAATACGAAAATAAGTTGAACATCATTAGTTATCAAGGAAATGCAAATGTTATGAGATACCATTTCACACCATCAGATAAACAAAATTTTAAAAATAGATATACCATATGTTGATGAACATTTATATTAATGGTACCTCAGCTGTGCTGGTAGGAGTATAAAACAGCACAGAAACTTTGGAAAAATAGTTTGTCATTGCTTCATAAAGATGAATAGAAGCATACTTTACAATCCAGGAATTCCACTCCCCAATAACTTCCTCATGTGTACCAGGAGACATACAAGAGAATGTTCATGGAAGCATTCTTCATAATAGTCCCAAACTAGACACTACCTAAGTGTTCATCAGTGGTAGACTGGATGAATGAACTGTGGTTTGTACACATAAGAAAATATTATTGTGGTAGGCAGAATTCTAAGATGATCCCATGATCTCTGCCCCCTGTTGTCGTGTTGTATATAATCCCTTCTCCTTGAGTGCAGGTGGAACCTGTGACAGGCTTCTAACCAATAGAATATGGCAAAGGTCATGGGATGTTACTCCCTTGATTAGTTTACATTATGTAACAGAGGTGATAGGATGTCACCCCCAGGATTGTTTCTCTCCTCTCTCTATATTATCTATCTCTAGCTGTCTATCTGTCCACCTATTTGTCTGTCTACATACACACCTATTTACATATCTGTCTATCTATCTATTTATCCATCCATCCACCCTGGCCTTGAAGAAGCAAGTTGCCATAAATCCGAAAGCTACAAGAACCTGAATGAGCTTGGAAGGGAAATCCTTCTCCAGTTAAGCCTCCTGATGAGAATGCAGCCAGGCTGATACCTTAATTGTAGCCTTGTGAGATCCTGAGCAGAGAACCTGGTTAAGCCATATGAGTACTCTTAATCTGTGGAAACCGTGAGATAATAAGTGTGTGTTGTTTAAGCCATTACGTTTGTGGTAATTTGTTACACAGCATAGAAAACTAATATAACTATATAGAAATAAAAATGAACAAACTATAGCTACATGTATTAATACAGATGAATCTTATAATTTTGAGCAAAAGAAGCAAGTCATGAAGAATACATGTAGTAAAATTCCATTTACATGATATTTGAAAACAGACAAAAACCAAACAATATATACTTTAGGGTGGCATCTATAAAGAGTAAAATTATAAAGAAAATCAAAGGAAAAAATATCTCCAAAGATAGGAGAGTGGATTATTTCTGGGAAAGAGTACAGAGCCCACACAGAGCTTCTAAGTCCCTGGGTTACTAACAAGATCTGTTTCTAAGTGTGCCTTTAAGAATTTGTAGTTAAGTCAAAACAGGTGCTTACAGTTCTTATTTAGCCTTACTTTAGTGCAAGAAAAGGTTTGAAGCCTTTTCAATGATTTAAAATCTGCACATACAGCAAGGGAAGGTGATTGTGATGAAGAATTTTTTGCAAGTAGGGATTGGTTCAGTCGTTTCAAAGTGAGGGCAAATTTAGGTAACATTAAAGGGCAAGTATGAGTTGGCCATAAATTGGACGTTTGTAACCTGGGGACTTATTGTATTAAAAAAACAGTTGCTATTGAGTTGACTCTGACTCATGGCAACCCCAAGTGTGTCAGAGTAGAACCGTGCTCCATAGGGTTTTCAATAGCTGATTTTTTGGAAGTAGATCACCGGGCCTTTCTTTCAAGTCATCTCTGGGTGGGTTCCAACCTCCAACTTTTCAGTTAACAGCCAAGCACATTAACTACTTACACTACCAAAGGACTCTTCTAAGATATCAGCAGTGTTCTATTTTATGATCCAAATTCACTTTATAATTATTTTATATATATATATGGAAAGTATTTTATATAATTTTCTGTACGTACACCATATATTTCAGAGTGAAGATAACAATATTAAAAACAATTTAATTTATAAAATATACAAAGAGCATTCCCACATTCCTCTAGCCCAGTGCCCCCTCCTTATGGCTGGAGTGACTTAAGTTCAGACCAACCTAAATCTGAATCTTAATGTTGTCATTTCCTTGTTGTATGAACTTAATCATAAGACAGAGCTGTAAGATTGATACTCAGACTCTAGAATTTCCAGATGAAATGGCAATAATAAAACAACACTTGAAAATCATTTACCTTGCCTAATAAAAAATAAATATAAAATTAATATTTATGAGTTTTAGCTATACACATAAATACTATGTATATATTTTTTAATTAAAAATTATAGTAATTGACTAGCAATATAGAGAAACTGGTACTCATCTTGCTGGTAGCATTGTAAATTGATACAATCTTTAAATGGAATAGTTTTTAACCATATTATAATATGAAACAAGATATCAAAGCATTGTCATCCTTAAACTCAGAATTTCTACTTCAGGAAATTTAAGGCTATAAGAATATAACCTTAAGAAGTCAACATCAAGCCAATAGTACAATAAAGTTTAAGGCATAAGTATTTGTAAATACAAAACTTGGGAAAAAAACTCAAATCTCTTATTCTTTACGAATTTTCAAAGTGGAGCACATTAATAATAAAAATAACTTGATAAATATACACTTTGTATTGCTATATAGATATGTTAGGTAACATCAAATGAACAGTCAGAACTAAACATGCATTCATGTGCTGTTTGTATGAGTAACAATATATGCAGAAGCATTGAAAATGATCAGAGAAAGTGGGATCCATATAGTTACCAGAAAGTTCAATGAAGTGATTATGGTTTCAACAAGTAAGTGGATACATATTAATCTCAAGGAATATATTTAATAGCGGAATTTCAGACAGCGTTATAGACAGATGGTGAAAGTATTTGGGCAGATTTGTAGGGGAGGGAGTGTGTCTCAAATCTCACTACATGGAAATTTCCTGTAATCAGAGGGTTTTCTCTGGGTTGTGCAGGCTGTGGAACCAAAAGAGGAGAATTGTACAGAAGACTTCTCGAAGGGAAAAAACCTGGAAGGCCTATAATTAGAAAAATGTGATTGTAAATTAATTTCCCTTTTAGGATGTAGCTGCTTTCCTTACTTTTCTTCGATTGATTATCTAAAGCAATTACAACTTAATGATTTACTTCAGTATATGAGAGAGGCTCACAGCTTTCCAGGGTGATTCTGAATCTTGCGTTCTTGGTGTGACTGATTTGTTTCATGTCAGCACTGCAGTCGCTTTTATGGCAGGGACATTAGGTGGTTCTCTTCTGAGAGTCTTATCACGTTTACTGAAGGCAAAAAGGAAGGAAATGTCATTCCCCACCAATGACCAGCATGAAAGAAGACCAGAGAGGGAGAGGAGAGGGCTACCTGGCCACTGCAGTTTTCAGATTAGAGCTGATTAGAAACAAGGAAGAAGGAACTTTCTCGTTAATCTTAATCTGTTAAGCACAGAACGTCCTACTTAACGAGAAAGTGCCACTCAGATAAGTGTGTTATGCATTCAAGAACACCATGAACTTTATAGATCACTTCTTCTCTATCTCAGCTTCTCCAGTTATAAAATAAAATGAGAAATAATTCCCTCTCTCCACCCACCCGCACCCTTACCATTCGTACATCTGAAATATACTGTGATATGGGTTAGAGAAATCAATGATTTTTTTTCATAACATCGTATGCAGAAGCTATCTAAGTGGCTTATTATCCTTTAATCAGAAATACCCTTAGCTTCTTACGTTGTTATATGATTTCTATCCAAATAATTTTTGACAGATTTTAAAAATCATAAAAAGTGGTATTATAGCAATGAATACATTTTTTACTTAATTTTTTATGTTATTAAAACTGTAAGAAATGTAAAAATATCACATAGACAATCAGTATTTGTCTTTAAGCCTCAACTCAAATCAACTGCTGTCGAGTCATTCCAACTCATAGTGATCCTATAGGACAGAGTAGAACTGCCCCATAGGATTTCCAAGGCCGTAAATCTTTATGGAAGCGGACTGCCACATCTTTCTCTCATGGAGCTGCTGGCGGGTTCGAACCGACAACCTTTCAGTTAGCAGCCAAGCACTCTAACCACGGAGCTAAAGGGCTCCTCACCTTTAAGCATCTCATGATTTAAAAAATAAAAAAAAAAAAGCTTTTAGTATCACAAGGTCTACGAGCTAATCTCCCTAGTAAGATCACTTGATATCATGTTGCTCAACTGTGCACATGACCTTTCAACTAGAACTCTGTCTCTTAACGTTGTGAGCTATCATGCAGTATTCATAACCTGGGATTAAATTTCATATACATTATTTGAGAAATCTACATGATCCCAACAAAATAATTTACTAAAAAATTATTCGTGTTTCCAGATATGTCTCAATATTAGAAGAAAAACAACAACAACAAAAAAAAACAACAACAACTGCGGAATCAACAAAGCCTTTAGAATGTAAACTTTAGATAATGTCAGCAACTGTTCAAAGGAATTAGTAAGTCTTTCCAGCAGCTGTTCTTTCATGTCTCCTGACAACATCAGGTGGAAAGAACAGGCAGTAACCAAACCCGCTTAGTGTTAGGTGGGACCCAGAGATAATGTTGATGCCCTTACTGAAGTAGTTGGGTCCTATACTCTGACAAATTACCAAATAGGGGAACCATGTAGCAGGCTGCACGTACCAACCTTTGGCAAACTTCATTTAGTTTGAAATTTTGTTGGGATAACAACTTCAGAAAGGGAGAACAGCTCAGGAGAAAGAGCATGCACTGAAATTGGGCAGATCTGGATTCAAATTCCAGTCCATCGCAGCATCAACACCTCTGATCCTTTAAACCACAGTTGCCACTGAGTCAATTCTAACTCATGGCAAACCCATGTGTGTCAAAGAAGAACTGTGCTCCATAGAGTTTTCAATGGCTGATTTTTCAAAAGTATGTTGCCAGGCCTTTCTTTTGAGGTACACTTGGGTGGATTTGAACCTCCAACCTTTCAGTTAACAGCGGAGCACATTAACCTTTTGCACCACCCAGGGAAGCCATCTGCGCCTTTACTCGTCTATAATATAAGAATGCAAATGATATGAATTCCATGGGTTTGTTTGAGTATTAAAAAGATACTCTGTTGTTGTTGGGTACTGTCAAGTTTCTTCTGATTCATAGAGACCCCATATGATAGACTAGAACTGCCCCATAGAGTTTTGTTGGCTGTAATCTTTACAGAAGCAGACCACCAGATCTTTCTCCCTTGGGTTACCTTATCTCAGTGGGTTCAAACTACCAAACTTTTGGTTAGCAGTTGACCGCTTAACCTGGACTACTAGTTGAAAGGTAAGGGGTTCAAATCCACTCAGAGGCACCTCAGAAGACAGGCCTGATGATCTGTTTCTGAAAGGTCACAGCCTTAAAAACCCTGTGGAGCAGTTCTACTCTGCACACATGAAGGCATCATGAGTCGGAATCAACTTAACAGCAACTAATAATAACAACCTCTTCCTGTGGGTCATGCTGGGCGTTCTTGTATTTTTGGGTCATTTTCAACTATGGCATCTTAGATTCTTTACTGCCTACTTAATGAGATGCAATTAATAGCATCAGTCTCCGTGTTGTTGATGCAAGGACTGGGTATAGAGTTTCCCTGATACTGCTTGGTACAAGACCCAAACATTCTATAGGGTCATGGTCTGTGGCATTTTGTGCAGTCTGCAATAAACAGTCCATTCATGTTATCTTCTATGGGTCTTTTTTTGTTAGTTAGTACTGTCTGGAGTTTTGTGTTGGTGACTTAAAGATAATCTCATTACAATTTTGTGGACACAAAGAAACCTCATAGAATTAGCAAGCTGAGTAAAACAGATTGAAAAAGATTAAACTTTTAGTGCAACCTACTTCTTTAACAGGAGGGTATGGATCAGGCAAGAGTTCTGGTGGTGCAGTGGTTAAAGGTTTCAGCTGCTAACCTAAAGGTTGGTGGTTTGAAACCACCAGCCACTCCACAGGAGAAAAACATGGTAGTCTGCTTCCCTAAAGACTTACAGCCTTGGAAACCCTACGGGGCAGATCTACTCTGTCCTGTAGGGGCTCCATGAGTTGGAACGATTCAACGGCAGTGGATGGATCAGGCAGGTCACCATAAATTCTGATGTGACCATCCTACAATTGTCCTTTGGACCTATTCTGTAACAAACAGATATATTTAACGAAACACTGTTGTTAGTTGCTGTGAAATTGGCTCAACTCATGGTGACCCCATCTACAATAGAAAAAACACTGCCTGATCCTGCCCAGTCCTGTGTCATCCTCATAATCACTGGCATACTCGAATCCATTGTTGAGGCCACTGTGTATTTTGAGTGACTTCCAACTTAGAGGGCTCATCTTCTAGCACTATATAGGACAATATTCTGTTGTAATCCATAAGGTATTCACTGGCTAATTTTTGGAAGTAGATTGCCAGATCTTTCTTCTAGTCCATCTTAATCTGGAAGCTTCAGTGAAAACTGTTCAGCATCATAGCAACATCAAGCCTCCACTGATAGATGGATGTTGGCTGTGCATGAGGTGCATTGGCTAGGAATTAAATCTGGATCTCTCACATGGAAAGCGAGAATTCTACCTCTGCCTTCCTTCAACAATAGAATGGATAAATAAATTGTAGTATAGTCATACAATGGAATATACTATACAGTAGTAAGAATGAACAAACTACAACCACTCACAACAATGAGAATGAATCTCATAATGCTGAGCAAAAGAAACCAGAAACAACAGAGCATACACTGTGTGAGTCCATCTGTATAAATTACAACAGAAGGCAAAAGTAACCTATGACATTAGAAGTCAGGGTAGTGACTACCCTCGGGGTTAATGTTGTGGAAGGGGCATGAGGGAGTTTCTAGGGTATGGGTGATATTCTGTTTCTTGCTCTGAGTGCTGGTTACATGGGTATTATGGATTGAATTATGTCTCCCCAAAATATGTGCTGTAATGCGGTTATAATCCCATTTGAGAATAGATTGTCTTTGTTATGGTAGTAAGGCAAGATTAGTGTAGGGTGTATCTTGAGTCAGTCTCTTCTGAGATATAAACGAAATTAAACAAGTAAGTAGAGGAGAGATGGGGTTAGACAGATGCCAAGACACATGGAGACCTCTAAAGAACCACGAAGTAGAAGTGGTCTTCTCAGGACAACACATCTTTCTTTCTTCTCTAGCACTGATTGTTAATATATGCACATCTTAAAGAAAATTTATTATAGCAACTAACTGCAGGCAGAATGGACGAGATAAAGAAAATAAATAGGTAGTTATACTCCAGTGTAATGGAATCTTTTTAGACTCTAAAAAAGAACAAAATAAAGTAAAACAAAAACCAAGCAAATGTGGGACCTGAAAACTAGGCCGAGTAGTCATCTTGTATTCCTCCCTCCACAAAGAAAACCCCTTCAGAAATGCATGAGACCTCTACATACAGTTGGAATTTGGCCAACATTGAAAAACCAAGTCTGTTACAGAATTGGTTGAGAAAAGAGTATTGCTTGTTTATGGTTTGAATTGTGTCCCCTAGAATTATGAATTGTAAATCCTAACCTCTGTGCCTGTGGTTATAATCCCATTTTGGAATAGGCTTTCTTTGTTATGTTAATGAGACAGGATTAGTGTAGAGTGTGTCTTGAGCCAATCTCTTTTGTGATATAAAAGAGATTAAAGAAGCGAGCTAGAAGCAGAGATATTGGAAGAGAGATGCCAAGCCACATGAAGATTGCTCAGGAGCAAAAGTTCAGAAGAGACAAGGACTTTCCTCCAGAGCTGACAGAGACAGAAAGTCTTCCCCTAGAGCCAGCACCCTGAATTCACACTTCTCGCCTCTTAAACTGTGATAAAATAAATTTCTGTTTGTTAAAGCCTTCCACTTGTGGTAGTTCTGTTATAGCAGCACTAACTAAGACACAATTTGATATCGAGAAGTGGGGATACTACTCTAACAAATACCTAAAATGTTAAAGTGGTTTTGGAATTGGGTAGTGGGTAGAGGCTGGAAGAATTTAAAGGTGCCAAATAGTAAACGCCTAGATTGCCTTGAAGAGACTGTTGGTAGAATTACGGCCATCAAAGTCAATTCTGATGAGGGCTCAGAAGGAAGTGAGGAGAACTATAGAGAAAGTCTCTATTGTCTTAGAGAATACATACGGTGCCGCAACAGAATGTTGCTAGAAATGTGGACGTTAAATGTGCCTCTGGTGACGCTTTGAAAGAAAATGATGAAGATGTGATTGGACAATGGAGGAGGGGCAATGCTTTTTATGCAGTGGTAAAGAACTTGTCTGAATTATGTTCAAATGTTTGGTGGAAGATAGAACTTGTAAGTGATAAACTTGGATATCTGGCTGAGGAGATTTCGAAGCAAGATCTTAAAAGGGCTGTGTGATTTCTCCTTGCCACTTACAGTAAAATGTGAGAGGAAAGGGATGGACTTAGAAATGAACTGTGCAAAATGAAAACAGGACTTAAAGACTTGGAAAATTGTGTTGTATAAACTAAGGACACATGTTCTAGAATGTTCACCAAGGATGTGGCAACACAATCTTTTGTTAAAGAGATTAAGCCTGTAACTGATGGATCTAACCAATTACCACAGCAGAAAACCCATCATCTTAGACTGAAGGGGCCAGAGAAAGAATGAAAGGAAGGAACACCATCTGCCTCTTGGAATTCTACAGGCACGAAAGCCATAGGAGCTGCATCTGTTGTCCTCTAAGAAAAGAAAAGGACCGTCCCTGGAGCAGATTGGAGATCAACAGAATTGTTGGGAGGAGCACCGGAAGCAGGGCCTTCTCTTTCAAAGGGTGGGGTCAAGGTCTCCTGGATCTCAAAGAATGGGGTCATGACCTCCTGGGTTTCAAAGAGTAGAATATTTACCAACTTTGTTCTGGAGTGTGGGGTTGCCTTTAAGGTGTGCCAGGGGGATGGGGCCACCATCCAAACCTGAGGGAGTGGGGCTGCATGGCCAGGGTGGAGAACGGGGCCTGCCGCTCAGAATGCAGAGGATACGGCCAACACCCAGAATCTGGAGGGTGGAGCTATTGTTCAGGTGGTCTCAGAGAAGAGAGGATTATTTTCAAGCCATGAGAGCTAATGTACATTGTTTTGCTGGGTTTTGAATTTTCTTGTTACTTGTTATTCCTTCTTTCCCTCCAATTTCTCCCATTTGTAATGGAAATGTCTGCCTTGTGCTTGTTCCACCTTTGTACTTTGGAAGCAGATAACTTGCATTCTGGATTTCACAGGTTCACAGATAAAGAAGAATTTTCCCTGGGATGGAATACATATAAAGTCTCACCCAAATTTGATTTAGATGATTCAGAAGGTGAGATTTTGGACCTGAACTTGATTTAAGACTTTTGGGATGATGTGATGGGGTGAATGTGTTTTGCATATGGCAAGGATGTGAATTTTCGGGGGCCAAAGGATGGAATATTATGGATTAAATTATGTACCTCCAAAATATGTGTTGTAAATCCTAATCGGTATGCCTGTGGTTATAATCCCATTTGGGAATGGGTTGTCTTTATTATGTTAATGAGGCATGATTAGTGTAGGGTATATCTTGAGTCAATTCCTTTTTGAGCTATAAAAGAGATTAAACAAGCCAGGAGAGGAGAGATGGGTAAGATAGATGCCAAGACACACGGAGATCTCCAAGGAACAAGGAAGAAGAAGCTGAAGAGAGCTTCCTCCAGAGCTGACAGAAGAGGAAGGCTTCCCCTCAAGCTGGTGCTCTTAATCCAGACTTCTAGCCTCCTAAACTTCGAGAAAATAAATTTCTGTTTGTTAGAGCCATCCACTTGTGGTATTTCTGTTATAGCAGCACTAGATAACTAATGCAATGGGTATGTTCAGTTTGTGAAAATTCATCTAGCTCTACATTTATGATGTGTGTACTATTCTGTTTATATGTTGTACCTCAGTAAAAAATTAAAAATAAAAACTAATAAGTGCTTATCCTATATGACAGGTTTACATTACCCTCACTTATTACTACGCCAATGCTTATGAATATAATCAGTATTTAGTGTTCAGGCTATATTTGGTTTTTGACCATGGTATACTAAAACATTCAAATACACATATGCTTAAAAAGTCACCATTTATTTTTAAAAATGGCAAAATCAAACATTAATAGACAAAATTAAATTGCTGTCTAATTTTCATAAGCATTCTGATCTTTATCATCTCCCACCACTTCTGGATTGAGCTGATATCAAGCAAATCTCCGTACATGGGTCAGGGGCTGGTGATAATCTCACCAACAATCAAGGGCCAGTAGCAGCCAAATCAATAGTAAGAACCTGAGTAACACAAACACCATTTACTGAATATTTCATTATGAGATCATCGATAGACCAAGTATTGTAAATGAAGTAAAATGAAGAATGCAATCATCTCCATAAGTCAGGCTCTAAAAGAGTTTTCACCTGAAATATTGACACTCAAACGCAAAGCCTACAGGGGCCAGGCAGGTAATGTTAATGAATAAAGCAGGCCAGGTGGAATACATTAGAGACTTGGGGACTGGGGAATCTGGGAAACCCACAGACCATCGAAGTAGTGGTTCTCAGAGTGTGGTCCCCAGCGCAGCCACATCAGGAACTCAATAGAAATTCAAATTATCAGACTCCAACCCAGACCTACTGAATCGCAAACTCTGGGGGTGGGGCCCAGCAATCTGAGTTTTAATAAGCTGTCTGATTTTAACAAGCTTGAATCTGATGAACTGTCAAGTATGAGAACCACTGATCTAGAGGTATTCTAATCGAAAAAAAAATCATGTGTGCTTTAAAAGAAATTATCTTTCCTCGTTTTGCCTGCAGGTTGCCCATTTATGACTCCTGATGAGAATCAAACAAAAAGACAAATACTTGAATTATTTGTATAATTATGTCAATTCTGTACTTTCCTTTTCTAAAATTAAAAAAAAAAAAAAAGAAGATAATATGTGACAAAGCTTGAGCCTAAGTTTTATCCTCCCCAGGCATATCTGGGCATGCTTGGGGTCTGGTGGGTTGGGCCTGCTGGAATGCTATTTATAAGAGAACTCAAGTTGCCTCCACCAAAAGAACCAAACCCATTGCCGTCAAGTCAAGTTTGACTCATAGCAACCCTACAGGACAGAGTAGAACCGCCCCCATAGTGTTTCCAAGGCTGTAAATCTTTATGGAAGCAGACTGCCACATCTTTCTCCCACGGAGGGGCTGGTGTGTTCGAACCGATGATGACCTTTCAATTAGCAGTCGAGCACTTAACCACTTGCACAACCAAGCCTCCTTCAAGTAGCCTCCAGGAGAGAACCATTCCCAGTTGACAAAAGAACCAAGGTATAGAGGTTGTGTCAACGACAGAAGATGGGACTGGAACAGATCTGAGTACATCATGGTGCCTGCTACTCAGATTGTTTCCACCCCAGTCTGATGGACTCATTCTTCGTTCTTTCAACAAATAGCTACTGAACGCCTACCTACTCTGTCCCTGAGTCCTGTGACCCTAGGGTGGCTGTAATAATATAAGACTGAGTAGAAGCTAAAGGAGCTGGTTTTTGCTAATCTCCTGAGGAAACCGAGAGTGCAGTTTGTTGGTGGCATGAATGCTAGCGCCAGGGGCAGCAGCACTGGCGTCAGGACAACCAACGCCTTTGATGCCCTTGACATTGGTCTTCAGGCCTTGGCGGTCTCCATGTGCACATCAGCAGCTGCAACAATGGTGGCAGTGCCTTTGGCTGGCGGTGGTAACACAGCTTGGAGGATTGGCAGCAGCTGCCTATATCAAGCAACGGGAATTGTGAACACCATGTGGCAGCCGTGAGAACTGGTTCTCAGAGCACCTATGAGACCCTCCTGGACACTCCTGGGTGTTTGAGGGAGGATGGGTGCTCAGCACAGCTGGAGACATGCTATTTTGTAGCTGTGATTGTTATTCTGTGTAACATGAAAGACATGTTTTTAGAAAAACAAGAAGCTGGTAAACTTGAGTCCTTAAAGGAATCTGTGGGGTTTTTTTTTTTTTTTGCTTTGACAACATTAAATAAACTACATGTTGCTTCTTGTGATAAGGTTAGGGTAATGTGCCTGCAGTGAGTGTGATAGACTCAAAGAACAAATCTCAAACATTTGGTTTCCTTTTATTTATTTATTTTTTAATAAAAAGCATCGAAATTATTATAGGTTTTGGGACATGAGGTTTAAAAAATCACAGCACACATTCCTAATTTTTTTCTCCTTCTCAAAACATCTCTATAAAATGAAACAACATGGCTGATGAGCTGTTCTTTGGCACCAGCAAGCAGTTTATTGCAAAGGGAAAAGAACTTTGGAAACAGCCACTCCTTTCTTGCCAGAATTTTGAGAGATTGATGCACTTTTCCTTCATTTCTGCAATGCCTATAGGCTGCAGATATTTGGGTTACTTCCTGAAATCCCAAACTGAATTTTATTAAAAACATATTTGTTATTCCCCAAAAACGTTTCAGTGGTTTGAAAACCACATCTCTGTAAGACCTAAGGAATTTGCCGAAGTAACAAGAATTTTCCAGAAAGAGCTGAGTGGTTGCTACACTGCGTTTAACTCAAGTGTTTTATGGTACCTGAAGAGCAAGGCGTGTGGTATGTCAGCACTCCATCCAGATAGCAATATCTTGCAGATTTCCATTTTTCTGATTGAGCCAGATTTTTTTTCCTTAATTGCTGTTTATTTGAAACCAACATTTTAAGCTCAAGCGAACTGAAATAGTCACTTTATTTTGACACCTCAATTCTAGCCAACCCAGAGTATCCACAACAGAATGTAGGCCAGGGGGGTGGGAGGTAAAAACAGGAAAATTTAAATTTAACCAGCCATGTTTCCCTGACAAATCAACGCCTTCTATGGGGCTCAGTTTCATTCTCAGTAAAAATGGGGGCAGGGCAAAGTGGCCCAGAATTCTGTGATTAGGGTTCTACATTCCTTAACTTCTAGACTATGAGAACTTTCCCTGAGAATCCTAGTGATGGATTAAGTATTTAAAGAGAAAAGTTCACCTCAAGAGGACTCTTACAGACTACCCATCTTATAGATTTTTTCTTTTATAGAGAGCTCCAGGATAATTTTGAGGGTATCTTTGGTAACAGGCATTATCAATCAAAGGCTTATTTCTATATTTCCTTAATAGAATTTAGCTTCCTGGAATACAGTTAATAACAGGAATATAGCACATTTATATAATTCTGTTTTCATAATGTTTCCTTTGTTCATGCTTCTTGTTGTGGCCCTCCCTATCTCTCTACTAGACCATAGTAATAGCTTCCTAACTAGTTTTCCCACCTCTGGTCTGTTTCACCATTCCTTTTTACACATGATTTTATACTTGTTTGTCAGATTATCAGATTAATCTTCCCCAAGTACAGCTCTTCTCACGTTACTTTCCTGCTCAAAAACATTAATAGCTCTTTGTTAACTACGATATAAAATACAAACTCTTTCTCATGCATACAAGGGCCTGTACCATCTGACCCAACCCAACTTCCCTTTCTTGTGGCCCATTACTGCTTTTCCTATTCCCCTTTGGAGCTTCTGCACTTCCTTAACATGCCCAGAAATATTCTGACTCTGTGCCTTTGTCCTGCTGGTGTTTGTTCCCCATTTCCACATGTTCAGATTCTACCTAAAAGTTTAAGGCCAGCATTCTGATATTACCCCCACCACCACCGCTCCCCCACCCCAAGCTTTTCTTGGTATCTCTC
This sequence comes from Dugong dugon, assembly GCA_030035585.1. NCBI lineage: Eukaryota > Metazoa > Chordata > Mammalia > Sirenia > Dugongidae > Dugong > Dugong dugon. The sequence goes on along the minus strand of CM057469.1, from coordinate 99,489,186 downwards.
CACTGCAAGTGATTTGTCCTTTTTCTGAGCTCTTGTGACAATTTATCTGTATTTCTCTCAAGGCAGGTATCATTTTATAGTCTATATTATAGGTATTTATGTTCATGTCATATCTTTGTCACTAGATCACCAGTTTCATGAGGTCAGAAGCAGTATCTGTTCCATATTTGCACCCCTCAAAGTACAAAATAGTTCCTCCACAAATGTTTGTTCAATAAATAAATGATGTGAGAGTCACCATGGAAATCTGAATTTGCCCAAACTCCCAAACCAAATTATAACTACCCACAGGACATTTTTAAAAATGGAAAATTCTTTCTCTCTCTCTCTAACTGGTAATTTCTCAGCTTGTGTCTGGTTTCACTGAGGAAGATTAGGAAAAAAAGAAAAATAAGAAAGGTGCAATAACTTAAACTGCAGGTTTAACAAGTAATTCAGACCTCTTCCTTTAAGCATTGTGCTGTAGACAGCTTTCGAAAGTGCTCAAGGTTCACATGTGTTTGTGTACAGTGAAGTTCAAATGTTTGTTAAAGCTGACGCAACTCGGTAAGAAAGATCAACACACTCTGCAGATGGTACATACGAGTTAATCTAGCCAGGTGGAGAATTCACTCAAGGCATTGCTTCATGTGGGGCAATGGAAAAAGTCATGCCTTCTTTTTTTTTTTTTTTTAGCAAAAACATGCCACTTGATGGAAAATCTGCAGCTAAATGGAGGAAGTTAGAGGACTGGTCGCAAGGTAGGCCTTATAAGATATATGTTGTTGTTGTTCTTGTTTGTTGCCGTGGAGTCAGTTCTGACTCACGGTGACCCACATGTGCAGAGTAGAACTGCTCCATAGACTTTTCAGGGTTGTGACCTTTCAGAAGCAGATTGCCAGGCCGGTCATCTGAGGTGCCTCTGGGTGGATTCAAACCACCAACCTTTCGGCTAGTAATCAAGTGCTTAACTGTTTGCGCCACATATATACATATATATATCTATATATATATAGATATAGATACACACACACACACATACACACATATCTATACATATATAAACATGTATATACACACATACGGAGCCCTGGTGGCACAGTGATTAAGAGCTTAGCTGTTAACCAAAAGGCGAGCGGTTTGAATCCACCAGCTGCTCCTTGGAAGCCCTGTGGGCAATTCTACTCTGTCCTATAAGGTTGCTATGAGCTGGAATCAACTCGATGGCAACAGGGTTTATACATATATATACACATATATATGTAGTTTTTAAACTACTTTATTTCTGTACCTTTTGTGATGTTTGCCAATTTTTATGCAAATTATTTATCTTAAAATTAATCTTAAGAATCTTATATCACATACTTGAAATATATCTCTTTGAATGTAAAAATAATTTTAAAATACCAGCAAACCTGAAAAAACTAAGGGAAATACTGACTGGAAATGTCAATCAGTGGATGAATGGATAAGCCAAACGTGGCATATACATACAACGAAATATTATTTAGTCATAAAAAGGAATGAAGTATTGATACATACTACAACATGGATGAACCTTGAAAGCATTATGCTAAGTGAAAGAAGCCATACACAAAAGACTACATACAGTATGATTCCATTCATAAGAAATGTCCAGAATAAACAAATCCATAGAGAGAGAAAGTAGACCAGTGGTTGCTAGGAACTACATTTGGTGGGGAAGTGGGGAGGTAGGAGTGACCACTAATGGTTACACTGGTTTCTTTTTGTGGTTCTAAATGTTCTAAAATTGATTTTGATGATGGTTGCACAACTTTATGAATATATTAAAAAACACTAAATTTTACACTTTAAATGGATGGATTATATGGTATGTGAATTATATCGTAATTTTTAAAAATTCTAATTCAAGATACTTTCTGCACAATAAGGAAGCTTTCTTATTTTTGCCAGAGGTTTTTTGTTAGCCAGGACTGAAAGTAGAAAGATGGCTGTGTTAATCATTGAGAAGCACAGTCTCCAACACACTTGCCCTAAACAGTCACTGTGTTCTACCGTAACTGAACAGAGGCCAGCTGGGAAGCTCGCTGTCTGAGCCGAATGTGAAAGCCCACGGCTGCTATGTTCCGATGGAATAAAAGGTTTTATTTCTACATTGGTTTGTCATTTTTAAAGCACGTTTACACCAATTAACTCATTTGCTTTTCAAATATACTTATATTTTATACCTATTTATAATTGTCCTTCTGTCATGAAAACAGAAAATTTCCATTTTTTTTAAGTTCAGTACTCTTGAATTTCTTTGCTAGCCCTGTGTTTTACTCTGCTCTTTCCTCTAATATGTTTTATTCATGTATGTCCTGTTCACCTAACTTTTTACATAACTGTAGCTCATGTTTTTCTTTCTCCGAGAGTCTTAACCACTGCTAGAAGTCCGAATTCAGGGTGCTGGCCCTAGGGGAAGCCTTTCTGTCTTTGTCGGCTCTGGGGGAACGTCTTTGTCTCTTTTGAGGTTCCGCTCCTGGATGATCTTCATGTAGCTTGGCATCTCTCTTCCTCCATCTCTTCTTCTAGCTTGCTTCTGTAATCTCATTTGTGTCTCAAAAGAGATTGATTTCAGACATATCCTACACTAAGATTGTCTCATTAACATAACAAAGAAAGCCCATTCCCAAATGGGATTACAACCACAGCTATAAGAAACCTGTTGCCATCAAGTCCATTCTGACTCAGCACTAGAGGAGGTTGTGGGAGATAAGATGGGAAAATTAGATTTTATAGAGAAGACAGTTCGTCTAAAGAACTTCAGGCACTATGGGATACTTTATGGATTACTGCAGACTTGCCCATTTTTGTACATCTTTCATTTTTTTGGTTAAGAGCTTGACTGCTAACCAAAATGTCAGCAGTTTGAATCCACCAGCCACTCCCTGGAAACCTATGGGGCAGTTCTAGTCCGTCCTATAGGGTGGCGGTGAGTCAGAATCAACTCAACTGCAGCAAGTTTTTTCATTTTTTTATGGGGAGGTGTAGAAAATCAACTTTCCAGAAACAGAAGGGAAAAAATTTTCCTCCCTGTAGGTTTTTGGAGTCAGACAGCCTTGGTTCAGACCCTGGCTCTGTCATGTACTCTCTGTATGATCTTTGTCAGTCACTTGGACAAGTCCTCATGGAAAATATGGGAATATTTCCTCATGGGAAAAAAAAGGGAATAACAATGGTACCTACCTCATAAAATCATTGTGAAGATTGAATGGGATAATACATGCAAATGTCCCTTGGGGAATGTGTACATGCATGTGTGTGCATGTCTGTATGCACACTCCTTCTTTTCCTACTCCCTTAGCATGCCCGAAGCTACTCTGCCTTCTTTGCTCTTGTCCCTGAACTACAGTTGCTGTTTGTACCCCTTGCCTGGAGGAATAGCTCTTTCTCCATCCCACTATGCTTAAACAAATACCAGTCAAGGAAGCCCCCTGGTAGAGAAGTGGGCATGGACCATATTTGGTGAATTTCAGATTTGTAAGAAAATAACACTGTATAGGTATCAGAAATAGGAAGAAAACAAAAATCAGCCACAATGTGACAACATTTATAACTCCTCTTTGTGATGTTTATTTTTGATAGGGTTTTTTTTTCACATCACACTAAACAGGGTAGTAAACAACATTATACAGAAATTTAGTTATAACTGCAGTATCTCTTTGAGGGGGGAGACTTGAACTATAGATGAAAGTTGTTCTGTATGTAAAATAAGAAAATAGAAAATTGAGTTGTGCAATATTTCTGATTTGCTTTAGCGTGGAGGTGAAATCACCTGATGCACTTTCAGGAGGCAGCAGGGTTCAGGGAAGCTCTGGATCAGGAGTGAGGAGATGTACATCCTGGCCTTGCCACTAACTGAGTGATCTTGGGCAGGTCACTTCTATTGTTGCTGTTAGGTGCCATCTAGTCCAGAAGATTTTTGATTCATAGCAACCCCATGGGACAGAATAGAACTTTCCCCATAGAGTTTCCTAGGCTGTAATCTCTAAAGAAAAGATTTAGAGCCCCACATGTCTGTCAGTTTGTCGTACTGTGATGGCTTGCATGTTGCTGTGATGCTGGAAGCTATGCCATCAATATTTCAGACACCAGCAAGGTCACCCATGGTGGACAGGTTTCAGCAGAACTTTCAGACTAAGATAGACTGTGAAGAAGGGCCTGGCACTCTACTGAAAAAATTGGCCAGTGAAAACCTTATGAATAGCAGCAGAACATTGTCTGATATAGTGCCAAAAGATGAACCCCTCAGATTGGACAAAAAAAACCAGAACCCATAGCCATAGAGTCGATTCCGACTCATAGCGACCCTATAGGACAAAGTAGAACTGTCGCATAGGGTTTCCAAGGGGTGGCTGGTGGATTCAAACTGCCGACCCTTTGGATAGCAGCCAAATGCTTAACTACTATGACACAAGAGCTCCCCTCAGGTTGGAAGGTACTCAAAATGCGACTGGGGAAGAGCTGCCCACTCAAGGTAGAGTCGACCTTAATGATGTGGATGGAGTAAAGCTTTTGAGACCTTCATTTCCTAAGGGGATACGACTCAAAATGAGAAGAAACAGCTGCAAACATCCATTAATAATCAGAACATAGAATGTATGAATTATGAACCTAGGAAAATTGGAAGTCATCAAAAATGAAATGGACTGCGTGAAGATCGATATCCTAGGCATTAGTGAGCTGAAATGGACTGGTATTGGCCATTTTGAATCAGACAATTGTGTGGTCTACTATGTCAGGAATGACAAATTGAAGAGGAATGACATCACATTTATCATCAAAAAGAACATTTTCAAGATCTATCCTGAAGTATAGCGCTGTCAGTGTTAGAATATTCATATGCCTACAAGGAAGACCAATTAATACGACTATTATTCAAATTTACCCACCAACCACTAATGCCAAAGATAAAGAAATAAAAGGAATTTACCAATTTCTGCAGCCTGAAATTGATCAAACATGCAATCAAGATGCATTAATAATTACTGGTTATTATAATGGGAAAGTTGGAAACAAAGAAGAAGGATTGGTAGTTGGAAAATATGGTCTTGGTGATAGAAACAATGCCAGAGATCACATGATAGAATTTTGCAAGACCAACGACTTCTTCATTGCAAATACCTCTTTCCAACAATATAAATGGTGACTATAGACGTGGACCTGGCCAGATGGAATACACAGGATTCAAAACAACTATATTTGTGAAAAGAGACAATGGAGAAGCTCAATATCATCAGTCAGAACAAGGCCTTGAACACTACTGACTAAAGACCAGAAAAGTGTTGGAATGACATCAAGGACATCATACATGAAGAAAGCGAAAGGTCATTAAAAAGACAGGAAGAAAGAAAAGACCAAAACTGATGTCAGAAGAGACTCTGAAACTTGCTCTTGAACTTCGAGTAGCTAAAGTGAACAGAAGAAATGATTACATAGAAGAGCTGAGCAGAAGATTCCAAAACGGTAGCTCGAGAAGACAAAGTAAGGTATTATAATGAAATATGGGAAGACTGGGAGATAGAAAACCAAATAAGAAGAATACACTCAGCATTTCTTAAGCTGAAAGAACTGAAGAAAAATTCAAGCCTCGAGTTGCAATATTGAAGGATTCTACTGGAAAAATATTGAACAACACAGGAAGCATCAAAAGAAGATGGAAGGAATACACAGCGTCAGTGTACCAAAACGAATTGGTTGACCATTCAACCATTTCAGGAAGTAATATAGATCAAGAACCAATGGTAGTGAAGGAAGAGGCCCAAGCTGTGCTGAAGGGAATGGCGAAAAACAAAGCTCCAGGAATTGATGGAATACCAACTGGGATCTCTCAACAAACACATGCAGCATTGGACATGTTCTTTCGTCTATGCCAAGAAATTTGGAAGACATCTACCTGGCCAACCAACTGGAATAGATCCATATCTGTGCCCATTCCAAAGAAAGGTGATCTTAGAGAATGCAGAAATTGTCAAACAATATCATTACTATCACACACAGGTAAAATTTTGCTGCAGATAATTCAAAAGGGATCGCAGCTGGACTCAGAAGAGGGTGTGGAATCAGGGGTATCATTACTGATGTCAGATGGATCTTGGCTGAAAGCAGAGAATACCAGAAAAATGTTTACCTGTATTTTATTGACTATGTAAAGGCATTCAACTGTGTGAATCAGAACAAATTCTGGATAACATTGTGAAGAATGGGAATTCCAGAAGACTTAATTGTTCTCATGAGGATCCCGTACATAGACCAAGAGGCAGTTGTTTCGAACAGCACAAGGGGATACTGCGTGTTTTAAAGCAGGAAAGGTGTGCATCAGGGTTGTATCCTTTCACCATACGTATTCAATCTGTATACTGAGCACATAATCCGAGAAACTGGATTGGAGGTAGACTCATTAACAACCTGAGATACGCAGATGACACAACCTTGCTTACTGAGAGCAAAGAGGACTTGAAGCACTTACTGATGAAGATCAAAGACTACAGTCTTCAGTATGGATTGTACCTCAACATAAAGAATACAAAAATCCTCACAACTGAACCAATGAACAACATCATGATAAATGGAGAAAAGATTGACATTGTCAAGGATTTCATTTTACTTGTATCTACAATCAATGCCTATAGAAGCAGCAGTCAGGAAATCAAATGACATATTGAATTTGGCAAATCTGCCACAAAAGACCTCTTTAAAGTGCTAAAAAGCAAAGATGTCAGTTTGAGGACTAAGGTGCACCTGACCCAAGCCATGGTATTTTCAATTACTTCATATGCATATGAAAGTTGAACAACAAATAAGGAAGATTGAAGAAGAATTTGATAACTTTGAATTATGGTGTTGGTAAAAAATGTTGAATATACCATGGACTGCAAGAAGAATAAACAAATCTGTCTTGGAAAGAAGTACCACCAGAACGTTCCTTAGAAGTGAGGATGGCAAGATTTCATTGCACGTAGTTTGGATATATTATCAGAAGGGACCAGTCCCTGGAGAAAGACATCATCCTTGGTAAAGTAGAGGGTCAGAGAAAAGAGGAAGACCTTCAACGAGATGGACTGACACAGTGGTTGCAGCAATGTGCTCGAACATAGTAAATGATCATGAGGATGGCACAGGACCAGGCAGTGCTTCATTTTGTTGTACATAGGGTCGCTATGAGTTGGAACTGACTTGATGGCACCTAACAACAGCAACAATCTTTACAGGAGCAGATCACCAGGTCTTTTCTACTGTGGAGCCACTGGGTGGGTTCTAACCCCCAACATTTGTGTTCTCATCCTACGGCTTAACTTTAGTGCCACTAGCTGCATCTATGTTATTCACCTAAAAAATGCAAGCACTGAATCTACTCTCCCCTTCTGTGATGGTTAAGACTGTGTGTCAACTTGGCTGGGCCATGATTCTCAGTGGTTTGGCAGTTATGATGTAGTTTGGCCGTTATGTAGTGCTGCAGTAACTTCCATGTTGAGATCTGATATAATCTCCTCCATGATGAGATCAGCTATGAGCAGCCAGTCACTTGAAAGGGAACTTCCTTGGGGGTATGGCCTGCATCCAATATATATGTACTTTCTGGCAAGGCTCGCTGTCTTTTGCTCTGCTCTGGATCCTGCATTTGGCTTGTCATCATCTGAACTCCAGTTCTTGGGACTTGAGCCAGCAGCCTACCATCTTACCTGCCAATTTTGGAGTCATTAGCCGCCACAGCCCATAAGCCTTTTGTCTGACCTGTTGATCTTGGGTCCATCAGCCCCTGCAGCTACATGAGTCAGGAGAAGCCTCCAGCCTGACGCCTGACCCACACACTTGGAACTTCCCAGCCTAAGACATCCCCTTTTTTACTGTAGAGCTCCTCTTCACAGAATTGTAATTATATCAAATCCCATTACTCCCTTCCCCAGGAATTAAAAAAACTGTATTTTGTCATTCTGTGTGGCATGTGACGAAGGGCTTTCAGGTTAAAGAAAACACTTTAGATCAGTATTTTATTTAAATGTATGAATATAATTTTAATAATTTATGACCAGAATCCAGTATTTCCTTTAGTGACAACACAGGTTGGAAAATATTGAGTCATATTATCTCTGTGTCAGTGTTTTATTTAAAACATGCTTTTTCAAAGAAAATTTTCATGTAGTAAAATATGGTACTATTATTTATTTATTTATACTGTGACCCGTCATATTGTAGGGAATATCATGAGGTTGGATGGACTAGAGTCTCTGGAGATATAATAAGTCCTGTTGAAAGGGCCATACAAAGTAAGTCATTGTATGTTCTTGAAAAATACAGATTTCGAATTTTTTGTTAAAATATGTAATTCTTAGTGCTGTTTCTAAATAGAGATTGGGTGAATAGTTAAATGGAGAGTAAGTTTATTGTAAATTGCAAAGTATTTTCAGTTTGTGTTCACGAGACTGTACATTGAAAATGTCATTGATGCCTGCTGAAGGCCAGTTAGGCTCATGGAATTCAGAAGTAAGCTGTCTGTGAGTGGCATCTAAGCACAATGCTGATACAGAAGAACACCATCTCTGATGTCAGAAGGCCAGTGGAGTAACCAGGAGGTCACTTAACCTTTTTTTTTTTTTTTTACTACTTTTTTTAAGATCTAATTTACATATGGTAAAATGTATAGCTCATAAGTGTATAGCTCAGTGAATTTTTACGCATGTATACACCCAAATCAAGGTATAGAACATTCCCAGCACTCCAGAAGGCTCCCTTGTGTCTTCTCCTAGTCAGTAACCACTACTACCACCCACCCCTCAAAGATAACTGTTATTCTGATCTTTGTTACCATAGACAAGTTTTTCATGTCTTGGAACTTTATATAAATATAATCATACAGTATCTGCTCTTTTGTGTCTGGATTCTTTGTTTAACAGTTCATCTGTGAGAGTCATCCATGTTCTTGTGTACATAGTGGCTTGTTATTTGTCATTGTTGCATAGCACCTGTGCAGTAGAATCATTGTACAAATGGATGGACACTGTTGATGGATATTTATATTGTTTTCAGTTTCCCCAAATTCAAGTCCACCTGGAACCTCAGAATGTGACCTTATTTGCAAATAGAGTCTTCATAGATGTCTCTAGGTAAATTAAGATGAGGGTATACTAGATTAGGATTGGCCCCAAGTCAATGACTCTTTCCTTATAAGAAGAGAAAACAGAGATGCAGAAAAACACAGGGGAAAATGCCATGTGAAGTGGAGGTAGAAACTGGAAGGATGCATTTAGAAGTCAAGGGACGCTTGGATTACCAGCAACCAACAGAAGCTAAGAGAGAAACATAGAATAGATTCTCCCTCAGAGCTCCAGTAGGAACCAACCCTGTCAATGCCTTGACTTCAGACTTCTAGCTTCCAGAATCATGAGAGAACAAATTTCTGTTGTTTTAAGCCACCTAGTTGTGGAACTTTGTCACGGCAGCCCTCGGAAACGAATACAGCTGCTATGAACAATCTTGAACATGTCTTTCGGTAGGCATAAGCACTCGTTTCTGTTGGATATATACCCCAGTGAGTCCTAGGGTATATATATGTTTATAGGACAGAGTAGAACTGCCCCATAGTGTTTCCAAGGAGCGGCTGGTATATTGGAACTGTCGACCTTTTGCTTAGCAGCTGAGCTCTTTTTTTTGTTTTGTTTTGTTTTACTATTTTATTTTTTTATATTTTTTTATTGTTGTAATTAAATGAAGTTTACACTTCAAGTTAATCTCCCATATAAAATTTTTTTTTTTACATACATTGTTATGAGACGCCAACCACTCACCCCATTCTGTGACAGCACACTCCTCCCCTCTGCCCCAGATTCCCAATGAACATTCAACCAGCTCCTAACTCTCTCTGCTTTCCTATCTCACCTCTGGACAGAAGCTGCCCCTTTGGTCTCTTGTATCTACTTGACTAAGAGGCACATTCTTCACGAGTATCACTTTATGTCCCACAGTCCCGTCCAATCCCTGTCTGAAGAGTTGGCCTCAGAAATTGTTTTAGTTCTGGGATGAGAGAGAGTCCAGGGGCCATGCTTTCTGGGGTGCCTCCAGTCTCAGTCAGACCATTAAGTCTGGTCTTCTTACTAGAATTTGAGTTCTGCATCCCATCATTCTACTGCTCCATCAGGGACCCTCTGTTGTATTCCCTGTCAGGATGTTCATTAGTGATAGCCGGGCACCATTTAGTTATTCTGGTCTCAGGCTGATGAAGTCTCTGGTTTATGTGGCCCATTCTGTCTCTTGGGCTAATACTTTCCTTGTGTCTTTGGTGTTCTTCATTCTCCTTTAACTCCAGGTGGTTGGGATCAACTTATGTACCTTAGATGGCCGCTTGCAAGCTTTTAAGACCCCAGACGCCACTCACCAAAGTAGGATGCAGAACATTTTCTTAATAAGCTTTGTTGTGCCAATTGACATAGACGTCCCCTGAAAGCATGGTCCCCAGACTCCCCATCCCTGCTACTCTGTCTCTCAAAGTATTTGACTGTATTGAAGAAACTTCTTAGCTTTGGTTTGGTCCAGTTGTGCTGGCTTCCCCTGTAGTGTGTGCTGTCTTTCCCTTCACCTAAGATGATTCTTATCTACTATCTAGTTAGTAAATAACCCTCACCCTCCCTCCCCACCCCCGTAACCATCAAAGAATGTTTTCTTCTGGAAGTCACTTAACCTTGACTCTCAGTTTCCTCATCTATAAAATGAAGATAATTTTATATTTGTTTCACAGGGTTATTGTAAGACTTAAAAGGAATAAAATACATGGTAACACTTTGAAAACTCTGAAGTGTCAAATGAATGTTGGTTGTTATCATCTATTGTTTGGCAGAGCTCAGACTAGGGTGAGGTAAGTGCAGTTCCCAGGGCTCCAAATTTAAGGAGGCACTCACTCTCAAGATCATACAGGTTCAGGGCCAGCACCGAGAGTGAGTGCCTCCTTAAATATGAGCCCTGGCACTTTGCTCACTTCACCCTAGTCCAAGCCTTGGTGTTTGGCCCAGCAAAGTGTCATGTAAATAGCAGCCATACAGCTCCAGATATGGGCCTGATGTCTGAAAGACTATCATTTGTTCACATACACCTATGGTAGGTCAGGAGCAGTTTTACCTTCCTCCCAAAAGCTGTAAGACTACTGTTTGGATGAAACAATCATCCTCTGATTTCCCACCTCCCTTTTTCTCCCCCATATTCTCTTACTATTTTCCTTATATCTCTGTGCTGTAGTTAGCTGTTACAAGATACATTCATTTTATCTTCAGATATTATCCTGGCTTTAGTGTTTCATTATGATGCATTGCCAAAATAATACCGTGTCTGCATTATTATTTTCTGGAATTTGCAGTACTGAAGAAGAGTTTCTTTTAACTTCACCTTCTTTAAATTACTTGCTTTCAAGGTTGAAGCAATTTACTCTCCAAATATCTTAGGCCGGGTTCTCAAGAGAAGCAAAACCAGTGAAGCATATATATATAGATAGAGAGAGAGAGAGAGATTTCTCTCAAGGAAAATGGCTTACGTGGTTGTAGAAGCTGCCAAGTCCCATGTACATGGGTCAGGCATCAGGCTGGAGACTTCTTCTGGCTCATGTAGCTGCAGGGGCTGGCAAACCCAAGATTGACAGTCAGATGGCAGGCTACTGGCTCATGAGCTGTGGAGGCCAACAAATCCAAGATTGGTAGGCTGTACGGCAGGACTCTGGCTCAAGTCTTAAGAACTGGAAGTCAGATGATGTCGAGCCGGAGGCAGGATCCAGAGCAAGCAAGTGAGCTTTGCTAGAAGGCCTATATGTATATATACATATATATAGGATGCAGTCCACCCCCCAAGGAAACTCCCCTTACAACTGATAGGCTGATCACATCAGATCACATCACGGACAATGACTGCATCATTACGTAACTGCCAAACTACATCATTATAAAGCTGCCAGACCCCTGAGAATCATAGCCCAGCCAAGCTGACACACAACCTTAACCATCACAAGTGAAAAAAATATTACAAGGTTATCATAAAAAAATTCCAGAGGAGAATGAGTATGAATGCAGTTCTTCAAGGCTCACAGCCAGAGTTCCAGAAACAAAAATGAACTGCCCTTCTGCACAAACAGATTTTTCAAGAGCTATTCACATGCCCACGTGTATCTGGCTGCGGTGGGCTTTTCAGGGTAAAGGTTCATTGGCAAGCCTCTCATTGAGCTCTTTAAACAAGAGAGACTAGTGTTACAGTTTTAGAGATTTCTAAAATTACTTGCTAGTAGAGTTTAAAAAATGTGTTGCCCGCTTTTCCGTTTGGATTTCTTCATGCTGCTCTAAAAACATTTGGCTCACTCTTAAATTCCACCTCATAATACCCCATAACTTGTCCTCTAAATCTTTGTAGATACCCAGATTTGATATCCTCAATTTTTATATTTGTCTCTCACACCTCCACAAGCATTGCTATTATTTTACTTACTGATGTTTTAAAGCTAAATATGTCACAGACGAATTGTGATTAAAAAGATACGGAAATATAGTCAGGCTCAATGACCAGTAAAATCTGTACAAGCAGAAGATTTAGCAAATAGATTCCCCGGGAAATGTAGCCTACAGTGAAAGTACCGATGGGGTTCTTCCCAAGAGTATGTGTATTTTCGCCTTTTCACTAATTAAGAAGCAGAAAGAAAGGGGGGAAAAAAAGAAAAGGCTTAAGACCATTTTTTAAAAAGTCTATTAGTTTAGTGAAAAGTTAGAACATAGATGAAATGTGGTACTTCTAGCCCATTTTTCCCTACTGTGAAAGGTAAATACATTTTTAGGCAAGAATTGCAGTATCATGATGAAGAACTACATCAAACTAAATGTTTCATTATAATCAAGGTATTTTTCCTTTGTTACTCATCAATCTGTATTTTGGGGTTTATCATTTATCTCTCATAAAGATATCTCAAATTGGGCAGGCTGTAGCAAGATATGTGCTAGACGTGTGAGTTGTTAGTTTAAGAGGAAGGAATTCCAAATTGAAGGACAGTTAGCAAGTCTGCTGAAATACCACACAAATTTACCAGAGGTTTGAAATGGACACCGCCCTGGGTGTTGAGGTCATGGAAGATTTTTTTTTTCCCCTCCTTTTTAATGTTTTCGAACTTTGCCAAATTTCCTTAGTGAGCACAATACTTTTATAATCAAAGGAAAAAAAGAGTGGAGAAAAAAGAATGTTTTTTACAAGGACTTAAAACTCATGTTGCCTCCACTTGAGTGAAGGTGTGCTGAGATTTCAGTGGACATCAAACCAGTACTGGGTGGGGCCAGAGTTGGGGGAAATGGTCCACAGGGCAGCTCACCAGCAGTTCAAGCTGCCAGGGGGTAAGATAAACTCGGGGACGGTCCAGGCCATGTAATATTAATTCACTCATCCATAATTCAACAACTGCTTATAGAATGCCAACCATGTGTTTGGTCTTGGGGAACATCTAGCTCAGTTGGCATGACACAGCTTATAAAGACAATGCTCTACATTCTACCTTGGTAAGTAGTGTCTGGCGTCTTAAAAGCCTGTGAGCGGCCCTCTAAGATACTCCACTGGTCTCATCCCTTCAGGAGCAAGGGAGAATGAAGAGAACAGGATACAACGAAAAGATTAGTCCGAAGGACTAATTGTCCACAGCTACCAAGGCCTCCACCGGGCTGAGTCCAATACAGCTAGAGGGTGCCCGGCTACCACCACTGACTGCTCTGACCAGGATCACAACAGAGGGTTCTGGACAGAGCTGGAGAAGGATGTAGAGCATAATTCTAACTCCCAAAAAAAGAAAGACCAGATTTACTGGCCTAAAGGAGACTGGAGAAACCCCGAGAGTATGGCCCCCAGACACCCTTTTAGCTCAGTGGTGAAGTTACCTCGGAGGTTCACGGTTCAGCCTGGGAGTGGACAGCCCCGTAAAACCAAATGAGACTAACGAGGTACAGGAGTCCAGTGACAAGGGCGAGAAGGCAGAAGGGGACAAGGAAGCTGGTGATTGGGAACCTAAGGTTGAGTAAGGATATTGTTGATGTGTTCTGAGATTGTTAACCATTGTCATAGGGGAACATTTGTAGTAACTGTTAAATGAGAAACTATTTTGCTCTGTAAGCCTTCATCTTAAGTGAGAATAACAGCACAATTGGAAGAGCGTAGTCAATGTCACTGAACTGCGCATGTAGAAATTTTTGAAATGGTGTATCTTTGGCTACGCGTATTTTCACCAAAAAAAAAAAGGTTGAGATGTTAGAGGGTTGGTATGTTGTGGGGTTGTTAACCAATGTCATAAAACAACATGTGTACTACTGTTCCATGAGAAACTATTTGTTCTGTAAGCCTTCACCTGAAGTACAATTAAAAAAAAAAAAAAAGAATGCCAACCATGTGCAATGTATTGTGTAAGGGACTGGGCAGCCAATGAACTCCCAATGGGCTTCTGCTGTAGGAGAATTCTTTAATTAGTGTCATGATAAAGGCTGTGAAGAAATTACAAGATTCTAAGAGAGCTTATAATAGAAGAACTTGACTAAGCAAGGGATGGGGAGATCATGGAAGGCAGCTCTGAGGAGGTGACAGGTAATTTGAGATCTAAAGGGTGAACAGGAATTAGCCAAGTATGAGGGTGGGAAAAGGGAGCATTCTGGGCTGAAGGAATGGCTTGTGGGAAGGTCCACAAATAGGAAAAATTATATCAAGGTCAAGAATCTGGAAGGTCACTGTAGCTAGGGCTGGCAGATGTGGAGAGTCACTGGTTGTGAGATAGGCAGGCCTAATCTTGTAGGGCTTTAGTGAAGACAGACAACAAATGACTTTAAGCAAAAAAACAACGTGATTAGATCTGTGGGATTATTATTTATTATGATTATTATTTTTGATATTTATGCTTTTAAGAGAACACTTAAGAGGGAATAAAGGGTAAGAGAGAATGCAGGGAGCCATGTAGGAGGCTATTGCAGTACTCCAGGTACAAGATAATGGTGGTTGGGGTGGCGGGTGTGACATCAGGGTTGGAGTGTGATAGACAGAAAATGTAAGTCAAATTCCAGAGATAATTTTGTCATAATTGACAAGAGTTGTTAATTGGTTAGATGTGAGAGAGAGGAAGTTGTCAAGAATGACTCCCAAGTGTCTGGCTTTAAAAATGCGGTGGATAGTGGTATCACTTCTGAGCTAGAGGACACCAAGAAAACGTGTAGGAGGGCAGGACTGAGTTCTGTTTTCGCCATAGTGGATTTTAAGACACCTGTGAGAGCAGACAACGCGGCGGCGATGTCCGCGAGCCAGGCGAGCGCTGCGGCTGCAGCGGCGGGGCCTCACGCGCGGCAGGGCGTCCTGGGCTTCGGCCTCCCTCTGGTTCCCGGGAAGCGGACCCGCGGGAAGCACGGGAGCAGCAGCAGCAGCAGAGGCGGAGGCTCTGGCACGTCTCTGTCCTCCGTCTCAGCCTGAGCCAGGGGAGGCCAGGCGGCCGGGGTGGCTGGAGGGGGGTCCGCTGCCCGAGAATGGGAATTCTCTTCACCAGGATGTGGAGACTGTTCAATCACCAGGAGCACAAAGTTATCTTTGTTGGGCTGGATAATGCAGGGAAAACTACCATCCTTTACCAATTTTCTATGAATGAAGTTGTACATACATCCCCTACAATAGGAAGTAATGTAGAAGACATAGTGGTTAATAATACACGTTTCCTAATGTGGGACACTGGTGGCCAAGAATCTCTTCGTTCTTCCCAGAACACTTACCATACTAACACTGAGTTTGTAATAGTTGTTGTGGACAGTACAGACAGAGAAAGGATTTCAGTAACTAGAGAAGAACTGTATAAAATGTTAGCACATGAGGACCTGAGGAAAGCTGGATTGCTGATTTTTGCTAATAAACAAGATGTTAAAGAATGCGTGACTATAGCAGAAATCTCCCAGTTTTTGAAACTCACTTCTATGAAAGATCATCAGTGGCATATCCAGGCATGCTGTGCTCTTACTGGCGAGGGATTGTGCCAAGGACTTGAACGGATGATGTCACGATTTAAGATTAGATGATTTCTACTGACCTCTGCTCATAGACTTTGTATAAACGAAGTGCTGGACTTTACCTGAAAGCTGCAAAAATTAATGGTTTAGGTATATTTATAATAAACTGATTTAAACTTTTTCTATAAGAAGAAAAATTAAGACCATTTATTTGAAAACAAAGATGAAGTCTCACCTTCCAATTTGCTTTCTCATTAGTTCCTTCCAAAGTAAGGTCTTAAAGCTGTGATTGACATTTTTCTCATAACGAATCCTCTCAGGACATTGTGTAGCCTGTGGTAAGTACAAAGGGAGAGGAAGACAATTTTAAGTTTGAGAACTTTATCATCAGTATAACCCTCCCCAGTTGAATATTACTCTCTTTTTGTTCCATTAAGTCAGAGTACAAATCAGCACAGATACTCAGTTTCCAATATTTTAAAATGTAATGCTACTTATGAAAAGTATTTTGCGTAAGGTTGCATACATATTGTGTATATACCTCAAGTTCAAGTTAATGGCTTTGACTTATGTTCTAAAGAAAAGTGAACAACACAAAAATTAATAATATCCTTAAATACAGCCATAATGACATGAGTACTGGCATTGGTGGTAAGTGCAATTTTGAACTTTTCCCCTTACATTCTCTGTATTGTACTAACCAATCCCCAAAAATCACTGAGCTGCTTTAGAAGATAGAAGAGGAGAGGAAGAAAGTTTGACATTTTGTACCTGTTTTCTTGTTGATCAAATAACATACAGAAACATGTAATGCAACTGAGTGGAATATATATCAAATATATCAAGTCCTTGGCTTAGTATTTCTAATGGGCGGAATTGCACAGTGAGCAATTATTATCAGATTATGAACTTTATTGGTCCAATGCCATCTGTGTTATTGAATAAACTGTTAATCCATTAAAAAAAAAAAAGATACCTGTGAGACATCCAAGTGGAGATGTCAAATAGGTAGTGGGATATACAGGTCTGGGATTCACAGGAGAGGTTTCTGTAAAGGTGGGTAGAACATGACAGCTGCAGCTTCTGGCAGTACTCACTGTCAGGTGGGTGAAAGCATCCTAATTCCAGGGAGGTCCGCCAGTCAGTCACTATGTGGAGCTACTGGGCCCTTAGAGAGAAAGATGGGTAGGAGCACATGTATAAAGTGCCAGACATTGTGCCACATGCATTACCTTATTTACTCCTCTGAGGATGGTCTATTTTCATAGTCTGTGAATGAGAAAACTAAGGCTAAGAGGCGTTAAATGACTTGCCCAAGGCACTCAGCTAATAACTAGAGAAGCTGGGGTATCAGTCTGGATCTCGACCAGAAATAGTCGGCATGTTTAAAGGAATACAGTTCAAGAAAGGGTTGCCTGTTTGCTTTTACAAAGGATAATCAAGTGAGAGTGTACGGTTGGGACGACAAGGAATAGCGCAGTAAACTGGAGCTGAAAGTGGTTCCAGGCCCTGCAAGGAGCAAGTCATGGAGAAGATGCCTTGAGAGGAGCAGTGCTCTTCTTTGGAAGGACACAGTCAGCCTGAGGCAGCCTCACTCTCTTCCCTCCCAATTGCCTCCTGCCAGTGCTTCCCATTGGCCAGAGCCAATGGAAAGCCAGAGGGCAGAGAGCTGGTGGGAAAGCGTACAGTGTGATGAAGAAGGAGCAAATAGAAGATAGTAGGCACACTGGGATTTTAGGTCAGCCTAACACCAAAACCCATGCTATAAACTCCTGAGCTGTCAGAGCTCAGATCAGGAAAGGATGCTCAGGGCAGGGTCCTGATGTGACGGGGTGCACACTGAAATCTGAGCAGAAACCCAGCCAAGCTCACAAATCCTGGACTCTGAGTGAGAGCTGGAGGAAGGCTAGAGTTTAGCGGCACTTGGAGGCCCAGGAGCTCTGCCTCAGTCCACCAGATACCCGTCAGCAGACCCAGTGGTGTCACTAGGGTTGGTGTCACCCAGCGCAGTAACTCACGGTGCCACCCCCCCATGCTAATTACCACAATATTGTAGCTAAAACACCAGAAAATTTGACAAAATCAATGACTATAAAAACACCAGCAGCAACAAAAACAGCAGCACATGCTTGTAGAGTACAGACGAAACCACGTGATTTGTAGTGTCATTGTAACTGGGTAATAATGGCAGCTCTGACCAGAGTGTGTTAGAGGGCTCAAAACATAAATTAGCATAGAATTTTTAGCTTTGTAGGTATATTGATACATGTAAGCTGGACTTACAAAAATATGTTTTGTTGTTATAACTAATTACTGGGATTTTTTATAAAAAATAATAAATTACTGCTGAAACACTGCACAAAAATTTTATAGATGGTCATTTTGGTGTCACCCCTTCTGACACTGTCACCCAGCATGGTCTGCACCCCCTGCACCTCCCTAGTGATGCCACTGAGCACACCACCTCTGACCCTATCTGCTATCTCAGAGAAGGCTTATAAAAGTGGCCAGGATGCCTGTCCTCATGATGCCCCTCTGAGGTGGACAGCTGCAGTCTGGGAACCATCATTTTCATTTTATATATTTGCAAATGAATAAACCAAGCAATCAAGCGGTAGTTCCATGCTGTGGTTCCAGTTGTCCTTGACCTGTGTGACTGAATCAGTGTTTGAACTATGAAAAAGTAATTGTCAAAGTAGATTCCCCCTTGCATAAGCAAGTATATGAAAGAACTGTTGTTTGCTTCAGGGCTTTCTGTTCAGCTGTTCCTGTTATCACCTGAAATGTCAGATGAGCTATTGCTTTGCTACTGAGATTTCAAGGAGCCCTGGTGGCACAGTGGTTAAGTGCTTGGCTGTAGCCAAAAGGTCATCCTTGGTTGGAACCCAACAGCCACGCTGCTCGGGAGAAAGATGTGGCAGTCTGCTTCTGTAAAGATTAAAACCTTGGAAACTCTATGGGGCAGTTCTACTCTACCGTAAAGGGTCACTATGAATTAGAATAGACTCTGATGGCAACAGGTGTGGTTTTGATTGAGATTTCAGACTCCAAGTTAATAACTCTCCAAGTTAATAACTCAGATATGGTGGTATGCTCCAAGAACCATGAACTGTCTTTGACAAAGGAAAATTCAGTTTAAAAACGCAACGGTAATTTAAATGTCCCATTCTTAACATTAAGTTCAGTGAGTTGTGTTAACATTTAGTAGTTTCTTGTTATGATGGTTTTGTTTGCCCTCTGTATAGTTTCTGTTTAACTGCTCTATAAATGACTGCCACCACTCACAGGAATTCTCAAGGACAGTACATCATGTATATTCAGAGGTCTCAGGAATGTCGTTTATGTCCAAAAGCTCAGTTTTCATTTTTCAGAGTCATCTCAATGGAAAGAGACACACTGGAATTATCATACTGTTTTCTGTTTAGGAAAAAGTAAATGGGGGTGGGTATTCGAATAAGTGAAAATTTTTTGGCATAGCACAGGGCAAGCCATGGCAGCTATTTCATCCTACATGTTACAAAATTAGCTAGTGAATCTCCCTTAAGAAGGGACTGAAAAGAGATTGAGGACAGCATATCTCAAGTCTGTGCTTCAATTCAGCATTTTAAATAATGGCACAGATAATATAAAAGATTCAGAGTTCAAAAAGATAAAAAGTAAATTACTCTCCCACCCCAGAGGCAACCACTATTAATAGTTTCTTGGGTAGTACCTTTTCAGGTATTTTTTGTGCATACATAAGTAGAGATCTTTTATGTAAATATTAATATAGATAACTTTCCACCCCTTGTTCTTTTTACTTAAAAATATATCTTAGAGATCATTTTATATTAGCTCATATAAATCTATCTTTAAAGGCTAATTTCTCATCAAATTACATTGTGTTCTACGTAATACCAATTCTTTAGCATTTGATCTCCTTGTGACTAGTACGGAGCTCTGGTGGCGCAGTAGTTAAGAGCTATGGTTGGTAACCAAAAGATTGGCAGTTTGAATCCACCAGCTGCTCCTTGAAAACCCTGTGGGGCAGTTCTACTCTATCCTGTAGGGTTGCTATCAGTCTAAATCAACTCAGTGGCGATGGGTTAGGTTTTACTGGGTGACTAGTATATAAATATTCCATTGCAAATATGCTTGGGAAGAATGAGAAAAATGTATGCTATTTGTTGGGAGCAGAGTTCTTTTTCTCTCTCCACACACACATGCACACACACACACACGCACACACCCCCAAAAAACCAAACCTGTTGCCGTCGAGTCGATTCCGACTCATAATGACTCTATAGGACAGAGTAGAACTGCCCCACAGGGTTTCCAAGCAGCAGCTGGTGGATTCAAACTGCCGACCTTTGAGTTAGCAGCCAAGTCAGGATTTTTAATTGTATTGGATAAATCATCAATATCTGTACTGCATTCTTGTCACATGATCAATCCATTTCTGAGAAAGCTATATTAAAATCTCTTATTATGATTGTGCTGATTATTCCCCATTTCCCCACCAGATCCATTCTTGACCTAAATCTGCTCTTTTCCTTTGCCCTCTGGTTTCCACTCAGATTTGGTCAGTGGGTTTGGAGACTGCAGGAGAACAGAGAATAGTAGGAAAGAGCGATGAGGATATTTATTCTCTCCTCTCTACCCGTTAACCCCCATCCGCCCATGCTCTATCTCTGTCCCACCAGGGTTCTTGTTTTGATCCTCCAGGGCTGTAACTCATTCCAGGTAGCCCCATCTCTAAATCGCCAGCTCTCTTTAGGCTCCATTCCCTCTCCTTGTTCCTTCAGGCCTAGGGGAGTAACAACTTTCAATGTTGATACTTCTTGGGTGCCTCAGCATCCCCTCTTGTTCCCTCAACATGGTACCAAACCCATTGCCACCGAGTCAATTCAGATTCATAGCAACCCTATAGAACATAGTAGAACTGCCCTACAGGGTTTCCAAGGCTGTAAATCTTTATAGAAGCCAACTGCCACATCTTTCTTCTGCAGAGTGGCTGGTGGGTTCAAGCCACTGATTCTTCAGTTAACTCTTGAGCGCTTAACCACTGCACCACCAAAGCTCTTCAACCAGGTACACACCCCTGTAAACAGTTAATTCATTAAATTCTATTCAGTTAAACTCTTATGAGCATGACATTTGTTTCCTATAGAGACCCTGGCTGAAACTTCCATTTTTTCTTATAATTAAGTCAGTTTTTGTTTTTTATATTTCAAGGCTGTATTTTCAAGTACACATAAGTTTGTGATTGATGTATCTCTTACGTGTATTGTTCCTTTTGTGTATTAATGTTTTTCTCTTAAATATTATTTTGTCTGATAGTGACTGATAGGTCAGCCCAGCTTTCTTTTGGGTTGTATTCACCTGGCTTAGTTTTGTTTTTGTTTTTTTTCTTTTCATCTCTTGTTTTTCAAACTTTTTGTGTTTTTGTTTTGAAATATATCTCTTTTAGAAAGTTTATACTTTGATTTTTTAGATCCAATTTAATAAAATAATAGGTGAATTTTATCCATTCACATTTAGTGTGGTTACTTATATATTTAAACCTATTTGTGCTACCTTACTTTGAGTTTTCTGTTTACCTCCTCTTCTGGTTTGGGCATAGATTGTATTACTAATATTTAACTTATTAACTTTTGCATTTATAATATGCCTAACTATGATTTTCTATAAAATATAAAATTATTTACTATCTCTGTCCTCTTCCCTGACAATAAAAGACCTGAGCACCTTTTAACTCTCCATTGAACACCTCTCACCATCTTCCTTATAGTTACAGAGAATTTTAATTCCACCTTTTAAAGCATGAAAATGGATTTAGTCTTTATAGTTAATAGTTAAAATGTATTAAGCAGTATATTCTATCAATTCTGTGGTGGCAGCTCAGTGTCCTAGTCTGGCAGTGATGTGACAATACTGCAAATCCAGTCTCTGAACAAGCTGGTGTTTGGCCCTGTCCTTAAGCAGGGTAGGAGTGCAGGAAGAAAGTGATACATGTTTAATAATACCCATGCTGGTGCACACACCTTGCTGTCAGGCCATATTTATTTCCTCCTGAGGTAGGCTCCATGTAAACTGTGTCTCAGAGCGTCACTGCCATCCTAGATTCCTGCCTTGAATTCTGAACAACTCTGCCCACTTGGGACGTGGAGTGACCGCTTTGTGTTTCTAGTTCATTTCTGGAATGTGGAAATGTTTCTCATATTTTGTAGCACAGCTATACATTGTAAATGTTTTCTTTATATGTTTTTTCTGTTATTGTCATGTGTTGTTCAGTGGTGCCTCAATGTGTGAACACTGTTCTAGGTGCTTGGGATATATCAGTGAACAAAACAAAGACCTATCCCTCAAGGACCTTTAAAATAATTCTGCAATGATTTTGGTGTTGAAACTCACATTGTAACTATATCAGGTGTTTTATATACTTGGGTAACTCTTAAAATTTTAGCACAATTCCAAATGACCAGGCACTTTTCGTTCTCAGAATACAACCAGGTAATACATGCAACAGTCCCAATGTATAGGATGGCCCACTCTTGAACCTGGTGTTAGGAGATCCTATCAACACCCCAGAGATCTTCAAAATGCCAAGTTAATCAGAATTGTGGGTCTAAATCTTTTTACTACCAAAGACTCTTTAATTTTATAACCCATGTTTTGAAAAATCTGTTGTTTTAAACAAATTCCATTTATTAAGTAATAATGGATTTGTTTCCCCCTGTATATGCCATTTTTGGTACTCCTGTAGGTACCAGGAAAAACTCCAGCAACCGGGAGTGCAAGAGGAATATAGATCTGAAGAACAAATGGGAGCACAGATCATATTCCTGATTAGTACCCTGATATTGGTACCACCTCTGCCACACCATAACGCCCTTGTTTTTGAATGTTAAAATGAAATGTGTGCATGGGGGTGGGGGGCGCTGCTGCAGAGGTGGCGGTGGTATTAGTCATGTGGAGTCTTTAAGATATCCCTGGAATAATAACCACTGTATAATTCAGTGGTCAAAAAAGAAGCTATCAAAGCTAAAAATCAGAACAATAGGTGAAATTTAAAAAATTCTCCCTCCTTCTCCAACACCTCATACTTTGCTGTTGTCTGACATATCTGGCTACGGCCTCAACTCCCAACTGAACTTTGCCACTGGACATAAGTTCTGCCCTTGGCTCTGAGATCTGGTTTCTCATTTTGGATCTCATCTTAGCTTAACTCCTGGAATAGCTTTCGGTATCTGCTTGCATGAATGACTTCTACTGACTCTGCAGGCTACCTACCCATGATGCCACATTCCATGCTCAGCATGGCTTGTTCCCCCATTGCCCAATCTTGTTACCAACGGGACACACACCCTTAGTGTTTCAGCCTGCCAAGTCCTGGTTGCATAAGGGCATGACCCAGTGGTTTCCCAGAAGTCCTCCAAATGGCTTGGGTGGAGCTAAAAACTACTACCTCCCCAGAATTACCCTTATAAAAATGTATAACCCTAGGATTAATGTGGAGCTTATTCCCACTTGGTGATGGGAAGCAGGTGTTTGCCAGCGCCTCAATATTGTGTGGCTTCCTTTTATCCTGAAGTTCTTTACACTGGTTCTAGGGCTTGGGATTTATACTGTCTTATTAAAATTAGATTTTAGATATGAATTGAGGTAGGCCCTTCTTATTTCTTTCCTGACCAAATTCTGCATTCCATTTTTCTTTTTTATCTTTTGCTCTCCAGATAATGATGATCTTTCTTTCCCCCTTCAAAATTAACCAATTACAGTTTTTCATTTGAAAATAAATGTCATCATACTTTATTCCCTGTTTCCTGGGTTATTTGGATTTCTAAATGACTCAGTATCTAGCTGAGAATTTTGTTAGCAGCTCCAGAGTATGATGCATTATAATTATCCTTAAAGGGGAAAAGTGAAAAATCTAGGACCCAGCCAAGACTTTGGCCTGAGGCTCTTACACTAGAATGCTAAAAACTGAGTGTATTGTGTGATTTGTGACTGATCAGCATGCTTACCACCTTACCCCCCACACAAATACACAAAGGGGTATTCAGAGACTTCATATAGCAATCACCATAACCTCTGAGCCCTAAAGACAATAATAAATGCAAGTGTCGTGAAAATTGTTCGTTATTCAAATATTTACATTTACTGTCTTGCTTTTGTACTGTTGCTTTTTTTATTCTTTAAAAGACATAATTAGGAAGCATGGGGATATCAATTTCACTGAAACATCAAATTGCTACCAGAATGAGATTAGAATATTCTTTTATAGAGCGATTGCATGAATATTATCACAATATAGTAACTGGGCTTCCAAATGTGGGCAGCCTAATTCAGTAGACTGAGCATTAGATTGGCAATAAACTCATTGCTGCCATCGTCAAGTTGATTCGGACTCATAGTGACCCTATAGGACAAAGTAGAACTGCCCCATAGGATTTCCAAGGAGTAGCTGGTGGATATGAACTGCTAACCTTTCGGTTAGCAGCCAAGCTCTTAAGCACTACACCGCCAGGACTCCAGATTGGCAATAAAGTACTCCAAAATTCTAACTCCAGTTCTGCTACTGATTGGCTGTGTGTACTAAGTAAACCATTTGTTGTTTCTTTGCCTCATTCAACCCTTTGGTCTTGAAGAATGTAAAAGTAGACCAAGAGTAAGGCATGGCAAAACACATTCTTAACATTTAATTTAAGGAATTCTTGGTTCCAGGGTCAGTTTTTATTTTCTAATATTTTCTAATAAAGTAGTCATGGGGCAGTGCACATCCTAGCCCCTCTCAAACAATGGGCTGTGATCCATAGAATAATAGTGATTATCCTTGCGGTGGCATCACTAGGGTGTCACCCAGTGCAGTAACTCATGGTGTCACCCCCCATGCTAAACACCACAATATTATAGCTAAAACACCAGAAAATTTGACAAAATCAGTGACTATGAAAACATCGGCAGCACGAAAACAGCAGCCAGTACTTGTAGTGCGTGCAGACGAACCCATGTGATTGGAAGTGTCATTGCAATTGGGTAATAATGACGGCTCTGACCAGAGCGTATTAGAAGGCTCAAAGAGTATATTTGCATAGAGTTTTTAGCCTTATAGGTATATTGATGCATATAAGCTGGGCTTACAAAAATATTTTTTGTTGTTATAACTAATTACAGGGATATTTTTATAAAAAATAATAAATTTCTGCTGAAACATTGCACAAAAATTTTAGACAGTCATTTTGATGTCACCCCCTCTAACAGTGTCACCCGGTGTGGTCTGCAGTCCCCACACCCCTCTAGTGATGCCACTGTAGCCTTGGAACCAAGTGGGTGGACAACTAAAATATGTTCTGGTATTTTTGTGTATCTATTCAGGTAACACCTACGTTCTTTTCTAGAGTTAAATTGCCCAATTGTATAAATGATTTCAGAGGACAATAAAGAGCTTTAAAATAGTGGTAAGAGTGCCACAAAGATAATCAGATGGACTTTACGGTAAAAAGTTAAGAACTAAGATTCTTTTACCCAGAGGATAGAAAACTTGCCTGGAGTGGTGATGAGCTTGCTGCAAAAGGTTAGGACAACAAGAAAACAATCATGAAAGAATTACATTAGATACATAGAAGTCTCTGCAGGCAATGAGGTCTATTAAGATACTTGAAAGAGAGTCATTTTCTCTAAGAAACACAAAACGATCCTGATCCATTACAGCTATCCCAGAGCCAGAGATGTGGGTGGTCCTTCAGAGTGCATCACGCCCATCGGCTTTCCAGAGGAAAGGTTACCCACCTGAGTTTGTAATGTCTCCTGAAGAATTTTGTAGCCTCCTTCATGTCTTATTTTAGTCTTTTTCAGTTCTTGCAGCCAAGAACATCCTACTGCTGAATAGAAACACTTTTGTTATCTTAGGCTCATTTCCTCTTTCCTCTGGGAAGGGAGAACAGATGATCATCACCCTTGTGACACTCTTCAGCTGCTAAATTCCTATGCCATTGTCTTTCTTTCTTTTTTTTCTAGCCCTCAGCAGGGGCTGTTTCCCAAAGCTTTAATTACTTTTTTTGCCCCTCTGATGCTATGATGAATGGCAAGCCTGACACCCTCTGACCTGAGGGTTAGAGAGAATTCTTGGCTTTATCTTTCACTAAAAATTTAAATGCAACGGAATGTATGAGCAGAAATAGGTCGTTTTTATTCTGCAGATCACCAACTGCAAGATTTCCTTTCATAAAAACCAGTATATCAATTGTCTATTGAAAAATACATTTTGAAGAAGCATAAAAAAATTTAATCCCAAGCTCTGTAGCTGTCAGAGAGATGAATGGCTCTTCTATTTTGAAATAGCTGCCAACAAATATGAGAACCGTGTATCATTTCTCTCCTTGGTGAACTGTCAGGCTTCTCTTTATGAATCTGGCATGTTACAGGTGGCTGAAGTCGCTTCTCATTGTCAGGAACTGGTGCGAGCAGTTGTGTCTCTAGAGATGGCTTATTATGTCCTATTGCCTGGGACCGAAGAATACTCTGAGCTGAACAGTCGTTAATGCAGAGAATGGAGTAAATTCTCTGTTTAAAAAAATTTTTTTTTGAAAAAGAAAACCCACATCATTAATGAAATGAACTTGATTTAGCAGAGGGAGCACAGACCTGCTGAACCTTGGGGGAGAATTTTCTGAAGAATCAAAAGGCACACAGGCGTTGACAGCAGAGGCCTTTTAACTGGCTGACCCCTGCTCCTGAGCAGATAGAACCAAAATATACTCTCAACAGCAACAAAACACAATACACAATCTCGATAAAATACAGGGGAAGAGATCTCAAGTTAGTTTCAAACCCTAGCTAAGTTTTTGCCATGTTGTTTGGGTTTCTTTTTTTTTTTTTTTTTTTTCAAGATGCTTCAAATCACAGATCTATTGACAGTTGGCCACGTTGCTACTGTAATTAAACTCAAACCCAATTAAGAGAATTGCTTAAATGAACAAGCCAATTCTGATTAAGTTTATTCAAAGGAAGACCTGAAAAAAAAACAGTCTAAAATTGGCAGAAGCCAGGTTTGTGTCTCTTTCTTCCTGTCAGCATAAGGATCCACACTTTGAATGTTTGACTAATTTTAGCAAACTAATTACCATTTAATTATCACTTAGGGAGACATCTACCTATTTTCTCAAAAACTGTAACTGTGTTATGGGCAAAATTGGTATCAAGGCTAATCTAATTTGCCTGTTGTAGGAATATACTGGACTTTTAAAAATCCATGCCTTCTGTCCAGTTTTCTGAATGTCCCCATAGACGTGGCGTTTGGGAACACTGGTATTGACGTTATAGCAGGGCCCTGAGCGATACATAACTCAGGGCTTATCTATCCTGTGGTGCCAATAAAAGGCAACATTAGGATGTCTCTGCTACGAAGGAGGAAATAATTCACCATCCCTATAACCCCACCCTTCACCAAGCTGCACTGGTTGTGGTGCATGGTGAGATTACAACCATAACGGAGTTACGATGGAAAAACTTAAAAATAAAAATCCTACTCTTTGTTGGAGGTTTTGTTCAAGCCAGTACAGTCCAGATAATGTGCCCAAATAGTGCACCCAGAGAATGAGCTCATCCACCATGGATCTTGCCATGTTGCAATTCAGAAAGACTGCTCAGAATGACAAAGCTGTTATGGTCCTAGTGGCGTGGTTGCCAGAGAATTAATCCTCAGAGAACTCTAGATAGCCCGAACGGGAGGAACAGTTCCTTGGCTGCTAATACACCATGTGTCTGTAATAGTTCAGCTCTGATCCCTGACATTAAGCTGCCTGAGTCACAAGCTTTTGGAGAAGATGACTTCAGGTTTAAATGGAAAGGTTAAAAGAGGACAGGAAGGCAGGGCAGCTTGGTATTTACACAGATGGAATCTTCGGTCAGATGACATAGGGACAGCTCAGGGGGAACAAACTACTTGAGGTCTCACTTCACTCTCCTTATGCTGAGAAAGACATCTCCTTGACAAGGGCCCACAAATTCCTGAGAGGAGAGTAATGATTACGCCTGTGGAGAAACAAATTCCCTCAAGTGGAATTTTTGAACCCAGTTATGCATAATTGGTAGTAGCAGTCAGGAGAGAGCCTGACCCTCGATGCTTCAAACATATTCAGGAGGATTTAGTTCATAGCAGAACATATATTCAAATCTTAAGTCTCAATCTCTCCTTACCTCGGATTATCCTCTTAAAATACTAGGCTAGTTTAGTTGAATAACATTTTCCAAGGACAGGGAAAACTATTCTTTGTATAAGGGGTAGTCTGTATTCATTTCTTAGTGATTTATCTTCTTGAGCTGATACAAAACTCCTAATACATTAAGTTACTTTTGACATTTCAAAAAAATGTTGGGAAATGCATGTGATCCAAGTTAATAACCCATAGCAGTACTTGTGGATGATCCCTGGATGCACTGTTTACATAGACTAAGCCCTGGCTCCACATTACATGAGAGATTATCAGGTGATGTCCTTTCAGCTGCCACATAGGCTTTCCTTCTCGTCAGAGTGTAGGGCAAGTTCTCGGTTAGCATGCAAGGTCCATATGACTAATGAGAGTTGGTTTGGCCCTCATGAGACTCTAAGTCCCATTAAATGAAAATAGAAATGAGGGCATCACATCAGCCTGTGAAAGCCCCAAAATTATATCCATCTGTAGTTCCGGTGAAGTGAATTGCAGGAACCTCAGTGAAGAAACAAATCCATAAATGCTGCCATACCCACCTCCTTTTGCATCCTGACTCCAGGAGCAGTGCCAGGGGAGTTTTGTGGAAGGGCAAGCCTGGTTGCTCCCATACAGATCTCAAAAGGTCAGGAATGCATTTAAGCTTTAATCATTAAACTAGTACCACAGGATTTATCTAATCCTTTAGAAGCTATTTGTGTAACCCATATGTTCCCAGCTTCCTAGTCTATGACTACAGTGGAAAACATCCTTCCATTTTCCACCAAAATTATCACAGCATTCTCTCCCACCAGCCTGTTTGCTGGAAATTCACCTCTTTCAAAGTGCTCTCAACTACATCTGAAAGTTTACTGGTACTCCCTCATATATGCTCCAAAATAGAGCTCTCTCTTGCTTCTTTTCTGGCCTTCTCCACTTGTTGCTTTGACCTTCAGGAAGGCTCTGTTTTGATGGGTCCAGTTCTCCCCACCACTGCCCATTTTTGCTCCCACTTTAGCCTCAGGGAAGAGAAGCTCTTCCCTTTTGGTCCAAAAAAAAACAGCCTGATAATGTTTCCTGCTTAGTGGTAAGGCTAGAATGCAGATGTAATGCCTTCAGACTTAGGAGTTCCTTACCTGGGGCCACAAATGCTGGTTGTTTCCCTCTCTGAGCTGCTGCTGTCCCTGCTGCCTTTCCTGACAAAAAAGAGAAGTTCCATGTTGCTGCTGCCCTGCAACAGCTCACCACCAACATGAGCCTGCTCCAAGCCTCTTCATATCTCAGAGCCCGGGACCAAATGGGTTCCTAATTCAGAGAAAGGCGCAAGTTCCTCCTTCCATAGCCCATAGTTTTAATTTATTTCCTACACTTGGTTTATCCACTTCCCAGGATGACTGACAGTGGGAACATCCACTCATTTCAAAGTAGGGCTTAGAACCAGTTTGTTCTGGTTTGAACCTGTTCTAAGAATTTGCTTTCTTTTTTATAGTCTTTTGTGTGTGTGTGCTTTAGGTGAAAATTTACAGTGCAAATTAGTTTCTCATTTAAATATTTATACACAAATTGTTTTGTCTCTTTGGTTGCAATATGTGCAATCTGTCAGCACTCTTCCGCTTTCCCTTTACACCCCAAGTTCCCCGTGTCCATTTGTCCAGCTTTCCTGTCCCTCCCTGCCTTCTTATCTTTGCTTTTGAGCAGGTGTTGCCCATTTGGTCTCATATACTTGATTGAACTAAGAAGCATGTTCCTCACTTGTGTTATTGTTTGTTTTATAGGCCTGTCTAATCTTTGGCTTCAGGAGTGGCTTCAGTTCTGAGTTAGCAGGGTGTCTGGGGGCCATAGTCTCGGGGGTTCCTTCAGTCTCTGTCAGACCAGTAACTCTGATCTTTTTTTGTGAATTTGAATTTTGTTCTACAAGTTTTTCTCTCACTTTGTTCAGGACCCTCTATCGTGATCCCCGTCAGAGAGGTCGGTGATGGCAGCCAGGCACCATCTAGTTTTTCTCAGCTCAGGCTAGTGGAGGCTGTGGTTCATGTGGTCTGTCAGTCCTTTGGATTAATATTTTCCTTTTCTTCATTCTCCTTTGCTCCAGATGGGACGGGACCAATACATATATCTTAGATGACCACTCACAAGCTTTTAATACCCTAGATGATACTTACCAAAGTCAGATGTAGAACATTTTCTATGAACTATGTTATGTCAGTTGACCTAGATGTCCCATGAGACCATGTCCCCAGCCTTCAGTCCCACTAACTCAGTCCCTCAAGCTGTTTGGATGTGTCTAGGAAGTTTCTATGACTTTGCCTTGGTCAAGTTGTGCTGCCTTCTGTATTGTGTGTTGTCTTTCACTTCATCAAAGTTATCACTTGTCTGCTATCTAGTTAGTGATTTCCCCTCCCCATCCCTCCCCTCCCTGGTAGCCATCAAAGATTGTTTCTTTCTGTGCATAAACCTTTTCTTGGGTTTTTATAATAGTGGTCTCATACGATATTTGTCCTTTTGTGATTGACTTATTTCACTCAGCATAATGCCTTCCAAATTCATCCATGTTGTGAGATATTTCATGGATTCATCTCTGTTCTTTGTTTTGTAGTGTCCCTTTGTGTGTATATATCATAATTTGTTTATTCATTCATTTGTTGGTGGACACTGGATGGCACCTGGCTACCACTACCAACCACTCTGACTGGGATCTAAACAGAGGGTCCCAGGCAGAGCAGGAGAAAAATGTAGAACAAAAAACTCAAATTCATAAAACAGGCCAGATTTATGGGTCTGACAGTCTGGAGGAACCCCCGAGACCATGGCCCTAAGACACCCTTCTAACCTGGAACCGAAGCCATTCCCGGAGACTACCTTTCAGACAAACCGTAGACAGGCCCACAAAATAAACAATAACACCTGACAGGAATGTGTTCCTTAGAACAATCAATTACAGAAGATAAAAAGGACAACATTTGCTCAAAAACAAAGATGAGATGGCAGGGTAGAAAATCTGGACAAAAGGAAACGAAACGGGGAACCTAGGGCGGAAATGGGCAGAGTGCTGACACATTGTGGGGAATGCAGCCAATGTCATGGAACATTTTATGAGCAAGCTATCGAATGGGAAACTAATTTACTCTGTAAACTTTCAACTAATGCATAATAAAAAATTTTAAAAAATAAAGCACAATAAAAATTTTTTAAAAAAAAGAATCACTTGGGGATCTTGTTAAAATGTAGATTCTGATTCAGTATATCTGGAGTGGAAGTGCAAATTCTCAGCAGGGCTTCCAATCTGCTCATTCTGGTTTGAAGCCCTGTTTCAAAGAAACAGCTCAATGGGTGCCCCTTAGCCCCAATAATACAAGCTCAAAATGGTGTAATATTGGCATATTTCCCAAGGTCAGGATTAGTCTGTGTTATCCGTGGTCACTTTTTTACGTTTGTATTTCTACCCTTACTATTTCTTAGGTACAGGAATCTCTAGGTGCATGACTGTGTGAGCCAGGGTCTGGCAGGAAATGGATGCCATACTCAATGTAGGTAATGAGGAAAGTTTAGTAAAGGACTATTTACAAAGACATGGGCAGGCTTTACAAAATTCAACAAGGAATAATGCAAACATGTGGGGCTAGCAACAATGGGGATCTGTTACTTCCCCTAAGTCTAAAGTGGGAAGTGGGGAGCAGGTTTATCAGATCCCAGAAAGTATGGAGAGAGCTATAGGACAAGAACAGTTGTTGTTGTTGTTAGGTGCCATCAAGTCAATTCCAACTCATACTGAGTCTATGTGACAGAGTAGAACTGCCCCATAGAGTATTATTGGCTGTAATCTTTACAGAAGCAGATAGCCAATTCTTTCTCCCAGAGTGCAGCTGGGTGGGGTTCATACCACCAGTCTTTTGGTTAGCAGCATTTTGCGCCACCAGAGCTCCTTGTCAAGAGCCTTATGCAGATAGACTCAGCCAACCCTGGGTGCCCTGGGAGGGAGGGAGCTGGGGAATAAGTACACCACCTCTCTCTCCTCCACCTTCCAATCTCCTGCCACATTGCTCTCCTCACTCCCACTGGCCAAACTCGACCAGAAGCCAGAGGGCAAGGGAGTTTGTTGCAGTCCAGATAGATCAGACTCCCAGGGCCAGAGCAGGGTAGAGAAGGATAAACCATATATCTGGAGGGGCAAAAAAAGATATCCAGCAAAACTACCTGCTGTGAAATTCAACAGTTTCAATTTTTTCTCTAAATTTACTTATTAAAATTTCAAGAAATACTCTAACTTTAATGTAAGGATTTCATCAGTAGAGTCTCTTGATTTTTCTTCTTGCTGTTAAAGGCTTTAACAGCATGCCCTCTAAGTCATTGCTTCCCCACACTCAGGAGTGCTAGTCATTTGTGTTAGTCCTCATTCAACAGCAGCCCTTTCTCTTCAAACGTGTTATTGTACCCATCGGCTCTTTCTGAATACCTTTCCCGATTTCCTTAAGCGTAGTAACTAAAACTGCCTACTTTATTCTAGAAGCATGCATCCTAAGGTAAGAATGAAAAATATGCAAATTCAATCATGAGGACTTTAAGAACAATAAAGTGAAAATAAAATTTAGGGAGCTAGAAATTACAGCACTGTCTAAAATTTAGAGATAAAACCAAAAACCAAACCCATTGTCGTTAAGTTGATTCCGACTCATAGCAACCGTATAGGACAGAGTAGAACTTCCCCACACAGTTTCCAAGGAGTGCCTGGTGGATTCTAACTGCCAACCTTTTGGTTAGCAGCCGTAGCTCTTAACCACTATGCCACCAGGGTTTCCAAAATTTAGAGATAGTTGGTAATTATTAGGAATTAGCACAACATGGAACGAATTGACATTCATAGCAGGTCTTAGGGATAGACATTTCCATGAATTTTAATATACTTTTGATGATTTGAAATTGATCCTATTTATTGGGAATATTTTGCAAAGCAGAATCAAACAGCACCCATGACTAGAAATGAAATGCACATGAATCTAGCCCCCAAATAAAATTCCAAATGTGCTGATACCAACAAAGCCGAAAAGGGGGTTGGGCATGGAGATGGGACAGAGCAGGAGAGGCAACTAAAGCTTCCATTTTTTATTTATGAATGGCTAGCTATTAAATTTTGAGGTTGAATTGAAAACATAGGCTTAAATATGTAAGCGTAACCATTAGCAATACAAAGATAGGAACAAAAACTTTTAAAACACCAGATGAGGGATAAAAAGAATAATGAAAACTCTTACCATCTAGCGAAATTTAAGAAATGAAAAAAAATATGCAACAAGAAAACATAATAAGTAGGAAACAAAATATAACAGCAGGAATACCATGTTTCTTCCTCATTACCCATCTAGAATTCATCTTTGACTCTTCTTTCACTCACAATTTCTATGCGGTTGATTCGCTTGATTTTTCCTTGGAATTGTCTCTTGTATCTGACCCTTTCCATTCCCATCACCACCCCTCTAGTTCCCTTGGGCCTATACTAATGCAGCAGGTTTAGTGCAGCATATCCTTACCCATGGCAACCAGAGCAGTCTTTGTAAAGCATCATGTCACACCCTTGCTCAGAAGCCTTCAGGAACTCCTTACCAAATAACATCTACCCTTCTTACCTAGTTCTTGAGACCTTCTATAATATAGCCCCAGCTAACTGTCTTTCATCGACCCTAAGACTCATTTTTAAAAAACATCTAACCCATCTCTGAAGTCAGAGTGTATCTTACAATTGATTGAAATCATGGAATCTTAGGTTCAATGGTATATGCTTCTTTTCCTTGTTTACCTTGGCCATACCAAAACTAAAACTAAACCTGTTGCCAATGAGTCAATTCCAACTCATAGCAACGTTATAGGGCAGAGTAGAACTACGCCACTTGGCTATAGGATTTACCTCTATTCTAGAAGACAGGACTTCTTACTTTGCTATGCTATAACTCAGTCTTTCACAGCTCCAAACTTTTGTTCAGACATTTCCCTCTCTCTGGGTATCCCTTTCCTATATTGGCCTATAAAACTCCAGCCCATCTTTAAGGCCCAGCTCAAAGGCCACCTCGTCCAACAATACTTCTTTCACCCTCAGCTAGAAACAATCACTTCTCTGAATCCGTTCAGTTCTTTCTTTGTAACTCTTGCAGCTCTTATCATATAGTTCCTTTTAGTTTATATATTTGTATAAATTGCAGCTAAAATTGTGGTATTCTATGAAAGAATAGCTTTGTTTCACTAATGCAAATCCAGGAAATTTTTAAGTTTCTTTAAAATCTGCAAAGTTCTGTTGTTAGCAGCTGTCGAGTCAGCCACCATCCACTGAAACCTATTTGACAGTCACAGCAACTTGCAGGTGGTGGCTGCTCATGAGCTGCATTGGTGAGGAATCAAACCCAGGTCTTCACATGGAAGGGGAGACTTCTACCACTGAGCCACCAATGCCCTCCTGCAAAGTACTACTACTTAAGAATTCAATAAGAGCTGTGCTTCAAACTGCCCTCTAGAGTACATCATCAGTGAGTTCAGACTAGTTGGGACTGGTGAGTCCAGCTGGGATGGGGAGCTGCTAGGAATGGCTGCTGTATGGGTAGGACTCACTGATTGGTCCTGTTCGTGGGAGTAGCTACTGGGAAGGTCAAGCTCTGGGAAACTGTGTTGCTTAGAGATTGCCAGCCCTCTCCACTATTTTCACATAAGTCACCTTGACATCTCTCAGGAGGGTCAGGGGATGGGGGAATCTAGGTTTTTCAATTTATCCCTGATTGATTGAGTAATACCCTCCCTCAGAAAATCCAAGAACTCTTGATCACCTCTGCAGGCACTTAAAAGGAAACATGGAATGTAACCCAGCCCTGTCAGAGGGCATAGCCTGGGAAAAGGAGGCTAAAAATTCATCATATGCGACAGATTTTTCTCCATCACAGCTATTTTTGCTCTCCCCCAAGTTATATGCCTAAATCTTTGTTGGAACACATTCACAGGGCTTTCTCCCAGCAAACTTCTGTGGCCACAGAAGATAAAACTTTCCTGAAGAACCCTCTTGCTATTGCTATGACATTCTGTGATTATATTTAAAATGACTTGTGGAAGTTGCTGCTGATTTCCGTTTCTTAGAGCAAATGGCCCTTTCTATAAAGGCCTCCTGGTTACCTGACTTTCCGCCCTGCTTTAGTCTCTACCAACCGAGGGGTTACATTGGATAAACTCTGAGGTCCCTGCCAGCGTCAACATCCCAACATCTGCTCTGTACCCTACACAGCTCATCTTCCTTGCTCTAGGTTTATGCATTAATGAGCTTGAAGCTCACTTTTCTCTGAGGCAAAATGGTTGGCATGACAAGATCTGGGCATGTCCTTTGAAAGATTTCCATGGGATGTGCCTGCTCTCTATCATCACAAGAAGCCTTGTGTAAGAGTCAGGATTATTGAGCTGATTTTACCAAAAGAAACAGTGTTTTTTTCCCAGGAAATGTTCCTCATTAAAAAAGTCATAGGTGCTTATTACAAAAAATGTGGACAGTATATAAAATTACACCTCAGAGGCATATTTCCTTACTGTCTTAGTTATCTAGTGCTGCTATAACAGAAATACCACACAAGTGGATGGCTTTAACAAACAGAAGTTTATTCTCTCACAGCCTAGGAGGCTAGAAGTCCAAATTCAGGGTGCCACCTCAAGGGGAAGGCTTTCTCTCTCTGTCAGCTCTGGGGGAAGGTGCTTGTCATTAATCTTCCCCTGGTCTAGGAGCTTTTCAGCACAGGGACCCCGGGGTCCAAAGGACACACACTCCTGGCTCTTCTTGCTTGGTGGTAATGAGGTCCCTCTCTCTCTGCTTGCTTCTCACTCTTATATCTCAAAAGAGATTGATTTAAAACAGCTAATCTTGTAGATTGAGTCCTGCCTCATTAACATCATGGAGGTAGAATTCACAACACATAGGAAAATCACATCAGATGACAAAATGGTAGACAATCACACAATACTGAGAATCATGGCCTAGCCAAGTTGACACACATTTTGGGGGAACACAGTTCAATCCATGATACTTATGATAATTTATCTCTGAATTCATAGCCATATGATTTTTTAAATGTTTGTTTGAAATAAAATTGAAATCACACTTCTCAAAAAAATTTTTTAAGCTTGTTTTCTCTCCTAATTATAAATCATTAACATTTCCTTTGTTGTTACATAATAAATAGTTAACAGCATGCACTCTAGAACCATCCTGCCTGGATTTGAATCCTGGCTCTGTCACTCACTTTGTGACCCTTGAGCATATCACTTAATGGAAATATCTACTTCATATTCCTTATCTGTAGTAATGATTCCTCCTTCATGGAGTTTTTGTGAACACTTAAGTGAGTAACTTTTACAGACTACTTAGAATGGTGCCTGGCAGGTAATAAGAGCTCTCTATAGGATTAGCTACTGGTACTGTGACTACTATTACATTTTCTTCTACAACATCATTTTAAAGACTGGATAGGTTTACGTTGTTTGGACAAAGCATGATGTATTTAATAAAGGCCTTGTGATTGAACATTTAGAATGTTCTACCTTTTTGGCATTATGAACAATACTGCAACAGACACCTTTCTTCCACTGCATTTATAACAGGGCAGACTATGCACTCTGTAGGTGAGAGTCTTAGTCATCTAGTGCTGCAATAACAGAAATACCACAAGTGGATGGCTTTAACAAAGAGAAGTTTATTTCCTCACAGTCCAGTGGGCTACAAGTCCAAATTCAGGGTGTCAGCTCCAAGGGAATGCTTTCTCTGTCGGCTCTGGAGGAAGGTCTGTATCATCAGTCTTCCCTTGGTCTGGGAGCTTCTCTGCACAGGAACCTCAGGTCCAAAGGATGCGCTCTCCTCTGGGCACTGCTTTCTTGGTGGTATGAGGTCCCCCATGCATCTCTGCTCGCTTCTGTCTTTTATATCTCAAAAGAGATTGGCTTAAGACACTATTTATTATTGTAGACCTCATCAGTATAACTGCTGCTAATCCGTCTTATTACATCATAGTGATAGAGTTTACAACACACAAGGAAATCACATCAGATTACAAAATGGTACGCAGTCATACAATACTGGGAATCATGACCCAGCCAAGTTGACAGATATTTTTGGGGGACACAACTCAATCCATGACAATGAGGAATACAGTGATGGGAGATAAAAGAAGCATATTCTATTCTCCATTTTGAACTGGGGAGGAGAGGCAAAGAACATATTAAAAAACCAAAACCCACTGCCGTCGAGTCAATTCTGACTCATAGTGACCCTATAGGACAAAGTAGAACTGTCCCATAGGACTTCCAAGTCTATAATCTTTACGAAAGCAGATTGCCACATCTTTTTCCCGTGGAACACCTGGTGGGTTCAAATAGCTGAGTTTTCGGTTACCAGCAGCTGAGTGCTTAACCACTGTGCCACCAGGGCTCCTTAGAGAGCACATTAGTACTTAACTTTTGCCTGGAAGGTTGCTGCTCAGAAACTATTCAGACTTTCTGGCACCACCCAACCAAATATCTAATGGTCCTCCCTCCATTGAAAAGACCGTTAATAGTATCCTCAGATTCTGGTCAGAGAGGGATCTTTGGCCATGCATTTCTGATTCTTCACCCAAGAGCTGCTATGGAATGCTCAGCCCTGTGGGCTCAACTCCAACGAAGCTTGAGCGGACACTCAGGGAACTGTTATGAGTCCCTGGAGCCTCCATCTTTTCCAGGCCTGATGGAGGTCCTGTTAGTGATGCTTCCACTATCTCTTAGGGCTCAATCATTGTGGCTCTCCTCCTAACGCTACTGGGGAGACAGGGAAAGGACCTACTTCTGGGCCCCACTCCCTTGTCCTAAGTTAAGGGAAGAGTTATGATGCATTCATAGGTAACAGTAGCCTATCTGCAGACTGAGGGAATTATAGACCTAGAGGAATTGCGTAGCTCCATGGAACAGCCTTATGCAATAAAGCTGTGCCAGTGCAAACACTGCCAATGAGCAGCCCTTGTTAAGGGGAAAGTGACCCATAAGATGACTCATATGATCACCTGCATCAGGTTGTGTTCCAGATGCCTGGTTCTTACTGTCTTTCTATTATATGTGTCACTCACCAAATGCCTGCTTGGTCCTCAGCCGTGCCCTGACAAAATTTACAATCTGACCATATCCTGAGAACCCACACACCTTCTGGATTTCCACCTTCAGTATCTCCTAGGTCCCCTGGCAGGTTATGCCCACCTGCTACCTGCTGTGGCTGGGGTTCTGGGTGAATATACTGCCTAGGGAATTCACTTTATACATGGAGGCAGGAGAGCTCTCCCCAGCCTCAACCATCTCCAATTCAGTTGGGCATTTCCCTTGATCCCAGAGGTTATGTTTCATTCAGGTAGGTAGACATCCTCTTAGAACACAAGGATGAGGGCACTGACACTAAATACAAGATAGCTGTGAAATGGATAAAACTAGTATATACTGTTAGAAATCAGGATAGTGGTCATCCTTGGTGGATGGAATGGGGCACCAGGAAGGTTTCTTAGGGCTACTTAACATTCAGTTTTTTATCTGGATGCTGGTTACATGGATGTGTTCAGCTGGTGAAAATTCAATGCATTATACACTGAGGATACTTGAACTTTTTTGTATGTATGTTGTACTTTAATAAATACGTGTTTTAAATGAGGGATAAAGATGAAACAAGAATAAACACATTAAAATAAAGAGGAGATCCATCTCTATTAAAACTAGTGGCTATTTCCTTGAATTACCAAATTTAGCAAATAAAAATACAAGATATCCAGCTAAATCTGAATTTCAGATAAACAACAAATACTTTTTTAGTATAAGTATGCTTATGCAATATTTGGGACATATTTATACTAAAAGGATTATTAATTATTTATCTGAAATCCAAAGTTAACTGGTCATCTTGTATTTTTTCTGGCAACCCTCTTCTCTCTCCCTCCTGATGATCCTTAAATCTTCTACAGATGTCTCCTCTTGAAGATAATGAGAAAGTGAAAAAAGGATATATATTGAGTGATATGGATTAAGTGTATACAGTCTGAGAAGGGAATACTTAAATGTGGTGGAAGACAGGAATTGGAAAGTGAGTGCTCTAGTTTTTCATTTTCTCCTTTCCTCATTCATTTCGTATCCCTCTGCTATCACTCAGTGTTACTTAGTTGTTTGGTTTCACATTCCTACATTCGTATCATGTAAAGAGGAGAAATAAGATAAGAAAAGGAAATAAGGTAATACCAGTTGTAAACAGTTGTTTATGCTGTGATTTACTGAGTTTGAACCTGCAACTCTGTTGGTGTTTCTGAGATCTTAGCTCCTGTGTTTGTCTGTGTTCTTGTTTCTTATTTTCCACAAAATTATTTTTTTATCTATAACACTTTTTTTCAGAACTTGGCCTGTAACCTTTGACCAGACAGTTGAAACTTTGTCAGTACAATTGGTGTTTTTCCTGCCTTATCTTATCTTTTAGGTTTCATAAGCTAACCTTTGAAACAACTATTTTTTATTGATCTCAGAAAGGTCACTTTTCTCTCTCCAACAGTGTTAACTATTTGAAAGAATGTTCACTATTTTTCAGTTAACATTATTTAGCTAACATTTAGTTAGCTATTATAGGTAACAGTGTTAACTATTTGAACAAATGAATACCTGGTGCATTTCAACCGTGGCTCTTACACAACCGGTAGATTTGAACCAAGGTTTCAGAATTCCATCTCACTTCTTTTTCTATGCTTCCCACTCTTCAAGGTGAAGCGCTTCAAGTACAAATTATTTAGTGCAAGTAGACTTTGTCAGTACTGGAAATTAAGTCCCAAAGTCTCTGTATTTTGACACATTTTCAGTACAGTATGTAGAAATGGGTGGTTGTCTTAGTTATCTAGTGCTGCTATAACAGAAATACCACAAGTGGTTGGCTTTAACAAACAGAAGTTTATTCTCTCACAGCCTGTGAGGCTAGAAGTCTGAATTCAGGGCGCCAGATCCAGGGGAAGGCTTTCTCTCTCTGTCAGCTCTAGGGGAAGGTACTTGTCATCAATCTTCCCCTGGTCTAGGAGCTTCTCAGTACAGGGACCCCGAGTCCAAAGGGACCCAATTCTACTTTCTTTGTGGTAGGAGTGTTACTGCAATAACACGGATTGGAGCTGCCTGCTGCAGTAACCAATTCTGAGACAGGGGTGAGGTGAGCAGCAAGAGTTTTATTATGTATCAATATATAGGAGACAGAGGGGAATAGATTCCTCTAAAAACCATTCTCCCCCACTGGAGATTGGCCGAAGGCTTTATAGGGATGGGATTATGGGTCTTAGAAGTTTGTGTTAGTTCCCCCTTGAGGTGGTCATGTCCCAGATAAGTTGATCTTTTCTTGGGGGTTATCTGGTGACATCCTGGTTTTCTTCCCAAGACGGGTACTTTGTTCGGTTTTTCATTCCTAGATCATTATCACTTGTTTTTCACCGTCCAAGGAGGAACATTGGTTAATCTTAAACTTTTTATAGAGACTGGAACGGGAGGGAAAAACAAGATCATGAGACAATGCAGGGGTTAACAATGGGGAGTAATAATAGTGAGCTAGACCTATGCAGCCTCTTCCAAGAGGTCCCCCTGTCTCTCTGCTTGCTTCTCTCTTTCATATTTCAAAAGAGATTGACTCAAGACACAATCTAATCTCATAGATGAGTCCCGCCTCATTCACATAACTGCCTCTAATCTTGCCTCATGAACATCACAGAGCTAGGATTTACAACATATAGGAAAATCACATCAGTTGACAAAATGGTAGACAATCACACAGTACTGGGAATCATGGCCTAGCCAAGTTGACACACATTTTTGGGGGACACAATTCAATCCATAACAGTGATAATAAAGTAAAATTATTTCCTGCTTTCCCAAAGACTCCCAAGTTATGATTTAGTAACATCAAGGGTTTCACTCATTTTATTTAGAGTAAAATTTTCAAATCAATTTTAATTTTAATATACTTTCATTTAGTCAATAAGTATATGTCCTACAGTACTTGAGAAGAGGAGGAAGGGGGAAAAGCAGGAAGTTGTATCCACGCGAAAGAAGGATCATAGAGAATCTCTCAACAATCCACATTCGGAACCACAACTCTAAATTCTGATCACCCTAATCTTTTCAAGAGTTAGTGGGTTTTCTGCAATGTTTTCAAGTAATTTGTATCTCTGACTGATCATCGATCTGCTCTAGGGAACTTTTTTCACTAATTATTTTTCACACACTTGATTAAACTGACTATTTTGTTATCACTGTGACTAAAACTTTTTAAAAATTATTTTAAAAAAACAGATATAGCATTTTATGTATATTTTAAAACCTTTCCTCCTGTGTTAATAAGTTTTACTGTTACCTAACCCCTTTGCTCAGAGAGAGAGGAGACAACTGATAAATGCCTAATAAGCACAGAGGAGAATTGAAAAATACCAAGAGCAAGTTAGTATGAAAACACTGGAAATGAAGTAGACAACGGCATTCATTTTTATGAAATAGTATTAGCATACATACATAAATCAAGTAGCTCTGGATTTTTCAGAGCACTTTGTAAGCATTAATGAAAGGTCTATTAATCAACAAATGACTTAAACAATTGCAGAATCCTTAACAACTCTAAGTATTTTCAACTCTAACAGTTCCCGTGCAAATGAAATAGTGAACTTTACCAGCTAAATCTCATGATAAGCTCCCAGGAAGGTGCTGGATTGTTACCAATTACTTAACACTCGAGGAGCTCTGGTGATGCAGTGGTTAAAGCACTCACCTCATTCAGCGATTTGAATCCACCAGCCACTCCTCAGGACAAAGACTCAGCAGTCTACTTCCATAAAGATTACAGCCTAGGAAACCCTATGGGGCAGTACTTCTCTGTCCTATAGGGTGGCTATGAGTCAGAATCCACTCAACAGCAGTGGGTTTAACATTCCTAACATTCAGGAGTCCCTGGGTGACACAAATGGTTAAGCATACTAAGTGAAAGGTTTGTGGTTCATACTCACCCAGAGGTGCCTAGGAAGACAGGCCTGGTAATCTGCTTCTGAAAGGTCACAGCCTTGAAAACCCTATGGAGCAGTTCTCCTCTGCACACATGAGGTCACCAAGAGTTGGAATCGACTCCACGACAACTAGCAACAACATTCCTAACATTCAAGGGTCTCTAAAATCTGTTTTCATCTAATTTTCCCACTTTATCTCCCACAACCTCCTCGATTGCTTTGGGGTTGACCTAATCAGGTCTCTTCACTAGCTCCTAGATAAGTCCTCTCTATACCCCGGAGGCCACCAGAATATCACCTTCCCCATATCCTCCCTGTCTGCCCAAATCTTCTGCACTGTTTTCTCCGTGGTCCCTCAAAAATATTTTCTGATGCATGAAAGACCGTGGAAGACAACTGGATCAGAGTTAAACCACCAGGATTTGCATTTGCCACTTGTTAGCTGTCTGACTTTGGACTAGTTATTTAATCTCTATGCTTTGGTTTCCTTATCTGAAAACTGAGAGTAATAGTATCTACTTCATAGGGTTGCTTTGAAAACGAAATAATTTATACATGCAAAGTGCCTAAAACAGCCTTCTTAGCACATAGCCAGTGCTCAGTAAATAGTAGCTATTTTATGATGTTGGTGAAGAATATTGAATATACCATGGACTGCCAGAAGAAAGAACAAGTCTGTATTGGAAGAAATACAGCCAGAGCGCTCCTTGGGAGCTAGGAAGGTGAAACTTCATCTCATGTACTTTGGACATGTTATCAGGAGGGACCAGTCCCTGGAGAAAGGACATCATGCTTGGTGAAGGGTCAGCAAAAAAAAAAGGAAGACCCTTAACGAGATAGATAGATTGGCTGCCACAATGAGCTCAAACATAACTACAATAGTGAGGATGGCACAGGACCAGGCAGTGTTTCGTTCTGTTGCACATGTGGTCACTATAAGTCGGAACCAACTTGACAGCATCTAACAATAACATTTGAATGAATGAATCAAACAGGATGAATTGAAATGAAAATTTAGAGAAAGCAATGGCTACATTTTGTTTTCCCTGAAACTGTGATTATAAAATAACATGTACTATTTAAGAAAGTTTAAGGGATATTAGTATAGCTCCTTGAGATGGAAGCCATTATGTGCATTTTTCTTTCCTAGAGAGATTTTTCAGAATGTTTATATTCTATATTACTTCTTCACTTTGCATTTTTTAAATAAAAAAATCACATAAGGCCCATCTAAAAGAGATTTTTGTACACTCATTTTTCTAGACAGCACATTACTTTTATACCTGGATAAATAATATGGGTGGATATTCCTGACCTTGGTTTATATTGTTTGGAAGATGGTACTTGAAAGTGGCAATTAATTCCAGACAACTTGTTCTCGATGTCTGTGTGTTGAGCTACTTTTATATGTATATGGGTGAATTTAAAGTAGAAGTTAACAATAACAATTTCCGATGAACTTCTTGAAAAGTATTTGCCTCTGAAAGCTTATCAAAACACTTGGCTTGCTTAATTACCAAGTTAAATATTTTCTTTTATACTATTCAAATTTTTATGGTTATAAAAACAATTATCTTTTTTCTCTCTCACACACACACACTCACACACAACTGCACACACATACACAAACTGTAAAAAGATTTACACATATATCAGCCTGAAATCATTTCAAGTGATTTTTGTTGCTCTGTGGAGCCATCTGCTGGTCATTGGTGTGTTTTAGACAATATATGTAAAAATTTTCCTTTGAATGGTTAATGTCAACCTCTAACAAGATCAAGTATGCCCCATAAGCTAGGGATTTGTGGCCAAACAAAACCTGCAGAAAATATCCTTCCAGATATCAATAATGAAAGCGATATGGTAACAGGATAATAGTGAAAATAATCAGATCTAGAAAATGGAGTAGGTTATGCATTTTTGGAAATTGTTCTACTTATTCAACAAATTTCTGAAAACTTGCTCATAATAGGATATAAACACACACACACACTATAATATTAAAGTTAATAACAAAGTAAACCAGAGCTATATATCCTTCTTTTGTTATGTTGTTGTTGCTGTCGAGTGCCGTTGAGTCGTTTTCAACGCATAGAAGCCCTGTGTACAGCAGAACAAAACACTGCCCGGTCCTGCGCCATCCTCACAAGCGTTGTCATGCTTGAGCCCATGGTCGCAGCCACTGTGTCAATAGATCTCGTTCAGGGTCTTCCCTTTTTTTGCTGACGCTCTACTTTACCAAGCATGATGTTCTTCTCCAGGGACTGATCCCTCCTGATAACATGTCCAAGGTACATGAGACAAAGTCTCACCATCCTTGCTTCTAAGGAACATTCTGGCTGTACTTCTTTGAAGACAGAACAAAAACAAAAACTACAACAAGTACATTTCTACACACTTTTAATTAACATTAACATTTCTCTTTCAGCATAAGTACGAACTCATAGCCTTTTACAGTCTCAGCTTATTCTGGTTAACCATTATTATTGCTATTACAGCTTCCTTTTTGATGCTCAGATGTTCACAACCTGTTCAGGGAAGCCCCCTTAAATAGTTTTTTTTTTTTTTTTTTTTTTTTTTTGTTCTCTAAGCCCTGTCATTCTTTCTTTCCTTAC
The DNA here is from genome assembly GCA_030035585.1 of Dugong dugon. Classification (NCBI taxonomy): domain Eukaryota; kingdom Metazoa; phylum Chordata; class Mammalia; order Sirenia; family Dugongidae; genus Dugong; species Dugong dugon. The sequence goes on along the minus strand of CM057469.1, from coordinate 99,444,397 downwards.
TTTCTGACAACACCTTTGTGTTTCAGATTCAACATCAATTTTTCTTTCCTAACTTGTGCCCTCAACTGTCCCCCAAGGCATCTTGATTCAGTTTCATGTAGGATAGTATTAGGGACTAATAATCTGGGTGCTAAGAGTGCCCATATGAGATTGGGCTGTGGGATAAATGGTATTGTTGATGTTACAGTTGCTTATGACAGAACTGGAAAAATATATGTTTTAAGGTTATACATGTACACTGATTTTTCCCAATCTGACTCACAGTATTATGTTTCTGGAAACCCTGGCAGCGTAGTAGTTAAGAGTTCAGCGGCTGACCAAAAGGTCGGCAGTTTGAATCCACCAGGTGCTCCTTGGAAATTCTATGGGGCAGTTCTACTCTGTCCTATAGGATCGCCTTGACAGCAATGGGTTTGGTGTTTTTTTGTTTGTTTGTTTGTTTGTTTTTTTGGTATTATGTTTCTATAATCCTATTTTTCTTATAATATATGTATATACTTTTTCCTACCACTATGACATTTCCCTACGTAGCTTATTTTAAGTTGTCATCTTTGGTAGATATTTATATTAATTCCAATCTTTTGTTTTCAATAACTCTGCAATAACATCCTTACAGGGAAATTTTATGCACATTTATGATACCAACTGAGATGTTTCAACAAATGGATGCAGTGCTGGAAGCTCTCCCTCATCTATGCCAAGAAATTTGGAAGACAGCTAACTGGCCGACCGACTGGAAGAGATCCATATTTGTACCCATTCCAAAGAAAGGTAATCCAACAGAATGCAGAAATTATCAAACAATATCATTAATATCACACACAAGTAAAATTTTGCTGAAGATCATTCAAAAAGTGATGCAGCAGTATATCGACAGGGAACTGCCAAAAATTTAAGCCAGATTCAGAAGAGGATATAGAACAAGGGATATCATTGCTGATGTCAGATGGATCTTGGCTGAAAGCAGGGAATACTAGGAAGATGTTTAGCTACGTTTTATTGACTATGCAAAAGCATTCAACTGTGTGGGTCATAACAAATTATGGATAGCATTGCCATGAATGGGAATTCCAGAACACTTAATTGTGCTCATGAGGAACCTGTACTTATATCAAGAGGCAGTTGTTCAAATAGAACAAGGGGATACTATGTGGTTTAAAGTCAAAAAGGTGCGCGTCACAGATTCATCATCGTTCTTTCTCATTGCACGATGAATCTGTGAAGCATCTCATAACATAGATGAAACTGGAGGACATTATGCTGAGTGAAATAAGTCAATCACAAAAGGACAAATATTGTATGAGACCTCTATTGTAAAAACCCATGAAAAAGTTCACACACAAAATGTAACAATCTTTGTTGGTTACCAGGATGGGAGGGGTGGGGGGGGAATACTAAATAGGCAATAGATAAGTGGTATCTTGCGTGAAGGGGTGAGACAGTACACAATACTGGGGAAACCAGCACAACTTGTACAAGGAAAGGTCATGGAAGCTCCATAGACACATCCAAACTCCCTGAGGGACTGAATTGCTGAGCGGAGGGCTGTGGGGACTGTGGTCTCAGGGAACATCTAGCTCATTTGGCATAACACAGTTTATAAAGACAATGTTCTACATTCTACCTTGCTGAGTAGCGTCTGGGGTCGTAAAAGCCTGTGAGCAGCCATCTAAGATACTCCACTGGTCTCACTCCTTCGGGAGCAAGGGAGAATGAAGAGAACAGGATCCAAGGAAAAGATTAGTCCAAAGGACAATTGGACCACAGCTACCAAGGCCTCCACCAGACCGAGTCCAGTACAGCTAGATGGTGCCTGGTTACCACCACTGACTGCTCTGACCGGGATCACAACAGAGGGTTCTGGACAGAGCTGGAGAAGGAAGTAGAACAAAATTCTAACTCACAAAAAAAAGACCAGATTTACTGGCCTAAAGGAGACTGGAGAAACCCCGAGAATATGGCCCCCAGACACCCTTTTAACTCAGAGGTGAAGTCACTTCCAAGGTTCACCGTTCAGCCGGGGAGTGGACAGCACCATGAAACCAAATGGGACTGATGAGGCACAGCAGTCCAGGGACAAGGGCTAGAAGGCAGAACGGGACAGGAAAGCTGGTAATAGGGAACCTAAGGTTGAGTAAGGATAGTGTTGATGTGTTGTGAGGTTGTTAACCATTGTCATAAGGCAACATGTGTACTAACTGTTTAATGAGAAACTATTTTCTTCTGTAAACCTTCATCTAAAGTGAGAATAGCAGCACAATTGGAAGAGTGTAGTTGATGTCACTGAACTCTGCATGTAGAAATTTTTGAAATGGTGTATTTTTGGTTATGTATATTTTCACCAAAAAAAAAAAAAAAGGTCGAGAAGGGAGAGGGTTGACATGTCGTGGAGTTGTTAACCAATGTCATAAAACAATATGTGTACTACTGTTTAATGAGAAACTATTTGTTCTGTAAGCCTTCACCTGAAGTACAATTAAAAAAAACAAAGTGCACATCGGTGTTGTATCCTTTCACCATACTTATTCAATCTGTATGCTGAGCAAATAATCAAAGAAGCAGGACTGTATGAAGAAGAATGGGAATCAGGATTGGAGGAAGACTCATTAACAACCTGCATTATGCAGATGACACGACCTTGCTTGCTGAAAGTGAAGAGGACTTGAAGCACTTACTGATGTAGATCAAAGACTACACAGCCTTCAGTACGGATTATACCTCAACATAAAGAAAACAAAAATCCTAATAAATGGACCAATAAGCAACATCATGATAAATGAAGAATACTGAAGTTGTCAAGGATTTCATTTTACTTGGATCCACAATCAACACCCATGGAAGCAGCAGTCAAGAAATCAAACAACACATTGCATTGAACAAATCTGCTGCAAAAGATCTCTTCAAACTGTTAAAAAGCAAATATGTCACTTTCAGGACTACTGTACCCCTGACCCAAGCCGTGGTGTTTTCAATCTCCTCATATATGCGTGAAAGCTGGACAATGAATAAGGAAGACTGAAGAAGAATTGATGCCTTTGAAATACGGTGTTGGCAAAGAATATTAAATATACCATGGACTGCCAAATGAACGAATGAATATGTCTTGGAAGTATAGCCAGAATGCTCATTAGAAGCAAGGACGGTGAGACTTCATCTCACATACTGTGGACATGTTATCAGGAGGGATCAGTCCATGGAGAAGGACATCATGCTTGGTAGAGGATCAGCGAAAAAAAAAGAAGACCCTCAACTAGATGAATTGACACAGGCTACAACAATGGGCTCAAGCAAAACAATGACTGTGAGGATGGCACAGGACTGGGCAGTGTTTCATGCTGTTGTAACAGAGTTGCTACGAGTCGGAACCACCTCTATGACACCTAATAGCAGCAACAACAACAACACTTTAGAAGAGTCTGCTTTAAGTTTTTATGCGTGCTGCCACAATGCAGAGGTCCAGCGTGTTGAGAGGGTGTTACCAGGATGGTATGAAAAGAGCAGAGCTAAGAGGCAAATAGGGGTTAAATACCCAGCTCTGCACAAATCACTTGACCTCACTGTGTCTCAGTTTCCTCATTTGTAAAATTATGATAATGATAATAATTGACATTGCAACTACGCTTAACAGTTTTAAATGCACTTTTACAAATAATTTCTCTCCAGCCTACTTCACAGGAAATTGTTTTGCAGGTCAAGTAAAATAGCCTTGTGGAAGTACTTTGAACAATGTAGAATGGGCTCCACAAAGGGAAAGGCAGATGGTTCACCTCTTAACAGTCCTTTTGTTTGTGATTCCACTCAGTCAGAGCAGCCTGGTTCATACTCATGGCCCCATTCTTAACATCTTTAAATACTCATTCTAGAGTTTCCATCATTGTCTGAATGCAAAGGTGATAGGTTCATGCAGTAATGGCATATTGGTCATATCTGTCTTGGCGCCTCTTTAAAAGCCTGTGCTAGTCATCTTGTAATGATTTTTTTTATGACTTTTATTGTTGCTGTGGTGTAGCACAGTGTCCTGATAACATCAAGCTGAACTCTTGGCAGTGAAAGTTGAATAGAACCTGGCAGTTTCTGGAGGTCTTTATTTTGTAATGACACTGAGCAGTTGAGTTAATAATTCTGAGTAAGCCAAGAAGTAAGAGAGAATAACAGGGGAAAATGTTGGATCAGGCCTTACTTTCAAAAATACTTTTCAGTGGAAAAAAGAAACAATCTTTGATGATTGTGAGGGAGGGGAGGGGTGGGAGTGGAAGAAAAAAAACTTTTCAGTGGAGAAAATAACATCACTGATTCTAATGTCTAGTTTCTTTCCTGAAATTAGGAGGCTTGACCAGATTACCTAAATTCTGTGAATGCTTCTACTTTTTAAAGAAAAATCTGTAGAGAAAAATAGACCAGCTGTTTAGAATGCCTTGGATAGTTTTTCAGAAACAGTTTGAGCCATTCAAATTATGCTCCTCCTCCTTGATAACACACACCCTATTCACAATGCTTTGCCACTTTCCACAAAGCCCTGCAAGAGGGATGAACTTGGCCTACAAGTAGAAATCAGTCTAGAAGAAGAGATGGAAGAAAATACAGTTTTCCCAGAAGTACTCTCAGCCTGCACTCTAAATTGTCTGTGAATCCCACACATGGGATTGACAAAAATGAAACAGATTTGAAATTTATGAAGGAGTTTCAAGGAAGCTGCAAAGAAGCTCCAGGCCTGGCTGACCCACAGCCAGTGACTGACTCTTCAGCACCTATGCAATCTTCAAGCTCATTAAAAGACATGGATTACCCTATAACCCAGCAATTCTATTCCTAGGTATATTCCAAAAAGAATTAAAAGCAGAGGCTCAAACAGATACTTGTATACCTGTGTTCATTGCAGCACTATTCCCAATAGCCAAAAGCTAGAAGCAACCCACATGTCCATCAACAAATGTCATACATACATACAGTGGAATTCAGCTGTAAAAGAAATGAAGTTCCGATACATGCTACAACACGGGTAAACCTTGAAAACATGTTGAATGAAGTAAGTCAGACAAGAAAGGAAAAAATATTGCATGATGCCAATTACATGAGATGTCCAGAATAGGCAAATGCACAGATAAAAGTTTATTAGTAGTTACTAGGGGCAGGTGGGAGGGGAATATAGGGAGGTATTGCTTAAGGGATACAGAGTTTTTATTAAGGGTGATGAAAAACTTTGGAAACAGGTAGTGGTGGTTGTTCCACAACACGAAGGATATAATTAACGTCACTGAATTGTACATGTAAAAATGGTTGAAATGGCAAACGTTCTGTTATATATATTTCACAATAAAAATAAAATTTAAAAATAGGGAGTTACAAAATCCATAGAGGAATGGAATGCTCTCCAATACCCAAATTAGATACGGCCAAGCAGTTAATGGGAAAATTCTTTGAGAGCGCGGAACTGCAGCTTACAGACAGAAACTTACTCTATTGCCAGCATAGAGTCCTCAGGATTCCTGTCCAGTGGTGTTCAGTGTGTGCTACGGAGCACTGACAGTTCCGTGTTCTATGTTCATATTGTATCATCCTGTTCCCTCTTCACACCTTGTATACCAGGAATGTCGAAGGTGGATTAACTTGCGTTTTAGTTTATGGGTCAGCAGCTCACGAGGAGGCACATCTGAACCTGACAAAAGGAATGAAAATCACCTAGAAAGCCTGGAGTCAACCTGACTGCAAGAACTGGATGAAATCTAAGGGACGGGATGACGCCCTCCCACCAAAGTATATATTTGAGGAAAAGATTGAGTATGGATATTGGGTACCTACAGAGGTGGATGGACTGTGGCAGATTGTACTTGTTGGGATCAACTGCAGAAAACAGAAACTAGCTGTTTTTACCCAAAGGTATTTAATAGATGGAATGAGAAACGTAAAATTGTAGGTAGGGATGGAGGGGTAAGCTTCAAAGTTTTGGGCTGTAAAAATAACTCTGAGAACAGCTCTGCAGAACTAGGTACTGGAAGAGATTTCACCTGTGCCAACATCAGGAGCTCATCATTGGAATTGCTGGGTTTCGGAGCACACACCAGGGGTCAGGTAGCTGCTGTTATTGTAACTGCTGGCTCCAGAGCTACACTGAGTCTCTTAGACAGGCTTGCTCTACATTAGGCCCAACGTTATTCAGGAAGCTAGTGACTTGGCACTGAAATCTTGGCACAGAAAAAACCAGTGCTTCCTTGCCTGACTCTGCTTGCCAGCAGAAAGGAGTAAAAGACACAGCATGTCTACGTCCCAAATCTTACACAAGTGCATCTGATTAGCAAAAGTTAGATCATATAGGATCATAGCTGGGGAAAGTAGTTTTTAGCTTTCCAAGCCTCTGCAATACAACAAAGTATACTAAAAGGAAGGTGGAGTGGCTGTTTTGTGAGCCAGTTGACCTCATCTACCATGCCAGTAAGGAGCCCTGGTGACACAGTGGTTAAGGGCTCAGCTGCTAACCAAAAAGGTCAGCAGTTCAAACCCACCAGCCACTCCTCGGGAGAAAGATGTGGTAATCTGCTTCTGTAAAGATTACAGCGTTGGAAACTCTATGGGGCAGTTCTACCCTGTCCTATAGGGTCACTATGAGTTAGAATTGACTCGACAGCAGCAGGGTACCAGGCAGATACTGTAGGTTGGCTTGTTGTTGCTGTTGTGTGCTGTCGAGTCGATTCCAACTCACAGTGACCCTATAGGACAGAAGAACTGCCTCATAGGGTTTCCTAGGTTGATATCTTTATGAGAGCAGGTAACCAGGTCTTTTCTCTTGCAGAGGGAGCCGCCAACATTTTGGTTAGCAGCCGAGCACTTTAATCACTGTGCCACCAGGGTTCCAGAGGTTAGTTTACTCAACATTTATTCCCAGCTCCCTTCTCTTTTGCCTTCCTCTTCAATAGAGGCTGAAAAGCTAAATACTCAATCAATTCCCCAACCCCTCTTATAACTAGAGGTACTCTTGTGAAACAGTTCTGGCCAATAAGGTGTAAGCAGAAGTTTGATCATGAGATTTGGGGAAGTATTGCTTTCCCTCTAAATGAGGAATAAACCAGCTGATCAAGCCTTTCGTCCTTCCCTTTCTTCCCGCCTAGAATTGGAATGCGATACCCAGAGGTCCAGCTATCTTTTGAGCATATGAATGAAAGCCAACAAAGAATGTTGAAGTAGAAAGACAGAAAATGCCTGAGCCCTTGATGGCATTGAGCAGGTATAAATGCCATGTATTACCTAGCTTAAACTTCTTGTTATATGAGAATAATAAACTCCTGTTTGTTGAAGCTATTATTAGGTATTCAAATACTTGCAGCTAAACACATTTCTAAATGATACACTGACTTTACTAAGTCATAGGATGATTATGAAAATCAAACGATGTACCTGATGTGGGAATGGGACCTTGGTGGTTCAGTGGTAGACTTCTCACCTTCCACGCCAATGCACCTCATGTGCAGCCACCACTCATGTGTCAGTGGAGACTCGCATATTGCTATGATGCTGAACGGGTTTCAGCAGGGGTCCCAGACTAAGATGGACTAGGAAGAAAGTCCCAGTGATCTACTTCCAAAATCAGCCAGTGAAAACCCTGTGGATCATAACAATCCAGTCCACAACTGATCATGGAAATGGTGCAGGATTGGGCAGGGTTTAATTCCATTATACATGGGGTCACCATGAGTCAGAGGCCAACTCCATGGCAGCTAGTATCAGCACTTGAAAATACTTTTTAAAGTGTAAAATGCTATATAAACAAATATTTGAGGCATCTATCAAGAAATATACTCAGCAAAATGTATACAGTCAATATTCATGTAGGTTTACCCACATATTTACCCTATCCATTGCTTTTCGATCCTTCTTGAACCCTGTATTTCCATCTGGGATTATTTTCCTTCTGTTGGAGAATACCCTTTCATATTTCCTTTAGTGACAAATTCCCTCACTTAATAGTTGTCTGAAAACATCCTTATTTTACTTCCTTTTTTAAGAATATCTTCACTGTGTATATAATTCTAGGTTGGTAGAATTTACTTTTAGCACTTTTAAGATATCACTGCATTTCTCCTGACTTTTATTTTTCTATTGAGAAGTCAGCTGTCAGTTTAATTTTATTGTGTTCCTTTCTTTGCAGGTCATATGTCTTAGCCGCTTTAAAGATTTTTTTCTTTGTCTTTGATTTTTCTTGATTTTGCTATGATGTGCATAGGTGTGGTTTTCTTTGTATTTTTTAAATTCCTTATAATTTTTCTTTGTAGTTTTTCCTGTTTGTAGAAGTTCATGAATACATGACTCAATGTCTTTCATTGGTTTTGGAAAATTCTCAGCCAGTATTTGCTTCTGCCTCGTTCTTTCTCCTAATCTCCTTCTTGGATCCAATTACTCATATTTTAGAACTTTTCACAATGTTGTATGTCTCTTACACTCTGTATTTTTCATTCTTCTGTGCCTTTGTGCTACAATCTCAAATTTTCTTCTGTCCTGGCTTCCAATTCACTGATTCTTTTCAGCTGAGTCTAATTTTCTGTTAAAACCATATATTGAGTTTTAAATTTTGGTTACTTGTGTTTTTCAGTACTAAACTTTTCATTTGATTCTTTTTTTATAGTTTCTAGTTCTTTACCAAAACTCTTGTTATTTAATTCTTTGACCATTTTAACTATGGTTATTTTAAAATCTTTGGCTGATAACTGCAATATCTAGATCTTCTGTGGATCTATTTTTATTATTGGTTTGGGTAAAGACTTGTTTTCTTTTATGCCTTGTTGTTTTTTGATGGACTTTGTGTATGAAAAACTGTAGAGAGAATTTGTGACCCTGGATGATGCAATCTTCTTCCATAGAGGATTTACTTTTGCTTTGGAGGGAACAAGGCTAGCAGCAGATAGTCTAATCCAATCAGATATTGCAATTATTAAAAATGTTTTCAGTTCTTGTAAGGCAGTTGTTCTCAACCCTTGATAACCATTGGAATTACCTAGGAAGTTTTTAAAACATGCAGGTGCCTGAACTGTACTCCAGAGATCTGATTCAATTGGTCTGGAGTAGGGCATTGATATTTTAGTGTGTGTGTGCGTGTGTGTGTGTGTGTGTGTGTGTGTGTGCACGCACGCAGCTTTGTTTACACTTTATTTTGAAATAATCATAGATTCACAGGAGGTTGCAAAAAAATGTAGTGGAAAATCCCACTTCCCCCAAACCTCCCCCACCAAATGCCAACATCTCACACAACCACAGTATAATATCAAAACCAAGAAATTGACATTGGCCCAATCCATAGAGCTTATTCAGGTTTCACCAGTTATACATGCACTCTTGTGTGTGTGTGTGTGTGTGTGTAGCTCTATGCAATTTTGTCACATCAATAGCCTTGCATAACCACCACTACAATTGAAATACTGAACTGTATTATCATTCTCTCTTGATATCCCTTCATAGCCACACCCATCCCCTCCTCTCCATCTCTAACCCCTGGCAACCACTAATCTATTCTCCATCTCTGCAATTGTTACTTCATGATTGTTATATAAATGGAATCATGTAGTATATAGCCTTTGACATTGACTGTTTTCACTCAGCATAATTTCATAGATATATTTTAAATTATGGTATATTGCTATCTCTTTAAAGCCACTTACATAATTATAATGTGCAGCCATGATTGAGAACCACTACTGTAAGGGCTGGTCTGTTTCTGGTTCACTGTTATTCTTTGGATATAGCCCCTTTCAAGGTCCAAACAAAAGCTTAGGGAGTTTCCCAGGACCACTCCTCCTTGGGGGGCTTTTTCCAGCCTTAAGCTTGCCAAAAGCTCTGCTCAGCATCTCATGCACTTAGCCATAGCTTTCACTTTCAGAAGCATCAATTGCCTTGAAGGAAAAGGGCACCAAATGCTGGTCTCTGATCTCTAGGCTTCTTCTTAGGGATCTTAGCCCTGTAAATTCTTACTGTCTTAGTAGCTTTCTGACGCCTTTGAACAGACGTTTACTTTTATATTTGTCTATCTTATGTGATTGTTATTAGTGCCAGGATTAGCTTAAAATAACGTAGTCGGTTATTGCCAGAGGAAGAACTGTACTGAATAATATTTAGATAAAAATAAAACATCGGGGCTAGAGAAAATGTGTAGACTCGTGGGAGAGGAAGGGTAATTATAAGCTATGGGAAAAAATTGGTAATTGATTAGCCGTTCATAAGGTTTTAATATTTGCTGTATCTGAACCATAAATTTGTCTGTGTTATATTGGACAATCTTTTGATATTAAATTATATTTTCCATTCATGATGTGACAACACTATATGTAAACAAGTGATCTCATTCTATATGTCTGGACTTCTAAAGGAAGATGGCTATTTCCTAAGGGGTCAGGGTGGGGGAGTCAACTGAATTTCCAAATGAATTCCTAAACACATAGCAGAAACAATAAGCTGGAAACTTTTTGATTTGTAAAACTCAGTCTTTGTTTAAAAAAGAAGGTTTTCTTATCATCCCACACTGTATTTAAATAGCAAAAGCCAAACTTGGAGAACTAAACATAGTTTATACTAAAAACTAGAGTAGAAAAGAGTGCATAATCTTTCTGCCCTCCACCAACCACCCCCCTCAAAAAAAAAGAAAGAAATGAGAGTTTGTACAAGAGTCAGAGAAAGAAGATTTTGGAAGGGACCAAATAAAGTATAGACTCTTTGCTTTAGAACCATTCTCCAACCTGCTCCACTATACATGCCACCCACCTAGAGTTAAGGCCCAGGTGGAGAGTATATGATAGAAACATCCAGAAAGGTTTAAGGGCATCCCAGCCAATAAGACTGTAGAATTCTTATTAGCAAAGCCCTGAGCTCAGTGACTTGAGCTAGGATCCTGAGAAACTCCTGTCTGTGTGGTAGATGAGGTGTGTGTGTAGATGAGAGAGATGTATAGACAGATGGGCCTAAGGGAGACTTGGCAGAGACTCAAATTCCAGGATGGTTCTGGAAGGCACTGGACATTCCTGAGCTCCCAAGGGAGGTGAAAAATGATGAAAGAGCCAGAGGACCGAAAGAAATCATGGGTTGGGTTCAAAAGGACCTCCAACACCAGGGCTGATGAGGATCAGCCATACTCTAATGTAGACAGGGGCTAGCACAAGAACAAGATGCCCTGTCCCATGCCAGGACATCGGATAAGTAAATTAGATATCACACACATCCTGGCAAGAAGGTGGGTGGCCTCAGGTCTTATTAGTTGCCATTGGGTAGGTTTTGATTCACAGAGACTCCATGTGTGCACAGTAGAACTGATTTTTAAGGCTGTGGCCTTTAGCAGATCTCCTGGCCTGTCTCCCAAGGTGCCTCTGGGTAAATTCAAACTACCAACCTTTTGGCTAGTAGCTAAACACTTAACCATTTGTGCCACCCAAGGGCTCTCCTCAGATCTTTGAGTTGATTTTCAGGGTAAATATTTGATCAGCTCCTCAGATCTTAACCAAAAAACCAGTTGCTGTCAAGTCAATTCTGACTCATAGCGACCCTGTAGGACAGAGTAGAACTGCCCCATGGAGTTTTCAAGGAGCACCCGGTGGATTCGAACTGCTGAACTTTTGGTTAGCAGCGGAGCTCTTAACGACTATGCCACCAGGGTTTCCTCTTAGATCTTAGAGTTGATCAAATATTTCCCCAAAAGGAACTACATTTTAAACTAAACGGCTGAGTTAAAATGAAGCAGCAGAATTGTCTAAGTGGGCTTGGTGCCTTAATGTGTCTACCCCTGGCACCTATATACATATACATTTATCAAGGAAGTATTATGTGCCATGGGCTATGCTATTGCTTCACATTCGTTATCTTATTTCATTTTTGCAATAACTTTACAAGGTAAATACTATTGTTGTTGACGTTTTGATATGAGAAAACTGAAGTACAGAGGGGCTAAGAAAAATTATCCACCATCACACAACTAGCACACAACTTGGCTGATACACCAGGCTAGACACGGCTCCAGGTGTTATATCCTACATCTGTGCTAAATGGCCTCTAGTGGCAGCTGCAGGCATCTATCAAGAGCACCAGGACCTGAGTCCAGCAGCTCTCGAACCCTCTCCAGCTTCTGCCTCCTAGCCTCCAGTGAGACCTCTTTCTGATCTGCTCTCCCCTGCATTGCCTTCTGCCTGGCTTATTTGGGTGGCCCCTCAGCTGAAGTGTCTGCCTTATTTTAGTTTTGTGTTGTCCCTGGCCTCTTGGATTTTGCTTTTGTTTTTTCCCTGGCCTCTCTTTAATCACCACGTGCCCTTTACTCTCCAAGGCCCAGCTCTATTTTTACCCTGGGCCCAACCCAGGACCTCCACTTCCTGCCTCTCTTCGTCCTCCACATTTTTCTCTCCAGACTCCCATTCACTGTAGGGAATCAATTTCTTATGGAGTCATATTTAGTAAAAACTGAGGACATAGCTGTAGGCTGAGCTCAGAGAAAGCAGTTTAGCTTTGTTTTTACACGGATCCAAGATGAGATGTACAAGTATCAGACTTTCCGATGGATCTAATGATAATGCGCAGAATCTACAGGATTGACTGGACAGACAAGGCTCCCCAGATATCACTCCAAAGAGGCTTCATCTCTTGAATGAGGTACTTCAAAGTCAAGTGCTATGGGAAGGAATGGAGAAGTACTCAATGACTTGTTTTTGTTAAGCACCTAAAATGTAGAGATCAAGCAAGTGGATGCTGCAGTTCACTCTTTTCTAATGGAATTTGAAGAATAAAACCAAGCCTTTTGCCTGGAAAAATGGACATCCCACTTCCCCACAGAGATGGACTGAGGGACTGCCCACAGACAAAGCCAGAACTTCTCCCCAGAAAGCTGAGTCCATTTGAACATGGGACTGACTCATCAAGCCACAGCCAGGGCACAGTGAAGATTCTCTAAGTATAAGTCAGTAAGCATTGATTTAGTGCATTGCAGAACCATGAGTAATGAGGCTGAGATTACCTGTTCCAGCTAGTGCTCAGGGATTGTGCTAGTCTGGGTCTTCTGAGAAGCAGGAACGAAGCTGGGGTTAAATATACAAGGATTTTATTTGGGGGAATCACCTGTGGTAGAAAATGGGGAGGGAGCCAGAAAAGGCTGGGAGAGCTATCAGTTCACAAAGCAAGCCTAACCTCATGTAAGGCAAGAAAGAAGGAAGGTTGGGTGGAAGCACCCTGGATTGCCATGTAGTCTAAGGAATGTTTAGCAAGGCTCTTGGGGAGTTCTTGAGGCCAAAGTAGCCATCAGAAGACTCCCGTGACTACTGCATATGGCCCTGTCTTAGTATCCCTGTTGCACTTAGTCATTGGCTAGGAAGAGCCTGTGAGAAGTGTTGCCTCAGAAGAAGAGTGATGATGGATTTCAGAGCACAGGAGCTAGGCCCTTGATCCATTATGCCCTGTGTACTTTGAGGTCTGGTAGGCACATCCTCATGGCTGCCACAGGGATGGAAGAGAATTACGCCAGCTGAAGAAAGAGAACCCTAATTGCCCTCCTGAGTACTCCGGAGACTGCTTTTGTTGTTAGTTGCCGTGGGCTAGTTTAGTTTCTCTAAGAATCTCAGAGCTGAGCCTGAGTGGCAGAGACGCATTACCCAATTAGCAAAGTACGGAGGGGCTTACTTGTGTTTATTTGCTAATCTGTAGTGCACAATTTCATGAAACCCATGTGAAATTGTGCACTACAGATTAGTAAGTAAACACAAGTAAGCCCCTGCATACCTTGCTTACTGGTTAATCCACCCCTGCTGAGTGGAGATAGAAGTAAGTGTCCCAGCTGTGCAGTGGGCTCTGCCTCTGTCACTCCCTTCTCTGCACAATATTGATGTGTAGCAGCAGTAACAATGCCTCTGACTGGTTCCTCAAGAGCAGTAATGTTTTTTCTTTTAGCGTTCCTTTTTTCCTCCCCTGTTATCCAGACTTCTTTCTTTTTCCTTTTTTCCACTTATTTTTTTTTTCTCTCTCATTTCCCATTGTGGCTTAGGTTTGCCTCCCCAGGCTAATGAGAGGTTGCTGATCCTTGCTATTTACAATGGTGAGCGTGATTAATAGCTCAGACCCATTTCTGACCATATCCCAGAACTTGTGTAGGTTGATAAAGGGCAGATAGGAGCACGGTCGCCATTGGCTGTGGGAGCTGCATCACTTCTTCCCTCCATCTCAGCTTCTCTTTCTTTTGCCCTGTTTTCTACACCACCTCTGCCCTGGCTTTCCCCCTACACACACTGACACTTGGGCACTTGCATTCCTATAATCTTCCTGCTGTACTGCTGTTTCTCTGTTTCTATAGCTGCTCCCCATGGAGAAAGACCTGGCATTCAAGGTCAGGAGGGAAATAACTCAAGCCACCTTTCCTGGTGCACTTGATTCTGGTACTTGCAGCTCCCTAAGCTGTATGTTGGTATCCCATATTTCCTGGTCCTACCTCTATTCGAGGGTCACGTAAATTCTCCATGTCAGGTAGTCATTGATATGGGGAGAACGGAAGGGAAGGGGCCATGTGGCCAGAGCCAAGCCTGGGTCAGCAACAATGCCAGCTCTGCAGCAGAACTAAGATGGAAGATTTGGTAGTATAGAAACCCGGCTACGTGAAAGAACTTTCTGGTACTCAAGATTCACAAAATAACATCAAGTTGGAGGCTTTGAAAAACTACGTTCCTGTGGGTGATAGCAACGGGCCCCTGCCCTATGTAAATGCTTATTTTACCACCATTACAGATTGTGCCCTCTGTGACTAAGATATCATAGAAATGGGTACCTTAGAGTATAGAAAGTTTAAGTACCCGTTTGTTAATTTTAGCATGTCTTTTATTTACTTTTCCTCATTTAATCCTCACAGCAACTCTTAAGGAGTAGGTACCATTATCAATCCCTTTTTATAGATAAGGAATATGAGATTTAGAGAAATTAGAAGCTTGCTTGGGTTCACACAGCTAGTAAGTAGCACACTGGGATTCAAAATGGAGGCTCCACAGATTATCATGCACTCTGTGCACTGGAGAGCTCCTGGGATGGCCATTCACATAGACCAGGATGGGAAAAGCACCTCCTGGAGCTGTGCAGTGCAACAACCCTGACAAAGTTAGGGCACTTAAGCACATCACCAAGTTTTTGAGAAAATGCATGTAACAAGAGAAGAACTTTTTTAAATACATGTAACAAGATACATTTTAAATTAAAAATTAAATATGGTAGAAGAATCAGATTGCTTAGGTTGCATTTAAGTACACGTGTGTGTTGTTTTTAGACTTTTTACCACTTTGCGCTGTACAGGATTTAGCTGCTGTTTGTATCCTGCCAGATGACATAGTTTTATTTTCTGAAGTTCCAGTGGGATGGGGTATAGTTCAGAAAAGCCAGTGTTGAATCTTTCCGCCTAATGTTTTGCCTGGGTGTGGATTTCAGGAAATCATTATCTACTTCATACCAGAAAAGTACATGTGTGTCACTGATCTATGGATCCTGGAGAAATTTACCTAACAAGTGCCAAGTTTTGAGACTTTCAGGTCATTAGGTGCTGTTGACTAGGGGCTAGCCAGAAGGTGCTTGGCAGCAGTTTCCTATAGGTGGGCTTTCCCTTCTGAAAAAGGTAGGTTGTTATAGAAAGTAATTTGTAGTTGCCGCCAAGTGGGTTCCGACTCATAGGAGCTGTGTGTCCAACAGAACAAAACACTGCCCAGTCCTGCACCATCCTCACAATCGCTGTTACGTTTGAGCCCATTGTTGCAGCCACTGTGTCAATCCATCTCATTGAGGGTCTTCCTCTTTTTCACTGAACCTCTGCCTTACCAAGCATAATGTCCTTCTCCAGGGACTGGACCCTCCTGATAATATGTCCAAAATACCTGAGACAAAGTCTCACCATTGTAGCTTCCAAGGAGCACTCGGGTCCTATTTCTTCAAAGACAGACTTGTTCGTTCTTCAGGCAGTCCATGGTCTATTCAGTATTCTTTGCCAACACCATAATTCAAAGGCATCAGTTCTTCTTTGTTCTTCCTTATTCATTGTCCAGCTTTTGTACGCATATGAAGTGATTGAAAATGCCATGGCTTGGGTCAGGCTTACCTTAGTCCTCAAAGTGATGTCCTTGCTTTTCAATGCTTTAAAGAGGTCTTTTGCAGCAGATTTGCTGAATGCAATACGTCATTTGATTTCTTGACTGCTACTTCCATGGGCATTGATTGTGAATCCAAATAAAATGATATCCTTGACAACTTCAATATTTTCTCCATTTATCATAATGTTGCTTGTTGGTCCAGTTGTGAGAAATTCTGTTTTCTTTACCTTGAGATGTAATCTGTACTGAAGGTTGTAGTCTTTGATCTTCATCAGTAAGTGCTTCAAGTCCTCTTCACTTTCTGCAAGTAAGGTTGTGTCATCTGCAGAAAATAATTAGTATCCTTAAAATTACACCAACACTAATTTATGGATGACACTTCAAAATCAGATTTAGATCTAATTCCTGCCTAGTAGACTCTCCCACAAAGTAAGTAAAGAGATAAGCCTAGGGAAAAGGCATGCGTATATAGGAGTACTGAGAAGACAGAGCTCTAGAGCAGCAATGCCAGGAGAAATATAATGCAAGCCACATATGCAATTTTAAATTCTCTAACAGCCATATTTTAAAAAGTAAAAACAAAAAGATGAGATTAATTCTTCAGTGAAACTAAATTTTAACAATACATTTTATTTAACCCAATATATCAAAAATATTATTTCAACAGGTAATCAATGTAAGTTATTAATAAGATGTATTACATTTATTTTTTTTGCACTAGATCTTTGAAACCCAGTGTGTATTTTACACTTAGAGCACATCTCCATTGAGACTAGCCTCATTTCAAGTGCTCAATAGCCAATGTGGTTACTGGCTCCTATGCAATGAAGTCTCAATGAATGGGCTAACCTTTGGAGTTCCAAAGTGTGTGATGTGCTAGACAATTACTCAGTTCTCTCCATGTCCTTTCTGTGTGACCTCAGATTGAAATTCTTCTGCTTTGTTTCATTCAGCATAGAGCTAATTTCTACAGCAGGGAAGAACAATCTCAAATTCACTAATTAGAGCTGTGTTAACACTTCGGTTGTCAAGGATAATCATTGGCATCATTTAAAAAAATGCTTAAGTTTTATAACAAAGTATGTAATTTACTAATGGTTTGAATTTTATGCATGTTAAGATTTATCCAAGGAACAAAGCAACATTTTCTTGTACAGATAAGTATCTGTAATCAAAGAACAAAGTTTCCTTCACCACAAACCTGAAAACAATCTAAACCATGAACTTATCAATTCTCTCCTTTATTGATCATTAGCTATTTTTAAAAAGCTGTTATTTATGCATGATATTTGAAGGAACTGATTTTGGGTTGTTTGGAGATTAAAGATCATCTCTAAAATATACAAATCTTTAAATTTTTAGCAACTGTATTTCTTGATGGTGCAGTGGTTAAGAGCTATGGCTGCTAATCAAAAGGTTGGCAGTTTGAATCCACCAGCCACTCCTTGGAAACCCTATAGGGCAGTTCTACTCTGTTCTATAGGATCACTATGAGTCAAAATCGACTCGACAGCAATGGGTTTGGTTTTCTTGGTATTTCTTGGGGAGTCTTCTTGAATCATCTTCATCGGTACTTGATGTAGACATATAGCCACCTTGACACAATTGCACTTCTGTGACCTCTCAGGCTCAGCTGCTCTTTGCATCTCTGGAAGATTCCATTCTTAGGCTTCACTGCCACAGCTCTGGTACCACTCAGGATACCACTCACTCAGCCTTGCTGTACACTTTACTCATCAAGATGAGCAGACTTTCCACCTACCTTGGATGAAATTGGGAGCCCTGGTGGCACAATGGTTAAGAGCTCAGCTGCTAACCAAAAGGTCAGCAGTTCAAATCCTCCAACTTGCTCCTTGGAAACCCTATGAGGCTGTACTGTGCTATCCTACAGGGTCACTATGAGTCAGAATCAACTTGACAGCAATGGATTTTGGATAAAAGCAAAGTTAAATACTTTTGAGAAACTTTGAATGCCACAAATAGAAAGAGTGAGCTTTTTTGGTTTGTTTGCTTTGCAGTTTTTGAGTAAGACATACTTACTTGTAGGAACTTCAGAACGACCTTGAGGACAGCTCAGATCTTTGCTGGCAACTCTCCTAAGAGACAGAAAGCCCTCAAAGAGGTTTTCCTGTTGTCCTTTCCCTCTTCTATGCTTCCCGCTTACATTAAGGGTTGAGGAATTTGAGATTGTTTAAATCAGTCATGAAAATAACTCTTCGTGTATTTGCCCAAGGTAAGTGAAACTCTATGCTAGGAAAGTGGAAAAAAAATACTAAATATCGCATCAAAGAGGAGCCAGACTACCGGAGACCCTCATGAAATGACTTCTGTATCCATGATATCGTTCATCCGCTTTTTTCAAATGCTTCCAAGATGCAGAAACAATTGTCAATGGAAGTTACACCAATAAATTTATAGAGGACAGTAGTTTTTAAATATACTTACAAAGCTAATGCTAAAGAGTTTTTTAAATCAAATTAGGGAGGAGTAACCAGAAATTTTTTAGTATGTTTTTAAATAAAATAATATAAAAGAACAAAAAATATTAGATGTATCATACTTGATAAGGGTAAATATTTTTAGAAAACATTTAAGTTTGTATGTAGGTATAGATATACGTAGGTTGTAACAGAAGAATTGAAAGCCACTATGATATTTTGCCTACTTTGGTCCTTTCAGTAGTTAAAGATTAAATCCTCCTTTATTTTATGCCTCACATTTGCTGCTCAAACTAGAAGGTGGTAAGAAAGGGAGGGAGGAGGGATGAAAAGAAGAGATGAAGGGAGGAAAGGAAGAAGGGGGAAATAGAAAAGAAGGAAAAAGGGCCAAAACTCCTCAAGTTTTCCCTGGAAAAGCGGGGGGATGATAAACAAATCTTCCCCCATCCCACCCCATCTGTGGGATTTCGAGCAGGGGAGGGAAGCACAGATACCTTGACCTTGAGTCCTACCTATGAATATATATTTACACTGTAAATGTTGTTAGCTACTGTCAAGTCGCCTCTGACGAATGGCAACCCCACGCACATCACAACGAAATGCTACTCAGTTCTGCGCCATCCACTTGATCGGTTAAGGATCAGACCGTTGTGATCCCTAAGGTTTTCAGTGACTGATTTTCAGAAGTAGATCACCAGGCCTTTCTTCCTAGTCCATCTTGGTCTGTAAGCTCTATTGAAACCTGTTCAACATCATAACAACGTGCAAGCCTCCACGGACAGACGAGTAGTGGCTGTGCGTGAGGTGCACAGACTAAGAACCGAATAAAAAGTGTAATTCCACAGTTTCCGTCAGTGCCATGTTTTTCTAAGAGTGCAGATCTGGATTTTCTTTTGTGGTAGAAAGTTGTTCCCTGGGGGTGGGCGTGAAGGTACTTTGAATGGTTCTTTAGGTATGCTAAAGCCAAATCCAGAAAAACCAGGTACAGAACAATGTGAGTTAAGACTCTCCTGCCTATTATGTTAAAAAGATTGTTTTCTTTGGGTGGAGAGATTATTTTTGTGTCAAGTCTTTTCAGTTTCCCTGGGGACTCTGAATCAGAAATTTTGTAGCTAAGGGAATGGTGGAAGAAGGGATGCAAGAAAGAGTGAAAAGTGGCCCCAGAGTCAGAGAGAGAGAAGGCGAGGGACAGTGGGATGCCCTGCCCAGGGGAGTGGCGCTGGGCTCTAGGAACAGAGACTCCTGACAGCTCACTCTAAGTTGTGTCCTGTTCTGTGCTGTAATTGCCACCTACCTATGACTCTCAAATCCTCAGAAAGGCTTTTGGTAATCAGCACACTTTAGTAGCAGACCTGGGTTAGCACTCACTGCCTTAGGGAATCCAGATTTTGGAACAAAGAGAACCAGAGAGAGGGTCCAGTGTCCTGGAGAAACAGTAATCAGAGAAAAAGCCGTGAGGGGGAGCTAGGACAGAGTTCAGAGTGTGAGCATCCCCTGGCAACCTTACGAAACATGTAGGAAGGGACTGAATTTCTAGCCACAAACCATGGGCTCCAGTTATTTTACTTGAATATTAAAGGAGGGAAGCCTGAAAAACTTGAAGACACTTAATTTCACTAGGCTAGAATCTAGACGGTGTAGCTAATTGTTAGCTGAAGCCCGTAGCTCTTCTCCCTGGGTCATCACGGGACCCTGTCCCTATACATTCTCTCTGTTCCTTACCATCCTCCACCCTACCTTGAAAAAGATACCCACAGAGGAAGAGGAAGAATACGCATAATGTAGCTCCATGAGAAGAAAACATGAAAATGGTAGTTAAACCACCAGAGAGTTTCTGACCTGCTTTTGGATGTGTATAATCTAACTATCTCTTGAAAACTAGAAAGAAAACAAAACAATAAAACTTACTAGCAATTAGCTGTTACTGTTAAAATATAAGCAATGTGTCATTTCAATGTTCCATTTACTGAGCCGGAAATCACAGGAGTGTTTGTTCAGGCTTTTCCAGTTACTTTGTTTGCAGCGTGAAGCTCTCCCTTATCCTGAACACCTCTGTCAGTCCTGCCCTAGGCCAAGCCCTTCACCAGACTCACCCCATGGCAAAGACACTGGTGTGTGAACATCACAGATCAAATTCGCAGATAGAACTATGTCAGTGAGAGACCACACACAAAAACAGACAAGTCTTCCCTGGGCCCACACATTTTCTTAACAGCTTTCTTAGGTCTAATTGACATACAATAAAACCAAAACCAAGCCCATTGCTATTGTCAAGTCTATTATGACTCATAGCAACCCTATAAGACAGAATATAACCACCCCATAGGGCTTCCAACAAACAGCTGGTGGATTTGAACTGCTGGCTTTTTGGTTAGTAGACGAGCTCTTAACCACTGCGCCACCAGGGCTCCCGACATACAATAAACTACGCTAATTTAAAGGGTATAATCTGTTAAATATTGACATATGTATAGACCCTTAAAACCATTACTACAATCAAGATACGGGCCCACACATTTTAATAAACATTCATGGATTGTTTCTTTTAATCAAACATCACATCAAAAGAAATAAACTTCCTAAAAATTGGTAACGAAAATCCTCTGCATTGTGAATATCTAAGCCCAGCATTTGGTGGATCTGTTGGGTTCTATCAGTGGGAACTGGGACAAGATTCCCAAGTTGATTTCCTCGATTCTCCAGCAGATAATGTATGTGGAACGTTGAGAGTGTGGACATATTCAAGTGGGGTAGGATTCGTGGTAAGGTGCCAGCATGCTCAGCATGGGCTGTCACAATATTAAGCAGATAAAAGTGTTGGGGTAGTAACAGGAGATGGAAAATGACCAGAGCTGAGCAAGCTTGGCAGTTGCAGGAACTTCAAAAAGCCCCAGCAGTTCAGGTGGTCACCCTCCAGGAGAATCAGTCATTAGTACACAGGACTAAACTGTTTTCAGCCTGAAGGTGGGAGCACAAAGTTTGGTCCTGGGGGTACACGTAGGACATGAATTCACCAAAGCAACAGGGGAGTGGAAAAAGAAATAAAGCATTTCTTTCAAACCAGAGTATTAAACATACACAGGAAACCAATTCCATGTTCTCAGTCAAGCGTCTTTGCTTTCATAGAGTTCCTGTTTCTGAAATACAGCCACTGGCCCTAGCAAAGGGAAATGAAAACACACAGCAGGCACTGAAATCAGCCTTCTAAACCCTAACTCCTTCCTGCTGTACAGTTCAAAAGCTTTACTTGAATTTGCAGTTATTTGAGCTCTTGTGTGTTCGAAGAGTATCTCCAGACAGAAGAAGGAAAAAAAAGCATTTCATTTTCAAGGAACAAAAGTGTCTAAAGTGTTCTATTACTCATTTGAATAACATTAGCATTCAGGAGGAATATACGTAAAGCTCCTTGGTATCTAAAATTATGTCTTCATTTTGGAATACAGAAGCTTCAGTGTAAATATCCTACCCAGAATTTATTGGCATAACAGTCACTATGGCAACCCCAACACATGTTGTGCAGATGTTTCCCCAAAACCAGTTGTTGACTTTAAATCACAATTTCAAAAATTTGACTTCATCCATGGGAAATAAAACCACCAAACCATAAACCTTCTGTTTACACCATCAGTGCTTGATAAAATAACACAAGTGTCTGCCTCCCCCTAAATCTCCAATCCTCTTACATAGAGAATTGTCTATGCTTATTCCTTCCATGTCTTCTCCTAACTCCCTTCCCCGTGTCAACTTCTGTAATCTGTGTTTACCAGCATCATGCTTTTGAAATTGTTCTTGCCAAATTTCCAGTAACCTCCAAGTTTCCAAATCCAATGGTTTACTTTCAGTCCTCATCCTTTAGGTAGTTAACCACCAATTTTTCCTATCAGTTGCCATTGAGTCAGTTCCAACTCATGTCAACTCCTTGTGTGTCAAGGTAGAACTGTGCTACATAGGCTTTTCAATTATTGATTTTTTTGGAAATAGTTCACCAGGGCTTTCTTCTGAGGTGCCTCTAAGTGGACTCGAATCTCCAACCTTTTGGTTAGCAGCTGAGTGCATTAATCGTTTGCACCACCCAAGGACTCCCCACCATTCCTTAAAACTCTCTTATCCCATGGCTTCTGACTTAGAAAGCGCACTCCTTGATCTCCCTCCAGCTCTCTGACCATTTCTTTTTTCTCTGCCTGTTTCACTTTCTTTGTCTCCTCCCTAAATGTATTTCCTAGAATTCCATCTTCATCCTCTCCCATGGAGAGGCAATACAGTATAATAGTAAGAGCACAAGTTCTGGTATCAGACCTCCTTGCTGAGTGACCTTAGACAATGTATTTAATTACTCTGTGACTCCATTTCCCCACCTGCAAACCAATAGTACCTACCTGAGAGGGTTGTTCTAAAGAGTAAGTTATTTCATATACATAAAATGCTCAGCACACAGTAATGCCATAATTATTATCCTCTCTCATCTTCTCTCCTTACTTCCATGTTTTCTCTCACATAATCTCAGTTTTTACTCTTGTATTGGACACTTTTTATTCCTCTTAGCCACCCTTAACCCCCTTCCCCATTTTATAAGCCCCTGCTTCCTACTGTAGACGCCAAAATGACAGTCACGTTTCCAGCCTCCTTTGCAGCTAGGACACAGGCACTTGTTTTAGCCCCCACTAATTAGTTATACCCACACCAGACTGAACTGGGAACCAGTGAAGGAAAAATGAGCCTCTTGTGGAAGCCTCTGGCAAGGGTGGAGGCAGTACCTTCAGAGTCTAGAGGTAGCAGCAGCAGAAGTTAATGGTAGCATCCAATGCCACATGATGTCAGTACTGGTGACAGAAGCAGGACCCAGTCCTGCAACGTGATTTGGAAATTGTTTCTAGTCATATAGCCTCATCTTCCTGGAGATTCTGTGAGCTATCCATTATTTCTAATAAATAATTTTCCTTTTTAAACCAACCAGGGTTGGTTTCTATTGTTTGTAACCAAAAACCTTGATGGATACAACTTTGGTTGCAATGATCACTTATATACTGATGACTCCCAAACCTATATCTTCAGCCTATACTTCTCCCTTTGGGCTTCATCTGGACCTCTCCACCTGTTCTAAAAACGACCTTGAGAAAAACATGCACATAATCAAATCTAAGGATTTAATTCTCTAAAACCTCCCTAAACTGTATTTTCTCAGTTAATGGAATTACCAGATGCTCAAATGCTCCTCAGTACAGTTTGAAGTAGGGTTGGGGTGGGTGTTGATATAAGGGGGCAGATGCCCTACAACCTCCCAAACTAGGAAAAAAAAGATTGTTACTATCAAAAACCTGAAAAAAACAGCAAATGCATGAAATCAACAACACCAATTATCACTTAAAATTCCAGTTCTAGTTCCTCTATTATAGCATAAGAGTCACAAATATTTTTATCAAGATAGAAATTACAAACCCGTCATTGCAACACCCAATTAATCTATAACCTCTCTCCAAATGTTTTAGTCACACAACACCGAACTTAGAAACCTGAGTCACCTAGACTCCACCCTCTTTCTCAAGTTGTATTCAGTCACCAACTCTTATAAATTTTACCTACAAAGTCTCAAAACCTCCCAAGTCCACCCTTGTCCTTTCTCCATTTTTGTTGCCATGGTTCAGACAATCATCTCTCATTTGTAATCTGTAATTTTCATCTTACAGGGGACTCTATTTCTGCTTCCTCCATCAATCTGGGGTAGGCTGAGAGCAGACCCTCATCAGTCCTCCCTACTGCCCGCCTCTCTTACTTTCCCTTCCAGAGATCTTTATCTAGTCCTAGAGTATGGGAGGAGTTCATTGTGAAACTGGTTTTACAAGATCATGTAGTCTTCCAAGTCTTTCTGTTTCAAGTCTGAACCAGAGCAATTAAAGAGGTTGGCATCTTTGTTCTCTAGTTTCTTTGCATAAAATTTCCCAAAACAATAGGGATCCCCCGTGTAGCTGCAGAGTCTGGGGGAGTGCAGGGGGACAGTAACAGGGCACAGGAAACGTATTAGCTAATAGGTAAAAATATTATCCAGTTACTACACAGAAGGTGCAGAAATTATATATGTGAAAGAAGCCCCAGAAAGCAGCCAACAGATTGCTGAGCTGCATTATAATCCAGGAAATGACCAAATGGAAACATGTATGACATCCTACAATCAGTGGGGCTGTTCACCTTTGGGTATCTAGTGGCCAGCGCACCTTTGGTCTCTCAACAACAGTGGCATTTGTGGGGAAAGGTTTGAGAGGCCATGTAGTGTAGTGTAAAGATGGGACGCTGATGTCATGGAAATGTAGTGGAAGTGTTTCAAGCTAATCTTTACTGGGTACCTACTATTGTGTCATGGATTGAATTGTGTCCTCCAAAAATATCTGTCAACTTGACTGTGCCATGATTCCCAGTATTGTGTGATTGTCCACCATTTTGTCATCTGATGTGATTTTCCTATGTGTTGTAAATCCTACCTCTATGATGTTAACGAGGCAGGATTAGAGGCAGTTAGGTTAATGAGGCAGAACTCAACCTACAAGATTAGGTTGTGTTTTAAGTCAATCCTTTTGAGATATAAAAGAGAGAAGCAAGCAGAGAGACAAGGGAACCTCATACCACCAAGAAACAAGAGCCAGGAGAATAGCATATCCTTTGGGCCTGGGGTCCCTGCTCCATCCCTCCTCATCGACAGGGGAAGATTGATGACAAGAACCTTTCTCCAGAGCCAACAGAGACAGAAAGCCTTCCCCTGGAGCTGGCACCCTGAATTTGGACTTCTAGCCTCCTAGACTGTGAGAGAATAAATTTCTCTTTGTTAAAGCCATCTACTTGTGGTATTTCTGTTGTAGTAGCACTAGATGACTAAGACAGGATGCAATTCTCCATGAATATTTTTGCATTATCTGGGCTTTCTGAGCAAAGAGCACTGGCAAAATTGGTTAAAGGATGATTGAATGACGAGCATGCCTTGGAAGTTGCAGATAGTGTATTACTCTGGAGAGATTTAGAGGCTTATCTCCTCTGGAGCTTTTTGCCTCTCTCCCCCAGAGATATTTGCTTACATCCCAGAGTAAAGATAGGGTCTATCTGTCTCTCCCTCTCACTCGCTCTCTCTCTGGAGAAAAGGTATGGCAGATCTGCCAGAAGCCCCTTATAATGCTCCAAGTCTCATAATTTCGAGGTTCCTCTTCTGTACTGCAGTCTTGTTGCATGTTCAGGATAACATCAGGCTCTCACCATGTCACCCTATGGGGATTGGAACTTGGAGAACCAGTGATAAGATGCTCTGTGAGTGATAAATGATCTCGTCTCTTATCAGGAGCTCTCATCTTTTTTGTCAGATTATAAATATATATATATGTATATATATAAAATAGACCATAAGACAATGTCTAATTTAACCCTCAAAATAACCTTAAGCAATATAAACTATTATTACCAGTTTACAGATGAGGAAACTAATATCTGTTTGCCTAAGGTCAGTCTGGTGGGTGGCAGAGCTGGGTTTCAAATCCAGCTATTTAACACTAATGTATGTACTCTTTGTATTCTAATACTTCCTACTCTGCTATTGACTTGTTATGGTACATAGGATAAGTCATTTGACCTATTTATGCCTCCGTTTCCCAATATTAAATGTGAAAGGATTAAATTATGTGACCACTGTGATGGTTAATGTTGTGTGTCAGCTTGGCTGGGTCATTATTCTCAGTGGTTTGGCAGTTATGATGTAGTTTGGCAGTGATGTAATGATGTAATCAACTCCATGGTGAGATCTGCTATGAGCAGCCAATCAGTTAAAAGGGAGTTTCCTTAGGGGTGTGGCCTGCCTCCAGTATATAAATGGGTGTTCCAGCAAGGCTTTCTTCTGGATCCTGAATCTGGCTCATCACCATCTGACCTCTGGTTCTTGGGAATTGAGCTAGCAGCTTATCTGCTGAACTTGGGATTTGTCAGCCTCCACAGCCTGTGAGCCAGCAACCTGCTGTCTGACCTGCTGATCTTGGGTTCATCAGCCCCTACAGCTACATGAGTCAGTATAAGCCCAAAGCCTGATGCCTGACCCATGGACTTGAGATTTGCCAGTCTCTACAGCCACATGAGCTATTTTATTGAGATAAATCTCTCCCTCTCTCTATGTGTATATACATAAAGACAGAGGGTGAGAGAGAGAGAACCCAGCCTAAGACAAACACTAAGATCCATTCCGTTTTATGATTCTATGCTTCCCCACCAACCTTGTCTCCAAGTTCTGCCTATAGGCACCCTCTTCTCTTGCCAAGTGTTCAACTATGGCTCCCTATGCACAACATATACACCTATGACTTTGAGTTTTTGTCCAAGTGTTTTTTTCCACCTGGAAGCTCGTTTTACCACCTTCCACTCATCAAGGTCCTATTAAGCTATCAGGAAACAGGAATTACTAAGAGAGCCTTGGAGCTGGCTCTCTGCACAGCACCCACTTTCTGTACCAGCTCATTTACACTGTGTTCTATTTGGCCTCTCTTACTTCTCTTACCAATTTGTTTGCTTCATTGATAACTTCAAATTCAACACCAGTGTATAGCTGTTTGTCTCTGTGGCATCTTACAATTTGAATGAGTACTTATGCTGGTAACAGAAAGTTGTAACAGAAAGAAATTGTGTGTGTGTGTGTGTGTGTGTGTGTGTGTTAAAGATGATTTAAGCTTTTGAGTTCCAGAAAAATGGCGCTCTAGGCAGAAGCACCACGCCGTCCCTCCACAGCAAAGATCCGAAAAACTAAGCTGAACAGAGAATACAACAATCCTGAAACCATAAAACATCAAATGAAGAGATAAACAACTCAGCCAAGCACCAAATGGAGTGAGAAAACTGATAGAGAACGGAGAGCGAGGAGAGATTCATGCAGAGGTCCCCTACCAGCTAACGCAGTGTGGATCCGCCATCTTGGACTCCTATCGGAGACCAGCAAACGGGGTATGAGAAAGCAGCCTCACGGAGCTTCCAGCAGGAGACAAAACAACCCTTCTTCACCCTGACTCGGCCTCCTCTGCTTCCTGCGGCCACAGTCTCTTGAATGGGAAACAGTGGCTGCTTGAATTCCACACACCCAAACGGGTGGCTGGCTGAGTGCCATTTGTTAGCTGCTGGTGTTGCTTTTTTTCTGCTTCTTTTTATTTCTTCCTTGCCTCTCCCCACCTCCCCCTCCTTTAGCTCAAGTACCTTGCTCTGTGCGCCATCTTTGCTTCTTCCTGAGGGGCTGCAGAGCTCCGGTAATTTGTGATATATGCTTTCCCACTCTCTACCCTTCTTCACCCACACTCGGCCCCTTCTGCTTCCCACGGACACAGTCTCTTGTCCAGAAACACCAACCTGCACTAGCTGACTCTCTGAGTGCCATTTGTTGGTGCTGGTTTTGCTTTTTTTTCCTGCTTCTTTTGACTTCTTACTTGCCTCTCGCCACCTCCCCTTCCCTTCGTTCAAGTACCTGGCTCCGTGCGCCATCTTTGCTTCTTCCTGAGGGGCTGCGGAGCTCTGTTCGAGTGTGGAGCTGCTTCCCCGTTTGGGCTGCTGCGCCAGTGGGATCCCAGGACTTTTGTTCATTTGTTTGTTTTCTTTTCCTTTTCTTGAGTTGGGAGCCCTTTCTGGCCAGGCAGAGCTGCGTGGGAGGGAGACCCCCCCCTTCGGCTTCCACAGATGTGCAGAGGGATCCGTTAGGGCATTTCCTTTTACATTGGGGTTTTTTTTTTTTTTTTTTCCCGTTTCTTTGGGGGTCTTTCTTGTTTTGTTTTTTTTAAATTTCTTTTGTTTTCTTTTTGCTCTTCTTCCCTTTTTGTCTTTCTTCATTGCTCAGTTTCTTGTCTCTCTATATCTTCCTTCTCTTTCTGTTCCCTGAATACCTGGCATTGTATACCTCTACACCGTCTAGCCAGGCTGTACTGCAACACCTGAGAGCGACTTCCCCAGATCTCATAGCAGCACCAGTGGGATCCCTGGGAACTTTGTGGTTCTTTAACCTTTCTGATTCTTATTTATTCATTCTTTTCTTTTCTTCCTCCTCCCCTTTCTGTTTTTCTCCATTTCATAGTCTCTCATCTCTCACTCCAATGCCAAGCTCCCCTAGCATTCTTTTTTGTTTGTTTGTATGTTTATGGCTCCTGTTCCTCTCTCCTCTCTCCCATATACATCTTAGCTCCACTCATAACAATCTCCCCAATGTGTCCTGCCTACCTGCACCGTGTGCTTAACATCACACCACCAAGAAGCACAGGCACAGCCTACTGGAACCTGCCCTGCACTGATTACCGACCAGCTGTGGTGGCTGTAGTAAGTGCCACAAACAACCCATCCCAGTAACTCCTCTTCAGCTAGACCTGCCCAGCCGTACCATATCTGAGTGACTGACCCTGCCAGTTGAAGAAGGAGGTGAAAAGTATTGTGCCCACAGATGAGCAAACAACAAAGAACACACAGTCGGCCTGCGCAGACATAGTCAAATTTCTTTTTTAAAAAAGGGACGAAACAAACA
Source organism: Dugong dugon (assembly GCA_030035585.1). Classification (NCBI taxonomy): domain Eukaryota; kingdom Metazoa; phylum Chordata; class Mammalia; order Sirenia; family Dugongidae; genus Dugong; species Dugong dugon. Next base: position 99,415,385 of record CM057469.1, on the reverse strand, counting down.
AATCTACAATCAATAAATGAGAAAAATAACTACTGAATGCCCCGAAGACAGCAGACAATAACAAAACATTTACAAAAACAGGACAGGATGGTTCCACTAGGCGTCCAAAATAAAACACCAGATGACTCTCTTGTGGAAGAAAATGCACTAGAACTACCTCATAGGGAATTCAAATCTCTAATACTCAGAATTCTCCAAGAACTGAGGCAAAAAGCTGACAAACATGAGGAAAAAATAGACAAATTCATGGAAAATTCAGACAAAAAATAGGAAGAATTCAGGAAAATAATTCAGGAACAAAATGCCGAAATAAATTCACACTTGAAATTATACAAAGACAACAATTAGAAATTGAAAAGATAAACAACAAGATTTCAGAAATGAACAGTGTCATAGAAGGGCTGAGAAGCAGATTTGAAACGGTGGAAGACAGGATCAGTGGAATTGAAGACAAACACTTGGATACAAGTCTGTTTGAGGAAAATACAGAAAAAAGAACAAAGAAAAATGAAGAGACCCTGAGAGCTATGTGGGATACAATTAAAAGCAAAAATTTTCAAGTGATTGGAATTCCAGAACAGGGGGAGAAAACAGAAAACACAGAGAGAATCACTGAAGAACTGCTGACAGAAAACTTCCCCAATATCATGAAAGATGAAAAGCTGGCCATCCAAGAAGTTCAATGAACCCCATATAGGAGAGACCCCAAAAGAAAATACCGAGGCATATCATATTCACACTCACCAAAACCAAAGACAAACAAAGAATCCTGAGAGCAGCTCGTTAAAAAGAAGAAGTCACATACAGAGGAGAAACAATAAGACTAAGCTCCGATTATTTGGTAGAAACCATGCAGGCAAGAAGGCAATGGGATGACATATATAAAATCTTGAAAGAAAAAAATTGCCAGCCAAGAAAATTATATCCTGCAAAACTCTCGTTCAAATTTGATGGTGAAATTCGGTCATTTCCAGATAAACAGAAATTAAGGGAATATGTAAAAGTCAAACCAAACTTACAAGAATTATTAAACTGAGTTCTTCCATCTGAGGAAAAACAGCTTCAGCTCACAGGCAGAACCTAGGACACAGGATCGTACCAGCCAGATACCAATCTAGGAAATGAACTCTCGAGGACTATCCAAAACCAAAAGAAATACAACAGGGAATCAGAGCAGTTAATCAGTAAATGACAACAACATCAAAATGATAAAAGAGGGAATAAACGGCATAGGTATAGAACCTTCTAATGGAGAGGAAGGCAAGGTGATACCAAGTAATGGTAGACTGCTTCAAACTTAGAAAGATAAGGGTAAAATTTATGGTACCACAAAGAAAGTTAACAAACATACTCATTAAAAAAAAGAGGAAAAACATAAAGTCTCAGCAAAAACAAAAGAAATGAAAAAAAATCCACAAACAAAAAGTAACTCAGCACAAGAGAGTAAGAAGAACAAAGAAAACATCAGCACCACAAAAGAAAAAGCACTACAAAATGACAACAACAAACCCACATCTATCAATAATTACACTGAATGTAAATGGACTCAATGCACCCATAAACAGACGGAGAGTGACAGAATGGATAAGAAAACAGGATCCATCAATATGCTGTCTACAGGAGACACACCTTAGAAACAAAGATGTGAATTTATTAAAAGCCAAAGGTTGGAAAAAAATATATCAAGCTAACAACTACCAACGAAGAGCAGGAGTGGCAATTCTAATCTCAGATAAAATAGACTTTAAAATGAAATCTACCATAAAAGACAAAGAAGGACACTATATCATGATTCAGGGGATGATCCATCATGAAGACATAACCATAATAAACATCTACGCACCCAATGACAGGGCCCCAAAATACATAAAACAAACTCTAACAACACTGAAAAGAGAAATTGACAGTTCCACAGTAACAGTAGGTGACATCAACACACCACTCTCAGTAAAGGACAGAACAACTAAGAAGAAACTCAACAAAGATACAGAAGACCTAAACGGCACAATCAGCCAATTTGACCTCATAGACATATATAGAACACTCCATCCAACCTCTGCAAAGTGCACATTCTTTTCCAATGCACATGGAACGTTCTCCAGAATAGACCACATCTTAGGCCACAGAGCAATCCTCAACAAGATCCAAAACGTTGAGATAATTCAAAGTATCTTCTCTGACCACAATGCCATCAAGGTAGAAATTAACACTAGAAAGAGCAAGGGAAAAAAATCAACTACATGGAAACTGAATAATACCCTGCTTGCACATCAGTAATAGAAGAAATCAGAGATGGAATAAAAAAATTCCTAGAATCAAATGAGAATAAAAACACATCATACCAAAACCTTTGGGACACAGCAAAGGCAGTCCTCAGAGGACAATTTATAGCAATAGATGCACATATCAAAAAAGAAGAAAGGGACAAAATCAAAACATTAACTACAGAACTCAAACAAATAGAAAGAGAACAGCAAAAAAAAAAAAAAAAAAAAACTGGCAACCACCGGAAGAAAGAAAATAGTAAAGATCGGAGCAGAAATAAATGAAATAGAGAACAGAAAAACAATAGAAAGAATCAACAAAACCAAAAGTTGGTTCTTTGAAAGAATCAAGAAAATCGACAAACCACTGGCCAGACTGACAAAAGATAAACAGGAGAGGACACAAATAACCCAAATAAGAAATGAAATGGGGGACATTACAACAGACCCAACCAAAATAAAAAGTATTATAACAGAATATTATGAAAAACTATACTCCAACAAATTTGAAAACCTAGAGGAAATGGATAAATTTCTAGAAACAAACAACCTACCCAAACTACAACAAAGTGATGTTGAAAATCTGAACAGACCCATAACAAGAGAAGAGATTGAAAAGGTAATAAAAAAACTCCCAACCAAAAAAAGCCCTGGCCCAGATGGCTTCACTGGTGAATTACAAAACATTTACAGAAGAGCTTGTACCAGTTCTACTCAAGCTATTTCAGAGCATAGAAGAGGAAGCAACACTTCCAAATTCATTCTATGAAGCCAGCATAATGCTGATACCAAAACCAGGAAAAGATGTCACAAAAAAAAGAAAATTACAGACCAATATCTCTCATGAATATAGATGTAAAAATTCACAACAAAATTCTAGCCAATAGAATTCAGCATCATATCAGAAAACTAATACACCACGACCAAGTAGGATTCATACCAGGTATGCAAGGATGGTTCAACATTAGAAAATCAATCGACGTAATCCACCACATAAATAAAAGGAAAGAAAAGAATCACATGATCATCTCAATTGACGCAGAAAAGGCATTTGACAAAGTCCAACACCCATTCCTGATAAAAACTCTCAATAAAATAGGTATAAAAGGGAAATTTCTCAACATGATAAAGGGCATCTATGCAAAACAAACCGCCAACGTCATTCTTAATGGAGAGAGGCTGAAAACATTCCCCTTGAAAACAGGAACAATATTAGGATGCCCTTTGTCACCACTCCTGTTTAACATTGTGCTGGAAGTTCTAGCTAGAGCAATAAGGCAAGAAAAAGAAATAAAGGGCATCCAAATTGGTAATGAAGAAGTTAAACTGTCCCTGTTTGCACATGATATGATACTATACATAGAAAACCCTAAAGACTCCACGAGAAATCTACTGGAACTAATAGAAAGATTCAGCAGAGTAGCAGGATACAAGATAAACATTCAAAAATCAGTTGGATTCCTATACACCAATAAGGAGAACGATGAAAAGGAAATCAGGAAAACAATACCACTTATAATAGCCCCTAAAAAGATAAAATACTTAGGAATAAATCTGACCAGGGATGTAAAAGACCTATACAAAGAAAACTACAAAACACTACTGCAAGAAACCCAAAGGGATCTACAGAAATGGGAAAACATACCATGCTCATGGATAGGCAGACTCAACATTGTCAAAATGACAATTCTACCCAAAGCAATTTACAAATACAACACAATCCCGATCCAGATACCAACAACATTCTTCAAAGAGATGGAAAAACTAATCATTCACTTTCTATGGAAAGGGAAGAAGCTCCAAATAAGTAAAGCACTACTGAAGAAGGAGAATAAAGTTGGAGGACTCACACTACCTGACTTCAGAACCTACTATACAGCTACAGTAGTCAAAACAGCCTGGTACTGGTACAACGACAGATACATTGACCAATGGAACAGAATTGAGAACCCAGATGTAAATCCATCCACCTACGGTCACCTGATCTTTGACAAGGGCCCAAAGTCCATCAAATGGGGAAAAGACAGTCTTTTTAACAAAAGGTGCTGGCAAAGCTGGATATTCATTTGCAAAAAAATGAAACAGGACCCATACCTCACACCGTATACAAAAACTACTTCAAAATGGATCAAGACCTGAATATAAAGCGTAAAACTATAAAGTTCATAGAAGAAAAAATAGGACCAACACTTCAGGCCTTAATACATGGCATTAACAGGATACAAACCATAACCATCAACGCACAAACCCCAAATGATAAGCTAGATAACTGGGATCTTCTAAAAATCAAACACCTATGCTCTTCAAAAGACTTCACCAAAAGAGTCCAAAGAGGACCTACAGACTGGGAAAAAATTTTTGGACAGTACAAGTCAGACAAAGGTCTAATCTCCATGATCTACAAGAAAATCCAGCACCTCTACAAAAAAATGACAAATAATCATATTAAAAAATGGGCAAAAGAAATGAACAGACACTTCACCAAAGAAGACATCCAAATGGCCAACAGACACATGAGGAAATGCTCGCGATCACTAGCCATTTGAGAAATGAAAATTAAAACCACAATGAGATACCATCTCACCCCGGCATTACTGGCACAAATCAAAAACACTGGAAATAACAAATGCTAGAGGGGCTGCGGGGAGATTGGAACACTTATGCACTGCTGGTGGAAATGCAAAATGATACAACCATTTTGGAAAATGATATGGCGCTTCCTCAGAAAGCTAGAAATAGACATACCGTTTGATCCAGCAATCCGACTCCTAGGAATATATCCTAGAGAAATAAGAGTCATCACTCAAACAGACATATGCACACCTATGTTCATGGCAGCATTGTTCACAATAGCAAAATGATGGCAACAACCTAGATGCCCATCAACAGATGAATGGATAAACAAACTATGGTACATACACACAATGGAGTACTATGCAACGAGAAAGAATGGCAATGAATCTTGAACCATCTCATAACGTGGATGAAACTGGAGGACATTATGCTGAGTGAAATAAGTCAATCACAAAAGGACAAATATTGTATGAGACCTCTATTGTAAAAACCCATGAAAAAGTTCACACACAAAATGTAACAATCTTTGTTGGTTACCAGGATGGGAGGGGTGGGGGGGACATACTAAATAGGCAATGGATACATGGTATCTTGGGTGAAGGGTGAGACAGTACACAATACAGGAGAAACTAGCACAACTTGTACTAGGAAAGGTCATGGAAGCCCCATAGACACATCCAAACTCCCTGAGGGACTGAATTGCTGGGTGGAGGGCTGTGGGGACCATGGTCTCGGGGAACATCTAGCTCAATTGGCATGACACAGCTTATAAAGACAGTGTTCTACATTCTACCTTGGTGAGTAGTGTCTGGGGTCTTAAAAGCCTGTGAGCGGCCATCTAAGATACTCCACTGGTCTCATCCCTTCGGGAGCAAGGGAGAATCAAGAGAACAGAATACAAGGAAAAGATTAGTCCAAAGGACTAATTGTCCACAGCTACCAAGGCCTCCACCAGACTGAGTCCAGTACAGCTAGATGCTGCCCAGCTACCACCACTGACTGTTCTGACCAGGATCACAGCAGAGGGTTCTGGACAGAGCTGGAGAAGGATGTAGAGCATAATTCTAACTCACAAAAAAAAGACCAGATTACTGGCATAAAGGAGACTGGAGAAACCCCGAGAGTACGGCCCCCAGACACCCTTTTAGCTCAGTGATGAAGTTACCTCCGAGGTTCACTGTTCAGCCTGGGAGTGGACAGCCCCGTGAAACCAAACGAGGTACAGGAGTCCAGTGACAAGTGCCAGAAAACAGAAGGGGACAAGGAAGCTGGTGATACAGAGCCCAAGGTTGAGTAAGGATATTGCTGATGTGTTGTGAGATTGTTAACCATTGTCATAGGGCAGCATTTGTAGTAACTGTTAAATGAGAAACTATTTTGTTCTGTAAGCCTTCATCTTAAGTGAGAATAACAGTACAATTCAAAGGGCGTAGTCAATGTCACTGAGCTGTGCATGTAGAAATTTTTGAGATGGTGTATCTTTGGCTATGTGTATTTTCACCAAAAAAAAAAAAAGAAAAAACAGGTTGAGAAGTTAGAGAGTTGATATGTTGTGGGGTTGTTAACCAATGTTATACAACAACATGTGTACTTCTGTTTCATGAGAAACTATTTGTTCTGTAAGCCTTCACCTGAAGTACAATAAAAAAAAATCTAAGAAAAAATTTAAAAAGATGGTTTAAGCAACACATTATGAATAATAACAGAAATAACCTTTTGTTTAAGAATCAACAATTATAACCAGTAAATATGCTAATTCTGTCATCATTTCAACCAGCATGTATTAAGTCCTACTCTTTGCCATGCATTTTAATGTTATTGTTGTTGTTGTTATTTGCCATAGAGTCGGTTCAGACTCATGGCAACCTTATGTATAATGGAATGAAACACTTCCTGGTCCTGCCGCATCTCCATGATCTTTGATATGTTTGAGCCCATTGTTGAGTCTGTTGTGTCATTTCATCTCTTTGAAGTTTTCCTCATTTTTGCTGACCCTCTGCTTTACCAAACATGATGTCCTTCTCTAGCAATTAGTCTTTCCTGATGACGTGTCCAAAGTAAGGAAGACAAAGTCTCACCATCCTCACTTCTAAGGAGCATTCCAATTGTGTTTCTTTTAAGCTAGATTTTACAAGGGGCTAGAAAAACAGCAATGAACAAATAGATGTGGCTCTCAAAGAGTTTATAATCTAATGAGGAGGTTAAGGACAATAGACATTAAACAAATACTGTTGTAGGCAGATTTCTAAGATACCCCATCTCCTGGTACTCAGACCCTTGTGTAATCCTCTCCTCTTGCATGTGGGCTGGACCTAGTGACTGACTTCTAATGAACAGAATACAGCAAAAGTGATGGGATGTCACTTCTGTGATTAAAATTACCAAAGACTGTGTTTCCCTCTTGCTAACTCTCTCACTGGCCCTCTCTTACTTGTGCTTTCTGTTTTGCCCTCTTGCTTGCTTGGTACCATGTTGTGAGATGATTTATGGAAAGATCCGTGTAGCAAAGAACCAAGAGAACCAACAGCAACAAGGAATTGAGGCCTCAGTCCAATAGTCTGTGAGGAAGTAAATCTTTTCAGTGCTGTTAGAGTTTGTTTTATGTATTTCGGAGCCCTGTCATTGAGTGCGTAGATATTTATTATGGTTATGTCTTCATAATGGGTTGTCCCTTTAATCACTATATAATGCCCTTCTTTGTCTCTTTTGGTGGATCTTGTTTTAAAGTCTATTTTATCTGAGATTAGTATTGCCACTCCCGCTGTTTTTTGGTAGCTGTTTGCTTGATATATTTTCTTCCCTCCTTTGATTTTTTAAATAAATTTATGTCTTTGTTTTTAAGGTATGTCTCTTGTAGACAGCGTATTGATGGATCCTTTTTTTTAATCCATTCTGTCACTCTGTGTCTGTTTATGGGTGTGTTTAGGCCATTTATGTTCAGTGTAATTACCGATGTGAGTTTATTGCTGTCATTTTGTAGTGCTATTTTTTTGTGGTGCTGACATTTTCTTTATTCGTCTTACTCTCCTGTGCTGAATTCCTTTTGTTTGTGGATTTTTTTTCAATTTCTTTTGTTTTTGTAGATTTTGTGTTTACTGAGACATTATGTTTTTCTTCTTTATTTTGATGACTAGGTTTGTTAATTTTCTTTGTTGTTACCTTGAAATTTACCCTTAACTTCCTAAGTTTGAACCAGTGTTTTATTGTTTGGTATTGCCTTGACTTCCTCTCCATTTGAAAGCTCTATGCCTACACCATTTATTCCCCTTTTATTGTTCTGACATTGTTATCATTTACAGATGAACCTCTTCAGTTCCTTGTTATAAATCTTTTAGTTTTGATTTATCCTTGAGATTCATTACCTATGTTGGTATCTGGCTGATGTGGTCTTGTGTGCTAGATTCATGTTGTTGTCTGATGTTGTTTGTTCTCTAACTGAAGGACTCCCTTTAATAATTCTTGTAAGTTTCGTTTGATTTTTACATATTCCCTTAATTTCTGTTTATCTGGGAATGTCCTCATTTCACCATCATATTTGATCTCTCCTCGCTTTCTGTTCTCTGTCAGTTTCTTATTCCATTTGGTGCTTGGTTGAGTTCTTTATCCCTTCATTTGATGCTTAGGTTTCCAGGATTGACCTTTGTCTCTGTTTTACTTAGTTTTTCGAGTTTTTGCTCTGGAGGAATGGTGTGGTGCTTCTGTCTATAGCACTAGGTTGGCTCTGTGCCCCTCTGTGAGGAAGTAAATCTGTAAGAAACATTTGAGTGACCTTCGGAAGTAAATTCTCCCTAGTTTAGTGTTCAGATGAGATGACATTCCCCAGATAACATCTTGATTGAAACCTTGTGAGAGACCTGAAGCAGAGGACCAGCTAGACTGTGCCCAGATTCCTAACCTGTAAAAACTATGAGATAATAAATGTGTGTTGTTTTAAGCAGCTAAGTTTTGGGGTGATTTGTTATGCAGAAATAGATAGATAACTCATAGTCACACATATGAATATATAACTACATGTGGTGATGATAAGTGTTATGAAGTAGCAGTAAAGGATGGAATGAGAGATTACAACAGGGTTTCCTACATTAAATTTAGGTTTAGATTTCCTCCAGTAAATGGAATTGAATTTTATCAAATATATGTAGTTAGATGCGGCACAGTGGTTAAAGCAATTGACTGCTGACCGAAAGATCAGCAGTTCAAAAGCACCAGTGGCTCTGCAGGAGAAAGATTTGGCAGTCTGTTTCTGTAGAGATTTACAGCCTTGGAAACCCTATGGGGTAGCTATGAGTAAGAATAAACATGATGGCAGGGGGTGTGGTGGTATGTAGTGATATTCAAGGAAACATTTTCAATAATAATTTATACTGGAATATATTCTATATATGAAGAATTTTCACTAAACTCAACTATTAAACCTTTTACAAAATAATCCTGTGTTACTACAAATGCTGTTCAAAATCAAATATTCATTTGATATTATGAATTTTCATTAAGTCTGATAGAGCATAAACATGTCACTGAAACACAAAATTTGAGAATAGTTTAGAATTTTGTCTTTCATTTTGGGCCTATTTAAGGAGCTTTCGGTTTTGAGGTACCAAGATAACAGTCTAGGACAGAGGAAATAAACCGAACTAGGAGGCAGGAGGCCCATTGGAGTGGATACTGTTGTTCTCCTTTGCCCGCATCCCTTCCCCTTTTCTTACAATAGCATCACATTCCTGTTCTTTGTGGAACTGCTCTTCTTTCACTCCTGCAGTTTTTCTGGGGCTACCAATCAAAGGACTCTGTTCCTTTAGCCCCAGGGCACAACTCAGGATGGACCAATCAGAGTCCTTCCCTGGAATTTTTCATTCTAAAGCTGTGAGAAGGGTTTCTCTCCTTTCTCTTTGGTTTGTGAATTATAAGGAAGTAACCCCAGAATTACCAGTGGGGAGGTGGGGGAACCCCAGCAACTTTGATTTTGAACCCTGACTTAGAAACTGATCTAGGATTTTTGAACTCTTAATAAAAGAAAAAAAAAAACACCAAGGGAAAAAAGCAAATTAACTCCAAAATATCTAAGCTACAGCTTATTATAGGGGCCCTGGTGGTGCAGTGGTTAAGGACTCAGCTGTTAACCAAGAGGTCAGTGGACTGAACCCACCAGCTTATTATACTGCTAGAGAAAAAGACTGTATTCACTTTTGAAGGTCAAAACTCTTGTTTTATGAGTCCACTGTAGTGGACCCTTGGCTATAACAGGTAAATTTAAAAAGTGATGAGAGAAATTAAAGTGTATGGCATAATTATTTAAAGACTGTCTTTATTGTGGCCAAAGTTGCATATCTATAAAATTGCAGAGGTGATGAAGTTGGTTGGAGGAAGTGTTTTCTGCATTCTTCAGAGAGAAGCTGGGGTCCTGGATCATGAGGAAATAATTTGGCCCTACAACACGACCGCAGATGAGGAGGATAAGGATGGAGGAACCATTAGTGGACACTATGGAAGCTTATAGGTTATTACTGAGTTATACCTAGTTTTAATTTTTTTTTGGGGGGGGGGCATTGTAATTTCTTTCTGGTGTCCTGAAATTTTTGTTCAAGTCTGGTTAGACATTACAACCTAATCCTGTTTTGGTGAAGAGGCTCATCTACTTGAGATGGAGTTGTCAGCAGCAGTCCAGCTGAATGTTGGAGTTAGTGAGAGGTGAACTGAAGAAAGGGAAACAGTGGACCAGAGTGAGCTGGCCAGCTAAGGTAATCAACAAAATACGGTTCAGAAGTATGTACCCCGTCAGCATTTTCCAGGAAATGCTCAAATCAGGGAACCTAATAAACCACTGGACTTCCTGTCATTACACAGGAGGAGTAGTGCTAACTATTGTTATTTGGGCATTTAAAGGAAGGATAGATAACTCCCGACTTTGGGAACTACTAGGTTACATGTAGTTTCTAAATTTTCCATAACATGTTGATTTTATAATAAACAATGATAAGCGTTATTTTTAAAGGCCTCTTTTGATTGAAATACCATACACAATTCTGTGTTCAATGGATGACCCTTTTGTATTCTCTTCCGTCTGTTCTATTCCATCCATTCACTACTGGATCTAAGTGACCTTTCAGCATAGTCAGCATCTAGGGAGGATTACCCTGTCACAAAAATGGAGTAGAAAAGTACACGATTGTGAAACAGCTCACACATCCCAGGAAGCACTTTCTTAAACCCATCCACTCTGTTTTTTTCCAGGAATACATTTTGACCATCCAGGGAAGAGATTATCTGGGCTTTGGACACTCTCTTTGCACTATCGCAGGATATATATGAAGCAACTCCATCCAAGCCATTTAAAACACACACTGGGCTTTTTTTTTTTTTTTGCCAAGGATCAAAATCAGAGTTGTAATGTGAAGTAAGGTCAGGTCAATGGAGATGTATAAAACTATTCAGAAACACGGGAGTATAAAGGGATGCCTGATGGATCTGAACCTTAAGTTTTTTGAAGTTGGAAAAATTGCCATTTAAAAATTATAAATTGTCCTTCATCTTCTAGGATGGCAATAGAATATGCCTTTGGGGAAGACAGTCCATTTGGAAGGCAACTTTGGTGGGCTCTATTAATTAAGCAGATATAAAGCAAGGTCTGTGCTCCACAGTTAGAGGCATCTGGGTATGGTAGGTGGTAAGGGGTGACAGGTTCCTGCCAAACAGAGGCCTGCTGGACTAGGCAGGGAGCCAGCTTGATGTAACTCTTCTGTTGGATGACCCATCAGCTCTGAGAGTAGCTACTTTCATATTAGTCTGAAGAACAGTAGTGTGTTTTCTATGAAGTAGTTTAGAGGAGAGTAGGCATGAGTTAAGATATCAACCTCATGTCACTAATCAGAAGCAGCTATTATAACGTTTGAGCAGCTATAACAGTTGGCTGCAAGTAACCAAAAGTAGCTTAAGCAATAGGAATATTTATTATCACCCATTACACAAAGACTGAAGGTTAGGACAGTGAAGAATGAGTTACATCCCTCTATGAGGTTATGAAGAACCCAAGCTCTTTCCATCATTCTGCTTCATCATTCTCAGCACGTTCACATAAGCATGTGGCTGCAAAACAGCAACCACAATTCCAGACATCAACTACCATCAAAAGTCAAGTTTCCTGGGAAACAGACTTGAAGACTCTAAGATATGTGTGCAGACTTATTGGGGACCACACTTGGGAACAATATCTGTGAAGGAGCAAGTGAAGCAGGATTGGTCACAGGGAGAAGTTGAACTGCAGTGCTGTGGCAACAAAGGCCTTATCCACTCCCCTTTCAGATATGACCCAAATTGAGGCAAGGGAACCAGGCCTTGTACTCCCACAGATTGGATGGGAGTTATCCTTGGGGAGGCGGCATAACCTCGTGTGAGGCTGCTTCCTTTGGATAAGAGCAACACTAGAAGAGGGACACAAATGTGAGTCATCAGTAGCCATCACTCCAGCAGCTGGGAAATAAGTACCTTGGTTCTGAAGAATGATCTGAGTGCAGCACAGCATTCACTGCACCTAATCAAACAACCACATCCAACATCTGAAAAGAAGAAGAACTCTCTTCCCATACATTTCTGTTTATCAGGAAAGAAAATCTTTCCCAGAAGTCCCCCAGAAGACCTTTCCTCATTTCCTATTGTCCGGGACTGGTTCACATGCCCATATCCTAGCTATAAGGGAAGCTAGGAAAGTAAACCTCTATTATGAGAGGTGGTCTCTGTCATGGAGGAAGGAAGAGGGGAATGGCTATTGAGTAGGTAACCAAGAGTTTCTACCACATTATAAATTCAGGATAACTGTCAGCAACAAAAAGACCATGCAGAATCAAGTTGAAGGGCCATGCATTATTCACCTTAAGCTAAGTTATGTTGCTATAACAAACGAACGCCCAAATCTAAGCACTTTATAACAAGTTTACTTATCAATTATATTAACTTCTGTTGTAGGTTAGCTGCAGCTCTGCTTGTGCCCTCCACATTTCAGGACCTAGGTTGGAGAAACTGCCACTGTCTGAGACATGTTAGTCTTGTGACAGAGGGAGAAGAGAGATGAGAGAACCATGTGATGGCATCACTCACATTTCATTAGTCAAAGCAAGTCACATGGTCAAGTCTGATGTCAATGGAGCAAGAAGTGTAATCATCCTATGGGGATGGGCCTTATGGGAAGCAGCCAGGTAAGGGAGGGACAGCAAATAATTTGACAATAATACAGTATTTCATAAACATGAAGGGTCTTCTGCTGGAGCATACATGAGGCAGTACCATGGGAAATTTCCAGAGAAACTTGGGAAAGAAAATCTGATAAAAGTCTAGACTTCATACAGTCATATAGGATGGATGCTTGGACCTAACAGCTTGTACATGAAAGGACATGTGGTTTTATTTTGCAATGAGGCCTGATATACGTGATTTGGGTTTACATAGACCTTCGGAGTTGAAAGAAATCTTAGAACTGATGTAGTCCAACTTCCTCATTTTATACAGATGAAGAAACCAAGGGCCTGGTGGGTTCAGGATGCAAAGCTAATTGGTGAAAGAGGACAGCTTCTGACTGCCATAGTCAGGAATCAGCAGTAGAGTTTTCTGTCTACCAGACTCTGCCTCTCTGAGGTGAAGCTGGCCATGGTTAAGAGTAAGAAAACTATGACTGGTGTGCCCACATATTACCACTCCATCCGTCTTCCTTATTCATATTCTGGCTACAGCTAGAAAGTGCCAGCAGTGTAACCTGATGAGGCAAAGTTGTCTAAAGTCATGAAATATTTGCCACGAGGAATGATTTTTGTTTGTTTGTTTAGCACACACTAGTGAAGAGATTCATAGGGTCACCAAGAATCGGAACCAACTCCATGACACCTAACAACAACAGTGAAGGGACTGAGTTTCATGTCTGCATTTAATTGGGATGACACAGAAGCAGCAAGTATTATCATAGACACAGAAGCAAAGGGACCCTGAGAAAATAACTCCCTGGGACTTCAAAGAAATTGTAAGGAACTTTACACAGGCCAAAAAAAGTCATAGAATTGGGTGGTGGTGGTGGTGATGGTGGTGGTGGGAAGAAGTCCCCGAGCCTAGTTCACACAATTTCCAAGGCACAGGAAAACTTTCACTGATGATAAGTTTATACGTGAAAGACAGAAAAATATCATTAAAAGTATTTTAACTTAGAAACTAGCTTGTCCATGAAGATCTACAATACTTCATTGGATAAAACTGTCTCTAATATTTCCTTTCCATTCTGACCTTACAAAATAATTTCAGCCTTTCTCCTGCTTAGTTCATTGTACAGAATAATCTTTTTGCTCCTGAGTGTAAGTAGCTCTTTCTTAATCTTTGAGTCACCATGTCATGTTTTAGAAAGCGATTAAAAGTTATTGTGCCTCCTCTCCAGATAAATACATGCATGTTCATAAACAATATATTTTTACACATAACTTTAGCCAATTCATAGACCTGAAATTCATACATCACCCAATAATTTACTCTATGTCTATATCCATCTATCTTCTATATGTTTATCTATCACTTCCAAGGTCCCCAGGTGAATATTTTTTGGCCTAAAGATATCACTGGTTAAATTGCAGAGAGCACTGGCTTCGCCTACAAATGGACCCTAAGAGCTTATGACTAGTCTTATGATAGAATTGTCTACAGCAGGAAAAGATAAGCTTGGGGAAGAGTCAACATCTAGTAGCAGACTAGCCCATTGTGGTGGGACAGGATAACATCAGAAAATCCACCTGGTTGGTATAAACAGCATCAGGAATCTCCAGCTGGATTTAGGCAAACTGCATCCACCAGGTCCAAACAGGTATTCAGTAAATGTTCTTTTCTCCTTCCTTTTCTGTAACATTTAGGATGATTTCAGTCAAAAGTATGAGAAGGCTCAGCTCAAAATGGCTTAAACAATTCGGAAATTTATTGTTTCATATCATTAGAAATGCAGAGGTAAGAGATTCCAGGGTTCAGCTCAGTCCCATTATTAAGAACTCAGGTTCATTCCACTCTCCCTCGCTGACATCTTTAGCATTGTGGTGGGCAGAAAAATGACCCCTAGAAGATGTCTGCATCCTAGTGCCCAGAACCTGTGAATATGTTACCTTACATGGCAAAAGGGACTTTGCAGATGTGGTTGTTAAGGTTCTTGAGATGGGGAAATTATCTTGAATTATCCAAGTAGGCCCAGTGTCCTTAAAAGTGGGAAGCAGGAGAGTTAGAGACAGAACGAGATTTAAAGATGCTATGCTGCTGGCTTTGAAGATGGAGGAGGGAGTTTTGGGCTAAGGGATGCAGGAGGACTCCGGAAGCTGAAAGTCAAAGATATGGATTCTGCCCCAGAGCCTCCAGAAGGAACATAGCCCTTCCAACACTTTTATTTTAGAACTTCTGACCTCCAAAACTGTAAGGTAAAAAATCTGTGCTTTTTTAAGCCACTAAGTTTGTGGTTATTTGTTACAGCAGCACTAGGAATCTGCTATTAGCATCTTAGCTTTTGGCATCAGGCTGATCCCTCCATGGTGGCAAGATGGCTGCAGAAGCACCAACCATCATATCCTCATACAAAAATGTCCAATGATCAGATGAGAAAATAACCCTTTCCTGTGTTCTTATTTAAGGGCAAGAAAACTTTTTCAGAAGTCCCTCACCCCCTCCTCCAGCGTACATATTTTTTTCTTTTATTGATCAATTGGCACCTGCTTGATCAACTGGCAAGAGGAATGAAATTTTCACAAATCAATAGATTAATTAAGAATCACCCCTGGGTTAAGAGTGGTCCTAGTTTACTTTGAAACACCTGGTTTTCAGACAACTGAATTGAACTACAACTTTGTTAGTAAGAAAGAAGGGGTAAGGAGGGAATGGCTGATGGGTAAGCAACCAGTGGTGTCTGCCACTTTGCTCCAATAGGCAAGTTTGGATGGAGAGGTAATGAAGAAAAAGAAGCCTCAGAAGTCCCAGCAGAGGCATTGGAAGGTCAGAAGCCACAAAAGGAGCCCTTCAAAACCAAGGGTGAAGGGTCATGATTTCATGAGACACCTCAGTTAATTGGCCTAATAATGTATTTAGTGTGTCTGTTCTACCTCCTTGTTCGCTGTATAGTGCCTGGGATCTTAAAAGCTTGCAAGCATTCATCCAAGGCACAACAAGTTGTCTCTATTCACCTGGAGCAACAGAGGAAGAAGGAGAATCATGACTAGGAGGAGGATGTGGAATGTATGGCTTATTGCCTCCATGAATAACTGCATCCTTTGCCATGAGATCAGAGAGCTGGATGGTGCCCAGCTACCATTACTAAACATTTTGATCAAAGATTCTGTACAAGAATCCTCATCAAAAGGGGGAAAACACATAACAAAATTTCAAATTATCATTGACTCTAGACTTTCTGGAGCCATAGGGGCTGGATGAACCCCTGAAACTATGGCCCTGAGATAATCTTTAAACCTTAAACCAAAAGTATCCTCTGAAGTCTTCTTAAAACCAAACAATAGTTTAGTTAAACTAGTAAAATTATCTGCCATGAGCGTTCTCCTTTAAGAACTGTCTATATGGGATCAAAGTGATTAGACAGGAACCTTAGGGGGCAGTGATTTTATGTTAATGGAGGACGAACAACTCAGAAAAGGAGTCTGAGAATGGTTGCACAACTCAAAGAATATAATCAATGTCACTGAATTGTACATGTAGAAACAGTTGAATTGGTGTATGTTTTGCTGTGTGTATTCTGAACGACAACAAAATAAAAAAACAATTTAAAAACCGAGAGTGAGAGTACTGCACAGGATAAGTAACGCAATGTCTAATGGACTTCAGTCATGATCTTTTTTTTTTTAAATAATATTTTATTGAGTTTTTGGTGAAAGTTTACACAGCAAACTAGGTTCCCATTTGACAAGTTCCACACAAATTGTTCAGTGACATTAGTTACATTTATCACAATGTGTCAACATTCTCTTTAATTGTGTTCTGTTTGTTCCCTTTCCAGTACTCCAGTTTCCCTGCCACCTTATCTTTTCATCTTGACTTTTGAGAAATTGTTGAACTTTTGGTCTCATACTGATGGTTTTTAAGAAGGGCACCGATCTTACTAGTAATATCCTTTATTTTGTGTGCCACTCTATTTCGCTAAAAGGTGATTTCAGGGGATAGGCTGGGTTCTAGGTTTAAAGAGTGTCTCAGGGCAATACTCTCAGGGGGTCCTCTGTTCTCTACTGTTCTGGTTTGTCTGGCTTTTTTTTTTTTTTTTTTTCTTTAAAATTTAATAAGAATTTGAGTCTGCTCCATATTTTTCTCCCATTCTTTCCTGGACCAACTATTGTGGCCCCAGTCAGAACGGTCAGTGCTGGTAGCCAGGCACCATTTAGTTCTTCTGGTCTCAACGTAGGTGAGGTTATAGCTCTTGTAGACTTGTTTCTTCTCTGCACTTTTGGTTACTTTCTTACTGGTTTGCTCCTGGCAAGTTGAGGCCTGTAATTGTGTCTTAGATGGCCGCTAGCTAGCTTTTAAGACCCCAGACGCTATTCACTTCACCCAGATGCAGCTCATGATTTTTGTGAACTATGTTACGCCAGTTGACTGAGTTGTCCCATGAGACTATGATCTTAAGCCTTCAAACCTAGAAAACCAATGTTGGAAGGTGTTTGATTATGTCTGAGGAATACTGATATTTGTATCTTCAATAAATATATGTGTCTGCACGCACATATTTATATTTACATGTACCTATAGATACTTCTATGTCTTCTTACCTGTGTATGCATCTGTACCTACCCTTATACCAATTTGCCTATATCCATCCATATGTGTGTTCAAATGCTCGTTATTATTTTGCTTGTGCTGTGCTAACTACATCCACAATTGATGCAACTTTTCCCATCACCAAAAACAACCAGTTTCTGCTGTATAAATTGTACTTTTTCCCACCCACCCACCCCCCTCTTCCTGGTAACCGCCAGTGAACATTGGTCTCTCTATACTTACCTACTCTGCAATATTTGTCCTGATACACTTGACTTATTTCACTTAGTATTATGCCCTCCGAGTCCATCCGTGTTATAATATGTTTTGAAGACTCATCATTTTTCTTTATGGTTAAGTAGTATTCCATTGTATGTATGTTCCACAGTTTGCTTATCCATTCATCCGCTGATAAACACTTCAGTTGTTTCCATTTATTTACTATTGTGAATGAAGTAGTGATGAGCATAGGTGTGCATATGTCTGGTGATGTCATTATTTTAGATCGCTGGGGTACATACGTAGGAGTGGGTATGATGAACCATGTTGTTTTTAGGTGCTGTCGAGTCGCATCTGACTCATAGTGACCCTATGTACAACGCAATGAAACACTGCCCCATCCTGGGCCATCCTCACAATCATTGCCATGTTTGAGCCCATTGTTGCAGCCACTGAAATTCCTAAAAAAGGCCAGACTTACTGGATCAGTAGAGACTAGATGAACCCCCAAGACTATCTCTCTGAGGTACTCTTTAAGTTTGGAACTCAAATCACTCTCAAAGGTCACTTTTCAGCCAAATGACAGATTGGCCCATAAAGTAAATAATATCACCTGCGAGTATTGTGGTCCTCTAAATAATCATTTAGACGAAAACAAATGGTTAACATTTACCCTAGGCCAAAGATCAGAAGGTCGGGAGGACAGGGAAGCTAGATTAATGGAAACAGAAAAACCAAAATGGAAATAATGAGAATGCTGATATATTGTGAAGAATGTAACCAATGTCAATGAACAATATGTACAGAAATTGTTAAATGAGAACCTAATTTCCTGTGTAAACTTTCACGAAAAAAAATAAAATATTAAAAAAAGAAATCTATCACCCACACTGAATTGGATTTAGTTCTTAAACGAGGTGCTACTAACAGTCTTGCCTGTAGTAAAGTTGGCAAAGTTTATCTTCAGAGCCAACAGAATTCCACCTTCGTATCCTTTTCTCTTCAGGCTCTTGTAGACCCTATTCTGTCTCTATCAAAACTGTTTTCTCAGAAAGTCTAAAACATAATAGGAATCAAGCCTTAACTGAAGGAAATGAAGCCTTAGTGCCAATAAATTTCAGCAGATGGTAGAGACTTTGAGGTAAGCAGGGGAACCATCTGATGGGGCCCTTCCACATAGTTGCCTGGTTATAGATACAGGGACAGTCCTTGATTTCCAGCAAATTAATTCCTTCCTTCCCTTGTCAAATAAAAACACACGGGCAGGGCCAAGATAGCAAGATAGTGGAGTAGTCAGATGCTTCCAGTGGACCCTCTTACAACAAAGACCTGAAAAAACAAGTGATTTGATCATATATGGCAATCTGGGAGCCCTGAACATCAAAGGCAGAGTTGAGGAACCAGACTGAGTGGCAGGGGGAGGGAGAGACAGTTCGGAAGCAGTGAGGAGGTGCCAGACCTGACCTGAGGAGAACCTGAGCCCTTCAGGCCTGATTGGCACAGGGTTGAGCAACGAGGCAGGCAAGCAGCCGTGCTACGTAGTCACGTTTTCCGCACTGGGATAGACCCAGCACCAGAGACTGTACACGGCCACCCAGAACCAGTGAGAAGCTGCCCTCCACGAAAGATAAATACTCATGTACAGCTTACAGCATGGATCAAAAACATCTGCCTTAGGGAAAAACCTCTCTCCCATTTACCTCCCCACTCCCTGCTCTGCACTGGGTTGCAGACCAGCTTCAGTAATTGCCAAGTCCCCTGGGCTAGAAGTAGGATCCATCACAAGCCCAGAGCCATTCTCCCTGCCTTGGAGAGTGAACAAATTAACAAACAGGGGAAAAAATTGACTGCCGGCTCCCCTAAGTGAGGAATTCAGGGTAGGCACAGCGCCTTTGCCGAGGCACAGGTGTAAGGTATCCACCGACTTTGAGTGCCTTTCCCCCTGCATAGACTTGTGTGGGCCCATCTCAACAGCGTAGGCCCTCATTACCGCAGTACAACAGGGTTTATACCGGAAGTCTAACTTCAACTGTCTCAGCTGTGAAGTGACAAGTTCTTGACATTTGACTCTGCTCTGCCATTAAGCAGAGTCTTCGCCTACCCACATCAGGGCCTGAGGACCAGTGGCTCCACCCATGCCACTTGCGAGAGGGGCCCATGAATAAGAGGTGCCCCCCAGTTCTTATAGTCAACAGGATTAGGTGCTCATAGTCAGGCTCCAAAATCCACCCACCTCTGCACTCTAGGGAACAGGGACAAGCCTTCCTCCTGGACACTCGGCGGCAGCCATCAGTCCACTGCCTTGCCAGAGTGTGTCCCCCTGCTGCAGCCAGATGCCTATGCCTACACCAATCACCCATGCCTGTCTAGGACTGTAAGTGAGAGCCTACACTACACGCTTGGTGGCTATCTACCTGGGCACCTCAGCTGAATCCATACTGGAGAAGTGGGTGGACTCCTGAGCTCACATACCTAGTAACAGATCCAACCACCTGGTGACAGGACATTAGAGCTTCAAAGATGCCAATAATCAAACTAGCTCATATAAGCAGCCTATTTGGGCATCTCAAAACAAAACAAGAAGCTAGGACACAGTAAGAAAACATAAAATAAATAAATATAATAACTCATTGATAGCTTAGAGAAAACAGTCAATATCAAATCACATAAAGAGATAATCTATGATGGCTTTAGCAAGTTCCCAAAATAAAGAATCTAGAAGTTTTCCAGAGGAGGAAAATTTCTTGGAATTACTGGAGGCAGAACACAAAAGATTAATATACAGAACTCTTTAAGAAGTTAGGAAGGAAATTAAGCAAAATGCAGAACATGCAGTAGAGGAACTTATAAAGATTAGAGAAGAGCATAATGACAAATTTAACAGTCTGCAAGAATCCATAGAGAGACAGCAATCAGAAATCCAAAAGATTAACAACAAAATTTCAGAATGAGACAACTCAATAGAAAGTCATAGGAGCAGACTTGAGGCAATGGAAGTCAGAATTAGTGAGATTGAAGATAAAGCACTTGGTGCCAACTTATTTGAGGAAAAATCAGATAAAAGGATTAAGAAAAATGAAGAAACCCTAAGAATTTTGTGGGACTCTATCAAGAGGAATAACCTATGAGTGACTGGAGTACCAGAATGGAGGAGATAACAGAAAATACAGAGAGAATTGTTGAAGATTTGTTGGCAGAAAACTTCCCTGATATCGTGAAAGATGACAAGACATCTATCCAAGATGCTCATCAAACCCCACATGAGGTAGCTCCCAAAAGAAAGTCACCAAGACATATTATAATCAAACTTGCCAAAACCAAAGATACAGAGAGAATTTTAGGAGCGCCTAGGGATAAACGAAAAGTCATCTACAAAGGAGAGTCAATAAGCTCAAACTAATCAGTAGAAACCATGAAGGCAAGAAGGCAATGGGATGACATATATGAAACCTTGAAGGAAAAATATCGCCAGCCAAGAATTATATATCCAGCAAAACTATCTTTCAAATATGATGGTGAAATTAGGGCATTTCCAGATAAACAGAAGTTTAGGGAATTTGCAAAAACCAAACCAAAATTACAAGAAACACAGTCCTCTGGTTAGAAAATAAGTAATATCAGATAACAACCCAAGACTAGAACACAGGACAGAACAACCAGATATCAACCCAGATAGGGAAAGCACAAAAGTAAATCAAAGCTAAAACACTGAAAATAGGGAAACAGATGTCAATACATAAAAGATAACAACATTAAAACAAAAAAGAGGGACTTAAAAAATGTTGACATAGATTTTTCATATGGAGAGGAAGTCAAGGCAATATAAAGAAATAAAAGCCTGCTATAAACTTAGAGAAATAGGGGTAAATATCAAGGTAACCACAAAGGAAACTAACAATCCTACATATCAAAATAAAAAACTAGAAAAATATAAAGACTCAGCAAATACAAAATCAACAACAATGAAAAAGATGAAGAGAAAATACGTAAAGAAAAATGACTCAGCACAAAAAATTAAGGGGAACAAAGAAACTGTGAATAACACACAAAAAAAGACATCAAAATGACAGCACTAAACTCATTCCTATCAATAATTATGCTGAATGTAAATGGACTAAATGCACCAATAAAGAGACAGAGAGTGGCAGACTGGATTAAAAAAACGATCTGTTTATATGCTGCCTAGAAGAGACACACCTTAGACTTAAAGACACAAACTAAAACTCAAACGATGGAAAAATGTATATCAAGCAAACAATACTCAAAAAAGAGCAGGAGTGGTAATATTAATCTCTGACAAAATAGACTTTAAAGTAAAATCCACCACAAAGGATAAGGAAGGACACTATATAATGATTAATGGGTCAATACACCAGGAGGACATAACTATAATAAATATTAACACACCCAATGACGGGGCTCCAAAATACATGAAACAAACTCTAAAAGCACTGAAAAGAGAGATAGACAGCTCCACAATACTAGTAGGAGACTTAACAAACGACTTTCAGTGAAGGACAGAACATCCAGAAAGAAGCTCAACAAAGACACGGAAGAGCTAAATGCTACAATCAACCAACTTGATCTCATAGACATATACCACTCTACCCAGCAGCATCCAAGCATACTTTCTTTTCCAATGCACATGGAACATTCTCCAGAATAGACCACATATTAAGCCATAAAGCAAGCCTTAACAAAATCCAAAGCATCAAAATATTACAAAGCATCTTTTCTGACCATAAAGCCATTAAAGTAGAAATCAACAACAGAAAAAGCAAGGAAAAAAAATCAAACACATGGAAACTGAACAGCACCTTGCTCAAAAACTACTGGGTTACAGAAGAAATTAAGGATGGGATAAAGAAATTCATAGAATCAAACGAGAATGAAAACACATCCTACCAGAACCTTTGGGACACAGCAAAAGCAGTGCTCAGAGGTCAGTTTATAGCAATAAATGCCCACATCCAAAAAGAAGAAAGGGCCAAAATCAAAACATTAACTCTACAACTGGAACAAGTAGAACGAGAGCAGCAAAAGAAGCCCTTGGGTGGCAGAAGAAAGGAAATAATAAGAATTACAGCATAATTAAATGAAATAGAGAATAAAAAAACAACTGAAAGAGTTAACGAGACCAAAAGCTGGTTCTTTGAAAACATCAACAAAATTGATAAACCATTGGACAAACTGACAAAAGAAAAACAAAAAAGAAAGTAGATAACCAGTATAAGAAATGAGATGGGTGATATCACAATAGACCCAAATGAAATTAGAAGAATCATAACAGATTACTATGAAAAACTGTACTCTAACAAATTTGAAAACCCAGAGGAAATGGACAAATTTCTAGAAACTCACTACCTACCCAAATTAACACAAACAGAGGTAGAACAACTAAATAAACCCATCACAAAAGAAGAGATTGAAAAGGTTATTAAAAAACTCCCAACAATAAAAAAAGCCCTGGCCCAGATGGCTTCACTGGAGAATTCTACCAAACTTTCAGAGAAGAGAACACCACCTCTACTAAAGGTATTTCAGAGCATAGAAAACTGGAATACTCCTAAACTCATTCTATGAAGCCAGCATAACCTGGATACCAGAACCAGGTAAAGACACCACAAAAAAAGAAAACTACAGACCAATATCCCTCATGAACGTAGATGCAAAAATCCTCAACAAAATTCTAGCCAGTAGAATTCAGCAACTTATCAAAAAAATAATTCACCGTGATCAAGTGGGATTTATACCAGGTATGCAGGGATGGTTCAACATTATAAGACAACCAATGTAATCCATCACATAAATAAAACAAAAGACAAGAACCACATGATCTTATCAATTGATGCAGAAAAGGCATTCGACAAAGTCCAACACCAATTCATGATAAAAACTCTCAACAAAATAGGAATAGAAGGGAAATTCCTCAATATAATTAAGGGCATTTATACAAAGCCAACAGCCCACATCATCCTAAATAGAGAGACTTTGAAAGCATTCTCCTTGAGAACGGGAACCAGACAAGGATGCCCTTTATCACCACTCTTATTCAGTGCTGTGCTGGAGGTCCCAGTCAGAGCAATTAGGCTAGAAAAAGAAATAAGGGCATCCAAATTGGTAGGGAAGAAGTCAAAGTATCTCTATTTGCAGATGATATGATCTTATATACAGAAAACCTCAAAGAATCCACAAGAAAACTACTGGAACTAACAGAAGATTTCAGCAAAGTTTCAGGATACAACATAAACATACAAAAACCAGTTGGATTCCTTTACACTAACAAGGGGAACCTTGAAGAGGAAATCACCAAATTAATACCATTTACAATAGCCCCCAAGAAGATAAAATACTTAGGAATAAATCTAACCAGAGACTTAAGAGGTCTATATCATGAAAAGTAAAAGACACTACTGCAAGAAACCAGAAGAGACCTGCATAAGTGGAAAAACATACCTTGCTCATGGATAAGTAGACTCAACATTGTGAAAATGTCAATTCTACCTAAAGTGATTTACAGATACAATGCAATCCTGATCCAAATTCCACTGGTATTTTTTAATTGAAGAAACAAATCACCAACTTCATATGGAAAGGGAAGAGGCCCCAGATAAGTAAAGCATAACTGAAGAAGAACAAAATGGGAGGCCTCACAGTACCTACGGCTCACTTTAGGAGTTTAACAATTCTGTGGTCCACCTGCTGTGGTGCTGCCTTCCCATAAGACTGGATTCCCAAAGGATTAGAAAATACTTGTGATGACTTTAAGGTGTGGTAGACCTTGTGCCTGGAGAGCTTTAAAAACTACTATTGCCTGAATCCTATTCACAGAGATCTCGATTTAATTGGTCTGGAGTGCAGCCTGAGCTTGAAGAGGTTTTTTTTTTTTTTTTTCTCCATTTATTGTTGTAGTTTAAGTGAAAGTTTACATTTCAAGTTAGTCTCTTATACAAAAATTTATACATACATTGTTATGTGACCTTAATTGCGCTCCCTATACTGCAACAGCACATTCCTCCTTTCCACTCCTGATTTCCCATGTCCATTCAACCAGCTCCTGACCCTCTCTGCCTTCTCTTCTCACCTCTGGACAGAAGCTGCCCGTTTAGACTCATGTAGCTACTTAAGCTAAGAAGCACACTCTTTAAGAGTATCATTCTGTGTCCCACAGTCCAGTCGAATCTTTGCCTGAAGAGTTGGCCTCGGAAATTGTTTTAGTTCTGGGCTCATAGAGAATCTGGGAGGCATGCTTTCTGGGGTTCCTCCAGTCTCAATCAGACCATTAAGTCTGGTCTTCTTACTAGAATTTGAGTTCAGCACCCCACCTTTCTCCTGCTCCATCAGGGACTCTCTGTTGTGTTCTCTGTCAGGGCAGTCATTGGTGGTAGCCGGGCACCATCTAGTTCTTCTGGTCTCAGGCTGAGGAAGTCTCTGGTTTTTGTGGCCCTTTCTATCTCTTGGGCTAATACTTTCCTCGTGTGTTTGGTGTTCTTCATTCTCCTTTACTCCAGGTGGTTGGGACAAACTAATGCATCTTAGACCCCAGATGCCACTCACCAAAGTAGGATACAGAACATTTTCTTAAAAAAATTTGTTATGCCAATTGACCTCAATGTCCTCTGAAAGCATGGCTCCCAGACCCCCACCCCTGCTACTCTGTCCCTCAAAGTGTTTGATTGTATTGAGGAAACTTCTAAGTTTGGTTAAGTCCAGTTGTGCTGACTTCCCTTGTAGTGTGTGCTGTCCTTCCCTTCACCTAAGATAATTTATTTTTATTTTTATTTTTTTTTATTGTACTTCAGGTGAAGGCTTACAGAACAAATAGTTTCTCATGAAACAGAAGTACACATGTTGTTTTATAACATTGGTTAACAACCCCACAACATATCAACCCTCTAACTTCTCAACCTCTTTTTTTTTGGTGAAAATACACATAGCCAAAGATACACCATCTCAAAAATTTCTACATGCACAGTTCAGTGATATTAACTACGCTCTTCCAATTGTGCTGCTATTCTCACTTAAGATGAAGGCTTACAAAACAAAATAGTTTCTCATTTACAGTTACTACACATGTTGCCCTATGACAATGGTTAACAATATCACAACATATCAACAATATCCTTTACTCAACCTTGGGTTCCTTATCACCAGCTTTCTTGTCCTCTTCTGCCTTCTGGCCCTTGTCACTGGACTACTGTACCTCATTAGTCCCATTAGGTTTTATGAGGCTGTCCACTCCCAGGCTGAACAGTGAACCTCGGAGATAACTTCACCACTGAGCTAAAAGTGTGTCTGGAAGCCATACTCTCGGGGTTTCTCCAGTCTCCTCTAGGCCAAGAAATCTGGTCTTTTTTTTGGGGGGTGGGAGTTAGAATTATGTTCTACATCCTTCTCCAGCTCTGTCCAGTACCATCTGTTGTGATCCCAGTCAGAGTGGTCAGTGGTGGTATCTGGGCACCATCTAGCTGCACTGGACTCAGTCCGGTGGAGGCCTTGGTAGCTGTGGACCATTAGTCCTTTGGACTGATCTTTTCCTTGTATCCTGTTCTCTTCATTCTCCCTTGCTCCCGAAGGGATGAGACCAGTGGAGTATCTTAGATGGCTGCTCACAGGTTTTTAAGACCCCAGACACTACTCACCAAGGTCGAATATAGAACATTGTCTTTATAAACTGTGTTATGCCAATTGAGCTAGATGTTCCCCGAGACAATGGTCCCCACAGCCCTCCGTCCAGCAATTCAGTCCCTCAGGGAGTTTGGATGTGTCTATGGGGCTTCCATGACCTTTCCTTGTAAAAGTTGAGCTAGTTTCCCCTGTATTGTGTACTGTCTCACCCTTCACCCAAGATACCACTTACCTATTGCCTATTTAGTATTTCCCACCCACCCCTCCCATCCCTGGTAACCAACAAAGATTGTTACATTTTGTGTGTGAACTTTTTCATGGGTTTTTACAATAGAGGTCTTATACAATATTTGTCCTTTTGTGATTGACTTATTTCACTCAGCATAATGTCTTCCAGTTTCATCCATGTTATGAGATGCTTCACAGATTCATTGTTGTTCTTTCTCGTTGCATAGTACTCCATTGTGTGTATGTACCATAGTTTGTTTATCCATTCATTTGTTGATGGGCACCTACGTTGTTTCCATCGTTTTGCTATTGTGAACAATGCTGCCATGAACATAGGTGTGCATATGTCTATTCGAGTGACGACTCTTATTTCTCTAGGATATATTGCTAGGAGTCGGATTGCTGGATCGAATGGTATGTCTATTTCTAGCATTCTGAGGAAGCGCCACATCATTTTCCAAAATGGTTGTATCATTTTGCATTACCACCAGCAGTGCATAAGAGTTCCCATCTCCCCGCAGCCCCTCCAACGTTTGTTATTTCCAGTGTTTTTGATTCGTGCCAGTAATGCTGGGGTGAGATGGTATCTCATTGTGGTTTTAATTTGTATTTCTCTAATGGCTAGTGATCGCGAGCATTTCCTCATGTGTCTGTTGGCCATTTGGATGTCTTCTTTGGTGAAGTGTCTGTTCATTTCCTTTGCCCATTTTTTAATAGGATTATTTGTCATTTTTTTGTAGAGGTGCTGGATTTTCTTGTAGATTATGGAGATTAGACCTTTGTCTGACTTGTACTGTCCAAAAATTTTTTCCCAGTCTGTAGGTCCTCTTTGGACTCTTTTGGTGAAGTCTTTTGAAGAGCATAGGTGTTTGATTTTTAGAAGATCCCAGTTATCTAGCTTATCTTTTGGGGTTTGTGCATTGATGGTTATGGTTTGTATCCTGTTAATGCCATGTATTAAGGCCTGAAGTGTTGGTCCTATTTTTTCTTCTATGAACTTTATAGTTTTAGGCTTTATATTCAGGTCTTGATCCATTTTGAAGTAGTTTTTGTATACGGTGTGAGGTATGGGTCCTGTTTCATTTTTTTGCAAATGAATATCCAGCTTTGCCAGCACCTTTTGTTAAAAAGACTGTCTTTTCCCCATTTGATGGACTTTGGGCCCTTGTCAAAGATCAGGTGACCGTAGGTGGATGGATTTACATCTGGGTTCTCAATTCTGTTCCATTGGTCAATGTATCTGTCGTTGTACCAGTACCAGGCTGTTTTGACTACTGTAGCTGTATAGTAGGTTCTGAAGTCAGGTAGTGTGAGTCCTCCAACTTTATTCTCCTTCTTCAGTAGTGCTTTACTTATTTGGAGCTTCTTCCCTTTCCATAGAAAGTGAATGATTAGTTTTTCCATCTCTTTGAAGAATGTTGTTGGTATCTGGATCGGGATTGTGTTGTATTTGTAAATTGCTTTGGGTAGAATTGTCATTTTGACAATGTTGAGTCTGCCTATCCATGAGCATGGTATGTTTTCCCATTTCTGTAGATCCCTTTGGGTTTCTTGCAGTAGTGTTTTGTAGTTTTCTTTGTATAGGTCTTTTACATCCCTGGTCAGATTTATTCCTAAGTATTTTATCTTTTTAGGGGCTATTATAAGTAGTATTGTTTTCCTGATTTCCTTTTCATCGTTCTCCTTATTGGTGTATAGGAATCCAACTGATTTTTGAATGTTTATCTTGTATCCTGCTACTCTGCTGAATCTTTCTATTAGTTCCAGTAGATTTCTCGTGGAGTCTTTAGGGTTTTCTATGTATAGTATCATATCATCTGCAAACAGGGACAGTTTAACTTCTTCATTACCAATTTGGATGCCCTTTATTTCTTTTTCTTGCCTTATTGCTCTAGCTAGAACTTCCAGCACAATGTTAAATAGGAGTGGTGATAAAGGGCATCCTTGTCTTGTTCCTGTTTTCAAGGGGAATGTTTTCAGCCTCTCTCCATTAAGAATGATGTTGGCCGTTGGTTTTGCATAGATGCCCTTTATTATGTTGAGAAATTTCTCTTCTATATCTATTTTATTGAGAGTTTTTATCAGGAATTGGTGTTGGACTTTGTCAAATGCCTTTTCTGCATCAATTGAGATGATCATGTGATTCTTTTCTTTCTTTTAATTTATGTGGTGGATTACGTTGATTGATTTTCTAATGTTGAACCATCCTTGCATACCTGGTATGAATCCTACTTGGTTGTGGTGTATTTTTTTTTTTTTTTTTTTTTGATGCTGAGTTCTATTGGCTAGAATTTTGTTGAGAATTTTTGCATCTATATTCATGAGAGATATTGGTCTGTAATTTTCTTTTTTTGTGACATCTTTGCCTGGTTTTGGTATCAGCATTATGCTGGCTTCATAGAATGAATTTGGAAGTTTTGCTTCCTCTTCTATGCTCTGATTTCTTCTATTACCCACTGATATGTTAGCAGGGTATTATTCAGTTTCCATGTAGTTGATTTTTTTTCCTTGCTCTTTCTAGTGTTAATTTCTACCTTGATGGCATTGTGGTCGGAGAAGATACTTTGAATTATCTCAGCATTTTAGATCTTGTTGAGGATTTCTCTGTGGCCTAAGATGTGGTCTATTCTGAAGAATGTTCCATATGCATTCTAAAAGAATGTGTACTTTGCAGCAGTTGGATGGAGTGTTCTATATGTCTATGAGGTCAAGTTGGCTGATTGTGCCCTTTAGGGCTTCTGTATCTTTGCTGAGTTTCTTCTTCATTGTTTTGACCTTTACTGAGAGTGGTGTGTTGAAGTCTCCTACTATTACTGTGGAACTGTCAATTTCTCTTTTCAGTGTTGTTAGAGTTTGTTTTATGTATTTTGGACCCCTGTCATTGGGTGCGTAGATGTTTATTATGGTTATGTTTTCATGATGGATCATCCCCTGAATCATGATATAGTGTTTTTCTTTGTCTTTTATGGTAGATTTCATTTTAAAATCTATTTTATCTGAAATTAGAATTGCCACTCCGGCTCTTTTTTAGTAGTTGTTAGCTTGATATAATTTTTTCCAACCTTTGACTTTTAATAAATTCACATCTTTGTTTCTAAGGTGTGTCTCCTGTAGACAGCATATTAATGGAATCTGTTTTCTTACCTATTCTGTCACTCTCCATCTCTTTATGGGTGCATTGAGTCCATTTACATTCAGTGTAATTATTGATAGATGTGAGTTTGTTGCTGTCATTTTGTAGTGCTTTTTTTTGTGGTGCTGAAGTTTTCTTTGTTCTTACTCTCTTGTGCTGAGTTACTTTTGTTTGTGGATTTTTTTTTTCATTTCTTTTGTTTTTGTAGGTTTTGTTTTTGCTGAGACTTTATGTTTTTCCTCTTTTTTTATGAGTATGTTTGTTAACTTTCTTCATGGTTACCATGAATTTTACCCTTATCTTTCTAAGTTTGAAGCAGTCTACCATTACTTGGTATCACCTTGCCTTCCTCTCCATTAGAAGGTTCTATACTTATGCCGTTTATTCCCTCTTTTATCGTTTTGATGTTTTTGTTATTTACTGATTAACTGCTCTGATTCCCTGTTGTATTTCTTTTGGTTTTGGATAGTCCTCGAGAGTTCATTTCCTAGATTGGTATCTGGCTGGTACGATCCTGTGTCCTAGGTTCTGCCTGTGAGCTGAAGCTGTTTTTCCTCAGATGGAAGAACTCAGTTTAATAATTCTTGTAAGTTTGGTTTGACTTTTACATATTCCCTTAATTTCTGTTTATCTGGAAATGACCGAATTTCACCATCAAATTTGAACGAGAGTTTTGCAGGATATAATTTTCTTGGCTGGCAATTTTTTTCTTTCAAGATTTTATATATGTCATCCCATTGCCTTCTTGCCTGCATGGTTTCTACCAAATAATCGGAGCTTAGTCTTATTGTTTCTCCTCTGTATGTGACTTCTTCTTTTTAACGAGCTGCTCTCAGGATTCTTTGTTTGTCTTTGGTTTTGGTGAGTGTGAATATGATATGCCTCGGTATTTTCTTTTGGGGTCTCTCCTATATGGGGTTCATTGAACTTCTTGGATGGCCAGCTTTTCATCTTTCATGATATTGGGGAAGTTTTCTGTCAGCAGTTCTTCAGTGATTCTCTCTGTGTTTTCTGTTTTCTCCCCCTGTTCTGGAATTCCAATCACTTGAAAATTTTTGCTTTTAATTGTATCCCACATAGCTCTCAGGGTCTCTTCATTTTTCTTTGTTCTTTTTTCTGTATTTTCCTCAAACAGACTTGTATCCAAGTGTTTGTCTTCAATTCCACTGATCCTGTCTTCCACCGTTTCAAATCTGCTTCTCAGCCCTTCTATGACACTGTTCATTTCTGAAATCTTGTTGTTTATCTTTTCAATTTCTAATTGTTGTCTTTGTATAATTTCAAGTGTGAATTTATTTCGGCATTTTGTTCCTGAATTATTTTCCTGAATTCTTCCTATTTTTTGTCTGAATTTTCCATGAATTTGTCTATTTTTTCCTCATGTTTGTCAGCTTTTTGCCTCAGCTCTTTGAGAATTCTGAGTATTAGAGATTTGAATTCCCTATGAGGTAGTTCTAGTGCATTTTCTTCCAGGGGAGAGTCATCTGGTGTTTTATTTTGGAGACCTACTGGAACCATCCTGTCCTGTTTTTGTAAAATGTTTTGATATTGTCTGCTGTCTTCAGGGTATTCAGTAGTTATTTTTCTCATTTACTGACTGTAGATTTGTTTGTTTTGTCCCTTTTTAAAAAAAATTTGACTATTTCTGAGCAGGTGGACTGTGTGTTTTTTGTTGTTTGCTCGTCTGTGGTCACAATACTTTTTCCCTCCTTCTCCTATTGGCAGGGTCAGTCACTCAAATATGGTAAGGCAGGTCAGGTCTAGCTGAAGAGGAGTTACTGGGATGGGTTGTTTGCGGCACTCACTACAGCCACCAGTTCGGGTCGGTAATCAGTGCAGGGCAGGTTCCAGTAGGCCTTGCCTGTGCTGGTTTTTGGTGTGATGTTAAGCACACAGTGCAGGTAGGCAGGATGTAGTGGGAATATTGTTATGTGTGAAGCTAAGATGGATACGGGAGAGTGGAGATTGGAACAGGAGCCAAAAACATACAAACAAACAAAAAAGAATGCTAGGGGAGTTTGCCTTTGGAGAAGAGAGATGAGAGACTATAAAACGGAAAAAAAACAGAAAGGAGAAGAGGAAGAAAAGAAAAGAATGAATAAATAAAAATCAGAAAGTATAAAGAACCAGAAAGTTCCCAGGGATCCGACTGGTGCAGCTATGAGGTCTGGGGAAGTCACTCTCAGGTGTTGCAGTACAGCCTGGCTAGAAGGCGTAGAGGTATACAATGCCAGGTATTCAGGGAACAGAAAGAGAGAGAAGATATAGAGAGATGAGAAATTGAGCAATGAAGAAAGACAAAAAGGGAAAAAGAGGGAAAAGAGAACAAAACAAATTAAAAAAAAAAACAAAGAACTAGAAAAACCCCCCAGAAAACAGAAAAAAAAAAAAAAACAAGGAAAAAATAAATGCCCTCAGGGATCCCTCTGCACATCTGTGCACACCGAGGGGGCAGTCTCCCTGCCACGCAGCACCGCCTGGCCAGAAAGGGCTCCCAACTCAAGAAAAGGAAAAGAAAACAAACAAAGAATTCAAAACAAACAAACAAACAAAAGCCCTGGGATCCCACAAGCATGGCAGCCCAGACCAGGAAGCAGCTCCACACTCAAACAGAGCTCCACAGCCCCTCAGGAAGAAGCAAAGATGGCGCACAGAGCCAGGTATTTGAGCAAAAAGAGGGGGAGGTGGTGAGAGGTAAGGAAGAAATCAAAAGAAGTAGAAAAAAAAGCAACACCAGCAGCCAACAAATGGCACTCAGAAGCCAGCTAGTGCAGGCTGGTGGAATCCAAGCAGCTGGTGTTTCTCGGACAAGAGATTCTATCTGCGGGAAGCAGAGGGGGCCGAGTGTGGGTGAAGAAGGGTAGGGAGCGGGAAAGCGTATATCACAAATTGCTGGAGCTCTGCAGCCCCTCAGGAAGAAGCAAAGATGGTGCATGGAGCCAGGTATTTGAGCCAAAGGAGGGGGAGGTGGTGAGAGGTAAGGAAGAAATCAAAAGAAGCGGAAAAAAGCAACACCAGCAGCCAACAAATGGCACTCAGAGAACCGGCCTGTTTGGGTGTGTGAAATCCAAGCAGCCGGTGTTTCCCAGAAAAGAGATTGTGGCCGCAGGAAGGAGAGGAGGCTGAGTGGGGGTGAAGAAGGGTGGGGGGTGGGAAAGCGTATATCGCAAATTACCGGTTGTTTTTTCTCTCGCTGGAAGCTCCATGAAGCTGCTTTCTCGTATGCCCTGTTTGCTGGTCTCTGATATGAGTCCAAGATGGTGGATCCGCGCTGCGTTAGCTGGTAGGGGACCTCTGTATGAATCTCTTCTCGCTCTCCATTCTCTGTCAGTTTTCTCATTCCATTTGGTGCTTGGCTGAGTTCTTTATCTCTTCATTTGATGTTTTAGAGTTTTAGGACTGTTGTTTTCTCTGTTCAGCTTAGTTTTTCAGATCTTTGCTGTGGAGGGATGGCATGGTGCTTCTGCCTAGAGCACCATTTTGCTGGAAGAGTTCTCACCTAAGATAATTTTTGTCTACTATCTAGTTAGTGAATAACTCTCACCCTCCCTCCCCACCCTGGTAACCATCAAAGAAAGTTTTCTTCAGTGTTTAAACCTTTTCTTGAGTTCTTATAATAGTGGTCTTATACAATATTTGTTCTTCTGTGACTGACTAAATTCACTCAGCATAACGCCTTCCAGATTCCTCCATGTTATAAGATGTTTCACGGCTTCATCATTGTTGTTTATCGTTGCATAGTATTGCATTGTGTGGATGTACCATAATTTGTTTATCCATTCATCCATGGATGGGCACCTAAGTTGTGATGTTAGAGCTTTTTTATAGTCCCACAGGTCCCTGAAGCTCTGCTCATTTTCTTTCTATTTTCTCTCTGTTGTTCAGAATGGGTAATTTTTTTTTTGTCTTCAATTTCATTCATTCATAATTCTGTCCTTTGTCCCCTCTATTTTGCTGTCAAACATATCCATTGAGTATTTTATTTTGCTCATTTTATTTTTCAGTTGTAAAATTTCTGTTTGGCTTTTCTTTATATTCTTTTATGTCTTTGCTGAGATTTTCTATTTTTTCATTTGTTTCAAGCACATTTGTAGTTGCTCATGGAAACATTTTTATGACAGTTTTAAAATATTTGTCAAATAATTCTCACATTCCTTTAATATTGATGTTGGCATCTATTAATTGTCTTTTATCATTCAGTTTGAGCTCTTTCTGGTTCATGGTATGATGAGTGATTTTCAATTAAAACCTGAACATTTTGAGTATTATGTTATGGGACTCTGGATCTTATTTAAATACTTTGTTTTAACTGGCTTTCTTTGACACTGCTCTGGCAGGAAAAGGGGGGTACGCCCTCATTACTACCAGCTGGGGTAGATGCCTAGACCCCTCACTTGGCCTCCATTGACACCCAGTGCTGAGTAGGAGTGGGAATTGCAGCTCCCCACTAAGCTTCCGCTGATACCTCCTGGCAGGGGTGGTAGGAGTGCCTAGTGATTTCTTCCCACAAGGCTTCCACTGATACCGTCTCCATTTCATTCAGAGGAAGGTACACCTACTCCATCTTCCTGGAAGCAAAAGTCCTGTGATTGCTTTTTGAAGCTTGAGGTTGAATACAAGTGTGGGACTACTGGACTAGGTAATGGCAAGGCCCATTCTAGCTGAGATGCAGCGTTCTGTATTTTGTCCTGGATCTGCACTCCTTGGAAAATACCTTGCAGGTTATTAGGTGTTCTCTGAATTACCCAATTGATCACTAAGTCAACTGCCATTGGATGCACACTCCTCCCAGACCCATGTGATTTTCTACTGAGCAACTGCTTCTCTCCTGATACAGATGGCAGTGTTACCAACCCTCTTAGGCCACACACCACAGTGTTAAATTGGACGTTACTCCTTTTAGGGAAAAACTGAGGAAAAACTAAACCAGATGAGATGGTGTCTAAATTACAGTTCTGAATTACCTAACAGAACAGAAGCTTGTCAAAGTTTCCTTGAATCCAGACTGAAATTTCTCTCCCTATTCTAACTTCACTTAGTTTTTCCTCAGCTGACATTTTTGCCTTTTAAATCGGTTCGTTTAGATGAGTTTTGTTATGGTTTTTGTTTATAAAGTCATAAATAGAACTGTCAGAAGATGGGTGCATTATCAAAATTTTGAGTACATCAATATGTATATTAACTACTATCTCTCACTGAGTAAACATATATGATATTCATTTTGGTTTGAGAGTTAGAAGAGTAGAAAATAATAGTATTTTTTTTCTACTAATAGGATAAAACTCAGTACTTTTTTTTCCTATAAAATAGAAAAATGTCGGTTATTATCACCTATTTTAAAGACCAAGAAGCTGTAACATAGACTATATGATAATATCACAATTACGATTTTTAGTATTTTAGAAGTATAAAATAAAGTTTCCTGTGTCTCTGTAATCTAGTCAGAGATTAGAATGTAAGAATTTCCCGTTAAATTCTCCTTAAATTTCATAACTCCAAATTATGACAATCATGGGAAAAGTTAAGTATAAATGACTACTGTATTTTAAACTAAAGGTTGTCTTCTAGAAGTCTTGCTTTTGGGAAAATGAGAAAAATTCTAGTATGTCAGAATAAAGACCTCCAGGGTTTTAGGCAACCAAATGGCCTAATCAAGATCAAAGCAGGGAAAAGTATCTTTTTATGGAACTATTTGCCAAATGTGTCATTTAACTAATTCCTAGAATTTTTGTGTGAACCAGTTTCGTGGTATTTATTTTTAAATCCACAAATAATTATTGAAAGTACATTATGTATAAAGCATGGTCCTAAGAACTGTTAGAGAATATAAGACGTAGTTCCTGCCCCTCAGGAGTTTACAATCTAGTGAAATAAGACATAGATCCACGGAAAAGTAAATAATTCTAGCAGTTTAGGTTCAAAGGAACACAATGCTGTGAAGCGACACATGACTAGGGGTCAAATGAGTTAATTGTACCAAAAATTTTATGGGAGTTTTGAGGAGGAGGAATCACTTTATAGAGATGGTGACAATGAATCAAGTATTGAAGGGTAGGTGGGAGTGATGTGAATAGATGGAGAAGAAGGGGGTTGGCATTCCAAGCCTTGAAGTTCTCTCTGTAACAGTCTTTAAAGGAAAGAAGTTGTTTGGGTAATTTTCTTTGATGATCTGAGTTACCCATGACCCAGCTTATAACTCTTCTCTGTCCTTCATTGTTTTTTCTTGTTTTGTAAATGGCCAGCAGACTGACATGGAATTGGGGGGCAAGGGTGGTCAAGAAATGAAAGAAGGTCAGAATATGTAGAAAATCCTCCTGCGAGATCTGATAGTGGTTGTGTTTATTTTTACATATTAATATGGATCAGGGTTGAAATAGATCCTCCTTGCGTCATACAATTTACAACCAGTTTAAAACCCTTCTTCTATCAAGAGTAGCTAACATTTTAAAAATGACTGCAGCGTTCATGCTTCAAAAAGAGAACCAAGGGCATGCAGAATTGTGTCAACTAGAGACCATGTGTAGCGAAAGACATTGCTCTAATATGCACGGAGGTCAGCATCTAAGGGATGAAGACAAAAGATAATCATGTTCCATATGACAATTGCAGTAAATACATTTAGAAGGGGATAAAAAGACCTACCACCTGGGCAATTAAATTCTTAATAATAAATTAGTGGTCTCACTTAACTGTATTGTCTGTGTTGAAGGAACACATTGAAGTCCATTTCCACCTAAGTCACAGATTGTACTTCTCTTTAAGCTATTAAGACCAAAGATGAAGTTTCTCCCCAGGAAATAAAGCATCATCCCCGCCTTCCCAGTTCTCCACTCTGGTGGCTGGCTGAGTTCTCATTCTAAGCACTTGCTTGAGCATTTTGGGAAATCTTCTTCTCAACAGGATGTTGATATCCGAGCAGAAAAGAAAATCGGTCCCATTTTCAACTCAAAGGTGGTTTTTACATAAGCTCCCCTTTCATTTAAATCTGTCTTAATCCTCAAGGGTTTAGTAGTTGAAATGCAGTTGTTGGGTAGTTTTTTTGTTTTTTGTTTTTTTAGTAAATGAAAGAAACCATAAGAGGAAACAAACAGTACAAGTAAAGAATTTTAATAGATCACCCTTCCTTTTTTATTTTCATATTGTCTTGCCTAGAAGCAGTGTGATTTCAAGATACTTGTTTGTGATTTCTGGATAGATGGTTGAGATAAAAATGTATATATATATACATATATATGTATGTGTGTATATATATATATATATATATATACATACATATGAAATAAAGAATAAGAAGGAATGAGGTCATAATTTTATCTGAAAGTACAATGTGATAATTTTTAAACCCATCTCTATAGTAAGTTCAAGATAATTCTGAAAATTTTTGCATTTCATGGCTGAGTTGGAAGGCAGCTAGTCTACGTTATCACTCTAACAAATATGAAGTATTTGAATGTAAAATGCAGATAATTATCAGCTTTTGGGTTGCAAAAGCACGGCTAATGTGGAAACTTCCCCTTTCCCCCCACCCACCCCAAGAGCAATGTTCAAGAATTTATTCTGCATCTTGAAAGGCTTAGTTGAGAGTTCTTAACTATTTCTCCCCCAGTGAGGTGCTAATTGCTAGAGCACAGCTCTGCCCCCAGAGGAGCTGCCAGCCAGAGCAGACACAGCATCCTGGTTTGCATCCATTTCTCAACTTCTTAGTGTTTCCATTTAGTCAAGCCCTGTTTTTACTTTTGAGTATGTTGGAGAAAGGCTTTTTGTTTTGTTTTGTTTTTACAAACAAACAAAAAATACTTACACTTTAAATATCTTTGTCATTAGTTCAATTCATTTTTTAAAAAAAAGCAAAGGAATTTTACTGGATAATCGCAAAGGTTTTTTCCAGCTTTAAAGTTCTTCCTTGTATGGATTGTAACTTTGATTAGTTCATTTCACATTATCACTAATTTCCTTATATACATATACTTTTTTAATGATCACTTTTTCTTCAATGCAGGGGATGCTATGATTAAGTAATTCTGCCATATTTACATCTGAATACTAGAAGGGAGTACAGTAATATGGCTTCTTTTCAGTGAACATTAGCAAAACTGTCCACTAATAAGCGTTATTGGCAATACCGAAGCTCTGGAATTTTAAATTATATTTATTTATATTTAATATTTCTTATTATAAGCTCTAAGATTTAATAATGTATAAAGGACTCAGATTTACACATTAGACTTTCTTTTGCATATTAAAAAAGTCTTACTGGTATAAATTTCCACTAGACTAGTCTGATACCTCAGCAATGAATTAGGTGATTTTCTTCTATCACTGAGCACCATGTGAGTAGTGAAGTAACATTTATTTTTCACCTCATCTAATTTGATTCTAGCATAATCCTGTGTGGTAGGTATTATTGTTGTTGCTGTTAGCTGCCATCCAGTCAGCCCCCAACACATGGCAACCTCATGCACAATGGAATTGGACCATTGTAATCCATAGTTTTCACTGGCTGAATTTTCAGAAATAAACTGCCAGATTTTCCTTCCTAGTCTTAGTCTAGAAGCTCCACTGAAACCTGTTCAGCATCATAGCAACATGCAAGCCTCCACTGACAGACAGCTGCACTTGAGGTGTTGGACCCAGGTCTACCGCATGGAAGGTGAGAATTCTCCCACTAAACCACCACTGCCCCTATACGAGCTGATTCTGACTATGGTGACCCCATGTGTTACAGAGTAGAACTATAAACTGCTTGTACCACCCAGGGACCTGCTGCGCCTATGTTGTTGTTAGTTGCCATAGAGTTGATTTCAATTCACAGCGACCCCATGTGTGCAGAGTAGAACTCCTCCATAGGTTTTCAAGGCTGTGACCTTTTCAAAGCAGATCACCAGGCCTACCTTCTGAGGCACCTCCAAAAAACCCATTGCCATTGAATCAATTCTGACTCAGTGACCCGATAGGACAGAGTAGAACTGCCCCATATGGTTTCCAAGGAGCCGCTGGTGGATTTGAACTGCTGATCCTTTGGTTAGCAGCGAAGCTCTTAACCACTGTGCCACCATGAAGCATCTCCAGGTGGGTTTAAACCACCAACTTTTTGGCTAAACCATTTTCGCCACCCAGGGACTCCAACTGCCCCTATGGTAGGTATTATTAAACTTGAGATGGTTAATAATTCCAATACAGATCAAAAAAATAACCAGTTATGTGTTGTTTTTTGTAGGCTAGAGAAGTATTTTTGAATTGTGGGCCAAGTGGACTTTTGGATGGTCCAAAATGCAGACCAGTTGTGTCTGAATGAAATCCCAGCCTGTTTCAGGATTAGGTGAAGGTCCAGTGTGGACTCGCTCCTGCCTACCTCTCCAGCTCTGTTTTGAGCCCTATCTGTATGCTGACCAAATAATCCAAGAAGTTGGACTGTGAAGAGGAACGGGGCATCAAGTTTGGAGGAAGATGCATCAACAACCTGTGTTATGCAGATGACACAACCTTGCTTGCTGAAAGTGAAGAGGACTTGAAGCACTTACTGATGAAGATCGAAGACCACAGCCTTCAGTATGGATTACACCTCAACATAAAGAAAACAAAAATCCTCACAACTGGACCAATAAGCAACATCGTGATAAAAAGAGAAAAGATTGACGTTGTCAAGAATTTCATTTTACTTGGATCCACAATCAACACCCATGGAAGCAGCAGTCAAGAGTTCAAAAGATGCATTGCATTGGGCAAATCTGCTGCAAAAGACCTCTTTAAAGTGTTGAAAAGCAAAGATGTTACCTTGAAGACTAAGGTGCACCTGATCCAAGCTGTGTTGTTTTCAGTTGCTTCATATGCATGCAAAAGCTGGATGATGAATAAGGAAGACAGGAGAAGAATTGACGCCTTTGAATTGTGGTGTTGGTGAAGAATATTGAATATACCATGGACTGCCAAAAGAACGAACAGATCTGTTTTGGAAGAAGTACAACCAGAATGCTCCTTAGAAGCAAGGATGGCGAGACTTTGTCTCACATACTTTGGACATATTAACAGGAGGGATCAGTCCCTGGAGAAGGATATTATGCTTGGTAAAGTAGAGGGTCATCGAAAAAGAGGAAGACCCTCAAAGAGATGGATTGACACAGTGGCTGCAACAATGGGCTCAAGCATAGCAACGATTGTGAGGATGGTGCAGGACCAGGCAGTGTTTCGTTCTGTTGTACATAGGATTGCTATGAGTTGGAACCAACTCCACGGCACCTAACAACGAAAACATCACACCCCGAGTTTGCTCCAGACTCACTTGCCTTTTGTTTCCTGGAACAGGAGGAGTACTTTCCTGTCTCAGGAATTTCCCTGTATTATTCTCTTTGTCTGGGGGCTATGAAAGGAGCCTCCCTCCCTCTCTTATTTGTCAGGTCTTAACTTTAAATATCAACTCCTCAGATAGACTTAGAGAACCACCAAATACAAAACAAGTCAAGATTTAGTGAACCTGTTGGTGCAGTCAATTCCGACTCACAGAACAGAGTAGAACTGCCCCATAAGGTTTCCAAGGAGAGGCTGGTGGATTTGAACTGCCAACCTTTTGGTTAGCAGCTGACCTTTTAACCACTGCATCACCAGGGTGCCAGACATAGCAAGGAAAGACTTTATCCTAAAGGATTATTATAAGGGGTTGGGAGGAAGGGACTACTGCAACAGGGAGAATACCCTGAACATAACATCTTCAAGTGTCTCAAGGCTTAGGCAGAAGAGTTTTTCTTTTAATTAAAAAACCAAACCCATTGCCATCAAGTTGATTCCTACTCATGGCAACCCCATGTGGTAGTCCCTGGGTGGTACAAATGTTTTGCGCTTGACTACTAACTAACCTAAAGGTTGGTGGTTCGAACTCACCCAGTGGTGACTTGAAAGAAAGCCCTGTCCAACTGCTTCTGTAAAGATCACAGCTAAGAAAACTCTGTGGAACAGTTTTATTCTGTAACACATAAAGTCGCCGTGAGTTTTCTTTACAGGGAGAAGTAAACAAGGCTAGAACGAACAAGGTGTGAGGAAATGGGATAAACGAAAGTACATGCCTGCACAGTAAATCAGAGAATGTTCTACCCTGAGGCCAATCTATTTTCAGGAGGGGAGGTTAAGGAGGGGTTGTATGTTGGCTCAGGCTGAGGGTAGATCAAAGTTCAGGAACCTGGGGGAAGGCGAGAAGCTTAACCAAATTTGGTTAACAAGCGTTTGTTGGAAGGCTCAGCTAATCACTTTATGAGCAAAGAATGGGAACTTGGAAGGTCTGTGTTTGGCTTTGTCATGGTGAATAAGAAAGACATCCTTGAGTCTTATCAAGTCTTATGGGGGAAGAGTGGTTCTTTGCAGTAAGCTGTTTCCTATAACACAAACCAAAACTAAACCCATTGCCCTCGAGACCCTATGGGAGAGAGTAGAACCATTCTATAGGGTTTCCTAGGCTGTAATCTTTATGGAAGCAGACTGCCACATCTTTCTCCTATGCAGTGGCTGGGAGGCTGGAACTGCTGACCTTTTGATTAGCAGCCAAGTGCTTAGCCAGTGACTATACACCAGGGCTCTTTATAAAACAAAGGGGTGGGGGGACATTAATCACTGCTGTTTTCCTGGAGTATGGGGTAAATTTCAACTTTGTCAGAACCATCTAAGTAGATCCTCAACCCTCTTAGTAACATTGCACACTTTCCTCCCAAGAATTTATTGTAATTTTAAGTGTATGCCTGCTTAATTATTTATAGTGTGTCTTCCCCATTAGATTACATGTGCAATAAATAGAGAACTCTTTATAGTACCTGGGACTAGCATGGTGCCTGGCACAGACTAGTCTCTCTGTGATTAATAAATTAATAACAAACAGGGGAGTACTGACTCTGAGTGACTTTATTTTGGAAACTCCTCAGCTCAAGCCTGAAGATATTATTACTGCCAGTGCAGCTGCCAGCCTGGATAAGAAGGTAGTGCCATGAATTCAGCTCTGGGCTGAAATAAAGAAACTTATTCTCAGGGCCACAAACTAAGAGAAGAAACATGAGTACAAAATTATGCAGGTGTAAATCATGGGCGGAACTCATGTTGTATGTCCTCTTACTTACAGCATTAAAACATAGTGTTCATCTAGGCTTCATCAGAAGTCAGTAAGAAGGGGTAAGTGGGTAGAGTGGATAATGTTGGTGCTCTGCCCAGATTCCTTTTAGCACCCACGCTCCCAGCCCCTTGAGCTTTCTTTTGCTTCCAACAGACAGTACTTGGGGCTCGTTTCTGGAGGTTGCCCTTGCGCTGTGTCTTGGTCATCTAGTGCTTCCGTAACAGAAATACCACAAGTGAATGGCTTTAACAAAGAGAAATTTATTTTCTCACAGTCTAGTAGGCTATAAGTCCAAATTTAGGGCATCAGCTCCAGGGTAAGGCTTTCTCTCTCTGTCAGCTCTGGAGGAAAGTCCTTCTCATCAATCTTTCCCTGGATTAGGAGCTTCTCTGTGCAGGAACCCCAGGTTTAAAGGACGCGCTCTGCTCCCAGCACTACTTTCTCGGTGGTATGAGGTCCCCAATTCTCTGCTTGCTTCCCTTTCCTTTTATCTCTTGTAATATAAAAGGTGGTGCAGACCACACCCTAAGGAAACTCCTTTTACATTGGATCAGGGATGTGACCTTAGTAAATGTGTTACAATCCCACCCTAGTCCTCTTTAACATAAAATTACTATCACAAAATGGAAGACAACTGCACAATACTGGAATTATGGCCCAGCCAAACTGATACAACATTTTTTTTGGGACATAATTCAATCCATGACAGGCTGTTAGAGCCTGCTTTGCTGGCATATTCTGAGTGTAAAGTGTTGGGGAATTACATCCTCCACCCCGACCCATGACTGGGGTTTGAGAGTAGGAAAGCCCCAGCCCCTTGCTTCAGGATAGGAGTTCCCAGGTTTGATCATGCTGGAGCGATCCCGGGCAGGATGCACTCTTGCTTGGATTCCTCCACTTCTTAACCCTTGCTCTTCCCTCTTCCTTGGTAATTTCTCCTGGGAGCACTGCCTTAATAAATCCCTTGTGCTGGAATCCTCCAATCCTGGTCTTAAGAGTGTTCCTCTGCATAACTAGTCCTAAGGCAGTGGAGCAGAGGTTCCTTGGGATTTTTTCCTTAATAAACTCGTATTGACAACGTATGCGTAAGGCTCTCTAGAGAAGCAGAAAAGAGCACTCCAAGCAGAGAAAATGTAGGAACAAAGGCAGGGAACCATGAAACTGAGTACCAGCTGTCTAAGTAGTTTAACATGTCTAGAGTGGAGGGTACAAGGGGAC
Source organism: Dugong dugon (assembly GCA_030035585.1). NCBI lineage: Eukaryota > Metazoa > Chordata > Mammalia > Sirenia > Dugongidae > Dugong > Dugong dugon. The sequence goes on along the minus strand of CM057469.1, from coordinate 99,372,277 downwards.
AGGAAATGGGAATTGTCACTTGATTATGCCTAATTATGAATGAGTTTGCGGTGATGCTAAGGAGTTTAAAAAAAGAAAAATAATCCAACAAAAAATCTTCAGGCCTTAGTATGTGCTTTATATTTAATCTTCACAAAGACCTTATGAGGCTGATACTATTATTTTCCACATTTTAGAGATAAAGGAATCAAAGGTTAGAAAGGTTATCAAAGGACACCTAAAAAAAAGAATTAAGAGCTGGGATCTAAATCCAGTTTTGTCTGACCTCCAAGCCCATGGTTGGCCTATTCATCAGAAAATGGAAAGTAAAATATCACCCTTAAACAGTAACTCTGAGTGGTGCAAATGGGTGTTTAACTACTAGCCTAAAGGTTGCCAGTTTGAACCTACACAGAGGCGCCTTGGAAAACATGCCTAGTGATCTGCTTCCAAAAGATCATACCCTTGAAGACCCCTTGGAGCAGTTATACTCTGCACACATAGGTTGTCATGAGCTGGAATTAACTCGATGGCAACTAACAACAACTGGTGCAAGTCTAGATTGGTCTGGGGAGAAAGGGTAGGCAGAGACTCCAAACACAGCTCCCACTCCCATCTCTATTGCACTAGTCTTTTTGAAAAGATGATGAGGACTTGGAGCAGGGCAGTGGCAGTAGGGGTGTGAGGACTTGGGATGGATTCAGAGACATCTGCTCTGCTTAAAACTATTTATTCAATCGGACTAACCAGGGCAGGCTATAGGTTTGATCCAGCTCTAGGTGACAAGTATCTTACTACCAGAGTTAGAGGGCAAATTGGCAGAAATTTATTCATTCATTCAACAAATGTTTATTGAGCTCTCAGTATATTAGAAGAACTGTGCTGGGTAATATCAATTAGATGATACTAATGGAAAAACACCTCAAAGTCTATACACTCCGGCTGAATCAGTAACCTTTTTAGGTTGTATTAGAATCATTTAATATTCGGAAACCAAAATATGGATATGTTTTCTTGCCTTGTTAAGGTTGTTTAAAGCTGTAAAGATCATAAAGACCTTGGGTTCTTATGCCAACTTCACAGGGACAACTAAGAACCTGTTTCTGTTGCTTTTTGACTAGTATTTTCATAGCCAAGTTCTTATGCTTATACACCAAAAATGTACCTTCTAACAGAGTTTATGTCTCTGGTCAACATTCCTTGAAAAATATTGTGGCTGGTTTCATCAAGATCTTGTTAAAAAAAGGGTTATATGAAAACCAACGAAAATAGCATTAAAGATACATATTACTATAAACTCTACAAGGCCAGTTTTCAAAACAAACTAGACTCAACAATTTTAATTTTTAATTTTGCAGTGCTTTCTTCTTCCACGAATTTATCCCACAGATACACTTGCACGTGTGAAATCACCTACTTACAAAAGGAGTGCACCTTTAGAGTAGCAAGATTGGAAAGAACCTAAAAGTCCATCAATAAGAGATTTGCTAAATAAAATTTGATGTATCCATTCAATGGAATATTGTTGTTAGCAGCTGTCCAGTTAGCCTGACTCATGGCAACAATCCTGCTGTGATTCATAGGGTTTTCAATGACTGATTTTTCAGAAGTAGATCGCCAGGCCTTTTTTCCTAGTCTGTCTTAAGTCTGGAACCTCTGCTGAAACCTATTCAGCATCATAGCAACATGCAAGCCTCCACTGACAGGTAGGTGGTAGCTGTGCTTGAGGTACACTGGCCAGGAACGGAACCCAGATCTACCCGTTAAGATGATGAAGCGGCTCTATAGAATCTCCTAGAGCTATTCAGGATATACACATAGTTCTATTTCCAACATATGTTATTAGGGGAAAAAAGCAAAGTGCAGAACAATGTATAATTTATGTCGAAAAAGGGGAAAATTATACACACACGTTTACATACATACTGGGGCATGCACTATTTCTGACAAAAGTGGGGTTTAAGAGGGTGGACATCAGTCAGGTAAGGGGAATTTCTTCTCACTATATATCCCTTCACTTAAAAAAAAAAAAAAAACTCAAGATAAATATGCCTATTTTTTTTTTCTTGAAAGGATAAAGAAAAACTTTCCAAGACTGTTTATCCTTGGGAAATAAAAGGGGCTTTTGATTTTCATTTTAATACCATTTCATTGTTTGATTTCTAACGTTACTTTTATTTAAAGCATAATTTAACTGGCAGCCTTCTCTATGCTTTTATAATAATTATAAAACAAATACATTTTATACATTTTTAAAGCTGTGCTGATCTGCAGAGGCCATTTCTCTCCTAAGGTTTCTTTTCTTCAGATTGTATGTCTTTTTGAAATTTTTTGAATCCAACTTTATGGGCTTAAAATGTAATGTCTTTTCCCTGAAATTCGCCCTTGTGTCACTTCCTCAAGTTCTAGTAAAATGCTATGAAAGGCATAGGCTTTTCACAAATTATCATGCTGCTCAAGATCACAATTTCCTGGGCCTGGACTCTACTCATTAAGAGTGATGGTAACAAAATGCTTTGTTGTTTTGGTTAAGGTCACGGAGTTAAGGTCACGGAGGTAAATGGCATACAGAGATCTTCAAAATGTTAATAGTCAAACACACAACTATGCTTCAAAAGCAGTTTTTTTAGAAACTACTGGTTTGTACAAGTAATCTACTCAAATCACTCCCTGATTTTAAGGAGTTGGGTGAGGTTAATTTACAGAATCAAGTAATAGGCCAGTTTACACGAATGGATGAAAGAGGTGAATAGATTGTTGAATTTAGTTTGTATTATCTTCTAGTTGTACCTCCTCTCATGTAACTTTTATACATATACTTTCTTCATATAATATTTTAATTCTACACAAAATTACTTTGTTTTCATGCTTCCAATTAGTACCAAACATTTGAATCATTTGTTTTCTTCTTTTGTAGCCTATACAAAGTGAAGAGAAAGTAATGAGAGGAAGCCACCAGGAAGGAGTATTTCCTTTCTTCCTCCTCCAGCCTTCTGGTTTCCCTTTAGTATCCTTATCAGCAGATATTTAACAAACAGCAGCTGGCAAAGGAGAAATGTGCTTTGCAGAGTCCCAGTCTCAGCATCACAAAGAAGAATACAGAAGTAGATGGACCTGAGAGACAATAACTGAATACTGGTACATAGTCATACTTTCTTTATATAAAATTTTATTTATTCTATATGAAATTTGTTTTTATGTTTCTAATAGCAGCTCTAAAAGGTACTTTTCACTCACATGCTTTTTTCTTTAGCGCGTATGAAATAAAGGGAATATAATGATACAGGTAATCTAAAATAACAAAGCCAACCAACAAGTACTTGAGCATCCATGAAGAGCATGTAAGAGGATTTATAATATTGAGTACCTATTATGTACAGACTCAGGGGCCCTGTTGGCACAGTGGTTAAGCACTCGGCCACTAACCAAAAGGTCTGCGGGGTTCGAAGCCACCAGCCACTTCTCAGGAGGAAGATGTGGCAGTCTGCTTCCATATCTACAGCCTTGAAACCCTATGGGGCAGTTCTACTCTGTACTATAGGGTTGCTGTGAGTCGGAATCAACTTGACAGTAATGAGTTTGTTTTTTTATTATGCGCAGACACTCTGTTAAATACAAAGACGAAAAGATAGATGTCTCCTGTCCTCATGGATTTTCAGGAGAAAAAACAAAACCATGCCTTTCTGAACAATGTATTTCTAGTACTAAGCTTAGATTGAGAACATTCTTCACACCTAGAATAAATTTCTGTGGCATTTACTGGTCAAGAAATAGAAATGACTCCTTATCTGCAATAGAATACCAAGGGAAAACTCTTACTACCTTTTCTTCCAGCATAAAAAATGATTCTTTTAATTTCATCTCATTGCATAAAACTGTTGAGTATTATCTACAACCTATTTAACAACCAATGTTAAAATCAAATTATTTACAAAGCATGAACTAACTTTAAGATTGTATTAAAACTATGTGCTTAACTGCCTAATGCAGATGGTGTTTAGAAATATATTCTGAAGTAAACAGATTCACTATCCCAAGGTAGACTTTACTGTTCTGTGTAAAAATAAGGGATTTATACTTCACCTTGTAACATTTTTCATCTTCACTGCCTTTTTCTGGTTTAAAAAACAAAACAAAACAAAACACATAACACACAACTCCAGAGTCAAGCTGGAACACATGCAATTTTGTTTTCTGAATGGAAAATATTAGGTAGAAATTAGAGTCTGAATCATTTTCATTTGAATATATATTTTTATTTAGAATGCAGCACTAACACCATGATGATAAACTGTCACGAATTTGTACCAAGAAGCACATAATCCTTAATATGTGCTGTTTTTCACAAGTAATTTAAGTGTAGCATTATTATTATTTGGTACTAGAGTCAAAGACGACATTTAGATTCTTTAGCTTTTGGGGGTTTAGTAACATCAAAATGACTGTCTAGTCAGGCAGTGGAAAGAAATTCGAAAGCATTTTCTTTTTCTTCTGTCAATTCCTTTGCAGTAAGATCCATCTTCTCACGTGAGAAATCATTAATAGTGAGACCCTCAGCAATCTTCCAGGTCTTATTCTGTTTAAAGATAATTGCAAATAAGAGATTTACTATTAAGCTAGAGTTGATCTTCCAGCAGATCTAACTACAACCTAGTTCAAACTTAAATCTACAGATGTGTCTGTTTTAAAGTCTGATTCTAAAGAAGCAAATCGAAATTCAGATATTAATTAACTTAATGGATAATTCTGATAAAAGCTCAATACTCGACTTTAAAACCTATTGAATCTAGGAAAAACCATTAAATGAGGCTTTAGTTAGTGAGTATAAAAAACTATTGACTCTAGCATAGTTGTAATAGAGCAACAATAGTTAACACCATTGCTTCATTTAGCAGTGAGATACGTTTTGTAGGTATCTGGTTTTAGAGGCATAACATACTGTGCCTAGTGGAAAGAGTTGACTCTTGCTTTCCCGATCCATTTCAGTATTTTAATAATCTGAAGCTGTGCTTCACATAATTTCAAAGCTGAGAAATATGTCTAATTTAGTTAGGGAACAACTTTCTATGCTAACTTATACCAGTTTTAAGAAAACAATACAACTACTTTTCCAAAGAAGAGAAATAACCTCGAAACCCCTTACCTTGATTACAACAGGGAACGAGTAGAGCAGATCATCGGGAACACCATAGGGGTTGCCATCAGAGATCACGCCCATGGACACAAACTCTCCCTGAAAACAATAATGTTTTACATTCTCACGGTACATAAGGATTAGCTTAAGCAACCAAATGACTCATGAACTAACAAAATTAAACCGGATGACACTTTATTATGTGCATATCTTCATTACTGCAAAAGGAACCATCACCAGGGCACTTCTATGACAGGGGAGCTTTCATGGATATTATCTCATTCCACTTTCAACCCATGTGTGAAGCAGGCAGAAGAAACATAAGCCTCATTTTATAAGTGAGGAAGCTGTGGCCCAACATGGGTTTTAAGAAGGAAAAAAGTTACCCCTACCATGTGTCAGGCACTGTGCTAGCTGCTTTCCATACAGAATCTCATTTAACCCCACAATGCCGTGAGGTAAAAGCCATGTAACAGATGAGGAAACAGCTCAGAAAGGTTAAGAACTTTTCCAAAGTTCCTAGCTAGTAGGCAGCCGAGAAGGGATGTGAATCTAACCTGTCTGACAGGTAAGGACAAAAAGAACAATAAAAGAGTGGCCTGTGCAAATCAGTAAGCTCTCACCTCTGGGGTTCCAAACCAGATGTCTCTGACGTGGTCACCAATGGCTTTCGCAGCAGACATTGCACTGGATAGTTTTCGAGCCTTGATGACAGCAGCGCCACGCTGCTGCACAGTCTGCGGTGGGGCAGGCAGAGACAGAATGGTACTTGTTCATGAGAGCAGAATTTTCATTCATTCCAAGCTGATCCTGGGGGGGGGAAGGCTGCGACCACAGCTTAACGTGTCCCCTCCAAAATCACGCAACGACCCAATGTCAGCCTTACTAACCTATCAGTTATACTCACCAGTATTTCTGAACAGAGAAAACGATAAACCCCCACAAAAAGCTTACCACACTTCACACAAAGAAATGGATCTCTGTGTAAACATAATCGATGGCTAGAGAGTACTCCATAGTTTTGTTCCACTTTAACGATCACTGTTGATTTCCACACAACAGATCAGATCAGACTGATCATCACTGGCTTACTATGACCCAAAGAGGAACCATGCAGCCATCAGAGCAAGTGTGAAAGCCTGCACTCCTGGAGGGGACATACAGGTCAATGTGGTGGGTCTCTAGAGTTCTTTAGGCTTGGCTGTTAAGAGGGCTCAACAGATTTTTCTTACCGTGATGAATTCTCCCTTAAGCCAGCTGTCATCTTTCAGAGCTTCATAAACACCAACTTCCTTTCCTTGAAATTTCACCTTGGCATGGCTGACATCTGGATACTGAGTTGAGGAATGGTTTCCCCAGATGATGACATTCCTCACGTCTTTAGCAGTCACGCCAAGTTTAAGAACAATCTAGTCAAATTAAAACAGATACATTATTTAGACTGATGTCTTTACTTCCAATTGTGACACGTTTACCCTTAACTAAAGACAAAAACCTTCTGAAACTTCAAGGAAACATGAGAATTATGCTGATGTGTAAAAAATGCAATTTGTACTGCTTGGTAATTTCCTAAAACAGCTTAATAATGTAAGCCAACTGTGAACATGAAACATAGGACAGATATTTAAGTAGAATGTTTAAAAGCAGAGATCTTCCTACAGGTTCTGACTAACTTATTAGTGTACTAAGTTTATCAAATATAAAACATCAATCAAGGGGTTAGTATTTCTCTAATATGTAACTATAACTTACTTGGGAGGTGTCTCCTCAGCACTGCTGAGCAATTGGTTTTAACTTTCTCCATACTCAGCGATTCCCATTTAGACGGCTGAGGAAGGTAATGCTATGCTTGAGTGAAATGTTCATTATATGTTGTATGTTGTTGTTGCGTGCCACTGAGTCAATTCCAACTCATAGTGATCCTACAGGATACAGTAAAACTGCCCCATAGGTTTTCCTAGGCTGTAATCTTTACAGAAGCAGACTGCTAATCTTTCTCCTGCAGAGTGGCTGGTGAGTTTGAACCACCAACCTTTCAGTTAGGAGCAAAGAGCTTAACCACTGCACCACCATATACAAATTACTAATTTTCAAATAATCTTGAACATGAAATTTTGGAGTTGGAAGGGACTTAAGTTACCAAAGTATGACTGTCCTCATTTTATAGATTAGGAAACTGAAGAAGAGAGGCTAAATACAATATACATAATACTAAAATTATAATGGATATACATATTTTTACGCAAACCACATGTGCCTTCTATGTTTATTTGCCAACTGCACCCCTCTCATGAGTTGTTTTCATAAGTGTGCTACGCTAGTCTTTTTACAGCAACATATAAACAAACTGTTGGTGTAGTGGCACTTAGAAAAATACCTTGTAGGGGGAGGGTGTGGATGGCAAACAAACATAGAAGGTGTGCTTTATTTGTGTAAAATACGTAAGTCTCTAGCTGATGGTTCAGAAAGCACTTTAGGATCTTGCAATGTTTTGTAGTCACATAAATATCACTATGCTGTGTAGTATGGTAGCTACATAAAGGGTTAGAAAGTTATGACTTAAAGGATTTAAATAAATTAACTTGCTTATCCTGCTATTTGTGTCACAAGGTAATGTGAAGAAGAGAAAATTATAACTAGTTGTACATATAATTTGTTCCTAAGTAGATAGCAGAATTTATCCTGAACCAAAAGGGAATGTGGAAGGAAAAAAAAGAAGTTAATGTGTTAGGGCAAGATTGTGGGTGAATTTTCTTTCCTTTACGTCACAATAAGAATGGGGGGGGGGGGGGAAAGTTGTGCCAGAGTCCATAGCTTTTGCACATATAAATTAAAGCAACATTATACCAAAGTCCTGTTTGAGCATTCACCATGTAACAAAGGGTAGGGCTAATTTCAAACTGGAAACAACCTAAACGTCCTTCAACAGATAAATGGGTAAACAAACTGTGGTACATTGATGCAATGGAATACTACTCAGCAACAAAAAGGAATAAACTACCGATACATGCAACAACTTGGATGGATGTTGAGGGTATTATGTGGAGTGAAAAAGGCCAATCTCAAAAGGTACATACTGTGTGATTCCATTTTTGTAACATTCTCAACATGAAAAAATTATAGAGATGTCATAAATGGTTGCCAGGGGTTAGGGAGAAGAGGAAAGGTGTGACTACAAAGGGGTAGTATGAAGGAGTTCACTGGTGAGTGATCAAACAGTTCTGAATCTTGACTTCGATGCTGGTTCTAGGACTCTATACATGTGATTAAATGTCACAGAATCATTCACAAAGACATACAAAAAGTTAAGTGAATACAAAACAGGTGAAATCTGAGTTAGCCTAATTAATAGTATTGTATGTAGCTTTGTCAAACTCTTGGTTTTGATAATAATGCTCTATAGTTACATAAGATGCCACCATTTAGGGGAAGCTGGGTGATGGGTACATGAGACCTCTCCATACTATTTTGCAACTGTTCAGTCTATAGCTATTCCAACAAAAAGTAGGGGGAAAAAAAAAAAAAAAAAGCCGAACAAAAGGATAAAGATGAAAACATCCATTACCTAAACATTTGCAATGACTTGACTATCTATATACAAATTTATTCAGATAAGTAAAGCAAATTGTCTTTAACTACAACGCTTAAACTAGATTCATTTCTTAAATCCTAAAATAGATGTTGTTAGGTGTCACTGAGTCAGTTCCGACTCATAGCGACCCTATGTATAATAGAATGAAACAGTGCCTGGTCCTGTGCCATCCTCATAATTGTTGTTATACTTGAGCCCATTGTTGCAGCCACTGTGTTAATCTACCTTTTTGAGGGTTTTCCTCTTTTTCACCGACCCTCTACTTTACCAAGCATGATGCCCTTCTCCAGGGACTGGTCCCTCCTGATAATATGTCTGAAGTACCTGAGACAAAGTCTCACCATCGTTGCCTCCAAGGAGCACTCTGGTTGTACTTCTTCCAAGACAGACTTGTTTGCTCTTCAGGAAGTCCATGGTATATTCAAGATTCTTTGCCAACACCATGATTCAAAGGCATCAATTCTTCTTTGTTCTTCCTTATTCACTGTCCAGCTTTCGCATGCATATGAAGCGACTGAAAATACCAGGGCTTGAGTCAGGCGCATCATAGTCCTTAAAGTGACATCTTTGCTTTTTAACCCTTTTAAAGAGGACTTTTGCAGCAGATATGTCCAATGCAATGTGTTGTTTGATTTCTTGACTGCTGCTTCCATGGGTGCTGATTATGGATCCAAGTAAAATGAATCCTTTACAACTTCAACCTTTTCTCCATTTATCATGATGTGCTTATTGATCCAGTTGTGAGGATTTTTTCTTTATGTTGACCTGTAATCCATATTGAAGACTGTAGTCTTTGATCTTCATCAGTAAGTACTTCAAATCCTCTTCACTTTCAGCAAACAAGGTTGTGTAATCTGCATAATGCAGGTCATTAATGAATCTTCCTCCAGTCCTGATGCCACATTCTTCTTTATATACTCTAGCTTCTCGGATTATTTGCTCAGCATACAGATTGAGTAAGTATGGTGAAATGATACAACCCTGAGGCACACATTCCCTGACTTTAAACCACATGGTATCCCCTTATGCTGTTCGAACGACTGTCTCTTGGTCTATGTACAGGTTCCTCACGAGCACAATTAAGTGTTATGGAATTCCCATTCTTCTCAATGTTATCCATAATTTGTTATGATCCACTCAGTGGAATGCCTTTGCATAGTCAATAAAACACAGGTAAACATCTTTTTGGTATTCTCTGCTTTCAGCCAGGATCCATCTGACATCAGCAATGATATCCCTGGTTCTATGTCCTCTTCTGAATCCAGCTTGAACTTCTGGAAGTTGCCTGTTGATGTACTGCTGCAACTGTTTTTGAATCTTCTTCAGCAAAATTTTACTTGCATGTGATATTAATGATACTGTTTGATAATTTCTGCATTCTTTTAGATCACCTTTCTTTGGAATGGGTACAAATATGGATCTCTTCCAGTTGGTTGGCCAAGGAGCTGTCTTCCAAATTTCTTGGCACAGATGAGTGAGCACTTCCAGTGCTGCATCTGTTTGTTGAAACATCTCAATTGTTTTTTCGTGAATTCCTGAAGCCTTGTTTTTCGCCCATGTCTTCAGTGCAGCTTGGACTTCTTCCTTCAGTACTCTCGGTTCTTGGTCATTTGCTACCTCCTGAAATGGATGAACATCAACCAGTTTTTTTTGGCACACTGACTCTGTGTATTCCTTCCATCTTCTTTTGATGCTTCCTGTATTATTCAATATTTTGCCCATTGAATCCTTCAGTATTGCAACTCAAGGCTTGAATCTTTTCTTCAGCTCTTTCAGCTTAAGAAATGCTGTGTGTGTTCTTCCTTTTCGATTTTCTAACTCCAGGTCTTTGCGTATGTCTTATAATACTTTACTGTGTCTTCTTGAGCGGCCCTTTGAAATCTTCTGTTCAGCTCTTTTACTTCATCATTTCTTCCATTCACTTTATTTATTTGTATTGCTTGGTGATAGATTTTATTATCATTCTGTAATTTTTCATTTGTTACAAATTCGCTGTCAAGCAGCATAGAAATGTGAACATATTGGTCATACTCCTTCAGAGATGAAGGTCCCCTTCAAGGCATGGATGCCTTGAATTTGTCCTAGAGGGCTGTGGATTCTGTCTGTCCACCCTCCCCACCAGGTTAAGCCGTTATGTCAGTCAGCTCAGGAAATGGCCGTGTGCTTCCCATGCTGCTCATCTGTCTGCGAAGGCTCTCCAGAGCAGCCTCCAGTATTAGACTCACTGTTGTCTTCATTCCTCTTCTAAGTGCAGTTTCTGTTCCTCTAGGTTATCTGAAGTATTTGGGTAATCACTTGCACACCTACGGCATCATTAGCTCCACAAATAGGAGAGATTCTCTGGTCTCTGTGCCTTTAATGGGCTGAAATTGATCCTGGCATTTAATCTTTGGTAGACCACTCAACATGCATTTCTCTACATATACAGAGGTGATTACTTGACCCTTAGGTCTGGGGTGAGCTGTATGAACTGGCAGAAAGAAGGGGCTAGATGTATTTAATTTCTCATCTCCCCTGCCCAACGCTAGTTGAAGTGGTTTTTCTTTCAGATGCTTTGGACAGCATGGTGTTTGTCCCTTAAATGCCAGCAGGCTGCAGTCTTCCTTTAATCCTTTGCTCCTTGGGTGCCCCCGTCTGGAACGCCTTTCTTGACCTCCACTTGGCAGTGCATACTCATCTTTCAAACCTTCCTCCATGAAGCCTTCCTTGTCCCCAGTAGGGGCTCCTCACTCCTTCTAACATGGTTCATCTATTAAAGCATTTAGCATTCCAATGAGAAGGCTTCCCAGCAGGATCCTGAGCTATGCAGATCAAGGATAATTTTCCTAATTATTATTTTTTATTACATAATGCTTGATACATCAAAAACAATGTATGTAACATATGTAAGGAATGCAGTATAAAAATAACAACTGTGAGCTCACTACCTAACTTAAGAACTAGAACAGAACCAAGTCCTTGTATTTCCTCATGTGCATCTTCCCTCTCCCTTGCCCCTTGCCTCACTCTAGAGGTAGCCACTCCACTAAACTTTGCATTTATTATCTTCCTACTTAAAAATGGTTTTACTGCATACATGTATTCCTAAACAATATATTGTTTGGCTTTGCTTTCTGAGTTTTAAAAAAAATAATCATCTGGGTCTTGCTTTTTTTTTTCTTCCATTCATTACTTGGTTTCTAAGATTCATCCATATTGTTCATTTTCACTGCTGAATGATATTTCATCATGTGACCTCAGGAGCCCTGGTGACACAGTAGTTAAGTGCTTGGCTGTTAACCAAAAGGTCAATGGTTGGAACCCACCAGCTGCTCTTTGGGAGAAAGATGTGGCAGTCTGCTTTTGTAAAGATTACAGCCTTAGAAACCCTATGGGGCAGTTCTACTCTGTCCTATAGGGTCCCTATGAGTCGGAATTGACTCGATGGCAACGGATTTATGTGACCATACCACAGTTTACGTATTCATTCTCTTGTGAATGGGCATTTGTGTTTGCAGTTTTTTGGTATAAACAAGGCTCACATAAACAGTCCAGAGCTGTCTTTCAGTAAGTATATGCTTTGTTTATCTTCCATTCACTTTAGCTACTCAACTTTCAAGAGCAAGTTTCAGAGATTCTTCTGACATTCATTTTGGTCTTTTCTTTCTTTCCTGTCTTTTTAATGACTTCTTGCTTTCATCATGTCTGATGTCCTTGATGCCATTCCACAACCTGTCTTCGGTCATTCATATTCAATGCGGCAAATCTATTCTTGAGATGTCTCTAAATTCAGGTGGGATACACTCAAGGTCGTACTTTGGCTCTTGTGAACTTGTTCTAATTTTTTTCAGCTTCAACTTGAACTTGCATATTAGCAATTGGTCTGTCCTGCAGTCAGTCCCTGGCCTTGTTCTGACTGATGATATTGAGCTTTTCCATCATCTCTTTGCACAGATGTAGTTGATTTGATTCCTGCGTATTCCATCCGGTGAGGTACACATGTATAGTCACCATTTATGTTGTTGAGAAAAAAGTATCTGCAATGAAGAAGTTGTTTGTCGTGCGATCTCCGGCATTGTTTCTATCACCAAGGCCATATTTTCCAACTACTGATCCTTCTTCGTTTCCAACTTTGCCATTCCAATCACCAGCAATTATCAATGCATCTTGATTGCAGGTTTGATCAATTTCAGACTGCAGAAGTTGGTAAATATCTTCCATTTCCTCACCTGTGACATTAGTGGTTGGTGCATAAATTTGAATAATAGTCATATTAACTGGTCTTGTAAGCATACGGATATCATCCTATGGCTGACAGCATTGTACTTCAGGATAGATCTTAAAATGTTCTTTTGACAATGAATGCAATGCCATTCCTCTCCAGTTGCAGACCACGTGATTGTCTGATTCAGAATGGCCAATACTGGTCCATTTCAGTTCACGAATGCCTAGGATATCGATCTTTACGCATTCCATTTCATTTTTGATGATTTCCAATTTTCTTAGATTCATACTTCGTACATTCTACGTTCCTGTTATTGATGGATGTTTGCAGCCGTTTCTTCTCATTTTGAGTCATGCCATATCAGCAAATGAAGGTCCCAAAAGCTTGACTCCATCCACATCATTAAGGTTGACTCTACTTAGAGGAGGCAGTTCTTCCCCAGTTGTATTTTGAGTGCCTTCCAACCTGAACAGCTCATCTTCTGGCAGTATATCTGACAATGTTCTGTTGCTATTCACAAGGTTTTCCTTGGCTAATTTTTTTCAGAAGTAGACTGCCAGGTCCTTCTTCCTAGTCTTAGTCTGGAAGCTCAGCTGAAACTGTCCATCATGGGTGACCCTTGCTGGTATTTGAATACTGGTGGCATAACTTCCAGCATCACGCAAGCCACTGTAGTATGACAAACTGACAGATGCGTGGGGGAATAGAGGATTAAAAAAAATTAATTTAAAAAATTCTTTGTTTTTGACATTTTAAATCACTTCTGATCTAATCTCTGCTTTATCTAGAGTCCTACGAGTATTAGGAATATTAACTACCGTCAGTCTCCACAAATCAGTCACATGGTTGGTGCCTGGGATGCCTGGCTATTGAGTGGTATGCTGCCCAATGAGTACCATTTTATGGGTGTGCCACGGCCTGAAAGGACTTGGGATGAACTGCCCTAACTTATATTTAGCTGGCATTACAGAGAAAAAGGAAAATTTATACCTAAGGCAAGTAACTAAAGATATACTTCACAAAGAACTTAGAATCTATACCTCCCCTTAATGTCCCCTTCAATTGCTCCAAAGTGCTGTGAAGACAAATGTCCTCTAGACCTCTTTGGCTCCTCTTTCTTCCTTTGCTCTGTTGTTCTCCCCCTGTTGCTCTTTGATCTCGAGTTAATCCAATTCTGTCTGGACAACAAAGGCCAGGTACCTTGTACCCAGGAGATATAGTTTCTAAATACTGTTCCTGTCAGAACTTAATCTAAATTAACATACGTACCCAGGATACCAGTAACTTACTCCCTTAGTCACTTTCATGTCCGTCATACAGATCTGTTAAATGAGTTTTTACTAATTCTTCTCCAGCCCTGGTAATTTTCTTCCCTGTGATACCAGCTAACTGGTCTCGTTGCCAAACTACCTTGTCAGCAGACATTAATGCAGCTCTGGGTTGCAAACACACAAGAGGATTCTGCAGGTGATAAAAAAGTCACTAGGGAGCTGTGTCCTCTGAATGTCAAAACAAATTATGTGAGCCTAGTAACCATTCACAGAAGAAAAATTAATCTTTGGGTTTATTTTTCTCACTGGATCAATAACATCTACAGGAGAAAGAAACTGCTTCTTCGAAAACTTCCTAAAAGGTCTGACTGTGCCAGGTTGACATGGGAGAAACAGGGCCTGACCCAAGGGCCACTGAGTGACAAAGAATACACATCAGCCGTGGTGGTCAAAGTCAGCTTTCCTCCCTCTTTCCTCATTCAGACTACCCCCACTCCCTACCCCCACCCTCACCAAGGAAAAGTGTTTCAGGCTGTGGGACAAAATGCCATTTAGTAGCACCTTTGGAAGCAAAAGTTGCCAGTGCTTGCCTCCACTAAGGCCTTAGGTAAAACAGCAAAGCAGGAAGTTTGCCTTGTTCCCATCTTGCTTCTTGGGTTCTTTCTCCCTTTCTCCATGTAGGAGCCAAATACACAACCCCCCGGCAATCCACAGTCTACAATGCCTTATTCTATCATCCTTTCCTTCATAGCCATCCCATAGTACCCAAATTCCCTACCTCCAGTTATACACGCTCCCATTCCTTCCAGCCATCCTGGGACATAAGAAAAAACCAAAACCCCACAAAATCCAGCCCACAGTCTAAAGCCTCTCAGGGAACATTTTGCATTTTCAGCTTGTGACCTAATGACCCTCTAATTTACTGGAATGTTCAGGGAGATATTTCTGAGCTATGGCTCTTATCAACTCTAGGCTGTACCCCTCTTAATACTACTACTACTCATAATAAAACCCAATAATAATAATAGCAGCTAACATTTGTTGAGTTTTACTGTGTGACAGGTACCATGTAAGGGCTTAACATGGATCACATTTCATTTAATCCTTATAACTACCCTCAGAAGTAGAAACAATTATTCTCTTTTCCAGTTTGAAGTAATAAACTTTCTCAAGGTCACAGAGCCAGTAAGTGAACCTGGGCCACTTGACACCATTATGTGAGCATGTACACTGTGGAGTCAGGCAAGTCTAGGTGGCCCCATCATTTTCTCTGAGCCTCAGGTTTCTTACCTGTAAAATAGTGATAATAATACAGACCTCATACAGTTACTATATGAATTAAATGAAAAATCACTATGTAAAGTATTTGGCTTATAGCAGAAGCTTAAAAAACCAGTTGCTGTGGAGTTGACTACAATTTATGGCAACCCCATGTGTGTGTGTCAGAGTAGAACGGTGCTCCATAGGGTTTTCAATGGCTGATTTTTTGGAAGTAGCTCTCCAGGCCTTTCTTCCAAGGAGCCTCTGGGTGAACCCAAATCTCCAACCTTTGGGTTAGCAGCCAAGCATGTTAACTGTTTGCACCACCTAGGGACTCTCTGTACAAGCTTAGCAAATGTTAATTCTTTTCTCCTTTACTGGGCATTCCAGAGGCCAAATATGATCAATTCCCAGTTAGGGAAGTAGTGTTTTTCTAACTTAGACCTTGCATCATCTTCCAGTAAAAATACAGTTTTCTTGAAACTAAAAAAAGTCTTTTCTCTCTAAGAAAAAGGACTAACTTCACAGGCCTATCAGTGATGACGCATGGATGAGAAGAAATGGGCAGAAGAGCACCAAGGAAAAGGAATGAAAGATGGCCGAGTACTAAAACGTTGTGACTTCCAAGGGTACCAGGGCCACCTAGAGTTTGAGAAGCCCTAGGAAACTTGATTAATTGAGTGGCACGGCCTCTGAGTTTTTGAAAAGCTAATTTTAACTGTTGTCAATTTTTCTTACCCCTTGCAACCTTAGATAAATATGCCCTGGTCACCATAACTGACTTCTTGGCATATTTATCTAAGGTTCCAAGGAGTAAGAAAAATTGACAACAATTAAAATTTACCTACTAAATAGTGATAAGTAGGAAATCTTATGGAAACACTTAGTATTAAAAAGATATAAAAATTAAAAATCTGAATTTGACTGCTTAGCTGCAGTGAAAAAGGAGACAGAACCACACAAACACACAAAGCTCAACTCTGTTTTTATAATCTCCTACGTATGTGACAAAAATAAACTATGAACCATCATGTAAATTATCTACATTAGTAACTGACTTTAACCACTACAGCAACGGTACATTAAACAACTGCATTTAATTATATAGTAGTTCCCCCTTATCCACGCTTTCACTTTCAGTGATTTCAGTTACCCATGGTCAACCATGGTCTGAAAATATTAAATGGAAAATTCCAGAAACAAACAATTCATAAGTTTTAAATTGTGTGCCATTCTGAGTAGCATGATGAAATCTCGCGCCGCTCTGCCCTGCCCTGGACTAAATCATCCCTTTGTCCAGCATATTCACGCTGTATATGCTACCCACCCATTAGTCACTTAGAGCTGTCTTGGTTATCACACTGCCATGGTATTACAGTGCCTGTGTTCAAGTAACCCTTATTTTACTTAATAATGGCCCCAAAGTGTAAGAGTAATGATGTTGGCAATTCAGATATACCGAAGAAAAGCCGTAAGTAAAGTGCTTCCTTTAAGTGAAGAGGTGAAAGTTCTAGACTTAATAAGGTAAGAAAGAAAATGTTGAGGTTGCTAAGATCTATGGTTAGAATGAAATCTATGTGTGAAATTGTGAAAAAGGAAAAAGAAATTCGTGCTGGTTTTGCTGTTGTACCTCAAACTGCAAAAGTTACAGCCACGGTGTGTGATAAGTGCTTAGTGAAGATGAAAAAGGCATTAAACTTGTGGTTGGAGGACATGAACAGAAAATATGTTCTGATTGACGGTAACGTGCTGCGCCAGAAAATATTGAGCCTATACGAAGACTTCAGTGAGGGACTCCCTGAAATGAGTGACACCACACTGCAAGTAAGGGATGGTTACAATGCCTACACCATTCACCTCACTTCATCTCGGCACAGAGGCACTGAATCATCATCACGTCATCACAAGAAGGGTGAGTGCGTACAGTAAGATATTTTAACAGACCACATTAACATAACTTTTATTCCTGTCTACTGTTATAATTATTCTTAGTTGTTAGTAATTTCTTACTGTGCCTAATTTATAAAGCAAACTTTATCATAGGTATGTATGTATAGAAAATGCCTGGGCAGAGGAAACTCTGGTGGAGGTCCGTAGTGGTCCTGACACGCAAATTGGTCATCTGACCTGGGTATATAGGCGAAAGACTAATCGAACCATCTAGCAGCTGGTTCCCTCCAAAGCTTCCCTCAGGATAGCTGGCGCTCTCACACTCAGCTGCCCGCCCGACCCAGATGTATAGGAAAAAACACAGTATATATAGGGTTTGGTACTATCCATGGTTTTAGACATCTGCTGGGGATCTACTGTACTTAGCAATCAAAATACAGTTGAAAATAAAATGAAGTAGAAGTCCAGCCTCTGGTCCTTCAGAGAGCAGATTTAAGGATTCCCTAACAAATTGAAATAGCTTTCTACCAAAGAAATAATAAAAAGCACAAACTAGACTCAGCAACTTTAAAAGTGAGGGAAAAGGCTGTAAAGTTCAACATCCATTAAGACTGAAAAGGCATTTTTCTTACATGACCGATAGCTCGGTTATGATCCAAACGAGTCAAGCAACTGAAGTTCTCCTTGGGGATGGACGGTGCTGACTTTATGGCAGTCAGGCAGTTAGTATTGGCTGGGTTTCCCACGACGATAACCTAGGGTGCATGGGAGGTGCAGAAGAGTTACAGACAGTACACTGGTTGACTACATGATCTGACAGCATGACTTAAAACCGTGTAACATGTAGCCTTTGTACCAAATATGTATAATTACCATTGTAGTTTGTATTAGGTCTCTACCCTTTCCTTTTAAAAACTTTTACTTTGTCAGTGTTTGGAGTGACTACTGAAAACATTTCTTTACTAGAGACACCATTATTTATTTAAGTCAACTCCCGGGTGGCAATGTCCAAGAGCTAGGGTACATACATGTTCTTCTATCTTGTTGTGTGCCAAAACAGAGATAGCATTTATCTACTGGTCACAAAAGACAAGTCATCTAAGTCTCTATCTCAGAGTTTAATTCATTCATGAAAGTTTTCTTTTTATAACAGTAGTACAAGAAATAAAACTCTAATTCAGCAGCTTATTTCAGGGCAATGGTTTGCCTCTAAGAATAAGAAGTGTTTCTTAAATTTGCCTAATCCTAAGAATTACCGGCATATTTGTTAAAATACAGATTACCAGGCTCCATCCACCCTAAACCTACTGAATCAATCTTTAGGAGAAAAGTACTGCAGGCTATGTTTTGTACTGCAGAGCCGTGGAATACACTGAATTAAAATACAGCATGTATATACATGGACCTTTGTTCTTTTAAGCTCTGAAAATCTTTAATACAATAGTAATTAAAAAAAACCTTATTTTGGAATAATTTCAAACATAGAAAATCTACAAGTACATTAAAAAAGATTGACTTCCAAGTCCCCTGTACCCAGATTCTTCAATTTGCCCCATCTCTCCTTCTCTGTGCATGCGCACACACACACAAACTATCCTTAGTCTTTTCTGGCACATTTAAGAGTAAGCTGTAGGCCCGATACTCCACTGCCCTTTAGTACTCAAGTGTCAGTGACGTTTCTCCAAAACAAGGACACTTTCAGGGCAAAGAGGATTACTATGCAAGCGCTACTACAACTCCAAGCAGCCTGGCATTCAATAGTCTCAAGCAACGTTATAATTTTTTCTAAAAGATCTATGGATTTCTAATTAACTCATTACTATTATTTTCTCTTAAGAATTACAGAAAATAAATGTTAACTATTTAAAATGAAGTCCACAGAAAGCAAAAATGCAGATGTCTATGAAATCTTGTAATAGGTAGAACACTATAATTAACAACTTTAAAAATCTTATAAATTTTCTTTTACCTTTTTTTGAAGCTGGGGCAGGGAAGAAGAAGTATATCAAATACACTAAAATCTCTAACCAGTAAACCTCTTTGCTGTAACAGTTAAGTTCTAGTTAATCGATAGTTAATTGGTAAAAGAAGGCTTGATTGTAATATGAGGCCAAATTTAAAAAACTGAAGTACTGCCTGGGTAACTAGCTTAAACACAGAGACAAAATGGGAAGTCATTTTGTTCCAACTTCCTCAAGAAACAAGCATATTAGAATTCCCCTGGATTAAGAAAATCTGAGCAATTAGTAACCATCACCTACTACTGCCAAGAACAAATGCAGCTTGCAGCCATCTCCCTCCACAATCCCACACACAAACCCAAACAGCTGAACAAATACTCCCATGCAGCCAAGCATGTTAGTGCAAAAGTACCAGAAAGTTCTGTGCCTTCTTTATAGGCCTAAGAGCTAATATTAAATTTCCATGTCATTGTAATAGGCACCTCTGAATGTAGATTTTTACCAATGTAAGAAAGGAAAACAGAAAGGTAGAGCTTATCAAACAAAAATCTAGATTTACTGAACACTGTACAAAACTGAAAAAAGAAAAAGTAAACCAATTTACAGAAGTTTCAAATACCAACAATGAAAAACTCTGTAAAATACAGCGTTGGTCACCTTAACTGACTTCTTGGCATATTTATCCAAGGCTGCACCTTGGGATTTGAAGATTTTCACATTTGCTTTCAGTAAGTCTTTCCTCTCCATGCCCTCCCGTCTTGGCATGGAACCCACGAGAATGGCCACATCCAGGTCTTTGAAGGCAATCTCCTCCTTGTCTGTCGCAATGATGTCTATGAACGTGGCAAAAAATACACAGAGCTACTTAAACACCAAAGTTTGAAGTCTGCTTTTTCATACCAACTCTACCCATTAATTCTTTCACTTTGTAGCAAATGTTTACTTTTATGTATCAAATTTATAGAAGTCTAAAGAAAAAAACATATTCTAATTTATATATTCTGATATTAACAACCACATCATTAACAGAAATGTTAGTAAGTTTATTTCGCTTTACTTATTTCAATAATTGTTTCCGTTTCAAAGATTCTATAGCTGTCATCTCTTGTAATCATACATAATCCAAGATAAAAGACAATAACCTTCAACCAACACTGGTTATCTATATTAATCACCATAGATGGAAAAAAAACAGCAACTCATTTCACCAAATTTCTAAATTACAATTGCTGTAAGGTTGACACCAGTACAAATTAAAAATAAGTGTTTATTGAGGAGCTCTGTGCCAGGATTAACGCTAAAATTTATATGCATTATACATTTAATCTTTGCATTTTACAGATGAAGACAGTGAGGTATAAAGAGATTAGCTAGTTGTCATTAGAAGGTAGTGGAGCTGTAATTACAGTCCAGGTCAGTCCAGAGTTCAATTGCTATGCTACAGTGAGTGTTACTCCACTAAACACACACCACTTATTTTTTAACAGAAGAACATATAACATCTCTCCCTTCTCTCTCCAGGTCTTAAAAAGGTCATGAGCTTGATTTAGCTTTCTCAGTGGTAAATTTTTAGATCAGTGAACCTGTGCCACAGACAGGTTGCGATAAGCCCCAACAGGCAGATGCAGGAACCCCAGCCGGAGAAAAAAATGTCTATCGTCCTCCTCCTGGCCACATAACTTCACTTGCTGAACCTTCCCTTCCCTCTCATATACACAGGGATAAGCTGACTGTAATCTGGGCCCATTAGAGAGCAGCAGAGGAAACTCAGCAGAGAAAGGAATACAAACGGAAGATAAAGGCAGCAGAGAAAGCTGATTTGGAGAGAGCAAGGGTGAGGAAAGGGAGCCAGCAGAAGAGTCTGGGCAGAGTAATGTGACTACATAACTAAATGCTTTAGATGGCAGAATACACCTGTTAGCGAATGTTTATTGAACAGATATATGGGTTCTGAGGATAGTTTCTCTGGGGTACATACATATTTTGCTTTGTGCACACTTCTAAGAGAGTATCATTAATTAATCTTTACCAAAAGAGAAAGACATGATGAAGACATAACTAAAGAAAAATATTCAAATTAGTTTAAATTCGACCTAACGTTTTAATCACATCTGTCAGTTTGTTGTACTTTGGTGGCTTTTGTGTTGCTGTGATGCTGGAAGCTATGCCACCAGTATTTCAAATATCAGCAGACTCACCCACAGTGGACAGGTTTCAGTGTTGCTTTCAGACTAAGACAGACTAGGAAGGACCTGGCTGCTGACTTCTGAAAAAAACTGGCCAGTGAAAACCTTATGAACAGCAGCAAAACATTTTCTGATAAAGTGCTGGAAGCTAGCCCCTCAGGCTGGAAGGCACTCAAAAGACAACTGGCTAAGAGCTGCCTCCTCAAAGTAAAGTTGACCTTAATGATGTGAATGGAGTCAAGCTTTCAGGACCTTCATTTGCTGATGTGGCAATACTCAAAATTAGAAGAAACAGTTGCAAGCTTCTATTAATAATCGCAATATGGAATGTATGAAGTGTGAATCTAGGAAAATTGGAAGTCACCAAAAATGAAATGGAACATATAAAGATCGATATTCTAGGCATCAGTGAGCTGGAATAGACTGGTACTGGCCATTTTGAATCGGACAACGATATGGTCCACTATGCCGGAAATAAAAGGGTAACACAGTGGTTAAACGCTAGGCTGCTAACCGAAAGGTCAGCGATTTGAACCCACCAGCTGCTCCGCAGTATGCTTCTGTAAAGATTACAGCCTAGGAAATCCAATGGGGCAGTTCTACTCTGTTCTACAAGTTTGCTATGAGTTGGAATCAACTCAACGGCAACAGGTTTTACTATGCTGGGAATGACAAACTGAAGAGGAATGCCATCACAGTCATCGTCAAAAAGAAAATTTTAAGATCTATCCTGAAGTATAATGCTGTCAGTGATAGGATAATATCCATATTCCTACAAGGAAGACCAGGTAATACAACTATTATTCAAATTTATGCACCAACTACTAACACCAAAGATGAGGAAATTGAAGATCTTTACCAACTTCTGCAGTCTGAAATTGATCAAACATGCAATCAAGATGCACTGATAATTACTGGTGATTAGAATGGGAAAGCTGGAAATGAAGAATCAGTAGTTGGAAAATATCGCCTTGGTGACAGAAATGATGCTGGAGATCAAATAATAGAATTTTGCAAGACCAACGACTTCTTCATTGTGAATACCTTTTATCAACAATATAAATGGCGACCATACACGTAGACCTTGCTGAATAGAATACTCAGGAATCAAATCGACTACATCTCTGGAAAGAGATGATGGAGAAGCTCAATATATCAGTCAGAGCAAGAACAAGGCTGGGGCCAGCTTCAGAAGCAGACCATCAACTGCTCATACTCAAGTTCAAGTTGAAGCTGAAGAAAATTAGAACAAGTTCACAAGAACCAAAGTA
The DNA here is from genome assembly GCA_030035585.1 of Dugong dugon. NCBI lineage: Eukaryota > Metazoa > Chordata > Mammalia > Sirenia > Dugongidae > Dugong > Dugong dugon. The sequence goes on along the minus strand of CM057469.1, from coordinate 99,349,529 downwards.
CAACCCTGAGTATAAACCAAAACCAAAAATCCAATGCTGCTGAGTCAGTTCCAACTCATAGTGATCCTACAGGACAGAGCAGAACCCCCCATAGAGTTTCCAAGGAGCATCTGATTAGCAGCCAAGCTCTTAACCACTACACCACCAGGGCTCCACCTTGAGTATATCCCACCTGAATTTAGAGATCATCTCAAGAATAGAATTGGTGCACTGGACGCTACTGTTCGAAGACCAGACGAGTGGCTGAACGACATCAAGGACATCATACATGAAAAAAGCAAAAGGTCATTAAAAAGACAGGAAAGAAAGAAAAGACCAAAATGGATGTCAGAAGACTCTGAAACTTGCTCTTCAGTGTCAAGTAGCTAAAGTGGAGAAGAAACGATCATGTAAAAGAGCTGAATGGAAGATTTCAAACAGCAGCTCGAGAAGACAAAGTATTATAATGAAACGTGTGAAGACTTGGATTTAGAAAACCGAAAGGGAAGAACACACTTGTCATTTCTCAAGCTGAAAGAACCAAAGAAAAAATTAAAGCCTCGAGTTGCAACAGTGAAGGATTCTATGCGCAAAATACTGAATGACACAGGAAGCATCAAAAGAAGATGGAAGGAATACACAGTCACTATATCAAAAAGAAATGGTTGATGTTCAGCTACTTCAGTAGGTAGCATATGATCAAGAACTGATGGTACTGAAATAAGAAGTCCAAGCTGCACTGAAGGCATTGACGAAAAACAAGCCTTCAGAAACTGACAAAATATCAATTGAGATGTTTCAACAAACGGATGCAGCACTGGCAGTGCTCACTCATCTATACCAAGAAATTTGGAAGACAGGTACCTGGGCAATCCGCTGGAAGAGATCTATATTTGCGCCCATTCCAAAGAAAGGTGATCCAACAGAATGCAGACTTTATCTAGCATTATCTTAATATTACACTCAAGTAAAATTTTGCTAAGATAATTCAAAAACAGTTGCGGCAATATGTCACCAGGGAACTGCCAAAAAACCAAGCCATATGCAGAAGAGGACGTGAACGAGAGCATCAGTGCTGATGTCAGATGGATTTTGGCTGAAAGCAGAGAATACCAGAAAGATGTACACTTGTGTTTTATTGACTATGCAAAGGCATTTGACTGTGTGGGTCATAATAAATTATGGATAACACTGGGAAGAATGGGAATTCCAGAACGCTTGATCGTGCTCGTGCGGAATCTGTACATAGACCAAGAGGCAGTCGTTCGAACAGAACAATGAGGTACTTCATGGTTTAAAATCATGAAAGGTATGCGTTAGGGTTGTTATCCTTCCACCATACTTATTCAATCCGTATGTGAGCAAAGAATCTGAGAAGCTGGATTATATGCTGCATCAGGATTGGAGAAAGAATGCGGAGAAGAATGAAACATCAGGATTGGAAGAACACTCATTAACCTGTGATATGCAGATGACACAACCTTACTTGTTGAAAGCTAAGAGGACTTGAAACACTTACTGAGAAAGATCAAAGACTATAGCCTACGGTATGGATTACAATTTATCATAAAGAAAACAAAAATCCTCACGACTGGACCAATAAGCAATAGCATGATAAATGGAGACCAAATATTGAAGTTGTCAAGGATTTCATTTTACTTGGATCCACAAACACCCATAGAAGTAGCAGTCAAGAACTCAAAGGACATACTGCATTGAGTAAATCTGCTGCAAAAGATCTCTTTAAAGTGTTAAGGTGCTCCCAACCCAAACCATGGTATTTGCAAACAGCTCATACGCATGCAAAAGCTGGATAATGAATAAGGAAGACAAAAGAAGAATTGATGCCTTTGAATTATGGTGGCAGTGAAGAATACTGAATATACCATGAACTGCCAGAAGAACAAACAAATCTGTCTTGGAGGAAGTACAGCCAGAATGCTCCTTAGAGGCAAGGATGGCGAGCAGTACATCTCATGTACTCTGGACATATTATCAGGAGGGACCAGTCCCTGGAGAAGAATATCATGCTTGGTAAAGTGAAAAAGAGGAAGACCCTCAATGAGATGCACAGACACAGTGGCTGCAACAATGGGCTCAAACACAGCAAAGACTGTGAGTATGGTGCTGGACCATGCAGTGTTCTGTTCTGCTGTACATACAATTGCTATGATTCAGAACCAACTCAATGCACCTAACAACATTTTAATGAACCTTTCAATCAAATGATATCTAACATTTAAGACTCTTGTCTTATATTCGTGTAACAGTTCAATGATTCTCAAAGGTGCTTTGCAGAACTCTGGGGGGCTTTTTCAAACTAGGAAGAATATGATTAGGATTTTACAATTCCTCTCAACTTGAGCACTAGCAGATGGGACAACTTTTATCCTCGGGGCAGCACATGGCTCTGAAGGACACCGTTTGGAATTGAAGTTTTCCACTGCAGGTTGCTGTTGTTCTCATGTGAATAGAGTTTAAGTAATACCACAAAGTAGGCAATCCTGGGTGTATAACCCTGGTGCAATATTACACCTCATTAGTACACTAAATTATATATGTAAGCATTTTGGGAAAAAAAGTAGTGTTCGCCTGACACCGGTTAATTCTGGTTTTTATCCTTATTTATTGTTGGTACGTTGATGCTGTTAGGTGCTGTTTAAGTTGGTTCTGGCTGATAGTGACTCTAGGTACAACAGAATGAAATACAGTCCAGTCCAGCAATGAGTAGTTATAGTTTAAATAAAAACAAAATTATTTGATGAAATAATTGCTAATTCAGAGGGTAGTTAACAATTCTAATTATATAAATCTATTTTTTGAAAGATGCAAAATACTATAAAATCCCTTCTCCTCCACTCCCCCAACTTACCTTTCAAGAGGGGAAGTGCACAGTCTTGCAGTTCCATTACGACACCTTCCAGGACACCCATCATGGGGGTGATATCCAACAGCAGTAGAATCAAGGGCTGTCAAGCAGCAAGGACAGCATCTGTCAGCGTAGGCTATGTCATCAGTCACAAAAAAGTTCTTCTGCATAGTTTTTGTTTATTGTATATGTATAATTGTTTGTACAATTTCCATTGACTATTCATAATAACTATTTAAGGAGATAAGGCATCTAATAACAATCATTTTCAGGAAAAGGAATGCTATAAAGCCAGCAATGGCTTGCTAACAGACGCAGGTGAAGAAATCACTCATACTGAAATTTTATGGAGTACATGGGAAAAATACCAAATTGAAGTGACATACCACGGCTTGTGCTTATTCTTAACAGCTGCATATCTGTTTCAGTTCTTGGAAAGCTAAGGAAGAGTTCAATATCTGTGGGTCAAGCGAATGAATAAACGAATACTGCAGACATTAATTTCAGCGTATGCTAATCACATCTGCTGGAATTGGGGGTGCCTGCTTCCTACTAGGAGGCAGAACTGCCTGCCCTACTATTTGAGGTCTAAAGACCATTTTTTAACAAGTAAGTGCTGATGCAGTAACTTTCTATCCCACCTAACTCTCCCTAACAGCTACCGTCATTAGTGAATATCTCCCTCTTACTAACACCTGTGGGTTGCAGCATGTTAACTAAACGTGAAATAGTTCTGATTTGCAAAATGTTTTCAAGGCCTTGAGGATGCATATAAACACTTTACCAGCTTCCACTTAGAGCAATTTGTCTATTAATTGGGATTACCCATTCCTTCAATGTTTTATCATTTATTTGCAATTAAATACAGGGCTTTGTTAACAATATTTTTACTTTAAGGACTTCAGACTTACAGTTAGTTGCTCCTACCTGGTCTTTACCAAAGATAGAGCCATTTCCAATACTGTAAAGCAGTGAATATGCAATTTGACCAGCTGCTCCAGTCACAAGGACTCTGATTGGTTCAGACTGCAATGAAAGAGACCCGTCAACATTTTATTACCGAAAAGAAAACAAATCAGTTGCTTGGAGTTGCTTCCAACTCATGGAAATCCCATGTGCATCAGAGCAGAACTGTGCTCCAGAGGGTTTTCAGTGGTTGGTTTTTTGGAAATAGATTGCCAGCCTTTCTTCTGATGTGTCTCTAGGTGGATATGAACCAGCAATCTTTGCAGAACTCTGGGGGGCTTTTTCAAACTAGGAAGTGTATTAGGTATTTTACATTCCTTTCAACTTCAGGACTAGCAGATGGGATGGGCTATAGAGAAAAGACCAACCAACTTTCAGTCAGGGCAGCATAAGCCTCTGGAGAACACCATTTACAATTGAAAAAGTTTTCCACTGCAGGATGCTGCTGTTTCCACGTGAAAAGACTTTAAGTAACATCACAATGCAGACAATCTGGTAGTAGCTGAGTGCTTAACTGGTTGTGCCATCCAGGGATTCCAACATCTTATTAAAGAGTGCTGTTTTTCCCAGAAGATACTTGGGATTTTCTCTATAATAAGACAACTACGTATTTTAAAAGTTCATTTAAAATTTTAAAATCTCTGTAACATCTGGCCCAGTAGAAAGTTAACTTATTGACTTCTCTCAGGGAATACAGCATGCACAAATCAACTAAGCAACTTCTTTTGGAATATGCATACATTGGCTGCATATTTATACGGTGTTATTTAAGTCTCACCATACAGGCAGCTAAACGTGTTATCCTAGGTTTACTTACATAATCTCATCCACATTTTTTTGGATATTTTATCACTAAAATAGGCCTAAGGATGTTGCTGTGCATTAATGTGGTGATACTGCTTTTCACAAAGCAAACCCTGGAGGCCACTAGGAAAAGAAAAGGAAAAAAAAAAAAAAAACAGCAAACCCGTTGCCGTCGAGTTGATTCTGACTCATAGTGACCCTACAGAACAGAGTTGAACTGCCCCATATGGTTTCCAAGGAATGGCTGGTGAATTCGAACTGTCGACCTTTTGGTTAGCGCAGCCTGAGCTCTTAACTACCGTGCCCCACCAGGGCTCCAACTAGAGCCTTACAAATCCAATTATGCCAATCCGCCCCCCTCCATCTGCTCAGTAGAATCCTCCGCACCAGGAAGAGGACTAACAGTGGTTTTCCATTTACAACATCCAGCCAAAAAGTTTTAACAAAGCAATTAATCATGCTTCAACTTAACTACTTAATAGTTAATACCTAATAACCAGATTAGGTCTTAAGGATAGAGTTAACATACAAAGCACTAAAAAGAGTACCTGCCATGGAGCAAGTACTATTATTATAAGTCTCTGTTACCACAGAAGTTTGTTTTTAGGACCCTTATAGCCTACTAGACTGTGAAACCCCCTGACAGCAGCCTGCCCTTGACTCAAATTTGCACTCTAATATAGTGTTCAACAAATATTTTTTGAATGAATGATGGAAAGCATAAGGGGAAAGAAACAAAACAAAACATGCTACTTCAATGAAATGAAAACTGGGATAAGAAATAAGGGGGGAAAATGAGTATCACTATTTATAAGGCTTACCCTCCCAGAAAGTCAGGTAGATAGATGGTTAGAGAAGGTTAATGCAGTCAATTTTAGCTACTAAAATATGTGTTCACTGTATTACAGTCCTTAGTGAAGGGGTTGTGGTCAACTGATGAACAGCTACTAATTCCACCTTAGCAGTTTCTTTCTGTATCTTTGGACAGATTATTTTCATAGGTAGGTAATTCCATCTTGTTAAGAGTGGTATGAAACCTAGTGTCTGAACGTTTGATGATGAAACAGGGAAAGGAAGGGCTTTATTTGATTCTTTTGGCTCTTTTGCAGTTGAAAAGCAGGAGGGTGGGTGAGTCCCACTGACTTTTCACAATGTCACAGTGTGAACACAGGTTACTATTCTTTGCTCAGATATCTGGGCAGTCTGCCAAGATCCAAAGAGGGAATGTCTTTGCTCTTAGCAGGGCACTGATGACCTTCCTGCAGATGCAGGCTCTGTCTTGCGCACGTGCTAAAGTCTCAGTTGTAAAACTTAAATCCAAATGCTTGTTCTGTTATTCCACAGCAAGAATTAAGTATTCCTCTTTTACTTTCTAATTATGTTTCTGTAATACAAAAGACAAGCAGTATCATTTGGATTCCCTTATACCATTCATTCTTGTTATCACTTTCTATGGGCAGAAGCAAGGAATTCTCTCCTTTAAAGAAAACAGCTTTGAATTGGCCTACAAAAGACAGCTTTTCTCAAGCTCAGCGATTGTTCATACACCCTCTCAAGGGGGAAGGGAGTTTGAGTCATGTGAGAATTTGCTGTTAGCTCCAGCCAACCGAAAGGAGGACTCTTCTTCATGCAGCACAGCATCCATGTTATGGGGCACCCGAGTGACCTTCCAGGGGTAAGGCCTGGCCGGATCACTGTGCAGCAAAAACAACTCAGAAATCAGGGGCCCAGGGTCTCTGTGACCTTGGGAAAATCATTTGACCTCAGCAGACTACATTTTAAAATTAGAAAAAATAATCCAAGTTCCCTTCTAATTCTAGACTTCAAGGAATAAAACTATCAGGTAATTTAAATCCTGACAACATAATTGAGCTTGTATTTTCATCAAGAACTTCAGTTACTAGAGTGAATTTTCAGAGTGACTTGGTAAGCAGCCGTATGACACAATATGGTAAAACAGAAAGAGTGTGATACCCTTGGGGCAAACTGTCGTGTAACCTTGAGCAAATCACATTCTCTTTAGATCTCATAATCTCAGTTTTAAGATTGAGATGGGGAGGTTTTCCAAGATGACCTTTAAAGGTCCCATCTGGTTCTAAAATGATAGTTTGAGGTTCTCTGATAATAAGTACCTCTTCTTTCTTGCTAAAATTATTAGGCTAGAACCTACTGAAATTATCATTTAAATAACTAATTATGTTATCTGACAAAACTCACAGCAAACCTAGATTTAACACTTACTGGGAATAAAGAGCTGTCTCTACCCGTCCCTTGTAAAGGTAGAGGAAGTAATGCCCTTGCCTTGAAAACCTGACTTTTCAGGTTCTGGAAAATTTCCCATTCATTCAAACATTTCTGGACACTCCCCATCCATTCTAGTACTTTGAGACAAAAGAGTAAAAAGTCTCAATTATAAATACAAGTACCGACGCAATCTCTCTCAGTCTGGATGTCACCTTCAAACGGTATGCAGATTATTGCTACGTCAGAGTTTCCCCACCAGCCCCCTCCTCCCCTTCAGTAGAGACAAGATATGGAGATCTAGGTATGCAGATTTTACACGACAAAATAGTTACATTGTATTGCACTTCAAAGTAGTGCTTTTGGAATTCATAACGTACAGACCAGTAAAGAATATCTGAACCAGTTACTTGCTAATGACGCAGTGACAAGTCCCGGCATTCCAAAACAAGATCAATGAATAGGTTTTAAATAACATTTTGTGAAACTAGATATGGCGAAAACACATCTCCTTAAAACGTAGATTGTAATCTAGAGCACCTGGTAAGCGCTACCTTTACAGTCCAGGGCCTTCTGTTTTCAAGGACTCTGTGCTAACAGTCCTTAAAAACACTGTCGGCTTAAGAGGAAAAAAGAGGTCGAGACCCTGACGTCTCCCTCGCCCGTATCAAACCTAAAGGCCCTTGGAGAAAATCCGTAGCCTCTTATTTTGTCCCCCGCCATGCAGCACCGCTGAGATCAAGGTTCTTCAAGGACAGCGAGGTCTCCAAAATTCTCCTAAGAGTCCCCACAGGTGGAAATCAATCCCTTCCCAATTACTGGGCCATTGCGACAATCCCCAGAGGATGGTCTGGAGAGCTCCAAGGCTCGGCGTTTCAAAGGGCCCTAAGAACATGCCTCGCACATACGCCCCCCAAAAGCCTTTCAAATGCAAGAAATCCCTCAAAAGGCGGAAGGCCCGGGCTGGAGCCGGAGGCCCACACTCACCATGATTGGGAACTGCGCGGACAATTTCAGCACCTGCACAATCCGCCTCAGGGAGTCGGGTCACCTCTACCGCGGAACCGACTCGAGGAGTGCGAGAGGTATTGAGAAAAGTCTCGGCTCCCTACCACGGCGTCCTCTGGGAATTGTAGTTTACACTGCCTTCGATCTGGCGCAATCACCGAAGCACTTCCTTCCAGTGCTAAACTACACTTCCCGAAATTCGAGGGGATTCTTACGCCCTTCTCCCTGCGCTGTTCGCCTATTGCAAAGTAGTCCCCGAGAGCGAGCCGCTGTGATTGGAGGACGGTGAGTAGCGCATGGTTTGGGCTAAGGAGGCGAGGTACTGCCTGATGGCGCCCAGCGAGTGGCGGGAAAGGAGACGTGTGTAACTCGAAGGAGGAGAGACGGACCCGGTAAAGTGACATCAGCCACAGGCGCGCAATTGAGGCTAGTCTCCCCAGAGGTTAAACGTGGGAGGTGAAGAGGCCTTCCACTGCGCAAAGCCCACTCGACCCGGAAGCAAATCTCTTTTAAAAAAAGTAGTATTCACACTCTGGAGAGGTGGGGGAATTGACGTGTCGGGAAGACTCGGCGGCTTCGCCGGTTGCTAAGCGACGAGGCAGGAGCGCGCGCGCACACGCTGGCCGTCGGTAGGCACCTGAGGGAACTGCAGCAGCTGTCCGGGCTCCGAGGCCGAGGAGGACCGGCGAGCGCGCTGCGCCCTTCTGGGTACCCCTTCCCTGGCACTGGGGAATCCTCCGCAAGGGGTGTGCGGGGGTGCCTGCTCCGAGGCGGCCGGGAGGCGTTCGTCTTCCTCATTTCGAGGTAGGTGAGCGGTGGCCCGAGGGCAAGGGTTTTTTTTTCTTAACCTTAGGGTCGGGGATGCTGTCGTGCGCAGTCCCGCGTTGCTTCTGTTTACCAGGATACTGGACTGCTGCGAACTGGCCGGTCCCCTCTCGGTGCTGAGTGCTATGGGCGTGGGGATGCATCGGTGCTCGGGAGAGTGCAGTGCCCTGAAGTTCGTGCCCCCGCCCCGCTGTAAAATGCAGCTACTCCAAAGTTAAATCAGAATTATTTATTGAGTGTCTGCTTTGTGAGAGATGAGCGCCTTCTCTCTAGGAACTCACAGTCCATGGATCTAACTTTCTCTCGAAACCCTACGTGAATGTCGACACTTTGGTCTATTCTCTTTTGGAAACTAGATGCTCTGTAAACCCTCCCGACCCTGAAGTTATGCCAAACCTGCATTTGCCATGCTGTGAGTCGAATCGACTCGACGGCAACGGGGTTTTTTTGGGGGGACCGTGCGGGTGGGGAAAGCGTGGCACCTGGTAAAAGAACTTTAGGATGTTTTCCGTTAAAATTAATGCTGCCCAAGAGAATTGCTGCTCCCAGTGAAACCTTGTTCATGTCGATGTTACCAAAAACACGTTGCCGTCTTTTGACTATTGTGAATAATGCAGTGAACAATGGTGTCCATGTGTCTGTTTGAGTGCCTGCTTTCAAGCCTTTTGGGTATATACCTAGGAGTGGAATTGCTGGGTCATATGTTCTGTGTTTAACTTTCTGAGGAAATGAGAAACTGTTTTACATAGTGGCTGCACCATTTTACATTTACATCAGCAATGCATGAGATTCCAGTTTCTTCACATCCTTGTCAACACTTGTTATTTTCTGTTTTTATGGTAATAGCCATCCTAGTGGGTCCGAAGTGGTGTCTGTCTCCTTGGCTACTAACCTAAAGGTTGGCAGTTTGAACCTACCCGGTGGCACTGTGAAATAAGGGCCTGACGATCTGCTTTTGTGAAGATTACTGATGAGAAAACTGTATCAAGCAGTTTTACTGGGTAGCACGTGGGGTCGCCAAGAGTCAGAATAGACTTCATGGCAACAAGTTTAATGACAAAAGAGGAGACCCTGGGTGGTGCAGATAGTTAAAGGGCTGGCCTGCTAACAAACAAAGTTGGAGGTTTGCATCTATGCAGAGGTGCTGCAGAAGAAAGGCCTGGTGATCTACTTCTGGAACATCAGCCATTGAAAACCCTATCAAGCACAGTTCTACTCTGACACACATGGGGTCACCATGAACTGGAATTGACTCAACAGCAACTGTTTTTTTAATGACTAAGGACCTTGAATATCTTTTCATGTGCTTATTGACCTTTTGTATATCTTCTTTGGAGAAATGCCTATTAAGTTCCTTTCCCATTTTTAAATTGGGTTGTTTTTTTGTTGTTGAATTGTAGGAGTTTTCTATATATTCTGGACATTAAACCCTAATCAAATATATGGTTCCCAAATATTTTCTCCCAGTTGTCTTTTCACTTTCTTGACAAAGTCATTTGATGTACAAAAGTTCTTAATTTTGATGAAGTCCAATTTATCCCTTTTTTCTTTTGTTGCTTGTGTTTTGGGTTTCATATCTAAGAATCTGTTGTAAAAAATAAGGTTTTGAAGTTTTATCCCTGTGTTTTCTTTGAAGTTTTTTATGGTTTTAGTTCTTAAATTTAAGTTTGGATCCATTTGGAGGTAATTTTCCTATATGGTATGAGGTATGGGTCCAACTGCATTCTTTTGCATGTGGAGATACAGTTGTGCCAGCACCATTTATAGACAAGACTATTCTTTCCCCACTGTATGGACTTGGCACCCTTGTCAAAAATCAATTGGCCATAGGTCCCCTTTGCCATGCCTGCTGCCAGCTCAGAGCTGGGGCCCTGGCAATCTGCAGTACCTGGGCCCGATGGAACACATCCTCAGCTGGGGCATCAGGAAGGAGGACTGCATGGGCACCGGTACCCTGTCCATGTTTGGCATGCAGGCACACTACAACCTGAGAGGTGAGTTTCCTCTGCTGACAACCAAGCGTGTGTTTGCACAGGTGTTTTGGAAGAGTTGCTGTGGCGTATCAAGGATCCACCAATGCTAAAGAACTGTCTTCCAAGGGAGTGAAGATCTGGGATGCCAGTGGGTCCCGAGACTTTTTGGACAGCCTGGGATTCTTCACCTGAGAAGGAGATTCAGGCCCAGTTTATGGCTTTCAGTGGAGGCATTTTGAGGCAGAATATAAAGATCTGAATTCAGATGGTGTAGGTCAAGGAGTAGACCAGCTGCAAAAGGTTACTGACACAATCAAAACCAACCCTGACACAGAAGAATCATCATGTGTGCTTAGAATCCACAAGGCCTTCCTCAGACGGCGCTAACTCCCTGCCATGCCCTTTGCCAGTTCTCTGTGGTGAACAGTGAGCTGATCTGCCAGCTGTACCAGAGGTCAGGATACGTGGGCCTGGGGGTACCTTTCACCATGGCCAGCTATGCCCAGTTCACCTACAGTAGCACACATCACAGGCCTGAAGCCACGTGACTTTGAATATACTTTGGGAGATGCACCTATTTTCCACAGTCATACTGAGCCCCTGAAAGTTCAGCTCCAGAGAGAACCAAGACCTTTCCCCAAGCTCAGCATTCTTCGGGAAGTTGAGACAATTGATGAATTCAAAGTTGAAGACTTTCAGATTGAAGGGTACAATCCTCATCTGACTGTTAAAATGGAAATGGCTGCTGTTTAGGGTGCTGTTAAAGGAGTTATTTCAAGGATGTTGTCAGCCTTTAGGGGTTGGACTGGATGCCCAGGTGAAAGTTCTTTTTGCTGTAAAGGAAAAAGGAACTAGGTCAAAACCCTGTTGGTTACCTATTAGTCATTATTCATTAAAAACTGCTTTCTTGTAAGCATGTTGCCAATGACAAATGTGACTGTGCAGGTTCTTTTAGTAATAAAAGGTCTTGAGCTTGATTAACTCACTGAGGATGTATGAAAATGCTGAGATTATAAATAGTGTTGGGAGAGTCAAAACTTATGTGCTCTTAACACAAACGTGTATATGCATTTCAAATCCTTGTCTTTATGAAGGTTGGCAAATTTCAAGAAGTCAATAAACTATTCTCCCAAACTTGAGTGAACTGAATAACATCGTCAGTCGTAATGTATAGGATGGTTATGAACATTTAAAGTCTTTTGTTTTATATATTGCTATAATAAAGCTGTGTTCTGCATTTGTCAGCAAAAAAGAAAATTGGCCATAGAAGCATGGGTTTATTTCTGAACTCCCAATTCCATTCCATGGATCTGTATGTGTATCCTTATACCAGTACCACACCATTTTGATTACTGCAGCTTTATAGTACATTTTGAAATTGGGAGGTGTGAGTCCTCCTACTTTGTTGTTCTTTTTTCAAGATTGTTTTGGCTATCCAGGGACCATTGCATTTCTGTATGAATTTGAGCATTGGCTTTTCCATTTCTGCAAAAAGGGCTTTTGGAATTTTGATTGTGTTGGGGTCTGTAGAGACTGCATTGAATCTGTAGATGGCTTTGAGTAGTATTGACATCTTAACAATGTTAGGTCTTCTAATCCATGAACATGGAATATCTTTCCATTTGTTTAGGTCATCTTTAATTGCTTTCAGCAGTGTTTTACAGTTTTCAACGTACAAGTCTTTAACCTCCCTGGTTAAATTTATTCCTAAGCCTTTTATTCTTTTCGATGCTGTTGTAAATGGGATGATTTTCTTTTCAGATTGTTTATTGCTGGTGTATAAAAACGCAGCTGATTTTTTTTGTTATTGTTGTTTTTATTGTATTCTGCTACTTTGATGAATTCATTTAGTAGCTGTAACCAAACCAAACCGATTGCCAGCGAGTGGATTCTGACTCATAGCGACCTGATAGGACAGAGTAGAATTGCCCCGTAGGGTTTCCAAGGAGCAGCTGATGGATTTGAACTGCTGACCTTTTGGTTAGCAGCCGAGCTCTTAACCACTCTGCCACCAGGGCTTCTTAGTAGCTCTAGTAGATTTCTTGTGGATTCTTTGGCATAATGGCAGATTTTTTAATCACCTTTTACTTGGCTCTTGGGCAACATACTTCTCTGGTTTTCCTTTTAAGTCACTGATTGACCTTTATCAGTCTCCTTGCAAGTTTCTTTTTATCTCTGACCTCTTAATATTTCACTGTCCCTATTCTGTCTACACTCACTCCTCAGGTGATCTAATTCATGAGTCTCATGGCTTCAAATGCCACCGCTATGTTGAAAACTCCCAAAGTTACGTATCTAGTCCTGAATTCCAGACTCCTATCTGTTTCCAAAAGGTCACAGCCTGGAAAACCATATGGAGCAGTTCTACTCTGCACACATGGAGTCGCCATGAGTTGGAATCGACTCGACTCGGCAACTAACTACAACAACAACATGTCTTAGTTAAGGAGCCTGGGTGGTACAAGCAGTGTGCATTCAGGTACTAACCTAAAGGCTGGCAGTTTGAAACCACCTGTTTGTTCCGTGGAAGAAAAACAGTGGCGAACTGCTTCCGTAACGATTACAACCAAGAAAATCCTATGAAGCAGTTCTACTCTGTACCATGTAGGGTTTCCATGAGTCAGAATCAACTCGACAGCATGTTTGGTTTTTGGTTTATGTCTTAATGACTTATTTGCTATTTCCACCTGGCTTTCTAATGTGCATCATTTCCACTATTTAACAATGTTTTGTACACGACAGTTGTTTACAGAAGTATAACACCTTTTTTTTTTTTTAATATTTTATTGTACTTCAGGTGAAGGCTTACAGAACAAATAGTTTCTCATGAAACAGAAGTACACATGTTGTTTTATAACATTGGTTAACAACCCCACAACATATCAACTCTCTAACTTCTCAACCTCTTTTTTTTTTTGGTGAAAATACACATAGCCAAAGATACACCGTTTCAAAAATTTCTACATGCACAGTTCAGTGACATTGACTACGCTCTTCCAATTGTGCTGTTATTCTCACTTAAGATGAAGGCTTACAGAACAAAACAGTTTCTCATTTAACAGTTACTACAAATGTTGCCTTATGACAATGGTTAACAATCTCACTACACATCAACAGTATCCTTACTCAACCTTGGGTTCCCTATCACCAGCTTCCTTGTCCCCTTCTGCCTTCTGGCCCTTGTCACTGGACTCCTGTACCTCGTTAGTCTCATTTGGTTTCATGGGTCTGTCCACTCCCAGGCTGAACAGTGAACCTCGGAGGTAGCTTCACCACTGAGCTAAAAGGGTGTCTGGGGGCCATACTCTTGGGGTTTCTCCAGTCTCCTTTAGGCCAGTAAATCTGGTCTTTTTTTTTGTGAGTTAGAATTATGCTCTACATCCTTCTCCAGCTCTGTCCAGAACCCTCTGTTGTGATCGTGGTCAGAGCAGTCAGTGGTGGTAGCCAGGCACCATCTAGCTGTACTGGACTCAGTCCGGTGGAGGCCTTGGTAGCTGTGGACCATTAGTCCTTCGGACTGATCTTTTCCTTGTATCCTGTTGTCTTCATTCTCCCTTGCTCCCGAAGGGATGAGACCAGTGGAGTATCTTAGATGGCCGCTCACAGGCTTTTAAGACCCCAGACACTACTCACCAAGGTAGAATGTAGAGCTTTGACTTTATAAGCTGTGTCATGCCAATCGAGCTAGATGTTCCTCGAGACCATGGTCCCCACAGCCCTCTTATTTGGGTTATTTGTGTCCTCTTCTGTGTTTCTTTTGTCAGTCTGGCCAGTGATTTGTCGATTTTGTTGATTCTTTCAAGGAACCAACTTTTGGTTTTGTTAATTCCTTCTATTGTTTTTCTGTTCTCTATTTCATTTATTTCTGCTCTGGTCTTTGAAGTATAACACCTTTTTGATACAGATAATATGATCTGGAATTTCCCCAGTTCCAAGATGTTGGTTGTGGATGGGTTTATAGAGTTTCACACAGTAGAATAGTAAATAAAAACTCTGGGACTGGTGGAAGAGAGACTAGTCTAAGAAATGCATCAGGAGAACTTAGGGCAAGGGTTTTAGGATAATGCATTCTGTTAGGCTCTGGGGATTAAAAATGAGTATGACAGTTGCTGCCTTTTTGGAGCCCCCAGTATAGCCAGTGACACCGATATGTAAACCCATAACCACGTGATATGATCAGTCTAGTAATAGTTGTGGTAAAGAATTATTAACTCTGGGCTGCTAGGGCTTCGTGAAGGAGGTGCTGCCTGAGTGACTTTTGAAGGACAGATGAATGATTTTGGCAGGCAGCTAAAGGGGGTGGAGGAGGTGGAAAGACATTTGCAGTGTTACACATGGGGTTCTGGATTGGCAGGAAGACAGCATACATATATACATACCCAAAAAACTCACTGTTGTCGAGTTGATTCTGATGTATAGTGACTCCATAGGGTTTCCAAGGCTGTAAGTCTTTACAGAAGCAGACTGCCACATCTTTCTCCTGCGGAGTGGCTGGTGGTTTTGAACCGCCAACCTTTCTGTTAGCAGTCAAGTACTTTGATCACTTCACCACCAGGGCTTCTCATATATACATACATTATAAAAACCAAAAAACAAACCCGTTGCTCTCGAGTCAATTCCAACTCACAGTGACCCTATAGGACAGAGTAGAACTGCCCTGTAGGATTTCCAAAGAGCAGCTGATGGATTCAAACTGTGCCACCAGGGCTCCATATACAGACGTACATGCTTTAAATTCCTGGTTTTTAAGCTAAGGCTGTAGAACTATACTGTCTAGTACTGTAGCCATTAGTCACATATGGCTATTTAAATTAATTAAAATTAAAAATTCAGCCACTTTTCAAGTGCTCAGTAACCACATGTGACAGAATATAAAACAGTAACATCATAGAAAGTTCTGTTGCACGGTGCTGCTAGAATTTAGTGGAAGCAAGGCATCTACTCAGAGCAGTAGCAGCTACAGTGTGTCTTTGTGGGAGCATTTCTTTTGCTTTTGGGTCATGTGGGGTGCCTAGCTGTCTGTGATACTGACTACATAGGAAGGGTCCTGTCGGAGGCAAGAAAGAAACCCAGTTCTTGTCTTAATCATTGTCTTTTTATTCTGGGGCTTATACCATCACCAGTTTGGAAGAAGTCACATTAACAGGATCAATGCGTCTATTTAAAAGAATGTTTACAAACACTGCACTGTCTTGGATCTTGAACCAGACTTAATATCAGCAAGTTAGTGCCTGGGTGACCCTGGGCAACATCTGTCCCCTATTATCTATTATGCTGGAAACTCTATCTCCCTGCAGCATTCTAAGTAGATAGAAGAGCATGTGTCATGTAGAGGCTTGAGACACAGTGGCAGGTTCAGACCCTACCAATACTGGGCGTTCGAATGGAGACGAGCCCTTGTGGTCCAGCTGGGCTGTCTGTATATGTAACGTGTGCAACAGGTCTATATTCCTATAGGCTTTTTATGAATTGTCACAGTATATGTTTTATTTGGATGTATTTGCTCTCTATGACCTTACCTTTATTGTTAGTTCTTCTTGAAAAAAGTCTGGTTGGCTTTATAATTTATAATATTTTCAGTTTGTGTTAAACAAACATGCCTTTTGTAAATCAAATTTCAGGATAATTGTCATTTCGGAGGGAAGGAAAGAAAGGGATGTTACTGAGGTGGGGCCCAGGGGGGCTTTAATGTGCTGGTGGGTAGAGAAAATATGGATATTCATTATATTACATACATGCATACGTACATGCTTTTTATTCCTGATTTTTTTTTTTTAAGCTAAGGCTCTAGAACTGTGCTGTCCAATTCATTTATTATTCTTTGTTCAACTGTATTCACCAGCCAGCTTAAGAAAGAACGTTTCCAGTCCCTTACTGGAGATGATATACTGACACACATGTGCATATACGCCCACTCTTGTGTGTATAGATGTATTTTGTGATTAAAAAAAGAATGTCACATGAGTTATTTAATAATAATAAAATATCAGTCAATGCTTTCTCTTATTCTGTATTAGCTGGAGATTATGAAAACTTGTTTTATGTCACTGCTAATGGCTTTTCATGTAAAAAATATATCTGTCGTTTTCCTATATGTGTCCAAAGACAGATATAATTATGCCCATTGTTTAAAAAGAATTAACATACATAAAGAATTTGAAATGGTTCAATTTATGGTTTGTGAGAAGTGGGGAAGGGTAGGAAGAGCTAGACGTTGGGCAGTAAGTAGAGGTATGGACCAGGGGCGGAGAAGGAAGGATTGGGGAGGGGGAGGTCGAGAAATAAAAGCTGTAGAGCGTGAAGAACATACTGAAGTGAAGGTTAAACATGAGAGGAAAAAACTCACCAAACACATTCGTTTGCATTATCCATTTTATACTTTAGCCAGATTACTTGCTGTTCCTCAGATATGCCCTGCCTCTGTATATTTTATTATCGTCAACTTCATCCTCAACCTGGAATCTCACCTTCCATGTCTGCCTGTTGAATCCTGACCATTCCACCTGGCTCTCTTCAAACGCTTTGGCTTTTATGAAGCCTTCCCCCTACTCCTTTTTTAATTTTAACCTTTTTGTGATAGAAAATTTCAAACACACAAAATGAAGGGCCAATAGTATAATTTTTTCAGTCTGTCATCCAGCATCAACAGTTATTAACATTTTGCCACCCTTTTCTTTTCTTTCTTTTAAATATTTTATAGTGTTTTAGGTAAAAGTTTACACAGCAAATTGAGTTCCCATTTAACAATTGCTACATGGTCTACAGAAGTGCGCACTGTGGTGGGGAGACGGGCCTGTGGCCAAGGCTAGAGCTTGTCTTCTCAGCCAGGCTGTTGGGCTCCCATGCTCAATAATAATAATAAGGGAGGACTGGAATCCTTAAGGGGCTCTAGTGGCACAGTGGTTAAGAGCTTGGCTGCTAACCAAAGGGTCAGCGGTTTGAATCCACCAGCCTCTCCTTGGAAACCCTACGGGGCAGTTCTGCTCTGTCCTGTACGGTTGCTATGAGTTGGAATAGCCTCGATGGCAATGTGTTTGGAATCCTTAAAGGAAGTGTCTTTCAGCTTCGATCACCTTGCAGGGTGACTCCATTGCCTCCTCTTTGTGAAGTTTAATATTCCACCAGCAGGCAAAAAGAAATGTTTATAGGGTATTGTTCCAGTGTCGCAAAGCAGGGCAAAGAAGGGTGGATTTGGAGCTGAGAGATAATAAATTGGTAACTAGCACACCCATATAGCTACCACCTCGGTTCTACAATTATTAAACATTTTCCTATATTTACTTTATCACATATCTATCCACCTATCCATCCGCATGAAATCTTTTTGACTCCTCAGTCCTGTGATTGCTCTTTGTCTAAATTTTGAGATTTTCCTTATAAAATGTTGTGGAAAATGGTTATCTTACTCTATAATTATTTGGATGATTTTAGACTGATAATTTCCTTGAATTCAGGTACTATGTCTTATATATCTCTAGATGCCCCACAAAACACAAAATGACATCTTCCTCATAATTGGTGCAAGTAAAAATGTCTTTAAAGTTGCCAGTGTGGAAGCTGGAAGACTAATCTTGACTTAATGAACCTAATTGGTTTCAAACTTTTCAAACTTAGCAGAAATTTTATATATGCAAGTTTTACTGGGAAAATATTGTGAAATACTGAACTTAGCAGAAACTTCACAGATGTAAAGTGACATTTAAAAATGTATATATTTTCAATTTTATTATAAATAGCTTATTATTAACTTGTTTGTAAGTCATTTAGCTAAATTATCGGGTTTAACCTATATGTAAAGACCCCTAGTGGCACAATGGTTAAGCACTTGGCCGCTAACCAAAAAAAGGTTGGTGGCTTGAACTCACTAGTGGCTTCATGGGAGAAAAGACCTGGCAATCTGCTCCTGTAAAGATTACAACCTAGAAAACCCTTGGGGGCAGTTCTACTCTGGCATATAGGGTTGCTATGAGTCAGAATTGACTTGACAGCACATAACAACAACCTATATGTAGAATTAAGAAGAATAAATATTATAAAATAGGTACTGAGCCAAATTATCTTTTGTTCCAATCTGATGTATCTGTTATCTAATACGGTTGGTTAATCCGGGGAAAATAGATAGTTCTGTCTCCATGGAACTCCTGAAAAATGTAGATGGGGTAATGGGCCCAGAAAATGGGCATATGTTACTCTTAACCATTTTCATGACCTTGCCGCGGCCCTTAGAATTTATGTTGCAAAATGCTTGTTATAAATGTAAGAAGTTCCAAACCACTTAGATGGAAGTGACTGAGTAATGATGGCCCTATATAGAATTTCTTATAAATCTAAGTCCCCTGTTCCTTTTTTATTTTTATTTTGTTGTCATTGAGAATATATACATACAAACATACAAAACATACACCAATTCAACTGTTTCTACATGTACAATTCAGTGACATTGATTACATTCTTCGAGTTGTGCAACGATTCTCACCCTCCTTTTCTGAGTTGTTCCTCCCCCATTAACATAAATCACTGTCCCCTAAGGTATCTGTCTAATCTTTCAAGTTACTGTTGTCACTTTGATCCCATATAGATAGTTCTTAAAAGAGCATGAAGTTCAAGGCAGACCTTTTTTTTTTTTTTTTTTTACTAGTTTAGCTAAACTGTTGTTTGGTTTTAAGATTACAGGGGATATTTTTGGTTTAAAGATTATCTCAGGGCAATCGTTTCAGGAGTTCATCTACCCTCCATGGCTCCAGAAAGTCTGGAGTTCATGAGAATTTGAAATCCTGGTCTGTATTTTCCCCCTTTTGATCAGGATTCTTCTGTCAACTGTTTGATCAAAATGTTCAGTAATGGTAACTGGGCATCATCCAGTTCTTCTGGTCTCATAGCAAAGGAGGCAGTTGTTCATGGAGGCAATTAGCCACACATTCTGTATCCTCTTCCTATTCCTGACTTGCCCTCTTCCTGTGTTGCTCCAGTCAAATGGAGACCGCTTACAAGCTTCTAAGACCCCAGGCACTACATAGCAAACTAGAAAGTGGAACAGAAACACGAAACACATTATTAGGCCAGTTAACTGGGATGTCCCATGAAACCATGACCCTAAACCTTCAAACCAAGGAACTAAATCCCATGAGGTATTTGACTGTACATAAGCAGCCTTGGCAGCTACTCTTTTTTTTTTTGTCATTGTTGTAGGTATATCTATCACACAACTTTTGTCAATTCAACTTTTTATAGGTGTACAACTTACTGACAGCAATACAGTACTTGGCTGTGCGATCCTACCCTTTATCATTGTGGTTTTTCCATCATCATTAACCCCCGTTTTCCCCCTCCCTCCCACCACTGGTAACCATTAATAAACTTTAATCTCTGTGCATTTGCCTTTTCTTGTCTTCTTACATAAGTGAGGTCATACAGTATTTGTCCTTTTGTGATTGGCTTATTTCGCTCAGTGTCCTCAAGTTCCATCCATATTGTAGCATGTATCAAGACTTCATTTCTCCTGCGGGCTGAGTAGTAGTCTATTGTACGTATGCACCACATTTTGTTTATCCATTCATCTGTTGTTGGACATTTAGGTTGTTTCTACCTTTTGGCTATTGTGAATAGTGCTGCAATGAACATTGGCACAAGTTTCTTTTTGAGTCTCTGCTTTCAAGTCCTTTGGGTATATGCCTAGGAGTGGAATTGCTGGGTCATATGGTAGTTCTGTTTTTAATTTTTTGAGGAACCGCCACACTGTTTTCCACAATGACTGTACCATTTTGCATTCTCACCAGCAATGGGTAAGGGTCCCAATTTCCCCACATCCTCGCCAACATTTGTTATTTTCTGTTTTTTTTGTTAGACATTCTGTTGTTGTTGTTGTTAGGTGCTGTTGAGTCAGTTCCGACTCATAGAGAGTCTGTGAATAACAAAACGAAACACTGCCTGGTTCTGTACCATCCTCACAATCGTTGCTGTGTTTTAGCCCATTGCTGCAGCCACTGTATTAATCCATCTCATTGAGAGTCTTCCTCTTTTTTGCTGACCCTCTACTTTACCAAGCATGATGTCCTTCTCTAGGGACTGGTCCCGCCTGATAACATGTCCAAAGTACTTGAGAGGAAGTCTCGCCATCCTCGCTTCTAAGGAGCGTTCCAGCTATACTTTTTCCAAAATAGATTTGTTCGTTCTTCTGGCAGTCCGTGGTATATTCAGTATTCTTCACCAACACCGTGATTCAAAGGCATCAATTCTTCTTCGGTCTTCCTTATACATTGTCCAGCTTTCACATGCATATGAGGAGATTAAAAATACAATGTGGGTCAGGTGCACTTTTGTCCTCAAAGTGACATCTGTGCTTTTGCACATTTTAAAGAGGTCTTTTGCAGCTTTGCCTAATGCAATACATCGTTTGATTTCTTGACTGCTGCTTCCATGGGTGTTAATTGTGGATCCAAGTAAAATAAAATCATTGACAGCTTCAATATTTTCTCCATTTATCATGATGTTGCCTATTGGTCCCATTGTGAGGATTTTTGTTTTCTTTGTGTTGAGGTGTCATCTACACTGAAGGCTGTGGTCTTTGATGTTCATCAGTAAGTGCTTCAAGTCCTGTTCACTTTCAGCAAGCAAGGTTGTATAATCTGCATATCACAGGTTGTTAATGAGTCTTCCTCCAATCCTGATGCTTCGTTCTCCTTTATATAGTCCAGCTTCTCGGATTATTTGCTTAGCATACAGATTGAATAAATATAGTGAAAGGATAAAACCCTGATGCATACCTTTCCTGGTTTTAAACCACTCAGTATCCCCTTGTTCTGTTCGAACAACTGCCTCTTGGTCTATTTACAGGTTCCTCATGAGCACAATTAAGTGTCCTGGAATTCCATTCTTTGCAGTATTACTATAATTTGTTATGATTCACACAGTTGAATGCTTTTGCATAGTCAATAAGGCACAGGTAACCATCTTTATGGTATTCTCTGCTTTCAGCCAAGATCCATCTGACATCAGCAATGATATCCCTTGGTTCACATCCTCTTCTGAATCCAGCTTGAATTTCTGGCAGTTGCCTGTCGATGTACTGCTGCAACCATTTTTGAATTATCTTTAGCAAAGTTTTACTTGCATGTGATATTAATGATATTGTTCAATAATTTCCACATTCCATTAATTTTTGTTAATAGAAAGTAGAAAATAAAAAGACATTTTAGAGGATCAAGATTGATTGTATTTGGAATAAATATTTCCTTATGTGATTGAGCAAAAAAAAGAAAAAAGTGACATTTAATTTCTTACAAAGCTTGGGCATAGCACACAGGATGCTGCCTTCAGGTGCCCCTCCCTTTCCTGCCTCTCTCTGGGGAGCAAAACAAATTGCTCTCTTTTTCTCTTTTAAGAGTGCATTATTCTTCAAAGACTGTGTTCTCAGAGTTTTATCTTCCACACTGAGCACTTATTAAAAATTTCTCCAATAATCCTCCTAACTGAATTTTCATAGCAGCTGCTAAGAGAAAGAGGGTTTTCCATGTTATTATTGTTCTTAAAATCTCTTGATTTCTGTCCTCAACTTAAAGTGAGTTTTAGAGAGAAAGATTTCATAACCAGCATCCTCACTGCACCTGGACACGACAATCCCGCACTCCAGGAACACCACAGATGTCATGTGTATGCCACATCCCTAGCTCAAATGCACACAACCAGAGTCACCTGTCTGGTAGTTCATGGGTCTTGTTCTCCCTGAAGTTGATTGCCCTTGTAAGTCAGATTAAGGGACACATTAGCACTGATTTGTGTATATGTTGTCTTTCACAGGTAATGTAATACATTGCAGGAGAGGATTTTGGGGCAGATAGGTGTATCAGCACATTTCAGATCATACAAATAATAAGGTTTTCTCTCTTCTCAGCCTTCTTATGAGAACCATCCCTGGTAATAACTAATATCAATTAGCAGAATATGTCATAGCAGTTCCATTATGTGTTTGAATCTCCAGGTGGGTTTTGAATTCGTTGTTAACATTTGTTCTTGTTCAGGCAACAAACAGTAGAGCATTAAACTGTCCTGCTAGCTTTGGAGATGTACTTATTAAAATATTTTTGCCCCGCTCAGCATTATTTAGGCATTGTTTAATTCAAATTGCAGAAAATATCTGAAATACCATTCTAACAACATCCAACAGAGAACATGGAAGGAGCATTAAATTTCAAATCCCTGAAATAGAATGTTGGTTCTTGACACCTTACGAATTTTGGAGCTCAGAAGATCTTACACTTCTGTAGTATAGGATTATTTAACCTCGTGTTAATTTTAGCTATAGCATTTATAAAATTGGTATGCGTCTAGTAAAAAGTCATTCATTATGATATTTTCTTTAGTGAAGTACAGTTAAAGTTATTTTATGTAACAGTTTTGTTATAATTTGATTCTTTTTCATTGAAATTAGCAAAGTAATATTTAGAAATTAATCTAATGATGCCTTTGCTGTTGGTTTAAGCAGCTGCATGTTTAGAAATATGTGCTTTACTGCAGCATCCATGTAATTAATAAATAGCCATGTTACATAATAGAGTGATTAAAAGTAGGATAATTTTAAAAACAAGATTAAGGTTTATGATATAAATCAGAGACCAAGTTGTTATAAATCTTTTAAAAGTGGAAGATTGTGTAGGGCTACATAGTTATTTGACTTAGCTAAAATAAAATAATGTTTGGCTTTGTATTCTTTTTTAAACACAAATAATGTTGGGTATCTTAGAAATTATTTTGTTGGTTTAGATGACATGGAGGACATTTTCTGAAAGTATTCTGAAATAATTCCTAAAGGGAATATGTAGTATTTAAAAATATGATTATTGCATTCACTTTAGTTTGAGTCTTAAAGCTAGTAATTCCAAAATCAAGTTTAGTTATGGCAAAAATAAAAGTGCTTATGATTTAATTTAAAATTGTAGCCAAAATGAGAACTACTTTATTACTATTTTTTATTATTTTATACATATACCATTTATATACATCCCAACATAGTTAACTCTAAAATATTTAACTAGAATTTTCAGGAATGGTTAAGTACAGGGTATTTTGACAGGATGAAAGTTGTAGTCATGTGCGCTTCATAGTATCAAGTTGCTTTCCGTGGTCTAGAGGTAGAATTGGACAGACTCATTTGCTATGACCTCCTATTTCATCTTTATGTAAAATAGGATAAAACATGATCCATTAGGATTCTTTTTGATAATTACATGTTTCCAGGAGTATGAGCTCCCTGACTTCTTTTTAAGTGGAAGGAGTGAATTTCATCGGTTTTAACCCTACTACCTACCTGTGTGACTTTGAGCAAGTTTCTTTAAGCCTCAGTATATCAGTAAAATGGGGATAATAATGTTTGGTGACCATACAGTCTGGAAACATAGGTGAATATTCATGTATGTGGTTTACTAATATAAAATTACACAGTTATGTTCAATGACATTACATGATACGTCCAGTTTTTTGTTCCTCATTAATATTACATAGTTCAATGCTCTGAGCTGTATGCCAGACATTGAACTAAGTATTTTGCACATAGTATCTCATTTGATCCTTACAATAACCCATGAAATATTTATGTCAGGATGTTTTTGGTTACAAGTAAGATAATATAAATCGGCATAAACAGTAAAGGGTCTTTCATTTACATTATCCAGAAGCTCAGAAATAAGGTGGTTCTGGTGGCTTAACTTTTGAGGAAAAAAATCTACAACGATGGGAGACTTGGATGAGTTGAAACAATGCCTAAGTCAGTTAAGAGGACTAAGGATTAAGTGAGTTATTGTCTGTTAGTGAGGTCCCCTCCATGATTATAAAATGGTTTCAGCTTTCTCATGCTCACACATAGATCTGATATCTAGCAAAGAAGAGGGACATTTCCTTATCTGCCTTTTTATTAGGAAGGAAAACCCTTCCCAGAAGCCCTCACAGACTTCCCTCCAGGTCCTGTGAGCCAGGATTATATCAAGTGTCCATACTTTCCAGCATCAAGGCAGATCTTTCCAACTTTTCCATCTCCGAATATTACTGACACCCCTTTCCCCACCTTAATTTCAGAGTTTGTGTGAGGCTCTCATTTTTGGCCTGAGACTATGAATGTATTAAGCAAGAGAAGATAATACTTTTAATAACCAAGGTTGTTGTCGGGGGTGGGTATTATTGCTTTGTTTTTCAGTGTTCCTTCAGCATATTTCCAGAAGGGGAGCATTCAGCAAAGGTCAACAAATAATCTCTATAGAGCTGTGATGTCTTTCTGTTTTTCTTTTTTATTGTGTTTAAGGTGAAAGTTTGCACAGCAAATTAGGTTGCCATTTAACAATTTCTGCACAGATTTTTCAGTGATATTGATTACATTTTTCACAATGTGCCATCATTCTCATTCATTCTGTTCTGGTTGTACCATTACCAGTATTCTAGTTTCCCTGCTCCTTTATCTTCTCATCTTTGCTTTAATTTTTGACCATTTGGTCTCCTATAGATGATTCTTTAAAGGAGCTCATTACTTACTCATGGGTGACATTCTTTATTTTATGAGCCAATCTGTTATTAAGCTAAAAGGTGACGTCAAAGTGTAATTTTGGTTTAAGGTTTAAGGCGTATCTTGGGATGATGGTCTCAGGGAGTCTTCTAGTCTCAACTGGTCCAGTAAGTCTGGACTTTTTAAGAATTTGAGTTCTGTTCCAGATTTCTCTCCCGTTCTATCAGGATCCATCTATTGTGGCCCTGACCAGGATGATCAGTATTGGTAGCTAGGCGCCGCCTAGTTCTTCTGTTCTGAGGCCGTGGTTCATGTATGCTATTAGTCCCAAAGACCACCATATTTTAATGCAAATAACATGCACTTCCTATGTTTGTTTACCAACTGTGCCCTCCCTCTGTGAGGTATTTTCTTAAGCACTGCTATCTCAATTTTTTTTGACATGTTTCTATTAAAAAAAAAAAAATTTGCATAGTGCACTTAGCAAAATAACATGCGGTGGGAGGCATGGTTGGCAAACAACCGTAGGAGGCGTGCATTATTTGCATAAAAATATGATACTTTCTTTTCTGAGTCTTTGGTTTCCTTATTTCTTTGTCTTTAAAATAATTCAATGGGGACTGATAATATAGTGTGATAGGCGCAGTGTCTTTTTATTGTGCTTTCAGTGAAGGTTTACATAGTTTAGGTTCCCATTCAACAATTTCTGTACAAGTTGTTCAGTGACTTTGGTTACATTCTCCACAATGCATAAACATTCTCATTATTTCTTTTCTGGTTGTTCTGTTTCCATTAATCTAGTTTCTCTGTCCCCTTACATTCTCATCTTTGTTTTAAAGTAATTATTGACTGTTTCGTCTCATATAGGTGATTTCTTAAAGGGGCACAGTACTTAAGGGTGATAGTCATTATTTTGTGAGCCAATCTGTTATTTAGCTACAAGATGACCTCAGGGGTTAGTTTGGCTCCAGATTTGAAGGGTATCTCAGAGCAATAGTCTTGGGGAGTCCACCAGTCTCAACCAGTCCAGTATGTCTTTTTTTTTTTTTTTTTTTAAGGAGTTTGAGGTTCTGGTCCACATTTTTTTCCTGTTCTTTCAGGATCCATTTGTTGTGGCCCTGATTAGAAAGGTTGGTAGTGATAGCTGGGCACCATCTGGTTCTTCTGGTCTCAGAGTAGATGGGGCCATGGTTTGTGTAGGCTATTTGTCCTGTAGAATAGTTTCTTCTTTGAGTCTTTGGTTTCCTTCTTTCTTTTTTGTTCTGAATGAGTACAGACCAAAAGTTGTGTACTAGATGCCCGCTCACAAGCTTTTAAGACCCCAGATACTACTCACCAAACTAGGATGTAGAACATAACTTTCTCATAACTTTATATGAACTTTATTTTGCTAATTGATTGAGAGGTCCCATGAATCTATGATCCTAATCCTTCCAACCCAGAAAACCAATCCTGCAAGATGTTTGGTGACGTTTAAGAAGTATCTGTATGTAAACTTAATTTAAACTACAACAATTAAAAAAAAAAAAAAAGAACATAAAATTAGAAATTGAAAAAAAAAAAAACAAAAAAAAAGAAGTATCTTGTACCTGTGCCCCCTGTGTGCTTTATTATATATATGAATATATGTGTATACAGTCACATAGATATATATACATATACATACACCTATATGTACATATATACTCACATATACATACCTATCCACATATATGCCTACATACGTGTATATATATATATATATATATATATACTTATATATATATATAATAGCTTTTGCTGTTGTTTCAACGTTATATATGCCATAGTAATTACCAACAAATCCTTTTTTCGTGTGTACATTTTAGTGACATTGTTTACCTTCATCAAGCTGTGTACACTTCACCCTCTTTTGGTGTTACCTTTCCCATCACCAAAAATAACAAGTGCCTACTGTCTAGAGAGTGAGCCCTCCTCCCTGCCCCCCCCCACAGTATCCCTGATAAACACTAATGAACATTAGTTTCTGTATATTTACCTGTTCATGTTATTTCATAAAAGTGAGAACATAACAATATATGGGTTTTTTGTGATTGACTTATTTCACTCAACATCATGTTCTCCAGGTTTATCCACATTCCAGGATGGTTTAGGAACTCAGTTTTCTTTACCAGTGCGTAGTGTTCCATTGTGTGTATGTACTACATTTCACTTATCTGTTCTTCCACTGACAAGCCCTTTGGTTGTTTCCATCTTTTTGCTATTGTGAATAGTGTTGCGATGAACATAGGTGTGCAGATAGAAACATTCTTGGACAAGGAAGGCATGGTTAGTAGTTGAACACAAACCATTTGTGGTACCCAGGAATCTGCATTTCTGTAAACCAGAAACAAAATAACAAAATGAAATAAAATAAGAACACTTATAACAACAAAATAATAAGGTACATAACAAAAAATGTACTGGATTTTCATGGATGAGACTATGAAAATTTGTTTTAGTATGTAAAAAGAATTCATTATGTATCAATTTATGCGTGTGTGTGTGTGTAACTGGAGACCCATGAATAGCGTAGACACTCCTAAAGAAGGAGCACGCAGGGAGATTGACCCTGCCAGATAGAAAAACTAGAGTAATTAAGACAGTTATGTATAGGTGCATGGATAAATAACAAAAGCAGCAGTACAGACCATGTATACTTGGAAATTGATATATGGTATAGCTGGCTTCTGAACCATGGGAAGAGATTAAACTGTTCAATTAACTAGTGGTGAGATAATTGGTTATCTATATAGAAAAAAATGAAAATGGATCTCCATCCTACAGAATACCTAAAAATCATTTCACTATGGATTAAGGACTTAAAAATGAAAGGCTAAACTTTAAAACCTTTTTCAGAAGATTAAAAGTAACCTTTTGTTATTATAAAATCAGTATACATAGCATTAGAAAGTTAGAAGGTACAGATTAAAAATAAACAGTAAAAACATTCCCACCACCTAGGAGTTATTAAAACCTTGGTCCTGCAGATCTTTCTCTAAATCATATGTGTATTGTGTGTGCATTTTTTTTTAACCAAAATGAGATCATACTGTATATATTATTTTAAAACTTGTTTTTTCAGTTAACAATTTCTTTGTTTTTATGTCAATAAATTTAACTAATAATCAGTTTAGATTTCTCCAGTTGTCTCGAAAGTCCTTTGGCTTTGCCTGAATCAAATCCTATCCAGGACCATGCGTTGTACCTGGTTGTTTTGTTTGTAAGTTATTCTTTATCTAATATAGTCCCTTTTTTATGGCATTGACGTGTTGAATACAGTCTTTTTAGATTTGCTTCCTTATGGTGTGGTTTAGTTTATTCCCCTTTCCAGTGTATTTCCTGTAAACTGGAAGTTAGCTTTAATGGCTTGATGGATTCTAGGTAAATGTTTTTGGCTAGAATATATCATAGGTTATGTTGTCTACTTTCTATTGCATCACATCAGAACGCATATGTTATTGTTGTTGTTAGGTGCCATTGAGTTGATTTTGACGACCTTTGTGAGAGCGTCCAACTGTCCCATTGGGTTTTCTAGGCTGTAATCTTTACAAGAGCAGATTGCCGGGTCTTTTCTCCTGTGGAGCCGCTGGGTGAGTTTGAACTGCCAACCATTTGGTTAGTAGCCGTTTGCTTAACCATTGTGCCGCCAAGGCTCCTTCAGAAGGTATATAATGTCTAGTTGATCCATATTTAGTGGTGCTAAGATTGACCTCACTATGAATCGAAATTGACTCAAAATGAACTCGATGACAGTGGGTTTGGTTTTTGGTTTTGAAAGATTGACCACTGGATTAAGTCTGTAACATTCCGATCCCTCTGTTGTATAGTTACATAAAAAGAAGTAATTTGTGTGGTGTTATTTGAAAAGTATCCAATTCCCCATTAACTGCTTGGGGAACTGCATTAAAATTTCTAAAACTTATAGAAGACAATATAGGGAAAATGTCATTATGACCTCAGAGTAAAGAAAAGTTTCTTAAAAGATATTAAAAGTACAAGCCATAAAGGAAAAGACTGATGAATAACAACTTTGTTTATTAAAGACCCTATAAAACCAAACCTGTTGCCATTGAGCCGATTGTAGCTCATAGCAACCGTATATAATGGGCATGAAAAGACAAGCTGTATACAGGGAGATGATATTTACAATACACATAACTAACCAAGGCTTAGTGTTGAAAATGTATCAAGAACTCCTCTGGATCAGTTAAAGAAAAAAAGACAAAATAACAAAATTGGCAAAAGATATGAACAGTTATTCATAGAAGATGAAACTCAAATGGACGATAAAAATATAAAATTATGCCCAACCTCACTGTCAATAAGGGAAACACAACGGCAAACCCGCAGTAATGTACTGTTTCACACACACCAGATTAGCAAAAATTAAAAAGCCTGACAGTACAAATTATTACTGAGAATGTAGACCCACGAAAACTTTCATGCACTGCTACTGGGAGTGTCAGTCAGTACTGTCACTTTGGAAAAACAATTTGGCATTACCTTTTCTGAACAAACATGTCCATGTCTTCTAATGTAGCAGTTTCGCTCCTATAGATATCCATTTACATCAGGAGATTGTAAGAATGTTCCTAAGAACTGTTTCTAAGATTAAAAGACTCAACAACACACATGAAGATCAATAGGAAAATCAATAAGTATGTTGAAAATTAATGGACCAAAGCTACACACACCAACATGGATGAATCACAAAAACATAATATTGAGTGAAAAAAGCAAATCACATAAGAATACCTGCAGTATGATTCTGTTTTTATAAAATTTAAAAATCCTATTTAGAATTTCGTGCACATCTGGTAAAATCATGAAGAAGAGCAACACAATGACTAAGGAGAGTGGTTGCCTAGGGTGGAGGGTAGGAGAGGGTATACTGTGGTCTGCAAAGTACTGGTAATCTTCTGCTTCTTAACCTATGTGTTTGTGTTATTTATTCATTTTTATTATTTAAAACATACGTATATATACAGGTATATCTGAACATTTTTGTATGTATGTTTTATAGTAAACATATTTAAGTGACTTAGAACTTTTTGTTATTGAACAGCAGATTTGAAAAATAAGAGTCACTCATGAATCTTCTACCTTAACAGAGAAGTTTTCGTTTTTGCAATTCTTATTCAAGTTTTCAAAGTTACATTTAAATCTATCATCTTGCTTTTTGTTTTCTATTTGTCCTATCTCTTCTTTTGGATTGGAGCCCTGGTGATGCAGTGGTTAAGAGCTTGGCTGCTAACCAAAAGGCTGGCAGTTTGAATCCACCAGCCGCTGCTTGGAAACCCTATGGGGCAGTTCTACTCTGTCCTATAGGGTCGCTATGAGTCGGAATTGACTCGACAGCAACGGGTTTTTTGACTCTTTGGGTTAATTGAAATTTCTTATGATTCCATTTTATCTTTGTTGGCTCATTAATAATAACTGTTCTGTTATTTTAGTGATTATATTAGGGTTTATAGCTGTTCTGGATTGAATTGTGTCCCCCAGAGTATGTATTGAAGTCCTACCCCCTATACCTGTGAATGTGATCCTGTTTGGAAAGGGGTTTTTCTTTTGTTTGGTTAATGAGGT
The DNA here is from genome assembly GCA_030035585.1 of Dugong dugon. Classification (NCBI taxonomy): domain Eukaryota; kingdom Metazoa; phylum Chordata; class Mammalia; order Sirenia; family Dugongidae; genus Dugong; species Dugong dugon. The sequence continues at coordinate 99,318,769 of CM057469.1, read as the reverse complement.
CATACCAGAGTAGGGTGGGTCCTAAATTTAATCACTTCTGAGTCATAAAAAGAGCAGAAAAGACATAGAGACACACAGGGGAAGACACCATATGAAGACAGACACACAGGGCAGATGTATCTACAAGCCCAGGATTGCCGGCAGCTACTAGAAGCTGAAATAGACAAAGAAGGACCTCCCCCTAAAGCCACACTCTGAATTCGGTGGCATAGTAGTTAAGAGCTACATCTGCTAATCAAAAGGTCGGCAGTTTGAATCCACCAGATGCTCCTTGGAAACTCTGTGGGGCAGTTCTACTCTGCCCTGTAGGGTCGCTATGAGTCGGAATCTATTCGACGGCAGTGGGTTTGATTTTTTTTTAATGAGTCAGAATCGACTCGATGGCAGCAGGTTTTGGTTTTGTTTTTGTTTTTTTTGGAACTCTGAGAAAATGAATTTTTGTTCTTTAAAGCCATCCCTTGTAGTATTTTTTGTTATGGTTGCACTAGTTAACTAAGACAATAGAATACATCCTTTATCACAGTCTACCTTCAAGTAATATTATACCACTTAATGTGTAGCATAAAAAACTTTCAATAATTCCATTTCTTCCCTCTTGACCATTGTGCTGTTATTGTGATATGTTTTACTTTATAAACCCCATACTACATTGTTATTATTACTTTCATTCCTTTGTGTAGATCCATATTCCTAATCTGGTATGATTTTCCTTCTACCTGAAATATTTCCTTTAATATTTCTTGTAATGAGGACTGGCTGGTGATAAATTCTCTCAGCTTTTGTATGTTTGAAAAAGTCTTTGTTTTGCCTTTGTTTTTGAAAGATATTTTTACTAGGTATGGAATTCTAAATTGACAGTTTTTCATTTAATACTTTAAAGGTGTTGGTCCACTGTCTTCTCATTTGCCTTGTTTCTGATGAGAAATGTGCTGTCATCTTTATCTTTCTTTGTACTTCAGTGACTTGTTTTCTCTGGCTGCTTTTAACATTTATCTCTTTATCACTGATTTTGAGTAATTATGATAGGTCTTGGTGTAGTTTTCATGTTTCTTGTGCTTGGAGTTCATGAACTTCCAGCATCAATGGGTTACAGTTTTCAACATATTTGGGGAAATTTTGACCATTACTTCTTCAAATATCTTCTGTCTGCCACTCCCTACCCACTTTGGGGACTTCAATTACATGTATAAGTAGGCTGATTCAGTTGTCCCACAGCTCAGTGATGCCCTGTTCTTTTTCAAAATTCTCTTTTCCTTCTGTGTTTCATTCTGTCATTTCTATTGCTGTATCTTCAAGGTCACAAATCTTTTGTTTTGCAGTGTCTAATCTGCCATTGGAAACCCTGGTGGCGTAGTGGTTAAGAGCTACGGCTGCTGATCAAAAGGTCGGCAGTTCGAATCCACCAGGTGCTCCTTGGCAGCCCTATGTGGCAGTTTTTACTCAGTCCTATAGGGTCACTGTGAGTTCGGAATCAACTCGACAGTATCTAGTGTGTTTTTCATCGCACATGTTGTAGTTTTTATCTCTAGAAACTTGATGTGGGTCTTTTTAAGTACCTTGCATATCTACTGGCGTTCTTGGGTGGCACAAGTTGTTAAGCACTTGCCTACTGACTAAAAGGTTGGCAGTTCAAACTTACCAAGAGGTGCCTCAGAAGACAGACTTGAGGATCTGCTTCCTAAAGGTCACAGCCATTAAAACCCGATGGAGCACAGTTCTACTCTGTAACACATGGGATCACCAGGAGCATAATTGACTGGATAGCAACTGGTTTGGGTTTGGTTTTTCAGATTTACTAAATTGTTTTTGAACATAAAGAATACTGTTATAATAACTGTTTTAATGTTCTTGTCTCTTAATTATGATATTTCTGTCTGTGCTGAGTTGGCTTTGATTGATTTTTTTCCTCATTATGGGTCATATTTTTATGCTTCTTTGTATGCCTGGTAATTTTGGATGTTGTGAATATTACCTTGTTTGGTGCTGGATATTTTTAGATTTCTATAAATAATTGTTAGCTTTGTTCTGGGACACAGTTAAGTTACTTGGAAAGAGTTTGATTCTTTTAGGACTTGCTTTTAAGATTTAATAGGCAGGATTAGAGCAGTGTTCAGTCTAGAGCTAATTATTTCCCACTCCAGAGCCAGGACTTTTCTGTATACTCTACCCATTGACCGTGAATCATGAGGTTTTACTAAGCATGATGTCCTTCTCCAGGGACTGGCCTCTCCTGATAACATGTCCAAAGTTTGTGAGATGAAGTCTCGCCATCCTTGCTTCTAAGGAGCGTTCTGGCTGTACTTCTTCTAAGACAGATTTGTTGTTCACTCTTCTGGCAGTCTGTGGTGTATTCAGTATTCTTCACCAACAGCATAACTCAAAGGCACCAATTCTTTGGTCTTCCTTATTCATTGTCCAGGTTTCACATGCATATGAGGTGACTGAAAATACCATGGCTTGGGTTAGACACACCTTAGTCCTCAAAGTGATATCTGTGCTTTTTAACACTTCAAAGAGATGTTTTGTAGCAGACTTGCTTAATGCAATACGTCATTTCCTTTCTTGACTGCTGCTTCCTTGGGTGTTGATTGTGGATCCAAGTGAAATAAAGTCCTTGACAACTTCAGTCTTTTCTCCATTTATCATGATGTTCCTTATTAGTCCAGTTGTGGGGATTTTTGTTTTCTTTATGTTGAGGTGTAATCCATATGGAAGGCTGTAGTCTTTGATCTTCATCAGTAAGTGCTTCAGCTCCTCTTCACTTTCAGCATATTGTGATCTGCATATTGCAGGTTGTTAATGAGTCTTCTTACAATCCCGGTGCCACATTCTTCTTTGTATACTTCAGCTTCACAGCTTATTTGCTTAGCATACAAATTGAATAATTATGGTGAAAGGATACAGTCCTAACACACGCCTTTCCTGATTTTAAACCACTCAGTATCCCCTTTTTCTCTTGGAACAACTGCCTCTTGGTCTGTTTACAGATTTCCTCATGAGCACAATTAAGTGTTCCCTTTCTTTGCAGTGTTATCCGTAATTTATGATTCACACAGTCAAATGCCTTTGCATAGTCAATAAAGTAAATGTAAACATCTTTCTGATATCTGTGTTTTCATCCAAGATCCATCTGACATCAGCAATTATGTCCCTCGTTCCACACCCTCTTCTGAATCTGGCCTGAGTCTCCGGCAGTTCCCTGTCAATGTACTGCTGCAACCACTTCTGAATTATCTTTAGCAAAATTTTACTTATGTGTGATATTAATGATATTGTTTGATAATTTCCACATGCTGTTGGATCAGCTTTCTTTGGAATGGGCACAAATATGGATCTCTTCAAATGGGTTGGCCAGGTAGCTGTCTTCCAAATTTCTTGGCATAGATAAGTGAGTACTTCCAGTGTAGCATCCATTTGTTGAAACATCTCAATTCGTATTCTGTCATTTCCTGAAACCTTGTTTTTTGTCAGTGCCTTCAGTGCAGTGTAGACTTTTTCCTTCAATACCATTGGTTCTTGATCATATGCTGCCTCCTGAAATGGTTGAATGTTGACCAGTTCTTTTTGGTACCAGCAAATGTGTTAAAATCAAAACAGAAGATTTCTCTCTTTATTTTTTTAATCGTACTTTAAGTGAAGGTTTACAATTCAAGTTAGTTTCTCATACAAAAATTTATACACACATTTTATGTGACCCTAGTTGCTCTCTCTATACTGTGACAGCACACTCCTCCTTTCTATCCTGGATTTCTTGTGTCCATTCAACCAGCTCCTGACCCTCTCTGCCTTCTCATCTCACCTCCAGGCAGGAGGTGCCCATTTAGTCTCATGTATCTACTTGAGCTAAGACACACACTCTTCACGAGTATCATTTTATGTCCCATAGTCTGGTCTAGTCTTTGTCTGAAGAGTTGGCCTTGGGAACGGTTTTAGTTTTGGTCTAACAGAGAGTTCAAGGGCCCTGTCTTCCAGGGTCCCTCCAGTCTCAGTCAAACCATTAAGTCTGGTCTTTTTACTAGAATTTGAGTTCTACACCCCACTTTTTTCCTGCCCTGTCAGGGACTCTCTTTTGTGTTCCCTGTTAGGGCAGTCATTGTTGGTAGCCAGGTACCATCTAGTTCTTCTGGTCTCAGGCTGATGAAGTCTCTGGTTTATGTGGCCCTTTCTGGCTCTTGGGCTAATATTTTCCTTGTGTCTTTGGTGTTCTTCATTCTCCTTTGCTCCAGGTGTGTTGGGACCAATGGATGCATCTTAGATGGCTGCTCACTAGCTTTTAAGACCCCAGATGCCAGTCACCAAAGTGGGATTCAGAACATTTTCTTAATAAGTTTTGTTATGCCAGTTGAGCTAGATGTCCCCTGAAACCATGGTCCTCAGACCCCCACCGCTGCTACTCTGTCTCTCAAAGTGTTTGGTCGTATTCAGAAAACTTAGCTTTTGGTTTAGTCCAGTTGTGCTGACTTCCCGGTAGTGTGTGTTGTCCTTCCCTTCACCTAGATAATTCTTGTCGACTATCTAGTTAGTGAATACCCCTCTCCCTCCCTTCCCATCCTTGTAAGCATCAAAGAATGTTTTCTTCTGTGTTTAAACCTTTTCTTGAGTTCTTATAATAGTGGTCTTGTACAATATTTTCCTGTTGTGACTGACTAAATTCACTCAGCATAATGCCTTCCAAACTCCTCCATGTTATGTTTCACAGATTCATTGTTGTTCTTTATCATTGCGTAGTGTTCCATTGTGTGAATATACCATAATTTGTTTATCCATTTGTCCATTGATGGGCATCTAGGTTGTTTCCATCTTTTTACTATCATGAACAGTGCTGCAGTGAACATGGGTGTCCGTATATTCGTGTGAAGGCTCTTATTTCTGTAGGATATGTTCCAAGGAGTGGGACAGGTGGATTGTATGGTACTTCGATTTTTAGCTTTTTAAGGAAGCGTCAAATCGATTTCCAAAGTGGTTGTACCATTTTACATTCCAACCAACAATGTAAAAGTGTTCCAGTCTCGCCACAACCTCTCCAACATTTATTATTTTGTATTTTTTGGATTAATGCTAGCCTTGTTGGGGTGAGATGGTATCTCATTGTAGTTTTGATTTGCATGGCTAATGATCGTGAGCATTTACTCATGTGTCTGTTAGCTTCCTGAATGTCTTCTTTGTTGAAGTGCGTGTTCATATCCTTTGCCCATTTTTTAATTGGGTTATTTGTCTTTTTGTTGTTGAGGTTTTGCAGTATCTTGTAGATTTTAAAGATAAGACTCTGATCGGATTTGTCATAGCAAAAATTTTTTTCCCTGTCTGTAGCTTGTCTCGAGACTCTTTTTGTAAAGTCTTTTGATGAGCATAAGTGTTTGAATTTTAGGAGCTCCCAGTTACCTAGTTTCTCTAAAACAGAAGATCTCTTAATTAGTACTCTTTTGGTTTTTAGGAGCGCAGATGACCCCACATGTTGTATCGGGGAGCTATACGTAAGGATACACATGATAATAAGAAAAAGATGAATCTCAGCCACTTGTCAAGGCCTCAGGGGAACTCAGGAGGAGCCAAACTGTGAGAGTTCCAAGCTCCCTCCTGACCCCCAACAGGAACAAATAGGATAAGTGTTAAAAATAATCAAAACTCACTGAAATTTGAACATGAAGTGTATTCTGAGCAGTTACTCTATATGCATATAGGGAGGCCATTTTGATTCCAGAAAAAGCCAAAGGCTCAAAGAAGCTAGGTACAATGGGGCCTATAAAGAGAAGAGGAGGGAGAAATAACCACTGGCTAATCTTAACAAGATTGATTTGAACCTTGCCTTCCCTCTTTACTGAGATCAGCTGATACCAGTTTACTTCTGGCCTGGCTGCTCATAATTTGACCCTCTACCCACCTCAGCCTGGAGACTTTTTGAGATTTAAATTAGGTGGTAATGGTTATCCTTTTCTAACGGGATAAGACAAATTTACATTGGTATAGAGCAGTTCCTGGCAGGCTTTTACTGGTTAATATTTGGTTTCCTGCTGATGCAGTGGTTAAAGTGATTGACTGCTAACCAAAAGGTCGGTAGTTTGAAACCACCAGCTGCTCTGTGGGAGAAAGATGTGACAGTCTGCTTTGGGAGTTTTACAGCCTTGGGAATCCAGTGGGGTCACTATGAGTCAGAATCGACTCAATGGCAGTGGATTTGGTTTTGGTTTTTGGATAAGAAAAATCTTAAAATCAAAGTAAGATGTCTGTTATTAATTTTCCTTTTCAACATTTCCCCACTCTGATCATGATTCAATTAGAATCTTTGATCACTGTGCATTGCCCGAGCCCCAGTCTAGGTATTTTCAGGTCTCTTAGGTATTGCTTTGTGGGATACCTTTTTGTGAAACATATGTTATTGTTGCTTGTTCTTTAGCTTCTTCTACTCATTGTTCCTCTGGTCAGAATGAGACCATTTGCTGTTCCTTAGTACAGTTTCCTTAGCTTTTGAATCCCCAGACGCCAAGCAGCTTAGTAGCTTAATATAAAAGATCAAAATGAGGAGAATGCGTAAGCCAGTGGTCTGAAAGGCTTGTCTGGTCCACAGAGCCAAATTTCTTACTTATGACCACAAATCACAAGAAGATGCAAGAGGAGCATCTACAGTCTGCGTTGCATCTCTAGTCATGAGCTTCTGCTGAAACTGTGTCTCATGGAAAATAGAACTGGGAGGTCATTCAAAAATCTAAGAAAGTTATGGATTCTGGCTTATCTAGCTACCTTTCTAGCTCCAGGAGTTCCCAGATCTTATTCTAGTGTTCCACCAATAATGTGACTCAACTTGTTTTAAGACCTTTCTGCTTTTCTTCCTGCTCTTAACTGTCTTAGTTCCTTAGAGAGAGAGTTAGATTGGCTTGGGAGGTCCTCACCATTGTCATTTGGGCAGAGCTGTCCCTGCCAGGCCCCCTTATAGTTTGCTTATCTCCAGACTGTCAAATGCCCATGCCTGGCCCACTCAGGGTGTGCATGTGTATTGGGGATGGGGGAGACAGTTGGGGACGAATCACTATTTTTCAGAAGTACATTACTATTCCTTTTCATGAAATATCTTGTGGCTAGCTCCTCTCATAGTAGTGTTGGTAGAGAGAGTAGTTTCCCTTCAGTGACCACTATGAATATGGTTGGCAAGATATAGCTGTATCCTAGTTCTTCATCCTGCCAGAACCAGGCCCTACTCTTTCTGTAGGCAATGTAAGCTAAGTGATTTACTTTCTGAGTAATTTTGAGAATATTAATACTGTGATATTTGTTTGAATTTACTTTAAATAATGATGATCCTGAAGTTGGCGTAAAATTGGGACAAGGATTTTCAATAATTTAATACCTTGTATCATTCATTAAAATTACCATGAAACTATACTTGTTAATTAAATCTACCCTACTAATTGGGCCTAATTAAGAGGTATAACTATAACTCCTTATAATTTCCCTATATTTTTCTGTTGTTACAGCACCACCATTTAGTGTTCTCCTTAAAAGAGCTACTCAGCACTTCTGTGAATGTCTGCGTAGACTGTAGACTGTTTGTGGTTAACATTTTCCAGAAGCCAAAGCTAGACCTTAGACAATGTGCACTTTGCCTTTGAAAATTTCCTGTGTTGAGCATCACTAGTTCATGTGCTCTTGCTATTTAATATGACTGAAATATTAATAAGTAATTGTTTAAAGTGCAGTATTTCAGTTAATTCCATGTATAATTAAAAAATTTAAATACATTAACATTTCACAACATAGTCTATGATTGGGATTAGGACTGTTTGTGTTTGCGGTTCAAATACTCAGTATAATATTTGATATTTGGATAAAATACTATTTTTCATATCAAGTATATTTGTTTAAAATTTTAGAGGGGTTATCCTGGGGAGCTTGGGAAATTTGTATTTAACATAAAATTATTTGATTATTTTCAGATATTAAAAATGCCAAACAGTTGTTGGGAACCTCACAAGCTTATATGACTATTAGATTTTGTAGGTTTACGTCCTTTAATTGTGTGTTTCTTTTTCTGTCATAAATAAAACATTTGAACTCTGGTTCATCTCCTATATGGTGCTTGAAGTGGGATAAGGGAAGGGAAAAGTGAAATGGTACGCCCTCTCAGTTCTTTTCTAGAAGACATAAAACTATCCCATTTCCTGTAAATAGACTCTCCCAAATGATAAACTTTATTTCACAGGAGGAAACACATCTTTATTTTAAAGTACAATACTTTCCTTGTACATCGTGTGAATTGTTATGTGTATTGACGTTTAAAAAGCTTTCTGACTGAACCAACTATTTACAACAAGCCCAGGCCAGCCAGAACCACTTTGGGAAGGGGATATAGACTTACTGAAGGTGAAACTGGTAAAAGGCAAGATTACTCTAGAGACATGAAGTCTGGGTTGTGGCTTCAGGAAATATCACTTTGGAAACTACTCTCTAGGTAGGATTAAATATAAAAATTTGAAATATGCATCTAAAATGAATTAAGTTACCATACTGAATAGAACTTACGGCCAAGGAACTTTTTTTTTTTTTTATTATTGTACTTCAGATGAAGGCTTACAGAACAAATAGTTTCTCATGAAACAGTAGTACACATACTGTTTTATGACATTGGTTAACAACCCCACAACATGTCAAACCTCTAACTTCTCAGCCTTTTTTTTTGGTGAAAATACACATAGCCAAAGATACACCATTTCAAAAATTTCTACATGCACAGTTCAGTGACATCGACTACCCTCTTCCAGTTGTGCTGCTATTCTCACTTTAGATGAAGGCGTACGGAATAAAATAGTTTCTACTACACATGTTCCCCATGACAATGGTTAACAATCTCACAACACATCAACGATATCCTTACTCAACCTTGGGTTCCCTATCACCAGTTTCCTTGTCCCCTTCTGCCTTCTGGCCCTTGTCACTGGACTACTGTACCTCATTAGTCCCATTTGGTTTTACGGGTCTGTCCACTCTCAGGCAGAACCGTGAACCTCAGAAATGACTTCACCACTGAGCTAAGAGGGTGTCTGGGGGCCATACTCTCGGGGTTTCTCCAGTCTCTGTCAGGCCAGTAAATCTGGTCTTTTTTTTTGTGAGTTAGAATTTTGTTCTACATCCTTCTCCAGCTCTGTCCAGAATCCTCTGTTGTGATCGTGGTCAGAGCAGTCAGTGGTGGTAGCCGGGCACCATCTAGCTGTACTTGACTCAGTCTGCTGGATGGCCAAGGAACTTTTAAAAAGCATTATTTGAAATTCCTTTAAGAATGCTTGAAATGAAATTATGGAGCTACCATATAGTGAAAACTTAACGTGGTCTTTTCTGGCTTCAAAAATCTGATTTTATTATTATAATAAGTTGACCATGAGAAGGTTATTAACTGGTGGATATTTAACCTATTCCCAGTTGAAAAAAAAATAAAATTACTTAATTGTATTTAAAAAGAAAAATAAGCTCTTGATGTCAAATTATGAGTTGTGCTCCTCAGTGTAATGTACAACTATCGAAGAGTTAAAATGCAAGAGTCTAGGATTCATAGTTATTTTCTGGATTCTTCCTAAGTGATGGAAATGATCACCCATTTAATGTTAGGACAGTTCTCATTTTTTATACCGTCTGAGTTGTTGTTAGCTGCCATCGAGTCAGCCCCAACTCATAGCGACCCCATGCACAATGGGATTGGACCATTGTGATCCATAGGGTTTTTATTAGCTGATTTTTCAAAGATCACCAGGCCTTTTCTTCCTAGTCTTAGTCTGGAAGCTCTACTGATTCATCATAGCAACAAGCAAGCCACCACTGACAGATGGGTGGTGGCTGCAGATGAGGTACGTTGGCTGGAATCGAACATGGGTTTCCCGCACTGAAGCCGAGAGAATTCTACTACTGAGCTAGCACTGCTCCCTAAATTGTCTATAGTATGTAATACATGGAATTATCTATCTGTCTGTAGGGTGGCAATGAGTCGGAATTGACTCGATGGCAGTGGGTTTTTTTTTTTTTTAATCTATTTATGGTTGAGAACAGTAATTTCTAGGATATTTCTGTTATGTAATATAGAGAAATAATCATTTTATCAATGGTCCTAAGTCTGTTTAGTTATGGAGGTTATCTTTCTAGGCAGCTCTCGTTTGCTACGTTTCTCAAGGTTGTATTAAAGAATTAAGGAGCCCTGATGGCACAACAGTTAAGCACTCAGCTGCTAACTGAAAGGTTGGAAGTTGAAACCCACCCAGTGGCTCCATGGGAGAAAGACCAGGCTATCTGCTCCCATAAAGATTATTAACTAGAAAATCTTATGGGGTAGTTCTACTGTGTCACATGGGGTTGCTATGAGTGAAATTGACTTGACGGCCCCTAATAGTAACATTAAAGAATTATTGGTGCCACTTGTGTATATTTATCTTATCAATTTAGCCCTCTACCAAGGAAACTATTGTTAAAGGATAAATTATAAAAGAAGATACGATCATGACTCTCATACAAATATAAAATGAACTTGTGTTAAAGATTTTATTTAACTCATTAATTAATGAGGGAACCAACCAGTTACTGTCGAGTCGATTCTGACTCATGGTGACCCCATGGGTGTCAGAGAAGAACTGTGCTCCACAGGGTTTCAATGGCTGATTTTTCTGAAGCAGATTGCTAGGCTTTTCTTCTAAGGCATCTCTGGGTGGACTGGAGCCTCCAACCTTTTGGTTAGCAGCCAAATGAGTTACACAGGGACTCCAGTGAGGGAAACAGCATATTATTGGCAGTTCAAAAGAAACCTCAGAGTGCCTCACATTTAGAGTCACATACAGAATGCTGAAATGAATTTACAAATGAATGCAAAGCTGGCAAAACTGATGAGTATCCACAGAACAATAATCAGTTGCATTCCACAGGACAATTTGCATTTCTGTGGACAGGAATTATTTGTATTAGTATCCGTTTTCTACAAGTTAACTTCTCTCTCTACAGAGCTGTACAGTAGCCTATTCAATGTCAGACAAATTGATGAGCTAGTCAGGACACCCATTAAATTTTAGTCTTTCACAATTTTTCCTTACTGTTCAATTCTAGTTCCACCTCTTGTACTTTATATTAGCTTGATTTCAGTAGTGGCAAGAGAGAAATTATTTCGTATCTAGTCAATTATTTCAATTTAGTCATGCAGATTTTTTGAGGGCAGGCACCCCAAAATGAAAGCATGAATTCATAAATGAATAAAATGTTTCCAATGCAAATGCAAAAGTTGAATGGTTAAAACCTGTGTCCTGTTTCAGAAAGTAGAAGAAAATAAGAGTTTTTGTAAATTTAATTTTATTGTAATTGCAACAAGGGAGCAAGTTATTTGAAGGAATCCAGCAGTAAATACTTTTCAAAAAGCAAGGATACGCTTCTAATGGAAGTGATTCCTCCTTGCCTTATTTGTTTTATAAATGAGAGCCTTGTATATCAGATGTTAAATTGGGCATAACTTTAACTCCAAAATAATTGGAAGCACTGAACCAAGAAAGAAGCATGACATGTTATTTTATGAAATCCTCATCTTGTATGATTTTGCTCTGATATTTGCACTGTTGTCAATAATTTATACTTTCCATTTTATAATTAATAGTAATATATTAGAAATAACTACATCGAGCACAGTGACCATTTTTGTAACTTAGTTTCCCAACACCAACGTGCCCTTGTTATTTTAGGGAATACCAGGTATGGTGCAATTGTTGTTAGGTGCCATTGAGTCGGTTCTGACTCATAGCTACCCCATAACACGGTAGGCTCCACTTACCGGCCCCTGGCAGTAAGACTGTGAGCCAGTCAGCTAGTTCTCCCCAAGACACTGAATCCTGAGGGAACGGTGGCTGTAGTGACACAGGATTGGTTAGACTATATGTGGAGTACTTGAGAGTCCGGTGGTGTGGGTGGAGGTGAGGTGAGTACAGGCAGTCCCTGGATTATGGGTTATGAAAGTCTGACTTACAGAGCTGGTACTTGCCCTTTAATGTTATGTAGATTTGCCCTCACTTTGAAACGATTGAACCAATCCCTACTCGCAACAAATTCTTCATCACAATCACCTTCCCTTGCTGCATGTGCAGCTTTTAAATCACTGAATAGGCTTCCAGCCTTTCCTTGCACCAACATAAGGCAAAGTGAGAAACATATGCACCTGTCTGACTTACCTACAAATTCTTAAAGACATATCCAGGAATGGATCTTGTTCCAGTAACCCGGCGACTGCCTGTATTCAGTGGGTTCCAAGGACTCTGGGTCCTGAGCATATGGTTTAGTATCTTCATCATGTCTTAGTACATTTAGTTTCCTTTGGTGCCTTATTCTCTAGGCGTCCATTGATCCTGTGATCTACTTGATTTCCTTTCTATATATATATTTATCTATTTTGCTAAAGTTAACTAGAGTTGGTTTCTGATGTTTATAATAATAATTAAAAAATAAATAAAACACAAAAACCCTAACTAGTAGAAAAAGCAGCCAAGTAAATGATGTTTCTAGGTAGATGATTATTATCAAGTTTACCTAGGAGAAAGCAAAGTGTATGTATTATCTGTAGGAAAAATAGAAACAATGTTAAAATAATTTAGGTTGCTGAATTATAATCTACAGAACATATGAATCAATTTATGGAATAATAGTGATAACTATTAATATATAGTTCTATTCATAGTTATTTTCAATCTTTCACCTATGGTCACATGTCCAAGAGTATACTTTGAATATTTAAGACTTTTGTGGCATCTTATATGATCCTTTTCCGGTAATGGTGGAGTAGCTTGTATTGAACTAATCTTCTTGCAGAAAACCGTTACAAATCCTGGAGAAAATACAAAACAACAGCAACAAAAACCCCACCAACTCTCTGAAGGCACTGGAGAGTGACCATAAGAAGGCAGACTGTTGAAAGAGAGTCAGCACTTGTAAAGAGGGAATAACAGTGCATGAGCAAAAATGAGATTTTGTTGCCAGCAGACCCACACTACCAGAAACCCTAAAGGGAGTTCTTCAGGCTAAAGGGAAATGTAGCAGATGGAAACTTGGATCTTCAGGAAGGAGTGAAGAGGGTGGAAATGGTAAATATGTGGGTACATAGATTTACTTCTCTCAGTGTCTTTAAAATACACGACTGCTAAAAAATTACAATGTTGTATTGTGAGGTTTATAGTATATGTAAATGTAATACATACAATGATTATAGCATAAAATTCAGGAGAGGGGATTTTACATGAAGTAGTACAATATTAACTCTTAGTAGACTGTGAAAAGTTGAATATGTCTGCTGTTAATCTCTAGAGCAACCATTAAAAAAGTAATTCAAAGAGGTATTTAAAATATGAGGTCAGCTGTTTTCAATATGCCGGCCGTACAGCTGAATCCAGATTTCAAAGAAGAGTTATTGATTTATTTAAATGATTAAATATTCAAACGTAAGATAACTTTTAAATGGTAGAATAAGAAATACCAGCAGTCTATAAATATATTGAAATAATTCATAAACTCCCTGGTAATTAATAATTGTAATAGCTAACATTTATTGAGTGCTTATTATGTGTCAGGCACTGTGTTAAACTCTTTACATATAGTACCACATTTATTCTTTACAGTGACGTATAGGGTAGTTGCTATTATTATTTCCATTTTACAGATGAGAAAAGCGGGTAAATGTTAAGTAATTAAACCAAGGTTTCATAGCTAGTAAGTAGAAGAGCCAGGATTTGATGTCTGGCTTCAGTGCTTGTGGTCCTGACTACTTGATTATGCTCTTGCTGTTAGTTGCCACTGAGTTGGATATGACTCATAGCAACTTTATGTATAACAGATTGAAACATTGTCCAGTCTGCGCTATCTTCGTGATTGTTGGTCTGTTTGAGTTCATCGTTTTGGCTACTGTGTCAGTCCATCTCATTGAGGATTTCCCACGTTTTTCGCCGAACCTCTACTTTACCAATAATGATTTCCCTTTCTAGAGATTTGTCTTTCCTGTTGATGTGTCCAAAGTGAGGGAGCCAAAGAATCGCCATCTCTGCTTCTAAGGAGCATTCTGGTTGTATTTTTTCTAAGACTGATTTGTTTGTTCTTCTGGCAGCCCACAGAAGATTCAGTATTCTTTGTCAGCACTGCACTTTAGGTGCATTAGTTTTCCTTCTGTCTTCCTTTTTTATTGTCCAGCTTTCACATGCATATGAGGCAATGGAAAAGACCACGTCGTGGGTCTGGTGCACCTTAGTCATCAAAGTTACATCTTTGCTTTTTAGAACTTTAAAGAGGTCTTTTGCAACAAATTTTTTCTTTTTTAGTATGAAATACCAAAAAACTTCCAATTCCCATTTCTACTTTTTTGACATGTGCACTCCCCTGATCAATCCCAGGGCGAGGTAACCACCTCTTCCAATATATCTGACTGGAAAACCATAGCTTCTTATGCCAGGAATAGGAAAACGGAGGGAAAATTGGTGAGATGAAGGCTAAAGAAAGGAGAGAAAAAAATCAGGCTACTCCTTGGGGGAGAAAACAGAAACATTTATTGAATGTCTTTCGTGTGTCAGGCTCATAAATCTCCACATTTTTATCCTCCACCATTTCTCCTTGATGATACATGATATAATGATTTTAAACGTTCTTTTTTTACTTAGCAAAGACCCTTTTTTTCCAAGTTAAAATGTTCATTTTATTGCAATGTGTAAAGCAGATAATTTTGATTTGCACAGACATTTTTATTATTTCATGTTTGCAGTGTTTGCATCAAGTCAATGAGATTAATCATGTTTCGATAAAAGCAAATTTGAAAATGCAGGTTGTGGATTTCAGTTGTGATCTTAGTCTCAACACTCAGCTATTTCTGTAGTTTTTTCAATATCTCAGTATTGAGCAGTCCATTTCCAGTGGAAAATGGCCCTACTAACAGAGGAAGAGTGATGTCAATGATTCAGCCACACTTCTACCCTTTTTTCTTGGGCTATCTTGCATGGTTATAACTATATTTATAGACACTTGGCATGGAAGGCTTGTGAGACAGTCTGGAAGTTCTTTTTCAACTACCATTAAGAGAACTGCTTCTGCTATAGTCATTGGCCCTCTCTGAGGGACTTCTAACTAAACTGAAAATATGCTTGCTAGTCTCATCTACCAGGATAGAGCAGATACCGTAGACATGGAGAGTTTTAGGGGCAATGGCTGCTAACCGAAAGATCGGCAGTTCGAACCCACCAGCTGCTCCACGGGAGAAAGACTTGGCAATCTGCATCTGTAAAGATTTCAGCCTTGAAAACCCTATGGGGGCAGTTCTACTCTGTCTTATAGGATCCCTATGAGTCAGAATCGACTTGACAGCAATGAGTTTGTTTTTTAGTCACCAAATATGCTGTGTTAGGTTTTTTGTTTGTTTTTAGTTTTAAAACAGGCTTTCTGCTTCTGTGGAAACCCTGGTGGCATAGTGGTTAAGAGTTCAGCTGCTAACCAGAAGGTTGACAGTTTGAGTCTGCCAGGCACTCCTTGGAAACCCTATGGAGCAGTTCTACTCTGTCCTGTAGAGTTGCTATGAGTCAGAGTGGACCCAATGGCAACAGGTTTGGGGTTTTTGTTGTTGTTGTTCTACTCTGTATGTCAGTGATGATTTTGACCCACTTATCTCTTGCCCACATGAGTTAGCAGATATTTTAATCAGAAAATTAGGTTTGGATTGCCAGTACCAATGGTATAAAAGGAGGAAATCCAGGTGTTCAATATAAGGTGGAAGAATACTTGCAATCTTTGGACTCTCCCTTCTGGTTTTGACATATGACATTGCTTCTTTGAACTTCCCCCCTCCAGTTGGATTTTTTTTTCCTTCCCCCTCATTGGTGACATAGCCTAGATCTAGCTAGCTATAAAAATATGTGAAACAATACATAACATATATGAGGCATAAAGGAAAAAATAATAAAATGAACACAAGTATACCTGCCACCCCACTTAAGAAACAGAATACTACCAATGCTTTGGGAAGCACTATAGGTCCCTCCCCAGTTTAATTCCTGCCCTTATGCACTGGAAACCCTGGTGGCGTAGTGGTTAAGACCAAACAGTCAGCAGTTCAGATCCAACAGGCACTCCTTGGAAACTCTATGGGGCAGTTTTACTCTGTCCTATAGGGTCGCTATTAGTCAAAATCAACTCAACAGGAACGGGTTTGGTTTTTTTGTTTCTAACCCACCAGACATAACCATGGTCCCAAGTTTTGAGTTAGTTGTTCTCTTTTCTTCACAGATTTCTTATTTATATCCTAAAAAGTGTATTGTTTAGTTTGAATCATTTGTAAATTTTATATAAGTGAAGCCCTATTGTAAGTATTTTTCTGCAGCTTTCTTCTTAACATAGTTTTTGAGAGTCATCTATGTTGTTGTCTACTTTATACTTTATTTTCCATTCTCCATATTAATGAACTGTAGTTGCTATGAGTCGGAGTTGACTCAATGGCATTGGGTTTGGTTTTTGGTTTTTTCGGTTGTTTCCAATTTTTAACTCTTCTAAACATTGCTTCACTGTGTGGATTCTTTTATGTCTCCCACTAAACATGAGCGGTTATCATGGAATTTTTAATGCTCTTCAGAGAAGGAAATTCTTCAGAAACTTAGCCAGTGTTTCTCATAGTTAGAGATGTCTCCCTTTTTTCTTAACTAGTTCCTTTGCACTTGAATTTCTATCCAAACAGCTATTATATTTCTTGTTTGTTTTCCCAGTTCTTTTTTGGAGAAGAAAATAATTTCTGTTATTAGGAAGTACAAGTCATCTTATAGGTTATGGTCTTCTGAATTTCCCAGCTACTATTTCTTCTTAAATTACTATAGCTATATTTGAGATTTTATACAAATTAAAAGTGTAGGGTGTCCCCAAAGTCTTAGTACAGTTTTAATAACTTCAGGAGTATAGGTGCTACAGACTTACAAAAAAAAATTGGAAGTTTAATTACTTAAATTTCTTTTATACTTATGTTGTTATTGTTGTTAGGTGCCATCAAGTCAGTTATGACTCATAGTGACCCTATAGGACAGAGTAGAACTGCCCCATAGAGTTTCCAAGGAGCAGCTGGTGGATTCGAACTGCCGACCTTTTGGTAAGCAGCCAGGCTCTTAACCACTATGCCACCAGGGCTCTATACTTATGTAGTTTTGTGAATTTCGAATAACAAAATTTTTATTTTAATTTTTGTTTCAGTCCTGATTGAAGATGGCAAACACCGAAGAAAATATCAACTGTGTTCTATGATTAGTTGAAATCAAGTCCACAACTACAATATGAAGAAAATTCACTTCCTATTACAAGAAGGAGGTTCCTCATAGACATTTAATTAACAACTGGGTGAAAAATTCAAGGACACTAGGCTTAGTTCATGACAAGCCTATGTCTCAGAGATGACAAGCAGAGAAACTGTGACTGAAATGGAGAGGGCATTGGCGCAGAGTCCCAAAAACAGACACTGTGCATCTGCTGAGTCGAATATTCCAAAAACCACAGGGCACAGAATTCTAACAGTGAGACTCCAAAGCATGCCTACAATATGCTCAAATGCTACAAGAAGATTACCAGGCGAAGTTAGACCTCTGTCAACTAATGAAGGAAAAAATTGAAAATTCCAATGATCTTGACATGTTGACCTTTTCTGATGAAGCAACTTTTCACATATGTGGCAGTCCATCACAACTACCGTGTTTGGTGTACAGAGAAGCCTTAGGAAGTTTGGCAACATGAGACTCCCTGAAAGTTAATGTTTGGTTTGCCGTTGCGAAGTCTTGCACTATTGACCTCCCCCGCCCCTTTTTTAAAATTGAGACTTAATTCACATACCATAAAGTTCACACTTTCAAAGTGTACAGTTAAGTGGTTTTTAGTATATTTATAAAGTTGTGCAACCATCACCACGATCTAAGTCAGACCATTTTCATCGCCTCAGAAGGAGATTCCAAATGCGTTAGCAGTCCCTGCTCATTCCGTCTTCTCTCCAGTGCCTAGTAACTGTTACTCTTTTTGTCTCTATGGATTTGCCTAGTCTGCACATTTCATAAAAACAGGATCATACAGTATATGGCTTTTTGTGTCTTTTGACACTTTCTTTTTGAAAAGTCTACAATCAGTGAAAGGAGCCCTGGTGGCACAATGATTAGGCACTCAGGTGCTAACTGGAAGGTGGACAGTTCGAACCCACCCAGTGGCTCTGCAGGAGAAAGACCCGGCAATCTGCTCCCGTAAAGATTACAGTCTAGAAGGCCTATGGGGCAGTTCTGCTCTGTCACATGGGGTTGCCATGTGTTGAAAATCGACTTGATGGCACACAACAACAATCAGTGATGAAAGTTTACTTAGCAATGCTTCAGAATTTTTTTTTTTTAATTCCACACTACAGAGTTTACAAGTGTTAAATAATACCATTTTCAACAAAGTGGAGCACCTGTCATTGCAGATTGCATGTGGATGACACTTTCTAGATGACATTTTCTTAGGCTAGTGGATCAGTACAAGTCTTGTCTCCCTCTGTCACCTGCTCTATCTCCATTCAACTTTTTTTGTGGGATCATGTCAGAACTGTTGTATATTCATTAAAACAAAGACTAGAATTAAAACGGAATCCTTTCAGTTACTGAACCAGTAATAGGCCCTGTATATATGTATATATAAATATATATATGTGTGTGTGTGTGTGTGTGTGTGTGTGTGTATACCTACATAAATTTCCTAGCTCTGACCCATGAGAGGACTTAGAAACAATGACAGTCTAGTAGCAATGAGCACACTAGGGTTCAGATCTTGATTTCTAACTATCATTCTCCACTAAAAGGGATCAGGACCCCTTGGAGAAATGGGTTGTTGTGCCAGAAAGAAAGGAGGTACTCAGAGAATGATAAAACCATGTCAAAAGGACATAGGAGCCATTTTGAAGGGTCTCCATTGGCCAAATCTGGGACATTTTGAATATCAAAATAAATAGTGATAGAAATAGATTATAAAACCCAAAACCCATTGCCATTGAGTCGATTCTGACTCATAGCGACCCTATATACCTCATTGAATAAATTGGAATCCATGAGTAAATAATTTGAGGTGAACAGAAAACTCTACCTTGCCTTAGAATACCAACTAATAAATGTAGAAAGAATGTTGGAATTAGAAGATCACCATTTGGCAACCATTATAATAATAATTGATTGAGGCAGAATCATTAATGGATGTTATAACTAGTGGGTGAAAGTTTAGTGAAAGGGTATTTACATAGTCTGAAATTATCTCCCCACGAAATACTCATTGATTACTTTCAATAAGTAAAAATTACTAATTTAATAATTTTAAAAATGTATTTAACAAGTACTATAAAATACTAACTTTTAATTAACAGGTTCGACACTTATTAATTAACTTTTCCAAGGGGAAACATGGCGGATACCATTTTAACAAAGTAATATAAATTAACAACACCAGTAACCAAGTTGACATTGTGTGCCTGCTGACATAATGAACTGAGAAGATCATAGCATTAATTCTATAGTATTCTTGCCAAAATTGCATAACCCAAATCTAATCCTGAGAAAACGCCAGATAAATCCAAACTGAGGGACATTTTATAAAGTAACTGGCCTTTATGCTTCAGAAATGTCAAAGCCATGAAAGACGAGGAAAGACTGAGGAAATGTTTGTAGTTGAAGACCAAAGAGACATGACAGTGAAATGCAAAGCATGATCCTGGACATTACGGGAACAATTGATGAAATTTGAATTGGGTTTTTGGTTTAAGCGGTAAAATTGTGTTGATGTTAACTTACTCATTTGATGGCTGTACTGTGGTTATATTGGAGAATGTTCTAGATTTTGGGAAATATACACTCAAGTATTAAGGGGTAATGAGGCATCATGTCTGCAACTTAATTTCAAATGGTTCAGAAAAAATGTGTGTGTATGACGGCGTGTTTGTATGCATGAGGGAATGTTGTCGCATGTTTGTATGGATGAGAATATGTTCCGGTGCATTTGTATGAATGAGACAATGTTCAGGCAAATAAGGTAAAATGTTAACAATTGGGAAAGCTGGGGCAAGGGTATATAGTTCTTTGCACTATTCTGGCAATGTTCCGTTAGTTTAAACTTAGTAAAAAGTTAAAAATGTTCTCTTTTAAAGTTGAGTATCCCTATGACCCAGTTCATGCTGAATGCTCTACTTATCAAGAAAAAAGTTATTTTTAAAGGATCACAGTAATGTAAAAGTGTGTTTGAATATTTTGTACATAAAATTAATGAATGGAAAATTACCCCTTGATACAAGGCCTACATGGGACTTGTTAATTTTTTTAATCTTAAAAAAAAAAAAAAAAAATCTACAGTTCCAAGTGCATAAATCATTTCTGAACAGAGGCAAATTAAGGAAATAAAGAATCCTGGAGGACAGAACACCCCAGGCGTTCATCCCCTGACCTAAGCAAATGACAGCCCTTGAAGCAACTTCAAAGCTGCAAGAATAACGGGCTCTGACATGTACCAAGATGGCGGAAATATTTCCTACAACTTTGAAATTAGTCTTTAAAGACAATGAAAGAAAAAATTGCATCGTATTTCATAAGTAGAATTTAACAGTTGAAGTGTTCACATTATTTGTGATCTTGTTACTTGGAGGGGGGGAAGAAAAACCAAACCCGTTGCTGTCGAGTCGAGTAAAATTAAACCAAGCTTACTTTTATAACCATCCTTTCCCTCTTCTCACGGTGGTGTGGGAGGAACCAAAAACTTATAAACTATTCATCGTTGCGAGTGTCAGTGAAAGTCTGTTTGATGCTTTTGTTTGGCATTTGGGCCTTACACAGTTTTGTGATGACCGATCTTTTTAATTTTTCGCAACTTTGTTGCCATGTAAGAATCATCTTCTTCAGTTACATTTGTATTTATTTTACCCTGAAAAAAAACCTTGGATTCTATTTACATGTGATTCTCTCACTTTTATCCTTTTCTGGATGTTTGCTGTTCCTCTAACAAAACGCATCCTGGGTTCCACTTCTTCCATGAAGCTGTTTCTTGATTCATGGTGATTTCTCTGTGTTAACTAATCTTATAGCTAGTTTGTTAATGCCTTTTGACATTTAATCATATATTTCTATTGTCTTTTGCATTTTTTTTTTTTTTTTTTTTTACCTTTTGAGTCTGTATCCTTTGTCTTCTCAACAAGTTTATAAAAACTCCAGAAGACGAGACGGTCGGTTTAAAAAGGTACTAAGAAAGCTGGAAGATGATCCAAATACATCACCCTTTTCAAATGGGTGCCTTTTATTTGAACAAAGAAATCACATGTGTATTTGGTTTTAGGAAACCAAAACATTATGCTAGCATTTTACGTTTAGTATATTTGGGTTTTAATTGCATTAATGCTATCTAAGATCAGTGTGGCTAACATGCCCTTGCTATTATGAGTTCTACTTTTCATCAGCAATATTTTTAAATATCTAAAGCTTCCTGGTATAAGACGTTTCTTCTTTTTTGTTTAGCTATTTAGTTATTTTTGAAAATGTAATAGACCTCTGTAAACTCACAATTGGGGAATAAAAGCAATGACTTTGATTATAACCTACATCTTCATTTAATACAGTATTGCTAAAGTTCGTGACATATTGTTCCATGTCACCATGGTTCGTTCGTTTTCACTGCCATGTAGTATTCTATTGGAATATTCCATGGTTTATTTATGCACTTCCCTATTGAACATTTGGGTTGTTCTCAGGATTTTGGTATTGTGAAGATACATTCTTAGACATTCTTTTATACGTATCTTCTCTTGTATGTGTGCAAGTATTTGGGAGGTATCTGCATATAAGTAGTGATGCTGGGTCATAAGGTATATGAATGTTTGTTCTTAGAAGAAAATGCACAGCTATTTTCCAGATGTCTGACTCTTCAAGTTGAATCTGGAGTCCTTTTGATGTAATCCAAGTAGCCTTTGAGAGTTTTCTTACACAGAGGCTGAACCATCTTACATTCCCACCAGCAGTGTACGAAGTTCTAATTTCTCCACATCCTTGCCAACACTCATTATTTCCCATGTTCTTGATATTAATCATCCTAATGTGTGTGAAGTGGTACCTCATTATGGTTTTGATTTGCATTTCCTGAATGACTAATGATGTTGAGCATCTTTTCATGTGCTTGTTGGCCATTTGTATATCTTCTTTGGAGAAATGTATATTCAGGTTCTTTGCCCATTTTGTTTGGGTTGTTTTTCTTTTTGTTCTTGAGTTGTAAGAGTTCTTTATATAGTCTGTATAGTAGACACTTATCAGGTATATAATTTGCAGATATTCTGGAAGTTGTCTTTTCACTTTTTTGATAATGTCCTTTGCACAGAGTTTTTAATTTTGATGAAGTTTAGTTTATCCTTTTTCTTGCTCATGCTTTTGGTGTCATATATGAGAATCCATTGCCAAATCCAAGGTCATGAAGATTTATCCCTATGCTTGCTCCTAAAAGTTTTATGGTTTTAGCTCTTATATTTAGGTCATTGATCCATTTTGAGTTAATTGTTGTATATGGTGTGAGTTCAGGTTCCAACTTCATTCTTTTGCATGTGGAGACCATTTTGTCCCGGCACCATTTGTTAAAGAGACTATGCTTTCCCCATTGGATGGTCTTGGCAGCTTTATTGAAAATCAGTTGGCCATACATACATGTATGAGTTTATTTCTGGATTTCCCATTCTATTCCATTGGTCCATATGTCTATCCTTATACTAGCACCACAATGTTTTGGTTACTGTAGCTTTGTAGTACGTTCTGAAATCAAGAAGTGTGAGTCCTCCAGCTTGGCTGTTTGTGGCCTCTGCAATTTCATATGAATTTAAGGATTGGCTTTCCTATTTCTGCAAAAACGAGTATTGGAATTTGGATAGGGAATTCATCAAATCTTTTGATTGATTGGGTATTATTGACATCTTAACAATATTAAGCTTTCCAATCTATGAACATGGAATGGCTTCCATTTATTTAAGTCTCCTGTAATTTCTTTAATGTTATGTAATTTTCAGCGTATAAGTCTTTCACCTCCTTGTTTAAATTTATTCCGAGGTATTTTATTTTTTTAGATGTTATTGTAAATGCAATTATTTTCTTATTTTTTTCATATTGTTTATTGTTGGTATATAGAAACACAACAGATTTTTGTGTGTTGATCTCGTACCCTGCAACTTTGCTGAATTGTTTTTATTAACTCTAGTAGCTCTTTTGTGGATTCTGAGGGATTTTATGTATATAGGATCGTGTCATTTGCCAATAGAGACAGTTTTACTTCTTTCCAACATGAATGCCAGTTGTTGTTTTTTTTTTTTTCCCCTTGCCTAATTGCTACAGCTAGAACTTCCAGTATAATGTTGAACAGCAGTGGTAGAAGTGGGCATCCTTGTCTTGTTCCTGATCTTAGGGGGAAATCTTTCAAAAGTCTTTCACCAATGAGTATAATGCTAACTCTGGATTTCTCAGAAATGGGCATATAAATTTTCATTTTTGACATTCCTAGAAGAGGGATTGCTGTGTCCAAGGGTAAATGTATGTTTCATGCAATAATCTTTAGGGTGTAGTTTGACGAAGCTCCCTGGGTGAATCTGATTCCCTCCCTGCCTCCTCTGTTGAGAATCACTCTAGTTATTGGAACGCCTCATAGGAGGCATGGTGGCTCACTTTCTCCATAGGTGGGAATGAGGCATGGCATCATAGCTACTATTCCTGTATCTCATTTGATTGCTTGAATTGGCTGGCTGATGTGCAGATGAGTATTCATATGAACAGGGCCCTTTAGAGACAGGTATTTCTGAAGTCTAAAGATTTCTCAAAGGAAATATAAAATGTCTGGTAGATCAGGGTTTGAGGATTCATGGTTGGCAGTCTTGGTGATGCTGGCAGTGAGCATACTGTAAGCATCCTGATTCCATGTGTTATCCTGTGGTTCTATGGCTCAAGCCTCTAGATCCCAAGCAGTAGGGGTGAGGATAGGGTCAGGTGATCAGAAGTCATAGTATATTAAAGGGTACTATAGGGCATAATCAGGGGACCCCTGGTGGCACAGTGGTTAAAGCACTCAGCTGCTAACCAAAAGGTCGGTGGTTCAAACCCACCAACTGCTCTGCAGGAGAAAGATGTGGCAGTCTGTTTCTGTAAAGATTTACAGCCTTGGAAACCCTATGGGGCAGTTCTACTCTGTCCTGTAGGGTCACTAGGAGTCAGAATCGATTCGATGGCAGGGTACAGGGCATAATAAGACAGGGACTTGGGTTCAAGTCATAGAGGAGCTAGAATTCTGTCTCACTGGTGTCCTCCTTACCTAGGACTATTTTTATTGTGCAGTCACATGTTGCACTTTCACCTGCAATGTCCAAAAAAACCAAAATAAATGTTGCCATCGAGTTGATTCTGACTCGTAGCGACCCTACAGTGACAGAGTAGAACTGCTCACAGGGTTTCCAAGGAGCAGCTGGTGGATTTGAACTGCCAACCTTTTAGTTAGCAGCTGAGTGCTTAACCATTGCACCACCAGGGCTCTGCAGTGTATTAAGGACACCCTTGATCTCCGAGAAATAAGTCCCTCTTTTGAGGGACTGTGATCTATTAAATTCTCTTTCCTATGCTAAAAGGGTTGGGGGGATGAAGCAATCTATATAATTCTTTAGGGCAGAGAGCCTGTCTTTTCATTTTCTAGCACCGTGCCTAGCACAGTGGCTGGAATATATCAGGTGTTCAGGAAATCTTGAGTGAATGAATGAATGAATGAATGAATGAATTCAATTAGGAGTAGAAGGAAGGTTTTTTTCTTATTTGGTTTTTCTTTTTAACATGAGGGTCTCAAACATAATTATGTGTATACAGATAGATGTGTAAATAAATGAAAGCTAAGCTAGTTTTTCTTTTGGAATTAGAAAAGGTTTTGTATTATATATAAGAAATAATGAATTTTAGGGCCTTGGTTTTTAGACTATTAGAATAAATGCTGATGTTTTTAGACAAGAAGTTTAGATGATTTTGAAAGACAAAGTAGAATTTAACAGACAGTGGTTGAATGTGAGCAGCAAGTGAGAATGAGGAGTAAATGATATGAGCAGCAAATAAGGAAGAAGAAGGAGTTTCTGCCTTGCACAATGAGTGAAAAGTAGTTCCAAACCAAACCAAATCCACCGCCACTGAGTCGATTCTGACTCATAGTGACTGCATAGAGTTTCCAAGGCTGTAAATCTCTACGGAAGCAGACTGCCACATCTTTCTCCTGCGGAGCTGTTGGTGGTTTTAACCTCTGACCTTTCAGTCAGCAGCTGATTGCTTTGGTCACTGCACCACCACGGCTTCTTTGAAAGGCAGTACCATTCACTAAAACTGGAACTGCAGAAAGATGGGCAGGTGTGCTTGTTGAAGGATGGGAGTTCAAATTTGGTCTGTGGTAAGTGACATATGCAGCTATTCTCATTTCAGGAGTTGGGGTAGGTGAAGGGGAGACTGCACACCTTTCTGTGGATCTGTGCTTTAAGATTTCCTTTTGTAGATGGAAATGGAAGTTGTGGAAGAAGATAAGATCACCCAGGGAGAGAGGATAAAGTGAGAAGAAAAGGGGACCTAGGACAGAATTCTGAGGAATACTAGGCATGAGCAGAAAAACTGAGGACTAAGAGGAAGAGTGGTCAGAGGAATAGGAAATAAATTTGAGTCTTGGAGACCAAGGGGAAGAGAATATTTCCAGAAAGAGGGTATGGTTAGCAGTGTCATTTGGTAGAAGAGACCTCAAGTAAGATAAGGCCTGAGAAGTACCGATTACCTTTAGGAACAAGGACACCATTGTTGACCTTATCTAACATCTGGAAATTATTTTAATTCTATTTTTGTTGTTGATTTCTAGCTTAATTGGTCAGAGAATGTGTTCTGTATGATCTAAATGACTTGGTGTTTGTCAGTTCACTTTATGGCCTGTTGATTTTTAATTTTCAAATTGAGTTTGAAAAGAGTGTATTCTGCAGCTTTTGAGTACAGCGTTCTCTGTATGTCCATTAGGACAATTTTGTTAATGGTGTTTTTAAATCTTCTATATCTATTTTGATTTCTTTTTTCTGATTACTCAATCAGGAAACAGAGTGAATTTATCTATTCTTTTAATTCAGTTAATTTTTTTTGTATATTTTGAGGCAGTATGACTAGGGGCAATTCATGGTGAATTGAATCCCTATCATTATGAAGTGACCTTTTTTATCTTAAGAAATATTTTTTATGTTAAAATATTTTTGTTTGTTTGATATTAATAAAACCAAACATTGTTTTTCTTGTACCTATTGAAGTCAGCTGTCAACCTGTTACTTCTTTGAAGACAACCTGTCTTTTTTTATGCGTTGAAGGTCTTGTCTTTATTTCTTGGCCTTCTGCAGTTCATTGTGATGCGTCAGGCATGGATCTTTTTCTTTTTAAATCCAGCTTCAGAGTTGCTGAACTTCTTGAGTCTGTATATTATTGTTTTTCATCAGTGCAGAAAAAGTTTTAGTCAGTATTTCTTCAAATTTTGCCTTTGCCCCATTCTCTCCTCTTTTTCTTGAACTATTGGGCATATGGTAGATTTTGTTACTCTCTAAATATCTTAAGCTAACTCGCTTAAAAACAACAACAACAAAAACCCCAACCAGCTTGTATTTTCCAGCTCTTTATTCTAATCTGTTAATTCTGTCCGTTGAGCTTTAATTTCAACTATTATATTTTTCGTTTCTAGGAATTTTATTTACTAATCTAAAATCTATTTTTTTTTACAGTTTACTATTCTCTGCAGTATTTTCCACCTTGTTTTTTTTAACTATTTAAATATAATAAACATAATTATTTTATAATCTTTGCCTGATAATTCCAATGTATTAAGTATTTGAGTTTGTTTTTGTTGTCTGCTGCTTCTGCTGGTTCTTGCTTATTGTGCTTTGTTTCATTGTTATTTATTTGAAAAATTAATTGTGGTCAAGGCCTCCACCAGACTGAGTCCAGTACAGCTAGATGATGCCCAGCTAGATGATGCCCAGCTACCACCCCTGACTGCTCTGACCGGGATCACAACAGAGGGTTCTGGACAGAGCTGGAGAAGGATGTAGAACAAAATTATGACACACAGAAAAAAACAGATTTACTGGCCTGAAAGAGACTGGAGAAACCCCAAGAGTATGGCCCCCAGACACCCTTTTCACTCAGTGGTGAAGTCACTCCAAGGGTTCACCATTCAGCTGGGGATTGGACAGCTCCATAAAACAAAACGGGACTAATGAGGCACAGCAGTCCAGGGACAAAGACTAGAAGGCAGAAGGGGACAGGTGTCACAGCGGCGACGGTTGTCGGGGCGGCGGAGACAATAACCAATGCCACAACTCTTACAGAGAAGTGGGGCCAGGAGGGTCACTCTTAGGAGTCGAACCTGGCTTCAGCCCCAGGAGTTTATTTATAGTCAATACAGCAAGCAGTGAAGCAAATAACAGAACAATGGGCTTTGGGTGAATAACAATAAGTTTTGGGCAAGGGAGAAGGAATTCAGGTAAACAAGCCAATCAGTAATGGGACAATAGGTTTGGGAAAACAAGTCGTGACAAGTCTCAACATGTTGGGGACAAGTCTCAACATGCTGTGCAGCATAGAGGCCTGTGGGAGCTGCAGTTGTCAATAGTGTAGCCATGTTTAAATGGCATATATCCCCACGTTTCCCCCCTTTTGTTTAGTTAATGGAGTAAGAATCAAGGGTTTCCACTGGTCCAACAAGTGTCCATTAGGTCAAAGTAAAATTTTCTCTGTGAGATAAAGTCCAAGATTATCTCAGCTACTGTCTCCACACCTCAGGGCTAGGCATCTTAGTGAGTCCTTGTGAGCCCAGCTACCGCTGGGGCATACTCCATATGTTTAAGGAGGAGAAGTAGCATAGCTATGGTTAACACCTGGACTTAGTCGCCTAGATGGCGGCCTTAGCAGGCTCTTTAAATTCACGGTGCTGGCTTTCCACCGGATACCATCTGGTTTTTCACCAGGTTGTTACTTAATGCCTGGGCTTAATGCTCCTAGATGGCAGCCGTAGCAGGCTCTTTAAACTCACGGTGCTGGTTTTCCACTGGATACCATCTGGTTCTTTACCAGGTTACTAAGTAAGAGCGATGCTCTTATAAATTGCATAGCCGGAGTGAGTGGACTCAATGTGCCTTTTAGGTGTGTATGGCAATAGAGGATGATCTTAAAAAGATATTATAATCCTTTGTACCAACAATCCCCTGATTGTTGGACCAATGGGTTTCCTCTGACTCTTCGTTTTGTCAGGTAAACACTAACTTTTAACATCCACTGGAATTATTATTCTTAAAGGCTCAAAGATTCATTAACAATCAAACAAGAATGATTTACACAGCTTTGCCATTACTTGGAAGGGAATCACCAGGAGGGGTAATTTACACATTGTAACAGATTTAACAATCAAACAAACACTGATTTACACAAATTTACTATCAATTGGAAAGGAATCATCTAACTTAGAAATCTATCTATATGGAAGCATCTAACTAGGAGAAGCAGAAAATATAGAGGAATTTACACATAATGAATTTTCATTGGGAACTTACTGATTAACAAATTACTGATTAACAAGATAATATAGGATGACTATTGAGGATTGATTATCATGAGGGAAACCATAGCTAGAAACAGGTTTTCAGGTGTAAGTGGGGCAGCTGTAGTTGAGAGGATATGCTCAGCTTTGGAGGAGAGGGCTTTCAGACCTCCCCATGTTACCGGTATTGCAGATCTCTGTAGTTCAGTGTCCATCTCCAGGGGAAGGGGTGATTTCGGGTCGGATGGCGGCACTTCAGTGTTCATCCCCGGGGGAAGGGGTGCCGGTGTCAGTTGTAGCTCTGGAGTCGTGTCGGATGGTGGCCACCAAAAGGGTGGTGGCAGCGGTTCAGAGAAGGGAAGGGGCAGAGGCGCAGGGCAGAGTGTGCTGACGCACGGGGGAGCTGCAGCGCGGGGCACGTCCAGGACCCCTAGTCGCAGCCGGAGCGCAGAGCCCACTCTCGCCTGCCCAGAGCCTCCAGGTGGGGCTGTCCTGGGCAGCGACACCCCAGGCGACCGGGCCGGCGAGCCCGGGCAGCAGCAACCCGGGACTGGGCTCAGAGCGCCATGGGAGGGATGGAGCGCGGGCTGCGCCGCAGCTGGAGTGGGAATCCAAAGTGGACCTGTAGGAGACAAAACAGCCACATACCCTTGCCCCCAGATTAATAATTCTGCAGGTCCTTGCCAGACAGAGGGATTTTGAGGATCTTTATAGAGGACCTGTGGGCGAGGTCGTGTGTCGGAGGGGATAAAATGTCGTTCTTCAGCAGTACGACCATCTTTAGCAACTGATAAAAAGTTAAAAATAAAGAGAGCTTTGGCAAGTCTTTCATTTTGGTCACATACTCTAGACCCATCATCTCCCCCACTTTGTTTATTTAAGAGCTGTTTGAGAGTATGATGGACACGTTCAATTATGGCTTGCCCTTGAGGGTTATAAGGAATGCCAGTGGTATGAAGAATATCCCAAGTGGCACAAAATTGTTGAAATTTAGCTGAAGTATATGCAGGACCATTATCAGTTTTAAGAGCTTGGGGACATGCCATAGTTGTAATGACTTGGGTGAAATGATGACAGGCATGAGTAAAACGTTTTCCAGAAAGGGCTGTAGCATAGAGAAACCCAGAATATATTAGCCAAATGAAAGCCTTTACTACAGCGGGGACACTTTCGGGTTGGAAGTTCAGTGTTGGCATTTTTTGTTTTTTAAACTGTGACACTCTTTCTTAAAATGTCCATGTTTACCGCACCCAAAACAGGTGGCAGTGGATGGACGGAGAGCTGCTGCTAATACTTGTGCCTTATGAGTTTCTGTGCCAACATTTTGACATGCTCTAATAGCTTCTTCTGACACCTTATGCTGTTCAGAAGAAAGAGAGTTCCCCATAGTGAGGGAGAAATGGAAAATGAAGGAAAGAATGATAGGAAAGTTTCTGGCCTGAAGCCTGAAATCCCTTGAGGGAGCGTACGAAAAAGCCCCGCCACTCCCGGGGCTATAGCAGCCCAAATTGAGAGTGTCCGCGAAAGTTCCTCCCGTGGTAAAGCCCCGCCGCTCCTGGGGCTGTAAGAGCAGCCCAAGATAGACGCGCGTCTTATACTCACCACCTTCAGGGATTGAGTGAGAGGGTGTCTACAGCACCCTCACATGGGGCACCATCTGTTGCAGCCCTCACACGAGGCACCATCTGTCGCAGCCCTCACACGAGGCACCATCTGTCGCAGCGGCGATGGTTGTCGGGGCGGCGGAGACAATAACCAATGCCACAACTCTTACAGAGAAGTGGGGCCAGGAGGGTCACTCTGAGGAGTTGAACCTGGCTTCAGTCCCAGGGGTTTATTTATAGTCAATACAGCAAGCAATGAAGCAAATAACAGAACAATGGGCTTTGGGTGAATAACAATAAGTTTTGGGCAAGGGAGAAGGAATTAAGGTAAACAAGCCAATCAGTAACGGGACAGTAGATTTGGGAAAACAAGTCGTGACAAGTCTCAAAATGTTGGGGACAAGTCTCAACATGCTGTGCAACTTAGAGGCCTGTGGGAGCTGCAGTTGTCAATAATGTAGCCATGTTTAAATGGCATATACCCCCACAGACAGGAAAGCTGGTGATAGGGAACCCAGGATTGAGTAAGGACAGTGTTGACATGTAGTGGGGTTCTTAACCATTGTCATAGGGAAATATGTATACTAACTGTTTAATGAGAAACTATTTTGTTCTGTAAACCTTCATCTAAAGTGAGAATAGCAGCACAACTGGAAGAACATGATCGAAGTCACTGAATTGTACATGTAGAAATTTTCAAAATGATGTATCTTTGGCTATGTATATTTTCTCCAAAAAAAAGTTCCTCCAGGGCCGAGAATGGAGTGTGTTGACATGTCATGGGGTTGTTAACCAATGTCATAAAACAATATGTGTACTGACTGTTTAATGAGAAACTATTTGTAAACCTTCACCTAAAGTACAATTAAAAAAAAAAGGAAAAAAAATTAATGGTGGTAATTCTTTGGAGCCTGTAGTGAAAATGTATTCCTCCAAGAGAAATTGTATTTGCTTCTGATATGCATTTGAGGTCACTTATCAGTCTGGGACCACTTTGTGCTGAATTCATGGCTTAAAGTGTTTTGGATACCCAAGTCATGAGAATCTGGACTGTAACTCTATGCAGTAGCTGGCTTCAGGCTACAATTTCTCAGGAGCAGGACCCTTCAACCCCCTTCAGTGTGAAAGCAACTTTCTTTGGAGTCCTCTAGGGGTAGGAAGGGTTGGGTAGCCTTACTTCTGCTTCACTATGGTTTCATGGGACATCCTAGTTAATTGGCCTAATAACATGTTCAGTGCTTCTGTTCTACCTCCTAGGAACAGTGGCTAAGTGTTGCTAACCGAAAAGTCAGTGGTTTGAGTCCACCAGCCACTCTGTGGGACAGAGATGTGGCAGTCTGCTTCTATTATGATTTACAGTCTTGAAACCCTATGGGGTAGTTCTACTCTGTCCTATAGGATCACTGTGAGTCAGAATTGACTTGACATCAATGGTTTTTGGTTTTGTTCTACCTCCTAGTTTGTTGTATAGTGCCTGAGGTCTTAAAAGCTCATAAGCAACCATCCATGGCACAACTATTGGTCTCTATTTGTCTGGAGCAGAGGAAGAAGGATAGCCAGGAATAGGAGGAAGATATGGATTTTGTTGCTAATTGCCTCCATGAACAGCTGCCGCCTTTGCCAATAGACCAGAGGAACTGGATGGTGCCTGGCTACCATTATTGAACATCCTGATCAAAGATTCTGTAGAAGAATCCTGATCAAAAGGGTGAAAATGCAGAACAGGATTTCAAATTCTCATGGAATCCAGTCTTTCTGGATCCATAGAGGTTGGATGAACCCCTGAAACTACTGCCTTGAGATAATCTCTAAACCTTAAACCAAAAATATCCCCTGAAATCTTAAAACCAAATAATAGTTTAGCTTAACTAGTAAAAATAATGTTTGCCTTGAACATTATGCTCTTTTGAGATCTATCTGTGTGGAATCAAATTGACAACAGCAACTCAAAAGATTAGATGGGCAACTTAGGGGACAGTGAGTTATGTTAATGTGGGAAGAACAACTTGGAGGGTAAAGATGGTTGCATAACTTGAAGAATGTAAATAGTGTCACTGAATTGTACATGTAGAAATTGTTGAAGTGGCATTTGTTTTGCTGGGTGTATTTTTACCAACAAAAAGACAAATAAATTATTAAAAAAACACTAAAAAGCAGTAAGCCAACTTAAAATAAAAAAAGAAAAAAATTGCACTTAAGTGTTCAAGCTTTATGGTGGGGATGGATTGCCTATTAGATTTCCTGCCTATGGCAGTCCTGGACTCTTCTTTCCTCTTGAATTTTAAAGCTACATTACTGTAAAAAAGTTTTTAAACCATAGCCACATTTGATGATACTTCCTCATTTGAGCCCCTTACATCAACATAGTCACCAGTTCTCACGATCAGTGATAGGAAACTGTCCAAATAGTTTTAGAGGAGCTGGAGGAGAAAGCCTTTGCAGATCTTTGTTCCTTTTTTTGCTAAGGGGGTGTCATATTCTGCATACTCTCAGCCTCTAGGGAATACACACTGTTCCATAAACACCTGAATGTTTCTAGGTGGACCTGGGCTTTACATGACATGATGGAGCCAAGGTTTCCCCTTGGATTGTTCCTCTTGTCCAGCTTTAGACAAATAACCAAATTATATAAATCATAACTGTCAACTAGGGGAAATTGACATGAAATGTCCGAAGAAAAGAGAGGGTGGATTATCACAGGCTACCTGTGCTAAGAAAGGGCATAATGACAGAGGCCTAATGCTGGAAAACAAATGGAAATAAACAGCAGCAAAAGCAGATTTGATTACATACCTCTGTTATGTGGGGAGCCTAGACTAGTTTTCAATTTGGATTGAAACCCCTCCATTTTCGTTTCCCTCTCTCCACTTCCCTGGCTTGCTCTCCTTTCCCCCCACACTGTCTCTCTCTCTCTCTCTCTCTCTCTCTCACACACACACACACACACACACACACGCACACACACACGTTCACACATTTTAACACTTAGGATACTGTTCTAAGCCAAATTCTATTTGGCTTTCTCCTGGCTTTCAGCACTGGAGGTTGGCAAGTCGGGAACCTGGTATACTTACCAGCCAGGGAATTCTGTAATCCACAGCCACGGCACCCTGCTGCTAGAAAAGGAGTAGGATGACTCAAGTACAAATAATGGATGCTAAAGTCTTTGGGAGGGCCTTAGACTGCCTGTCTGTTTGACCTGGGTTTCCCTTTCTTTCCCTTCAGCTTGATTCTAACTATATAAAGGCAATGTTGGTTATAGTAATTCAAGTGAACAGTTTATCATTTATACTTGATTACCATGGAGAACAGCAATAATAACTTGTAATCATCATGTACCTTTTTAAATAAGTGTCAGGTTAATATTATAAATTTAATATAATTACGGTGTTTTGTCATTCATGGATACATATTTTAAAAAGTTATTGCTCAACATCGTGACAAGAGCATTAGCTTTTAAAAATCTAATAACTATTCAGTTAGGAAATCATAGTAGTATGCCTTGCCTTATACACGGCTAAATAGCCTTCAAGTGTGATTTTGGGTGGAGGACAGAAACAAGAGCATACTCTGTTGCCCTCAGAAAGCCAACGGAGTAGAAAGAAGTTATGTCATTGCTTTCCGCCACCCACCATTCTCATTTTTCTCTGTTAATTTTGAGATGAAGAAGCCTCCCACCGTTCTCATTTTTCTCTGTTAATTTTGCGATGGAAACACATTATAGATTTTAAGAAGTGATTTCTTTTAAAATAATATGAAGGTAGTTTGAACACATTTAAACTGTATTTGTCATGAGCAGAGAGCCTACATCAGGGCACATTTAGAATATTTAACTAGGTCACAATGAATATCTAAAATTGTAATACATCTCAAGCTGTTAAGCTTTTATAAGTCGATTAGAGGTAACAGGTTACAGTTTGGATGGTTGATGTAGTGTGGTGGTGGTATGGTGATGATGGTGGTTTCATTAAACATTGAGAAAGCTTTACTAAATGTGTAGAATTATTGCCTAGTAAACACTAGGTGGTGCAGTTGTGCCAGGACCCTGTGATGAAGTATGCACTTTTTTTTTTCTTGGAAGGCATGAGGATTAAATTAAAATTCAGGTTGAGAAAACTCTGGGAATAACAGTTCTCTCAAAAGATTAAAATAGATGGATGAATCATGTCCTTCTATTAATTGCTCTGGGATTCAAATGCAGACGGACCTATCTTATGATGTAGAACACAAACAAAGGTCTCAAGGTATTTGTATATCGTTTATATTGCATTTTAAGCTCCACTAACTAAAAAAAAAAAAACTCTGGTTTTCTACAAATATTTAAATATTGAATTCTCTATTTATGTAATTAAACAGGCTTATCCTCTATTATTTCAAATCATTCTAAAATGCCCTAGGATTTGAGTAATTATCTGTAATATTATAGTTCATCTTATCAAGTGATTGTTGATCAGTTAAAACTTGAAAAGTAGCTTTCCTCTTGGCATGCTTTGTCTTCTTTTATCCATTTTTAAAAATAAGTCTTGCATTCCTGCGTAAGTTCAGGTTATTAAATTCTTAAATTAAGGAGTCAGTTTCTAAGATGAATAATAATTATTGTGTACAATGCAATCGCGATCCAAATACCAACAACATTCTTCAAAGAGATGGAAGAACTAATTACTAACTATATGTGGAAAGGGAAGAAGCCCCAAATAAGTAAAGCACTACTGAAGAAGAAGAATAAAGTTGGAGGACTCACACTACCTGACTTCAGAACCTACTATACAGCTACAGTAGTCAAAACAGCCTGGTACTGGTACAACGACAGATACATTGCCCAATGGAACAAAATTGAGAACCCAGATGTAAATCCATCAACCTATGGTCACCTGATCTTCGATAAGGGCCCAAAGTCCATCAAATGGGGAAAAGACAGTCTTTTTAACAAATGGTGCTGGCAAAACTGGATATTCATTTGCAAAAAAGTGAAACAGGACCCATACCTCATGCCGTATACAAAAACTACTTCAAAATGGATCAAGACCTGAATATAAAGCCTAAAACTATAAAGTTCATAGAAGAAAAAATAGGACCAACACTTCAGGCCTTAATACACGGCATTAACAGGATACAAACCATAACCATCAGTGCACAAACCCCAAAAGATAAGCTAGATAACTGGGATCTCCTAAAAATCAAACACCTATGCTCTTCAAAAGACTTCACCAAAAGAGTCCAAAGAGGACCTACAGACTGGGAAAAAATGTTTGGACAGTACAAGTCAGACAAAGGTCTAATCTCCATAATCTACAAGAAAATCCAACACCTCTACAACAAAAAACCAAATAATCCTATTAAAAAATGGGCAAAGGAAATGAACAGACACTTCACCAAAGAAGACATCCAAATGGCCAACAGACACATAAGGAAATGCTCACGATCACTAGCCATTAGAGAAATGCAAATTAAAACCACAATGAAATAGCATCTCACCCCAGCATTACTGGCACGAATCAAAAACACTGGAAATAACAAATGTTGGAGAGGCTGCGGGGAGATCGGAACTCTCATGCGCTGCTGGTGGGAATGCAAAATAATACAACCATTTTGGAAAATGATACGGCGCTTCCTCAGAAAGCTAGAAATAGACATACCATTCGATCGAGCAATCCCACTTCTAGGAATATATCCTACAGAAATAAGAGTCGTCACTCGAATAGACACCTATGTTCATGGCAGCATTGTTCATAATAGCAAAATGATGGAAACAACCTAGATGCCCATCAACAGATGAATGGATCAACAAACCATGGTACGTACACACAATGGAGTACTATGCAACGAGAAAGAACAATGATGAATCTGTGAAGCATCTCATAACATGGATGAAACTGGAAGACATTATGCTGAGTGAAATAAGTCAATCACAAAAGGACAAATATTGTATGAGACCTCTGTTGTAAAAACCCATGAAAAAGTTCACACACAAAATGTAACAATCTTTGTTGGTTACCAGGGATGGGAGGGGTGGGTGGGAAATACTAAATAGGCAATAGATAAATGGTATCTTGGGTGAAGGGTGAGACAGTACACAATACTGGGGAAGCTAGCACAACTTGTACAAGAAAAGGTCGTGGAAGCCCCATAGATACATCCAAACTCCCTGAGGGACTGAATTGCTGGGTGGAGGGCTGTGGGGGCCATGGTCTCAGGGAACCTCTAGCTCAACTGGCATGACACAGCTTATAAAGACAATGTTCTACATTCTTCCTTGGTGAGTAGCATCTGGGGTCTTAAAAGCCTGTGAACAGCCATCTAAGATACTCCACTGGTCTCATCCCTTCAGGAGCAAGGGAGAATGAAAAGAACAGGATACAAGGAAAAGATTAGTCCAAAGGACTAATGGACCACAGCTACCAAGGCCTCCACCAGACTGAGTCCAGTACAGCTAGATGGTGCCCGGCTACCACCACTGACTGCTCTGACCACGATCACAACAGAAGGTTCTGGACAGAGCTGGAGAAGGATGTAGAACAAAATTCTAACTCACAAAAAAAAGACCAGATTTACTGGCCTGACAGAGACTGGAGAAACCCCGAGAGTATGGCCCCCAGACACCCTTTTAGCTCAGTGGTGAAGTCATTTCTGAGGTTCACGGTTCCGCCTGGGAGTGGACAGCCCCATAAAACCAAATGGGACTAATGAGGTACAGTAGTCCAGTGACAAGGGCCAGAAGGCAGAAGGGGACAACGAAGCTGGTAATAGGGAACCCAAGGTTGAGTAAGGATATTGGTATGTTGTGAAATTGTTAACCATTGTCATAGGGCAACATGTGTAGTAACTGTTAAATGAGAAACTATTTTGTTCTGTAAGCCTTCATCTTAAGTGAGAATAGCAGCACAATTGGAAGAGCGTAGTCAATGTCACTGAACTGTGCACGTAGAAATTTTTGAAATGGTGTATCTTTGGCTACGTGTGTTTTCACCAAAAAAAAAGGTTGAGGAGTTAGAGGGTTGACATGTTGTGGGGTTGTTAACCAATGTTATAAAACAACATGTGTACTTCTGTTTCATGAGAAACTATTTGTTCTGTAAGCCTTCACCTGAAGTACAATTTAAAAAAAATAATTATTGCAGGTTTACTTGTGTATTAAAGTAAGGAAAGAGAAGAAAAAATATTTCTCAGTGGATAATTATTTAAAGCCATGAGCTTTCATTCTGAAAGTTTTTTGTTTTGTTTTGTTTTCCTTTTAAATTCTTTTCCAATTTAAGATGTGGTCGTTTTTGGAAATGAAAAAAAAAAGGTCATTTGTGTTTTTTTGTGGTTCAGTGAATAATACTATTTTAGTTACCCTCGCTTTTAATATCTTTTGATATTTTGAAAGCACAGTGAGACTATCTCATCATTTGAAATATTCAGAGATCATCACAGAAAAATCAGGATCAATTTAAGTGCTTCACTAGCTATCATAACTGACAATTACACATGCTGTACGTGTATTTTTAACGCACTATATTTCTAACTGTGAATCAGTTCTCTTTTATCCCACACAGAGTCACACAAAATTGATTTTATGCTTCACTAATGTAGTGATAGAGCATAGGACCTTAAATTATTTTTGAACTTATTTTCTATGTACAAATAACAATATAAAAATCATGGCATTTTTAGAAATTTAGATTTATGTTTTATGAAATTCTTTCCCTCTAAAATTACAATACCGTTCTTCAATACTACTGCCTTTAGTATTTTTCTTTGAATTTTCTATTTTGAGGTAATATTGTTTCATTTCTTAGGAATAAATTATGTATTACCTATTTATTTCAGAATACGTTCAAGCTTCTTTATAGGGTTTAATACTGGTTAGATTATTACCAGTAATTAACAGAGGATGTTTGAAGAGAAGAGTCATTTTCCTTCTATTTGTGAAACAAGGGTATGTGTGTGCACAGACACACACATCAGTGACGGTTTGTGATTACTATAAATCCAACAATTGGGCCATCGCTTATGGCTTATTTGATAATGTATATTTTCATTTTACAGTTATTTTCAATTCTCTTTGAAACTTTTAGACTATAACATATAATTAATATTTTATTTAAAACATGCAGATTTAGTATTTGAATGTAAGACAATTTTAGATAAAATGTTACAGAAACAATTTGTGGAATTGGAAATCACAGTTTTTATAGTAGTTGACAGCCTTTATAAAACGACTTACTGCTCTTGCGGATATATCCATTATCACAATTGTCAGAATTTAATGGCCCTGTTGTAGCTACATTAGCTAGGGGGCTGAATAGCCATGAAAATGGGAATAACCTCTAACCTCAGAAATCGTTCTTTTAAAGGGGGATTGAAACACTGGTGATAGGAAATTTGAATTGCTCTGGCAGCTGCAGTGTTTGTTCTGTGAATAGTTTAGAGCTATATTTTTTCTCCAAAATCTGCCAGTCTTTCAGAAGCATCAAATTCACTTCAGGAAGGGAAAAAAATCCTTCCTTCCCAGGCTGTATTATTGAATGTGGTATTCAGGCTTCAAACGGTTTCATTTAGGTCATACATATAGTCTCAAGAATGGGAATCCTCACATTTGACACGCTCTGTTAAATATATAGCTCATTCAAACCCCATCCAAGATAGTGCTATGCAGGCACTTCTTTTGGATAATCCTTTTAATGACTATAACTCAACTTCTTAGCGATGTAGAAGACTAGTAGAGTGTGGATATACATATATATATGCATATAATACAAATGTATAAATACGTGCATGTTTATGTGTATATGTACTTTATATAAGTTTGTTTAGGCTCTATAAAGGACTTGGATTTTGTATATATACATGTACGCATTTATTTACATATTTAAACGATAAACTGTGTGAGCCTTATGTCTGGTGTGTTGAGGAGGTATGCATAGCACACTCATTAAGGTAATGAGATTACTGTGGCTAATTCTCACATGCTGACTGAAAATTTAGCCCAAAGAGATTTGAAAGTGATGTCAAAAAAGCAGGTTGGTCCGTGGTCTCGTTAGTTTCAAGTTATTAACTAGTGTGTATGCCACTGACTCTGTATGACTGTTATACCCTTATCTTTAACATTTAGTAATGTGTTTTTCGATCAGAGAATAGAGAAAAAGAACAGAAACTCAGCATTTGCTGCTTTAATACCAACTGAGGCAAAATTGAAACATTTCTTATATATTTTAATATTTGCTGTTTGATTTTTTTTCATAATGTTAAATGGTGTTCAATTGAAAAAACAAGGAAGGATACCATGGTGGGAAAAAAAGAACCTGAAGTAAGTTTGTTTTTCAACGTTATGCAATTTAAGAATAATAGGAAATGAAAAACCATGTATGATTGAATTTCCTTTATTACACATTGTATTGCCTTATGTATCCTGACAGTAAGGATTGTTTATTTTCATGCAGTTTTGAAAAATTACATAGTATCACTGAAACCCATTTGGGTTAAAATACTTATTAAATCAAAATGAGACCAATTAAAAACAGAAACATAGAATGTAATGTTTTAATGAGGAAAATGTGGAGTAGATGAAGATCTAGCTTTCTTTCTTTCTGTGTTTTGTATTTTACATAAGCGGTCAAGTAGAGAGACATGATATTAAACATATATAATGTAAAATATACTCTCCTAGATATTTTCTGGTCTACTGCTAGCATTTCTTTATGTCTGAAGGCTTAGGGGTGCCTCTGTCAAGCACCAAGTCTATTCTTTAGCCAGCCATAAGAGGGGGCTTCTATACCAACAAGCTGCTAACTAACTGAAGGTGAACATTTTATATAACGAATTTGCCGAATTTACACCTTCTTTAATTCATTAGATTAATTTTGTTTTCACTAGCTCTTATACTTTGGCTTTATAGGAATTTAAATAATCTAGTTGTAAAAGAAAAACAAATATTTTGATATTTCAGAAGAATATTAACAGAGGCCAAATAAATACTTATATGTCTATTGTTTATAAAAATAACTAGTAAATGAAATACTGTTTTGTCTAACCTGAGGCCTAAGCATATTGTTTCTGTTTTGACTATAATTGTACAGGCCATCATTAAGCTTCCTTTTAATAGTGACACAGAAAATAGTTTCTGTATAGTTTATAGAAGTCTAATTTTAAAAACTGAACTGCTTCTCAAAAATAATACTCATTATAGACCTCATGCAACATCATCTTTTAATAGAATACCTTGCTTTTAAAAAGGATTACCAATAAAAATTATGAAATTGTTAGATTATTTAAGTACTAATGAGTAAAATCTATGTTCTGAGTAACTCAAGAAATGATCTCTTAACCGTCTATCTACCTTCCTCCCTACCTATCTAGCTAAATAAATTACAGTACTTACTAGAATTATTAGTTCATATTTCTCTGATTGCCTGTAGGCAAATGTTCAAGTGGTAGAAAGAAATATACTTTTGAAATACACTACTTAAAATAGTTAATTTGGATTAATCCAAGTTCTATCAGAATTTTTTTTGGACTATCATTTGTGGTACAGCCCTTACCCAGCTTACTCTGTTTACTTTCACTATACGTTGCAGCCGTTTTGGCAAAGTGAAAGAGTTCTGTCTGCTTTCACCTTGTTAAGACCTGTACAATTTTTTTACTTTAGATATTAAAAAGGTAATCAGTTTGCAACTAGATAATAAAGGTTTCCACGTAAGTGTACACTGAGGGTTAACTTTCTTAGTAAACAAAAAAAAAAAAAAAACCCAAACCCATTGCCATCATATTCTGACTCATATCAACCTTATAGGACAGAGTAGAACTGCCCCATAGGGTTTCCAAGGAGTGCCTGGTGGATTTGAACTGCCGACTTTTTGGTTAGCAGCCAAGCTCTTAACCACGAACTCTCTTAGTAGGAAATATAAACTGATTTTCAAAAAGTAATAATTGCATCTTTGGAAAAATTTTCACTTTTATATCCAATGTTATTTTTGTTAAAATATGTTTCCTTTAAATATCTTAGGAACAGATGTTGAGATAATATTCTTTAACGGTATGTTGAAGTTCTAGGAGTTGGGTTCAGTAACTGTGAGGGGAATATTGAGAACGTGTCTGAGAAATAGACACCAGCCTATGAGTTCTAATGACTGGCACTATATTGTTTTGAAAATATCTGCATTAGCCACAGAGTTATTTTGCAACTCACTGCATGTAATTTTCAGACCAAAATAAAAGTGACTTATTTCCATGAATATGTAATTTTTCTTAAATGTTTCTTCATTAGAAATGATAGGAACCTAACTCTCAGAATCATTAGTCAGTGAAATTCTATCAGGCTAGTTTCATCTTTTCTGCTAGCTTTATTACTTTTAAAAATGTAAACCCTTGTAACTGCTGAGTTGTTGTCAGTTTGAAAATACATGTCAAAATAATACATGCTTTAAAAATATTTTCCTTGAATGATACATGAATGAATGTTTTTAAAGGAGGTGTTGACACCAGTGATTTTGATAGTTGATGTAAGCTGTAAAGAAAATATACAGGGTGCTGCAGTACATTTAAAGCAGACTTATGTTAATAATATATGCTAGAATAGTTGGGGTATGGAAATCATCTTCATAGCTGGGCAACCTTGCTTGTATGAATTTCTCTCCCTTAGAATGCCCAAAGCAATTTATCAAAGGCACAGTTTTCTATTCTAAAGTGATGGCTCAGAATACTTAAAAATGTTAAAAGCTCTAAAGTCAAGTAGAGTGCAGCATTTTAATTCTACATGTTTCTCAGTGTTCCCTTTTCTATACCACA
Organism: Dugong dugon; assembly: GCA_030035585.1. Classification (NCBI taxonomy): domain Eukaryota; kingdom Metazoa; phylum Chordata; class Mammalia; order Sirenia; family Dugongidae; genus Dugong; species Dugong dugon. The sequence continues at coordinate 99,276,806 of CM057469.1, read as the reverse complement.
GTATTAACGAACCACTTTGTATGCAGTGAGACACCTTTCACATCTTATTTTGGGATTATATGTATTTAATTTTGTAATATCACATGTCTTAAAAATATTATTAACAATAATTTGTAAATATTTGGTCATATAAAATTGAGGGATTGATTATACTTTCCCTGTCTAAAGGCAGGGGCCTGGACTGCATGGCTCTTGAGGTTCATTTCCAGCATTATGAGCTTACTTTTATAATGCGGATCATGTTCTCTGAAATTTATGGCTCATTTTAACTATATCTGAAATAAATATTCTTGTCTTTCTGAGCATAGTATATAGTGATTACAAAATTTATCAGATTCAGATTTTGCCATTGAGGGACTTGTATTCTTGTTGGGCAGGGATAAGACATTCATCCATTCGTTCATTTGACAACAAATACTTGTACAATATCTACAATGTTTCAGAGCCTGAGTATATTAATAGTAAGTTGTTACTTGCTATGCCTCAGGTTGCTCACAGTCTTGTGGAGGAGACAGACAATAAATAGTTGATGAGTGCTTTGATTGGGAAAAGCACAAGATACTCTGAAAGTACCTGTGATGGAATTGGGTTTGGTCATCTCTCCAAAATGGGACCTGGTGTTGGGGAAAACTTACTGGAGAAGGTTTTGTCTAACCTGAGGCCTAAGCATATGCAAGGCTTGGCCAGGTAGGAGAAGGGTTGGAAAGGAGAAGGAAATGGGGATAGGTAAGTGCGTTTCAGATAGAATGATGTGTACAAAGGCAAAGACAAGCTAGAGAGCATGGCATGACTCATAGAACTGCCAGTCTTGAGTGTTTAGAGGTGAGGCTCGAGCTGTGAGCAGGTACCATTTTATGCAGTGGCCTTGTGTCTCTTCAGAATTGCATCCTTGGTGCTATGGGAAGCTGTTGAGGCTTTTCAGAGGAATGATGTGACTATTGTTACTATTTGCAAAGATTGCCCTGGCATCAGTGTGATGAATGAATCGAAGGCAGTCAGACTACAGGCAGAGGTACCAACTGAGGACTTTTTGAGTAATGAGGTGAGAGGTGTTGGCAGCACACACTATGATGGTAGCGGTAGGCATTGGGAGAACTACATGAATTTGATAAATATTTAGTAACAGCAACAGACTTGGTGGTTAACTGGATGTGGAGGTTTGTGGAAGAAATAGTAGTGAAAGGTGAAACTCAAGTTTCTGACTTCGGTAACAAGGGGAATGAATGGTACTTCTATTCTGTGGGATTGGAACCGTGGAAGGAGTCTGAAAGGGAAGAATATGAATTCAGTTTTAGAAATGGTGAACTTGAAGTTAGTACACGTAGATGGTAATCAAAGGATGGGAGTGAATGAGTTGTTTTGGAGGGAGGGTGTAAAGAGATGAGAAGAAGATCCTGGATAGGACCCTAAGGAAGCCCACATTTGAGAGATTGACAAAAGAAAAACCAATGAAAAAAACTGAGAAGAAGCAGCTGGTGAGAGGTAGGAAGACAATAGAAGAGTGCAGTGTCACTGAAGCCAAAGGATGAGAGAGATTCAAGAGTTATCAGGCAGATACAGTAGAAACATAGCTAGAGTAGAAAATGCACACTTATATGGGAAACACAGATAAAGTGCTGTGTGAGTTCAGATGAAGAAGAGATTCCATCTGGCTAGGGAACAGGAATGGTTCATGGAGGTGGTGTCATCTGAAAGGAGCCTGTTGGCTGGAAATATATTCTAGCTAAAGGGAACTACACATCAAAAAGTAGGAAGGTATGAGACTATAGAGGTAACATGTTTGTCAGCTAGCAACAGTTCTAGGGTTTATGTTGGAGGTAGAACTAGAAAGGTAGATGGAGAAAATGATTATGAAGGCCTTGCTAAAACTTTATTCTTGTGGCAATGGGAAGTCATAGCAGGATTTTTAAAGAGGAATGATATAACGAGACTTGTTGTTTGATAAGATTAATCTATCAGTAGGGTGGATTGGGGTAGAAGGAGGTGTTTTAGAGAGTATTGAAATAGAGGGCCTGAACCAAGGCAGTAACTGTAGGACTGGAGAGGACAAAATTAACATAAATCGGGCAAAAAATCAACAGAATTTATCTGCAGGTGCAAGGGACAGGTTGAAGAGGAGGTGTTCGTTTCTAGTTTGCTTTCTTTCCTTTTTCTTACGGTGACTATTTCCAAAACCACTTGTGGCTCACTTGGCAGGTGACCTCACTTCATTCTTCATTAGAAAACAAGTACTCATCCAGCTTAAATTATCTCACTTTTTTTTCCCTCTCCATATTAAGAAGTGTGAGAAGTCTGAGATTTGTCTTGTTTGTAAACTAACACGTTCAGCCTGCCACAGTTTCATGTATGCTGGTAGAAAACATGAGACTCCTGGATCAGAAATGAAGGACAATTTATTACTCACATCAATAGAATAGCCAGAGCAGCAGCAGTTTTTCACTAGTTCCCTAGACCCCAGTTCCCATAGGATGACATAAGAGGGCCAGATGACACCTGCATATGCAGTTGGTTGCATTACAAGAGAGGAACCCTGAGCTTAAGGAGCCTAAATCTTTTCTAATGGGCAGTAGTCATGCCTTCTCTTTGCTCTGGAGGGACAAATTATCTTTTTATACTGGACAGTAGTCATGATTATCCTTTGGTCCATAAGAGACACCATCTCTGTTTGTCAAGGCTGTTTGTTATCCTTGAGAAGATAGTCTGGAACAAAGGACATTCAGTGCCTCACTTACAGAAGTGTGAGATACCTGTGGAGAATTATCTCCCAATACCCCAAAACATATTATCTTTATCCTTCTTTCATTCCCACCTATCTCAGAAATAAAAAACCATTTCTTCTTATGGCTATCCCTCCAACTTTGATGTTGATGATATTCTCTCTTGCCTTTTCTGGGATCTTGCTTCATTGTCTATGTCTTGTCTTCACACATCTTCATTTATCAAATATGTATTGAATATTTATTATATGCCAGGCATTGAGGATGCAGAGAGGGAATATTTCAGAGCAGCATTATTTAGTGTTCATGCTAGTCCACATATTCAGACAAGTGAATAAAGAAATAATCAAGATAATATTAGGTTGGATGAGCTCAGTGAAGTTAAAACCAAAGCAGAATGATGTGGCAGAAACTGGGGTGGAAATATTTTAGAAGGGGTTGTCAGAAAGACTTTTAGGAAGCAACATTTGTGCAAAGATCTGAGTCGTGAGAAGCAGCCAACCATGTAAAGACCACAGGGAAGAGATTTCCAAGTAAAGAGAACAGCAGATACAAAGGCCCTAAAGCAGGAAAGAGTTTCATATTTTTTGAGGAACAGAAAGAGAGCCCATGTTTCTGGAGTGTAGTGTGTTAAAGAGGAAAATGATAAAAGATGATTTGGAGAGGTAGGCTGTGGTAAGAGTTTGAATTTTACTCTTTTTATTTATTTATTTTAATTTTTAAAAAATTTTTCCCATACAAAAATTTATACATACGTTGTTGTGTCACTCTAATTGCTCTCCCCATACCATGACAGCACACTCCTCCTTTCCACCCCTCTCTGTCAGCTCCTAACCCTCTCTGCCTTCCCATCTCACCTCCAGAAGAAGCTGCCCGTTTAGTCTCTTGTATCTACTTGAGCTAAGAGGCACATTCCTCACGAGTATCACTTTATGTCCCACAGTCCAGTCCAATCCCCGACTGAAGAGTTGGCCTCGAAAATTGGTTTAGTTCTGGGCTGATAGAGAATCCAGGAGCCATGCTTTCCAGGGTTCCTCCAGTCTCAGTTAGACCATTAAGTCTGGTCTTCTTACTAGAATTTGAGTTCTGCATCCTACCTTTCTCCTGCTCCATCAGGGACTCTCTGTTGTGTTCCCTGTCAGGGCGGTCATTGGTGGTAGCCGGGCACCATCTAGTTGTTCTGGTCTTAGGCTGATGAAGACTCTGGTTTATGTGGCGCTTTCTATCTCTTGGGCTAATACTTTCCTCGTGTGTTTGGTGTTCTTCATTCTCCTTTATGCCAGGTGATTGGGACCAATTGATGCATCTTAGATGGCCGCTTGCAAGCTTTTAAGACCCCAGACGCCACTTACCAAAGTAAGATGCAGAACATTTTCTTAATAAGCTTTGTTATGCCAATTGAGCTAGATGTCCCCTGAAAGCATGGTCCCCAGACCTCTACCCCTGCTACTCTGTCTCTCAAAGTGTTTGATTGTATTCAGGAAACTTCTTAGCTTTCATTTAGTCCAGTTGTGCTGACTTCCCCTGTAGTATGTGCTGTCCTTCCCTTCACCTAAGATCATTCTTATCTACTATCTAGTTAGTAAATAACCCTCATCCTCTCTCCCCACCCTCGTAACCATCAAAGAATGTTTTCTTCTATGTTTAAACCTTTTCTTGAGTTCTTATAATAGTGATCTTATACAATATTTGTCCTTCTGTGACTGACTAAATTCACTCAGGTCAGCATAATGACCTCCAGCTTCCAACATGTTATAAGATGTTTCATGGCTTCATCGTTGTTCTTTCTCATTGCGTAGTATTCCATTGTGTGGATATACCATAATTTGTTTATCCATTCATCCGTTGATGGGCACCTAGGTTGTTTCCATCTTTTTGCTGTTGTGAACAGTGCTGCAGTGAACATGGGTGTGCATATATCTATTCGTGTGACGGCTCTAATTTATGTAGAGTATATTGCCAGGAGCGGGTTAGCTGGATCATATGGTACTTCTATTTCTAGCTTTCTAAGGAAGCGCCAAATCGATTTCCAAAGTGGCTGTACCATTTTACATTCCCACCAACACTGTATAAGTGTTCCAGTCTCTCCACAACCTCTCCAGTGTTTATTAATTTTGTGTTTTTTGGATTAATGCTAGCCTTGTTGGGGTGAGATGATATTTCTTTGTAGTTTTGATCTGTATTTCTCTAATGGCTAATGATCATGAGCATTTCTTCATGTGTCTGTTAGCTGCCTGAATATCTTCTTTGGTGAAGTGCCTATTCATATGCTTTGCCCATTTTTTAATTGGGTTATTTGTGTTTTTGTTCTTGAGGTTTTGCAGTATTTTGTAGATCTTAGAGATTAGACGCTGATCGGATTTGTCGTAGCCAAAAATTTTTTCCCATTCTGTAGGTTGTCTTTTAACTTTTTTGGCGAAGTCTTTTGATGAGCCTAAGTGTTTGATTTTTAGGAGCTCCCATTTATAAAGTCTCTCTTCTGGTGCTTGTGCATTGTTACTTATGGTTCGTATTGTGTTTATGCCATGTATTAGGTCTCCTAGTGATGTCCCTATTTTTTCTTCCGTGATCTTTATCGTTTTTGATTTTATATTTAAGTCTTTGATCCATTTTGAGTTAGTTTTTGTATATGGTGTGAGGTATGGGTCTTGTTTCAGTTTTTTGCAGATGAATATCCAGTTCTGCCAACACCGTTTGTTAAAGAGACTATCTTTTCCCCAATTAATGGACTTGGAGCCTTTGTCAAATATCAGCTGCTCATATGTGGATGAATTTATGTCTGGATTCTCAATTCTGTTCCACTGGTCTGTGTATCTGTTGTTGTACCAGTATCAGGCTGTTTTGACTACCATGTTGGTATAATGGGTTCTAAAATCAGGTAGTGCAAGTCCTCTCACTTTGTTCTTCTTGAGTAATGCTTTACTTGTCTGGGGCCTCTTCCCTTTCCAAATGAAGTTGGTGATTTGTTTCTCCATCTCATTAAAAAATGCCGGTGGAATTTTGATCAGGATTGCCTTGTATCTGTAGATCGCTTTGGGTAGAATTGACATTTTCACAATGATGAGTCTGCCTGTCCATGATCAAGGTATGTTTTTCCACTTACGCAGGTCTCTTCTGGTTTCTCGCAGTAGTGTCTTATAGTTTTCATTGTATACATCTTTTATGTGTGTGGTTAGATTTATTCCTAAGTATTTTATCTTCTTGGGCGCTCTTGTACATGGTATTGATTTGGTGATTTCCTCTTTGAGGTTCTCTTTGTTGGCATAAAGGAATCCAACTGATTTTTGTGTGTTTATGTTGTATCCTGAAACTTTGCTGAAATCTTCTATTAGTTCCAGTAGTTTTCTTGTGGATTCTTTGGGGTTTTCTGTGTGTAAGATCATATCATCTGCAAATAGAGATACTTTGACTTCTTCCCTACCAGTTTGGGTGCCCTGTATTTTTCTAGCCTAATTGCTCTGGCTGGAACCTCCAGTACAATGTTGAATAAGAGTGGTGATAAAGGGCATCCTTGTCTGATTCCTGTTCTCAAGGGGAATGTTTCTAAAGTCTCTCCATTTAGGACGATGTTGGCTGTTGGCTTTGTATAAATGCCTTAAGTATAGTGAGAAATTTCCCTTCTATTCCTATTTTGTTGAGAGTTTTTATCCTGAATGGGTGTTGGACTTTGTCAAATGCCTTTTCTGTGTCGATTGATAAGATCATGTGGTTCTTGTCTTTTGTTTATTTATGTGATGGATTACATTGATTGTTTTTCTAATGTTGAACCATACCTGCATACCTGGTATAAATCCCACTTGATCATGATGAATTGTTTCTTTGATATGTTGCTAAATTCTATTGGCTAGAATTTTGTTGAGGATTTTTGTGTCAATGTTCATGAGGGATATTGGTCTGTAATTTTCTTATTTGTGATGTCTTTACCTGGTTTTGGTATCAGGGTTATGCTGGCTTCATAGAATGTGTTTGGGAGTATTCCATCCTTTTCTATGCTCTGAAATACCTTTAGTAGTAGTGGTGTTAACTCTTCTCTGAAAGTGTTGCAGAATTCTCTGGTGAAGCCTTCAGGGCCAAGGTTTTTTTTGTTGTTTTTGAGAGTTTTTTAATTACCTTTTTAATCTCTTCCGTTATGGGTTTATTTAGTTGTTCTGCCTGTTTGTGTTAGTTTAGTAGGTAGTGAGTTTCTAGAAATTTGTCCATTTCCTGTAGGTTTTCAAACTTATTAGGGTACAATTTTTCATAGTATTCTGTTATGATTCTTTTAATTTCAGTTGGGTTTGTTGTGTTATCACCCATCTCATTTCTTATATGGTTATCTGCTTCTTGTCCTGTTTTTCTTTTGTCAGTTTGGCCAATGGTTTATCAATTTTGTTGATGTTTTCAAGGAACCAGCTTTTGGTCTGTTAACTCTTTCAATTGTTTTTCTCTTCTCTATTTCATTTAATTCTGCTCTAATTCTTATTATTTCCTCTCTTCTGACACCTGAGGGCTTCTTTTGCCGCTCTCTTTCTACTTGTTCGAGCTGTAAGGTTAATGTTTTGATTATGACCCTTTCTTCTGTTTGGATATGTGCATTTATTGCTATAAACTGACCTCTGAGCACTGCTTTTGCTGTGTCCCAAAGGTTATGGTAGGATGTGTTTTCATTCTCATTTGACTCTGTGAATTTCTTTATTCCATCCTTAATTTCTTTTGTAACCCAGTAGTTTTTGAGCAAGGTGTTGTTCAGTTTCCATGTGTTCAATTTTTCTTTTCCTTGCTTTTTCTGTTGATTTCTACTTTTATGGCTTTATGGTCAGAAAAGATGCTTTGTAATATTTTGCTGCTTTGGATTTTGTTAAGGCTTGCTTTATGGCCTAGTATGTGGTCTATTCTGGAGAATGTTCCATGTGCGTTGGAAAAGAAAGTATACTTGGTGCTGTTGGGTGGACTGTTCGGTATATGTTTATGAGATCTAGTTGGTTGATTGTAGCATTTAGCTCTTCCATGTCTTTGTTGAGCTTCTTTCTGGATGTTCTGTCCTTCGCTGAAAGTGGTGTGTTGAAGCCTCCTACTACTATTATGGAGCTGTCTATCTCTCTTTTCAGTGTGTTAGAGTTTGTTTTATGTATTTTGGAGCCCTGTCATTGGGTGCATAAATATTTATTATAGTTCTGTCCTCCTGGTATAGTGACCCTTTAATCATTATATAGTGTCCTTCCTTATCCTTTGTGGTGGATTTTACTTTGAAGTCTATTTTGTCAGAGATTGATATTGCCACTCCTGCTGTTTTTTGAGTATTGTTTGCTTGATATATATTTTTCCTTCGAGTTTTACTTTTTTTGTGTCTTTAAGTCTAAGGTGTGTCTCTTGTAGGCAGCATATAGACAGATTGTGTTTGTTTATCCAATCTGCCACTCTGTGTCTCTTTAGTGGTGCATTTAGTCCATTTACATTCAGTGTAATTATTGATAGGTACGAGTTTAGTGCTGTCATTTTGATATCTTTTTTTTTGGGTGTTGTTCACAGTTTCTTTGTTCCCCTTAATTTTCTGTGCTGAGTAATTTTTATGTATTTTCTTTTCATCTTTTTCATTGTTGTTGATTATGTGTTTGCTGAGTCTGTATATTTTTCTAGTTTTTTGTTTTGTCTAATAGGATTGCTAGTTTCCTTTGTGGTTACCTTAATATTTACCCTTGTTTTTCTAAGTTTATACCAGTCTTTTATTTCTTTATATTGCCTAGACTTCCTCTCCATATGAAAAATCTATGTCTACATTTTTTAAGTCCTTCTTTTTTGTTTTAATGTTGTCATCTTGTACGTATTGACATCTGTTTCCCTATTTTCAGTTTTTTAGCTTTGATTTATTTTTTTGACTTCCCTATCTGGGTTGATAGCTGGTTGCTCTATCCTGTGTTCTAGTCTTGGGTTGTTATCTGATTTTACTGATTTTCTAACCAGAGGATTCCTTTTGTATTTCTTTTAATTTTGGTTTGGTTTTTTCAAATTCCCTAAACTTCTGTTTATCTGGAAATGCCCTAATTTCACCATCATATTTGAGAGACAGTTTTGCTAGCTATATAACTCTTGGCTGGCAGTTTTTTTCCTTCAAGGCTTTATATATGTCATCCCATTGACTTCTTGCCTGCATGGTTTCTGCTGAGTAGTCCGAACTTATTCTTTTTGACTCTACTTTCTAGATGACTTTTTGTTTTTCCCTAGGTGCTCCTTAAATTCTCTGTTTATCTTTGGTTTTGGCAAGTTTGATTATAATATGTCTTGGTGACTTTCTTTTGGGAGCTACCTTATTTGGGGTTTGATGAGCATCTTGGATAGATATCTTGTCATCTTTCACAATTCAGGGAGGTTTTCTGCCAACAAATCTTCAATAATTCTCTCTGTATTTTCTGTTATTCCCCCCTGTTCTGGTACTCCAATCACTCTTAGGTTATTCCTCTTGATAGAGTCCCAGATATTTCTTAGGGTTTCTTCTTTTTTTTTTTGAATCCCTTTGTCTGATTTTTCCTCAAATAAGTTGGTGTCAGGTGCTGTATCTTCAGTCTCACTAATTCTGACTTCCATTGCCTCAATTCTTCTCCTATGACTTTCTATTGAGTTGTCTCATTCTGAAATTTTGTTACTCTTGGGGATTTCTGATTGTTGTCTCTCTCTGGATTCTTGCAGCCTGTTAAATTTGTCATTATGCTCTTCTTTAATCTTTTTAAGTTCCTCTATTGTGTGTTCTGTGTTTTGCTTAATTTCCTTCCTGATTTCTTGAAGAATTCTGTTACTGTGCCTCCGGTAATTCCAAGAAATTTTCCTCCTCTGGAAAATTTCTAGATTCTTTATTTTGGGAGCTTACTGAAGCCACCATGGATTGCCTGTTTATGTGATTTGATAGTGACTGTTGTCTTCGAGCCATCAATAAATTATTATATTTATTTATTTTATGTTTGCTTATTGTGCCCTAGCTTCTTGTTTTGTTTTGATATGCTCAAATAGGCTGCTCATATGAGCTAGTTTGATTATTGGCACCTTTGAAGCTCTAATGTCCTGTCACCAGGTGGTTAGATATGTTGCTAGGTGTGTGAGCTCAGGAGTCCACCCACTCCTCCTGTATGGATTTAGCTGTGGTACCCAGGTAGATAGCCACCAAGTATGTGGTCTAGGCTCTCACTTATAGTCCCAGACAGGCATGGCTGATTGGTGTAGGCACAGGCATCTGGCTGCAGCAGGGGTACACGCTCTGAGCAAGCTAGATGGCTGATGGCTGCCCCCAAGTGTCCAGGAGGAAGGCGTGTCCCTGTTCCCTAGAATGCGTAGGTGGGTGGGTTTTGCAGCATCACTATAAGCAGCTAACGCTGTTGGCTGTAAGGACTGGGGGCCCCTCTTATTCATGGGCACCTATCGCAGGTGGCTACGTGGCGTAGGTGGAGCCACGAGTCCTCAGGCCCCTGATGTGAGTAGGTGAAGACCCTGCTTAATGGGCAGATCAGTGTCAAATGTGAAGAACCTGCCACTTCACAGCTGAGACAGTTGAAGTTAAACTTCTGGTATGTAACCTGTTCCACTGCGGTAATGGGAGCCTACGCTGTTGAGATGGGCCCACACATATCTGTGCAGGGGGAGAGGCACTCATAGTCTGTGGATCTGTTATGCCTGTGCGTAGGCAAAGGAGCTGTGCCTACCCTGGGTTCCTGGCTTAGGGGAGCTGGCAGTTTATTTTTTCCTCTCTTTGTTAATTTGTTCACTCTCCAAGACAGGGAGAATGGCTCCGGGCGGGTGATAGATCCTACTTTGGGCTCAGGGGACTCGGCAATTGCTGAATCCGGTCTGGGACCCAGTGCAGAGCAGGGAACAGGGAGGTAAATGGGAGAGAGGTTTTTCCCTAAGGAGGGTGTTTTTGATCCGAGCAGTAGGCCGTATGCAGTTACTTATCTTATGCCATTGGGGCCTGCTTCTCACTGATTCTGGGTGGCTATGTAGACTCTCAGCGGCTGGGTCTCTCTCAGTGGAGAAAATGCACCTCCTGAGCACTGTCACTTGCCTGCCTCACCACTCACCATGGAGTTGATCAGGCCTGAAGGGCTCAGGCTCTCGCAGGGTCAGGTTTGGCAGCTCCTTGCTGCCTCTGAACGGTCTCTCCCTCCCCCGTCACTCAGTCCAGTTCCTCAATTCTGCCTTTGATGTTCAGGGCTCCCAGATTGCCATATATAATTGAATCACTTGTTTCCTCGGGTCTTTGTTGTAAGAGGGCCCACCGGAAGTGTTTGACTACTCTGCCATCTTGTCCCCACCCCAACCCCCGAATTTTATTCTGTATCTCTAACCTGCATTAATCCACTATATCTTTCCTCTTAATTTACAAATATTCTAAAATCTCTACCTTTCTAAAAGAAAATTTTAAATATATGCTACTACTCTTTCGAAATCCTTTAAATTGGGGTGGGAGGGGAGGTTAAAGAATAAGTTCTTAATACAATTGGACAGTAAGAAATGCTGCTGTCATAAATTGTGAGAAATTCCTGAGAGACAGAAGCACAAGATTTATGTAGAAAACAACGCCCCAAAATGCACACAAAAGAAAACAATTGAATTAAAGCAGAGCCTCAGAGACTTCAAGTTCTTAGTGCAGTTGTTGTTGTTAGTTGCCATCGAGTCCATTCTGTTTCATGGAGGCCTCATTTGTGCAGAGTAGAACTGCTCCATAGGGTTTTCAAGGCTGTGACCTTTCAGAAGTAAATTGCCAGGCCTGTCTTGTGAGGTGCCTCTGGTTATGTTTGAACTGCCAGCCTTTCTGCTAGTAATCAAATGCTTAACCATTTGCACCACCCAGTGACCTCTTGGTAAAGTAGGGTGATTATTTAAAGGGCAAAACGATGTATTATGTTGAGCAAATCTCCTACAAAAGACCTCTTTAAAATCTTAAAAAAGCAAAGTTGTTACTTTGATGACTAAAATGCACTTGACACAAACCATTTTATTTCATTTGCCTCATATGCATGCAAAAGCTGGACAATGAATAAGGAAGACCGAAGAAGAATTAATGCATTTAATTGTGGTGTTGGCAAAGAATACTGAATATACTATGGACTGCTAGATGAATGAACAAATTAGTCTTGGAGGAAGTACAGCCAGATGCTCTTTAGAAGCAAAGGTGGTGAATCTTCATCTTGCTTACTTTGGACACATCATCAGGAGGGACCAGTCGTTGGAAAAGGACATTGTGCTTGGTAAAGTAGCAGGTCAGTGAAAAAAGGGGAAGACCCTCAAAGAGATGGATTGAAACAATGGCTGCAACATTCGGCTGAAACATAGCAGCAGTTGTGAGGATGGCACCAAACCAGGCAACATTTTGTTATGTTATACGTAGGCTTGCTGTGAAATAGTTGGAGGAGTAGCGTCAGAACCTGTCTAACTTCAAGGGGTATAATTCAAATCAAGATCAGCCCGAGGCTCATCCCTATGAGGTGGGGGTCAGACATACCTCCACTCTCCAACTTTTTTACCCGTTCTGACACCAGCTGTTCCTCCCATAGCACTTTCCACTTCTCTTTTGGGATTGATAATCTGTTGCAATAGCCACACACAATTCACAGACCATACATACAATTAAATGGTTTATTAAGGAAGCGACAGGCTACAACCCAGATCAGGATCAGGAAGCATGCAGGCAAAGTGTTATGGATTGAATTATAGCCCCTCAAAATATGTGTTGTAAATCCTAATCTCTATGCCTGTGGTTATTATTCCATTTGGGAATGGATTGTCTTTGTTATGTTAATGAGGCAAGATCAGTGTAGGGTATATTGAGTCAATCTCTTTTGAGATATAAAAGAAATTAAACAAGCTAGCAGAGGAGAGATGTGGTAAGAGAGATGCCAAGACACATGGAGATCTCCAAGGAACAAGGAAGCAGAAGCTGAAGAGACAAGGACCTTTCCCCAGAGCTGACAGAGAGAGCCTTCCCCCAAGCCAACACTCTGAATTCGGACTTCTAGCCTTCTAAACTATGAGAAAATAAATTTCTGTTTGTTAAAGCTATCTGCTCGTGGTATTTCTGTTATAGCAGCACTAGATAACCAAGACACAGAGTCTCCCTTCCTCAGTGTAAGACAGTTCCGTCACCTCGTCTCAGCCATGCAGTCCTTCTCCCGGCCCCCTCAGGACAGGCCTCATCTTGGCCCCCTGACAACAGTCTCCTCTTGGCCCTGCTGTCCATCACCGCCATCTGCCATTGGGCCCCTTCTGGACCTCTCACTGTCTTCAGTGTTATAGCCCTTGACCTGTGTTACAGCTCTTTTAGGAGGTTCCTTGCCACCTCTCTTGCTCTCTGCTTCTTTTCTCTTCTTTCTTTCTTCTGCTTCTTCCTGCTTCTTTCTGTCTGAAAAATCTCTGTGAGATTGGGTGCATATATACACAAACTCCTCATCAATTTCAAGGTCTAGCCCTCATACTAGGGCCATAAACTGACCAGTCCCTTCTTGGTAGGCCACAGACACTTCATCTGCATAGTAGGCTATAGTAACTTCATTTGCATAGTCTCTACTTACTTCATTTGCATAGTATGTTGACCAGTCCCTACAAAGTACATACCAGTCACAGGGCAGGCTGCAGCACAGGACCAAACAAAAAGTATCAAACCATAAGTTGTTTGCAGTTTACCCAGGAAATGTCAATCAACCTGGACAAAAGTAAGAAACCCTCTGGTGTAGAAAAGTAGGGGGAAAGTTAGTTAACTCTTCAGGGCTCAGGGGAAAAATCACTCACGCTGTTTTTCCAAAGAACTAAGGCAAAAGGCCACATAAAGGAACGCATTTGACCACAGTCACTATGAGTTGGAGCTGCCTTGTCGACACCCAACAACAACCTTAAATTGGAGGGCTTGTAGTTCTCCATTCCCAAGTCTTTCATTAAAACACACACACACACACACACACACACACACACACACGGTACAAACAGCAAGCAGCAGTGACATTTGCCTTTTTCTTAAATTCAAAAACCGTATATAAGGTAAACCACCTATCTGGGAAAAGCTTCCAGTGTGGCTGTAGGGCCATGTAATAAACAGGTGATTCTGAAGTGACTTGTGGGCTTGTGGGGGGACTTACCTATGTTATAGTCGTGGACAGGAGGAAAAATAGAATGGAAGGGCAGCCTTGCCCAGCAGGGAAATACATTGAAGTATTCCAACACCAGGTTAAAGCTCTACTTTTTTTGCCAGTAAGGCCTCCCCAGCTTGCTCCCTGGTCCAGCCTGCGCATCTCAGTGTGGCCACAGCTATTTACATAGCAGCAGTCAGGCCTCCTGTACAGGAAAGAGACCTGATGGGGGAACAACTCTACATCTGCAAAGAAAACCTGTGCCAGCCAAGTATGCTCATCGGTGTGGGTCTTCATTTGCAAATATGAGTGGATAACCAAGGACCACCACACATTTAAGAAAAACACTAGCATGAAAAAGAAGAGCCTACATGAACACACAGACAACTGATTTGGGTGAAACATTTAATTCAAGAAACAGAAGAGCTCATAAAATATATTCTAATCAATAATCTTTGACAGATTCCAGAAAATAATGGAACAAGAGTAAGCCACTATCCAAAAGAAGTGAGAGAGATCTCTGAAATTAAAAATATGATCCCCCAAATTTATATATGTATTTATATATATATAAAGATATAATAGCTCTAGCTACAGACTGAAGTAGTAATCTGCAGTGTAAAGTCAAAGAATATTCACAGACTTTGAGCTAAAGGATAAAGTGTGAGAGGAAAGTTGAGAAATGAAAGGTCAATCCAGGCAATGCAATAGGATTAGACAATAAGAACTAAAGGATCCTCTACCCCCACACTGAACCATTTAGCCTTAAGGAGCTATTGGTATTAGTGGTTGGATTGGGGCCCCCCCAGACCCTGCTTCAACTAGAACGTCTCAGCTTTTGCAAGTTTTATATCTTGAAATGGTTTGCAAGATTTTAAGGAAAAAAGTGCCAAAAAAAAAAAAAGTTTAAAGATCAGTGGCCTATGGGATAATGTCCAGACTGTTGCATTTCATCCAAGACTCTTTACAGTTTCACCCCAACTTGTCTTTCCAAGGAGAGTAAAGGGAAATTATGTAGAAGTAGTCATAGGCCAACTCACACAGGGGTATTTAAGCCAGCACAAGGACTTCAGAACATATGTAATGAGAAACTTTTGAAGAGCTTTAGATAAAGAAAGTGATCTAATTTATATTTTAGAAAGACCAGGCTGACAGTTTTGTGAGAAATGGATTGGAGGGACTTGAAAGTCAAAAAGGAGACACCAGTCAGCAGGCTGCTGAAGTACCCCTGGTGAGATATGATGATGGCCTAGACAAGGGCAGTATGAGTGGACATGGAAAGAAGTAGAAAGATGGAGATATATTTTAGAAGAAGTGGAGCCAAAGAGGGAAAAGAGGACGTGGAGGTGGTGACAGTGAGAAGGGCCGAAAGGGTGGGGTTTCTGTTTGTCTTTTGTTTCCTCCCTCCCTCCCTTCTTCCTTCCTTTCCTCTCTCTTAAAAATTAAAGTGACATTTCTGTGTAGCCATAGTATAGTCCATGTTGTTGAGAAGGGGAAAATAGTTGGTGCTAAGACTGGAAATGCAGATGCCCTATGGAGTCTGTTATTATGAGATTTTTATCCACGTTCGAAGTATAGTACTTATATATTTAACCTAGTAAAAGAACATCAGACTTAAAAAAATGTTTTAAATAACCTACAATGAAAGAAGTATATAATGACAAAATCATGGGCTGGACTTAAACAGATTTGGGTTAAAAGTATAGCTCTATTACTTTTCTAACTTATAAAATAGGGAAATAAAAACTATTTCACATGGTTGTTGTAAAGTCTAAATGAGAAAATGCATATAATACACTAAGCACACAGTAGGTGCTCTATAATTAGCTGAGAAGAAAATGTGCTTCTCTCTTCTCGATCAAACATAAAACGAGTAACAAGAACAGCTTAGAGATTTTCCAGACTTGTGGAGGCTTAGAAACAAGTAAATGGGATTTCTAAAGGCAAATTGCACTTGCTTCCTTATTGGCATAATTAGTGATTTAGATTATAAATAAGAGATTAACAACACGCAACACAATGTCGTTTTCAGGAATTGATCATTTCTCTGTAACCGTATTAAAACTTTTATTAACTGCCTTTAATGGGAAGTACTTCAGAGTGTGCCACATATTGGACAACTTGCAGTGGAGAAGTCACACCATGAAATTTATTCTTGAAAAGCCAAATCATCCAAATATCAGTTTCACTAATTAGGTTCTTTACGTAAGTGAAAACTGGAATGTTTATCAAAAGAGGATGCATAGTTAACCAGTGTTTGTGCCAAACCCACCACGTGCTCAAATTCTATATAAGCTATAAATAAAAAAATAACTTGCAGTTAAAAATACATGTGCCATTGGGTTTTTCTTTATTAGAAAATAACTGACATATAACTGACATATAATATTTATTAATCATACCAAAAGAAATAGCAAACCCTGCTTTTAATACTGAGGCATCTTCTTATTGGCTGGCACCATCTGTGACAAATCTGAACTCTACTGTTTACAGATATACAGCTGCAGCCTGAGTTGGCACCAAAACCAATTATTGATGCTGTGTTCTTTGCATCCTTGGTGCTGGCCAATTCCTTGAGAAAGAAGATGGGGAAGAGAGGTTGCAAATACAGAAGTCGTAAGAATAATTGATAGTTTAAGTCTCTTTCATCTTAAAAAATAAACCTTCCCTCCATCTTGAAACTCCAGTAGCTACCACCCCTCTTTCCATCCACATCTATGGGTTCAACTACATTGTTGGCTCCTAAACCTGTATTTCCATCCTAGATCTCATTCCTGAGCTCCATATCTGGATCTGGGTGTTTAATGTCTACCCCAAAGAAGCTTTGAGTTAGCCTGGCATTCCACAGAATATACACCTCCTAAATATTAAAGGCAGACTGTGGGTAGCAGTTTTGCCCCTATTTTTAAATGCCAGATGATACCATGAAATGTTAATAAAGACAAAGTGGTGAATTACCCCAGAAAAAATCCCTACTTGTACTTCTAATAGAAAATATTATTTCATAGAAAATGCCTATCAAGGTAGTATGATCGAGGTAGTATGATTAGCTCTGTCATGTGTGGTTAAACAGACCATCAATTTGAAAGAGAATAAAGGATGATTACCAAGACATTGAGGAGCCCTGGTGGCACAGTGGTTAAGCACTCAGCTGCTAACCAACAGGTCGAGATTTGAACCCACCAGCCCACTCCGTGGGAGAAAGATGTGGCAGTCTGCTTCCATAAAGATTTATAGCCTTGGAAACCCTATGGGTCAGTTCTGCTCTGTCCTATAGAGCTGCCATGAGTCGGAATTAACTCTAAGGCAGTGGGTTTGCTTTGGTTTTGGTTTACCAAGACATGAAAGGCATTAACACAGTAGGTGAAGCACCGGATGAGGCATTTACTCAGTGTTCACTGCCACTTCCATCTGGTAGGAGGTGGGACACTTGTTCTTTAAATCAAAATGGCACTTATCTATACAGTATAAAAAGTGAGACTTATACAAGGCTCATAAGTAACAACAGCATTTCTCTTCCCCAGCACTCTTCATATTCAACCACTTTAAATTAGTTGGTTATTTCTTTTGGTATTTACCTCCATATTTGTTAACAACATGTATATACTTATTTCTTCATTAAAAAAAAGTTTTTAATCTATTCTTACTTTGGTAGAGGAGGACTTAATGTCCACCCTGCATCCACCTCTTTCTGCATACTTCCTTGTCTCCCCTCTTACAGTTATAGCACAATATTTGGTTAAATCACTATGGTGTGTTTACATTATTTCAACTATGTAAATATTCAAGCTGAACTATCCAGTGTAGTACGATTACATTTTTCTTCTTGCACAACTTTTTGTTTTCTTTGCAGTTAATGATTGTTTTACTTTGTTATTTGCGTATTTTTTATAGATCTATTATTTCTTCATTCCCAACATCCCCAGCCAAGGTGTAATTCTTATTTCAGTAAGTTCAAATGCATCAAGTAGTATATTACTCTATCAGTTTTATTTTTTTCTTGGAGACATTTCTTTTGAGTTCTTTGTTCTCCTGCTTTAATCTGGACTCATTGTCCTTTACATGAGGCACAGATATCATTCTAGGATTTCCCTTCATCACCATTCTGGAAATCCTCTTTTTCTTATTTTTGTGTGTATCTCTTATTTCCTGGGTCCTGTATGTTCCTCTTTCTTGGCCTGTTCTTTCATTTGGTGGGACACATTCTCCAGTAACTTCCTGAAAAATGATGTATGATAGTTAAATGTTTGAGATCTTGCCTATCTGAATGCCTTTATTCCAACCTCACGCTTAAGTGACAGTTTGGCTAGATGTAGAATTATAGGTAGGAAATAATTTTCCTTCATAAACTGAAAATATTGCTCCCTTGTCTTCTAACTTCCAACATTGCTGTTGAGAAATCTGATGAGATTTTGAGACTTGATCCTTTTTATGTGGCCTGTTTTCATTTCTTTTCCTTCTCTGGAAACTTCTAGTATATTTTGTTTATCCCCAGTGCTCTCTTTGAACCAGTTCAAACGAGTTTA
Source organism: Dugong dugon (assembly GCA_030035585.1). Taxonomy (NCBI): domain Eukaryota; kingdom Metazoa; phylum Chordata; class Mammalia; order Sirenia; family Dugongidae; genus Dugong; species Dugong dugon. The sequence goes on along the minus strand of CM057469.1, from coordinate 99,258,479 downwards.
GTCATGGCTGATGAAGCGAAACCGGAACAGACTCAATTTTTTTTAATTTGGGTGATCTGGAACCATAACCGGAATGGGAAAAATTACAGGTTGAAACCCTGAAATGGGAGACTTGGAAGAGGTGTAGTGAGCCCTTTACGGAGACTGATGTGTGAGATTGGATTATTGCCAGGACTGAGAGTGACACACTTTCAAAGCTGTGCAGTAGGCCACCATCTTAGAGTGGGGCACAGCTGTTTCCAACTGTGCGAAAAATCCGACTGGCATGAGATTTGGTTGCTATGCAATGCATACACTGCCCTTGTTTTCTAAGAGGGAGATTAAGTTTCTAGAAGGGCTACGGCTATAATTTTTCCTGTTCTGGTTATGGTTCTGGTGTACCCAAATATCAAAAATTTGGGTCTGTTTTGGTGTCACTTCCTTGCCCGTGATTGAACGGGCAAGAGATTGTTCAAAGCCCTGACCCAGTGTTTTAAGATTTCACAATGATGTGCCAAAAGGTTGAATAGCACTTGTTTTTTCTTCTTCTTATCCTGAATGCCTGGCACAGTACTTGGTCTGGTGGTTGGCACTTAGTAGATGTTCCATAATGTAGGTTGAACCAAACAGAAAATAGAAGATGAAATGATATTCAGTAAACTCTAAAATGATTATATTTTTTTACTTAAGCATTACTGAAATCAATGTACTGAAAATTCGGAGAAGGGAAACTGACATTTATTGAACAATTATTATTTGCCACATATTTCCAAATATGTTATCCCGTTTAATTCTCAATAACTTGTATAGGAAACATCTTTTTAATTAATCCATGATTTATTTGGGCTTTATGGTAAAACATGATCATAATCCAGATCTTCCTTGTTTCGTTCTACTGAGTTTTAAATATTAGGTAATAATTTCATACTGCTTTGGGGAATTATTAACATTTTAAGCCCTGATGATGTACGCTTGTGTTAAATATATTCAGGTGAAATCGATCCATTCTCAAGGGACCATGGTGGTTGTTCACAGTCTTTCAGTAAGAAAAGGCTGTTCTTTTCTGGGTTATCTACTTTGGTTCTCTATTCAGCCATCGAAACCAAATACGAAAAGTATTGTATAAGTAAGAACGCTGTGACAAACCATTAGGAAAGGCAAACACAACCAATCAGGAAAGAAAGAGTAGAAGGGAAGATCAAATCGCAATATAAGACATTCACTGCAGAAGTCTTACAAATTTAGGGTTTGTTTACATTTTATTACAAACTTGACACAGACACTGAGGGGCTGAGAACTTAATGGGAGCCAGTACGAAGTAACGGTAGTCAAAATCGAAACAAAGCTTCTCTGATGTAATGCAGTAACTTAAAACAAAGACCTTAATTTATTTAATAATCAGCCATAAAACATTAATAATTAATGTTGCAGCTTATTTTAGTATTATCTATGAAGTTCGCTAAGCAAATAGTGTGAAAGTTCTTTAGTGCCTAAAAAATACTAATTTTAAATCAGGACTTTTTGATTGTTTCAGATACATCAGTTTACTTAACGCATTATATGATCGCTATGAGTAGGAATTGACTTGATGGCAACGGGTTTGGTTTATTGATATATTAATTTTAAATAATCCTTAAATAGTCATTCAAATAACTTCCTCTAAGAGCTTTCTAAGCAAAATAAAGTAAAAGTTGGCCAGAAAATAGGCTCCTTCTACATCTTTCACCATGGATTAATTATACAAGTCTAACTGACACCTGTCTCAGGTGGTTATGCAGAAGCTTAACCAGAGGATCTATTTAGTGCTGTGTTTAGTTAGTAGAGCACTGCGCTAGTCCTAACTGTTCACTAACAAGCTGACTGAACTTTACCTCTATTTAAAATTGCTTTACCTTTCTAGGTCTCAGTTTCCACATATGGAAATTAAGGGATTTAGGGCCTTTCAGAGTTGATTTGGGGGCCAGTTGGGGGAAGCATACAAACTCTTTGGAGAAACTGCCATTCTCTGCTCAGAAAAATGCTTCTGTGTGTATACGCAGTACCTATGCATGCACATACATGCACAACTGAGAATATAATTTCAGAGGGTTACTGTGAAGATTAAATGAAATAATGAATATTAAATACATTTTGTAAATACTTAAAAATGTTATTCATCTTTTACTTCCCCACGTTGGGGGGGGGGGGTTCTTTAGCGTCGTAGTTTTGATAGAAGCCACAGAGAAAAAGTGCTTTAACTCTCTTTCAGGAAGGAGAGATTTTGAAGTACAACTATCAAGTTGCATGAGTTATTCCACTTTTTATAAGAAGCAGTTTCTTTCAACAGTTACTAGGGTTTGTTTTTTGGAGGGGGGCTGGCAATCTGTCATCAAAGTGTTGACAAGTGAAATTTGACAAGGTTGAGATGGTATAGCTTCGGGCCACTTCAAAATTTTACCCTGTCTTCCCTATTTGAAGAGAAAGGATCTTTTTTTATTCTTGCTCGATTCACAACAGTCTTTGATTTATATGCTTTTTAAAACAGTAACTCCAAATTGACAAATTATTTTGGCATTTAAGCATTGGTTTAGATAAGAGCATTTCAGTGTTCTTTTGTCTTTAACTGAGCTCTTTAGGAATTATTCCTGAAATTCAGTTTATTTTTTCTTCAAAGTCACATTTCTTTCTTTCAAGTGTAGCATAAGACTGTATTTATGGAATTATAATCTAGAATTAATTATCATCACATTGCCAACATTTCTGTTTTCCTCATCTTTTTATTGTTGTGTTGAGATAGTCAGTCCTCAAAAGAATTAAGTCCATATTTTTGAAGATCACAAAGGTGGGTAAATGTGTTGGGGATAGTGGTGACAGAAGGTGATTGTTATTATTTGCTTATGCAAGCCATTGCATGACTATTTTGCATCGTGGAAAAATGCACCTCAGCCTGATACAGATCTTTTTGGAATAATTGAAACTTGTGTGCAGCAAAATATTTAAAATGAACATCAGCAAACAAGATGTTTGTATTAGCAGGAACCTAGAAAATGGCTATGCAAAGGTCAGCCCTGATCTTTAAGTATTAGTGAAATTTAATTTGCTGCATGTAATGAGTAGAATGAAGAAGAGGAAGCAGGCCACAATGAAGAAGCTATTGACAAACTGTTTAAAGGCCAAAACTGCTTATAGTATGGAAAATGTTAAATTGACAAGCTCCATTTAACTAAGTAAATTAAACAGTTCGAACAGTGCCCTAGTGGAATATTTTCCAAATTTAAGTACAAAAGGAGATTTGTAAAGATTTCCGCCACAATGTATTTCAGGAAAGTGAAGGGACTCCTACTTTTCTTTCTAGGCATAGAATTTCTTCTAACTTTTTCTAGTAAGAATGCTGTGCGGGTTCACTTGGAACATAGCGATCTGCAATCTGCAGCCTTTTACTTTATCCAGAAATGGTGTCATCTGACCAGTTGTTAGCAGCTGTGAAGAACCACTCTCTGGCCATGGGCCTAGATCTCTTTGGGACTTTGTGCAGCACTAGCTGAATTGAGTTCAAAAAGCTTTCTATTTAATGTTATGCCCAGCTTTTTAAAGTTGTGGATTCTGCATTCTCTTATTTCCTTCACATATAAAGGTGATGAAAATTATTTTAAAAGAAGTATTTCCAATGTATATAATAAAGGATTAATTTTATTAATACACGAGAGAGATAAAGAACTCAGTAGAAACATGGGCTAAAGATAACCATTGCCGTTGAGTCGATTCTGACTCATAGCGACCCTATAGAGCAGTTAATTTATAGAAGAAGCAAAATTGTTAAAAGATACATGAGTGGGGGACAACTTAGCCAACTGGCATAACATAGGTCACAAAAATAATGTGAATAGCATCTGGGGTGTTAAAAGCTTGCAAGCAGCCATCTAAGATACAACTGTTGGTCTCTACTCATACGGAGCAAAAGAGACTGAAGGACATCAAAGACTCAAAGAAGAAACTGGTCCATGGGGAAAATAGCCCACATAAATCACAACCTCTTCTAACCTGAGACCAGAAGCACTAGATGGTGCCCAGCTACCACTACCGACCATTCTGGCCAGGGACACAGATAGAGTGGGAAATGGGAAATGTAGAACAAAACTCAAATTCCTAAAAAAGGCCAGATCTACTGGACCCACAAAGACTAAAGGAATCCCCAAGACTGTCGCACTAAGATGCCCTTTGAACTTGGAATTGAAGCTATTTTGCAGGTCACCTTTCAGACAAATAATACATTCACTTATAAAATAAACAGTATCGCCCATGAGTAATGTGCTCCCTAAAACAATTAGCTATATGAGACCAAACAGTCAACATTTACCCAAAAGTAAAGATGAGAAGGTGGGGGAGGTGGGCAGGGAAGCTAGATCAACGGAAACAGAACAGGCAGAATGGAAATGATGAGAATGCTGACACATTGTAAAAATTGTAACCAGTGGCATGGAACAATTTTTGTAAAAATTGTTCAAGGGGAACCTAATTTTCTGTGTAAACTTTCACCGGAAACACAATAAAACATTATTTAAAAAATGCATGAAAAGACATTTGATCTCTTTAATGAATAGGAAAATGAAACTTAAAATTACAAGAACCCATTTCTAACTTACCAGACTGACAAAAATTAAAAACTTGATAATGCTCCCTGTTGTCAAGGATGTAGGGAAAAGTGCAGTCGTGTTATTGGTAGAAATGTAAATTGGCGCAGTCATCTTGGAAGACAATTTGGCAGTACCTATTAAGCACTCGACTACTAACTGAAAGGTTGGCAGTTTGAACCCACCTAGAGGCACATCAGAAGAAAAGCCTGGTGTTCCACTTCCAAAAGGTCACAGCCTTGAAAACCCTATGGAGCACAGTTCTACTCTGCAACACATGGGGCCATCATGAGTCAAAATTGACTAGCTGGCAACTGGTTTGGTTTGGTTATCAAAATGTAAGGTAAACCTGTGTATTTTCACGGTAGTAGTATTTGTAAGGCAAAAATTAGAAGCAAAAGGTTGTTCACTAAGAGAACGGTTAAGTAAAGTATGATCACTTTCCTATGCAACATCTTGCAGCTATTAAAAAGCAATAAGGTACATCTGTATATGCTAACAGAGAGAATATCCATGCTGTGGTGTTCAATGGAAAAAAAAAAAAAGCTAGTTGTATGTATAGCATTATCCTGTCTTTACAGAAATACAAAACAAGTCAGTATGGGTGTGGGCATACTGTAAGGCATCAAGGAAGTCTGGAAGGCCACATGCTACACTGTGCAGTGGCTCCCTTCAGTGTATGTGGGTGTGGGGGCGCGGGGGATCCGAGAGTGGAACGTGTTCATTTTAACACTTCTGTATTGTTTCATTTCTTAAAACAATAAGCATACACTAACTATTGTAATTTCAAAACCCAGGAAGAAACAAAAGACCAGACAGGGGGTCTAATGGGTGTAAAAGTTTCTCTCTTCATTTTTTGTACACTTTTAGGTCCTAAAGCTTGTTTTTTTAAAAAAGGGACATGACAGTGTTTTTAACACACTGTTCTGTGCTTTTGTGTTTTACTTCTATCAGTTAATCGCTTAGTGTTATGTGTTAAATCTAAAAAAATCATAATGTAAGGTATTTATCTTTTGGCATTTATTGAATACTTGCAATGGATGCTTATTATCAAATAAATAGGCCCTGAGTATTTACACATAACATTTAGGTTGAAAAGGTTTCCTAGGCTTCTGAACTGATCTAAAACTATATATGCTATGAGATAAGACTCATGATACAGCTTTATCTCTGCCAGTTTGTGCTGTGGTGATTTGCGTGTTGTGATGCTGGAAGTTATGCCACCGGTATTTCAAATAGAATGATCTAGGTACGTTTTAAATAACAATTTAATAATAAAATTTTGGAAAGTTGATGTTACTAAGGGAGCTAGAACATTTATTTGATAGCTGCTGTTTGAATCAAAGGATAAAATTTTCAGTATTACAGGCAATTAGTCATACAATACCCACTAATAATACTCAGCACTTTTCATCTTCAAAGCATCATACAACATTAATCCTTACAACACTCTTACAAATGTAGGTCAATATCATTATCCTTATTTCTGTAGGTGGGGAAACTGAGGCATAGAGGCTAAAAGATTTGGAGTAAGTTTGTCACAGCAGTATTAGAAAGAAGGCATTTTTGGCTCAGAGCCCAGCATTCAGAACAGTGGGACCACACCTTTTTCAGCAGACTTAATCTTTGTTTTTGATAAAACATTACTTCTCATTAAACCAGATTGAGGTCATCTCTACATCAAAATTTAAAAACAAGAAACTTGATACTATTAAAAAAAAATACCAAACCCATCGCCATTGAGTCGATTCAATTCTGACTCATAGCAACCCAACAGGACAGAGTAGAACTGCCCCATAGGGTTTCCAAGACTGTAATCTTTATGGAAGCAGACCACCACATCTTTCTGCTGCAGAGTGGCTGGTGGGTTCGAACCACCAACATTTAGGTTAGCGGTTGAGCAATCTTTGATTGCTACCAATAACCACTTAAAAAAAAAATTTTTTTTCTCTCCCGTAGCTTTTCGACACTCTGTTGTCCTAATATGTCTTTTTCATTGTCTCCTAACTGGGGCATTACCAAAATTCCTAGCCTTGACTTTATTTTTATTCTGGGAACTTACTCAGTGACTAACTTTCTTCTCCATTTAGAAAATTCCAGAATAGTTTTTGTATAGCCCAGGCCCCTTTATTTCTAGCTACCAGGTGGACATATCTACCCGGATGTTTCCCTTGTACCTTAAACTCCCCTTGTGTCTAAAATTCAGCTTATTAACATTACCAAACTCACTCCTCTTCTAGACTGACCTGTTTCTAAGTATGTTTTAGTCCAGGCCCTGCCTTAAAACTAGGATAAACCAGGTGGGAACAAGTCTGGGTAAGGGGTTCCTAGGAACCAGGTGTGGCCAAGATATCATCGCCAGGGTAAAGAAGCTGAATCACAGTCTAAAAAAGAAGAAAAGCCAGAGTTACAAACCAAGGGGCAAGGCAAACATGTAACAGGACACCCAGCATCCTGGTCGGTGGCTAGGAAAATTGAGGTGTGTGGGTTAAATGGTTGTTGTGAACAGAGGGAATGCACTGGTAGCTTTCTGACTGGCACAGGATGAAGGACGCATGGAGCCTCCATGTTCTAAGCAAGGTCCACTCTTCCTGCAGTAACCAGATTCCAATCGCTTGGTGATCATTCTGGATTCTTCCTTCTTCCTCACTTCCACAGCTTGTCAGTCCCTCCATACACTATTGATTCTTTCTTCAAAAGATCAGAATTATTTACATTATCTACATTCCAACTTCATCTTCATCATCCCATTTCAAGTCCTTGATACTGAACAGCAGGGTTACGTGTTATTTTATTGCCTTTCTAACAGGTCACCTTCATCAGATACTTCTCCACTCTTCTCTCCCTGCCTCCCCCACCCCCCAAGCTAGTCTTAGCAACAATTCTGATCTGTTGATTACTTTTACTATTTTCCTGGATTAGAAACATTTTATTATTCTTCATTAGCTACCCCGTAAAATAAAAATAAAAATAAAAAAATATTTAGAGGCTTTCTTAGTGTGGTCCTGAATCTCATGCACCAAACCAGATTACTTATTATTCCTCAAATAAACCTTGCATTTTTCTGCCTAATTTATGCTTTTGTATATTGTTCCCTCATTATATCTCTCTTCTTCACACAATCTTCACGTGACCTCTACTTTATAAGATCATTTCTTTATTATCAAACTACTATATCTACTGAATATCCATAGCCCTTCGTTTATGTTACCAGATTAACACTTAACCACCAATGGCTTCATATTGTTGTTTTTGTAGCTTTTTAATATGTTACACTGGATTATAAGCTATTTGATAGTAGAGACCTTGTTTTATAAATCTTTGTATCTATGACCTACAGTAAAATGTCATATACAAAAGGTGTTCAAAGTGTTTGTGATGGTGAATGGACATTAAAATATCACAGGGCTCTCTGAGGTACAAATGACCCAGTGTTCCTTGTATTTCATTCAGTCTTTTGTTATAATAGGTTCAATCCAAGCTTGAGGTCTTATTTTGAGACTTCTTCGCCCTTTTACACAAACTCTATCATTGCATAGTTGTTTGGTTTAGTGCTGAATATTTTTTAAATGCTTAATTCTGGTAACATGCTATCAATTAAATGTGTTCATGTATATGCTCAAGTATTAATATAATACTATGTTGGTGTCCTTGGACAAGGTACTGTGGGAGGAATTCATTGTTTTATGCAATTTGAAAATTATCTAATGATTAGGCACCTAATACAAGTAACCAGTGGTTTCTCTTAAATTCATGCTATTTAGTTGCCTTTATGTCTGTACATTTTTAATTAAAAATAAAAAAACCATTGCCGTCGAGTTGATTCCGACTCACAGCGACACTGTAAGACAGAGTGGAACTGCCCCACAGAGTTTCCAAGGAGCAGCTGGTGCATTTGAACTGCTGACCTTTTGGTTAGCAGCTGTAGCTCTTATTAGTGGACAGATATTCATCAGAAAGTCTGTTGATAATAAATAGCAAGTGTATGTTGTAAGTTTATGCCCAAGGAAGCTTCCCTTAGGCTCTTTGAGATTTTTGGTTTTTGCTAAAAATACATCCATTTTAAAGTCTTGTTAGTGCCATAGTATCATTTATCTTTGTTACAACGAGAGCAGTGTCTTCTTTTTCTTATTTCTTTCTTCCCCATCTTGTTTAGAGTTTATTTGCCTTCAAGCTTCCTGTACTTCTCAAAACAGTAAAAATAGCTGACTTCAGAGGCCAGGAAACTGCATACTTAACTACCCGGCAGAAGATAAGTGTTTTGCAGATTTATCTGGTAACTAGTAATCTCTAAATCTAAAACATAGTTGTTTACTTTTCAAAAGAAGATGATCAAAGTCTAACAAATCACAGCATCTTAGTGCAGCTGTTTCTATTTTGCATGTTACTTTCTCAAAATTTAGTCTATATGGTAACAGTTATTCTTAAGGAAAATAAAATTAATTTACTATAACGTAACTCATTTTGGAGGAGACACTTAAGCTTTGAAAACTTTTTAAGAATATAAGTGGAAAACAAGATGTGGCTCCCTAGAATCTGCTCATCTCTCCATTCTCAAAATTCTAAATTTACACTATCATAGAGTCTCTCCCCCAAGAGAACTGTCATCCTAAATTTAGGTTGAGCTCAGTTTAAATCATGCTTCTTATTCTCTCATGGAGATTAAGAGTTTGCAGAATGATCTTCTAAGACTGTCATCAACTACCTTATAAAATTAAAATGAATTTGTAGAAGTTAAAAAGATATTTAAAAATAAATGAAAAATTAAATTAGAGGAGGTTTTTCAGTTTAGGATCTTTCCTTCTTTTCATTTGGATATTTCTATGTCCTATTCAATATTCAGTAATAAGACAATTTGCTATATGTATTTGTCATTCATTCATTTCTTCCCCGTGTGGCTCCACACGGTTCGGCAGATACTACTTTTGCTCCTGTTCTAAGCCGTGTGCATCGGGTTTTATCCCCCAGGGAAGTGCACTAGGGTACTGAGTGGGGGACCATTATCTCGGTTTACTTTGTGAAGTCCTCCTGAATGATTTTACTACCTTCCTAGTTCCTGCCCTCACCCCCGTCTTGAAATTCAGAATACAGCATTCTTCTGAAATTCTTCTCTTCCCTCCTTCAAAACAACTATTTGTGCAACTAATACAGTATTTGAATAATACAAGCTCAGTCTTGACTACTTCCTCCAGGCAGATTTTTTAAACCAGGAAACTACTAGCATTCCTTTTAACTGGTGGCATTCTTGAGTAAGATGCAAGACATTTAAATGTCTTTGTCTTTCAAAAAATTTGCACGGTGTAAAGATGGCAATACATCTTCAGGGCTAAAAATGATAGTGATTTGGTCCCCTCCCACCCTGCCCATCTAGTTGTTTTTATAGATTTTGCAGATTTGTTTTACTTAGTCCATTAATTCTCTTTAATTTTATATGGCCTTACTAGCAGATATTTGAAGTTCAGGGGAAAAGACGGGTAAATAACTCATATTTCACTATCTTTTGCCCCCCTTGCATGACCCCTTGCAAAGCCCTCTCCTTAATCACATGTATTTTGGGGAGTCTACAGGAGTTGTCTCATAATGTCGATAAACAAATTCAATCAATTACTAATGGACATTGGCCATTTTCTTTTCTTCCTGCTTCACCCACTACTTGCTAGCCTCCTCCATCAACTGGTTATCGCTGCCATTCTCTGGGTGGTATGGGCCACTGCTTGGCCACCATGTCTACTTTTGCTGAGTACAGATCCTGTTTTGTCTGGTTACCACCACTCCAAATAAGTACATTAACCCCACGAGCTGCCAGTTCTGCCTGCTTTCTGTTGGGCACCACCACCTGCAGTCACTTCTCCACTCTTATACCATATCCTCCCTGTGGGGCCACAAAACCATGTCTTTCTTGCTCCTTTGTCCTGTACTCTTTAGTGGGAATGCAGAGTAGGGTTGTTTGTACATCAGAGCATTTTAAGAAACACCTTGTACGTTTTTCTCAGACCTCTCACCGCCTTTGGAACCAGACATGAATCTTTGGGTGCTGAGCTGGAAGACAAGTCTAGCTCATAGACTCTGCACTGTATTGTTCTCAGAATTTCCCCTTATGTCCAAATATAAAGGGTCAGGGGCCTTTAGTTTGGCATGCAAAGCTTTCGACAAAGCTCATTTTACTTATTCTCTCCAAACACCATAATCTCTAAGTAGTTTAGGACTTTCAAACTTAGGAGAGATATGGGCAGTGAACCTATCAGCTTTGAACTAAGGGCCTTTCTGCCTCATAAAATAGCCAATGTGGATTTTAGACAAAACTGCAATCCACTCTCCATTGTTGTTATCAGGGAAAAGTTTTGAAAAATTTCTTATTACTGAATTGACTTAAATTGATTAATAGAATTTCATATACGGTCGTCTTTTGATATGTAAATAAAGGTGTGGCTCTTTCGGTTTTATTTATAAAACTTTATATTTGATTTGCATGATAAAACCTTTTTATATAGATACAGACAGCTAAATTTCAGGCTAGTCTTCCCCAAATTATCATAAATTCTAATTGTTAGTACCTGAATAAACACTAAATTGAAGAATGTGATATTGTCTAGTAGCCTAGAAGCTGGTGAAATTTGATGCTCAGTATCAGAGGCTGTGTGTACCTATTTCATCACATCCTTTCTTCTCTATTTTAAGTAAAATATTAACTCATTTGCATAGCCTGGTTCAAATGTACCTCTTCAGTAGAGACTTCTCCACATATTGATGTTTTTCCTTCATAAAATAAATATTTTACTTAGTACTTATTCATTCATTTCACATTATGACTTTGTGATGCAGGGACAGAGATAATATTTATTACTGTAGTAGCAGCAACAGCACTGGTAAGGTAATTGAGTAAAGGTACCTTCAAAACAGTCCTGAGGAAGGTACTTTATGACACATACTTTATAGCTGGGGGGACGGAGAAGTTAAGTAATTGGTCTAAGTTAGCTAGTAAGCTGAGAAATAAGGATAAGAAACCAGGCAGTCAGTATCTAGAATCTACACACTAAGCTAAATAGATGCAAAATAAATATTTATTTAATTCATTAACTGATATTTTTGAACAACAGAAACTCACTTATCCAAATGAGAATGGTGCAGTTTACTTATTCTAATACGGTAAGTATTTTGGTTAAAAAAACAGTAAAACTCTAAAGTCATAGTTTTGAAATAAGCCTCCAAAAGCAGTTCCAAGAACGCTGCTTTGAACTTTTTGGAGTAATGGCAGCCTCGCTTGAGTCATTCCCTAGATGACAGCTCTGAAAGATAATACTCAGTTAGTTTAAAAATGACGAATTAACGTAATTCGCCTTTCGCTCCACTACTTGCTGAAAATGAACTGTGTCCTCTCCCGTAGTAAAGCAGCCCAGCTCTCCCCCTCCACACCTGTACACAGTGGCAGCCAGCTTCTGGTTTGAGCAGAGCATATTTAGGGATTGACAGGTCCTTTGTGTCAGCCCTTAGCCCTCGTGGCACGGTGGTTAAGCGTTCGACTACTAACCAAAAAGTCTGTAGTTCAAATGCACCAGCTGCTCCTTGGAAACCATTTGGGGCAGGGGAGCAGTTCTACTCTGTCCTCTAGGTTCAGTACGGAGTCACTATGAGTCGGACTGGTTTGGGTTTTTTTTTTTTTTTTTTTTTTAGTTTAAAACAAGAAAGGGAGTAAATTCAGATCAATCTAAAATTTACTATTGTTATTACAAGCTGTTTCCTTCCCACCCTTTTCAGCTTCATCTATCTATCACTTTCCACTACACGCACCAATCTACTGCCATTCCTTGGACATGCCATCCTTTTACTCAAACTACTGTGTACCTCCTTCCACCACCTCTCTGTATCCCAATTCAGTAAAGCACTGAGGCTGTGAGCACAGATTCCACTACCTGCTGGCTATGTGCCTTCTCTGTGCCTCAGTTTCCTCACTGGGGAGTAATGATGATATTGCTTCAAGGAATAGCTATGGGGATTAAATGAGTTAATTCGTATAAAATGCTTAGAACAACGCCTGGCACAAGTAAGTGTCTAATAAGTTATCTGTTGCTGTTGTCATCATTATTTTCATCATTATCTAACTGGTGTAATCCTACGCTTTTTTGAAGCCCCACCAAAATTTCACAACTTCTCGTAGCTGTCTCATTACCCTGCTGTTCCAGGCAGGGTTGAACCCCCTCTTCTGTAGAGTCCTTGGGTGATGCAACTTTTAACATGCTCGGCTGCTAACTGAAAGGTTGGTAGTTTGAGTCTACCCAGAGGTGCCTCAAAAGAAAGGCCTGGCAGTCTACTTCCAAAAGATCAGCTATTGAAAACTCTGTAGAGCAAAGTTCTGCTCTGACACACATGGGGTCACCATGAGTCGTAATCAACCCAACAACAACTGGTTGGTTAGATTCGCACAGCCGTGTCTACATTGTTCACTCTGCTGTTTGAATTCTCACTACACTGAGCTCTAGTTAGTTGAACATGCATCTGTTTCTTGATTATAACTGCACTGAGGTCAAATGTAAAGGTGAAGGAAGCATCAAGGAAGTTTGTACTACATCTAAAATTATTTTTTATTATCTATATACTGTCCACAAAAGAATCAAATGACTTACCCATATAAATGTTGTTGTTGTTGTTGTTAGGTGCTGTTGAGTTGGTTCCAACTCATAGCTACCCTATGTACAATAAACAGAACAAAACATTGCCCAGTCCTGCACCATCCTTACAGTCGTTGTTATGCTTGAGCCCATTGTTGCAGCCACTGTGTCAATCCATCTGGTTGAAGGTCTTCCTCTTTCGCTGACCCTCTACTTTACCAGGCATCATGTCCTTCTCCAGGGACTTGTCCCTCCTGATAACATGTCCAAAGTATGTGAGATGAAGTCTTGCCAACCTTGCTTCTAAGGAGCATTCTGGCTATACTTCTTCCAAGACAGATTTGTTCATTCTTCTGGAATTCCATGGTATATTCAATGTTTTTCGCCAACACTATAATTAAAAGGCATCAATTCTTTTTCAGTCTTCCTTATTCATTGTCCAGCTTTCACATGTATTTGAGGCAATTGAAAACACCATCCCTTGGGTTGGGCACACCTTAGTCCTTAAACTGACATCTGAACACTTTAAAGAGGTCTTTTGCAGCAGATTTTCCCAGTGCAATGCATCGTTTAATTTCTTGACTGCTGCTTCCATGGACGTTTATTGTGGATCCAAGCAAAATGAAATCCTTGACAACTTCAATCTTTTCTCCATTTAACCTCATGTTGCTTATTGGTCCGGCTGTGAGGATTTTTGTTTTGTTTATGTGGAGGTATAATCCATACTGAAGGCTGTAGTCTTTGATCTTCATCAGTAGGTGCTTCAAGCCCTCTTTCAGCAAGCAAGGTTGTGTCATCTGCACATCACAGTGAGTAGTATGGGAACTTTTTTAGTCATCCCCTTGTGTTAAAGAAACTGAGGCTTTGTCTTCATCTCCAACAAACTTCTTATTCATTCAGAAGTTCCGTGGAAGGAGCATTTCTTTTATGATCACTCTAAAAAATGCTAATAGTGTTTAAATTACTGTATGAATTTCTAATATATAGTATACATAATATATAGTAATATAGTATACACTATAATACTATCATGCTCCTTAGAAGGGAGAATGGTGAGACTTTGTCTCACGTTCTTTGAACGTGTTACCAGGAGGGACCAGTCCTTGGAGAAGGACATCATGCTTGGTAAAGTAGAGGGTCAGCACAAGAGAGGAAGACCCTCAATGAGATGGATTGACACATCGGCCATATCTTAGTTATCTAGTGCTTCTATAACAGAAACACACAAGTGGATGGCTTTAACAAAGAAATTTATTCTCTCACAGTCTAGGAGGCTAGAAGTCCAAATTCAGGGTGCGAGCTCCAGGGGAAAGTTTTCTCTGTCTGCTGTTGGGGAAAGTCCTTGTCATCAATCTTACCCTGGTCAAGGAGCTTCTCAGCACAGGGACCCCGGGTCCAAAGGATGCATTATGCTCCCAGTGGTTTTTTCTTGTTGGTATGAAGTCCCCCTGTCTCTCTGCTCGGTTCTCTCTTTCATATCTCAAAAGGGATTGATTTAAGACACAGCCTAATCTTATAGATTGAGGCCTGCCTCATTAACATAACTGCCTCTAATTCCACCTCATTAACATCATAGAGGTTGGATTTACAACACATAGGAAAATCACATCATATGACAAAATTGTGGACAGTCACACAATACTGGGAATCATGGCCTACCCAGTTGACATATATTTTAGGGGGACAAAATTCAATCCATAACAGGCTGCAACAATGGGCTGAAACATAGCAGCGATAGTGAGGATGGTGCAGGACCAGGCAGTGTTTCGTTCTGTTGTACATAAGGTTGCTATGAGTCAGAATTGACTCGATGGCACCTAACAACAACAAAAATGTAGTATACACATAGTGTAGTACTATATATATTTCCAAGCAAACATCTTAAAGTTATATAGGTTCCTTTCAACTTTTTGTAGAAAAAAAATTTTTTTTTTTTGATTCAGATCGACCTTCTCCCAGTCAGGCCAAATTGAAAAAGTTGTACTTGATAGAAAAAGTCTCAAAAGTATTGATCACTAGCTCCTGCTGTTATAACTGGGAGAAAGTATAAGATGTATATATATATGTATATATATTTTATGCAGTTAGAGTAAAATATCGGATCCATCATGTCATGCAGATAAACAAGCTAATCTGTATGCTAATGTAGTTTCACACAGTTCTCTTTTAAGTAATTATGTTTCTTATTATAGTAACTATATACCATTTACCTTGCAAATTCCACTTTAGTTAGCCTATTTATATGTGAGATATTGTATTGTAAATATTTGCTTTGTATATTGAAGATGCACCACAAAATGTGTTTGTACATCATAACTATCTAACAGATGTTTCCTTTCCTTAAAAATATAAGTTAAAAAAAATGCTTATATACCAAATAATTCTAAATATACTCAGAGCCTTAAAAACTATACATATGCTATTGAAAACCTAAATATATATAGTCTTACTATCACATTTCTCAGTGTGATAAAATACTAAATCTAGAAAAAAGTGTATTTTCTCTTTTTCTAGAGTTTATATTTGGAAGGTTAATCAAGGATACAACAAAGTGTGTTTATTCTAAAGGATCGTACCTCAAATATCAGTAGTGGCAAATGACTCTACTATTCTTAAGGGATTTTGATTTTATTGGTAATAGAAGATAATTAATTGGTACATCTTTTTAATTATTTTTAAACAGGACAGAGATTTCTTCTGCCATCAGATGTCTTTCTGCCTGACTGAACTGCACTTGTGGTCTTTGAAGAATACCTTACACATTGGGGGTAAATAAATTCTGGATTAATTTCAACATTCTTCAAGTCTAACTTACAACGTTACAAACAAGTATTAGCAAAGGCTACAGCATAGGTTCACCAACAAGAGTGGCATTATTTTGTTCATACTTAATGAAAAATTGGTTAATAGAAAACAATTCCTTTTAGTTACTCTGATTAACTTATTTTTTCTGATTGAGTTAGAGTTTCTGTTTTGAAAATGAACTTTGAAAATTAAATTACTTAATATTTGTTTCCTTTTAAAATATGCATGTGTTCAATTTTTTCTCCTGGTATTGTCCATAGTAACTGATTTATATTTATAAATACTTGCAGGCTAGCTAATGTTAGAGGCATTTTTATTTGATATTAAAATAACATTTCAAACATACAACTAAGATGTAGTTATTTTCGTGTTCTTTGCATTTTACATTTTTTGAGGGGATAGTAGTTTCAGTGTGTTTTTCAGTGCTTAGTAATATTATTAAGTGTATTTTTTTAGGAAATATATTTATGTTAAAATCTTTTATTCTTTAATTATCCAAAGCAATTCTTGTATTTAAGAGGAAATGTATTTGTATGCCTTTAGCATCATTGCTAAGAAAATTACTTATCTTGCAAAGTATTGTTCTTTGTATCAGAATGAATGTCATCATATTTTCATTAAGTTTACCTTCCTTAAAATGTGTAAGAATGAACTTCCAGTTAAACAAGGTGAATTTAACACGTTTAGGCCCCTGGGTAGTGCAAATGGTTTGCGCTCAACTATTTACCTGAAGGTTGGCGGTTTGAACCCACCCAGCTGCACTATAGAAAAAAAGTGTGGCGATCTGCTTCCATAAAGATTACAGGCAAGAAAACCCTACGAAGCAGGATAACACATGGAGTCGCCATCAATCGGAATCAACTTGATAGCAATGGATTTCATTTTTTAACTTCCTCCCAAAACGCTTCTAAAATTAGAGTAAATGAATTAAAATAAAGAAAGTGTAAACATATGAGGACTAAGAGAATAGGAGAGGAGACAAATGCAGTTGGACAAGTTTTGGAAGATGGAAGGCAGAAGAAAGAATTAGCAGAGCTAAAATAACTAAATATCAAATGCCTACACAGGAGAATTCCACTGAAAGCCAATTTATGCCTTAAAACTCTGTAAGGGTACAGACATTTGAGGATCCCAATATTGCAGAAAATGCGTATGTGGCATGAGGGTGCTAACAAAGGAACTTGAAAGTTTGCATAAGGAGTAGTTAGACACCTCCCCTGCTGTGGAAATATTTAATTAGGTAGGCTGTAAACCTGGGGACACCAGGAAGAAGACAGGAGAGGCAATGAACTGAAAACAAGGATGAAGTGAAAGCCTGCATCCTGATGGGTGAGGTCACTTAATCCTACTTGGTTCTGAGACTACTACAGCCAGTTGTACACTTTCCAAGAAAGAAAGAGCTTCAAGGACTCATCTCTGGAGCAACTGTATGGCCCCAGACAGAAGACCTATTTACACTGACATTTAAGGAGGATCCTCCAATAACACACCCAGGCTGATCGGTGAAACCCACCAGCTGACAAGCCCTCTTCATGTACACAGGAGCCCCAGGGTGGCACAAACGGTTAAGTACTCAACTGCTAACCAAAAGGTTGAAGGTTCAAGTCCACCCCAAGGTGCCTCGGAAGAAGGGCCTGGCAGTCTGCTTCCCAGCAGTCACAGCCTTGACAACCCTATGGAGCAGTTCTACTCTGCAACATATGGGGTCACTTGAGTTGGAATCAACTTGACAGCAATGGGTTTTATTCATGTACACAGAGCTTCCAGTCAGCTTTCTAGTGCCCCACTTTTAAATATTCACAGAGAGCTGAAGATCACCAGAAGTTTGAGGGATGTCTCCAAGAGGAAAGAGAACAAAACAAATAAATGAATAAAAGGATCTCTGAAGAAATAGATAACATAGGAAGAAAAAAAAGCTACAGAGACTTAAGAAAAGATACTGAATCCATGGAATAAGAATAGTGGTTTAAGCAAAATAAGGAACTTCAGAACACAAGACTAATCTCATTGAAATTAAAAGTATGTAGCAGAAAAAAAAAAAATCCAAATTCCAAAGAGTAAAAGAAATTCTCTCAGAAAATAGAAAAAAAGTGAGGATATTTCACTGCAGTCGAAAGTATAAATCGGTCCAACTACTTTAGAAAACAATTGGGCATTATCTAGCATAACTGAAGATGCACATAACATATAATGTATAGATCAATAATTCTGTTCCTAGGTAAATACCCTAGCAAAGGTCCTGGCACTTGTGTACCAGGAGACATACCCAAAATGTTCCTAACAGTACTGTTTGCAATGCAGGAAACTAGAAACAACCCAATGTCCATAAGTAGGAGAATGGATAAATAAATTTAGGCAACAGAGAAAGTGAATAAATTACAGCTCTATGCAACAGCTTGATGAAGGCCAGAACCATAATACCCCATTGCCCTTGAGTTGAATTGGGCAAAAAATTAAAAAGTACATTGCACAAGAGTACAGATAGTGTGATTATATTTAGAAGACGTTAAAAAAAACAACAGGTAAAATTAAATATTTGTTTAAGAGTACAAACGTGGCGATACAATAAAGAAAATTGAGAGTATTATAAGCATAAAATTTAGTATAGTTCTGAGAGGGGAGGGAATGGAAATAGGAAGTGTCACCAGGAAGCTTAAAAGTAATGTTCTTTTTCTTAAATTGGGAGTTTTTAAAAAAATTTTTTATTGTACTTTAGATGAAGGTTTACAGAACAAACTAGTTTCTCATTAAACAGTTAGTACACACATTGTTTTATGACATTGATTAACAATCCCACCACATGTTAGCACTCTCCCTTCTCGACCTTGGGTTCCCTATTGTCAGCTTTCCTGTCCCCTCCTGCCTTCTAGTGTCCCTTTAGTCTCATTTTGTCTTTTGGGCCTGTCTAATCTTTGGCTGAAGGGTGAACCTCAGGAGTGACTTCATTACTAAGCTAAAAGGGTGTCCAGGGCCATACTCTTGGGGTTTCTACAATCTCTGTCAGGCCAGTAAGTCTGGTCATTTTTTGTGAGTTAGAATTTGTTCTACATTTTTCTCCAGCTCTGTCCAGGACCCTCTATTGTGATCCCTGTCAGAGCAGTCAGTGGTGGTAGCTGGGCACCATCTAGTTGTGCTGGACTCAGTCTGGTGGAGGCTGTGGTGGATGTGGTCCATTAGTCCTTTGGACTAATCCTTCCCTTGTATCTTTAGTTTTCTTCATTCTTCCTTGCTCCCAAAGGGGTAAAACCAGTGGAGTATCTTAGATGGCCACTCACAGGCTTTTTAAGACCTCAGACGCTACTCAGCAAAGTAGACTGTAGAACATTTTATTTATAAACTATATTATGCCAGTTGAGCTAGATGTTCCCCAAGATCTTGGTCCCCACAGCCTTCAGCCCAGCAATTCAGTCCTTCAGGGAGTTTTTGGATGTGTTGATGGAGCTTCCATGAGCTTGCCTTGTACAAGTTGTGCTGGCTTCCCCAGTATTGTGTACTGTCTTACCCTTCACCAAAGTTACCACTTACCTATTGTCTATTTAGTGTCTTCCATCCCCACCCCTCCCCTGCCTCATAACCATCAAAGGTTGTTTCTTTTTGTGTGTAAACCTTTTCGTGAGTTTTTACAGTAGTGGTCTCATACAGTATTTGTTCTTTTGTGATCGACTTATTTCACTCAGCATAATGCCCTCCAGATTCATCCATGATATGAGATGCTTTGCAGATTCATCATTTTTCTTTATCGTTGCGTAGTACTCCATTGTGTGTATGTACCATAGATTGTTTATCCATTCATCTGTTGATGGGCATTTAGATTGTTTCTGTCATTTTGTTATTATGAACAGTGCTGCAGTGAACATGGGTGTGCATATGTCTATTAGTGTGATGACTCATTTCTCTAGGATATGTTCCTAGGAGTGGTATTGCTGGATTATATTGTATTTCTGTTTCTAGCTTTCTAAGGAAGCACCATATCATTTTCCAAAATGGTTGTATCATTTTGCATTCCCACCAGCAGTGCATAAGAGTTCTGATCTCCCCACAGCCTCTCCAATATTTGTTATTTCCTGTTTTTTTGATTCGTGCTAGTAATGCTGGGGTGAGATGGTATCTCATGGTTTTGATTTGCATTTCTCTAATGGCTAGTGATTGCCAGCATTTTCTCATGTGTCTGTTGTCTGCTTTAATGTCTTCTTTAATGAAGTGTCTATTCATTTCCTTTGTCAATTTTTTAATTGGATTATTTGTCTTTTTGTTGTAGAGGTGCTGGATTTTCCTGTAGATTTTAGAGATTAGACCTTTATCTGATTTGTAATAGTCAAAAATTTTTTCCCAGTCTGTAGATTCTCTTTTTACTCTTTTGGTGAAGTCTTTTGATGAGCATAAGTGTTTAATTTTTACAAGATCCCAGTTATCTAGGTTATGTTCTGAAGTTTGTGTGTTGTTGGTTATGGTTTGTATCCTGTTAATGCCATGCCTTAGGGCCTCTAGTATTGATCTGTTTTTTCTTCTATGAACTTTATAGTTTTTGGCTTTATATTTAGGTCTTTGATCCATTTTGAATTAGTTTTTGTATATGGTGTGAGGTATGTGTCTTATTTCAGTTTTTTGCAGATGGACATGCAGTTTTGCCAGCACCATTTGTTAAAAAGACTATCTTTTCCCTGTTTGATGGACTTTGGGCCCTTGTCGAAGATCAGGTGACCACAGGTGGATGGATTTACATCTGGGTTCTCAATTCTGTTCTGTTGGTCATAAACTGGGAGATTTTTGTACTTTTTAACCTTGTATATCTTCTTCTGTATTTTTTAACATTACATGTAACCTTTCATATTCATTCAATACTTAAAACAATTTTAAAACAAATGTTAAGATAACATTTTTAGTATAATGCTTTTATTTATTAATATACATACAAAAAAAGCACTTTCAGGAGAAAGACAACCAAATCTATTGCTGTCAAGTTGATTCCGAGTCATGGGAACCCCATGTGTTACAGAGTAGAACTGCTCCATAGGGTTTTCTTGCCTGAACTAGATTGCCAGGCCTTTTTCTATTGTGCCACTGGGTGGGTTCAAACCACCAACTTTTAGGTTATTGGATGAGTGCAAACTGCACCACTCAAGTACCTAATAAGAGACAATAAAATGTTATTACTAGCTATCTCTAAATAGTTAAAGTATGGTTCCTTTATCTTTTTTGCGCTTTTATTATTTTCTATAATGAACATATTATTTTTATAATCAGGAAAATAATTATGTTGAAAATATGCATAAATAGGATAGAAAAAATGATAACATGCTGTGACAAAAGACAAAGATAAAAAAATAGGAGAGAAAAAATAAACATACTAGAGGCTCAATCTGGGAACTTCTCATTGAACTAATAATTCCAGGAAAAGCAGCAAAGAGGACAGGTGGAAATTGTCAAAGAATTATTACTAGAAATTTTTATAGAATTAAATGAGTTTCTAGATTGAAATGGCCCATCAGGTACCCAACACAGTAAGTGGATAAAAGACGTATGTCAAGACTCATCATTGTGAAATTTCAGAACACCAAATCTTAAAAATTTATAATAAGAAAAAACAGGTTGCATACAGAGGGTTGGATTCAGATTGAGCTTGACCTTTTCAAGAGCAACACTGGAAGCTATGAGGCAATGGAAGGTTGCCTTCAAAAGTCAGAGGAAAATTATTTCCGAACTAGTGTTCTCTTCCCAGCTAGCTCATCAAGTGAATTTGAGAAAAAAATATAGACATTTTCATTTATGTAAATTCTCAGTAAATTTACCTTCCCTTTCACAGTAGGCTACAAGAGATGTTCTGGTACAACAGATATTCTGGACTCATATTATTCTTTCCCTGCCCCAGCCCTGGAATCAGCTACTTGTCTAAGGAGCTTGGTTCCTTTTAGAGGACAGTGGAATCTAGAAGTGAAGGTGTGCTTGTTGCTTTTGGAGAATCACTGCTCCCAGACTCTCTCAGTGGACAGAGCTGAGGGAATATATGTATGCATGTGTTCATGTATACACACATATTTACATCCACATCCACTTCTATATCTAGCTCTAAATATTGAAAACTATGAGTTCAAAGCAGTACTTCTGATTCTAGTCCAACACCACAGTGTTCATGCTACAAGAGCATTGTATTATATTTTTGACCAGTTATCTTGTAAGTGCTTCTAAGTTTGGATTTTCTGAAGTTTCCTCACAATTAGGTTTGGATTATCCAAGTTTGGCAGGAATATCCCAGAAGTGATTCTGTGTTCTCGATGCAGCCTCTCAGGTGGTGCACCTGTTTACCCTTTACTGATGATGTTCATGAGTACTTGATTAAGGTGGTGTCTGCTAGGCTTCTCCACTGTAAAGTTGCTCTTTCCCCTTTGTAATTAATAAGTATGGTGTAGGGAGCTACCTTGAAACTATGTAAATATCTTGTTCCTCATCAAACTTTAAATATATTTATTATTTATTTATCTCTATGTACTCAGGTTTTCTATTTTATTCTATGGTTATATAAGCCATTAGTATCATTATTTATTTTGATGTTTAAATTGTCCTTGATGTGGCCAGTGGGACCCCGTTCAGGCTGGCTTCTATTTCTTTTTGATATGTCCCTGACAATATTTGAGCATTTCCATGCTTTCTGGTACAACAGATATTCTGGACTCATATTATTCTTTCCCTGCCCCAGCCCTGGAATCAGCTACTTGTCTAAGGAGCTTGGTTCCTTTTAGAGGACAGTGGAATCTAGAAGTGAAGGTGTGCTTGTTGCTATTGGAGAATCACTGCTCCCAGACTCTCTCAGTGGACAGAGCTGAGGGAATATATGTATGCATGTGTTCATGTATACACACACATTTACATCCACATCCACTTCTATATCTAGCTCTAAATATTGAAAACTATGAGTTCAAAGCAGTACTTCCAATTCTAGTCCAACACCACAGTGTTCATTCTGATTTCTTCCCTTTCTACATTCTCAGGCAGAGAGAAATCTGAGACTCCATTATCTTTAACTAATTTACTTACTTAATCTATATGCAATCAATCTCCTGTCTCTGCTGCCACTCCCTCCCCTGTGTGGGTGCCCTTCTCACCCTATGCAGACTCTGACACACCATGCTGGGCTACCACCATATGTGGATGTCCTACTCACCTTGTTCAGCCTCTGACACCCTACACTGGGTCATTGCCCCATGTGAATTTCCCTGTCACTCTGCTCTGGTTCTGACACAACACGTCAGCCAACTCCGCATAGATACCTTCCTCATCCAGCTTGGGCTCCGACCCCCGTGTGGGGCAGGTCTCCTATGCAGATGCCCTCCTTGTCCAGATTGGGCTCTGACCTCATGTGGGGCAGGTCTCCTATGCAAGATGCCCTTCTTGTCCAGCTTGGGCTCTGACCCCCTTTTGGGCAGATCTCCTATGCAGATGCCCTCCTCATCCTCCTTGGGCTCTGACCCCGTTTTGGACAGGCTTCCTATGCAGATGCACTCCTCAGTCTCCTTGGGCTCTGACCCATTTTGGGCAGGCCTCCTATGCAGATGCCCTCCTCATCCTCCTTGGTGCTCTGACCCCCTTTAGGCAGGTCTCCTCTGCAGACACCCTCTTCATCCAGCTTGGGTTTGGCAGCCCCACTGTGGGCCAGATGCTGTAGGTCAGACGTGTGCACAGAACTCAGGGCCCCCTGTGATCTTCGTTGTTCTTTTCTAGAATTGTGGTAATTTGGACACAATGGAATGATTATAGGCTGGAATATTTTAATATAGGGCATTGCCTCTGTACATAGTGCCTTTGGTTCTTAGATTAAAAAAAAAAAACTGTTTATTGAAGTATATACTGAAAGGGTAAGTTTTGAACTACAAACAGTGATCCTAAGGGTCTGTTTCAAACTACAAACAGTAGTTATAATGGTAGTTATAATTACTTCCCAGCTCAAGAAATAAAATATTGTCAGTACCCTAGACATGCCTTTTCCCAGTCACTCCTTGTTAGATGTCATAAACTGCATTCTTTAAAATTGCATGCTCCAATTAATGGCATACTGAATAAATTACTGCTTCAGTAAATATACATGATTGATTATTTTGAAAAACTGTATTTGTGATGTTAATGATAGGAATAATAATACAGTTTTTGGAGCTCCATCGTTCGGTTGAGGAAATTGGGAGCCGTCAGTCACTAGGGGGCAGCCTATACCGCTTCCACTTCTTCAGAAACCGTTGTAGTCTCTGTTCGTGACTGAGAAGTATCTTCATGGAAGGAAATAAATGTTGCTTCAGTGAAGGAGATATTTTATTATTTGCAGATAGGAAGAAAACAAAGTAATTATGTTTTCCTATAATTAAATTCCAACAAAAATTTCTTGGTTAAATCACTGTCAACATCTCTGCTGCTTATGTCACCCCAGCAAAGAATCCAGATTTGAAGGATTTGGAAAGTTTTTCGAATTGAAACAAGTTTCAGATCATTTATCCATACTTCCCCTAATCCTCCATATTCTTTCCTGTAGATTTTCCCCAAGTGTCATAGGCTAGGAACTAAACCCTGGAGCTAAATCAAAGGGGGGAAAAAGCCACAATTCAGAATCCGACAGCTGGGGCATTTTCATCCACTGATTTCATTTGGCATTGTTTAGTGGCACTTCCTTTGAATAATATTAGAGAAAGTATGAAAGACAAAACTTGGTCTTCTTTTATTTCAGTACTTTAATAACATTTTCCTCGTTCCATTATGGTTTTGTGTAAATCTTTTCTCACTAGATTGATAAACTTTCTAATCCCTGCATATCTCTAGATAGATAAACCCATCTCCATATGCTTCTGAGCTGTTTTATTTCTAGTAGCATAAAAAGATGGTTTCTACCCCTCAGCCCCCACCTCCATGTACTATGGCTTTGGCTTCTCATTCTCCTAACTTTTTACCACAATTTGATGTTATTTCTTCCTTTCTTTAGACAGAGACATCGGGATTTACCAGTATTACGACAAGAAAGATCCACCAGGTAAATGATACCTATTCCACTGAGCTAATTTTTATAAATGAAGTATTCTAAACTAGGAAATACCATTAAAAATTGTTTTTATGAGCTTTAGATAAATTCTAGAATTCCAAGAAAATTCACTTCAATTCTTTAGGAAAATGCTGAGTTTAGTATCTGTTCTGTATAAAGTAAGGCAATATTGAGAAAACGCTGTAGAAGAACGTGAAAAATTTCATTTTACTGCTGATCAGGTTGATAACTGGACAGTCTATTCATGTTTATTTATCGATGTCCCAGTAGAGGGCATTGTGAATGCATGGGTCCCACTGATGCCGGCCTGCCGCATCCTCACCTGATGATATCTGAAATAGGCATTTCTGAGTGAATGATCAGTTTTCTTTATCTGATTGATCCTATTAATCCTGGAAGTTTCACGATGGGCCAAAAGGTCCTTCTAGCTAGAGTTACTTCTTGTTTTGGTCTTTGTTGAAGTGGGGCTTGTGCGGGCATCCTGTGTGCTTAGCTTGGTGGTTAATAGGCTGACTTTATGGTTCTGATGACAGACTGAAACAGCTTTCTCTTCTGGGCTCGGTTGCAGTTCCCTTCCCTATCTGATGAGATTGGAAGCTTAGAATATTGGCCCACCTGTTGAGCTACATAAGCCTTTCACTGCAAATTTAGGAAATATCTCTATGAAATGAAAACATCCAAATTAGGGCAAGTTTTTCAACTGTCCTTTTAAAAACTTAGCATAATTTATCAATCTCAATATATGTGTAATAATAAATTATATATGTTAATATTAAAAATACAAGGTATTATGAATAAATTATAAATAAAAATAAATTCCACTTTTTTTCCTTTTTTCCTGCTCTCCTCCACCACAATATCAGTGACAGAACATGGTAACTTAGAAGAAAAGCAGAAGCTGGCAGAATGTAAGCTTAGTTGGTATTTTTTTGTAATTATTATAACACTGTAATTTTAA
Source organism: Dugong dugon (assembly GCA_030035585.1). Lineage (NCBI taxonomy): Eukaryota > Metazoa > Chordata > Mammalia > Sirenia > Dugongidae > Dugong > Dugong dugon. The sequence goes on along the minus strand of CM057469.1, from coordinate 99,232,505 downwards.
TATCCCTGAAGGTTGAGTCTTAACATTCTTCTTTCTGCACAAATAGGAAACCTTATTCTCACCAAATTTCTTATAATTGCAAAACCCGTTGTTTAAGTACATAAGCATAGTAAGTTTATATTTGTTAGGCCTTTCTAATTTAGACTATGTAACTTCTCTATTCTGTTTTGGTCAGATATAGGCGTATGTAAACATAAGCTCTCTTAATGACCTACATTTATATTATTTAATATATTTAAAATAAATATACCATACTTAAGTTCTGATAACATTTTATAAACTTTGCCTAAATTATTAAAAGTTTACCCATTTTAGGAAAACAAGATTTTTAATTATTAGTATTAGCATTTTATTTCTTCTAGGGTTTTCTGTTCCCAAATATATAAATATATTACATGTGTAATATGGTTACAGTGTAATGTGGTTTTAATGAACTTAAAATTAGATATAAATAAGACTTTATTTGGAACACAGTTGGAGCTGAAATTACCACTTTTTCTGTTGTTTTAAATGGCCAAGCTGACATGTTTAATTTTTAAAGATACTGTATTGTAGGTGTAACACTAGATTTAAAAATTTGCATATATGCTATATTGTAAATTATGCTTATAGAATCAAATTAGTTGCTGAAATAAGATACATAGCAATTCTACTGTCAAATTTAAATGCTGTATGTATTATATATGTATACACGCAATATATATGTATACGTTTTTACACATGTATATATATGTACACACAGACACAACTCTTATTTGGAATTATTAAGAGAATCCAAAAATGAATTCATTTTTATGGTGAAACATATCATTATAATGAGTTTAACATTTTGTTAATTCCTTTAAACAGAACTGTTTTTACTTTGTTTTAGGCTAACATTGAGAATATACCTCCTTCTCACTTATCAACTATCTCGTTATCCAACATTTCACATTTACGACAATTGTAAAAAATATACTAGTTGATTATTTTGCGTATTTGTACATCTGGCAGTAACAAATACTGAGGTGGGAGGTGAGGGTATCACTGGCTGTGATGGTTAAGGTTATGTGTCCACTTGGCTTGGCCATGATTCTCAGTGGTTTGGCAGTTATGTAATGATGTAATTTGGTAGTTATATAATGAATAGTCATCCTCTGTTTTGTGATCTGATGTGGTCATCCTTCATTTTTGCATAACGCCAATTTTCACATAACAACTTAGTCTTTGGAACCTAAACATATAGATAAGCGAGGGGTGGTTGTATACTAAATAATTTTATTTTTCAGTTAAGTTCATTTAAAACAAAACAAAGGCTTATTATTGACTTGTGTAGATTTTAGAGAGGAGTATTTAAATACAAAAGAGCACTATTAGCACCTGATTTGTTAAAACTTCAATTTCCCTTATGTATTTTTTTAATGTATAACTTAGATGCATAATTTAAAATTCTTCTGTGTGTCATTTTTGTATATTATTTCTTTCTTCATTATACTCAATTACTCCTGAGAATTCCAAGGTCTGAGAAGGCCACTTGCAAAATTTGGGCTTTCTTCTGGATTGAAAGTTGACTTATTTACATCAAATAGTTATTTCCATGGTATAGAGTAGTGATTTACTATTATGTACTAGAGCCACAGGCCTAGGAAACTTTTCCAGGGAACCTCTGAGCCTTGCTGGTTGTCAGCATTAAATTATGATCAGGGAGATTGTTTTGTGGTAAAAATCCTGTTCCTGTGACAAAGCCTTTCAAAAGGCTGTCATTTGATGATAGAAATGAAGCCCACTTCCTCTCAGTTATGAAGGTGTTTTATTTTAATCTTCCAAAGTCACACTGCTAAGTAGAGTTTCCTTTTTCAGTCATGTTTAACTAACTGTAATACATGTTTTATTTGCCAGCACGAGATTATCCTTGGACGCTCAAAAACAGGCGCCCAGAAAAGCTTCGAGATTCACTCAAGGAGTTGGAGGTATCTTTTAAAAAGTTTCCCCCCAAAAAGCAACAAACAAGTCTGTTTTAAAACATCTTTCACCAGCTTTAATTTTCATAAAGGATCAACTCTCATGGTGACGATAGCTTTGCTTTTGTCCGGTGAGGAGTTCCAAAACAGTTGCATCTTTGTGTGCTGATCTTTTTTTTTTTGCTTGCAAATTAGAAGCACTTTAACTGATAATGATAATGTGTATAGCCAACCGCACTCTCTCTTTTTCTGTTGTCCTTCAGGAGCTGATGCAAAACAGTCAGTGTGTGCTGAGCAAATGGAAGAACAAATATGTCTGTCAGGTAAAATGGTTTGACGTGCTTTTGCAGTGTTTAACCAATGGAGCTGAAAACTATGCAGTAATTGGTATTCTTTTGTTATGATAGGTAATGGAAAGAAACTTTTTAGGAGTAGATATTTCATAGTTTGAATTCTAGTCATTCTAGAACTAACATTAGACAATTCGACTGACACAGGCTACCTCATTAATCAGTATAGTTGTACTGGCACACTATAAACACTAATAAAAATCTTTTCAGATGGTATTTTTTTGTTTGAATGTTGTCTGAAAGTTGTATTAGGTGTTTACTGGGATAGACTTAATCATATTTTTGAATGAAGATGAAACCGCAGGACAGAAGATGGTGTGGCATACCACTTTAGTGTTTGGGAATACCATGCTTATAGAAATCAGCAAGCAGACTAGACTTAGATCTAACATGACAAGACATTTGGTCTTAGTTTTTGAACCCTCTAACCATATGCTGTTTAATACTGTAGCCACTAGTCATATGTGGCTATTTAAATAAAAATTTAAATAAAATGAAAGAAAAGTTTTAAAAAGACAAGAACATATAAACAAAAAACAAAGCATTTTTCAAACTAAATAAAATGAAAAACTCAGTGTCTCAGTTGCACTACTCACATTTTAAGTTTTCAGTAGCTACAATGTGATAGTATTGGACTGTGCAGATAGAACTTATCTATCATATGGAACGTTTCCATCATAGCATGTTCTACTGGAGAGCACTACTAGACAGAGTGAGCTAAATGTTGAATGGGCCTTGATTCAGAATATAATAAGGACCTAATTATTGTCCGTTGATCACAACATAATGGATAAATGCCTCAGCTTTGCTGATAGGTTTAAAATACACTATTTGCCTAGAAAGATTTCATTTGCTTATGATAAAAAGAATAATCGTAAGTTATAGTCTATTCATCAGGTCCCTGGGTGGTGCAAATGGTTTGCATTTGACTACTAACCTAAAGGTTGGTGGTTCAAACCTACCCAGTGGCATCATATAAGAAAGGCTTGGCGATCTGCTTCCATAAAGATTACAGATGAGAAAACCCTGTGGAGCAGTTCTACTTTGTACAGTGGGATTGTCATGAGTCGGAATCAGCTTGATGGCAACTGGTTGTTTTGTTTGTTTGTTTTATATTCTATTCATCAGTGTAATTGGAGTTGTATTAGTACTATGAATAATTATTACAGTTTTCTGGAATTAAATTTCCTGTATCAATTTAAATTTTTATTTGTATACAATGTGACTTATTTTAGATCTAACCATTCTTGTTTGAACCTTAGGCTAGTGGCTGTATCCGTAAATCTACAACGTCAGGTTTGTAGTAATTACAAGAATATCTCCATCTACCATTTGAATATAGACAATCATTTTAGTGGATTCTATTTTTTCCTCAGGAGTCCCTGGGTGGCACAAATGGTTAAGCACTTGGCTGCTAGCCAAAAGGTTGGCAGTTCAAATCCACCCAGAGGTGCCTCAGAAGAAAGGCCTGGTGATCTACTTCAGAAAGATCACGGCCATTGAAATCCCTCTGCAGCGCAGTTTTGACTCTGAAACACATGGTGTTACTCCGAGTCGGAATTGACTCGATGGCAACTGGCAGTTTTTCCTCATTTTTTGTTGAAACTAGTCTTACTTTACTCAGAGAGGTAACTACTTAGTTACCTCCTCAACTGGCACAAAATCATTATTTTCCAGAGACTATTTATAAGGCTGAGTTAATATTTTTAGAACCATACTACTTCTTAAATTCACCTTAGACACCATTCAAAAGATAGGATTATAAAAAATTCATTAATTGTTTGCATAAAAGTAAGTTTTAAACTTTAAAAGGTTAATACAAAATAAGCTTCAGAAAGTTTCAAATACAGTGCAGCTCAAATTGTAGTTTTAATGCCATTAATCACCTTAAAAACAGGCTCAAAATTATTTGACTGGAGGGCAAGCCTGCCACCTATAGTAAGGGGTGTGTCTCATGGCCTCCACCCTTACCATCACACAGGGTAAGTTGGAACATGTCAAACCTCTCAAAATATGCAGTGGAGCATCCCAATAGGCAATCCTTTTTAGATAGACTTTATTGCATTTTTATTTAATAAGCAAGCATTTTGGGGGACAGTGTGGAGAGGGATGTCCCTTACTATTGAATTAACTCAGAAAAGGAATTTTTATGATATGTTCTAAGACTTTTATAATTTACAGCAACCTGATTATACTGATTTCTTAAGCCTGTGTATCAGTGAGTCTGCTTTTAACATTTCCAGTGGAATTTATCTCTGTTTATGATATGTCATATCTTGTATTTTATTTCTCTGAACAATAAGATGTTCCTGAAATAGACTTTTCACTACCAGCACGTTTGTACTCATATATTTTAACAGGATAGCTTGACCTCCACCCACAGGTCCATCTGAGCCCCCACTTCACATCATTGAGACACTGAGAAATGCATAGGGCCTTTCAGAGACCTAACGTTATCTACCTACTTCCTCAGTTTCTTGACAGGAGTGTTAGCTAGGTCTTCTAAAAATATTTTGTGCGTTGTATTCTTGTAGATCCTTCTAAAAATTTAGCTCGAGCTGCATGTTTTCAGCTTTGAATGGCAGCAGTTGACCATACATAATGTTCTGTAACTCTTAGGAAAGAAGTGAAAAAGTTCCTCAGCACCTCAGTGTTAACACATTTGCTCTCTCAGTTTTTAAATTTGGCCACTCCACAACTAACATAAATATTTCACCCCTAAAGACATGGCAAATTTAGGACTTGTGGAATTTATTTTAGTTGTCTTCTCTTTAAGGGATCTTTATTTCTTCAAAAGGTCCAGTTGTTTAGACATTAGTGAGGCAAGTGCAACAATGTAAAGAGTTTCAGGAGATAAAATCTGAACCTGGATCTCCCCTCAGTCGAATAATGAATACTTATAGGTTGTCATCATTACCAAAGCTTAGTTAATGTTGTTGATCTAATGACCTGTAAATTGTCCATTTTAAAAATAATTCCCTCCACTTGTAAATTCAGAACAGTTTACAAATAAAGATTTACCTATTTATATGTTTGGGGAAAAATTGTCTTTTGAAATTGACTGTGGCTACACTTTGTTTGAGATGCATTAAAAGGTACGAAAGGTAATTTAGAATTTTAGTTTTACTAGCTATTCAGTATATTTCTCACTTTGTTTGGTCTCCTAAAATTATTTTATTAACAGAAAGGGTTTAATAATCTCCTGCTTTGAATTTCTTAACTCGTTTTACAAACTATTCTTACAGAATAGTAGCTTCAGCCTTAAAATACTGTTCATTTGTTCACCACTGTGGTGGAATTCATAAATTCCTGAAAGTATCGTGTTTCAAGTCAGATTCTTATTTGCAGACTATTACATAATTAAAAACAATATTATCATTAAGCATAAATACAACTTTATATATGTTGATTTTAGATTGTATTATTTGAATCATGTATGTATACTTAGGAGCCCTGGTGGTGCAGTGGTTAAGGATCTGGCTGCTAACCGAAAGCAGGCAGTTTGAATCCACCAGCTGCTCCTTGGAAACCCAGTGGGGCAGTTCTACCTCTGTCCTGTAGGATCACTATGAGTCGGAGTCGACTCAATGGCAACGGGTTTGGTTTTTTTTTATGTATATTTAACTATAAAAATATAACATAGTTGGTTTCACTTTGGTTTCTTTCTATAACAATTCTACATTTCCAGGCACAGTTTTTAAATGCCAAGAAAAGACAGTTTCCTATTTTAATTCCTGTAATGAATTACTTGACAAGCTATGCAAAGATATAAATTATCTTCCAGGTCTATCACAGATAAATTGTGACCATATGGAACTTATATTATTGCAACTTTCTAAATTGTAAAAATGAATAGCCTCATTACCTGATCTTTCCTTTCATCAAATTCTGTGAAAATCAATATGATCTCCTCATAAAATAATAATAGACAAACCATGAGTTTATGGTAGAACTATTAATACTATCATATTATCTATACAGTATTTATTGACTGCTCACCAGGGAGGCACTATACAAGTCACTAAGGGAGAGTAAGGCATGGGCTGAGGCCCCAGCATAACATAGTCAAGGAGAATAGACACATGAAATCACTAGGACACTAATGAATGCTAAGCAGTATGGCACCAAGTAAAAAGACAGTAGGAGTTTAGAGAAAGCAGAGATCAATGTAATCTGCAACAGTTAAGAAAAATTTTGTGGAGAAGTTACAACTTTACTTAGACCTTAAAGGATACATAAAATTTGGTTAGGCTAAATGGAAAGGCATTCCAGAAAAAAGGAATTAGATTAACTGAGGTATTCAAATGAGAATTAAATGGGGTGTCTACATGGTCATGAGGAGATGGGCCCGTCTGGGGACAAATGGTTCCTGTTGAACAACAAAGTGCTAAGTTTGAGAGGTAACTTGAAGCCTCGTTTTTAGGGGCTTTGAGTATTACACTAGGTATTGATACTTTAATCCTATAACATTATCAACACTTTTAGAGCAGACAAGTGCTTTATAAAAATTAGACTTATGGAAGAATTAGCAGTGGGATGTAGGATAAAACATGAGAACCAGGGGCAGTGAAATCATTCCAAAGGATAAATACGATGAGGCTAAGGTACAGAGAATGTTGAAAGCCAACAAAGAAATTTACAATGGTAGGTAGAAATTTTAGTTTTGGCCATGTTACATGTGAAGCAACCAAACAATCAAATAATTAGTGGAAATATGGAACTGGAGTGAAAGGTTGGAGCTGAGGATATGAGAGGGAACAGCAAAAAGATGATCTTAAACCACTGAGTGGATGGCCTTATGAGGGGAGCCAAGGATTCTCTCATTTTGGTGACAAGAGAGGAAAATTGAGCCAGCAAAAGAAACAGGAATATCAGAGTAATGAGGAATTGTAGAGATGTTTGTTTCCCTAAAGATCAGAGGGTTGGGAAGTCAGGGGGTTCTGAAGATAGGCCTGAAGCATACTTTGTTCCCTGTTTTAGTATTTAACAACTTGTATGTCTCGATGTTGTCATTACTAAGCTGTCTATCAACAGCCATTTATTGAGGCCCAACAATAAACCATCTTTATATTAGGGACTATTGAAAATATTGGATGGACTCCCTGCCTTCAAAAGACTGACTTCAAATATATTTGAGAATCAAAATTAGTATATAAAATTAAAGAATAATTTGAGATTAAGTGCTGAATTGCTTTGTATAGTACCTAAACACAGCTAATGTTTAGGAATTGTTGTTGATTGGAGTAGTTGGTTAAGATTTCATAGAGGAGACTGGATTTAAGGTGGACTCTGAAGACAGGACTTAATTGGGGGAAATATGGAGGAAGAGAAGGACATTCTTGGTGGTGGGGAAAAGTATTACTAAAGACGTATTGTCTTTAGATAATAAAATAAGGGCTAGAGAATGCAGCTTGAAAAGATTTCTCCATAGATACTTATTTGATGACCTTTTTTGACCTGTACTAAAAATATTGTTTGCTGTATGGTTGGGAAAATTTTACTGTTTTAATAAACAAAGGAATAACACTATCCAGGAACCCTTTGAGCCTAGTGAAGTATATCTTAGCCAGTGTGTGATAGCTTAATACTTTGCATTTTCCCACTTTTTAATAGTCTTTAATGGTTTTCTTTAAAATTACAAAAATAACAGACATGCTTAAGACAGAAAATCTGGAAAACACAGAAAAGCCCGAAGGGACATAAATCACCTAATCCAACCACTCAGTGTTACCCACTATTCATCTTTTGATGCTTATCTTTTTGCTATGTATGTACGTACTTATAAACATTTGCTTAAAAGATGATATATTGTGAGTATGGATTAAAATGTTTTATTATATAATATTTGATATTTGTATATTAAATATATTCTTTTTTATGCATCATAAAATGAACACACATGAACCCCGCACTGAACTAATGGGTTAGATCGTCACCAATATTGTTGACCTTGCCTGTGTGTTCCTGCTTCGTCCAGTTCCCCTGGATCTCCCTTAGCTATAAAAGGGATTTTAAAGGGATCTTTTTTCACCTAGCATTATTTAATGTGCAAATGAAAACAGCAGTGAGATACTATTTTTTCATTCAACACATAAGCAAATATATAAGTCTAATAACATCAAGAGTTGGTGAAGTTATAGAGAAATGAGTATTCTCATAAACTACTAGTTGGAGTGTACAATTGCCAATTTGGAGGACAATTCTATTATTAGCTATGAATCCTAGAGATACATCTACATAAATATCCAAGTAAACTGTTCATAGTAGAGAAATATTTAAAACCATCTTATGTCAGCCAGTAAGTACAGAACTTTATGTATACTATGATTCCATCTATATAAAATAAAAATTGTATTGGCATGGATACATACCTATGTGTGTAAAATTATGTAAAAATGGACTGGAAGTCATAAATCTAGATACTTCTGATATTCTCCTATTGTGTATTTTGGCAATCCTATATATATTTATTAAGTTTTTGTGTTACTTGGATATATATTTTTAATTTAACACACACTTATATAGCACCGTGTACCAGGCAATCTCTTAAGTACTTTACAACTACTAACTCATTTTCATTCCTCATGGAACAAATATTAACTCATTGTACCCCTCACAACCCTATGAGATAGTTCGTATAATCTTCATTTTATTGATGAGATACAGATTAATTACACAACTAGTAAGTCATGCCAGGATTCAGACTCAGGCAGGCAGGCTTCAAAGTTCATGCCCTTAGCCACTATACCACATTGATTTTCAGCAAAATATAGACATAGAAAAATTATGTAAGAACACAAACTCCTGATAACAGTGAAAAATAAAAAGAATCAGGGGCAATGCAATAAACAGAAAATAAAAAGAATCAGGCAATTTTAATAACTAGATTAAAATTAATACCCACAGAGAAGTAAGAGGACCTGCTGCATCGTTGAAACAAGAATAACATGCTTATCTAAGATACACCACTGGTCTCACCCCTTTGGGAGCAAGGGAGAATGAAGAAAACAAGATACAAAGGAAAGATCAGTCCAAAGGACTAATGGACTACAACTACCATGGCCTCCACCAGACTGAGTCCAGTACAACTAGATGGTGCCTGGCTACCACCACTGACTGCTGTGACAGGGATCACAACAGAGGGTCCTGGACAGAGCTGGAGAAAAATTTAGATCAAAATTCTAACTCACAAAAAAAGACCAGTCTTATTGGCCTGACAGAGACTGGAGAAACCCTGAGAGTATGGCCCCTTGACACCCTTCTAAATCAGTAATGAAGTCACTCACTCCCGAGGTTCACCATTCAGCCAAAGATTAGACAGCTCCATAAAACAAAACGAGACTAAAGGGGCACAACAGCCCAGGGACAAGGACTAGAAGGCAGGAGGGGACAGGAAAGCTGGTAATAGGGAACCCAGGATCGAGAAGGGAGAGTGTTGGCATGTTGTGGTGTTGTTAACCGATGTCATAAAACAATATGTGTACTAACTGTTTAATGAGAAACTATTTGTTCTGTAAACCTTCATCTAAAGTACGATTTTAAAAAATTAATAAAAAAAAAGAATAATATATTTTAAAAAAAGAAGAATCTGGAAACAAGAAGAACAGCTTTTGGAAATTATAAATATGATATCATAAATGAAAAAAATAATAGAAGGGTTGGAAGATAAAGTTGAAATACCCCTATAATTCACAGCAGAATGACAAAAGACACAGTAATGATCAATAGGTGATAGAAGATAAGAAAATTAGAGTATCTGGCTAGAATGTCCAATATCTAAATAATAATAAAAAAAGCAGAAGAAAAGAACAAAGAAAGAATAGAAGAGAATTTCCCAGGACTGGGAGATGCATATTTACGGTTTGAAAGAAGCCAATGATTCAAAAAAGATAATACCAAGGCATATTTTGTGAAATTTCAGAAAACCAAAGGTAAAGAAAAGATCCAAAAAGGTTTTAGAGGGAAGGAAAGAAGGGAGGGAGGGAGAGAGAAAGGGAGGGAAGAAAAGCATGATAAATACAAAGGATTGGGACTCAAAATTACATCAGACTTACTATCAGCAACAAAAAGAAGACAAAGAAATGATACCTTCAAAATTCTGAAAGGAAAGTGATTTTCAGTCTAGAATTCTGTACCTAGAATTCTAAATTGTCATTCAAGTAAAGACATTTTCAGACTTGTTAGGTCTCAGAAACACTTAACCTGCCATGCACTTTCCTTAGGAAGCTACTGGAGAATGTGCTGCCTTAAAACAACAGAGTAAACCAAGAAACAGGATTCTCGGAATCTAAGAAACGGGATCTAATACAGGAAGGAGATGAAGAGAAGTCTCAGAATGACAATTGTGCCTTAGACCTAGAATGCAACAAGTCAAAATTGGGGTTGGGGAAAGACGGTCCCAGGAGGGATGTTCAGAGGGGAGAAAGGAACGATAGATGACCTGATGTTTGAGTGCAGGGAAAATTTTACTGAGAGGCTATTGGAGAGTTCAGAAGGAATTTGTGATAGATACATAGAAAACTAAGTAAATGAAAAACAAGGCAGATATTATCTCCAAGAAAATAAAAATTGTACAGAAGAGAAAAAGTCTAATAATTCACTGCATGGCTCAGCAGTAAACACTACTTATGTAGCTGCTATAATGTAAACAATAAATATAAATTTAACCAAAAATTCTTATTTAACTATATCAGAAGGATAAGGAAAGATAAAATGAGGGGACAGAGGTCATATAAGAGAATTAAATCCTTATTTATGATAATAGGAAGTCAATAGGTAATGACTAACTCAAGAAATAACATATATGGAAGATTGCTAGTTGCTCAATATTCATTCTTCCTTATGATTGGATAGATTCCGAGCAATGCACCTAAAGTGCAGCCACCGCTCGTCTGTGAGTGAGGCTTGCATGTTTCTATGATGCTGAACAGGTTTCAACAGAGCTTCTAGACTAAGATGGACTAGGAGGAAAGGCCTGGAAATCTACTTCTGAGAAACAGCCAGTGAAAACCCTGTGGATCACAGCAGCCCAGTCTGCAACTCATCATGGGGATGGCACATCTCATTCTGTTGTGCATGGGGTTACCATGAGTCAGGGCTAGTTTACAGCAGCTAACAACAACAGTATGCCAGATGAGTCCCTGGTGGTGCAAACGGCAATCTTAGCTACTAACCAGAAGGTTGGAGGTTCAAGTTCACCCAGAGTTACCTCAAGTTTTTTGGCAATCTGCTTCCAAAAGATCAGTCATTGAAAACCCTGTGGAGCACAATTTTACTCTGATACACATGGGGTGACCATGAATCAGAATTGACTTGATGACAACTTTTTTTTTATGATGCCAGATAGTATTCTTGGTGCTGGGGATAGCAGTGAACAAAACAGACGAAAATGACCAATATCCTTGCTCTTATGGAACTTACGTTCTAACAGGGGAGACAATTAAGCAAAGATTAACAAGTAAAATACTGTATAAGAGAGTGAAAACCATTAGAGAAAAATACATCAAGAAAGATAGTAAGTGTGCATGAGGACAGATTGGGCTTGATATTTGGTGGCCAGAAAAGGCCTCACTGAGGTGTCACATGATTAAGATGTGAAGAAAGTAAGGAAATAGCCATGGAAGATTTCTGTAGGAAGAGGGTTACAGGTAGAGGGAACAGCATGTGCAAAGGTCCCAAGGTAGGTGTATACCTGGCATGGTCGAAGAACAGCAAGGAACCTATGTGACTAGAGTAGAATGAGCAAGGAGAAGAGTAGTAGAAATTGAAGTCAGAGAGGAAATGAGACTCTAGTTATGTAGCTTTTATGCTGAATGAGATGGGAAGCCCTTGAAGGGTTTCGAGCAGAGGAGGAACATGATCTAATTTACTTTTTAAAAAAATATGTATATTTTTAATCGTGATGAAAATATACACAAAACATTTACCAATTCAACAATTTCTAAATGTATAATTCAGTGACATTGATTACATCTTCATATTGTACAACCACCATCGCTGTATTTTTTGGAATTATTCCACCACTATTAACAAATTCAGTGCCCACTAAGCGAAAAATTCGCCTTCCCCCCTCCCTCCCACTGCTGATAACTGCTAATAATCTCTGGTTTCTATATATTTACTCATTTCATGTAAGTGAGATCATACAATATTTGTCCTTTTGTGATTAACTTATTTCGCTCAGCATAGTATTTTCAAGGTTTATCTATGCTGTGGCATATATCAGGACTTCATTTCTCTTTATGGCTGAGTAATTTTCCATTGTCTGTATATACCACATTTTTATCCATTCATCTATTGGTGGACATTTTGCTAGTTTCCACCTTTGGGCTATTGTGAAAAGTACTGCAATTAACATTGGCCTACAGGTTTCTGTTTGCATTCCTGCTTTCATTTGTTTTGGGTATATACCTAGGACTGGGATTGGTGGGTCATATGGTAGTTCTATATTCAACTTTTTGAGGAGCTGCCAAGATGTTTTCCATAGTAGCTGTACCATTTTACATTCCCACCAGCAATGGATGAGGGTTCCAGTTTCTTCACATCCTTGCCAACACCTATTGTTCTCCATTTTTCTTTTGTTGTTGTTTTTTTTTTGATAATTGCCATACTAATGGGAGTGAGGTGGTATCTAATTGTGGTTTTGATTTGCATCACCCTAATGACTAACGAAGGAGCCCTGGTGGCACAATGGTGAAAGCGCTTGGTTGATAACTGAAAGGTTGGTGGTTTGAACCCACCAGCTGCTATGCAAGAGAAAGATATGGCAGTCTGCTTTCGGAAAGATTTAGAGCCTTGGAAACTCAATGGGGCAGCTCTACTCTGTTCTATAGCGTCGCTGTGAGTTAGAATCAACTCGATGGCAACGGGGTCAATGACTAATGACACTGAGCATCTTTTTACCTGCTTGGGCCATTTAAATATCATGTTACATGAAATGTCTAAGTCTTTTGACCATGTTTTGATTGGATTGTTCATCTTTTTGTTGTTAAATTGTCTGATTTACTTTTTAATTAGATCATTCTGTTTGTTATGATGGGAAAAAATTGAAGGGGATAAAGGATCAAAGCAGGGAGATCAGTTAGAAGGCTGTTGCCACAGTCCAGGCAAGATAGGATGGTGGCTTTAACTGGATGGTAATGGTAGAGGAGGTGAGAAGTGGTCAGATCCTGGGTGTATTTTGAGTGTTGAGACATCAGAATTTGTCGATGGATTAAATATGGGGTATAGAAGAAACTGATGAGCACCTGCAACAATGGAGTTATCATTTAATAAGACGGAGAGACATTTTGGGGGTACTGTTATGAGGTCAACTGAAAGGTCAGCAGTTTGAACCCACCCAGTGGCTCTGCAGCAGAAAAGATCTGGCGATCTGCTTCCAGAAAGATTACAGCCTAGGGAACCCATGGGCCAGTTCCACTTTGTCACATTGGGTTGCTGCGAGTCGGAATCGACTCAACAGCACCTAACAACACAACATCAGGAGCTCAATTTTGGGCGTGTTACGTTGGAAATGCCCATTAGATATCTATCGAATAAGTCAGATACATATTTGGTTATAGGAGTTTGTAGCTGAGGAAAAGGTCTGGGCTGCAGATATAAATGTGGGAGGCAGGCACATAGATGATATTAAAATCAAAAGATTGGTTGACACCACCAGAGGAGTGAGTGTAGGCAGAAGAGAGTAGGCTAAAGAGCTGAGCCCTGTGACTCCCAGCACCTGGAGGTTGGGAAGATGGAGAAAGGGGGTGATAGGGAGACAGAGGACTAAGAAGGAGTAGCCAGAGAGGTAGAGTACAATGAAGGGAACATAGTGTCCTGGAAATGAGGTTTCAAGAAGAGTGTCAGGTGTTGCTGTTAATTAAGGTAAGGCCTGAGACTTGCCCGCTGGATAGAGCAGCATGGAATCACTGGTACCTGGGTAAGAGCACTTTCAGTGGGGCGAAGCAGGCAAAAGTCTGATTATATATATATATATATAAAGTTGAAATCACGTAAACATGCCCACCGTGTCAGTTTGGGTTTTGCGAGAAGCAGATGCTTTTAAAAGATTTCTGGGAGAGGTGTGAAAAATAAAGGGGGAAGGGAGTAGGAGTAGGTCGGGAGAGCCTTTCCTGCAGGGCTGAAGCCTGTGAAAGCAGAGGGAAGGAAGGAGGAATCACTGGGGAGGAAGAGCTTCAGGCCCCGCACAATGTTGAGAAAGTTTCAGCCAGGCCAAATGAGAGTCCCTGAGCCAAAGTTGTTTATGAGAGGAGTCTCCCGCTGGACAGGATTGGGCCGGCCCTCCTACCCCAGGATACTCAGTCATTGACTGGCTGGTAGCCACCAGGGGAAAGTGTAGCCTCAACGCTCACAGGGGTGGCCTCTGGAGGCTATCAGTCAACTATCCCCTTAGCCTCAGTTCCTCTTGAAGGAGGTCTAGTTGTGTATGTCTGTGGGCATCACACCCACACTGATATCAATTAAAAAAGAATGTGTGTGTGTGTGTGTGTGTTTACATGCACACACAGCACTGGACCTGAGGAATCTTAATGGTCAGCTGGGGACTTCAACCTAATGCCTTAATCAAACAAGTATTTTCTTTCCAGGAAAAAGATAAAGAAAATCACATTGTATCTTGGCTATCTCAATTCAAAGTTTGATGACCTATGATAATCTATTGATCTGTTGTTTACTCTTAAGAATATAGTGAGATATAAACTCAATTTTGAAACATGGTTATGATGCAAAGAGAAATTTGATCATCTTCTTTATAATAATATATCTTTGTATCATGAATTAACATTTCTTTCCTGTTCTGTTCATAAATGGTTCTTTCTTCTTAATTGTTTTCTTTTTAAAAAAACATTTCTTTAAAGAAACTCATAGTTCCCTGCCTTCGCCCTTGGCATTCATGTCTAATAATGTTTGGAAGCTTCAAAGTAGTTTACTACAAAGGAAGACAGTTCGGGACTATGAATTTCCCTACTATATTCGGTTATAGTTAGTAATAAGTATGGTAAAGATAAATGAGTTCAAAATCTGTGTAATTTAATTCGTCTGTTTTTGGTTTTCACTTGTGTTTTACAAAGTAGAAACAAAGACATGCTAAACCTTCCTCTCCTTTTTTAAGGGAGAGTGAAGTTTTACTTTCATAGCTAGCTACTGAGAAGATTTGTACTGTATTATATTTGAATATTTATACTGGGTTTTTATATAAAAACTTAAAATAAGACATTTCAAATTTAGAACTTTGTATTAGAGGCACTGGTTGAAATATGCCAGATAGAAATGTATGTATAAATGAGACATCTGAGGTTGGGTGTGGGAACCTTGGAAGTTTACGTTTATGATATATGAAATTTTGTTACATATGTACCAACATATCTGACGAAGAAAATGCATCAAGTACTTTTGCCAACTTGTAATTTATATGCCTTAAGTTTTTTTTTTCAATTATGTTAGTAGATATACTGCTTAATAAGCGACTATGAAATGAAAAGCAGTTATAACTATAAAGTGTATTTGTATTGTGTACAGAATGTTCACAGTGGCTCTCTATAATAAAGAAGTACCTGTCGTTTTGTCTAAGGAGAAGCTTGTGTGAATTGTGAGGCTCCAGTTGCCACTGAGTGGCAAGCATACAAATCTACCTATATCTGCATTCATCCGTTTGCCATAACAGAAGAGCAGTCCCTTCTATCTAAGGCCAAGTCTTCCGCCTAGACCCACAGTTCCCAAACTGTGCACCGAGGCACCCTGGGAACTACAGTGAATTCACAGGGTATTGCAGGATATTTTAAAATTTTCAAGGAAAACATAGAGACATCTGCAGTACAGTGAATTACTTAATATGGCCCTTCTAGCCATCAGCTCCCCTACGCACCTGTCAGTTTGTCGTACTGTGGGGGCTTGTGTGTTGCTGTGGTGCTGCAAGCTATGCCACAGGTATTCAAATACCAGCAGGGTCACCCATGGTGGACAGGTTTCAGCTGAGCTTCCAGATTAAGACAGACTAGGAAGAAGGACCTGACAGTCTACTTCTGAAAAGATTTAGTCAGTGAAAACCTTATGAATAGCAACGGAACATTGTTTGATACAGTACTGGAAGGCGAACCCCTCAGGCTGGAAGGCACTCAAAAGACAACTGGAGAAGAGCTACCTTCTCAAATAGAGTCAACCTTAATGATGTGGATGGAGTCAAGCTTTTGGGGCCTTCACTTGCTGATGTGGCACAACTCAAAATGAGAAGAAACAGCTGCAAACATCCATTAATAATCGGAACCTGGAATGTAGGAAGTATGAATCTAGGAAAACTGGAAATCATCAAAAATGAAATGGCATGCATAAACATCCTAGGCGTTAGTGCGCTGAAATGAACTGGCGTTGGCCATTTTGAATTGGACAGTCATGTGGTCTACTATGCTGGGATTGACAACTTGAAGAAGAATGGTGTTGCATTCATTGTCAAAAAGGATATTTCAAGATCTATCCTGAAGTACAATGCTGACAGTGATAGGATAATATCCATAAGCCTAAGAGGAAGACCAGTTAATACGACTATTATTCACCAACTATTAAGGCCAAAGATGAAGAAATTGAAGATTTTTACCAACTTCTGCAGTCTGATATTGATCAAACATGCAATCAAGATGCATTGATAATTACTGATGATTGGAATGTGAAAGTTGGAAACAAAGAAGAAGGATTGCTAGTTGGAAAATAAGACCTTGTATTAATGGAATCACACTGTACATATTGTTCTGTGACTTGCTTCACATAACAATGTATAACAAACCTGTCAATGATCTACATCTACCTCCGTATTTTGAATAGGTGCATAGTAATCCATGGTTTGGGTATACCACACTTTACAGTTGTTAGTGGTGATCTCTGCAGTAAGTGAGGAAATTGGACATGGATGAACAATCTAATGAGGGAGGGAGTACAATAAGAAAAAGATTGTCTTAAAATTTTTTAATAAGTTAAATTGCAGAAGACAGGGACTGGTTCAGTTTCCTGTTTGAGTCTTTTTTGTAAGGGGCTGCTATTGGTTCATTTTAAGTATGATTCATATTCTCATTTGTGGCATAAAAACATCTCTTTAAATCATGAACTAATAAATGTATTTGTAGCCAGATTTTTTTTTTTTTTTTTTTTTTACTTTTTCACTTTGTGTTTTGCAAATATTTTTCCGTGTCCACCCATCACACTTATTATTTTTATGGTAACCCAATAGCATTGACATATCATTATTCAATTATCATCTATTATTGGAAATTTACAAAATTTCCAGTTTTGTATAGTTTATATAATGCTGCTCTAAGCATCTCTCTTTCCCAATAAATGTTTCCCAACAATATGTTTTTCTCCTCTTGAATTATTTCCTAAGACTCATTTATAGGAATAGGATTATTGCCTGGTATTTGAGATGCATTGTGAAGTAGCTCTCCAAAAGGAATGCTACCAGTTCAAAAAGCCTAAAATAATAAATGGATGAACCTTTTCTTCTGAAGCTCTGCCAATACTATAACCATGAAATTCCGTTAGTGCTGGCAACAAAACTGATTCATTTTTTATTTTCCAATAAATCTTGGAGTTATTTGGAAATCTCATTTTAATAACATAAGACATATGCCATGAATCCGTGGATCACGCCCCTAACGCCATGACCATGTTCAGGAGGGAGCAGGAGCCCACTGCAGGCCACCAAACACCTCCCCGGGACCAGCCTAGTTATCTTCCTCCCTCCTGCCTTCTCTCCTTTCTTTCTAAACTAGATTCTGAACTTTTTTTTTGTGTGTGTGTGTGCTTTAGATGAAGGTTTGCAGAGCAAATTAGTTTTTCGTTAAACAATACACATATTGTTTTGTGACATTGGTTGCCAACCCCATGACATGTCAACACTCTCCCCTTCTCAACTTTTGGTTCCCCATTACCAGCTTTCCTGTCCTCTCCTACCTTCTCATCCTTGTCCCTGGGCTGGTGTGCCCATTTAGTCTTGTTTTGTTTTATGGGCCTGTCTGATCTTTGGCTGAAGGATAAACCTCAGGAGTGACTTCAGTTCTGAGTTAAAAGGGTATCTAGGGCCCATACTCTTGGGGTTTTGTCAGTGTCTGTCAAACCATTAAGTCTGGTTGTAGCTAGATATTTTAAGAGCTTTTTCATTTTTGCAAAGTTAAAACAACAACAACAAATAACACACAAAAAAAGCTAAAAATCATCCACAATCTCAATATTAAATCTGTAAGGCAAAAAGTTCATACTCTCCAACTCCCAATTCCATCTCTCTGAGATTCTCACTGTCAACAGTTTGATGCATTTTTTTTTTCACATTTTCTTGTGCTTATACAGGCAATTTCTATATGTATATAAAACAAAACAAACAAAAACAAACCTGTTGCCATCAAGTCTATTCCAACTCATAGTGACCCTACAGGACAGAGTAGAACTGCCCCATAGGGTTTCCAAGGAGCTACTGGTGGATTCGAACTGCCGACATTTTGGTTAGCAGCCATAACTCTTAACCACTGTGCCACCAGGGCTCCTCTCTATATATACATACATATAAAAACATGCCACACCTGCTTTTCTTCCCCTAACAAAATGAGATCATGCTATTCATATATGTCTGCAACTTTTTTTTTTTTAATTTCCTCCCCACTTAAACAATTTATCATGGACTTGGGCAGAAAATTTCTGATTAATTAAGCTAATCTATCTTTTATGTTATCTCCATTTGTTTTCTTGTACTAACAGTGTTCACAATAATAAAACTCAGAAGTGACTGATTTATTAACTGGAGTAGAAGTTTATTAATTTGCAGTGTGAGATACATCTGGTATCACAAGCATTGCTCATTTGCTTGGGGCATTCCCACCTGATGGGTGAATTGCACAAGAGAATAAATTATAGATAAAAAGGCTGACTGGTGAGCATAGAATTAGAACAAAAGCAAGGAGATGTTCTTACAGGATATTTCTATCAAGCCAAAATAGCGCTGACGTGCACTGGGGCTCTTTCTATCTTGACAACTGGCATTAGTCATTGCCCTGAAAGTGGCTGGAGACACACCAAGCAGATTTCCTTGGAGATCCTGATCTGGACTGTGCACTGACCCCCTCCTCTGAACAAGATACCTGTCCAGTCCTCATTCATGAGAAAGGACAAATGATCACATTACCCTTTCTTTATGTGATAAAAGTGTTGATTAGAATTTGAGGAGCCCCCGAAAATCTGCCCAGTGGAGACCTGGAAAACACCTTCACCTCCACAGCCAGTCGTTTACAAGCACTTTCTTGAGGTGAGTCTGTGTGGAAGTGACTGACGTATAGTTTGTGACAGCCAAGTATCTCCAGACATTGCCAAATGTCTCCAGCGGCCAGAATCACTTCTGGCTGAGAACCACTCATTTAGAGGGAAAGTGAAGAAAGAGCTAGAGAAAAGAAAAGCAGAATGGGGTATTACATGAGAGACAACTGAAAAAGCAAGATATAACAATATTGGTTCTTCAGCACTGGGTGAAATATCATAGGATTTGTCATTGGTAGGCTTGTCTTGATTTCCCACTAATTATGAGAACTTTAGAGTCCCTGAATGGTGCAAATGCTTAATGTGCTCAGCTCCTAACCGAAAAATTGGAGGTTCAAGTCCACTCAGAGGCATCTCAGAAGGCTTGGTGATCCACCTCCTAAAAGTCAGCCATGGAAAACCCTATGAAATACAGTTCTACTCTGACACATACGGGATCACCAGGAGTCAGCATGGACTAGGCTGCAAATTTTTTTTTTTTTTTAATGCGACCTTTGGTTAGTTGCCTTACCCTTCTGATTGTGAATTTGTATGAGGATTGTTGTTATTGTTAGGTGCCATCAAGTTGGTTCCAACTCATAGTGACCCTGTGTACTACAGAACAAAACACTGCCTGGTCCTGTGCCTTGCTCAAAGTCATCATTATGCCTGAGCCCATTGTCGCAGCCACTGTGTCAATCCATCTCGTTGAGGGTCTTCCTCTTTTTCACTGACCCTCTACTTTACCAAGTGTCATGGATTGAATTATGTCCCCCCCAGTAATGTGTGTATCAGTTTGGCTGGGCCATGATTCCCAGTATTGTGTGGTTGTCCACCATTTTGTGGTTGTAATTTTATGTTAAAGAGGATTAGGGTGGGATTATAACACCCTTTCTAAGGTCACATTCCTGATCCAGTGTAAAGGGAGTTTCCCTGGGGTGTGGCCTGGACCATCTTTTATCTTACAAGAGATGAAAGGGAAGCAAGCAGAGAATTGGGGACCTCATACCACCAAGAAAGCAGCGCCAGGAGCAGAGCACGTCCTTTGGACCTGGGGTCCCTGCTCAGAGAAGCTCCTAGTCCAAGGGAAGATTGACAACAAGGACCTTCCTCCAGAGCTGACAGAGAAAGCCTTCCCCTGAAGCTGATGCTCTGAATTTGGATTTGTAGCCTACTAAGACTGTGAGAGAATAAGTTTGTTTGTAAAAGCCATCCACTTATGGTATTTCTGTTATAGCAGCACTAGATGACTAAGACACCAAGCATGATGTCCTTCTCCAGGGACTGATCCTTCCTGACAACATGTCCAAAGTACGTAAGATGTAGTCTCGCCATCCTTGCTTCTAAGGAGCATTCTGGTTGTACTTCTTCCAAGACAGATTTGTTGATTCTTATGACAGTCCATGGTATAGTCAGTATTCTTTGCCAACACTGCAATTCAAAGGTGTCAGTTCTTCAGTCTTCCTTATTCATTGTCCAGCTTTCACATGCATGTGATGCAATTGAAAATACTGTGGCTTGGGTCAGGCACACCTTAGTCTTCAAGGTGACTTACTTGCTTTTCAACACCTTAAAAAGGTCTTTTGCAGCAGATTTGCCCAATGTGATGCGTCTTTTGATTTCTTGACTGCTGCTTCCATGGGTGTTGATTGTGGATCCAAGTAAAACGAAATCCTTGACAACTTCAATATTTTCTCCATTTATCAAGATGTTGCTTATTGGTCCAGTTGTGAGGATTTTTGTTTTCTTTATGTTGAGGTGTAATCCATACTGAAGGCTGTGGTCTTTGATGTTCATCACTAAGTGCTTCAAGGCCTCTTCACTTTCAGCAAGCAAGGCTGTGTCATCTGCATAACACAGGTTGTTAATGAGTCTTCCTCCAACCCTGATGTCCCGTTCTTCTTCATATAGTCCAGCTTCTCAGATTATTTGCTCAGCATACAGATTAAATAGCTTTGGTGAAGGGGTACAACCCTGATGCACACATTTCCTGACTTTAAACCACACAGTATCCCCTTGTTCTGTTCAAACAACTACCTCTTGATGTATGTGCAGGTTCCTCATGAGCACAATTAAGTGTTCTGGAATTCCCATTCTTCAAAATGTTATCCATAATTTGTTATGATCTACACAGTCGAATGCCTTTGCGTAGACAATAAAACACAGGTAAACATCTTTCTGGTATTCTCTGCTTTCAGCCATCTGAAAGGGTCCATCTGACATCAGCAATGATACCCCTGGTTCCACGTCCTCTTCTGAATCCAGCCTGAATTTCTGGCAGTTCCCTGTCGATATACTATTGCAGCCACTTTTGAATGATCTTCAGCAAAATTCTACTTGCATGTGATATTAATGATATTGTTCGACAATTTCCGCACTCTCTTGGATCACCTTTCTTGGGAATAGGCATAAATAGGGATCTTTTCCAGTCGGTTGGCCAGGTAGCCGTCTTCCAAATTTCTTGGCATAGACAAGTGAGCACTTCTAGCACGGCATCTGTTTGATGAAACATCTCAGTTGCTATTCTGTCAACTCCTGGAGCCTTGTTTTTCGCCAGAGCCTTCAGTGCAACTTGGACTTCTTCCTTCAGTACCATCAGTTCCTGATCATATGCTATCTCTGGTTGCATGTCGACCAATTCTTTTTGATGTAATAACCCTGTGTAATCCTTCCATCTTCTTTTGATGCTTCTGGCGTCGTTTAATATTTTCCCTGTAGAATCCTTCACTATTGCAACTTGAGGCTTGAATTCTTTCTTCAGTTCTTTCAGCTTGAGAAATGGCGAGCATGTTCTTCCTTTTTGGTTTTCTATCTCCAGCTCTTTGCACATGTCATTATATTTTACTTTGTCTTCTCGAGCCGCCCTTTGAAATCTACTGCTCAGTTCTTTTACTTATCATTTCTTCCTTTTGCTTTAGCTACTCACCGTTCAAGACCAAGTTTCAGAGTCTCTTCTGACACCCAGAAGAGGATTAGCATTGTTATTATTATTTTATTTGAGTACTTATTATGTAGCAGAGCTGTACTGGCATGTTATATGCGTTATAGAGATAGTGTGTAAAAGTCCTTTGTAAATTATAAAATATTATTCTAAAGTAATATATTGTCTTGTACTTCTGTCTGTTCACTTCTTACCACTGCTTCTATCCCTTTAGATCTTTAAAACTAGTGGCAAATATAAAATTTATCTTTGGACCTTGTTCTTCAGTGAATCTGATCATGATTATAAATATTTTCCAGGAAAGATCACTTGTCCTTTATGTAATTTTAATATATATGTATGTGTATATGCATTTTGTATATGCATATACGTACATATGTATATACATATTTATTTATATGATTATTACTCTTAGGATCACTATGAGTTGGAATTGACTTGATGGCAATGGATTTGGTTTGGTGTTAGGTGGATTTAAAATTACATTAAGGATTAAAATATAGCATCATTCATTTTATAATGAGCATAAATAAGAAAGTGATGTTCCTTAAATTGAAATGGACTTGACAGGCAAACCATCAGGCAGGTTATCTATTCCATAAGTTGAATAACATCATCCAAATCTTTGAGAATAACCATTGCTAACATTTCTCTATCCCAAAAGATACCTGTCTATTTCTTGTCCTTAAGTCAATTCCCTGTAGTAAGTCAATTAAAATTTTTTAATCCTTGTCTTAACTGGAAACACGGGTGGTGTAGTGGTTAAGAATTCGGCTGCTAACCAAAATGTTTGCAGTTCAGATCCACCCGTTGCTCCTTGGAAACCCTATGGGGCAGTTCTACTCTGTCCTATAGGGTTGCTATGAGTTGAAACTGACTTGATGGTGACACGTTTGGTTTGGTTTTTGTTTTTGTCTTAACGGCATTCACTTTTGTCTCTCTAATGGATTAGTCAGGCATGGTTTCCCTTTATACTCAATAAATGTTTGCTGAATGAAGAAATAAATTACAGAAAACATGGTAGCTCTCCTCTAGCAGGTTATCTGTTAAAATGAGCAGTGACCCTACTCTTCATTATAGAGTTCCCCACTGTGAAATTGTTTGCCTGTCTAGTTCTCAAGAGTTTCTCCCAAATGCATCCTATGGATGGGTAATGGGGGGTGGGTAGGTGGTTAAGAAGGAAGGGTAAATACATCATAATGCTCCTGGGGCTTCTAGGAGAGTGACTCTGTGATACTTTAAATGTTTTCTCGAGCCCTAGAATTCTCTCCAAGTATCCTATTACCTTGCTGTTTCTCTGGATTGTAGTGTTTAACCCTTGCTGTCTTCCACATGTCTCCTAATGATCTCTTGTGATCAGTCTTGGCTACCTACCCGTGACTTAACTCTCAAATCATGGACTGAACCTATCACCCATTGTTGATTTTTAGTGCTGAGCCTGTGTGTCTCTGCTTTTCCTTTCTGCTTAGATGTGATAATAATCACATGGATTTGGGGGGAGGTTTTTTTTTTGGTCTAATGAGAATATTGAATTCAGTGGAATTGTGATCACCATTATAAAGTAGCTCCCTCACAATTACTTTTTTTGTATCAGTTCTTCTTTAATACTTGAGACCAAGTGTGGTATAGTTCTCTTTTTTATGGGTTGTAAACTACCTCTTCCAGGAAGCAGTCATCTATCCTAACTAAAACCTGTGCTTCACTCTGAGATGAGGTCTTCTACCAATATGTGTTTGGACAAATAAAGTCGACCTTGTTAATCACTGTATCCTCAGCAACTAGTATAGTGCCTGACATAAAGTAGGCACTCACTATCTTGTTTGACCTACTGAATAAATAAAACCCAATTTGTGTGGTTATTTATGTTTTGTGTTGACTGACTAGTGATGCCATCTGATGTAATTTTTTTGTTGTTGACATTTGATACAATTTTTCTCCTCCCAGTGCCATTTCACTTTCAATTAAGTACTTAACTGAAGTACTGTAGACTAAAGCTTAGAGAGGCCAATTGGAAGGGCCATCTGAAGACTGTGAGAATCATTTCCTAGTTTCTTAAAGAGAAAGCACACTTCTCTGGTGAAGAAAATGAAAGGGAGAAAATGGTAAAGGCAATAGAAAGAGGCATGGGCAGAACAGAAATAATAAAAAAAGACCAGTCTTGTCTAGGAGAGTATCAGAGAGAAGGAAAAGCTGCAACCCTTATTTTGTCTGTCTTCTACACAAAGAGCAACCTTCAAATCGAGAAGGTGTTGGGAAATCCTATGGACCTCCTTGTTGGTTCATTCCCTGGTTTTTTTCTGAAGCTCAGATCTGCTCTGGAGGTACCTCCCTTTGTCTCTGCCTGTTCTTGTTTCAGCTTCTGAGCTTCCAGAATTCTCTAACTCCTTGCAGTGGAGTAGGATATTTAGAGATCTGAAACAATGGGCACACCTTCATCCTAATGACTACCCAAACGAGGTTTCACAAGAGGGCTTGCTCTGATCTTTTACCATCTCTAAAGGTTGAAATGCTGCAAAGCTGAGAACTTTGACCTCTTTTCTCTTTCCACTCCTTTTTTTTTAAATTTTTTTTATTTTACTGTGCATTAGGTGAAAGTGTACAGAGCAAATTAGTTTCCCATTTGATAGTTTGTACATAGTGTTCCAGGACATTGGTTTCATTTCCCACAATGTGTCAGCACTCTCCCCATTTCTGTCCTAGGTTACCTTTTCATCCTAATTTTCTATCACTTTCTGCCTTCTCACCTTTGCTTTTGTCAAATGTTGTCCTTTTAATCTTGTATAATTGATTGTTCTAACGAGTTCTTCTCAGGTGTTGTTGTTCACTTTATGGACCTGTCTATGGTTTGGCTAAAAAGTAGACTCCGGGAAGGCTTCAGCTCTAGTTCAGAAAGGCCGAAGTCTCGGGGGTTCCTTCAGTCTCTGTCAGACCAGTAAGTCTGGTCTTTTTTGTGGTTTGAATTTTTGTTCTACATTTTTCTCCTGCTCCGTCCAGGACCCTCTGTTGTTCTTCTGGTCTTGGGGTTGTGTAGGCTGTGGTTCATGCGTCCGTTAGTACTTTGGATTAATTGTTCCCTTGAGTCTTTTGTTTTATTCATTCTCCTTTGCTCTGGACAGGAAGGGACCAATAGTTGTATCTTAGATGGCTGCTCACAAACTTTTAAGACTCCTGACACTACTCACCAAAGTAGGATACAAAACGTTATCTTTATGAACTATGTTGCACCAGTAGACGTAGATGTCCCCTGAGTCTATGGCCCTTTGCCTTCAGGCTTAGGAACTTCATCCTGCAAGGTGTTTAGTTATATCTAAGAAGTTGCCCTGACTGTGGCCCTTGTGTATTCAGTTGTCTATATTAATATATAAGCAGCATCTTCAATTATGTATGTAGAAATATCCGCAATCAAACCTATATCTGCAGGTGGATGTGTTCCTTTACATCCTCCCACACCTCTTGGCATACCTATTTACCTATGTATCCATTTGTAAATTAATGTTTGCTAATGCTATTGTTGTAGAATTGTCTATGGTATAGTGATTACTGTTGTTGCCTTTTGTTCTTGCATTCCTGTCAGTGTCTTTCCATGCCTTGGTCATGTTTTGCTGACTTCCCCCATATTGTGTATTGCTTTTCCCTTTGCTGATACTAACACGTATCTTCTATCTACTTGGTAATTTTCCTTCACTCCCCCCTCATACCTGGTAACCATCAAAGAATGTTTTCTTTCTTTTTTTCTGTGTGTAAACCTTTTCTTGTTTCTTTATAATAGTGGTCTCATACAGTATTTGTCCATTTGTGATTGCCTTACTTCACTCAGCATAATGTCCTCTAAGTTCATCCATGTTGTGACATGTTTCGCAGATTCATCACTATTCTTTATCATTGGGTAGTATTCCATTGTGTGTGTGTACGACAGTTTGTTTCCCTTCATCTGTTGATGGACACTTAGGTTGTTTCCATCTTTTTGCTGTTGTGAATAATGCTGCAGTGAATGTGGTTGTGCATGTGTCTATTAGTGTCATGGCTCTTATTTTTTTAGGGTATATACCTAGGAGTGGGATTTCTGGATCATATGGTATCTCTATAACTAGATTTTTAATAGTGCTTAAGCATTCTCCTGCTAACCAAAGGTCAGCAGTTCAAATCTACCAGCCGCTCCCTGGAAAATCTATGAGGCAGTTCTACTCTGTTCTATAATAGGGATGCTATGAGTCTGAGTTGACTCGACAGCAACAGTTTTTAGCTTTTTAATAAGGAAGTACCATACACTTTTCCATAGTTGTACTATTTTACATTCCCACCAGCAGTGTATAAGGGTTCCAGTCTCCCCACAACCCCACTAACGTTTGTTATTTTCTGTTTTTTTTTTTTTTTTTTTTTCTTTAGTGCTATTATTGTCAGGGTGAGATGGTAGTTTTGATTTGCATCTCTCTAATAGAGCCCTGGTGGTGCAGTGGTTAAGAGATAGGGCTGCTAACCAAAAGGTCAGCAGTTTGAATCCACCAGCCGCTCCTTGGAAACCCTATGGGGCAGTTCTACTCTGTCCTGTAGGATTGCTATGAGTCGGAATTGACTCCACAAAAACAGGTGTTTTTTTTTTTTTTTTAATTGTTGTAGTTTAACTGAAGTTTACATTTTAGGTTAGTCTCCCATACAAAAATTTATACGTGCATTGTTATGTGACCCTAATTGCTCTCCCTATACTGTGACAGCACACTCCTTCTTTCCAACCCTGATTCCCCATGTCCATTCAATCAGCTCCTAACGCTCTCTGCCTTCCCATCTCACTTCCAGACAGAAGCTGCAGGTTTAGTCTCTTGTATCTCCTTGAGCTAAGAGGCACACTCCTCACGAGTATCACTTTATGTCCCACAGTCCAGTCCAATCCCTGTCTGAAGAGTTGGCCTTGGAAATTGTTTTAGTTCTGGAGCCATGCTTTCCAGGGTTCCTCCAGTCTCAGTCAGACCATTAAGTCTGGTCTTCTTACTAGAATTTGAGTTCTGTACCCCATCTTTCTCCTGCTGCACAGGGGCTCTCTGTTGTGTTCCCTGTCAGGGCAGTAATTGGTGGTAGCTGGGCACCATCTAGTTCTTCTGGTCTCAAGCTGATGAAGTCTCTGGTTTATGTGGCCCTTTCTGTCTCTTGGACTACTACTTTCCTTGTGTCTTTGGTGTTCTTCATTATCCTTTACGCCAGGTGGTTGGGACCAATTGATGCATCTTAGATGGCCACTTGCAAGCTTTTAAGACCCTAGAAGCCACTTACCAAAGTAGGATTCAGAACATTTTCTTATTAAGCTTTGTTATGCCAATTGACATAGATGTCCCCTGAAAGCATGGTCCCCAGATCCCTACCCCTGCTACTCTGTCCCTCAAGTGTTTGATTGTATTCAGGAAACTTCTTAGCTTTGGTTTAGTCCAGTTGTGCTGACTTCCCCTGTAGTGCATGCCATCCCTCCCTTTACCTAAGATAATGCTTGTCTACTATCTAATTAGTGAATAACCCTCACTCTCCCTCCCAACCCTTGAACCATCAAAGAATGTTTTCTTCTGTGTTTAAACCTTTTCTTGAGTTCTTATAATAGTGGTCTTATACAATATTTGTCCTGCAGTGACTGACTAAATTCACTCAGCATAATGCCTTCCGGATTCCTCCATGTTATAAGATGTTTCACGGCTTCATCATTGTTCTTTATAGTTGTGTAGTATTCCATTGTGTGGATATACCATAATTTGTCCATTCGTCTGTTGATGGGCACCTAGGTTGCTTCCATCTTTTTGCTGTTATAAACAGTGCTGCCGTGAACATGGGTGTGCATATATCTATTTGTGTGATGGCTCTGATTTCTCTAGGGTATATTCCAAGGAGCGGGATACCTAGATCACATGGTACTTCTATTTCTAGGTTTTTAAGGAAGAGCCAGATCGATTTCCAAAGTGGTTGTACCATTTTACATTCCCACCAACAGTGTATAAGTGTTCCAGTCTCTCCACAACTTCTCCAGCATTTATTATTTTGTGTTTTTTGGATTAATGCTAGCCTTGTTGGGGTGAGATGATATCTCATTGTAGTTTTGATCTGCATTTCTCTAATGGCTACTGATCGTGAGCATTTCTTCATGTGTCTGTTAGCCACCTGCATATCTTCTTTGGCAGAGTGCCTGTTCATATCCTTTGCCCATTTTTTAATTGAGTTATTTGTCTTTTTGTTGTTAAGGTTTGCAGTATCTTGTAGATTTTAGAGATCAGACGCTAATCAGATTTATTGTAGCCAAAAATTTTTTCCCAGTCTGTAGGTTGTCTTTTGACTCTTTTGGTGAAGTCTTTTGATGAGCATAAGTGTTTGATGTTTAGGATATCCCAGTTATCTAGTCTCTCTTCTGGTGCTTTTACATTGTTACTTATGGTTCGTATTGTGGTTATGCCATGTATTAGGGCTCCTAGCGTTGTCCCTATTTTGTCTTCCATGATCTTTATAGTTGTCGATTTTATATTTAAGTCTTTGATCCATTCTGAGTTAGTTTTTGTGCATGGTGTGAAGTATGGGTCTTGTTTCAGTTTTTTGCAGATGGATATCCAGTTAGGCCAGTACCATTTGTTAAAGAGACTGTCTTTTCCGCAGTTAATGGACTTTGAGCCTTTGCCAAATACCAGCTGCTCATAGGTGGATGAATTTACATCTGGACTCTCAATTCTGTTCCATTGGTCTATGTATCTGTTGTTGTACCAGCACCAGGCTGTTTTGACTACTGTGGCGGTATAATAGGTTCTAAAATCAGGTAGTGTGAGGCCTACAACTTTGTTCTTCTTCTTTTTTTCTTTTTCCACATATGGTATCTCATTTAATTATCATAGGTTATTTCCAAGCGTATTTGCACATTACACATATTTGTATAATTAATTTTTTGCCCCTAAAGCCAACTATATTTGTACCAATACTGGCTATCATAGTTTTATCCACAATATTCTAAATGTCCATTGTTTTCCTTTCATGTGTGTCTTTTCTTTTTTTTTTTATTGTTGTAGTTAAATGAAGTTTACATTTCAAGTTAGTCTCCCATACAAAATTTTTATACATACATTGTTATGTGACCCTAATTGCTCACCCCATTCTGCAACAGCACACTCCTCCTTTCTGCCCCTGATTCCCCACAACTATTCAACCAGCTCCTAACCCTCTCTGGCTTCCCATCTCACCTCTGGACAGAAGCTTCCCCTTTGGTCTCTTGTATCTATTTGACTAAGAGTCACACTCTTTACGAGTATCACTTTATGTCCCACAGTCCAGTCCAATCCCTGTCTAAAGAGTTGGCCTTGGAATTTGTTCTTCTTCTTGAGTAATGCTTTACTTATTCGGGGCCTCTTCACTTTCCATATGAAGTTGGTGATTTGTTTCTCCATCTCATTAAAAAATGCCAGTGGAATTTGGATCAGGATTGCATTGCATCTGTAGATTACTTTGGGTAGAATTGGCATTTTCACATTGTTGAGTCTTCCTATCCATGAGCAAGGTATGTTTTTCAACATATGCAGGTCTCTTTTGGTTTCCTGCAGTAGTGTCTTGTTGTTTTCATTGTATAGGTCTTTTACGTCTCTGGTTAGATTTATTTTATCTTCTTGGGGGCTATTGTAAATGGTATTGATTTGGTGATTTCCTCTTCGAGGTTCTCCTTGTTGGTGTAAAGGAATCCAACTGGTTTTTGTATGTTTATCTTGTATCCTGAAACTTTGCTGAAATCTTCTATTAGTTCCAGTAGTTTTCTTGTGTATTCTTTGGGGTTTTCTGTATATAAGATCATATCGTCTGCAAATAGAGATACTTTGACTTCTTCCCTATCAGTTTGGATGCCCTTATTTCTTTTTCTAGCCTAATTGCTCTGGCTAGGACCTCCAGCACAGCATTGAATAAGAGTGGTGCTAAAGGGCATCCTTGTCTGGTTCCCATTCTCAAGGAGAATGCTTTCAAAGTCTCTCCACTTAGGATGATGTTGGCTGTTGGCTTTGTATAAATGCCCTTAATTATATTGACGAATTTCCCTTCTATTCCTATTTTGTTGAGAGTTTTTATCATGAATTGGTGTTGGACTTTGTCAAATGCCTTTTCTGCATCAATTGATAAGATCATGTGGTTCTTGTCTTTTGTTTTATTTATGTGATGGATTACACTAACTGTTTTTCTAATGTTGAAACATCCCTGCATGCCTGATATAAATCCCTTTTGATCATGGTGAATTATTTTTTTTGATATGTTGCAGAATTCTATTGGCTAGAATTTTGTTGAGGATTTTTACATCAGTGTTCATGAGGGATATTGGTCTGTAATTTTCTTTTGTTGTGGTGTTTTTACCTGGTTTTGGTATCAGGGTTATGCTGGCTTCCTAGAATGAGTTTTGGAGTATTTCATCCTTTTCTATGCTCTGAGATACCTTTAGTGGTAGTGGTGTTAACTCTTCTCTGAAAGTTTGGTAGAATTCCCCAGTGAAGCTGTCCAGGCCGGGACTTTTTTTTTTGTTGGGAGTTTTTTAATTATCTTTTCAAGCTCTTCTTTCATTGTGGGTTTATTTAGTTGTTCTACCTGTTTGTGTTAGTTTAGGTAGGTAGTGAGTTTCTAGAAATTTGTCCATTTCCTCTGGGTTTTCAGTTTGTTAAAGAGTACAAGTCTCCATAGTATTCTGTTATGATTCTTTTAATTTCAGTTGGGTTTGTTGTGGTATCACCCGTCTCATTTCTTATACAGGTTATCTGTTTCCTTTTCTGTTTTTCTTTTGTTACTTTGGCCAGTGGTTTATCAGTTTTGTTGATCTTTTCAGAGAAGTAGCTTTTGGTCTTGTTAACTCTTTCAGTTGTTTTCTCTACTCTGTTTCATTTAATTATCCTCTAATTCTTATTATTTCCTTTCTTCTGGCCCCCGAGGGCTTCTTTTGCTGCTTTCTTCCTACTTGTTCCAGTTGTAGGGTTAATGTTTTGATTATGGCCCTTTCTTCTTTTTAAATGTGTGCATCTATTGCTATAAACTGACCTCTGAGCCCTGCTTTTGCTGTGTCCCAAAGGTTCTGGTAGGATGTGTTTTCATTCTCGTTTGATTCTGTGAATTTCTTTATTCCATCCTTAATTTCTTCTCTAACCCAGTAGTTTTTGAGCAAGGTGTTGTTCAGTTTCCATGTGTTTGATTTTTTTTCCTTGCTTTTTCTGTTACTGATTTCTACTTTTATGGCTGTATGGTCAGAAAGATGCTTTGTAATATTTCGCTGCTTTGGATTTTGTTAAGGCTTGCTTTATGGCCTAATATGTGGTCTATTCTGGAGAATGTTCCATGTGCGTTGGAAAAGAAAGTATACTTGGTGCTGTTGGGTGGACTGTTCAGTATATGTTTATGAGATCTAGTTGGTTGATTGTAGCATTTAGCTCTTCCATGTCTTTGTTGAGCTTCTTTCTGGATGTTCTGTTCTTCACTGAAAGTGGTGTGTTGAAGTCTCCTACTGCTATTGTGGAGCTGTCTGTCTCTCTTTTCAGTGCTGTTAGAGTTTGTTTTATGTATTTTGGAGCCCTGTTATGTCCTCCTGGTTTATTGACCCTTTAATCATTATATACTGTCCTTCCTTATCTTTTGTGGTGGATTTTACTTTAAAGTCTATTTTGTCACAGATTAATATTGCCACTCCTGTTCTTTTTTGAGTGTTGTTTGCTTGATATATATTTTTCCATCCTTTGAGTTTTAGTTTGTTTGTGTCTTTAAGTCTAAGGTATGTTTCTTGTAGGCAACATATAGATGGATCGTGTTTTTTTATCCAATCTGCTACTCTCTGTCTCTTTATTGGTGCATTTAGTCCACTTACATTTAGTGTAATTATTGATAGGTATGAGTTTAGTGCTGTCATTATATTGTCTTTTTTTGTGTGTTATTCACAGTTTCTTTGTTCCCCTTAATTTCTGTGCTGAGTAATTTTTATGTATTTTCTTTTCATCTTTTTCATTGTTGTTGATTTTGTGTTTGCTGAGTCTGTATATTTTTCTAGTTTTTTGTTTTGTCTAATAGGATTGCTAGTTTCCTTTGGGTTACCTTAATATTTACCCCTGTTTTTCTAAGTTTATACCAGTCTTTTATTTCTTTATATCGCCTTGATTTCCTCTCTGTATGAAAAATCTATGTCTGCAGTTTTTAAGTCCCTCTTTTTTGTTTTAATGTTGTCATCTTTTACATATTGACATCTGTTTCCTTATTTTCGGTGTTCTAGCTTTGATTTATTTTTTTGACTTCCCTATCTGGGTTGATATCTGGTTGCTCTGTCCAGTGTTCTAGTCTTGGACTGTTATCTGATGTTACTGATTTTCTAACCGGAGGACTCCCTTTAGTATTTCTTGTAATTTTAATTTGGTTTTTGCAAATTCTCTAGACTTCTGTTTATCTGGAAATGCCCTAATTTCACAATCATATTTGAGAGACAGTTTTGCTGGATATATGATTCTTGGCTGGCAATTTTTTTCCTTCAAGGCTTTATATATGTCATCACATTGCCTTCTTGCCTGCATGGTTTCTGCTGAGTAGTCTGAGCTTATTCTTATTGACTCTCCTTTGTAGATGACTTTTCATTTATCCCTAGCCACTCTTAAAATTCTCTCTTTATCTTTGGTTTTGGCAAGTTTGATTATAAAATGTCTTGGTGACTTTCTTTTGGGAGCTCCCTTATGTGGGGTTTGATGAGCATCTTGGGTAGATATCTTGTCATCTTTCACAATATCAGGGAAGTTTTCTGCCAACAAATCTTCAATTTCCTCCGTATTTTCTGTTATCCCCCCTGTTCTGCTACTCTAGTCACTCATAGGTTATTCCTTTTGATAGAGTCGTACATAATTCTTAGGGTTTCTTCATTTTTTTAGTCCTTTCATCTGATTTTTCCTGAAATAAGTTGGTGTCAAGTGCTTTATCTTCAATCTCACTAATTCTGACTTCCATTGCTTCAATTCTGCTCCTGTGACTTTTTACTGAGTTGTCTAATTCTGAAATTTTATTGTTGATCTTCTTGATTTCTGATTGCTGTCTGTCTGTGGATTCTTGCAGCCTGTTAAATTTGTCATTATGCTCTTCTCTAATCTTTTTTATTTCCTCTACTGTGTGTTCTGCTTTTTGCTTAATTTCCTTCCAAATTTCTTGATGAATTCTGTATATTAATCTTTTGTATTGTGCCTCCGGTAATTCTAAGAAAGTTTCCTCCTCTGAAAAATTTCTAGATTCGTTATTTTGGGAGCTTGCTGAAGCCATCATGGATTGCCTGTTTATGTGATTTGATATTGACTGTTGTCTCTGAGTCATCAATGTTATTATATTTATTTATTTTATGGTTGCTTACTGTATCCTAGCTTCTTGTTTTATTTTGATAATCCCAAATAGGCAGCTAGTTTGATTATTGGCATCTTTGAAGCTCTAATGTCCTGTCACCAGGTAGTTAAATGTGTCACTAGGTATGTGAGCTCAGGAGTCTGCCCACTCCTCCTGTATGGATTCAGCTCAGGTGCCCAGGTAGATAGCCACCAAGTATGTGGTGTAGGCTCTCACTTACAGTCCTAGACAGGTATGGATGTTTGGTGTAGGCACAGGCATTTAGCTGCAGCAGGGGGACACAGTCTGAGCAAGGCAGGGGCTGACGGCCACCCCTGAGTGTCCAGGAGGAAGGCATGTCCCTGTTCCCTAGAGCTCGTTGCTGGGTAGGTTTTGCAGCCGGATTATGAGCACCCAATGCTAGCAGTGGGTTTTCTTAATGGCTAATGGAGGGAGCCCTGGTGGCGCAGTGGTTAAAGCCCTTGGCTGCTAACCAAAAGGTTGGCAGTTCGAACCCACCAGCCAGTCTATGAGAGAAAGATATGGCAGTTTGCTTTCATAAAGATTTACAGCCTAGGAATTCCTGTGTGATCGCTATGAGTCAGAATCGACTTGATGGTAGTGGGTTTGGTTTTTTGGTTTTAATGGCTAATGATCATGAGATTTGTTCATATTGTTTGTTAGCTGCCTGAATGTCTTCTTTGGTGAAGTATCTGTTCATATCCTTTATCCATTTTTTAATTGGATTGTTTGTCTTTTTGTCATTGAGGTGTTGAAGTTTTCTGTAAATTTTAGAGATTAGACTCTTGTTGGATATATCATAGCCAATAATTTTTTCCCAGTCTGTAGGTTCTCTTTATACTCTTATGGAGAAGTCTTTTGATAAGCATAAGCGAGTCCCATTTATCTAGATAATCTGCTCTTTGTGTGTTTTTTAGTTATGTTTCCTATCTATGCAATATATTAGGGCCTCTAGTGGAGTTCCTATTTTTTCTTCCATGATCTTGATAGTGTTAGGTTTTATATTTAGGTCTTTGATCCATTTTAAGCTAGTTATTTTTTGTGGTGTGAGGTATAGGTCCTGTTTTATTTTTTTACAAATGGACATGTAGTTTTGCCAGCACTATTTGTTAAAGAGACTGTCTTTTTCCCATTTAATGGACTTTGGCCCTTTGTCAAAGATCATTTGTCCATAGTTGGAGGGATTTACATCTGAATTCTTAATTCTGTTCCATTGGTCTGTGTGCCTGTCATTGTACCATTACCTGGTTGTTTGAATACCGTGGCTGTATAGTAAGTTCTGAGGTCAGGTAGTGTTAGACCTCATACTTTGTTTTTCTTCAGTAATGCTTTACTTATCTGTGGCCTCTTTCCCTTCCATCTGAAGTTGGTGATGAGGTTTTCCATCTTGTTAAAGAATGCTGTTGGAATTTTGGTTGGGATTGCCTTACATCTGTAGATCGCTTTGGGCAGTATTGACATTTTCACAATGTTGAGTCTTCCTATCCATGAACATGGTGTGTTTTTCTATTGAAGTTGGTCTCTTTTGGTTTTTTGCAGTAGTGTTTTGTAGTTTTCTTTGTATAGGTCTTTTACATCTCTGGTTAGATTTATTCCTAAGTATTTTGTATTTTGGGATGCTTTTGTAAATGGAAACCCTGGTGGTATAGTGGTTAAGAGCTACGGCTGCTAACCAAAAAAACAAAAAGGTCAGCAGTTTGAATCTACCAGGCATTCCTTTGCAACCCTATGGGGCAGTTCTACCCTGTCCTATAGGGTAGCTATGAGTTGGAATCAACTCAACGGCAACAGGTTTGTTTGTTTGTTTTTTGTATTGTAGAGGGTATTGTTTTCCTGGTTTCCTTTTCAAAGTTCTCTTTGTTATTATATAGGAATCCAACTGGTTTTTGTATGTTGATCTTATATCCTGCTACTTTGCTGAATCCTTGTATTAATTCCAGTAGCTTTCTTGTGGAATCTTTGTGGCTTTCTATGTGTAGGATGATATCATCTGTGAATAGGGATAGTTTTACTTCTTCCTTACCAGTTTGGATGCCCTTTATTTCTTTTTCTTGCCTTGTTGATCTAGCTAGGACTTCCAGCACAATGTTGACTAAGAATGGTGATAAAGGGTATCCTTGTCTCATTCCTGTTCTCAGGGGGAATGCTTCCAGTCTCTCTCCTTTGATAATAATGTTGGCTGTTCGTTTTGTATAAATGCCCTTTATTATGTTCAGGAATTTCCCTTGTATTCTTATTTATCAGGAGTGGGTGTTGGAATTTATCAAATGCCTTTTCTGCTTTGATTGAGATGATCATGTTGATTCTTTTTTGTTGTTTTATTTATGTTGTAGATTAGGTTGATTGATTTTCTTATGTTGAAGTATCATTGTATACTAGGTATGAATCCCACTTGGTCGCAATGTATTTTTTGATATGCTGTTGAATTCCATTCGCTAGAATTTTGTTGAGAATTTTTGCCTCTGTATTCATGAGGGATATTGGTTTGTAATTTTTTTTTTTTTGGTGGTGTCTTCGCCTGGCTTTGGTATCAGGTTATGTTGGCTTCATATAGTGAATTTGTGAGTATTCTTTCCTTTTCTATACTCTGAAATAGTTTGAATAGTATTGGTATGAGGTCTTCTCTGAATGTTTGGTAGAATTCTTCAGTGAAGCCATCTGAGCCAGAGCTTTTTTCTGTTGGGAATTTTTTTATTACTTCTTCAGTCTCTTCTTTTGTTATGAGTCAGTTCAGTTTTTCTACCTCAGATTATGTTAGTTTAGGTAGGTAGTGTGTTTCTAGAAATTTGTCCATTTTCTCTAGGTTTTCCAATTTATTGGAGTACAGTTTTTCCTAGTATTCTGTTATGATCCTTTTTATTTCAGTTGGGTCTGTTGTAATGTCACTCATCTCATTTCTTATTCTTATTTGCCTCCTCTCCTGCTTTTCTTTTGTCAATTTGGCCAGTGGTTTGTAGATTTTGTTGATCCTTTCAAAGAACCAACTTCTGGTCTTGTTGATTCTTGCTGTTGTTTTTCTGTTCTCTATTTCATTTCTCTCTGCTCAAACTTTTATTATTTCCTTTTTCCTTGTGACTGTGGGCTTCCTTGCTTGTCTCTTTCTATTTGTTCAGGTTGTAGTGTTAATGTTTTGATTTTGGCTGTTTCTTCTTTTTGATGTGTGTGTTTATTGTTGTAAATTGACCTCTGAACGCTGCTATTGCTGTGTCCCAAGGGTTTTGGTTAGATGTGTTTTCATTCTCATTTGATTTTAGGAATTTTTTTATTCCGTCTTTGATTTTTTTCTTTTACCCAGTGGTTTTTAAGCAAGATGTTATTCGGTTTCCATGTATTTGATTTTTTTGCTCACTATTCCTGTTACTCCCCCATGCATCTGTCAGTTTGTTGTACTGTGGGGGCTTGCATGTTGCTGTGATGCTGGAAGCTATGCCACCAGTATTCAAATACCAGCAGGGTCACCAGTGGCAGACAGGTTTCAGCTGAGCTTCCAGACTAAGACAGACTAGGAAGAAGGACCCAGCAGTCTACTTCTGAAAAGAATTAGCCAGTGAAAACCTTATGAATAGCAGCCGAACATTGTCTGATATAGTGCCTAAAGATGAGCCCCCTAGGTTGGAAGGTACTCAAAATACAACTGGGGAAGAACTGCCTCCTCAAAGTAGAGTCAGCCTTAATGATGTGGATGCGTTTACTTCTGTCATTTTGTTGTACTTTTTTTTGTGGTGTTGATGGTTTCTTTGTTCTGCTTAATTTTCAGTGCTGAGTGGATTTTCTGTTCATTTTTTTCATTGTTGTTGATTTTGTGTTTACTGAGTCTTGATGTTTTTCTTCTTTTTATTTTGATGAGTAGGTTTTTTAACTTTCTTTGTGGTTATCTTGAAATTTACCTTTATCTTCCTAAGTTTAAACCAGTCTTTATATCTTGATATAATCTTGACTTCCTCTCTTTATCAGAGATCTATAACTATACCATTTATTCCCTCTTTTTTGTTTTGACGTTGTCATCATTTACAGATTGACGTCTCTTTCCCGGTTTTCAGTCTTTTTAGCTTTGTTTTATTTTCGAGAATTCTTTATCTGGGTTGGTATCTGACTGATGCTTTCCTGTGTCGTTAATCTCAGGTTGTTTTCTGATGTTGTTGGTTCTCTATTCAAAGGAATCTTTTCAATATTTATTACAAGTTTGGTCTGGTTTTTACAAATTCCCTTAATTTCTGTTTATCTGGAAATATCCTAATTTTGCCAGTGTATTTGAGAGACAATTTTGCTGTATATAATTCTTGGGGGGCAGTTTTTTTCTTTCAAGGTTTTATATATGTCATGCCATTGCCTTCTTGCCTGCATGGTTTCTGCCAGGTAATCAGAGCTAGTCTTACTGGTTCCCCTTTGTACTTGACCTTTTGTTTTTTCCCAAGCTGCTCTCAGGATTCTTTGTCTTTAGTTTTGGCAGGTTTGATTATGATATGTCTTGGTGACTTTCTTCTGGGGTCTCTCCTGTATGAAGTTCAGTGAACTTCTTAGATGGATATCTTCTCATCTTTCATGATATTAGAGAAGTTTTCTAATTGTCAGCAAATCTTCAACAGTTCTGTCTGTGTTTTCCATTGCCTCCCCCTGTTCTGGAACTCTGATCGCGTGCAAATTTTTACTCTTGCTAGTGCCCCACGTAATTCTTAGGCTTTCTTGATTTTTCTTCATTCTTTTTTCTGATTTTTCCTCAATCAAATTTGTGTTAAGAGATTTGTCTTCCATTGTTTCAGTTCTTCTCCTATATTCTTTTACTGAGTTGTTTATTTCTGAAATTTTATCGTTAATCTTTTGGATTTCTAGTTGCTGTTTTGGTAGGGTTTCTTACTGTCTTATTTATTTTGTCATTTTTTCTTGTGTTATTTTCCTGAGTTCTTCTATTGCTTTGTCTGTGTTTTCCTTGATTTTTGTCTATGTTTTCCTTGGTTTTGTCTGTGTTTTCCTTGATCCCTTGGAGAATCCTGTATATTAATCTTTTGAAATCCTTATCAGGTAGTTCCATTGCCATTTCTTCCTCTGGAACATTTTCTAGTTCTTTATTTTAGTTACTTGTTGGAGCCATCTTGTCCTGCTTCTTTATGTGATTTGATACTGTTTGTTGTCTCCATGGCATCAAGAAGTTGTTATTTATTTATTGTATATTTGTTTGCTGTGTCCTGAACTTTTGTTTTGTCTTGTTTTGATATATCTGAGTAGGTTGGGCTTGTGTACTACTCTGGTCACTTAATCTGGCCGCATTGAAGCTCTCACCTCCTGTCTCCAGGTGGGTGGGGCAGCAACTGGATATGTGAACATTGGTCTCTGCTCATCTTCCGGGACTGCTGAGGATGTAGGTGACATTTCTGGTGAGGTTATATATCTGCCCAGCTGGTCACCTGACTGTGGGTGCAGGAGGCATTCTCCTTGGTGTCTGGGTTGGGTGTTGTGTGTGTGCTCTGCTGATTTCTGGATGGTCAGGGCAAGGGTGCCCAGGTCGTCAGTCACCAGGTGGGTGGTATAGAAACTTGCATCGACTGCCTTGGGTGGGCAGGGCTGTGCAGGGGTGTTTGAAGCAAGCACAAGCCTCCAGTTCCTTGGGGAGGGGTGATGCGAGGGGCAAGGCAGGGGAATGTTGCCTGTCCATGGGTGCCCAGTTGGAGGCCGTGCCCCTGTCTGCTAGAGCACATCATGGGGGAAGTTGTACAGCCAGTCGTCAGGCCCCCATAGCAGATGGCTGGAGGGAGTCTGCCCGATAACTCCATTTGTATGTCCACAGGCATCATAACTTAACATATCAAAAAACAAACTCTTGATTCCCTACAGTCTAAACTGGCTTCTCTTGCAGTGTTCCCCTAAGGATCCCTGGTGGTGCAATGGTTAAGTGCTTGGCTGCTAACTGAAAGTTTGGCAATTCAAATCCACACAGCACCTCCTCGGGAGAAACACCTGGTGATCTACTTTTGTAAAGATTACAACCAAGAAAACCCTACGGGATAGTTCTACTCTGTCACCTGGGGTTGCTATGAGTCGGAATAGACTTGATGTCACCCAGTGACAACAACAACCAGTGTTGCCTGTCATAGTAACCCAGCTGCTCAGACCAAAAACCTTTGAGTCAGTCTTGACTTTTTCTTCCTCTTATATGCCACGTCCAATCCTTTAGCAAGTCCTAGTGAATCTTCCTTTAAAATATATCTCAAATCTGACCACATTATCATTTTCTCTCCCATTACATTTCTAGTTCAAGCCATCATCTTCTCCCACTTGCACCACTGCACTCGCCTCCTAATGGTCTCCTTGCTTCTACCCTTACCCTGACTCCCTAACATTCTATTCTTAACAGAGTAGCCGGAGGGTTCTCTTTAAAACATTAATTAGATTATCATTCTCCTCTACTTAAAACCCAGTGGCTTTTCATCAACAAGGTCTAACCTCATCTGGCTCCTGACCACCTCTCTGACTTCATCCTGTACAACTATCCCTCTCACTCATTCTTCTCCAGCTACACTGGCCTTGCTGTTCTTTAGTCATCCCAGGCATGTTCCTACTTCAGAGTTTTTGCACTTGGTGTTCTCTCTACCTCAAATTCCTTTTCTCTAGATATTCATGGGACTTGCTCCTTTACTTCTATGGGTCTGTACTCAAAATTCATCTCCTGAGAGAGGCTTACTAGTCATCCTGCTTAAAATAGCATACCCTAATATCCCCATCCTTACTGTACTTTATTTTTCTCTATACTGCTCATTGCTATCTGACAATATATTAAAACTATGTGTCTATTGTCTGTGTCCAAACTTGAATGCATGCTCTATGAGGGTAATGAGGGCAAGGACATTGTCTGTTTTGCTCACTGCTATATCCCCAGCACCTAGAATGGGCTCATACAGGGTGCCAAATCTATATTTGTGGAATGAATGTATGAATCAGTGGCTCTACCTACCTTTGAAAGGGATTCTTGAAGGGATGCCGAAGCTCACTAGGCAGGACCCATAGTCCCCAAATCACTACTCCTATCTCCACATGTAGATCTGTATCTGTCCTGCACACTCTCCTATAGCGCCTTGGCAATCACCCTCCCGTCTAATCCTTTCCAGCTTAGGTTCTGTCTTATCATGCCCAAAGGTTGGCCTTCCGTTCTCCACCTCACAAAAGTGATCTTTGGAGTTAATTTTATAACATAATAAATACTTATATGTAGAAAAAGCAATTTCTGCTAGGATAACTGATTATGTCATGATAGCAATGGTGAGAACAGAAAATAAGAAAAAAAAGAATTAGAGACTTGGGCAAATTAAATTTCAAAGTTCTGAGGAAATTGCAAATATCTTGGAGAAGATATTTTTGTGAAATCATAGCAAATAAAGATGGTAATAAAAGACTACTTTTTACTGGTTATACCTCACCTGGAGTCTAGTGTTCCGTGTCGAGTAATAAGTCCAATCTAGGTACAAGATTTTAAAAGAGATTTAAAAAAAATGTGTTCAGAGATGACAAACAGTACGGTAAGAGCACATTTTACAAGTAATGGTTGAATAATAAGAATAGTAATTGTAAACACTATGTGCCAGGCATTACTCTAATTTTTTTTGTAAAAATTTATTTAATCCTCACCATATGAAGTAGGTACTATTGCCTCCATTTTTTATATGAGTAAATGAAGGCACAGAGTGGTTAAGTAATACCTTCAAGGTCACACAGCTAGGAAGTGGTAGAGCCAATGCTGATTGGTTATTATCTTTGAATATTTGAAGGGCAGTTATCTAGAAGAGGGAGCTATTGAATAAAAACTAGGGCTACTGTGAAGTTCTGAGAAGACAGCTTTAGACCTTAACCTCAAACTTAAGAGTCACTATTCCCTTGTCAGTGTTACAGTAGCCTGTGTATACTGCTGTAATAGGAGCAGTAACAGCACTTTATTATGCTTATTTGCTTGTATTTCTACTGTATTAACCTATATTTAACCTATCTTAAGGATTATATTTGATTCATTTTAGGGCCAGCAAATTTAGTTTAGTGCTTAGCGTATAACTGACATTCAGTTTTTATTGAATGAAAAAAAATGAGTCAATGATCTTTAAATTGACTGTAACAATTGGTAATTGCAATGGTAGAATAGCTGTCCTGTGAGGTAGTGAGCTCCTGGTCACTGGCAGTATTCATGTGTGGGCTGAATGCCTCAAGAATGCTTGAAAGGATGCTTCAGAAGCAGGGGCAGATTAACCAGTAAGCAAAATATGCAGGGGCTTACTTGTGTTCACTTACTAATCTGAAGTGCACAATTTCACATGGGATGTAGTAAAAAAACAGGTGAAACTGTGCACTATAGATCAGTAAGTAAGCACAAGTAAGCCTGGGTGTCCCTTGCTCACTGGGTAATTCGTCCCTGTTCAGAAGGACCTTGCTTGCCATGTGAAAGTGGAAGATTAGACTAGTTTTCTTCTAACTATGAATTATCTGATTTTATGATGAGGCAGTTATGATTCTCCAAACATTTATTCAACACCTGTTATGTGCCTGGCATTGAAGATACAAAGATAAAAGTGGCCTAGCCAGTATCCATAAGGAGAGGTGCTTAAGAGTATAGGTATAAAGTTTTAGTAGATAAAAATAAATAGGAAAGGACAGATTTTAGAGATGTTTTGAATAAAGGAGAATTAGGATTTGGAAAGGGAGAGAAAGCTATTAGGAGGAAGAGCTAAACATGGAAGATGACCCTGAGATTGTCTGCCTGTGAAGACCATATGCTATACTGTTATGGGGGAATTACACAAAAGGAAAATATTAATATTTTTCATCAGTGTATGTTGCAGGGCTGGATGTAATTCAGTAGAGATTAATTAATTTGGGAAGTGTTTTGAAATTCTTGGAACAAATGTACCTTCCTTATTAGTCTCCAAGACCAATAAAGATGATTAAGTCCTTTTCCCTCCCTCCTTCAGGGCATCAGCATGAAATGGATCTGTCCATTAAGTCATGTGTTTCACGGTGAAAGTAAGCTTTCTGGTGACTTGGACAAGGATTCTAACAGTTGTGTGCAAAATGGGCCCTTCAGTTTCCTTTCTGATTCATGCCCCTGGAACCTGTTAGCAGGGGGAATAGTGGTCTTTCTTGACATTATCCTGGCCACTCATGTGGCTTGTCTTTCACACAAGTCCCAATACGTCTTGACACAGAATCCTCCTCTCTAGCTGGGACCTGATGGCTAGGTGGGTGGGGGATTCCTTTGTTTTGTTTGAAATCATAGTTGTCTTTGGGTTTGGAAAGCATTTTCACTATTAGTTTCCTGACAATTTTTTTTTCCTTCTTTTACCATATACTATTCTGTGATTCATTAGTTTGAGTCTGTCACCTTGAAGGTGAAGCAATTTCTTCCAATGTTGATATTCCATAATCTCATAGATAACAAGCATATACATAGTTTTTTCAGAATGTTTTAAACATTTGGAGATGAATGAATTATGCCACCACAAATGGAAGGGAGCACCATAAAATCTTAATGGTGATATCTAGTCATCTTTTGTTGGGTGGTTGGGTGAATGCTGATATTGATAAAGCCTGGGGTACTTTACTATATTTCTTTATCTCTCCTTGTTTCTGATATATTTATTTGTTTTTAAAAATGTTAATATTTTACCTTAATTGCCCTGGTTTACAGGTATTTTAATATTTGAGACCAACAAAATCTTTATTTTTAGAAGTATGTAGGGTTTACAGTTCAAATAAATCTGAACATTAGCTGTTTATATTGTAATGGTGGCATCTCTTCTATATTTAATGTGTAGCAATGAGTATTCAAACCTCAAGAAATATTGTTTTAATTTTTGATGTAAGTAGTAATCTTCAAAATATTTTAAAGGAACACATTACATTTTCTGAATACAAAACAATGCAATTATTTCTGCATGAGTACTTTCTTAGTATTTAGAAGATTAGACTCTTGATAAACATTGACTAAATTCTGTTTCTGCATATAGGTGGCTTTGATCAATGCACTTAGCATCATTTAGCCACCTGTCTCTTTACTTAGAATGCCAGTGATTACTTTTAATGAAGAAAAACTGTAATTTCATAGTGTAGATGTATGTGTAAATATATGTATAAATTGTATGTTTAGAGAGAGATTTTTTTAAAGATTCTAATTGTCGGCATATCTCCCCTCCCCCTTACCTGGTTTTAGCTCCTCTTTGGTTCAGGTGTGCTGGTGTCGCTAAGCCTTTCTGGGCTGCAGCTGGAGAAAGTGGTGATTGACAGAAGCCTGGTGGGGAAGCTCATCTCAGACACCATCAGTGATGGTAATTACCCCCATGTGCAAATCAATTGCCTACATTAACAGTGGAGTACGAGAAATAGTGTGTCAACAGGTAGACTAATTATTACCACTGGGGACTTGCAAACATAA
Organism: Dugong dugon; assembly: GCA_030035585.1. Lineage (NCBI taxonomy): Eukaryota > Metazoa > Chordata > Mammalia > Sirenia > Dugongidae > Dugong > Dugong dugon. Next base: position 99,188,264 of record CM057469.1, on the reverse strand, counting down.
CAAGTAATTGCTTGTAATAGCATAGTTACAACCCTTGGGACCAGTATAAGTTTTAACTAATGTTTAATATCAAAGTTTTTGTCTTGCCAAGTGTTAGGCTTATTCTCTGAGTATTTTTCACACTTTCCTTCAAAAAATGTGAGTGTAAGCATTTTCAAAATAGGTTGATTTTGTGGTGTGTGTGTTCTTCCAGAATTAGTTCCCTGTTGTTGCCATTTCAAATATTTTCATATGCAAATGACTTTTGAATAAATAACACAAACGTGTCAGCGCAGCCATCAATAAAAATCTGTGCTCTCGACACAGAAGATTCTGTGTTACCAAAGTCTATGAATACTAACTTTTGAAAAACTTCAGTCTATATTTTCTGCGTATAAAAAGCAGGGCCAAATATGCCGGGTAAATCTGGATTCTATTCAGCGACACCTCAGTCAGTGTAGAATTGGTACCCAACACATAAAAGTTTTTAAGCCAGTTATTGAAAGGAAGGATACTGACATTTATTGAGCCACAAAGACTGTGTGCTGGGTGTCAGCATACCTGTTTCATTTAATCCAAAACCAGCCTTATAAGGTACAGTTATTTCCAATTTATTAATAGGGAAACTAGAGCTGAGATGCTAAGGAACATGCCAAGGGTCATATAGCTAGAAAGTGAGTGAGCTGAGATTTGAACCTAGGTTTGGCTACAAAGCCCATTTTCTTTATAGTATATGAATTTTTAAGATTATGTTCTTTTATCCAAGGTAAAAAGGTGTAGAAACAGATTGCATTACCATGAAAGATTGAAAATTGTCAGTATTTTAAATTGAATAATCAAAGCGAAGAACAGGGTGAGAGTAAAGAACCCTGCCTTTTACTGCATGCTCTCACTAGCCACCTCTGCATAAACCAGACACAAGTTCATCATCTTCAAGAAAACTCTCTGCAGGATGGGTGTAATTATCCATATTACTGATAATAATAAGCTGGGGATGGGATTGTCAGTGTACGATTTCCTCTTCCTTATAAGAATATGGTGCTAAGGAAGCTTCCCTATGAAAGAGGTTCTATTTTCATCCATCTAATAGTTGACCCATTTGTTGACACTGCAAATAAAATAGTGGCCGTGATGATTTTGTTACATTGATGTTCTTTTATGAGAATTAAAAGGAGACTTCCAGCACTATTTGTGTCTTTTAGTTACCTTTTTTCACTTGTTTCTTTTATTTATACCGAAAATAATACACTCTCATGGGACCATGATAACAATGTGCTTTCTTGGCAGTATCCAGAGTCTCCTGTAATTGTGTAGGTCACTGTTAGTTACTTCTTGCATTGCCAGGGGTGTGGAAGTAAACAACACATAAAACATTCAGTAATTTATACTAGGAACAATACAGAACATTTCTCAAATTTCTATTATGTGTTTTTATCAATAATTTTATACATTATGCCCCTATAGTAGATGAATATTATCTATCTACTTGTGTGCTCTGGAAGTAAAGCTATGGAATATTTTTGCTAATCTTCATTATAAAATATTAATTTATATAATATACATATTGGGCATAATACGCTTTATTTCATTCAGCTGATATACCCTCAAAAAAAGATTCATTGATGTAAATTTTCAAAATTTAAAAAATAAAATGACATTAGTGGGGAACACTAATCTGTATCCCCTAATAAGTCCAATTTATTCTCAGATGGTTTGTATTATTATAAACACAGGGTTAAAGGCTAAGCGTAAATACAGTAAATGTTTTCATCTTTACATTCAGGTGTGAGAGAGTCTTTATTTTATGCTTTTCTAGGCCTGGTTCCAAATGTATCTGATTTGCTACTGGTCCCCGAACATTAGTGTATATTGAAATGGTCACAGAAGAGAAGGAAAAGTAGCAAATCCATGTATGATTAGATTGATTATTATTATTTATTCACAATTATCTTTAATATCCTGGTAAAAAGTCACAGTGGTCTTTAGGAGACTTTAGAGATTTTAATATAACATTTTTCTTCATTCTGAAAATAGCCTTTTATATGTCAGTGGAAAAAAATCTATTAATTCATTATTATTTTATTGGTAACATGGTATTATCATTTTTTTTTTTTTTAGCTCTTCTCACAGATAGTTTTATCATCTTATCATTTTTGGCACAAAACAAACTATGTCTTATTCAGTTTACCAAGAAGATAGGTTCTCCTGATGTAAACAAAAGACTGGAAAAACTCTCAGCCTTGGATTATAAGGTACTGATTTCAAATTATATAGTAGTATTATTAATTACTGAAGTATACTAGAGTATCACATGAGTCAACGTTATGCTCCTTATTCTTGAATAGTTCTGGATTTCAGAAAAACTAGCATTGTTATAGTATTAAGCTGGATTCACTGGCAACAGTGGCCATCCTAAGTTTTCTTTTTCACTCTCACTGTGAGAGTCTAACAGTGGTATCTTTGGAGCAATTTATATCACAGACATGATAAAGGCAAGTTATACTTTTGAAACTGGTTTTCTCACTAGTGGAGGTATATATACCATTCTCATTTTTCCCTAAGACCACATATCATCTTTCTAGGCTAGGATAGCTGCTCTGGTTTCCATTTTACAAGAAAAGAAAGAAGGAAGAAGGTACTTTCAAAGGTCAATATAAAAGTATAATAAACAAGGGTACCCCCCCAGTCATCCCCACTATAACTGGAGAAAACGCAGAAAGAAATCACCTTTATGTGTTAGTATCTCTCCCTTCACTAACTCCAGGTAATTTGTTTCCTTGTATCAGGGACTTTACATCTGTTAAGGCGTGATTTTTATTTTAAATGAAATGTTTAAGTTTTGCCACATTACATTTTAACTTGCTTGAAAGGCATACCCTCTTGCAAAGATGAAGATCTAACACATTTTCCAGGCTGTTTCAGTTCAAGGCCTCTTTTCAGCAATAACTTGTGTTTGCAAAACTGATCCAGCCTCTGTGACGTGGATTTGAAACAGTTCACTGTTCACTGGGAACAGAGCTGATATACAGCTCCCTTAAAAAAAGATACACACTTATGCCATACCTAGACAATCTATAGCAAGGGCAAAGATCTTTAGAAGCCAGCTTTGTGGCTTGAAATTTTAAGTGTGTGTTTTTGGAAAAGTAGTATGTAACATAACTTTTTGCTTTTTTGGGATTATTTCTTATTGAGGTGGTAGTGGTGTGGGGAGGATTTAATTTTATTTAGTAGAAACACTTATTCTTATAAAAAAGATTTTTTGTATGGAAGAAAATATACTCAATAAGATTTCCATTGTGGAAATAACTAAAATCTAGTTTTGTTTGTCAGCTTTGTGTAGCTTTTATAAAACTTTGTATAATATTGATTTTCTTTCCGTGGAAATCAGTGGTACTGACGTATTTTATTTTGGTTAGTCAAAAAATAGTATTAGCATTCTTAATGGGATGCTCTTTTTCAGAATGGCTAGTTGTAGATTTATTTGAAAAGTTGTTTATTTCATAATATTGGTCTTTAAAATGCACCAATATGCATTAACTTAAGCCATTTAAAGTAAAATATTTTTAACTCTATTATATAAAATTGTTTATGACTGATTTCTCTATCTTAGGTGTGAGGGATACCTTGGTAAAGTCTCCTCAGCTGAAGGATAGTAATTACCCTTTAGCAACTGCAGAGATAAATTGTCAGATGTCATCTTTTCTTATCAACTAGTTGTAGAAAATAGACCTAATACCTCAGGTCAGGCAATTATTTGTTTGCTTATTCTTTCTACCTTTAGAATTGGGAAATTAGGAGCATAACCATTCCATGTAATTTCTGTACATTGGAGAAGTAACTCATTTTCTTTTGCAAAGCCCATGGATTTTATTTTCTGATTCAATATTTAAAATATAGTTATTTAATACTTAGTCCTAGTTTGTCGTACTCTGGTGGCTTGCATGTTGCTGGGATGCTGGAAGCTATCTCACTGGTATTTCACATACCAGCAGGGTCACCCATGGTGGACAGGTTTTAGCAGAGCTTCCAGATTAAGACAGACTAGGAAGAAGAAGATCTGGCAATCTACTTCTTTAAAAAAAAAAAAAATTGACCAGTTAAAACCTTATGAATAGGAGCAGAATATTATCTGGTATAGTGCTGGAAGATGAGCCCCTGAGCTTGGAAGTCATTCAAAATATGACTGAGGGAGAGCTGCCCCCTCAAAGTAGAATCAACCTTAATGACATGGATGGAGTAAAGCTGTTGAGAATTTCATCTGCTGTTGTGGCACGACTCAAAATGAGAAGAAACAGCATCAATTGGTCCCAACCACCTGGAGTAAGGGAGAATGAAGAACACCAAAGACACAAGGAAAGTGATAGCCCAGGAGACAGAAAGGGACACATAAACCAGAGACTTCATCAGCCTGAGACCAGAAGAACTAGATGGTGCCCAGCTACCAACAATGAGCACCCTAACAGGGAACACAACAGAGAGTCCATGATAGAGCAGGAGAAACGTAGGGTGCAGAACTCAAATTCTAGTAAGAAGACCAAACTTAATGGTCTGACCGAGACTGGAAGAACCCCAGAAAGCATGGCCCTCCAGACTCTCAGAACTAAAACAATTCCAAGGCCAACTCTTCAGACAAAGATAGGACTGGACTGTGGGACATAAAATGATACTCATGAAGAGTGTGCTTCTTAGCTTAAGTAGATACATGAGACTAAATGGGGAGCTTCTGTCCAGAGGTGAGATCAGAAGGCAGAGAGGGTTAGGACCTGGTTGAATGGATATGGGAAATCAGGGGTGGAAAGGAGAAGTGTGCTGTCACAGTATAGGGAAAGCAATTGGGGTCACATAACAGTGTATGTGTAAATTTTTGTATAAGAAACTGACTGGAATTGTAAACTTTCACTTAAACTACAACAACAACAAAAAAAAAGAAAAAGAAAATGAGAAGAAACAGCTGTAAACATCCATTAATAATCAGAACAGGGAATGTACAAGGTATGAATCTAGAAAAATTGGAAGTCATCAAAAATGAAATGGAATGCATAAAGATTGTTATGCTAGGCATTAGTGAGCTGAAATGGACTGGCATTGACCATTTTGAATCAGACAGCCATATGGTCTACTATGCCGGGAATGATAAATTGAAGAGGAATTGCATTGCATTCTTCATCAAAAAGAACATTTCGAGAGCTATCCTGAAGTACAGCACTGTCAGTGATAGGATAATATCCATACGCCTATAAGGAAGACCAGTTAATATGACTATTATTCAAATTTATACACCAACCGCTAATGCCAAAGATGAAGGCGTTGAAGATTTTTACCAATTTCTGCAGTCTGAAATTGATCAAATATGCAGTCAAGATGCATTAATAATTACTGGTGATTGGCATGTTAAAGCTGAAAACAAAGAAAAAGGAACAGTAGTTGGAAAATATGGCCTTGGTAACAGAAACAACACCAGAGATCACATGATAGAATTTTGCAAGACCAATGACTTCTTCATCGCAAATACCTTTTTTCAAGAACACTAATGGTGACCATACACATGGACCTCGTCAGACGGAATATCCAGGAGTCGAATTGAATGTATCTGTGGAAAGAGAGGATGGAGAAGCTCAATATCATCAGTCAGAACAAGGGCAGGGGCCAACTGTGGAAAAGACCATCAATTGCTCATATACAAGTTCAAGCTGAAGCCTAAAGAAAATTAAAACAAGTCCACGAGAGCCAGAGAATGACCTTGAGTATATCCCACCTGAACTTAGATACTATCTAAAGAATAGATTTGACGCATTGAATACTAATGACCAAATACCAGACGAGTTGTGGAATGACATCAAGCACATCATACATGAAGAAAGCAAAACATCATTAAAAAGACAGGAAAGAAAGAAAAGACCCAAATGGATGCCAGAAGAGACTCTGAAACTCGCTCTTAAAAGTAGAGTAGCTAAACCAAACAGAAGAAATGATCACGTAAAAAAGCTGAACAGAAGATTTCAAAGGGCAGCTTGAGAAGACAAAGTAAAGTATTATAATGAAATGTGCAAAGACCTGGAAGCTGAAAGAAATGAAGAAAAAATTCAAGCTTTGAGTTGCAATGTTGATGGATTCTGTGGGCTAAATGATCAACAGAGAAAAGATCAAAGTTGTCAAGGATTTCATATTCCTTGGGTCCACAATCAATGCCCTTGGAAGCAGCAGTCAAGTAATCAAACGACATATTGCATTGGGCAAATCTGCTGCAAAAGATCTCTTTAAAGTGCTAAAAAAGCAAAGATGTCACTTTGAGGACTAAGGTGCACCTGATTCAAGCCATGGTGTTTTCAATCACCTCATATGCATGTGAAAACAGAACAAAGAATAAGGAAGACCAAAGAAGAATTGTTGCTTTTGAATTACGGTGTTGGCAAAGAATATTGAGTATACTGTGGACTGCCAGAGGAATGAACAAATTTGTCTTGGAAGAAGTACAGCCAGAATGCTCCTTAGAAGTGAGGATGGCGAGACTTTGTCTCAAGTACTTAGGCCATGTTATCAGGAGGGACCAGTCCCTAGAGAAAGACATCACGCTTGGTAAAGTAGAGGGTCAGGGAAAAAGGGGAAGACCTTCAAGGATATGGACTGACACAGTGGCTTTAACATGGGTTCAAACATGGAAATGAATGTGAGGATGGTGCAAGACTGAGCAGTGTTTCCTTCTGTTGTACATAGGGTCACTATGAATAGGAACCGACTTGATGGCACCTAAAAACAACAACATGGGCAAAATATTGAACGATGCAGAAGGCATCAAAAAAAGATGGAAGGAATACACAGAATTACTGTGCCGAAAAGAATTGGTCAATGGTCAGCCATTTCAGGAGGTATCAATTGATTGAGAACTGATAGTACTTGTTATGAATTGGATTGTGTTCCCCAAAAATGTGTGTCAACTTGGCTAGGCCATGATTCCCAGTATTGTGTGATTGTCCACCATTTTGTCATCTGATATGATTTTCCTATATGTTGTAAATCCTACATCTATGATGTCAATGAGACAGGATTAGAGGCAGTTATGTTAATGAGGCAGGACTCAGTCTACAAGATTAGGTTGTATCTTGAGTCAGTCTCTTTTGAGATATAAAACAGAAGCAAGCAGAGAGTCAGGGGACCCTCCTACCACTAAGAATACAGAGCCAGGAGCAGAATGCATCCTTTGGACCTGGGGTCCCTGCGCTGAGACACTCCTAGACCAGGGGAAGATTGATGAAAAGTACCTTCCCCCAGAGCCAACAGAGAGAAAGCCTTCACCTGGAGCTGGTGCCCTGAATTCAGATTTCTAGTCTCCTAAACTGTGAGAGAATAAATTTCTCTTTGTTAAAGCCATCCACTTGTAGTATTTCTGTTATAGCAGTACTAGATAACTAAGACAGTACTAAAGGAAAAAAATCGAAGCTGCACTGAAGGCACTGGCCAAAACAAGGCTCCATGAAATGACAGAATAGCAATTGAGACATTTCGATAAATGGATGCAACTCTGGAAGCACTTACTCGTCTATGCCAAGAAATTTGGAAGAAAGCTACCTGACCAACTGACTGCTATGGATCCATATTTGTGCCCATTCCAAAGAAAGGTGATCCAACAGAATGAGGAAATTATTGAACAATTTCATTAATATCACATACAAGTAAAATTTTGCTGAAGATAATTAAAAAATGGTTGCAGCAGTACATCAATGGGGAACTGCCAGAAATTCAAGCTGGATTCAGAAGAGGAATTGGAAGAGGGATATCACTGCTGATGTCAAATGGATCTTGGCTGAAAGCAGAGAATACCAGGAAGATGTTTACCTGTGTTTTATTGACTATGCAAAGGCATTTGACTGTGTGAATCATAACAGATTATGGATAACATAGCGATGAATGGGAATTCCAGAACACTTCATTGTGCTCATGAGGAACTTGTCCATAAACTAAGAGGCAGTCATTCGAACACAACAAGGGGATACTGCATGGTTTAAAGTCAGGAAAGGTGTGCATCAGGGTTGTAACCTTTCACCATACTTGTTCAGTCTGTATGCTGAGCAAATAATTCGAGAAGCTGGACTATATGAAGAAGAATGGGGCATCAAGGTTGGAGGAACACTGTTCTAACAACCTGCGTTATACAAATGACACAGCCTTACTTGCTGAAAGTAAGAGGACTTGAAGCACTTACTGATGAAGATCAAAGACCACAGCCTTCAGTATGGATAACACCTCAACATAAAGAAAACAAAATCCTCACAACTGGACCAATAAGCAACATCATGATAAACAGATAAAATATTGAAGTTGTCAGTGATTTCATTTTCCTGGGATCCACAATCAACCCCCATGGAAGCAGCAGTCAGGAAGTCAAACGACGTATTACATTAGACAAATCTGCTGCAAAAGACCTCTTTAACGTGTTGAAAAGCAAAGATGTTACCTTGAGAGCTAAGGTATGTCTGACCCAAGCCATGGTATTTTCAATTGCCTCATATGCATGCGAAAGCTGAATGAATAAGGAAGACCAAAGAAGAATTAAAGCCCTTGAATTGTGGTGTTGGAGAAGAGTATTGAATATACCATGGACTGCCAGAAGAACAAACAAATCTATCTTGGAAGAGGTACTGCCAGGATGCTCCTTAGAAGCGAGGATGGCGCGACTACATCTTACATACTTTGGACATGTTATCAGGAGGGACCAATCCCTGTAGAAAGACATCATGCTTGGTAAGGTAGAGGGTCAGTGAAAAAGAGGAAGACCCTCAATGAGATGAACTGACACGGGGCTGCAGCAATGGGCGTAAACATAAGAATGATAGTGAGGGTGGCGCAGGCTCAGGCTGTGAGTTGGAACTGACTTGAAGGCACCCAACGACAACAATAACAATACTTAGTCAAAACTAAGTATTAGATATTTTAAGAAACTTGTTCATTTTACTTGTCTACTTGCCAATCATGATAGAGTACTGATGCCATGAAAACTCATAGAGAACATGAAATTTCAGATAACATAAATGATATTCATTTTGTGAGGACTGAAGATGCCAGCTGCTAGTTTTAAGTCTTATTTCCTCATCTAGAAATTTGTAAGTAAATATCTGTGTGGCAAGTAGGACATCATGATGTTTATTTTTACGGATTTACCAATCCCATTGTAGTATTTATCTCTAACAAGTACCTAGCTAGTTAAAATACTCATACTGGGAGCCTAAATATAAGAATGTGCGTTTGAAAGCTTAAGTACTTCTGTCATTGTCCATTTGGATTTTAAAATTTAAGAAGTGGTGTAGAGTATTATAATTCTGCTTTTCTTTATAGCTATACCATACTTTAATTTGTTCAGATTGAAGTAATTTTGGCAAAGAAAACTGCAGTGTAGATATCCTGAAACTATTTACCTTTAACAAGTTTTCCTGTTTACATTTTTAAAATCCAGTTCCTTTATTGAACAGTGAAGGGAAGTGCAAGGAGTTAAATGTTTACCATGAGAGAACAACATTGGTAATTACTTTGATTTCAGTTCCTTTTGATGTGCTTTCAGAGGATGAAGAGGTCAATAATATTACGGCCATGCAAATAGAAAAGGGTTCCTTTCGACCATATTAAAAGAAATAGAGGATTATTAAAGCATTAACCTTGATTTTAATGGCCTTGGTTGAGTGGTGAGATCACAATTTGGATGAGCCTGATTATTTACTAAATACAATACATAAATGCAACGGGTTCTTAACACCCATTGCACTCTGGCATTATCGCATTACTGCCATCCTTTGTTGCCTTGCAGACAGGAATATGAAAGCAATCTGTCATGTAGTGAGACTGGCTCCAGAAGCATTTCTCTGATAAGAAGACCCCCTGCCCTTTGCTAGTGTCTGGTCCAGTAGGCTTAGCCATGTGCTTAATCCCCAGAAAGTGGTTCGATTATTGCTGACCAGCAATGGCAAGATAGGTTTTTTTTTTTTTTCCTTCCAAGCTATCAACCTTCCATTAATTCCTTCAGCAGAAATACGGTGCAATCTATATTTCCTTGGCATGTATCACCCAGATGGTGCCGTGCTTATGTTTTCAAATAACCATGTTCCAAAATAACATAGTTTGAATAATAAATTCTACAAATCCTTCCTAAGAAAGAGAAGCATAATTCTCAGAAGCTGCATAAACTTTTACGCATGATGCTGTGGCTTATCCCTTTTATGCAGAATATATGTGCATAGGTCTCATATATTCTTTAAAGAAATATTTGCCTCGAGTTGTTTTTCCTTTTATTGTTGTCAGTCATTGTTAATGTGTTATGTCTTAAACAGTAGTCAGCCACTCTTGGTCAGCAGTACTGAACTTGTCATTTAATACAGCTGGTCTTAAATCCTATGTGTAGGTCGATGCTGTCAAGCAACCATGACTGTACATTTTGGTATTGATTGGAATTGCTAGAGCCAGTTCCTTCCTAACTCACATTTTTCCTTTTCTTTTCCTCTGCTGAAAATGGGGAGAATTTTGAATGAACGTCTCTTTTATATACGTGTCAAATGAATTTGGTAAATTCTGACATCTCCTTAAGCCCATATTTAATGTGCATATTTACTTGCATTTACAGATGCTTTAATTTTTGTAATATTTTGAGGATTTTTGCATCTTTTAAGAGATGTTTTCTGTATGCTTTTTTTTAAACCATTAGATTTCCTATTATGAAATACCTGGCCCAGTAAACAGGACAACAGAGCGTCGTCTAGCTATCAATTGTGTTCAGGATATGGTTGTTTGCTGGTGGCCCCTGTACAGTGATGATGCTTGGCCTTGGGCCCCTATTTCTTCTGAGAAGGACAGAGCCAATCTGCTGCTCCTGGGTCATGCTCAGGGAAGACTGGAGGTAAAACTAAAACAAATATATGCATTTTAATGAAGAGCAAATAAAATATGATTACTAGTTTTTCTATCCTGAAGTAAATGTGAATAATTTTTTAAACTATAATTTATTTTTTTAAACACTGAAAAAAGAAAATTACATATGAAATGAGATCTTAAAATACCATGTCTAGAGGATACCCAGACAATTTCAAGGCTGGCTGGGATAGCACTGTGTTTAATAACACAAACTCCTGGGTTCAAACCCTAGCTCTCCCACTCTCTGTTCTTGAGCAAGTTTTTAATCTCTGTAGGCCACAATTTCATTATTTGAAAAATAGTGTTAATAAAGATAAATGAGCTAATACATACATTTAGAGCAGTACCTGCATATAGTAAACTCTGAGTCACTATTCACTATTGTGATTCTTATTAATATCATTATGAGTACTATCATTCCTGTTTGCTCACGATTTCATGCCTATTAAAGCTATGTTATAAATCAACCTCTTCAAACTTCAATCAGTCAATTAACAAACTTTAGTCAAATGCCTGTTTTATACAAGACCCTGTAGTGTCAAACCATGGCTGGGATAAGAATATGTGAAGAGTGCTTTAAAACAATGTCTTCCTCACTCCAAGATCCTGCCTTGGACAGGAGCATCAAAAGGGCTAATCTAGGGGATGAGGACAATAGCCCCAGCCTATCTGCTCCTAACTGTAACTCAGTCATACACTTACATATGTGAACCTCTGTGTATTTTCAGCTTGTACCAGTTTCCTATATTTTCTCTAAATCTATTATCTTTTAGGCTTTAAGGAGTAGTTCTTAAAATTATTATTCTGAGATACAACGAATAAATCCAGGTTTTCTCTATTCCTACCTCCCTCTTCTGGTTTTATAAACTTTCAGGATGTCTTTTAAAACGGTAGAGTCCTAATTCCTTTTATTTTTAATTCTGTCTTCTTTAGAAATCCTCTCAATTTCCTCTAGGTATTTTAGTTTCCTTTTGCTGGAACTTTTCTAATCCGGTGGCAGTGACAAAAACCACTCATAGTTTTCTATGTTTGGGTCGCTAGTGATTTTGTAAAGTTAGGGGAGCACTTTGTTTCTTATTCCTGACCATGCCCACCATTTTTCTTACCTTCATCCCAGGAGCTCATTGAGTAAAAGACTTCATCAAAATGACTGAATGTAACAGAGCTAATTAGAATTCAATTAAGTATTCTGTCCTATAAAAGAAAGATAATTAAGTCAGCCTAAGTTATACATTACACAGATTACCTTTATTTAAATGAATGTATTACATGAAATGAGGATGGTGCTAAAAGGATATGCATATGGTCTACATCTCCTGGTGTCATCTAGGTCATTGACTTTGGAGTTGGACGAACTTGGGTTTACCTGTTGGTAGGACCATGTACAGTGAAAACTGTGAGAGCCAGAACTTGACGGGACTGCCTTGTTTTTCCTGGTCTCACGTGTTTTCCATCTTTGACAGGGTGCTTAACACTTTTCTGTCGCTCTGTATTAAGAATCCTACCTCATAGTCTAGCACAACTAGATGGTGCCTGGCTACCACCACCGACTGCTTTGACAAGTATCACTGTAGAGGGTCCTGGACAGAGCTGGAGAAAAATGTAGAACAAAATTCTAACTCACAAAAAAAGACCAGACTTACTGGTCTGACAGAGACTGGAGAAACCCCAAGAGTACGACACCCTTTTAACTCAGTACTGAAGGCACTCCAGAGGTTCACCCTTCAGCCAAAGGTTAAACAGGCCCATAAAACAAAATGAGACTAAATGGGTACACCAGCTCATGGGCAAAGACGAGAAGGCAGGAGGGGACAGGAAAGCTGGTAACCGGGAACCCAAGGTTGAGAAGGGGAGAGTGTTGACAGGTGGTGCATTTGGCAACCAGTGTCACAAAACAATATGTGTATTGTTTAATGAGAAACTAATTTGCTCTGTAAACCTTCATCTAAAGTACAATTAAAAAAATAAAAGAATCCTACCTCATAAACACCCAGTGAGTTTTCCTTCTCTGACAGGTTCCCACCTTACACAGGTTCCAGCTTTTGCAGGTTATACTGTACCATGTGACCTTAATCAAGCTTAATTCCTCCAAGCTTCTGCCTGCTTCTAGTCAATTCTGTGTTCTGTGGCCTTGGGTAGGTCACTTACTTTCTCTGGCTTTAGTTTTCTAATTTTTAAAATGAAGTGTTTAAACCACATAGGTGCTTATCTGGATTTTGAAGCACAAATCTGATTCAACCATTGTTCTGCTCAAATGTCTTCAGTAAATGCCCAAGCCAAACACAGCCTTGGCACTGAAAAGCCCACCTTGACTGGCTCTAGGGTTATTTTCCTTATACAAATCTATGCTATAACCAAATGAATTTACTCATTACCTCATTATTTCCCATATCCTGCATGTGCACATTAATGGTGTTTCTACCCAAAAGGCCCTTCCTTCTCTCTTCCCACATCATTCAGTAATTATTGAGCTTGAGCACTGTGGATTACATGCTGGGGATACAAAGATAATAAGAAACACTCTTTGCAAAGATCTTCGTGCTCACCACGAGAGACAAATATGAAAATGTGTTTAGTGCACTGAAGTGGTAAAGGTGTTATGGGTAGAGTATGTGTACCTATACCCGTTACCATAGTTCCAACTCATAGCGACCCTACAGGACAGAGTAAAACTGCCTCCTAGGGTTTCGAACTGCCGACTTTTTGATTAGCAGCCGATCTCTTAACCACTGCACCACCAGGACTCCATATAGTGGGAACCAAAGGCGAGTAGTTGATTCTACTTAGAGGGATGGTAAGGAGTGAAGATTAAAGAGGCTTCATAATGCACTCAAATGTAAGATTAGTACACAATTTTACTTTCTTTTATTGTCACTTTTAGGCTTGACATCAAGGTTATCCTAACCTATGGGATGATATAACTTGTTTTTTCTTTTTCCCCTATCAGAAACACTACGAGGAAGGAAGTTGGTAAAACTCATCTATAAAATGCCTGTGTGTGGTGTCTTTCAGAAAGGGTAGATTTTTCATCACTGATTCCATTTTTTAAGGATTGTTTGTTTTGGGAGATTTTTATTTGTTCTTTGAGTCATTTTTCATCATTTGTATTTCTAGAAAATTATCCATCTTATATAAATATTTGCACATATTTTCGTAAAGTTGTATATGATATTTGCAAGATTTTTTATTCACCACTAATTTTATGTTTAATGTCCCCTTTTTAAATACTGATATATGAAGATATATAATTCATTTTTGGGGGAAGTAACTTTTGTCTTAGGATTTGGGCTTCTAGTCATTCTGTCAAATTAACCTTTTGGGAAAATACGTAAAGATTTATTCTTAGGTCCTCACGTGAACTTGAATATACAAAAGGTGGATGTTTTTCAGAAGAAATATCTGGGGAAATAATTGTTTTTCTTTTTTTGTTTGTGAAGACATAATTGTCTTTAACTATGAATTGTAGCAAGTGTTTCAAAATATCATGAGCTAAAACCACCAGTCTATAAAAACAGTGTTCAGGCATATCTCTTTTTAATTTTTTTTCAGTAGTGGCCAATGGACTTCTTGAACTAATCATCAGAATAAAAAATACACTGTGCTATTAAACCCTAAAATTCAAACTGAAACAGTAGCAGCCCCGTAGAGAGAAAATGTAATCTTTGAATCTATTAAAATATGGAATTTTAAAAAGCATTTCCTGTCTAGGTTTAATCAGAACAGATAATAAGCTTTTCTTTGGACACTGGCAGGATTCTAGAGCAGTGGTTTCTAGCCTTGGCAGCACATTACAGTCACCTGGGGAGCTTTTATAAAGGGGGCCATCCAGACCAGTTACATCAGAATTGGGGGGGGGGGGTGAGGGGGAGAGCGCGTCTGTATTCTTTCAAAGGTTCCCTAGGTGATTCTCATATGCATCCAAGCTGAGAACCACTGTTTTACAGCAAACTTAAAAAAAATTTTTTTTGAAGGCAGGCTTTTTTTTCTTTTTTTTGTGCATAACAGACCATGGAAAGGATAAAGCCCACATACTGAACCAAATGAGAGCTTTAACAGTAGATTCTAAGTAGAAAATTGGCTTACCAAGCAGCTAAAAAAAACGAAAACAAAAGGAACATAGAAATAAGCTCTCTGTGACTGTATTATCTGCCTTTCAGAGGAGGAACGTTTTTAAAATTTATTTTATGGATATTAGAAAACTGCAGGTCTAATTTCACACCACAAAGCTCTAAACAACAGTATGTGTCTTAATTAGAAGCACAGAGCAGAGAGTTATGTAGTCTAGAAAAAAAATTCTTTTTAAAAATATACAATAGATAGTATGCAGAAAAATTTTTGTATCAATAAATTCATTTAAAATAGATTTTAATGATAATTGCGTAGCTTATATAGAATATGGTAGTCGTTTTTATTTAAATTTCTACACACTCTTCATACTTCCTTTTGGAACATTATTACCATCATCCTATAACTATTTTATTCATTCAGTTTGTCAGTAACATGATGACAACTCAACTTTTTCTTCCCTGTGCTTTGCATTTGAGCAGGTATTTTAACTTTTTAGCTATAATGGATTTAATAATGCTTTCTGAATATGGTGCTAATTTCAGGGTATCTTACTCAGGACAACCTGAATTTATTTATCCAATTAATCAAAAATACATAAGCAGAACTACAAAGCTTTAAAAACTGTTGTCATGGGTTAGGAAATTTGATAATCTCACAAAGATCATTTTTTCCCATCATGATTAAAAACTATTTTTGCAGTGCTTTGCATGAATAGCAACTAATGGGAAAGTAAAAATGTGACCAACTTTTAATGTAGTATAATTTGAAAAAAGAAGCATTCAGAAAGGATTATAAATCCATTCAACTGAAAAACCAAAATATTTAAGAAATATCTCTTACCCAAAAAATGCATAGTACTGCATTAGCTCTCAACCAAATAACAAAGATAATTTCCCTATTTTAGGGATGCTATTTTATTTCAGTCTCTTTATTATAAAATAAAACACACATAAAGAAAACCACACAAAATAAATGTATAGTTTAATAAGTTGCTATAAGAGAAACGGAGCCCTGGTTGTATAATGGTTAAGAGCTCAGCTGCTAACCAGAATTGACTTGATGGCAACAGGTTTTTTTGTTTTTTTTTTGATATGCTCTTTCATCAGGAGGCATGTAATATCAGGTTCTCTCTCTTTCTCTTTCTCTCTTGTCTCTTTTTGATGTTAGCAACTATTGATACTGAATGCCTAGATCCATTAGTTTATCAGGATTGCAATATGGTGATATTCTAATCCTATCATTTCTTTTTCATTTATAAATTGGAATACTTTTATAAAGAAACACTTCCACTTATCTACTATTTGTTTACTCAATGGTTGGATTCATATAGACTAGGCAGGATAAATGCCTGATTTTTATCCTTAATTTACTAGTTTTCAAGATAATGAATTGGTTCTCTCTCACCTTCTGAATGTGACCAATTTTTTTTTTTTAATACTTTATTGTGTTTTGGGGGGAAATCTACATATCAGATTAGGTTCTCATTTAACAATTTCTATACATATTATCAGTGACATTGGCTACACTTTCCACAATGTGTCAGCATTCTCATTATTTCCATTCTGATTGTTCTGTTTCTATTAATCTAGCTTCCTTGACCCCTCCTTACCTTCTCATCCTTGTTCTTGTTGTTGTTGTTAGGTGCTGTCGAGTCGGTTCTGACTCTTAGTGACCCTGTGTACAACAGAACGAAGCACTGCTTGGTCCTGCGCCATGCTCATGATTGTCGTTATGCTTGAGCCCATTGTTGCAGCCACTGTGTCAATCCATCTCCTTGAGGGCCTTCCTCTTTTTTCACTGACCTCTACTTTACCATGCATGATGTCCTTCTCCAGGGACTGGTCCCTCCTAATAACATATCCAAGGTATGTGAGACGAAGTCTCATCATCCTTGCTTCTAAGGAACATTCTGGCTGTACTTCTTCCAAGACAGATTTGTTCATTCTTTTGGCAGTCCGTGGCATATTCAGTATTCTTCACCAATACCACAACTTAAAGGTGCCAGTTCTTTGGTCTTGTCCAGCTTTCCCATGCATATGAAGCGATTGAAAACACCATGGCTTGGGTCAGGTGCACCTTAGTCCTCAAACTGACATCTTTGCTCTTTAACACTTTAAAGAGGTCTTTTGCAGCAGATTTTCCCAATGCAATGTGTTGTTTGATTTCTTGACTGCTGCTTCCATTGGTGTTGATTGTGAATCCAAGTAAAATGAAATCCTTGGTGACTTCAAACTTTTCTCTGTTTATCATGATGTTGCTTATTGGTCCAGTTGTGAGGATTTTGTTTTCTTTATGTTAAGGTATAATCCATACAGAAGGCTGTGGTCTTTGATGTTCATCAGTAAGCACTTCAAGTTCTCTTCACTTTTAGCAAGCAAGGTTATGTCATCTGCATAACACAGGTTGTTAATGAATCTTCCTCCAACCCTGATGCCTCATTCTTCATATAGTCTAGCTTCTCAGATTATTTGCTCAGCATACAGACTGAATAAGTATGGTGAAAAGATACAACCCTGACACACATCTTTCCTGATTTTAAACCACACAATATCCCCTTGTTCTGTTTGAGTGACTCTGTCTTCGTCTATGTACAGGTTCCTCATGAGCACAATTAAGGGTTCTGGAATTCCCATTCTTCTCAATGTTATCAATAATTTGTTATGATCCACACAGTTGAATGCCTTTGCATAGTCAGCAAAACATAGGTAAACATCTTCCTGGTATTCTCTGCTTTCAGCCAAGATCCCTTTGACAGCAGCAGTGATATCCCTGATTCCACGTCCTCTTCCGAATCTGGTTTGAATTTCTGGCAGTTTCCTGTCAATGTGCTGCAGCCACTTTTGAATGATTTTCAGCAAAATTTTACTTGCATGTGATATTGATATTGTTCGATAATTTACACATTCATTGGATCACCTTTCTTTGGAGTAGGCATAAATATGGATCTCTTCCAGTTGGTTGGCCAGGTAGCTGTCTTCCAAATTTCGTGACATAGACGAGTGAGCACTTCCAGCACTGCATCTGTTTGTTGAAACATTTCAATTGGTATTCCATCAGTTCCTGCAGCCTTGTTTTTCACCAGTGTCTTCTGTGCACCTTGGACTTCTTCCTTCAGTTCTTGATCATATGCTACCTCCTGACATGACTGAACATTGACCAACTCTTTTTGGTATAGTTACTCTGTGTATTCCGTCCATCTTCTCTTGATGCTTCCTGTGTCGTTTAATATTTTGCTAATAGAATTCTTCAGTATTGCAACTCGATGCTTGAATTTTTTCTTCAGTTCTTTCAGCTTGAGGAATGCAAAGCATGTTTTTCTCTTTTGGTTTTCTAGCTCTAGGTCTTTGCACATGTCATTATAATACTTTATTTTGTCTTCTTGAGCTGCCCTTTGAAATCTTCTGTTCAGCTCTTTTACTTCATCATTTCTTCCATTGGCTTTAGCTACTCAGCGTTCAAGAGCAAGTTTCAGAGTCTCTTTTGACATCCATTTTGGTCTTTTCTTTCTTCCCTGTCTTTTAATGACCTCTTGCTTTCTTCATGTGTGATGTCCTTGATGTCATTCCACAACTTGTCTGGTCTTCAGTCATTAGTGTTCAGTGCATCAAATCTATTCTTGAGATGGTCTCTGAATTCAAGTGGGATATACTCAAGCTTGTACTTTGGCTCTTTAGCTCTCATCTTTGGTCTAGGGTAAATGTTGACCTTCAGGTTAGTTTTTATTTTTTAATAGAATTATTAATTCATGGGTTTAAGCATACTTGATTTGATGGGTTTCATAAATTGCCGTTATTATACTTTTAGAAACTCAGATTGCCCTACCTTTGGCCATTGGGAGCATCTTCAAGTTGGCCCCCTTTTTTTTGTCATTGCCTACTCTTGGGATATACCTGCTATCTGGTGAGACAATATGTTCCAGGCTCATCTTCTACGTTTCCTGCCCCAGACCTGGAATTAGCCATTTCTCCAAGAAGCTCTGGTTTCTTTTAGTAAACAATGGAATTGTAAGCCCAAATCAGAGTACTAGGAATATTCATAGCTATTAAATTAGTCATTGTTTCCAGGTTTCTTCAGTAGAGAGAGCTGGAGATTTCATATGTTTCTCTCTTTCTCCGTGCGCGCCCGCGCACATATGTGTGTGTAAAATATGTAATGAGTTCATATTGATACTTCTAACTCAAATTCAGGACTACAGGATTTTATATTTAAACTCCTATATCTTTGTCTCCTGTCTTCCAAACCAATAATTCTAGTTTTTAGGGGAAAGAATTAGAATATCTCATAACTCATTTATTTTATCCTACAGTACACATATAACAGTCTCAGAATAATCATGTTAATACTACCACACTAATATAAATTACTGAGAACATTAAAATTTTTTCCTATCTTTTTCTCATTTTCCCCCTATAGTCATTTTTAAGCAGATGTACAATATCTACTTTATCAGAGCATATAGTCATTACATGAAATATGCTCTCTTTTAATCTTCACCTAATCTGAGTTCTAAAAATAACTACAGTATATGTTTCATGCTCTCCATGAGTCCTTATGTTGCTGTCTCCCTAGTCAATTGGTTATCTAAAACTTGATCTCTATAGTATATTTCTCAGGAAGGGATCATGGGAACAATATCCCCAGGTTTTGCCTGTTGATAACATTTTGTGTCCTTTTTACCCAAAAGTCAGTTTTGCTGGTATAAAGTGTTGACTCACATTTCCTTTTCTTAAGTATCCTAAATATGTTATTCTACTTTTCTTCCAGCATAAAATGTTGTTATCAAAGCCTGATGATAATGTAGTGTTCTTTCCCTTATAAGTCACTTGCTGTTTTTGGCTGGATGCCAAAGGATTTTTTTTTTTTCTTTTTCTTTTAAGCCAGTATTTTACTACAATATCTTTTGATGTTGGTTGTATTGGGATGATACTCTAGGAATGCAGTGTACTCTTTAATATGTACTTTTAATTCTTTTTTATTTTAGGAACATGTTCTTGAATTATAGTTTTTAGTATATGTTTGTTCCCTTGATTTGGTTTTCTTCTTTGTATTATCCATATGTTGGATTTCCTTTGTCTTCATTATTTGTCACTTTCTCTCAAATCCTTTTTTTCTTTCTTCATTTCTCTTTGATTTAATAAAAAATTTCTTCCTTTTAATCTTCTATTTTCTCTTAAGACATCATCTGTTGTGTTCATTCGTGTTCCATTCTAGTTTAGTATTCATTTCTGAAATATTTTCTTTATAATTCTTCTGAGTTCTGCCACCTCATTTCTGAGTTCTGATGATTCTGATTTATGTTGTTCTTTCATTTCTTAAATCAATGTTTCTTATTAGTTCATATTGAAATTGTTACAGTTGTAATCTGTTTTATGTACATGTCTTTCTGGCATGCTTTTGTTGTTTGTTAGGAATGTGATGCTTCTCACTATTTCCTTATACTAACTTTGATATGCCCTCTATATGTTTGTGTTGCTTGTTAGCAAATTGGTCTTACTGAAGATTTAGAAGGAGGGTGGTTCACGTTAACTTTCCTAGCTTCACAGAGCAACCTCTTCTGTTGTTTTCATGTGTAGTAGTGTTAAAATATATGGCAGCTTGTTTTCTGAGATTTCTCTCCTGTGTTGATCTGGACTTTCTCTTTTGGTTCTCTCTGTCATTCTCTCCTATTCAGTTTTGACCCCACTCTCGGCACTTTTTTCTTCAGCGAGGGGCCCCGTCATGGAGGGATCCCTGGCTGTTCAGCCCTTTCAGACCTTCCTGCTGCAGGCCCGGCATATTGTCTCACTAGACAGGTGGGCAAAACCCCTCTGCATTTCAGGTGCCATTCTCAAGTTGGCCCTCCAAGCTTTCCAGTGAATGCCTGCCAGCTGTTTTGGAATTCTCCTTTTTTTAGGTATCTCAGGGCCCAAATTGCTTCCTTCTGTTTTCTTCTGCACAAATGCAGGTATCGTGGCTGTTGGTGGTTTGTTCTCACCCTTTTATATTTTGAGGTTTGTGGAGAAACTTGTCACCTACTTCTATTTTAAATGTTGCCCATGGGTTTTTGGTTTTGCTGTTTCATTGATCTGTATGTTTTATGTGAGGATTTAGAAAGATTAAAAAACTACGTTGCCACCACCACTAACTTTTCAGAATCAGGAATGCTATCTGTGATCATGGTAATGATAAATACCTTTAGTTTGAAACAACTTTTTTTTATATATGGTGTTGACTGTTATAAACAAATAGTTCTGTGGATTAGAGGATTTTCTTTATAGAAACATACCAGCTGATAACTTTCACATACCAAAACGTATACATAAGGAAATGTTTATACTTCTAGTAGGTATGTCTGTCCTCCCTTTGTATTTTTATTCTGTATACAAATGTCAGATTGTAGAAAGCTATCAAATTCATGAAGTTTGCAGAGGATAATGATGAGCATGGAACCGTGGTGGTGCAGTGGTTAAGAGCTCGGCTGCTAACTAAAAGGTCAGCAGTTCGAATCTACCATCCACTCCTTGGAAACCCTAAGGGGGAGGGGAGCAGTGCTACTCTGTCCTGTAGGGTCTCTGTGAGTCAGAATTGACTCGATGACAATGGGTCTGGTCTTTGTTTTTTTAATAATGAGCATGTCTCATGGAGGAGCCCTGGTGGCACAGTGGTTAAGAGCTCAGTTGCTAACCAAAAGGTGGGCAGTTTGAATCCACTGGCTGCTCCTCGGAAACCCTATGGGGCAGTTTTATTCTGTTGTACAGGGTCGCTATGAGTCCGAATCAACTCGAGGGCAATGGGTTTGGTCTTTGGTTTTTTAATAATGAGCATGCCTCGTGGAGGAGCCCTGGTGGTGCAGCGGTTAAGAGCTCAGCTGCTAACCAAAAGGTCAGCAATTTGAATCCACCAGGCACTCCTTGGAAACTCTGTGGGGCAGTCCTACTCTGTCTTATAGGGTCACTATGAGTCAGAATTGACTGGATGAAAATGGGTTTGGTTTTTTTTTTCCTGCCTCATGGAAGGTGCGAGTAATCTCGGTAGGTTATGTAACTGTCAGCAACCAGGGCCATTCTCTTCAGGGTTTTTTCTCTCTCTTTTCTGCTTTTCTTCAGGGCATTGTCATTAACATTTCTCCCTTCATCACACACCATATTTTTTGTGCCTTTATCTTAGTGTCATATCTTGACCTTGATCATCTCATGACTGTACTTCAATCTCAGTTCATTGTGGAAGGAAAAACTAGCTGTGTGAATATGAGAGATGTCTTCATATATGCAAGTTTAGATTTTAAAAGGCTGTTATTTCTTTGTATTTTGCAATAACAACATAATTTTGGATTTGATGTTTTTAGCTTCTTATTTGTAAGTGCTACACTGACAGAATGTCTTGTAACTGGAAAATGTATTAACACAATTTTTTTTCCATAAAGTTCTTCAGTTAGTAAGGCATGCTTTGATAACTTTAAAAGGCTGCTGAAAGCCCAGGTGTAACATTCCATTTTCATTATCTTGGTCTGTGACATGAACATTTTCCTAGAACTGAATGAATGCATTTTCTTCTCCTACCTCTCATTACCACATTTTATCTGAGTCCATTTTTATTGATGATTATCTGTTTCTCCCTACTTTTTAATACAAAATTTCTTCTGCAGAATTCCAGTTGAAATCCCAGCCAGCTTTTCCTTTCAGTTAAAAAAAGAACTACTGTCACATTTAGGTAACTTCCAAGTGTATTTCGCTATTCTTGATTGACCTAAACGTTTGCCCTTAGCATCTGTGCTGTGTCAGTGAAAGTATTTATAAGCTTGTTCCTGTGTAGATTTGCTGTCACTGTGTACTTATTCTGGCTCCTTGTTTTATTTATTGTAGTACAAGATACTTGTATCATGGCAGAGTACACATTTGTTATTTTCATACACTAAAATGTTCATTTTAATCATTTTGGTTATCTTTAAAAATCACATTATTTTGTTTTTAAATATATTTAAAGTCCTGTAATTGAGTATGAGATTTGTGTCTTATCTTTCAAATGTATTCAGTCAGTAGTGTTTACTGAGCCACTACCATATGCCAGGTTCAGGGCTAAATATTGTAAAGAAAGTAAACCAGTATAATATTAACTTCTAAATAACCAAATTTGGATTTTATTTCCTATCAATATCTTTCATCCTTTTTGTTGTCTTGCATCCTTGCCTAAGAATTCATGAGTTTCTCTTCGGAAACTACAGTTGTGAGAAGCTAACTTGCCCAAGATCACAGAGCTCTCTGTTTGCCAAAACAAGGATTCAGACCCTTCTGTGTGCTTCTTCTACTGTGCAGTGTTGCTGTGGCTGTTACTATATAGGGTCGAGTCTGACTTGGAATTAAATTCTGAACCCATCTAATTAAAATACTGTTTTAGACATACAGGTATTTTAGATATTATCATTTTATTTTGAATCATATAAGTTTGACCCTGTCTATTCTTGACATAATACTATTTTCAAAAGAATCCATACAACATCATAAAAGAAACTTAAGTTTTCCTTTTATCCTTTTCTATATAAGCTGTTGCAAAAACTAGCAATAATATTTTGCATTTTTATAATTTTTATATTGAGGAGATAGCGTATTTTTTTATTTGGTTCATTTTAGAGATGTTTTTACATTTACAAAGCATGCTATTTATTTTCAGTACAACTCAGTCAATCCAAGAATGAAGTATCTTTAAAAGAGTTCAGCTTATTAAGAACACGTCATGTACACTTCCTCAGTCATACGAAGCAAAACTGCATGTATTACTCACTATTTGACAAACATAACTCAGCCCAAGCTTCTGTCTTTCTCACTCCAAGGTGAGAAGGCTCCATTGTTGTTTGAATAGTTTGTCTCTCAGTCCCTTCACCATTTCCTCGCTGTTCTCCCTTCTGGGGAGATCCTTCACCACACTTAAGGCTCCCATTGCCCTGTAGTTCTCATTCCCTCTCCCTGATCACATAGATGAAGAGCTGATACATTCATGAACTTCCTGCGCTTTCAAGGCAGTGTGCCCTGCAGAAACCTTGGTTTTCAGAGTCAAACTGCAGCTCTCTTATTAACTTTGCAACCAATGGCAACTGACACCATCTGTCTGACTCTCCTTTTCCTTATCTCTTGAATGTAGCCATGAATTTTAAATACCAAATTTGGATTTTATTTGGTGTTAATAGCTTTCATCCTTTTTGTTATCTTGCATCCTTTCTATCTTTGGAATATGGAGAAAATGAAATAAGACAGTATATAAGAAGTGATTAGCATAGCACTCTATTTTATTATTATTATTGGTGGAGTTATTCTTTCCCGAACCTTATGCATACTAAAGTGTTATTTAATCTTTAAACTTTTATGGTATCTTTAATTATGACATGCAGGACATTTTCCTCCCTTAAATGAATTTCAGCCAACAATAACCAGGTGTGGACATTTGGTTGGGACAGCACATGAGCCACTGACCTTGGCTAGCATTTTAGAATTATCTGGGATTGGTAGTGGGAGAAGGGATGAAATGGTGGGGTGCAGGAGGGCTGCGTATGGTGCATGGTCTTATTCTCCTCTCTTCCCCTTTCTCTTGGTGAACTACTGAGCCTATTGCAGGGGGCGTCTCACAAACTGTTAAAAATGAGAAGGCCTGGGACCCTTCTCTCTAGCGCTTGAACCTAACTTACCCTAGGCCTAGACTGCCACCTGGCTGGGCCCCTCCTTTCAGGCTGTCCCTGTGTGAATACAGGCCTACTCAGTATCACTTGGCCTCTCGGTTACGTGCCCTAAGGCTTCCTTTGTAAAACTGTAAGCTTTCTGCAATGTGATATTTTGCCAGCATTCTGTTTGATTTTTTAATTCATAGTTTTAAAAAGTTTTCTGCACACCTGTTACCAGCACAACTTTGAGCTAGCTGCTACACAAGATTCAAAAAAGTGTAAAATATATGAAATGGTTCCTTTTATTAAGCTTACGGTGAAAATGAGGACATATAACCAAAAGTCAGAAGCAAATAGGAGGCAGAATGTTACAGGAGAAGGGTTGGCTGAGCTGGGGCTGGGAAGGGGCCGAGATGGTCGGATCAAAGGGGGCTGAGATACCACTCAGCTGGAAGGAATCTGGAAAACTGGGATAGCATTTGGTCTAGTTCTTCAAAGGTGAGTATAGGTGGGAGGAAAAAATTGTGACTTGGTGAAGAGTGTAGATTTTAGGCAAAGGATGTAAGTGAAGTTATAGAGCTGGAAAATGCAGGGCAGGTTTTAGTTTGAACTCGAAGTACATGAGGGAATACTGTAGAGGATAGCGCTAGAAGAATCTATAAGTCAGATCCTGCCCTCCCCCCACCCCCTCGCTCAAAACTCACCTATGGCTTCTTAGTTAGAGAAGAAGCCAGTCCATGAGTTGGAATTGCCTCAAGGGCAATGGCTTTGGTTTTGGTTTTGGATAATGGCCTGGCTTGTGGTTAAGCGCTCGGCTGCTAATCAAAAGGTCCGTGGTGCGAACCCACCAGCCACCCCAGGGGAGAAAGATGCAGCAGTCTACTTCCATAAAGATTACAGCCTTGGAAACCCTAAGGGGGCAGTTCTACTCTGTTCTGTAGGGTCCCTATGAGTAGGAATAGACTTAATGGCAACGGGTTTGGTTTTGGTTTGGTTATAGTGGCCTATAAACTACTACACAACCTTCCCTACCACCCCCACCTCCATTTCCTTCTACTCTCTTCCTTGTTCCTCCTTCTCTAGCCACATTGGTTCCTGTTGTTCCTTGATAGTGCCGAGCACGCTCCCACCTGTCCTCCCAGATGCCTCTGTGCTCACTCCTCACTTCCTTGAGGTCACCTTTGTCAGAGAAGCCTTTCCTAACTCAGTATCACATATCCTTCTACTCCTGCCACACCCCCTTTCCCTTACCTTGTTGTATTTGTCTTCATAGTACTTATCCTATATACTTGCTTATTGATTGCCTGGTCTTCTGCAAGGGAGAGGATTTACTCACTGCTGTATCCCCAGCACCCAGGACAGTGCCTGGCACATAGCTGGTGATCAAATATTTGTCAGTCAAAAGAAGAAAAAACGAGAGCAGGAAGGAGGGTGTGAGTGAGGGAAGGGGTTGGAAATGGATCCTACGGGATCTTGGGTTCCAGGCAGGGGAATAAAAATTAGACTCATTTGTCAGTGGGTAGCCATTGAAAGGTTTGAACAGGGAGTGAAAGCAAAAGCATTTAGTTTGAGGAAGATTAGTTTGGCAATGATGTGTTGCATGGATATTTTAAAAGTGGATATTGACCCTCCTCCCCACTCCCCAATCCAGCACTCTGGAACATAGCTGTATGTGCTTTGTTTGTCTTTAAATAACTTTTTGTTTTGAAATAGTTTGACTTATTAGAAGTTGGTAAAATAAAATAACAAATTCTCTTCATGTACCCTTCCCCCAACTTCCCCTAATGATAATGGCTTGTATAATCACTTTACATTGTCAAATCTAGGAAAATGACCTTGGTACAATACTGTTAACTCAAGTACACCTTATTCAGATTTCATCAAATTTTACGTGTGTTTTTTTTATGTATAGTTTTATGAAATTTTATCACTCGTGTATTGTTGTTATTAGTTGCCATTGAGTCAGTTCTGACTCATAGCAACCCAAAGTGTGCAGAGTAGAACTGCACTCCATAGAGTTTTCAAGACTGTGACCTTTTGGAAGCAGAGTGCCAGGCCTTATTTCTGAGGTGCCTTTGGGTGGGTTTGAACTGCCAACCTTTCAGTTAGTAGTGCAGCACTTAACCATTTCCTTTTTCAAATCCACCAGCAGCTCCTTGGAAACCCTGTGGGGCAGTTCTACTCTGTCCTCTAGGATCGCTGTGGGTCTGAATTGACTTGATGGCAACTGGTTATATCTGATTTTGATGTTTTTGGCAAAGTGTTAGAAAATATTTTTTCTAAAACCACTCCCCTGGTTCTTGGTCTCCTTTCATTGACATATGAATAAAGTGGATAGCCTCTTTGTCTTTATTCTTTGGCATTGTGTTTCTTGTAGGGTAGCTTTTCTTTTCTACATTAAAGAGGCTTGTAAATAATATTTCACCAGTGTTGACAAACCATATTATTTACCAGGTCCTAATTTTATATTTTAATTTTTAAATCAGTATATTACATTATTATTTATCTCTATTGGTATTTGTCTCCTTAGTAACCCTTTGTATCCTTTCTGATAGTAAAATACTTCTATAAGACTATTAACAGGATTCTAAATTGTTTTTTTTCACCTATCCAGCCCTACCAATTACAAGTAATGTGTCAATAATTTCAGAATTGGTAAGGGTGGTGGATGGGAAAGAGATTAACTAAATTGTTTAAAGCCTTTTATTGATTCTTTTAATAACTTCAAACATTTTTAGATATTCTACTAACCATATTATTTCCCTAAAAGCTCACCTTATTAGTTTTTACAAATTATGGGACATATTTGTCTTTATTCAAGTTGTTTGTAGACTTTCCAAACAAGTGTTAAAATTTAAATCTTCCAGTTTAATTTCTGCAGCTGTGCTCTATGTGCTGTATATATGCTGTATATACTTAAATGTTGCTGGTGTTCAGGGTGGTAACTGATGGTCATCAGTAGGATGCTGGATTAATATGCAGGCCTATGTATGATAGCTGAAGAAAAACAAAGGTCTGTCTGAATATGCTTGATATATTTCTTACAGGTTCTGAGTTCTATCCGGACAGAATGGAACCCACTGGACGTTCATTTTGGCACCAAACAGCCTTATCAGGTGCTCACAGTAGAGGGCTCCATCAGTGGAGACAAAGAGCCCATGGCTGACAGCTGTGTTTATGAGTGTGTTCGGAACAAGATCCAGTGTGTGTCAGTCACCAGAATACCACTAAGATCGAAGGCCATCAGCTGCTGCAGGAATGTTACTGAAGACAAACTGATTCTAGGCTGTGAAGATTCTTCGGTAATTCTTTATGAAGCTTACCGTAGAGTGACGCTCTTAGTCCAGGCTGAACTTTTGCCTTCATTAATAAGCTGCCACCCAAGCGGCGCCATTCTGATAGTTGGCAGCAACCAAGGGGAGCTGCAAATTTTTGATATGGCTCTGTCCCCTATTAACATCCAGCTCTTGGCTGAAGACCGCTCGCCCAGGGCAACGCTGCAATTCAATAAATACTTTGATGTTGCCAGTAGTCTTGTTCAGATGCAGTGGGTAGCACCTCAGGGTGTTTCTCAGAAGCCTGAAAGTGAGGACATTTATGATCTCCTCTTCCTTAGGTTTGACAGAGGACCTTTGGGTGTGCTTTTGTTTAAATTTGGTAAGTCAAGGAAGTTGGTGAGTAAGTAATTAAAGTATTTATTGGTACTGACATTATAATTAAGGTAATAAAACTGTTTTTGGAGTGCAGTTTTTCTGTTTGCGTACTTATTCCCGTAAGTGTGCTTGGCTTTCAATCATTTCATATATTTTCCTCAATAAAGCTTTGTGGGTGGTTTCTAAATGTTGAAGGAACACCAGATATTGAAGAATCTAGAAATTGCATTAATTTGTCCATTGCCATGATTAAAAAGCCTGAGCTTTCAAACTTGATGCTTTCCAAAATAAACTGTCTTACTAAAATAAACAAACTGTAAGACATACTATGTGAATATTTAAAAGGTGCTTACTATGTCCATTAAAAAGCTCTGTGTTGTAGGAATATAATACTTTTTCTATAAAAATTATTTTAGATTATAGGTGTCTATTACTTCCCAGATTGGAATTGTGCAAAACAAATATTTTAAAAGTAGAAAAGCAGCTGTTTAGTTAGAATTTACTGAAGCTATTTATATAATTTATTGCTTTTGTTTCCCTTTTGGATAAAATATTCAAAAGAATTTATCAATATCTCTGAAAGTTATACATTAATGTTGCCCATTTCAACCAGCATACTTTAAAAAGAAATTTTAATATTATGAGTCATTTGTCTTTTGTAAGCTTATGTTTTACCTTACTGGCTATGCCCTGAAATATGTGATACACTTTGTAAGTACTTTCGTATAATTTAACATTCTTGAGAGAACCTCATATAGATTTAAAAAAACAGATTTCAATTAATGCATATGATAGCTACTTGCAAACATAGAAAAGTAAATACATTTTAAAACTCCTTACAGGATTTGACTCTGAGGTACAGAGTTTTAAGTTTTTTTTATGAAATTGTAGTGTTTGTTAAATGGCTGCCAGTTGACTTTTTTTTTTAATGGATCTATTTGACTCTAAAGTTGAACACATGAAAACAATCTAGTAAAAATGATTTGATTAACCTGAAAGATACAATGAATATAATGTGACAGCTACGTTCTTTCCACTTAATAAAAATGCAACTAAATCTATTTGTAATGTCAATACTGTCCAAGAAAAAAATGTTTGGAATCTCATTTATTATGAGATAATCCAGGTCTACCATGCCCAACTACATGTTTAACAGTTCTATGTCTTCATGCACAACACTAATTAAAGTGGATGTTTGATGTTTCGCATGTCTGTTAAAACACACACAGACACACGTGCATGCCTGCACACACACACATACACGCTCACATCCTCTAAATTACCTATTTACCTGTCAAACAGAAGGCTATCTGCCTACGTACACCTAGCTTTTCTTTAGTCTTCCCTTGTGGGCCTACTCACAACAGCTTTGCAAAAAGCACAGCTTTCTCTTCCTATCTCTAGCACATTTGCTTTCTTACTAAAGTAAACAGGCTCTCTGTAGGGATTTAGAGGGCTTCCTGCTAATTGCCAGCTTGTAAACTTAATTGGACTGTCTCCCTGGGCACTGTTCCTAAATCAATTAGGCAATGAGTTGGCTGTCACCTCTTTTTTCCAAGAAGGTCTCTTGGAAGAGAATTATCCAATAGAAGTCAAGCATTCAAATGAAAAGGTGGTAATTTCTGCCACTGACATTTATCATTTAAGTTTTATTTTTAATATGACTCTTAAGTTTTATAGGATAGGGAAAATTTACAGTCTTACAGGCTCTCTTAAAGATCTAAATATGGAGTTTCAAACAACTGTTTTAAAATTTTTGGTTCTCATTTTTAATTTATTATAAGATTAATGTTTATTACAAATTATGTATTTTTCCTAAGAAGAGTAGGTTCTTTGGAACAGTAGATTCCAACTAGTAACTTTTTTTTTATTTTTTAAGAAAATCCGGTTTAAAGAACAGATTTTCTTAGGATTTGCTACTAAATACATCCAAAAAATTTAATATACTTCTTGAATTAACACAGTGCTGATTCTGGGCATCCATGTGGAATTTTCATGTATAATTCAAGTTACTGCATATATAAACAGGTAGTTGCATGTGCGGTTTCCCCACTAGGGAGTATTTATGAGATTTTTTTCAGATGCTTGTTATGCAAGCCTTTGGAAAATTTGACATGAAAGGTGTAGCGTACGATTTAGGAAGCTGAGAGATACAGATCATAGTTTAAAATAGAATGCTGTCATATATGAACATTGCAGTGGCTGGTGCCAATAGGCTAAGATTTTTGGAGTTTGACTCTTAGATTAGGTCAGTTAATGTCATGCTGAAGGAAAACTTTGTTCCAAGACTAGAGCTTTCCATTCTTAATCCTGACTAATCACTGCACAAGTGCCTGGTCACACGGGCATTAGAGGCCATTGCCTCTGTTATTGGAATAACAATGCAAACAGCACATCATCCTCAGGAGGAAGCAAGAAGTATAATCCTCCCACATGGAAGTCAAAGGTACTGTTTTATATGGAGCAATATATATTCAGAAGTTCCTTAGCTGACAATCATTATCATATTTCCACACATAAGGCTGAGACTAATTTTAAGAAGAGGCCCTAATTATTCTACTGAGTCATTAAAGCTCATTCGTTCTTACCTGTACCTTTTGCAACCTTTACTGCACTCTTTAAACTCACATGACCAGCTCCCTGCCTTCTCAAAAGAGGATCTCACATTTAATTGGAACTTCATTAAGTTCCTTTGCTCTTCAACACCCTACCCATCAACCAACCAACCAACCAGCCACTTATCTACATTTTATTCTTTTTTTCAAAATTGTTTTGGCTACTCTAAATTCTTTGCATTTTTATATGAATTTTGAAACCAGCTTGTCAGTTTCTATAAAAACAGCTGGTGAGATTTTGACTGGTATTGAATCCAACTGGATGTTAAATCTATAAATCAGTTTGGAGAGGAATAACATCTTAACAGTATTGAGTCTCTCAATTCATGAACAGTTATCTCTCTCCCTTTATTTAGGTTTTCTTTCATTTCTCTGCTAGAAAAAGATGTGGCAGTCTG
This sequence comes from Dugong dugon, assembly GCA_030035585.1. Classification (NCBI taxonomy): domain Eukaryota; kingdom Metazoa; phylum Chordata; class Mammalia; order Sirenia; family Dugongidae; genus Dugong; species Dugong dugon. The sequence continues at coordinate 99,157,030 of CM057469.1, read as the reverse complement.
CTTCCATAAAGATTTAGGTACAGCCTTGGAAACCCTATGGGGCAGTTCTACTCTGTCCTCTAGCATCACTATGACCTGGAATCAGCTTGACAGCAATGGAGGTTTCATTTGTCTCAGCAGTGTTTGAGTTTTAAATGTAAAGATCTTGTGCATATTTGGTTAAATTTATCTCTAAGTATTTCATGCTTTTGGATTCTATTGTAAATATTTTTAATTACAATTCTTAATTGTTCATTTTAACTACATAGAAATAAAATTTTAAAATACTGACCACATATTCTGCAACCCCATTAAACTCATTTCTTAGTATTAGGAACTTTTTTGTAGTTCCTCAGGATTTTCTACATAGATAATCATGAAAGCTACAAATACAGTTTTATATCTTCTTATCCAACTTGTATACCTTTTATTTCTTTTTCTTCCCCTATTGCACTGGCTAGGACCACCAGTGTAGTATTGAATGTAAGTGATAAAAGAGGACATCTTAGCTTTGTTTGAAATCTTAGGTGGAAAATATTATGTTACCAGGTTGAGGCAGCTCCCTTCCATTCCTAGTTTTCTGAGATATGTTATCTTGAGTGGATGCTGAATTTTTTCAAATGCTTTTTCTGCATCTATTGAGATCATTATACAGTGAAATCTGTGAGTGTTAGAACGCAGTGGGGCTGCCTTGTTTTTATGGGTCTCGCAAGTTTTCCGTCTTTGACGGTGCAATCTTACCACTTTTCTTTTACCCGTTTTAGTGGAAAATATTTGAGTTTTCTTTCTATAACAGAGTTCCACCTTACGCAGGTTCTGGCTTTCACAGGTTTTACTGTATGTTTTTTCTTTTTTCCTTTTGGTATATGGTGACTTTTATTGACTGGTTTTTAGATGTTTAAACAACCCTGCACTTCTGGAATAAATCTCACTTGTTCATGATGTGTTATCTTTTCTATATATTGCTAAACTTGCTAATATTTTATTATGGATTGTTGCATCTGTTTATGAGAGATATTGTTCTTTAGTTTCTTTAATTATGTCTTTCTCTTATTTTGATATCAGTGTAATGCTAGCCTCAAAAAAAAAAAAATGAGTTGGCAAGCATACCTTCTCTTATATTTTCTGGAACAGTCTTGTAGACTTGATATTATTTCTTCCTTTAATGTTTGATAGAATCACCAGTGAAGCCATCTGGATATGCAGGGTGTGTGTGTTTGCTCTGTTCTATTGTGGTCAGAGAACACATTCTGTATGATTTCAAAACTTTCATATTTGTTGAGGCTTGTTTTCATCACCCAGAGTGTGCTCTATCCTGGTGAATAGTATATGCACACTTCAAAAAGAATGTGTATTCGTTTGCTTGGTGGAGTGTTTTATAAATGTCAGTTAGGTCAAATTCATCAATAGACGTGTTTTACTGATTTTCAGTTTATATGTTTTCTCAATTAGTGAGAGAGAAGTGCTGAAATTTTCAACTATAATTGTAGATTTGGCTTTTTCTCCTTTTCATTCTGTCAGTTTTTGCTTTATGTATTTCAGAACTCTACTATTCAATACATTTAAAGTTGTTATTTTTTTAAATTAATTGGTCTTATAAGAGTATAGAATTTTAGGTTGATTTCTTTTTTATTTCAACACTTGAAAAATATCTTACCATTGTCTTTTGGTTTGCATATTTTCAGATGCAAAATCTGTAATCCTTCTTACCTTTGTTTCTCTGTACATCATGTATCTTTTCTCCCATGGCTGCTTTTAAGATTTTCTCTTTATCATACCTTTTGAACAGTTTGATCATGTTGTATGTTAGCTTAGTGTGTTTTTCTTTATGTTTATTTTGCTTGGAGTTTGTTGAACTACTTGGATCTGTGAATATATGGCAGCATCACATTTTGAAAAATTTTAGCCATTATTTCTTCAAAAATTTTTTCTACCCCCCAGTCTCTGTCTTTCTTCTCCTTCTAGGTCTTCAGTTATGCTCTTATAAGACAACTTCTATTGGCCCATAGATTACTGGAGCTCTTTTAATATTTGTTAGTCATTTTTCTCTTTGTACTTCAGTCTGGATAGTTTCTGTTGCTATATTTTCAAGTTTACTAATCTTTTCTTCTGCAGTATAATCTCATTCAGTGAATTTCTCATTTCAGATATTGTATTTTTAATCTTCTGAAGTTTCTTTAAAATAGACATAAATATTTGTGTGTGTATGTGTATATATATATGTCTTCCATTACTCTCTTCTTTATGCACATGTTTTCCTTTACATACTTGAGCATGTTTATAATAGTTGTCTAAAAGCCTCATCTCATGTTCCGTCATCTGTGTTATTTCTGTTTATATTTCCATTGACTGATTTTTGTCTTAGTTATGGGCCACATTTTCCTGCTTCTTGGCACATCTGATAATTTTGATTGGATCCTGAATATTATGAATTTTATATTTTCAAATGCTGAATTTTGTTTGTTTTTTCAAATAGTGTTGGACTTAGTTCTGGCAGGCATTTAAGTTACTAGATTAACTGATAGTTTGAGGCTTTCAAGGTTTATTTTTAAGCTTTGTTATGATATCTTTGTTGTTATTAGTTGCCATCCAGTCAATTTTGATTCATAGTGACCCCATGTGTGCAGAGTGGAACTGCTCCATAGGGTTTTCAAGTCTGTGACGTTTTGGAAGCAGATTACTAGGCCTGTCTTCCAAGGCTCCTCCGGTTGGTTTTGAACTGCCACACTTTCAGCTAGTAGTCAAGCACTTAGCCACTTGAGCCACCCAGAATAGCGTTTATTTTGGGATAGTTCAACCATGCTTCTAAACTGTGACTTTTTTGGGTATTTACTGAATATTCTGGTATTTAAGGAGGATTCTCTACCCTGACTGGTCAAAACATGAATGAATCCTAGCTGTCTATGATCTCTGGGAATTATTTATCTTATAGCTTCCGTGTTATTTTTGCCCAACCTCATGAAGTTTTGTACAGCTTAGTATTTATCAACAGATTCAAGGGGACTGCTATGCACATTGTTGGAGTTCTCTCTTTACATCTCTCTGCTCTCTGGTTCTCTGCCTTACAAATTCCTGCTGCCTCAACTTCCTATAACTTTATTCTTTGTCTCTTTAACTCAGCAAGATTACTTTGCTCTGCTTGACCCCTACCCCCACCAGTACCACAGCCTAGAAAGTTCCTCTAGACAGAAAGAGGGCAATTCTGAGTCTTACCTAGTTTGTTTCCTTTCGTTCAAGGTTATAGTCCTTTGCTGCTTGCTCTCCAGTATCTCACCGTAATCACTTTATTTTGTCCAGTGTTCTAGTTGTTTACAGTGAGAGTGTAAGCTTGGTTTCAGTTCCTCCATCATCATGTCATGAAGCAGAAATCTGATAATGGACTTCTATTTTGTATTAATAAAATCTAAAAATCTAACTTTAAACAAAGTCAGAAGCAGAGGGTCAGGGTAACTCCAAATTTTAGACAAATAGTAATAAATCTGGGCCCTACTAATGCAAAGTTTTAATGACGCTAACAAATACATTTTTATTAAGTAAAAATAAATTATTTTTGAGTATATAAGTCACAGCATCTCATTTGTTAACTTTATTTTTTATTAAAATCTATGTATCTTAATTTGTAATTTATCTTGTATTTAAACAAAATGAATTATCTTTAGACTGTTTGTTTCCTTAATTATTTGACACTTTGGGCATTTTAGTGGCTCTCTTATTGTTTATGCTGATGTGCACAGCAAAATGTGCTCTATGAAACTACAGATGTGACCTAAACTATTCTGGATGATACTTTTCCTCTCAACGAGTCAGTTCTTTCTCTTGCTTAAGGTATAGGTAGAGACAACAGATTTCAGATATTTTCTGTTTTCTGCAAGGTTCCTACAGGTTAATATTGCTGCCAAGGAACTACCCTGATTTATGAGGACTTCTAGTACTGACTAGAGGTTCTGGAAGGCTTTTGGACGGTAACATTTGTTGATTCTACCAACACACACACAAAAAAAAAAACAGTAAAGTTTTACTGCTTAGTATAGTCAGGGAAATTCTCCAGATTCCCTATCAAGTTGAGTCCTGTTTGATACTAGCAGAAGTCCTCATTTTGATGTGACTAGAGTTAATATGAAGGATTTTAGCATCTTTCTCAAGAACTAATACGTATATATATATATTTTAAATCTTGAAACCTATAACTATTCTAGTTAAATGATGATGATAGTAATAAAAAGAACAATTGCAGTAATATTTTATAGTACTTTATAGCTTACAAAGTAATTTCACATTTCCTCATTTAGTTTTACAATTACTTGTACTGAAAAGTTTTGTAGTCTCAAATCAGTAAATGTGTTTTGCTGAAGAAAATAAGCTTTATAGCCAGGTATTTTTATATTTAAAATTAAAAATCTAATTAAAAGTCTTAGTACTTATTGTCATTTAATTACACAGAAATTGTTAGTTTTACATGAGATCAGCCATCTTTAAAGACGATAAAACCAGAACAGAATGCCCTCTTCCCCTTTGGTCCTCTAAGATTAGAGGTGGGTTTTCTTTTATTTTAAGAGGATAACAAATATATTTATATTGTACCAAGATATTTTATAGCAAATATTTGCTGTGAATGCAATCAATAGTAGGATCGCTTCCGATCATTTCTTACTTCAGCAGAAGAGAGTAACTGCCAAGTACCAATTTAAACTAAACTGGTATGTGGTAACTATGAAGAAACTATCACTTCAGAGAACTCATTAATAAAAACAGGTTTAAAAGCTTTCATATAATCACATTATTATCCATAATATTTGTCATGGATGTTTGTACTTTTTTCCCCCATTCTAATTAGCCCATGTTAAGAGCTGATTGCATGGAGCTGAAGACCGAGTGCAACTTAGAACTAATGATGCTGACAAGTGGGAATTGTATGTCTTTGAAGGTCTCAAATAGAGGCCTAGATGACTGATAGGAAAAGCAGGATTAGCGCTTGTGACCCACCTAAAAAATTCTTCTCATGTTTTTTCACTTTTAGTTTGGGCAGTTTCGTTATGTGCGTGTAAATCAGTTAATAAGTACTGAAGGATAAGTATAAGCTAAATGGAAGTGGTGGGTGGTATTTAAAATGAACATTTAACCACAGAGCCATGTCATCCTTGCCCCAAAATATCCCACATGTATAGCACAGTTGCAAGAAATAATTACTGGTTTTTACTTTATGGAAAAGTTAACTGTTATTGTTATTCTACTTTTTATTTTAAAACATTCACCAAGTTTTATATTTTTTGGTGACAGGTATCTTTACACGAGGACAGCTGAGCCTGGTGGACATAATCTTCCAGTACATTCAGTGTGATGAGATCTGTGAGGCAATAAACATCCTAAGCAGCATGAACTGGAACACTCTGGGCCACCAGTGCTTTATCAGCATGAGTGCCATTGTAAACCATCTTCTCAGACAAAAGCTCACTCCAGAGAGAGAAGGTCAGACTTGAGATAGATTTCATAAATGGGTTATGTATATACATGAAGAAGCATATACATGAAGTACGTTTTATTGAGTCAGTTTTTTTTCTTAGTTAATATTTTCGAATTATGTTATCAAAGATTAAAAGACAAAAATATTAATGCTTTATTAAAGCTGAAAGAATCAGGTATCAAATAATCACTCCCATATCATACTTACTGTGTAGTATTTGTCAACAACTTTTCTGTATATGGTTATGTTGGAACTCACGATACAGTCATTGTACATTTGAGTCTAAGCTTATGTGTGGAATATGCTCAGATTTCAAACTTTAATGAGGAATTTCATGTACTCACTAGAGTCTGGTAGACAAAGGACCTCAAACAAAGGTCCTTATTTCTCGTTCACTTTAGATATCAACATTTTTCTCTTATACTTAAAGTCCTTACCCAGACAATAGTCCTTTCCAGTCACTTTAAAAAAAAATTTTTTTTGCCAGATTTGCAGCCCAGGCTGCTCCTTGCTGTTTCAGTTCTTTTAACTTGGGACTTGTCCTGACTCAGAGTCCCACAATAAGTATTTATTTACTGTATTCTTTTACTTTACTGCATTATTTGTGTAAAACTAGTGTGGTGAGAGTTGAGTGTGCTTTTGAGAGGAAGTCCAATTCCATTATTTCTACAATGGGGAAATGCCTGGCACCATGCTTAGCACACAGTAGGTACTCAATGAATATTAGTTAAAAACAAAAAGAAGAGTATAATTTGAAGATTTTAAGGTACTATGTATTACTGCAATATTTCTGCCTGCAGGGCTATCTCAATTATTTTTTAGTATTGGTACATTCTCAAGATTGAGTACCTACAGGAAAAAACAAAAAACAGAGTCCCCAAAGAATCATGTTATGCTATACACTATCTAAACTTACAGTTGAAGAAGAAATATGAAGAAGATAAAATACTGACTCTCACTCAGGACACTGAGGAACTGCTAGCACCTTAGTGAATTTGTGTTGTAAGAAAGATTATTACGGACTTCACAAATGGGTGTTATTAGATTCTTGCCTTAATAAAGGATATTTTCAGGGAAACCTACAGAAGAGACAGGGAAATAAAAAGCTTGTATGATACTAGGCTATTAAAATAAAAACGCTTGCATGATGCTGGATTATCAGAATATGTACATTTTAAGTAGATATGTACATTTTTCCCCAGGTAACTGCACAACACGTTTCTCAAACATTCAGAATTCTTCTCTGTTGAGATGTATTCTATCTGAATCTAACAAATTTGACATGGTAATTTATTTTTCTTTTATTAGTGGAACCCAGTGAGCTCTTTTATTTGTCGCAGCTTTGTGCTTATCTTGGAGATCTTCATTTCTGCCTTAAACATCAAGCTGGGCTATCTAATGAATCTATAACTGTGCTGGGAGTTACCCGTATTCCAAGTAGGCTTGAACATTTCAGATGTACGAAACATGCCGTCAAGAAAACAAGCAATGGCAAGAGAATCTGGCTTGTTTTCACAATAGCATCGCTGTATTCAATTTTAATCTAAATTGACTGCCACTCTGAAAAAAAAAAATACCCCCAAAGTTCATCTTACTTTACTGTCTAGATTTTAGATTTAAAAAAGTAATTACCAACAGCTTAGCCAAGTCCATGGCAATTACTCTGATGAGATATTTAATACTTTCAAACCCAAAATATGCCTAAAACTGAAGAGTTTTGCGGTAAGGAATTGTTTATTCAACCCAGTGATTCTTGTTGTGCACCATTGAGTCCATTCTAACTCATAGTGGCCCTATATGACAGAGTAGAACTGCCCCATAGGGTTTCCTAGGCTGTAATCTTTATGGAAGCAGACTCTCCACGTCCTTTCTCCTGCAGAGCAGCTGGTGAATTCAAACCGCCAACCTTTCAGTTAGCAAGCCAGTGCTTATCCCTTGTGCTTCTAGGGCTCCTCAACCCAGTGCTAAACCAAAACAAAAAAACCAAACCCGTTGCCTTCGAGTCAATTCCGACTCAGCAACCCTATAGGATAGAGTAGAATTGCCCCATGGGGTTTCCAAGGAGCAGCTGGTGAATTCGAACTGCTGACCTTTTGGTTAGCAGCTGAGTTCTTAACCACTGCGCCACAACCCAGTGCTAGTAGCATAAAAATCAGTGGAGTCTTATTGTGAACTGTAGTGTTCTCATACATACTAATAACTCCCACCGTTATGGTAATCGCTTAACTTCCAGGTATTTCTGGGAAGAAACACATTGTGAAGTAGGCAAAATGAGCCTTTTTCCTGCCAGGACTGGTACCTCAAATACCAGGTACTTAATGTTCCCAGTCTCTAGCCCTCTGGGTTATCAAAACCTGCTCTCCAGTTCTTCTTGCCCAGGAAAGTATCAGTTGACTGAGCAGTTCTGCATGTCATCCCTTCCAGGGTTATTAGTTAGCTTTCAGACTTTGACAAAACCAGAATCTTGTTGATGAGAGCAAGATTTAAGGAAGGTAGAGGGAATGTCACTGTCATTTAAAAGACTGTAATAGATACCCTTACTCCAGTATGGCTAATTTTATTTGTATTATTTTAAAAACATTTCTACTGTATTGACTGCAATTCACAGTGAGGAAAGGTTCATTTTCTCCTTCCAACTAAAGAGAGCAAATGTTGTGCACAATGTGAGTTGATTTTACTGGAAATACTAGTTCAAACTGTGTTACTCTGATGAGTCACTGTTTTAATTACCCATTTGTGGTGAGAGGTTGGTTCATTACGGATTTCTTCAGTTTTGACAGCTTTTTGTTGCTCAGAGTCATTGTCAGCTTTGCCTCAAGTGAAAGTTTATACACAGGTTTGTTTTTGTACCAGCTGTCATATTTTAATTTCATCTTTCCTGCAACAAGCTCACATTTCATCCAAGTTTGAAAAACCTGACTGACTGCAAACATGAGTATTCTGTTGTAATTGAAGGAGTTTCACTTGTTTTAGTGCTGCTATGTTTGAATTCCACAGCACAGCTTGAGGCAAGCCTTGGAACCTTCTATGCTCCAACAAGACCACTCCTGGATACAACTATATTGGAATATAGAGACCAAATCAGCAAATATGCAAGGAGATTCTTCCACCACTTGCTCAGGTGAATGATATCTTTGAATGGATTAGTGTCAAACTAATTACCTATTTTAGAATCCATCTTCTTTAAATAGAATACTCCAGAATGAGGCTATTCGTTTTCTAACAGCCCATCCCCTAAGAGAAAAACAAATCTCTTAATATTCTTTATTTAACTTGCTCTTTTTTTTTTTAAAGGAATATAATTGAATATTGTTTAGGGCTTTTCCATCATCACTTGAATATAACTGCCCCTTTAATATGGTTGCAAAAAGACCAGCTATGTAAAGTGAATTTTAAAGTATTAACTTGATTTGCTTCTAAGTACTAGAGAAATTGTTTAGTTTTAAAGGAAGCTAAAAATACGAATGCTCTGAGACAGTCATTGGTTTGCTTTATTTTCAGAATTACTGTAGAAAGATTTGTCCATTGTCCTGTAATATGATGCGGCAAGTTCCTTAGCTTTACTGTGCCTCGTTTTCTCTGCTTTAAATGAGTATGATACATTCCTTTAACTTCAGGGATTGTGTGGAAGAATTAGATAATAATGTCAAGAAATTACTCTGAGAAAAACATTGTGAAGTTGAGGGGCAAGTATATACAGCATACTCCATTTATATAAAGGTCAAAAACACGATGAATGAGTGGTTGGCTGGCTACTTAGTTTAGGGATACAAATATGGTAATACTGCAAATAAAAGGAAGTGATCAATGGAAAATTCAGGATAGTTTCAGGGTAGGTGAAGAGAAATATGAAAGGAAGAGGCACATGGGAGCCTCAAGGTATAAGTAATGTTCCATTTCTTAAGATGAGTGGGGGTACATATGGTAGTGCATTAAATTATTACTCTTTTAATTGTGTATGTACATTTTGAACAGTTTTATATATGATCGATTTTACAATAAAATAGAATTTTCAACTCCATGTACCAAAAGAAAGTATTACAGCAATGAGTTTATTGTAGTTTTATTTTACTAATAATATAATCTGACTGTTGAAGTGTTTTTTACTCTTTCAAAAACTTTCATGTAAATTCTCCCTCTTTTTTTTTTTTTAAGAACAACCCTGTTAAGGGGCTTTTATCATCTGACTAATGAATAAACTGAGTGATGGTTAAGTGGCTTGCTTGGATCAAATAACAAGTTATTGGTGATGACAGATCTTAAGCCTGATTTTCTTGATTGCCAGCTCCTTACTTTCTTAAAACTAATGGCCCATCACTTGTTGTGAATTTTTGTCTCTGTGAGTCGGAATCGACTCAATGGCAACTGGGTTTTTTTGTTTTTTTTGTTTTTTTTGTCTTGTAAAATAACTGGATATTGTCATCCATTTAAAAGTAGACTGATGGATGTTCTTGACTGACAAAAAAGGAGGGGGGCGGGCCTTCAGATTAGTCAAGGTTTATGGAGCCACGTTGTTTTGTGGATATTGATATTCTATAAATAGGTTTCTATTTGTAAAGTGGCACTTTGAACTCTATCCAGCAATGAAACCTTTGGGAAACAGTCTTTCTAGAAGCTCAAAAGTATTAATACATTGCAAGAGTTTTGATTTGTGATTGAATCTTAACTTCAGCATATTCTAAGAGACTCTTCACCCTGAATGAGGCAAATCTCCATGAGTGTTGGGTCTGATGTCGCATTTATTTGGACTTAGGGCGTTGTTCTTTGCTACTATTTTGTTTTCTCTGTTTCTGGGTAAAATTAATGAATTCATCTCCTGCCTGAAGAGCCCCCAAAAGATTAATGTCAATGAAACAGGCGTTTTGGAGGCATACTATTCGTGATCTCCACCATGTCTCTGGCCACTCTTTGTGCAGTGATTTGGTTCTGTATAAGTGTCACATTTTGTAACCATTCTGCTGGCTCTAGGATGTTTATATTCTGCTGCAACACAGTCTACTAATGTACAAAGGTTTTTTTGCTCATTTTGTTTCTCAAATGCAGTTTTCTAATTTTTTTTTTTTTTTGGCATACTTTGGTGGGGCAATTAACTATAATTGTTATTACTATTGTTGTTCAACTATAGCTTTTTTTGTGTAGTTACATCTGGAATTGGACAATTTCCCTCCAAGTATACTAGGTTTATCATGTTTCTTTTTTTGCATGCTTTGCTACTATTTCTGTTACAATGTTATTTGTTCTTCTTGTAACAGTAGGCTATACATAGCATTATGAAAAAAGAAAATGAAGTTCAGAAGAAATTATATGAGATAATTTAAGTTAGAACTATTCTTTTGTTTAAATCTGCTGCCAAGAAAGTCTCCACTTAGGTGGGAAAGAAACAGGCCAAATACCTTTATGTATCTGTACGGTGCTAGAATTGCATCATGCCTGCACTTTGGCTAGCCAATTCTTTAATCCTCTAGAAAAGTTATTAGATAGTGGAATAAGTCCTAAACAGTAAAGACCAGCATAGGTAATTTCAAATTAAGATATATATTAATTTTCTTTTTACTGGTCCATACCATTTAGATATTTAGAGGATTTTCTTTAAATTTGCCTGTTTTTTGTTTAAAGCAAAAGACTGATGAACTTTTTCTGTCATGAAATTTTAAAGTGCTTACATGGAGTTAGGTTAAACTGAAGGACAAAAATGGGGCTTCTGAAAGATGATTTCTTTGCTATTGCTAGTCTCTTTCCTTAACCTAGTTTTTAAAAATTACATGTCTTGTTCTCTACTTCTTGATCTTTGTCCTTAAAATGACATGTCTCAGAGATATGAAAAAAAAAAAAATTAGATTCCTAGCCAGTGATTTCATGTAAGAGGTTGAAAAAGATACATATATCTTTGGGACTTGGTCAGTCCAAATGGTCAATGGTTCACTGAATGTTAACACCAGAAGAAGATAGAGCTGCATCTATGGCACTCATTTTGCAGATGAAGAAAAGGAGCCCCACAGAGGATAGGGCTGTACCTAAGATCATTCACTGGTAAAGCTGAGGTAGAACTCAGATTGTCTGAGTCCATGTTGGATACTTTTGATAAAGAAGAATGAAATATGACAGTGAGTTTAACTCCTTCCGGAATATAAAGGGTGAGGTCATAATATGAATTTGTGATAAGAGACAAGCGTATTGTGTGGATGATTAAAATAAATGTTTTTGTACATAATTTTGGTTTTGTCTTGACAGTAGATGAATTCCACAGCATCTTTTTACATTTCTTCATCCTTTTTGTTTTTAGCATGTATAATAAATTACCCTGAAAGCCATCCTCCAAATCCAAACATATTCTAAACTTTTAAACCAACTTCTCCTGTTCATTCCTCTCTATACATGTTCAAAGTGATCAGTTTTCATAAAGAAATGCTCCTAAGAAAGGTGAATAATTGCGCCTTACATTAAAGATAGAAAGTAGTAGAAGCACAGTCTCTATATGGTAGCTAAATATTTACTATAATATATGTTTAAAGCAGTCTGATTCATAAAATCATTAAGCTAGAAGACACCAATGGAAGGCAGACGCAGCTTTGCTTAAACTAAGTTTAGAAGATGATTTTTCACCTGTCTGCATCCATGAATTTGAATAATCCTCCAGAACTTCTTAGTAGGGAAGAATTAACAAGAGCTTCTTATTATGAACATACAGAAACTATAATATTGATGAAATAAAAGTAGAGACATTACCAATGAATGTGCTACATATGAAGCTTATTTTACTAACATAGAAATATAAAAGACCAATGATTAATTCATTTTAATTTGGTTTTTCTCCCCTCTTAACTGTTGAACTATTATTTTATGATTCACGTGGTTTTATGCGATTGTAGCACTGAGAATCATGCTTTCTAAATGCTTATAAAATAGTAAGCAAAGTGTTTGAAGAGGGAGCTTTATTGCCTAGAAATGAAAATATTATGTTTACGCTGAAGTATTTATAGGAAAGTATACTGTTGTCTGATTGTTCCTTTGTAATGTAAAAAAAAAAAAAAAAAAAGATTGACGAATGATAGAGGGATGGGTAGATGGATAGGTATGTGATAAAAATCATATCAAAAAATGATAATTGTAGAATCCAGGTGGTGGATATATATTCTTTCATCTTTGTTGTATGCTTGAAATTTTTTACGATAAAATGTTGGAGAAGATATATATATTATTTTGGAGCCAATATTTACACTTACATTTTCAAAAAACAAGAAAAGGTGGTCGTAGCTATATAAACTATATATGCTAGGCAAAAAGAAATTGTCTTATAACTAAAAGTTGTTAACCTCTTTGATTTCTAAATGGCTTATTCAGTTATACTTTACACTAATGGAACATACATAGTAAATAAAACAATTACATAAAATTATTTCACAGAATGAGAATTTTAAAAATTACCTAAGGATATTCAGGCAATAAGAGAATAATTTTTTTTTGTGGGGGGGACCTTCAGATCACCTAAAAATGCTGGGTAATATATTTAAAATATTTGTTAAAGCATGGTTGAACTGGCAGGAAGCTAAGGGAAACAATCAGAGGTTGAAACGACAAGGATGCTTGATTCCACAAGAATAAGCAAACTAAACGTTTGCCTTGAGGGCATCTGCTGGCACCTGGCGGTGAGGTGCTTTGTTTATAAAGGCCGTGTACTCAGGGGTAGGAAAAAAATGCCTAGGGCTCAGGCAGAGTGGGAGGTTGGATTAGAGATCCCCACAGGAATCTAGGACCCTTGAAGGGTAGCATCCTCCCTGAGTGAACTAGAAGGAAGGAAGGTCTGAGATGTGAGAAGAAATAGTAGACAAAAAATAGTGACAAATTTGTGGGAACCCAGACAAAAATTGATTGTATAAAATATTGAAAACAACATCCAATTCATGGGTTTTAAAAATTAAGTTAAAATCCTGGACAATAACAACATACAAATCAGAAGGGGCGTGAAGAGAGTTAAAGCATTCTAACCTACCCACTGCCGTCCAGTTGATTCTGACTTATAGTGACCCTATTAGGACAGAATAGCACTGCCCCATAGTTTCCAAGGCTCTAAATCTTAATGCAAGCAGACTGACCGATCTTTTCTTTTGTGGAGCAGCTGGTGGGTTCAAACCACTGACCTTTCAGTTAGCAGGTGAACACTTAACCACTGCACCACCCGGACTCCTTAAACCATTCTAAGATCCTTGTATTGTTCAAGAAGACAATAAAGATACAAATTTGTTCTAGATTTTATAAGTAAAATATACATAGTAGAATTTCTAGGGTAATCACTAAAAGAAATATAGAGTATATAATTTGCAAATAGGTAAGGGAAAATGTTGAGTCAGGAAAAAAATCAACCCAAAAGGAGACAAGAATTGGAGAGGGGGAAGGCAGGAGGAAAACATGAAAAAAAAAAAAAAAAAGCTGAATAATAGAAAATACACAATGAGGTAGTAGAAATGAATCCAAAGAAATCAATATTATTTTCAATATCAGTGGGCTAAATTTTTCATTTGCAAAGATTCTTGGAACAGACTTGTTTTTAAGTACAGCTAAATCCTATTTATAAGGGATACCCAGAAAATTTAAAAGTTAAAGAATAGAAAAATTATATCTCTAAAAGAAATATTCAAAAGGAAGCTAATGTAGGTACAGTAATATTATACAAATAGTCTTTAAAGCAAAATCACTAGCAGAGATTATTAGAGAAATATTGATCGAAAAATCAATGAACCAGAAAGATACAACCATTCTAAATGTGTATAACATAGTTTCAAACTACATAAAATAAAAATCGACAAATCCACCATCATCGTTAAGAGATTTTTAACTCCCTTCTTATGGTAATTGATAGATTAAACAAACAACTTACCAATAAGTAAATACAAGATTTGAGCAATACGATTAAAACCTTGAAATGATGGACCTGTATGGAGTACTATATCCAACAACTGTAGACTTTTTTTTCATGAACATAAAAAACATTTTTAAAATTGACCATGTTCTAGAGTATAACATCTCTAAAAATTTCAGAGAAGGAGTTTTATTTACTCAACTGTTAATCACTGAGTTCCACATGCCAGGCACTTTTAGAGCCAGAAATACAGCAATGAACAAAACAGGCCAAAAAATATTTGTGGCATAATAGAATTTACATTATAGTAAAGGAAACAATATATAAATAAGTAAGTAAAATATATAGTATGTCAGGTAATGTTGTGTGCTATGAAAGAGAACAAAGCAGGGTCAAGGGCTAGAGAGTATTGGGTGGTGGGGTGAGTGAACTGCAATTTTAAATAAGGTGGTCAGGGAAGGCCTCACGAAGAAGATGAAATTTGAGATAAAACCCAGCAAGGAGGCCAGTTTGACTTGAGCAGAATGAATAAGAGGCAGAGTAATAAGAGAATGGGTCAGGGAGGTAGCAGGTGGCTAGATCATACAGGACTTTGCAGCTGTTTGTAAGGGATTTGGATTTTCCTTCTTAAATAATAGGGGAAGTCAATAGATGATTTTGAAGAAAGGAATGACTGGATCACTTGGGATGTTGCACTGAGCATAGACAGGAGAAGGGCAAGGGCAAGGAGACCAGCTGGGAAGCTGTTGCAATAACTGGACGTGAAATGGTAGCTCTTTCAAGAGATTTGGTAGCAAAAGGGATGAGGACAAAGTGATTGGATTTTAGACATATTTCGGAGGTTTTGCTGACAGAATTTAGTAACAGATTAGATGAGGGTTATGATATAAAGGGAAGTCAGGATGACTTCAACTGTTTGGGTCTGAGCAATTGGGAAAATGGAGTTGCCATCGACAAGACTAGTAAGACAGCAGAAAGACCACGTACGTGGAAAAAAATCACGAGTGTGATTTTGGACATGTGAACTTTGAGTAAGGAATACAGAGGAGAGTTCTGGGACAGAGTTATGAAAGGAAATATATAGCCTTAAGTGCTTGTATTGGCGAGTAGAAAGACTAAAAAATTACATAATTATAATAAGCCATGCAATTTAGGAAATTTTTTTTTTATATATATTTTATTGTACTTCAGGTGAAAGCTTACAGAGCAAATAGTTTCTCATGAAATAGTAGTACACATGTTGTTCTATGACATTGGTTAACAACCCCACAACGTATTAAGCCTCTAAATTCTCAACCTTTTTTTTTTTTTTTTGATGAAAATTACAGATGGCCAAAGATACACCGTTTCAAAAATTTCTACATTCACAGTTCAGTGACATTGACTACGCTCTTCCAACTGTGCTGTTATTCTCACTTAAGATGAAGGCTTACAGAACAAAATAGTTTTTCATTTAACAGTTACTACACATGTTGCCCTATGACAATGGTTAACAATCTCACAGCACATCAAGAATATCCTTACTCCACCTTGTGTTCCCTATCACCAGGGGACTTCCTTGTCCCCTTCTGTCTTCGGGACCTTGTCACTGGACTACTGTACCTCTTTAGTCTCATTTGTTTTTTTGTTTTTATTTTATTTTATTTTATTTTAACACCATTTCAAAACTTTTTACTTACACATTTAAGTGATATTGACTATGCTCTTCCAATTGTGCTGCCATTCTCGCCCAAGATGAAGGCTTACAGGACAAAACAGCCTCCCATTTAATAGTTACTACAAATGTTGCCCTATAGCAGTGGTCAACAATCTCACAATACATCGACAGTGTCCTTATTCAATTTGTGTTCCTTATCATCAGTTTCCTACTCCCCCTCTGCCTTCTGGCCCTTGTCACCGGACTCCTGTACCTCGTTAGTCCCATTTAGTTTTACTGGGCTGTCCATTCCCAGGCTTAACATCGAACCTCGAAGGTAACTTCACCTCTGAGCTGAAAGGGTGTCTGGGGGCCACACTCTTGAGGTTTCTCTAGTATTCTTTAGGCCAGTAAATCTGGTCTTCTTTTTTTTTTTTTGGGGGGGGGGGGAGTTAAAATTATGCTCTACATCCTTCTCCAGCTCTGTCCAGAACCCTCTGTTGTGATCCTGGTCAGAGCAGTCAGTGGTGGTAGCCGGGCACCATCTAGCTATACTGGACTCAGTCCGGTGGAGGCCTTGGTAGCTGTGGACAATTAGTCCTTTGGACTAATCTTTTCGTTGAATCCTGTTCTCTTCATTCTCCCTTGCTCCCGAAGGGATGAGACCAGTGGAGTATCTAAATAAAGCCAAAGAAAGTAGAAGGAAGGCAATAATAAATTCAGTTCAGAAATTAATGTAACAGAAAACAAAAATACAAAAGAGCATTGATTGACATGATTAATAAAATAGAAAAATCGATGAACAGTATTAGGAGTGTAAGTGGGACATAACAATAGATTTATCAGACATTTTTAAAAATGGAGATAAATTAAGGGAGTACTATACAACTTTATGGTAACAAACTTGAAAACTTAAGTGAAAGAATATTTCTTAGAAATATAAAAGTGACCGAAGCTGACTGAAGAAGAAATAGAAGGCTGGTGTAGCCCTACAACCATTAAAGAAATTAAATTACTAGTTAATGATTTTCCCACAAAGTAAACTTCATCCCAGATGTTTTCAAAAAGTGAAGTTCTACGAAATCTTCAAGAAATAGATAATTCCAGATTTCTACATTCCTGTTTTATTGGGCCAGTTTATTTTGATAAGCCGGTATAATCCTGGTACTAATGCCAGATAAAGACAATACAAGAATGGAAATTGCAGGCTACTCTCATATATGAACATGGGTGCAAAAATCCCAACTTAAAATATTAACACAGAATTCAGCAGTTTATATAAAACTATAGTGAATATATAAAAACTATATAATACATCATAACTTGTTGGGTTTATACCATCAACTTAAGTTTGCTTCAACATTAAAAAGGTAATAGTGTAATATTTACAAAATTAAAAGTTTAAAAATTACATTTGGAAACTAAGAAAGACGAGAAATTCCTAAACCTGATAAAAAGATATCTTTAAAAAAATTAGCCTAAAGCAAACATCAGACTCAATGGAAAAATGTTAAGTGTTTTTTTAAAAAGCAGGAAAAACTAAGTATGCACATTATCACAATTTCATTTAGTACGGTACTAGAGGACCTAGATAACACAATAAAAGACATAAGAAGTGGAAGTGTTGAAATGCAACTATTATTGTTCACAGATGTAATTACATAAAAATATAGACAGATTATTAAAATGAATAAAATATAACAAGTTTGCTGAATGTTGACATCAATATGTTAAATTTATTTTTATTTCTATTAATTTACCAACTTTAGAAAATACAATTTTATATTTTCTTGTCCTTTTTTTGGTGAAATAAAACATACAACAAAGCATACACCACTTCAACAATTTCTACACGTACAGTTCAGTGACATTGGTTACATTCTTCAAATTGACGTTGATTACATTCTTGACAACCTTTTCCAAACTATTTCACCTTCATTAATATTAACTCACTGTCCCCCTGAGCTTCTTTTTTTTTTTTTTAATTGTACTTTAGATGAAGCTTTACAGAACAAACTAGTTTCTCATTCAACAGTTAGTATGCATACTGCTTTATGACATTGGTTAACAACCCCATGACATGTCAACACTCCCCCTTCTCAACCTTGGGTTCCCTATTACCAGCTTTCCTGTCCCCTCCTGCCTTCTAGTCCTTGTCCCTGGGCCGTTGTGCCCCTTTAGTCTTATTTTGTTTTATGGGCCTGTCTAATCTTTGGCTGAAGGGTGAACCTTGGGAGTGACTTCATTACTGAGCTAAAAGGGTGTCGGGGAGCCATATCCTCAGGGTTTCTCCAGTCTCGGTCAGGCCAGTAAGTCTGGTCTTTTTTTGTGAGTTAGAATTTTGTTCTACATTTTTGTCCAGCTCTGTCCAGGACCCTCTATTGTGATCCATCAGAGCACTCAGTGGTGGTAGCCAGGCACCACCTAGTTGTGCTGGACTCAGTCTGGTGGAGGCCATGGTACATGTAGTTCATTAGTCCTTTGGACTGATCTTTCCCTTATATGTTTAGTTTTCTTGCTCCCGAAGGGGTGAGGCCAGTGGAGTATCTTAGATGGCTGTTCACAGGCTTTTAAGACCCCAGATGCTACTCACCAAAGTAGACTGTAGAACATTTTCTTTATGAACTGTGTTATGCCGATTGAGCTAGATGTTCCCTGAGACCATGGTCCCCACGGCCCTCAGCCCAGCAGTTCAGTCCCTCAGGGAGTTTGGATGTGTCTCTGGAGCTTCCATGACCTTTCCTTGTACAAGTTGTGCTGGCTTCCCCAGTATTGTGTATTGTCTTACCCTTCACCAAAGTTACCACTTACTTACCGTCTATTTAGTGTTTTTCCATGCCCGCCCTTCCCATCCCTCGTAACCATGTAAAACTTTTCATGAGTTTTTACAGTAGTGGTCTCATACAATATTTGTCCTTTTGTGATTGACTTACTTCACTCGGCATAATGCCCTCCAGATTCATCTATGTTGTGAGATTCTTTGCATATTTATCATTGTTATTTATCGTTGCATAATACTCCATTATGTGTATATACCATAGTTTGTTTATCCATTCATCTGTTGATGGACTTCTAGGTTGTTTCCATCTTTTTGCCCCCTAAACTTCTTACCTATCCTTTCAAGTTGCTGTTGTCAATTTGATCACATATAGGTAATTCTTTAAAACAGTATAATGCTTAATGCTGATATTCTTTTCTAATCAGGCTAAACTGTTATTTGGTTCAAAGTGACTTGAGGGGATCATTTTGGTTTGAGGTTTAAAGATTTGATTTATGGTTTAAGGATGACCATTATTCAAATTCACACACCAACCACGGTTGCCAAAGATGAAGAAATTGAAGACTTCTGTGAACTGCTGCACTCTGAAATTGATCAAACGAATGTGCAGTCAAGATGTATTGATAATTACTAGTGATTGGAATATGAAAGTTGGAAACAAAGAAGGATCAGTAGTTGGAAAATAAGGCCTTGGTGATAGAAATGACACTGGAAATCACATGATAGAATTTTGCAATACCAATGACTTATTCATGGAAATACTGTTTTTCAACAACATAATCAATGACTATACACATGGCCCTCACTGGATATATTACACAGGAATCAAATTGACTGTATTTGCAGAAAAAGGCAATGGAGAAGATCAGTATGAGTGAAGACAAAGCTAGAGGCCGACTGCAGAACAGATCATCAATTGTTCAAGTTGAAGATGAAGAAAATTACCATGTTTTTACACAAATAAAGCACGCCCTGTACATTTGTTTGCCAACCATGCCCTCCCCCAACAAGGTATTTTCACAAGCATCGCTGTGACAATTTGTTTTACATGTTGCTGTTAAAAAAAAAAAATTAGCATAGCACACTTACGAAAGTATCTCATGGGAGGGGAGGGGGAAGTTGGCAAACAAACATAGAAGGCATGCATTATTTGTGTAAAAATACAGTAAAGCAAGTCTACAAGAACCAAAGTACAACCTTGAATACATTCCACCTGTATTTAGAGACTATCTTAAGGATAAATTTGATGCACTGAACACTTGATAACTAAAGACCACGAGAATTGTGGTATGACATCAAGAACATCATACATGAATGAACTGAAAGGTCATTAAAAACACAGCAAAAAAAGAAAAGACCAAAATGGATGTCAGAAGAAACTCTGAAACTTGCTCTTGGACTTAGAATAGCTAAAGCAAAAGGAAGATATGATGAAGTAAAAGAGCTGAACAGAAGATTTCAAAGGGTGGCTTGAAAAGACAAAGTTAAGTATTATAATAATAGCATTATATATATATAATAGTATTATATATAATAGCAAAGACCTGGAGTTAGAAAACCAAAAGGGAAGAACATTTTCGGGATTTCTCAAGCTGAAAGAACTGAAGAAAAATTCAAGCTTCAAGTTGCGATAGTGAAGGATTCTATGGAAAAAATATTAAATAGCGCAGGAAGGATCAAAAGAAGATGGAATGAATACACCGAGTCACTGTACCAAAAAGAATTGGTCAATATTCAACCATCTCAGGAGGTAGCATATGACCAAGAACCAATGCTACAGAAGGAAGAAGTCTAAGCTGCACTGAAGGCATTGGTGAAAAACAGACTCCAGGAATTGACGGAATACCAACTGAGATGTTTCAGCAAATGCAGCACTGGAGGCCCTCACTTGTCTATGCCAAGAAATTTGGAAGACAGCTACCTGGCCAACTGACTGGAAGAGATCCATATTTGTGCCCATTCCAAAGAAAGGTGATCCAACAGAGTGTGGAAATTATCAAACAATATCACATACAAGTAAAATTTTGCTGAAGATCATTCAAAAGCAGTTGCAGCAGTACTTTGACAGGAAACAGCCAGAAATTCAAGCCGGATTCAGAAGAGGACGTGGAATGAGGGCTATCATTGTTGATGTCAGATGGATCTTGGCTGAAAGCAGAGAATAACAGAAAGATGTTTATCTGTGTTTTATTGAGTATGCAAAGGCATTTGACTATGAGGATCATAACTAATTATAGATAACACTGCGAAGAAAGGGAATTCTAGAACATTTAATTGTGCTCATGAGGAACCTGTACATAGACCAAGAGACAGTCGTTCGAACGCAACAAGGGGATACTGTCTGGTTTAAAGTCAGGAAAAGTGTGAGTCAGGGCTGTATCCTTTCACTATACCTATTCAATCTGTATGCTGAGTAAATAATCCGAGAGACTGGACTATATGAAGAAGACCGCGGCGTCAAGATCAGAGGAAGACTCGTTAACAACCTGAGGTATGCAGATGACACAGCTTTGCTTCCTGAAAGTTAAGAGGACTTCAAGGACTTACTGATGAAGCTCAAAGACCACAGCCTTCGGTATGGATTACACCTCAACATAAAGGAAACAAAAGTCCTCACAACTGGACCAATAAGCAACATCATGATAAATGGAGAAAAGATTGAAGTTGTCAAGGATTTCATTTTACTTGGATCCACAATCAAGGCCCATGGAAGCAGCAGTCAAGAAATCAGATGACCAAAAAAAAAAAGAAAAGAAATCAGATGACGCATTGCATTGGGCAAATCTGCTGCAAAAGACCACTTTATAGTGTTAAAAAGCAAAGATGTCACTTTAAGGACTAAGGTGCACCTAACTGAAGCCATGGTATTTTCACTTGCCTCATAGGCATGCGAAAGCTGGACAATTAATAAGGAAGAGCAAAGAATTGATTCCTTTGAATTATGGTGTTGATGAAGAATATTGAATATACCATGGACTGCCAAAAGAACAAACAAATCTGTTTTGGAAGAAGTACAGCCAGAATACTCCTTAGAAGCAAGGATGGTGAGACTTCGTCTCTCATACTCTGGACATTTTGTCAGGAGGGAGCAGTCCCTGGAGAAGGACATCATGCCTGGTAAAGTAGAGGATCAGCCAAAAAGAGGAAGGCTTTCAATGAGATGGATTAACACAGTGGCTGCAACAATGGGCTCAAGCATAACAATTGTGAGGATGGCTCAGGACCAGGCAGTGTTTCGTTCTGTTGTGCATAGGGTCATTATGAGTCAGAACCAACCCGATGACACCTAGCAACAACAACTGTAAGAGACTTCTTTAAGGTTCCAAAAAGCGAAGATGTCACTTTGATGACTAAGGTGCACCCAAACCAAGCTATGATCTTTTCGGTTGCTTCCTATGCATGCCAAAGCTGGACAATGAAAAAAGAAGACGGCAGAAGAACTGATGCATTCAAATTGTGGTGCTGGTGGAAAATATTGAATATAATTGTGGTGCTGGTGGAAAATATTGAATATATTGTGGATTTCCAGAAGAACAAAAAAATGTCTTGGGAGAAATACAACCAGAATGCTCCTTATATAAACGAGGATGACAGGGTTTCATCTTGCTTACTTTGACATATCATCAGGAAAGACCAGTTGCTAGAAAAGAACATCAGGTTTGTTACCATAGAGGGTCAGTAAAACGAGGGGTACCCTCAGGGAGATGGAGTGACACAATAGACACAACAATGGGCTCAAACACAATATAAATCATGGATATGGTGCAGGCCTGGGTATCATTTTCTTCTGTTACACATAAGGTCACTATGAGTCGGAGCTGACCTGACGACGACTGACAACAACAACGTGTACATCTTTATGCTCTTATCTGCTTATTTCCAGAGAATAAATTCCTTTAAGTTAAATTACCTATTTAGCGATCACATTTTTTAAAGTTCTTGATTGCTGTTGCTGTTGGTAGTTGACCTTCATTAGTAAGTGCTTCAAGTCGTCTTCATTTTTGGCAAGCAAGGTTGTGTCATCTGCATCTCGCAGGCTGTTAGTCTTACTCCAGTCCCAATGCCGTTCTTCTTCATATAGTCTGGCTTCTGGAATTATTTGCTTAGTATACAGGTTGAACTAATCAATTTCTTAAAGGTTTGAGAATTAAATATGTGAAATTTGCTACCTTGCTGCTTTAAATATAATGTCTTTTATTACTAATGATGATGGAGCTTTGGTTGCGCAGTGGTTAAGAACTTGGCTGCTGAAACCAAAAGGTCAGCAGTTGAAATCCACCAGCCACTCCTTGGAAATCCTATGGGGGCAGTTCTGCTCTGTCCTGCATGGTTGCTATGAGTTGAAATCAACTCAACGGCAACGGGTTTGGTTTTTTGGGTACTGATGATGATGCATACCTTTTCTATGTATATGGTCTATTTGTATTGTTACGTGAATTACTGCTATTTAGTTTGTGCTGGTTAAAGCTAAGAGCTTTATCAGCATGGTCATATTTAATCCTCACATTACAATATGTGAGGATATATTATCCTTGTTTTATAGATGAGGAAACTGAGGCTTAGAGAGGTTAAGTAATTTGTTCCACATCACATACAGTATGTGGCAGAACCAGAATTGTAACTTGTGTTCATCTGACCTAAAGTCCATGTTCTTCACCATCATACTATGAAATGAACCACCTCATTAGATAAAGAGTTCCTCTTTTCTGGAGGTATTTGACAAAAAGGGAGATGTGTACTAGAGTGGAGGGGCAGCACAGTGTAGTGGGTAGCCGTATGGGTTTATTATTAATCTCTTACCTTCAGTTTCTTCATTTGTAAATAAGGACAATCATAGTACCTACCACAAGAGGATGTTGTGAGATTTAACATAACAATCTATGTAACAAGAGTTTAAGGTACAGTCTGGCAAGATGAATGCTAACTATTATTGACTATGGCTGTTGTAGAGATAGATAAAAGAACTAGAGGAAGGTGGACTAAATGCCCTTTTAGAACACTATTTCTCCACCACCACCACCACCACCCTTTTTTTCTTCATTATTGCCTTCTAAGGAGAAAAATAAGTTGAAATTAAATGAATGAATGTAATTTAATTTATTTTTAACAAGATAAATACTAAGGAATAAACTTTTGCAAATAGGGTTCAGGTTTGGAGGGCCACAAATCGTGATATTTACGATTTTTTCACCCCCCCTTAAGAACCGATTTTTGCCTCCCTTGAAGGTGATATTTCCCCCATTGAGAATGCATGCTGTAGAAGGAAATGCCTCCTTTTAAAATTAAACAAAAATGTCAAACTAGTAGGAGAGTCCTGGTTTGGGAAGGAAGTGGGGATAGGTGAGAATTCCTTATACTTTTTAAGGTTCTTTTCAACCGTGAGATTCTATGACCCTATGTTTCTCAGGCTTCTTCAAGTAGAAAAATCTCAGTACCCTAAGCTAATCTTTTTCTGCTTAGTGGATTCTAATTTTTTCAAATTCTAAGTGAACAATTATGGTGTATCAGTAATAAGTCATGAAGAATGGCACATATAAATAGTGTAGACTCAAATAATTTACAACAATGTTAATCTGAGATATTTCAAATATTCATAATTGTAATCTGGCTTCATAGTAAGTATAATAAATGAACTTATTTTTATCTAATGAAACATTTCTGGGAGCGGTTAGAGGAATGGGGAGATCTTGTGTTCTCAAGGGTGCTACTCTGCATTAAGCCACTCCCATGGTTGCCTAGTGTTTGACTGGGGCCATTTTCTCCTACACTGGGCTGCATGAATCTGTCAGCCAGGGTCTCTCAGAACGTCAAAAATGTTGATGCTCTGATTAGTCTTTCCATTAGGAAAAAAGAAGGGCTTCCTGAAGAAAGCCAGTCCTAGGAGATTGAAAGATCATGGGCTTAGGTTCTGGTCTATCCCTAATACACTAGACCCATTGTTGTTGAGTCGATTCCGACTCATAGCTACCCTAGCACAGAGTAGAACTTCTCCACAGGGTTTCCAAGGAGTGGCTGGTGGATTCGAACTGCCAACCTTTTGATTAGCCGCCAATCTCTTAACCACTTCTCCACCAGGACTTTCTCTGGTCCTCCTGTCTTCAACTTTGACATGGAGATAACACCTTTCATGCCTACCTAGGGGTTGTTGACACATTCAAATGAAATATTATTTGAAAGCTCTTGACAAAAGGTAACAGCAATATTATATTGTTACCATTTACATTGTAGTGGATCCCTGCCATTCTTGAGAGTTACATATGGCAGGGAAAAAAAAAATCCAGGTGCCCTCGAGTTGATTCCAACTCATGGCAACCACATGTGTGTAGAACTGTGGTCCACAGGGTTTTCAGTGGCTGACTTTTAGGAAGTAGATCACCGAGCCTTTCTTCTGAGGTGGAACTCCAACCTTTCGGTTAGCAGCCCAGCACGTTAACCATTTGCACCACTCAGAAGAGCCTCCTAAATCCCCATAGTAGGGCATAGCCACTGATTAGAATGTGGGTATTAGGGAGATCTCCTTGGTCAGTACACTAGCTACACTGATTCAGTTCTCCACATCAGCCATGAGGTGTTGGATTCAAATGTGTGCTAGCTGGCTATTATCATAATTTAATCCTTGGAGAAACCCCATTTAAGTAAGCATTTTCCCCTCTATTCAAGTCACTGCATATCTTAGGACACCCACTTTGACCGCAAATGCCAAGGTTGACTGTACAAAACAGGAGTCAGCAAAGTACAACCTGCCTTCTGTTTTTGTAAATAAAGTTTTCTTGGAACACAGCCAAGCCAAGTTTGCATATTGTTTATGACTGCTTTAATGCTATATAACAGCTTTCAGTAGTTGTGATAAGATCATATGGCCTCACAAGCCAAAAATATTTACTATCTGGCCCTTTACAGAAAAAGTTTCTGACCCCTGATATAAATTAACAGCAGGAGATACCTATAGTTGTTTGGAGCATGCAGCCTGAATGCAAAAGAAAAGGGAAAAATGACATAAAGCAAGATCCATTTGTGATATTGTGTTAATTACTTCAGAAATAAGAGTTTTTTTGTAAATGGACTTCATTGATCCTAGCACTAAGAAGTTGGGGGTTTAATATATGGGAATGGGTTGAGAGGTAATTTCAGCACACCAAACATAATAGAGACGGAATCAGCCTAGGTATGCCGTCACAGTGGTGGGTTTGGGTCCACATATGAGAGTGCTGACCTCCTGTGTGTGAGTGAGGGAGGGGTGGGAGATGGTGACAGGCAGGGAATAAAGAGCTCCAAGCAGTGTTTAAGAGATGCCAAAAAGACCTCTTTGCCTACCAGGCTCTAGATGATTTTTTGAATAGCAGCAATCCTTACAGTTGAAACAGAGCTACTTTTTTTTTCTTTAACTAATTATTTTTATTTTGAGAAAATTGTAGATTCACATGCAGTTGAAAGAAATAATACAGAAAGATCCTAATACCCTTTACCCAGTTTCCCTCAATGGTAACATCTTGCAAAACCATAGTACAATATCACATCCAGGATGTTGGCATTAGTACAGTCAAGAATACAGTCAAGATACAGAGAGTTTCCAGCATCATGAGGATCCCTCCTGTTTCCCTCTTAAAGCTACATCCACTTAACTTCTGCTGCACCCCTCCTCAACGCCTAGCAAACACTAATCTAGTCTCCATTTCTATAATTTTGCCATTTCAAGAATGTTACATAAATGAAATCATACAGTAGTGACCTTTTGGCATTGTCTTTTTTCACACAGCATAATTCTCTGGAGACATTGCTGAATTCCATTATTAGTTTTAGGAAATTTTTGCCGATTCCTTAGGATTTTTTACATAGACTACAATGTCATCTGTAAATAGGGAGAGTTTTATTTCTTTCTTTTTGGTCTGTATGCCTGTTACCTCCTTTTCCTTCCTTGTTGCACTGGCTAGAAATTCCAGCACTGTGTTACAAAAGAGTGGAGAGAAAGGACACCCTTTCCTGTTCCCTGTCTTAGTAGAAGGCATTCAGTCTTTCACCATTAAAAATAATGTTAGCTGTAGGGTTTTAGTAGGTGCTTTTATCATGTTAAGGAAGTCCCTCTCTTTTCCCATTTTTCTGAGCGTTTCTATCATGAATGAGTGTTGAATTTTGTCAAATACTTCCTCTGCACTGATTGATGTGACCGTGTGATTCGTCTGTTTTAGCCTGTTCATTTGGTGGATTACACTGATGAATTTTTGAATGTCAAACCTGGCTTGCATCCCCGGAATAAACTCCATTTGGTCATGGTATATAATTCTTTTTATATATTCCTAAATTCTATTTACAAATATTTTGTTAAGAACTTTTATATTTATATTCATGAGGGATACTGGTCTATTGTTTTCTTTTTTTGTACTGTCTTTGTCTAATTTTGGTACCAAGATAATACCAAATGTTGATTCATGTATAATTACATGAATTGGGAAGTGTTCCCTCCTCTTCTATCTTCTGGAAAAGACTGTAGAATTGGTATTAATTCTTCTTTAAACATTTCAGTCTGGGTCTGTAGATTTCATTTTTAGGAGTTTTTAAATTATGAAATGAAATTCCTTATAGAGCTGTTCAAATTATCTATTCCACATTGGGTATGTTTTGGTTGGTTGTGTTTTTCAAGGAATTGGTCCATTTCATCAAATTTCAAATTCATGTGTGTATGTTGTTCATTGTTGTTGTTGTTGTTAGGTGCTGTCGAGTCGGTTCTGACTCACAGCAACCCTATATACTACAGAACAAAACACTACCTGGTGTTGCCCATCCTCACAATCATTGTTATTCTTGAGCCCATTGTTGTAGCCACTCTGTCAGTCCATCTCGTTGAGGGTCTTCCTCTTTTTTGCTGACCCTGTACTTTACCAAGCATGATGTCCTTCTCCAGGGACTGATCCCTCCTGATAACATGTCCCAAGTATGTAAGATGTAGTCTCACCATCCTTGCTTCTAAGGAGCATTCTGGTTGTACTTTTTCTGAGACATATTGTTCATAGTGTTCCTTTATTAGCCTTTGAGGTCTGTAGGGTCTGTAGTGATATCCCATGTTTCATTCCTGATGTTGGTCATTTATGCCTTCATTCTTTGCTGGGCTTGCTAGAAGTTTGTCAATTTTATTGATCTTTTTGAAGAACCAGCACATTATTTTGTATTTTTCTCTATTATTTTTCTGGTTTCAATTTTATTGATTTCTGTTCTTTATTATTGTCTTCCTTCTGTTTGCATTGGGTTTATTTTGCTCTTCTTGTCCTAATTTCTTGAGGTGGGAACTTAGATAATTGATCTGAGGCTTTTCCTCTTTTCTCAGTTTCCTTGTTCCACGTCATTTTCTGTGCTGAGTCGTTTTTCTCTATGTATTTTCTTTTCATCTTTTTCATTGTTGTTGATTTTGTATTTGCTGAGTCTTTATATTTTTCTTTTTATTTTGACATGTAGGATTGTTAGTTTCCTTTGTGGTTGCCTTAATATTCACCCCTATTTTTCTAAGTTTATACCAGTCTTTTCTTTATATCACCTTGACTTCCTCTCCATATGAAAAATCTGAGTCTACATTTTTTAGTCCCTCTTTTTTGTTTTAATGTTGTCATCTTTTACATATTGACATCTGTTTTCCTATTTTCAGTGTTTTAGCTTTGATTTATTTTTGTGACTTCCTTATTTGGGTTGATAGCTGGTTGCTCTGTCCTGTGTTCTAGTCTTGGGTTGTTATCTGATGTTATTGATTTTTCTAACCAGAGGGACTCCCTTTAGTATTTCTTGTAATTTTGGTTTGGTTTTTGCAAATTCCCTAAACTTCTGTTTATCTGGAAATGCGCTGATTTCACCCATCATATTTGAGAGACAGTTTTTCTGGATATATAATTCTTGGCTGGCAATTTTTTTTCCTTCAAGACTTTATATATGTCATCCCATTGCCTTCTTGCCTGCATGGTTTCTGCTGAGTAGTCCAAGCTTATTCTTACTGACTCTCCTTTGTAGATAACTTTTGGTTTATCCCTAGCCACTCTTAAAATTCTTTCTTTAACTTTGGTTTTGGCAAGTTTGATTATACTATGTCTTGGTGACTTTCTTTTGGGAGCTCCTTATGTGGGGTTCAATGAGCATCTTGGATAGGTATCTTGTCATCTTTCATGATATCAGGGAAGTTTTCTGCCAACAAATCTTCAACAATTCTCTGTGTATTTTCTATTATCCCCCCCGTTCTGGTACTCCAATCACTCGTAGGTTATTCCTCTTGATAGAATCCCACATACGTCTTAGGGTTTCTTCATTTTTTAAAATCCTTATCTGATTTTTCCTCAAATAAGTTGGTGTCAAGTGCTTTATCTTCAATCTCACTAATTTTGACTTCCGTTGCCTCAATTCTGCTCCTATGACTTTCTACTGAGTTGTCTAATTCTGAGATTTTACTGTTAATCTTCGGGATTTCTGATTGCTGTCTCTATGGATTCTTGTAGCCTGTTAAATTTGTCATTATGCTTTTCTGTAATCTTTTTAATTTCTGCTATTGTGTGTTCTGCATTTTGCCTAATTTCCTTCCAGATTTCTTGAAGAATTCTGTATATTAATCTTTTGTAGTCTGCCTCTGGTAATTCCAATAAATTTTCCTCCTCTGGAAAATTTCTAGATTCTTTATTTTTGGAGCTTTCTGAAGCCATCATCGTCTGCATCTTTATGTGATTTGATATTGACTGTTGTTTCTTAGCCATCAATGAGTTATTATATTTATTTATTTAATGTTTGCTTACTCTATCCTAGCTTCTTGTTTTGTTTTGATATCCCCAAATAGGCTGCTCGTGTCAGCTGTCCTGATCTCCAGTGCCCCTGAAGTGCCAATGTCCTGCCACCAGGTGGCCAGACCTGCCACTAAGTATATGAGCCCAGGAGCCTGCCCACTCCTCCTGTACGGATTAAGCTCAGGTGTCCAGGTAGTCAGCCACCAAGTGTGTGGTGCAGGCTCTCACCTACAGTTCTAGACAGGCATGGGTAATAGGTGTAGGCACAGGCATCTGACTGCAGCAGGGGGACACAGGCTGAGCAAGGCAGGGGGCTGATGGCCACCCCCGAGTGTCCAGGAAAAAAGTGTGTCCCTGTTCCCTAGAGCATGTAGATGGGTGGGTTTTGCAGCTGGACTATGAGCACCCAGTGCTGTTGGCTGTAAGGACTGGGGGAGACCTCTTATTCTTGGGCCCCTGTCACAAGTGGCTAGGTGGTGTATGTGGAGCCACCAGTCCTCAGGCCCCTGATGTGGGTAGGTGAAGACCCTGCTTAACGGGCAGAGCAGTGTCAGATGTCATAAACCTGCCACTTCACAGCTGAAAACAGTTGAAGTTAGACTTCAGGTATATACCCTGTTGTATTGCAGTAATGAGGGCCTATGCTGTTGAAATGGGCCCACACAAGTCTATGCAGGGGGAATGGCACTCAAAGTCCATGGATACCTTATGCCTGTGCCTAGGCAAAGGATCTGTGCCTACCCTGAGTTCTTGGCTTAGGGGAGCCGGCAGATTATTTTTTCCCGTTTGTTAATTTGTTCATTCTCCAAGGCCAGGAGAATGGCTCAGGGCGTGTGACAGGTCCTACTTCTGGCCCAGGGGACTTGGCAGTTGCTGAAGCTGTCCTGGACCCAGTGCAGAGCAGGGAGTAGGGAAGTAAGTGGGAGAGAGGTTTTCTCCTATGGTTTTCTCCTATGGAGGGTGTTTTTGATCCACGCGGTTGTCCAGACGCAAGTACTTATCTTTCGCTGATTGAGGTCTGCTTCTCACTGGTTCTGGATGGCTGAGTAGACTCTGTGCCACTGAGTCTCTCCTGATGTGGAAAATGCCTCCCCAGCACCGCTGCTTGCCTGTCTTACTGTGCACCACGAGCTGATCAGGCCTGAAGGGCTCAGGCTCTCGCCAGGTCAGGTCTGGCAACTCCTCACTGCTTCCAAACTGTCTCTCCCTCCCACTGCCACTAAGTCTGATTCCTCAATTTTGCCTTTGATGTTCAGGGCCCCTAGATTGTCATATATAATCGATTCATTTGTTTTTTCGGATCTTTGTTTTAAGAGGGTCCACTGAAAGTGTCTGACTACTCCGCCATCTTGGCCCCACCTCCTTTTCCTCTTTTCTAATATGAGCATTTGTTGTTGTTGTTAGGTGCTGTCGAGTTGATTCCGACTCATAGTGACCCTACGTACAACAGAACAAAACACTGCCCAATCCTGCGCCATCCTCACAGTCCTTGTTGTGCTTGAGCCCATTGTTGTAGCCGCTGTGTCAATCCATCTTGTTGAAGGTCTTCCTCTTTTTTGCTGACCCTCTACTTTACCAAGCATGATGTCCTTCTCCACGAACTGACCCCTCCTGATAACATGCTATAAATTTCCCTCTCAGCACTGCTTTAGCTGTGTCCCATACATTTTAATGTGTTGTATTTTCATTTTCATTCAGTTCAATGTACTTTTTTATTTCCCTTGAGACTTCCTCTTTAACACATGGATTATTTAGAAGTGCATTGTTAGCAAGTGTTTGGAGATTTTTCTGTTATGTTTCTGTTACTGATTTCTAATTTGGTTCCATCGTGGTTGGAGAACACACTCTATGATTTAATTTCTTTTCAATTTGTTGAGGTTTGTTTTGTGGCCAAGGATATCTTGGTATATTCAGTGGGCACTTGAAAATAATGTGTACTCTGCCATTGTTAGGTGGAGTGTTCTATAAATATTGATAGATCCAGTTGCTTGATGATGTGGTTGAATTCTTTTATACCTTTGCTAATTTTCTGTTCAGCTGTTCTGTCAATTGTTGAGAAAGGGATGTTGAAGTCTGCAGCTATAATTGTGGATTTATCTATTTTTCCTTTCAGTTTTATCAGTTTTCCTCATATATTTTATAGCTTTGTTGTTTGGTACATACATATTTAGGATTTCTATGTCTTCTTTGTGGATTTACCCTCTATCATTATATAATATCCTTCATTGTCTCTGGTAATATTATTTGCTCTAAAACTTTTTTTATCTGATATTAATATAGCTGCTTCTGCTTTCTTTTTTTAAAAACATTTTATTGTACTTTAGATGAAGGTTTACAGAACAAATAGTTTCTCATTAAACAGTCAGTTCATTTATTGTTTTATGACATTGGTTAACAACCCCATGACATGTCAACACTCTCCCTTCTCGACCTTGGAGGACCTCTTTTTTGGTGAAAATATACACAGCCAAAGTTACACCATTTCAAAAGTTTCTACATGTACAATTCAGTGACGTCGATTACATTCTTCCAGTTGTAGTGCTATTCTCACTATCCTTTTCCAACTTATTCTATCACCATTATCTTCAACTCACTGCCCCCTAGGCTTCCTGTCAAACCTTTTGAGTTGCTGTTGTCAATTTGATCTCACATAGATAATTTTTTTTTTTTTGTACCTTAGATGAAGGTTTGCAGAACAAATAGTTTCTCATTAAACACTACACATATTGCCCTATGACAGTGGTTAACAATGCCACGACATGTCAACACTGTCCCTTCTCAGCCTTGAGTTCCCTATCACCAGCTTTCTTGTCCCCTCCTGCTTACTGGTCCTTGTCCCTGGACTGCTGTGCCTCATTAGTCCCGTTTTGTTTTATGAGGCTGTCCAATCCCTGGCTGAACAGTGAACTTTGGGAGTGACTTCACCACTGACCTAAAAGGGTGTGCAGGGGCCATATTCTCGAGGTTTCTCCAGTCTGTCAGGCCAGTAAATCTGGTCTTTATTTTGTGAGTTAGAATTTTGTTCTGCATTGTTTCTCGGCCCTGTCCAGGACCCTCTATTGTGATCCCGGTCAGAGAAGTCGGTGGTAGCCGGGCACCATCTAGCTGTACTGGACTCAGTCTGGTGGAGGCCTTGGTAGCTGTGGTCCATTAGTCCTTTGGACTAATCTATTCCTTGTATCCTGTTCTCTTCATTCTCCCTTGCTCCTGAAGGGGTGAGACCAGTGGAGTTTCTTAGATGGCTGCTCACAGGCTTTTAAGACCCCAGATGCTACTCACCAAGGTAGAATGTAGAACATTGTCTTTATAAACTGCGTTATGCCAATTGAGCTAGATGTTCCCCCAGACCATGATCCCCACAGTCCTCCACCCAGCAATTCAGTCCCTCAGGGAGTTTGGAAGTGTCTGTGGAGCTTCCATGACCTTTCCTTGTACAAGTTGTGCTGGCTTCCCCAGTACTGTGTACTGTCTTACCGTTCACCAGTTACCACTTATCTATTTAGATCCCCCCAACACCTCCCATCCCTCGTAACCAACAAAGATTTTTTTCTTTTTTGTGTAAACTTTTACATGAGTTTTTACAGTAGAGGTCTCATACAATATTTGTCCTTTTGTGATTGATTTATTTCACTCAGCATAATGTCCTCCAGTTTCATCCATGTTATGAGATGCTTCACAAATTCATCATTGTTCTTTATTGTTGCATAATACTCCATTGTGTGTATGTACCATAGTTTATCCATTCATCTGCTGATGGGCATCTAGGTTGTTTCCATCTTTTTGCTATTGTGAACAGTGCTGCAATGAGTATGGGTTTGCATATGTCTATTCGTGTGATGGCTCTTATTTCTCTAGGATATATTCCTAGGAATGGGATTGCTGGATCGTATGGTATTTCTATTTCTAGTTTTCTAAGGAAGTGGCATATCACTTTCCAAAATTGTTGTATCATTTTGCATTCCCACCAGCAGTGCATAAGAGTTCCGATCTCCCCGCAGCCCCTCCAACATTTGTTATTTCCAGTGTTTTTGATTCGTGCCAGTAATGCCGGGGGGTGAGATGGTATCTCACTGTGGTTTTAATTTGCATTTCTCTAATGGCTAGTGATCATCAGCATTTCCTCATGTGTCTGTTGGCCACTTGAATGTCTTCTTTGGTGAAGTGTCTGTTCATTTCCTTTGCCCATTTTTTAGTTGGATTATTTTTCTTTTTGTTGTAGAGGTGTTGGATTTTCTTATAGGTTTTAGGGATTAGACCTTTGTCTGACTTGTAACGTCCCCCAATTTTTTCCCAGTCCGTAGGTTCTCTTTTTTACTCTTTTGGTGAAGTCTTCTGATGAGCATAAGTGTCTCATTTTTAGAAGATCCCAGTAATCTAGCTTATCTTCTGGGGTTTGTGTGTTATTGGTTATGGTTTATATCCTGTTAATGCTGTGCATTAGGGCCTCTACCATTGATCCTATTTTTTCTTCTATGAACTTTGTAGTTTTTGGCTTTATATTTAGGTCTTTGATCCATATTGAATTAGTTTTGTGTATGGTGTGAGGTATGAGTCCTGTTTCATTTTTTTGCAGATGGACATCCAATTTTGCCAGCACCATTTGTTGAAAAGACTATCTTTTTCCCATTTAATGGCCCTTGTCGAAGATCAGATGACTGTAGGTGGATGGATTTACATCTTGGTTCTCAATTCTGTTCCATTGGTCAATGTGTCTATTATTGTACCAGTACCAGGCTGTTTTGACTACAGTAGCTATATAGTAGGTTCTGAAGTCAGGTAGTGCAAGTCCTCCTACTTTATTCTTCTTCTTCAATAGAGCTTTACTTATCCGGGGTGTCTTCCCTTTCCATATAAAGTTAATGATTAGTTTTTCCATCTCTTTGAAGAATGTTGTTCGTATTTGGATTGGGATTCCATTGTATTTGTAAACTGCTTTGGGTAGAATTGTCATTTTCAGAATGTTGAGTCTACCTATCCATGAGCATGGGATGTTTTTCCATTTATGTAGGTCCTTTTGGATTTCTTGCAGTAGTCTTTTGTAGTTTTCCTTGTATAGGTCTTTTACATCCCTGGTTATATTTATTCCTAAGTTTTTTTTTTTCTTCAGGGGCTATCATAAATGTTATTGCTTTCCTGATTTCTTTTTCATCATTCTCTTTATTGGTGTATAGGAATCCAACCGATTTTTGTATGTTTATCCTGTATCGTGCTACTCTACTGAATCTTTCTATTAGTTCCAGTAGTTTTCTCGTAGAGTCTTTAGGGTTTTCTATATATAGTATCATATCATCTGCTAAACAGGGACAGTTTAACTTCTTCATTACCAATTTGGATGCCCTTTATTTCTTTTTCTTGCCTTATTGCTCTAGCTAGAACTTCCAGCACAATGTTAAATAGGAGTGGAGATAAAGGGTATTCTTTTCTTGTTCCTGTTCTCTAGGGGAATGTTTTCAGCCTCCCTCCATGAAGAATGATGTTGGCCGTTGGTTTTGCATAGATGCCCTTTATTATGTTGAGAAATTTCTCTTCTATACCTATTTTATTGAGAGTTTTTATCAGGAATGGGTGTTGGACTTTGTCGAATGCCTTTTCTGTGTCAATTGAGGTGATCATGTGATTCTTTTCTTTTATTTATGTGGTGGATTATGTTGATTGATTTTCTAATGTTGAACCATCCTTGCATACCTGGTATGAATCCTACTTGGTCGTGGTGTATTATTTTTTTTGATATGATGCTGAATTCTACTGGCTAGAATTTTGTTGAGAATTTTTGTGTCTATATTCATGAGAGATATTGGTCTGTAATTTTCTTTTTTGTGGCATCTTTGCCTGGTTTTGGTATCAGGATTATGCTGGCTTCATAAAATGAATTTGGAAGTGTTGCTTCCTTTTCTGTGTTCTGAAATAGTTTGCATAGTACTGGTATAAGCTCTTCTCTGAATATTTGATAGAATTCTCCAGTGAAGCCACCTGGGAGAGGGCTTTTTTTTTTGTTGGGAGTTTTTTAATTACCTTTTCAATCTCTTCTCTTGTTATGGGTCTGTTCAGATTTCCAACATCACTTTGTGGTAGTTTGGGTGGGTGGTGCGTTTCTAGAAATTTATCAATTTCCTCTAGGTTTTCAAATTTGTTGGAGTATAGTTTTTCATAATACTCTGTTATAATCGTTTTTATTTCAGTTGGGTCTGTTGTAATGTCCCCCATTTCATTTCTTTTTTCGGTTATTTGCATCCTCTCCTGTTTTTCTTTTGTCAGTCTGGCCAGTGGTTTGACAATTTTGTTGATTCTTTCAAAGAACCAACTTTTGGTTTTGTTGATTCTTTCTAATGTTTTTCGATTCTCTATTTCATTTATTTCTGTTCTGATCTTTATTATTTCCTTTCTTCTAGAGGCTGTGGGCTTCTTTTTGCTGTTCTTTTTGTATTTTTTCGAGTTCTGTAGTTAATGTTTTGATTTCATCCCTTCTTTTTTGATGTGTGCATCTACTGGTATAAATTGTGCTCTAAGGACTGCCTTTGCTGTGTCTCAAAGGTTTTGGTATGATGTGTTTTCATTCTCGTTTGATTCTAGGAATTTTTTGATTCCATCTCTGATTTCTTCTATTACCCAGTGATGTGTAAGCAGGGTGTTATTCAGTTTCCATTTAATTGATTTTTTTCCCTTGGTCCTCCTGTCATTAATTTCTACCTTGATGGCATTGTGGTCAGAGAAGATACTTTGAATTATCTCAACGTTTTGGATCCTGTTGAGGATTTCTCTGAGGCCTAAGATGTGGTCTGTTCCGGAGAACATTCCATGTGCATTGTAAAAGAATGTGTACTTCTCAGCTGTTGGGTGGAGCGTTGTATATTTGTCTATGAGTTCAGGTTGGCCGATTGTGCTCTTTAGGTCTTCTGTATCTTTCTTGAGTTTCTTTCTAGATGTTCTATTGTTTACCAAGAGTGGTGTGTTGAAGTCTCCTACTATTATTGTGGAACTGTCAATTTCTTTTTTCAGTGCTGTTAGAGTTTATGTATTTTGGAGCCCAGTCATTGGGTGCGTAGATGTTTATTATGGTTATGTCTTCATGATGGATTGTTCCCTTAATCATTATATAATGCCCTTCTTTGTCTTTTATGGTGGATTTTGTTTTAAAGTCTATTTTATCTGAGATTAGTATTGCCACTCCTGCTCTTTTTTGGTAGCTGTTTGCTTGATATATTTTTTCCATCGTTTGATTTTTAATAAATTTTCAGCTTTGTGTCTCAGGTGTGTCTCTTGTAGACAGCATATGGATGGATCCTGTTTTTTTATCCATTCTGTCACTCTCCATTTCTCTATGGGTGCATTTAGGCCATTTACATTCAGTGCAGTTACTGATAGGTGTGAGACTACTGCTGTTATTTTGTAGTGCTTTTTTTTTTTTTTTTTGTGGTGCTGATGTTTTCTTTGTTCCTCTTACTCTCCTGTGCTGAGTTCCTTTTGTTTGTGGATTTTTTTTCATTTCTTTTGTTTTTGTAGGTTTTGTTTTTACTGAGACTTTATGTTTTTCTTCTTTATTTTGATGAGTAGGTTTGTTAACTTTCCTTGTGGTTACCTTGAAATTTACCCTTATCTTCCTAGATTTGAACCAGGCTATTATTACTTGGTATCGCCTTGCCTTCCTCTCCATTAGAAGGTTCTATACCTATACCATTTATTCCCTCTTTTATTATTCTGATGCTGTTGTCATTTACAGATTAACCTCTCCGGTTCCCTGTTGTAATTCTTTCGGTTTTGGGTAGTCCTTAAGAGTTCATTTTCTAGGTTGGTATCTGGCTAGTACAATCCTGTGTCCTATATTCAGCCTGTGGTCTGATGTTGTTTGTTCTCAGATCAAAGGACTCCCTTTAATAAGTCTAGTAAATTTGTTTTGGTTTTTACATAGTCCCTTAATTTCTGTTTATCTGGAAATGACCTAATTTCACCGTCATATTTGAATGAGAGTTTTGCAGGATATATTATTCTTGGCTGGCAATTTTTTTCTTTCAAGGTTTTATGTATGTCCTCCCATTGCCTTCTTGCCTGCATGGTTTCTGCCGAATAAGCCGAGCTTAGTCTTATTGTTTCTCCTCTGTATGTGACTTTTTGTTTTTCTCCAGCTGCTCTCAGGATTCTTTGTTTGTCTTTGATTTAAGTGAGTGTGTTTATCATATGCCTTGGTGATTTTCTTTTGGGGTCTATCCTGTATGGGGTTCGCTGCAACTTCTTGGATGGCCATCTTTTCATCTTTCATGATATTGGGAAAGTTTTCTGTCAGGAATTCTTCAATAATCTTCTCTGTGTTTTCTGTTTTCTCCCCCTGTTCTGGAACTCCAGTCACTCACAGATTTTTGCCTGAGATTTTATCACACGTAATTCTCAGGGTTTCTTCATTTTTTTTCTTTCTTTTTTCTGAGTTTTCCTCAGAGTTGTATCCAAGTGTCTTCAGCTTCGCTGATCCTGTCTTCCATCATTTCAAACCTGCTCCTCAGCCTTTCTATGAAACTGTCCATTTCTGAAATCTTGTTGTTTATCTTTTGGATTTCTTATCGTTGTTTCTGTATGATTTCTAGTTGTGAATTTATTTTAGCATTTTGTTCCTGTATTATTTTCTTGAATTCTTCCATTTTTTTGTCTGTATTTTCCATGACTTTCTCTGCCTTTTCCATGAATTTGTCTATTTTTTCTCATTTTTGTCTGCTTTTTGCTTCAACTCTTGGATAATTCTGAATATTAGAGATTTGAATTCCCTATGAGTTAGCTCTAGTGCCTTTTCTTCTACTGGAAAATCATCTGGTGTTTTATTTTGGACGTCTACTGGTACCAACCTGTCATGTTTTTGTAAATGTTTTGATATTGCCTGCTGTCTTTGGGGTATTCAGTAGTTATGTGCCTCGTTTATTGATTGTTTTGTCCTGCTTTTTTGTTCTATTTGGTTACATCTGAGCATGCAGGCTGTGCATTCTTTGTTGTTTGCTCGTCTGTGGGCACGATACTTTTCACCTCCTTCTCCAATGGGCAGGTTCAGTGAATCAGATATGGTACAGCAGTGCAGGTCCAGCTGAGTGGGAGTTGCTGGGATGGGTAGTTTGTTGCACATACTAGGGCTGACATTGCGGACCAGGAATCAGTGCAGGACAGGTTCCAGTAGGCCATGCCTGTGCTGCTTGGGAGTGATGTTCAGCGCACGGTGCAGGTAGGCAGGAAGGAGGGTGTAGATTTTGATGTGTAGAGCTAAGAAGGGTATGGGAAAGATGAGAGGGAGGACAGAGGAACAGGTGCCAAAAATATACACACAAACAAAAAAGAGTGCTAAGGGAGCTTGCTGTTGGGAGTGGAGAGATGAGAGACTGAGAAAAGGGGAAAAACAAAAATGAAAACAAAGAAAAAGGCTAAAAGAAAAAATAATTTGAGAAACTGGAAATGAAGAAGACAAAAAGGAGTGAGAGAAGAAAAGAAAACAAAGAAACAGAAAAAAAATAAAGAATAAAAGCAAGAAAAAAGAAATGCCTCCAGGGATGTCCCATGTGTCTGCGCAGAGTAAGGGAGTAGTTTCCAAGCCACGTGGTACTGCCCAGCTAGAAGGAGCTCCTATGCCAATAAAAGGAAAAGAAAACAAATAAATAAAACAGAACAAATCAGAACAAGCAATCAAACAAACAGAAAAGCCCTGGGGGCCCCACCAGCGCAGCGGCACGGGCCGGGAAGCAGTTTCACAGTCGAGCGGTGTTTCGCAGCCTTTCAGAAAGAAGCAAAGATCACACACGTATCCAGGTATTTGAGAGAAAGGAAGGGAAAGTGGTGAGAGGTAAGGAAGAAATCTAAAGAAGCAGAAAAAAGCAACACCAACAGCCAACAAAAGGCACTGATAGAGTTGGCCAGTGTGGACGGGTGGAATCCAAGAGACACCAGGGTGAAGCTGGTGCTTCCTGGCCAAGAGACTGTGGCTGCAGGAAGCAAAGGAGGCTGAGTGGGGGTGAATAAGGGAGGTAGGTGGGAAAGCATATATCACTTGTAACCAGTTGTTCTGTCTCCTGCTGGAAGTTCCATGAAGCTGCTTTCTCATACCTCCTGTTTGCTGATCTTTGATAGGAGTCCAAGATGGTGGATCCATGCCGCAGTAGCTGATATGAGACCTCAGCATGTATCTCTCCTTGATCTCTGTTCTTGGTCAGTTTCTTATTCCATTTGGTGCTTGACTGGGTTCTTTATCTCTTTGTTTGATGCTTAGGGTTTCAGGATTGACGTGTGACTCTGTTTGACTTAGTTTTTCTGATCTTTGCTGCAGAGGGACGGCGTGGTGCTTCTGACTATACTGCCATGTTACCCTCTGCTTTCTTTTTATTAATGTTTACATGATATACCTTTTCTATTCTTTTAGTTTCAGCCTACTTATATCATTATATTTGAAGTGAATTTTTGTAAACATATACTTGGGCAAGGCAATACTGAGGCTGGGTTCTCTAGAGAAGCAAAACCAGTAAAGAGTATAAATATATGTTGAGAGAGATTTGTCTGCTTTTTGCTTCAACTCTTGGATAGCTCTGAATATTAGAGATTTGAATTCCCTATCAGCTAGTTCTAGAGCCATTTGTTCTACTGGAAAGTAATCTAGTGTTTTATTTTGGACGCCTACTGGAACCATCCTGTCCTGTTGTTTTATATGTTTTGATATTGTCTGCTGTCTTCGGGGCATTCAGTAGCTATTTTCTTCATTTTTTGATTGTAGATTTGTTTCTTCCTGCTTTTTTGTTTTATTTGTTTATGTCTGAGCAGGCGGGCTGTGCATTCTTTGTTGTGTGCTCATCTGTAGGCAAGATATTTTTCACCTCCTTTTCCAATGGGCAGGGCTAGTTGCACAGCTGTGGTGCAGCAGGGAAGATCCAGCAGTTGTTCTGTCTCCTGCTGGGAGCTCCGTGAAGCTGCTTTCTTGTACTCCCTGTCCACTGATTTCCAATGTGGAAAGGGCAAATCCAAGCAGCATGGTCCCTGCACTTCCTGGCCATCTGAGCTACAGCGGCCAGCTAGGAACCGGCGGATGTAGAGCAGGGGGGATAAGTATGGAGGGTGGGAAAGTGTGTATCGCTGGTTACTGGATGCTCTGTCTCCTGCTAGGAGCTCCGTGAAGCTGCTTTCCCATACTCCTGTTCGTCAATCTCCAACAGGAGTCCAAGATGGCGAATCCGTGCTGCGTTAGCTGATAGGGGACTGCTGCACATATCTCTCCTCACTCTCTGTTCTCTGTCAGTTTCTTATTCCATTTGGTGCTTGGCTGAGTTCTTTATCTCTTCATTTGACGCTTAGGGTTCCAGGATTGATGTTCGTCTCTGTTTTACTTAGTTGTTCAGGTCTTTGCTGTGGAGGGATGGCATGGTTCTTCTGTCTATAGCACCATGTTCGGTCTGCCTCCTTTACCCATTTTTGATTGGGCTTTTTGTCTTTGTGTTATTGAGTTGTAAGTGTACTTTATATATTCTGGAAACTGGGCCCTTATCAGATATATGATTTGGAAATATTTTCTCCTATTCTATGGATTATCTTTTCACTTTATCTGATAGTGTTCAATGCACAGAAGTTTTTAATTTTGATGAAGTCCAGTTTATCTAGTATTTCTTTTGTTGCTTGTGTTTTTAGTGTTCTATTTAAGAAATCTTTACCTATTCCAAGGAGTCCTGGTAGCACAGTGGTTAAGGCACTTGGCTGCTTACTGAAAGGTCAGCAGTTCGAACCCACTAGCCGCTTCGTGGAAGAAAGATGTGGCAGTCTGCTTCCATAAAGATTTACAGCCTTGGATACTCTATGGGGCAGTTCTGCTCTGTCCTGTTGGGTCACTGTGAGTTGGAATCAACTCGATGGCAGTAGGTTTGGTTTTTGAATTGCCTCTTCCAAAATCTGAAGATTTAAACCTCTGTTTCCTTCTAGGAGTTTCATAGTTTTGGCTCTTACATTTAGGTCTTTGATCCATTTTGAGTTAATTTTTATATATGATGTGAATTAAGGGTCAAAATTCATTCTTTTTCACGTGGAGATCCAGTTGTCCCAGCACTATTTGTTGAAAAAATTATTCTTTCTCATTGAATGTTCTTGGTACCCTTATTGAAAGTCAGTTGAGTGTAGATGGATGTATTTCTGGACTCTCAATTCTATTCCATGTATCTATATGTTTATCCTTATGCTAGTATTACAGTGTTTTGATTACTATAGTTTTGTAGTTAAGTTTTGACATCAGGAATATGAGTCCTTTGTCCATTTTTTCCACGTTGTTTTGGCTATTCGGGGCCCCTTGAAATTCCATATGAATTTTAAGAATAGCTTGCCCATTTTTGCAAGAAGGCAGTTGGAATTTTGACAGGAATTGCATTGCATCTGTAGATTAACTTGAGGAGTATTGACATCCTAACACTATTAAGTCTGCCAATCCAGGAACACAGGATGTCTTCTCACATATTAGGTCTTCTTTAATTTCTTTCAACAAAGTTTTGTAGTTTTCAGTGTACAAATCTTCTACTTGCCTGGTTAAATTTATTTCTAAGAACTTTATTTTTTTTGATATTATTTTAAATGGAATTGTTTTCTTAATTTCATTTTATCTTGAGTGTTTTTGAATATATCTCTTTATGTAGCTTTTTTAGTGGTTGCTCTAGACATTATCTATACATAGCTTATCACAGTCTACTGATGACAGACACTATTTTCCCAGTTTGAGTGAAGAATAGAAATTTTACCTCTCTTTATAGCCCTTCATCCTTCCCTGTTTATAACATAATTGTTTTAACTATTTCCTTTTCAGACATTTAGTACCATATCAGACAGTGTTATAATTTTTCACTAACCATCAAGAATAATTTAGAAAACTCAAAAGGAGAAAGGAAGCATATTATATTTACCTATATTTTTGCTTATATGTTCTCTCCTCCTTCCTGATGTTCCAAGATTCCTTCTTTTAATATTTCCTTTCTGTTCAGAGAACTTCCTTTAGTCAGTCCTTTAGGGTAGTCTGCTTATGACACATTCTTTTAGCTTTTGCTTGTTATAAGCATCTTGATTTCCCCTTCATATTGTAGGATATTTTCTCTGGGTTTAGGATTCAGGGTTGACAGTTCTTTTTTTTAATTTAATTTTTTATTGTGCTTTAGGTGAAAGTTTTCAGCTCGTTAGTTTCTCATACAAAAATTTATACACATATTGTTATGTGACCCTAGTTGCAATCCCTATAATGTGACAGCACACTCCCCTTTTCCACCCTGCATTTCCCGTGTTCATTCAGCCAGCTCCTGTCCATTTCTGCCTTCTAATCCCAACTCTGGACAGGAGCTTCCCATTTAGTCTTGTGTATCTGCTTGAACTAAGAAGCACACTCTTC
This sequence comes from Dugong dugon, assembly GCA_030035585.1. Lineage (NCBI taxonomy): Eukaryota > Metazoa > Chordata > Mammalia > Sirenia > Dugongidae > Dugong > Dugong dugon. The sequence goes on along the minus strand of CM057469.1, from coordinate 99,114,207 downwards.
ACGAGTATTATTTCATGTTTTATAGTCCAGTCTAATCTTTGTCTGAAGAGTTGGCTTCAGGAAAGGTTTTAGTTCTGGGTTAACAGAGAGTCCAGGGCTGTGTCTTCTGGGGTTCCTCCAGAGGGTTGACAGTTCTTTCAGCAAGGTTGGAAGTCACTTAGCCTTTGCTGGCATGGGTGAGGGTGGAGCAGAAGTTTTTCTTGGTGTTTGCCTGGAATAGAACAGTTATTTCTAAAGAATTTTCTGTCTTGCTAAGCTAATTCTTCCCTTGTTGAGGCTTTTTTGTCTGTACCCATTGCATTTTCAGGTTGTTGACCACTTTACCTCCACATCTGGGATATACAAGGTAAAAAGAAATCCCTGGAAACTCACCAACATATTGTTCCTTGGGTTCCAAGATCCTTAGCTGGTCTGATTTTTTCTCTCTACTTCTCAGAATATTTTTATGTTTATATATTTTTTTTCCAGATTTTTTACTTAGAGGGAGGTATAGGAAAAAGTATTTCTAACACATCTTCCAAGAAGCAGAAGCCTCCTAACACATTTTTTAAAACGCTAAAAAACCCTAGCCAGTGCTGCCATCACCTTCACAGTCAAGTAGGAAACAGTATAAAACTTCACCTTAATATAATTCTTCTGTAATCTCCTAGATGTCAGGGTGGGTTCTAGGAATTTCTCTGATAGGTCATAGCTCTTTTTAAGGCAGTCTGGCTTAAGGAGTCCAGAGGCCTAATTATGAATTCTCCACTGAGAAAATATACCTCCACTGAGAGGTGCAGTTTTTTTCAAGAAGACTTTGAAGCTACAAGTTCCTTTCACATATTATAATTGTTATTATCATCCTTAGTATCCTCCAAGAAATGGATCTTCAGTTACCTGTGCCTTTAACATTTTCACCAGCCACTACCCTAACTTTTCCCTCCCCCTTGTGTTGTTGTGTGCCAGGTTATGTGATGATATATGGTAGATTTTTAGATGATGTAGCTTGAAATGAAATAGCAGCCCGTTTCTCATGTCTCAGGTGTGTTACCAGTATAGCTCAGTAGTTCTTAACTGGTACCATGAACCTTTCACAGGTGTTCTTCCAAACCGTGGTCAACAGGTGAAATCTAATTGTGCTAAAACTGTAGACATCTATTACTGAGCTATCTATTAAATGGAGCCCTGAGAAGAGTGAACCATGCAACATTACATAGAGTGGACGTTAATTTTGTAAATGAGACATTAATCAGGCTGTTGCTAGAGAAAAAGTGTTCTGTTACATATTTGAGAACCTTTCTTTTGTTACATATTTGAGAACTTTGCCAATCAGTTTAGTAAATAGTTCTACATAGAGAAAGACATAGTACTAAAAGGTGGCCAAGTAGTAGTGTGATTACCAAGAATGCGTTTATGAACACTGTGACACAGAGATTTAGTAGAGTACGATAGTTGCATTTAGTATTGATTTGTTTACAATCATTTTTTTTTGTTGTTTTGCTTTGCTTTGTTTTTCCTAAATTGCTTTTTCGTTTTTAACTTATATCGAATTAACATATATTCAGAAAAATGAACAAATCATAAGTTTGTAGCTCTTTGAATTATCACAATGATCACAAAGTAAACAGAACCATGTAGTCACAACCCAAATAAAGAAATAGGACATAACTACCACCTCAGATTTGCCACCTTCCAATCACTCTCTTTCCACAGATAACCACTATCCTGAACTCTAACACCGTAGATTAGTTTTACCTGTTTTTAAATTTTATGTGAGTGAAATTGTACAGTATATTTTCTTTTGTTTGAATTTTTTCTGAACATTATGTTTGTGAGAGTAATACATATTATAGTATTAACTTGTGTGGTAGTATGTGACGGTTGTTATTTCAGTTTTTATCACTGAACATTATATTTTCATGATGAATATTGTAGGAATATATCACAATTTATTTATCCATTTACTGTTGTGGGATATCTGTGTTGTTTCTAGTTTGGGGCTATTACAAATAATGTTGCTGTGAACATTCTTGTACATGTCTTTGGTACATATGTGAGAGTCTTTTATAAATTTATCAACCAATTCTGATTCTTTTGTGAATTGTCTATTCATCAGAATACATATTGTTTTCTTACTAATTTTTAGGTTATTTTCGGATATTAGGGACATCTTTCATATATTGCAGATTTTTTTTTCCTAATCTGCCATATGTTTTCCATCTAGTACCTGGGTTTTGTTTTTGTTGTTCCAAGAAACTTTTATACAGTTAATTAATACATCGATGTTCTTCATTATAATGTTTTGTTTGTTATTCTTAGATCTTCTTCCTCCAGAATTTTAAAAAATATCCCTATTTCTTTCAGTCACCTTCATGACTGTTAGTTTCACATTTTATTCTTCTAACTCTCTGAAAATAATTTGGTAGACGTGTAGATACAGCTTTATTTTCTCCCAACTGTTTGGCCAGTTGAGCTAACATCATTTTCAACAATTTTCTCCTGATTTGTGAATCTACATTCATTCCATACCAAAAATCTGTTGCCATGGAGTCAATTCCAACTCATAGCAACCCTGCAGGGCAGAATAGAACCGCCCCATAAGGTTTCTAAGGAGTGACTGGTGGATTTGAACTGCCGACATTTTGGTTGGCAGTCATGCTCTTAACCAGTCTGCCACCAGGGCTCCTTTCATTCCATACTAACAATTTTGAAAAAATTTTTGGCAGAGCCTTAAAGCCATGCTTATTCATTTTATTCTGTATATTTATGTATTGTTGTTGTGTGCCATTGTGTCGATTCCAACTTAAAGCAACCCTATAGGACAGAGCAGAACTGCTCCATAGGATTTCTTAGACTGTAATCTTTACGGGAGCAGATTGCCAAGTTTCTTCTCCCATGCGGTGGCTCGTGGTTTCAAACTGCCCACCTTTCAGTTTGCAGCCGAGCGCTTAACTGTTGTGCCACCAGTGCTCATTATTTATGTGTGTGTGTGTGCGTGTGTGTGTGTGTGTGTGTGTGTATATATATATATAAAAGAATGTGAACCAACATTTAAAAATTGAGATATCACATAAAAACCTAATTTCTAATTTCTCTTTAAAAATACCGGAACATTTGTTCATACTGAACCTGAGTTTTTGAGACTACAATCAGCTATAGCTGAGTAACACATGTCCCCTCCATAATGGGCATGTGTTCTCCCTTTGCCATAGTCCCCACCAGTACTTATTGCTTCTTACTTCTGGTGCATTTAATTTATTTCAATTGCCTGCTTGGCCTTATAGGCATTTAATTTATGGGCTCTATTTTCAATAACCTATCACTGTGCCCTCTGCCATTCTTTTTCATTTACTGTAACTTTGTATACAATACAAAGAATGCCTTAGTTTATAATGGTTATTTTTTTTAACTTTAGATGATCTCTAAGGTCCTTTTGTTAAGTTCTAAACAAACTAAAAGAAGTCTTATTCGTATTTTGATTATAATAGCATGAATATATGGATTTATTTCAGGAAGAATCAACATCTTTATAATGTATCTATTTATTTGTTTTCCTTTACGTCCTTTAGTTATATTTTTATAACCATTTATCGGTTTCTTGGTAAGCTTATTTTTCAATATTTTGTAGGATTTTTTATGTTAATGTGGCTGAGGTTTTTTTTTTTTTTTTAATTGTGCTTTAGGTGAAAGTTTGCAGCTCAAGTCAGTTTCTCATACACAAATTTATACACACATTGTTATGTGACACTAGTTGCTACCCCTATAATGTGACTGCGCACTTCTCCTTTCCCCCCTGGATTTCCTGCATCTATTCTACCAGCCCCTATCCCTTACTGCCCTCTCATCTCACCTCCGGACAGGAGCCGCCCAATTAGTCTCTTGTATCTACTTGAACTAAGAAGCACACTCCACGAGTATCATTTTATGTCTCACAGTCTAGTCTAAGTGGCCAAGATTTTTTTTTTCAACTTAACTTCCTAACTGATGATTGCTGGTATATAAGAAAACTATTGATATTTGTAATTTTGTAATGAATTACCCTTTTGAACTTTTAAAAATTATTTCTGATAGTTTTGCAGTTGATTATCTTGGTTTTGCAAGGTAGACAATCATATTATCTACAAATAACCATCATTCTCCCTTCCCACATTTGTACCTTTCATTCTTGTCTAGTACTAACAGAACAATGTTAATAACCGTAATGATAAGAGAGGCTTGTCTTATGTGATTACAGTGACAGTGTTGCTAGTTTTTCATAATTTAGCACGATATTGTCAGTTGTTTTGAAGTACATGCCATTGTGCGTTTTTTAAAAATTATATTAAGCAAGCATTTTTCTCTTCCTAGGTTACTAAGCATCTGAAACGTACTTTGAATCTTATTGCATATCTTTTGGGGATCTTTAGAATTATATATAGTTTTTATCCCTTGATCTACTGGATACACAATTTTATTGACTGGTTTCCTAGTACTGGACCAGTCTTACATTTGTGGCATGTATTACTGTAGCCACAACTACTGAAGGTGTTGCGGACAGTAACAGTTAACCCACAACTTGCGTGCTACAATCAGATGCTTATTTTAAAATAAGGTAATTATTATTTTAGAAATGCAAATGAGCCTCAACCTCAATGTCTCTCATGTCTTGAGCAATAATTGCATGAAACCGTCATTCTTGTGGAGCCCTGGTGGTGCAGTGGTTAAGAGCTTGACTGCGAACCCAAAAGATCAGCAATTTGAATCCACCAACCCCTCCTTGGAAACCCTGTGGGGCAGTTCTGCTCTGTCCTATAGGGTTGCTATGAGTTGGAATCTACTCGGCGGCAACGGGTTTTTATCGTTCTTGTAGTCACATTTAAAACCTTAGGCTCATTCCTGAAATATAAGAAAGAAAATATTTTGATAATAATCAAGAAGATAGAATGGAATCATAAAAAAAGCTTGATCCAAAAGAACACAGGAAAAATGGAAAAAATAAATAAAGAATAGATTGGACAAATAGAAAATAGCAAGATGGTAGATTTAAATCCAGACATATCAGTAATCACAGTATATTTAAATGGTCTAAACACTCCCAGTAAGTAAAATAGAAACAGCACAAAACAGAATAAACAGACACCCCTGAAAATCAGCACAGACTTGAGATACCACAGGAAACAATGATAAAAAGACAAAGAGTTTAAAGCAAGTAAAAAGATGTATTACATATGGAAGACAGCTGATTCAACATAATAGGATAATAGGAATAGAAGTTGTATTCAAATATATAATGTAAGAAAAGTTCCTGAAGTGATAAAAGAATCTAACAGTGTCATTCAAGAATATTATTCTCAGTGGAGATTTTGTTAAGTTTAGAAGCAATAGGCAAATATTCTCAAACATGAAAGTCTTCAGAGAATATAGCATCTTTGAGTCCTTTGCGAAAAAACTATTTAATATTGAATTTAAATAAAATGCATCTCAGAAATGGAGAATCTATATGAAAAACCAAAGAAACGTAGTGAACAACCCATTTATATATAATTAATACTAAACAAGTGTAGAAATTATTAGAAAAGAGATTGACATTGGATAATGTAAAAATAACATAACTATAATAAAAAGTGGAAGTTGGAGGAAGGGGAGTTGGAGAAAATATCAGTGTCATCTTTCAAAACAGTGAGTTAGTGATTACTGTTTAAAAGTAATATATGTAGCTAAAAAAATGAAATGTTTTTCATAATGTCTTTTTTTAATCTTAGAGGAATCTTTTAACAAACAATATGTGGTCAAGAAACAAGTATTTGAAGCTTGTCTTAGTCATCTAGTGCTGCCATAACAGAAATACCACAAGTGGATGGTTTTAATGAAGAGAAGTTTATTTCCTTACAGTAAAGTAGGCTAAAAGTCTAAATTCAAGCTGTCAGCTCCAGGGGAAGGCTTTCTCTCTCTCGGCCTTCTCATCAGTGTTCCCCTGGACTAGGAGCTTCTCTGCGCAGGGACCCCGGTCCAAAGGATGCGCTCTGCTCCCGGCACTGCTCTCTTGATGGTATGAGGTCCCCATCCCAAGTTTCAGGATCCCATTTCTTCCCAATCAATGCTCTTACTTTAATTTCAGACACCTCTCGAGGCTGGCAGTTGAGCTGGCGTTGTAATTCAGCCACTCTTACAATAAGAGCCTGGGTTTGGCTTTCAGCAATTTCAGCTCTGTTACTACAAGAAATAAGGCTTTCCTTCAAAGCACAAGCGGAAGCCTTAAGGTCATTTATGTGGCACTTGAGCTTTGACTCTGAAGCCCTGAGCTTTGACTCTGAAGCCCTGAGCACATCTCTTTCTTTTACCAGTTTGTCTAGCTAAAGTAGGACCAACCAACCAGCTTCCCTATACTTCTCATTCTTACAAAGCTGTAGAAAGATATCACATGTGTTCATGCAGAGGCTCACCTTTCACCAATACCTGATCTACTGGTGGTGATATTTTGCATATTTTATCAACACCTCACTCCATGGGCTAGCAGTGCCCTCTTTACTGCTGGAAGCAGAGTTATCAACATCTTTAAGACTAACCAGACTTGAGAACCAATTTAGAAAACTCATCCTTATGATTTTGTTTCTCTAGAACCACTCTCGGTACCAAATGTCTGAACCTGTGGTTCCTCTTGTACTGAGCAGGATTACCATGGCAACAGCCTGGGCGGGATTCTGACTTAGAGGCATTCAGTCATAATCCCACAGATGGTAGCTTCGCCCCATTGGCTCCTCAGCCAAGCACATACACCAAATGTCTGAACTTGCAATTCTTAGTCATCTAGTGCTACTATAACAGAAATACCACAAGTGGATGGTTTTAACAAAGAGAAGTTTATTTCCTCGCAGTTAAAGTAGGCTGAAAGTCCAAATTCAGGGTGTCAGCTCCAGGGGAAGGCTTTTTCTCTCTGTTGGCCTTCTTCTCTTTGGTGTTCCCCTGGACTAGGAGCTTCTCCGCACAGGGACCCCGGTCCAAAGGACGCACTCTGCTCCCGGTACTGCTTTCTTGATGGTATGAGGTCCCTCTGTCTCACTGCTCACTTCTTTTATATCTCAAGAGATTGCCTCAGGACACAATCCAGTCTTGTAGATCAGGCCCTGCCTTACTAACACAACTGCCACCCATCCTCCCTCATTAACATCATAGAGGCAGGTTTACAACATACAAGAAAATCACACAGTACCAGGAATCATGGCCCAGCCAAACTGATATACACATTTTTGGGGGGACATAATTCAAACCATGACAAAGCTTCATAATTCCTATAAAATTTTGTTTTTATTTTCTTCTAAAGTAAAATTAAATTTAATGCTGTATATTAACAAATATTATTGTTGTTGTTGTTAGGTACTATGGAGTCGATTTTAACTCATAGTGACCTCATGTGACAGAGTAGAACTGGCCCATGGGGTTTTCTTAGCTGTAATCTATGAATCGGAATTAACTCCACGGCAGTGGATTTGGTTGGGTTTTTTTTTTGGGGGGGGGGGGGCGGTAATCTTTATGGAAGCAGATCACCAGGTCTTTCTCCCAAGGAACCACCAACCTTTTGGTTAGCAGCAGAGCATTTAACCACTGATAATACCTATAAGTCCATTTACATACAGTAATCCCTGGATAATTCTCTTTGTTATAACCATATGAAAATGCCTAGGATGATGAGTATGTAATGTAAACAATGGTAATTTCTGGGTAGTGGAATTTAGGAGTGATTTATTTATGTTTCCATCTTTGTGCTTTCTGTATTATCTGAATTCCTTTTTATGATCATGTATCATTCTTAGAAAAGCAAGAGTGATTATTTTGTCCTTATTGAAAACATATAACTAAGTAAGTGTGAGTACGTATATCTAGATATTAACAGTAGCAATTATTTTTTTCTTTACATTGCTCTGTATTTTATTTCCATTTTTTTAAAGTTTTTAGTTATAAATGAAGAACAACACTAAAACTGTACCCAAACCATCATTTTATGGAGTTTTACGTTACAGGGAAAGTATATCTAAGAGCATCCTAGTTTGTAATAAAACATCCAATAATCAAGGACGTTGTTGATTTGACTTGTGGAAGCAAGAACTTTGTATACTTTGTGATTTAAAGCAAATAAATAAATACACTAACTTCTGAGGAGGCCAGCTCATTCTTCAAATCTCTGGGAAAATCTCAGAGATACTGCACATTCCGCTTTGTAGACTCCAGTGGACAAGCAATAGCTAGGTAGACCACGGTCGCTAACATGTTCTTCTAGCAGTACTGGGTCCTATTCATAGTCTTGGGACTGCAATATTAATAAACACCACTGATGACTCAGATAAAAGTAACAAATTGGCTGGTCACTCACTAAACAGAATATTGTTTTACTTTCTAGGCATTCTGTCTTCCTCTCCCCCTTACACACACACACACACACACACACACACACACACAAAGACTGGCTGACAGAAAAATGGGATTCTACTGATTTTACCAGGATATGCATGTGACAGTGCCTCATTAAACAGGAAAAAATTAAATCCTTCCTCCCCCACCCCAAATTTTCAAGAGAAATTGCTATTCCCTGAGATGCTATGAATCTTGGAGCTTTGCTGCTCCCTTTGAGAGGTATAGTTTTAACATTTGTGATTTGTGTCCTCACTGCTTCCCTCTGTCTTCTCCCCTCCCTTTACTTGCACTGTCTATAAAAAGAATGAATTAGGCTGATGCCTGGGCAGATCATGTGCTACTAAGATAAACTGAGCAGCAAGAGTTTTCTACCCTAAATGGTGGTGTATGAATGGTTTAGTGTGAATTGGATTCAGAAGGCTTTATTTCAAAGCCTTTCATTATTTTTGGTCTCCCCAGAATCTTCTCCAAATTTTTCTTTAGTTGTAAAAACCATTCATTCACTCAACAAAATTTTTTTAATTTTTAAGTATTTTTTCCCATCAAAAATTTATACATACATTGTTATGTGACTCAAATTGCTCTCCCCATACTGTGACAGCATACTCCTCCTTTCCACCCCTGATTTCCCATGTCCATTCAACCAGCTCCTAACACTCTCTGCCTTCCCATCTCACCTCCGGACAGAAGCTGCCCATTTAGTCTCTTGTATCTACTTGAGCTAACAGGCACACTCCTCACGAGTATCACTTTATGTCCCACAGTCCAGTCCAATCCCTGTCTGAAGAGTTGGCCTCAGAAATTGTTTTAGTTCTAGGCTGATAGAGAATCTAGGGGCCGTGCTTTCCGGGGTTCCTCCAGTCTCAGACCATTAAGTCTGGTCTTCTTACTAGAATTTGAGTTCTGCACCGCATCTTTCTCCTGCTCCAAAGGGACTCTCTGTTTTGTTCCCCGTCAGTGCAGTCATTGGTGGTAGCTGGGCACCATCTAGTTCTTCTGGTCTCAGGCTGATGAAGTCTCTGGTTTATGTGGCCCTTTCTGTCTCTTGGGCTAATACTTTCCTTGTGTCTTCAGTGTTCTTCATTCTCCTTTACTCCAGGTGGTTGGTACCAATTGATGCCTGTGCTGCTTGGGAGTGTGATGTTCAGTGCACGGTGCAGGTAGGCAGGAAGGAGGGGGTAGATTTTGATGTGTGGAGCTAAGATGGGTATGGAAAAGATGAGAGAGAGGAGAGAGGAACAGAGCCAAAAACATACACACAAACAAAAAAGAGTGCTAAGGGAGCTTGCTATTGGAGTGGAGAGATGAGAAACTGAGAAAAGGGGAAAAACAAAAATGAAAAAAAGAAAAAGGGTAAAAGAAAAAAATGAATAAATCGAGAGAAGAAAATGAAGAAAGACAAAAAGGGAGTAAGAGAGAGAAGAAAAAACAAAGCAACAACAACAAAAAAAACAAACAAGAAAAAAGAAGTGCCCCAGGGATGTCCCTGTGTGTCTGCTCAGAGTAAGGGAGTAGCTTCCAAGCTGCGCAGTACTGCCTGGCTAGAAGGGGCTCCCAAGCTGAGAAAAGAAACAGAAAACAAATCAGAGCAAACAAACAAACCAAAAAACCCCAGGGGTCCCACCAGTGTGGCGGGACAGGCCGGGAAGTAGTTTCACAGTTGAGCGGTGTTCTGCAGCCTTTCAAGAAGAAGCAAAGATGGCGCATGGAGCCAGGTATTTGAGAGAAAGGAGGGGCAGGTGGTGAGGGGTGAGGAAGAAATCTAAAGAAGCGGAGAAAAGCAACAGGCAACAGAAGGCACTCAGGGAGACAGCCAGTGCAGCGGGTGGAATCCAAGTAACACCGGGGTGAAGCTAGTGCTTTCTGGCCAAGAGACTGTGGCTGCAGAAAGCAAAAGAGGCTAAGTGGGGGCGAAGAAGGATGGGAGGTGGGAAAGCCTGTATCACTGGTTACTAGTTGTTCTGTCTGTTGCTGGAAGCTCCGTGAAGCTGCTTTTTCGTACCCCCGTTCGCTGATGGATAGGAGTCCAAGATGGCAGCAGATCCATGCTGCGGTAGCTGATAGGGGACCTCTGCATGTATCTCTACTCACTGTCTGTTCTCGGTCAGTTTCTCATTCCATTCGGTGCTTGGCTGAGTTCTTTATCTCTTCATTTGATGCTTAGGGTTTCAGGATTGACGTGTGACTCTGTTTCACTTCGTTTTTCTGATCTTTGCTGTGGACAGACAGCGTGGTGCTTCTGACTATAGCGCCATGTTGCCCGGAAGTGCTGGTATTTTCTAGAGACTACTGTAAAAGGAATTGTTCTCTTAATTTCCTTTTCAGATTGTTCATTGCTGGTGTATAGAAACAACATATTTTTGTGTGTTGTGAGATATAGTGGAAAGCAAAAATAAACAAATTGACTACAACATCAGTAATAGGTGGGAGTCCAACTATTTCATTTAAAGTAGACAAATGGGATAGTAGAAGTGTAAGTAATAAAAAAGAAGCTTAAGATAATTATATAAAAGTAATCACTAATCATTGAGTTTATAAGAATATAAACATCATGAAATAGAAAAAGAAATACAAAATCGTTTTTAAAAAGCAAAGGAAAAAGACTACATTGTAAAAAAAAAAAAAAAGCATAATAGATATAGTAAATGGAGCGTAAGATAATATGAAATAGCTAAAACCAAATATAGCAGTCATATTAATAAATACCAGTGGGCTTAATTCACTTTTTGAAAGTAAAAGATTTTCAGATTGGGTCACAGTGCAGATTCCTACACTAAGTTGCTTACAGGAAATATACCTACCAAATGATTTTTAAAAATCTAAATATAAAACTATGGGCAAAGGTATACCAGGATTCAAGCATAAAGGAAGCGGGGATTGTTATGTATAACTAACAAGGTAGAATTAGGCTGCAGATTATTAAACAGGAAAAAACAATCACTCTTTAATGCTATAGGCTTCCTTTCACAATGATAAAAGTTATGAATATCTGTATATGAAGTAACATGACAGCAACCTTCATAAAGCAGAAATTACAAGAGATATAAGGAGAAACAGACCAAAGCAAACCAATAGTAATATTTTATGTACCACTCTTAGCCTAATACACATCAAATTGACAAAAAGTGGACAAATAGAAAAAAACAGTCAAATAGATGAGCAAAGTAATGTAATAGAGAAATCATGTAGATACATATTGAAATTTATACTTTGATAATAGAGAACACTGTTATATAAAATATCATTTAGGTCAAGGTGGAGATCATATGTGTCTTTCCTTGATTTTTTTTTTTTTTTGCTTATTTCTATCAGTTGCTGAGAGAAGAGTGTTAATTCTGTTCATTTTTACTTCATATATTTGAGATTTACACTCATGATTGTTATGTCTTCCTAATGAATTGATCTTTTTATCATTATGCAATGTTCATCTTTATCTTTGATACTACTGTTTTGAAGTGTTTTATCTGATATTTATAGCCATGTTAGCCTTCTTATGCTTACTGTTTTCCATCCATTTACTTTCAAATTATTTGTGTTTATATATTTAAAGTGGATTTCTCATAAACAGCATATAGTTGGGTCTTGCTTTTTATCCATTCTGACAGTCTTTATCTTTCAATTGGAGTCTTTAATCTATTAACATTAATGTAAGTATTGGTGTAATTATTGATGTGGTTGGAATTCAATCTACCATTTATTTTTGTTTTCTGTTTGTCCCTTCTGATTTTTGTTTCTCTATTCCTCCTTGTCGGCCTTCTTTTGGATTATTTGAACATTTTTCAGAATATTATTTTATCTCTTTACTTTTTAGCTATACCTGTTTATATTTTTAATGGTTGCTCTAGAGTTTACATTATGTATCTTTAATGTTCCACAGTCTACTTAGAATTAACATTGTACCACTCCATGTGAAATGTAGAAACCTTGCAACTGAATTATTCTTTTTACTTACCTCACTCCATCCTTTACGCTGTAGTTGCCACATGTATAACCCAACTATGTTATCATCCTCACAAGATAATGCTATAATTTTTCTTTAAATAGTCATAGATAAGTTAAAGAAATAACAAGGGGGAGTCCTCTGTATTTAACCAGATATTTACCATTTCTAGTGCTTTTCATTCATTCTTGAAGAATAGTTTCCACCTGGTATCATTTCTGTTCGCCTAAAAAACTTCCTTTAACTTTTCTTATAGTCCAGGTCTTAAGAAAAAACAAAAACAAAAACCCAAACCCATTGCCGTTGAGTTGATTCCAACTCATAGCGACCCTACAGGAGAGTAGAACTGCCCCATAGGATTTCCAAGGAGTGCCTGGTGGATTCAAACTGCCAACCTTTTGGTTAACAGTCATAGCTCTTAACCACTATGCCACTAGGGTTTCCTGTCCAGGTCTACTGGTGATAAATTTTCTTGATTTTTTTTTTTTTTTTTTCAGAAAATGTCTATTTCACCTTCATTTTTGAAATAATTCTTTTTGCTGGATAAAAAAAATTATGAGTGACAGTTTTTTTTCTTCCTGTCAGTACTTTGAAGATGTTACTCACTGTCTTAAGATTATTCTGCTATTCCTTCCTAAATTATTAGATACTTAGCTTTAGCCTTCTTCATTTTTAACAGAAGCACTTAAGGCTATGGATTTCCCTTTAAGTGCCTTGTTTGCCTAAGTTTTTCTATATAATATTTCATTATCATTTATTTCTAAGTATCTTAAAATTTATATTATGATTTCTTCTTTGACTAGTGACTAATTTCTAAATGCATAGGGATTTATTGTTTACCTTTTTGTCAAACTTAATTGCTTTACTGACAGATTCATTATGGTATTCTTTAAAATTTATTGAGACTTACTTTTTGATTTACTACATCATATAATTCTGTAAGTATCCCATGTATACTTGAGAAGAATGTGTATTCTCTAAGGTTGAAGAGTTCTGCGTATCCAATAAACCTACCTTTGTAATTATGCTGTTTAAAACTTCTATTCTTTTACTTTTTAGCCTAGAAAAAACTCCGAGATACCTTTTGAAATTTCCCACTGCAGTAGTGCCTCATTATTTTTTAAAATTCTATCAAGTTTTGCTTTATACATTTTGAGCCTATTTATTAATTACACACAAGCTGACAATTTTTGTATCTTTCTGGAGACTTGAACCCTTTATCATTACCTTTTCTATCCCTACTAATGTTTTTTTTTAAGTCCATTTGTCTGATAATATAGCTACATGAGTTGAATTTTTAAAAACAAGTTTATTGAAGTATAATTTAAATATCATAAGCTTCATCCTTTTCACGTGTACAAGTAAATGATTTTTAGTAAATTTGAAAAGTTGTGAAACCATCACCACGATCCAATCTGAGAACAATTGCTTTGTCCCAAAAAGATCCTTCATGCCCATTTGGAGTCACTCCTGTTCACAACTCTAGTCAGTCACTAATCTATCTACTTTCTGTCTCTATAGATTTGTGTTTTCTGGACATTTCATATAAATGGTCATACAATATGGTATTTTTTTCTTATACTTAACAATGTTTTTGAAGTTCATCTTTGTTGTAATATGTGTCGGCACTTTATTCCTTTTTGTTACTGAATGCTATTCTACTTCATAGATATACCACATTTTGTTCATTCATTCATCAGTTGACTGACATATGGATTGTTTTCTACTTTCAGGATGTAGTGAATAATGCTGCTATGAACTGTGTGTAGAAGTTTCTGTGGACAGATGTTTTCATTTCTCTTGGGTAAATACCTAGAAATGGAATTTCTGGGTCATATGGCAATGGGTTTGGTTTTTTTTTGATGGCAAATTTATGTTTTATGTTTTAAGCAACTACCAAGATTTTTTCCCAAAGTTCCTGTACTATTTTACATTCATCAGCAATGTCCTTGGCTTGTTTTTTATTACTATTTATTTGATATATTTTCTTCTATCCTTTTACTTTCAATCATTTTTGTTTTTATGATTTAGATGTGGCTTTTATAAATAATCTATAGCTGGATTTTACTTTTCCAGTCTAATAATTTGTCTTTTAACTGGTGACTTTAGTCCATTTACACGATTGTTTTTATAATAATGAGCTGTTACTACTGTCATTCTTTGAACTTTCTATTTGTCGTGTTTTTCCTGTGCTGCTTTTGTTTCCTTTCTTGACTTTTTAACTACAGCCTGAATTTTTTTCTTATTAAATTTCCCGATTCTCACCCATAATCCACTTCTTTGACTGTTTTAGCAATTACACCAACTATTTCTCCTCCTTTACTGGTTATCACTGAGATTTGACTATAGTTACCAAATTCTAACATTAGTCAATATCTTGAATAATACAGAAAAACAAGGACTGTAATACTTTAATTCCCTTCTGATTTACATGATATTGATAATCAGTATTTCTGGCCTTAAAAAATATTAGAATGTTATATAGTATATATATTTTTTTAAAAAATCATTGCCATGGAGTCCATTCTGACTCATAGTGACTCTACAGGACAGAGTACAACTGCCCATTGGGTTTCCAAGGAGTGGCTGGTGGATTCAAACTGCTGACCTTTTGGTTAGCAGCCAAGCTCTTAACCACTGTACCACCAAGCCTTCATATATTATATTCACTTATCTACCTATATGTTTAGCACATTTATTGTCTGTTTTGGAGCCCCGGTGGCACAGTAATTAAGAGCTTGGCTTCTAACCAAAAGGTCAGCAGTTTGAATCTATCAGCCGCTCCTTGGAAACCCTATTGGGCAGTTCTACTCTGTCCTATAGGGTCTCTATGAGTTGCAATCGACTCAACGGCAATGGGTTTGGATTTGGTTTTATTATCTTTTTTAACCATTCCTTCTTGCTGCTCATATCTTCCTTCTGAGGTCATTTTCCTTTTTCCTGAGATATGTCCCCCTAAAAGTCCCTTCAGCAAAGATCTGTTGCTTACGCCCAGTTTTTGTATAAGTGACTTGATTTTACTTTCATTCTTGAGCGTTCATTGTTATGTCATACTGAAAAAGAAAACCAACCCCCTTGCTGTCGAGTTGATTCCAACTCATAGTGACCCTATAGTTCAGAGTAGAACTGGCCCATAGGGTTTCCAAGGAGTGGCTGGTGAATCTGAACTGCTGACCTTTTGGTTACCAGCTGTAGCCATTAACTCCTGTGCCACCAGGGCTCCTATGTCATACAGGTTGGTTATTTTTTTCTATACAATTTGAAGATATTTTCCCACTGTCTTTTACCTTCCATTATTGTCATTGAGCGGGCAGGTGTATGTTTGTTTGTAGTTCATTTGTAGGTAATCTATCTTCTCTCAGGCAGCTTTTAAGATCTTCGGTTTGCGTTTGGAGTTTTGCAGTTACATTACAAATGTACATAACTATAGATTCTTTTTATCTATTCTTTATTTCTTGTTTGTATAACATTCTTTGTAATCCCTTACTTATGCATCATCTAGTTCACTAATTCTTTCTTCCATTGTGCCGTGTTATTTAACTTCAATAATTAATTTTTTTTATTTTTTTATTTTATTGTACTTCAGGTGAAGGCTTACAGAACAAATAGTTTCTCATGAAATAGTAGTACACTTGTTGTTTTATGACATTGGTTAACAACCCCACAACATATCAACCTTCTAACTTCTCAACCTTTTTTTTTTTTTTTTTTTTTGGTGAAAATACACATAGCCAAAGATACTCTGTTTCAAAAATTTCTGCACACGCAGTTCAGTGACATTGACTACGCTCTTCCAATTGTGCTGTTATTCTCACTTAAGATGAAGGCTTACACAACAAAATAGTTTCTCATTTAACGGTTACTACAAATGTTGCCCTATGACAGTGGTTAACAATCTTACAACACATCAACAATATCCTTACTCAACCTTAGGTTCCCTATCACCAGCTTCCTTGTCCCCTTCTGCCTTCTGGCCCTTGTCACTGGACTCCTGTACCTCGTTAGTCTCATTTGGTTTTGCGGGGCTGTCCACTCCCAGGCTGAACAGTGAAACTCGCAGGTAACTTCACCACTGAGCTAAAAGGGTGTCTGGGGACCATATTCTCGAGGTTTCTCCAGTCTCCTTTAGGCCAGTAAATCTGGTCTTTTTTTTTTTTTTTTTTTGTAAGTTAGAATTATGCTCTATATCCTTCTCCAGCTCTGTCCAGAACCCTCTGTTGAGATCCTGGTCAGAGCAGTCAGTGGTGGTAGCCGGGCACCATCTAGCTATACTGGACTCAGTCTGGTGGAGGCCTTGGTAGCTGTGGACAGTTAGTCCTTTGGACTAATCTTTTCGTTGTATCCTGTTCTCTTCATTCTCCCTTGCTCCTGAAGGGATGAGACCAGTGGAGTATCTTAGATGGGTGCTCACAGGCTTTTAAGACCCCAGACACTACTCACCAAGGTAGAACGTAGAGCATTGTCTTTATAAGTAGTGTCATGCCAATTGAGCTAGATGTTCCCCGAGACTATGGTCCCCAGAGCCCTCTGCCCAGCAACTCAGTCCCTCGGGGAGTTTGCTTGATATATATGTTTTTCTTGTGTCTATTGGTATGGTATTTATCAGCTCTGGAAATTCTTAGCCATTAACTTAATTCCTTGTTTAGACATATGTTAGACTTCTTCACGTTCTCCATGTTGCTTACCCCGTCTTTCTGTTTATTTCCTGTTTGTATAACATTCTTTGTAATCCCTTACTTATGCATCATCTAGTTCACTAATTCTTTCTTCCATTGTGCCGTGTTATTTAACTTCAATAATTAATTTTCAATAAACTATTTAATTACTTTTTAAAAAATATATACTTGTAATTTTTTTATTGTATCTTGCTGAAGGTTTATTTTAACAATCCCATCATTTATCTCTTTAAACGTTTTATACTGAGTTATTTTATATGCTAAATTTAATTCCATTATCTGAAATCTATGAAGATCTAAATCTGTTAATTTTTCTGACTCTTAGTCATAGTGGCTTATGTGTTTGGTGATCTTTGATTGTGAACTCATATCCATTTCACTTTAATTTGTAGTAATACTGGGAACCTCTATCAGAAGTACTTTAACCAGACAGGAATTGTTTTTTTCCTGCCCAAGTTAAGAGACACCACTAACCTGGGACCATTTGATCCCCTGGCTTAATCAGAAATCTCAGGCTTAGTGCCTATAGTTGGCTTAATCAGAAGTCTGAAGCTTAGTTCCTGTATCTTGAGAATTGCTCAGGGCTCAATCTCCTGAGGGTGATGGCTTCAAGAGTTTCTGCCTTTTCTTTCATATTTTCTAGCTGTTCAGGGTCCTTACTCCAGTTTCAACAAAGGGATTTTGTTTGTTTGGTTGATTTATTGGTTTGTTATTTTTTTGGATTGGAGATGTGATATCCTTGGGGATTTCCTTACTGTTTTAGCACCCAGTGATGCATTTTTAAGTATATTTTGTCAGCTATCTAGTTTGAAGTTCCCTTTGGTATTTCATTATAATGTCTATCATTATCTTCCACCTAGAAAGAAGAGCATATCCTAACTTGTCCCCCTTAAGTTTACTCTCTCCAAATTCAGTTTATCATATATATAGTTGCCAAATTGATGTAATAGTGAACATGATAGACATGTTAAATTTGAGGTGCTTTGAAATATGAGTTAGGAGCTCAGGTGAGAAATGGATCCTAGAGATGTAGATATGAGTCATTTATATAAGTGATAATATCATGTGAGTGCATAAGATTATTGAGGAGATTGGAGTGAGTGAACAGAAATAGGAGAGGACCGCAGAAGAACAACTTCAAGGATAGGCAGAGAAAAATGAAGTAGGAAAGGAAACTTAGAAGATGTAATCTAAGAAACTGGAAAACAAAGAAATGGTGTCTCCGAAGCCAAGGAAGGAGAGAGTTTCAAAGAGGAGCAGTTTTTACAGTCAGATGCAGCCAAAAGGGCACACACGATGAGAAGTTATGAAAGAAAAAACACCCCTAGGTTTTATCATTAGAAGATAGCTGATTATTATTACCAGAATGGTTTCAGTGGAGTGAGAAAAAATGCAAAATGGTAGCAAATGCATGAACAAGTAGTGTAATTTGCTAACTTCCTCCTCAGTACATCCCACCTCCACTGAATATATAATGAATCAGTTAGCTTCCTGGAGCAGGACACTCTTCACCCACAAAATAAACAAAATTGCCTTCTGATCTGCTGTAGCTGAGAGGGACTGGGGGCAGATACTAGAGATAGTAGTAAGGAGTAACAGTCATCAAACAAAAAATGGAAACTGTGCATTTGCTTCAGGTTGTACATACATAATATTAACAAGCTTTGTTTGTTTGAATTTTATTGTAGCTATTTCACCAATAAAATTTATGAGATTTATTAATAATATTCCATACTTCTGTTATTTTTTGTTTCACATCTCTACTATATTTTCTGCCACCATATTTCACTGTGTGCAATATGGGATAGAGAACAGAGAACAACTTGGTTATTAGCCTGCTTGTTTTTCAAGTCAGAAAATATGATAGTTATATCTATGTAAGTCTCAGCACTCAGACAAAATAAAAAGGACCTTTTATTTCAAAATCCTGTGCAACAGATATTTTTGTGACATGCTTTTTTCTCAGGATCTTAAACTTTGTGTAAGTGTTATTAATTGAAACTGCAGCTTATTCTCGTGTGTCTTTAACTTTTACAAAGAAAAATCTAAAAATTATACTTTAGGGAAAGAGAGTACAATTGTGAAAAAGAGTAGAAAAGTAGTATTAAAAAAAATCAAAAATCATTTATACTGTCATTTTATAACAGCCTAGGATTTTTTTTTTCAAAATCACAGATAGGAGATTTGTGTACTAATTTAACATTTGACTTCTCAACTTTTCCTAAGAAACACAGAAATATAATTATATGATCTTCTAATGACTATCGTCCTGCTGTCTTCCTCATACTTTGCCTTACAAAACACAGTGAAAAATTGTTAAAGAGGCACGTTCTGAGCTCTCATCTTCCACGTTCAGCAGTGTCTGTGCGGGGCCATGCTAGTCCTTGCTGGCTGTGCTTAGAGCCCCATGTGCTCTGTGCCTTAGTTCCTCTGACGTGCAGTGACATTTCTCATGTGGAAGACTGCAGCAGGCTAAATGACAGTTGCTTGAAAATATTTTTCCCATCAGAAGAGCAAAAACAATAACACATAAACACATTAAACAGCTATCTTCTTTTATGTAGTTTTGTTCACAACTAATATATAACATTTCTTTTCTTCATTGTAGGTACCAGAGATTTGAAAAGGCATTTCTCTTAGCTGTTGACATTGGTGCTCATGACCTGTTTATGGTGAGTCATTCCCGGAGATGATTTTGGGCTTTCATTTCTAAGGCTGAGTAAGTTGTCAGCTTTTGTGACCATTAAAAGGGATTAGTGTCATTTTCAGCCTTAAACGCATGGTAGGAAAGGCATTATTCCATCTTGGCTTGCAGCTTTGCCTTCGTGAAACTGGTCAATAGCCATCTAGTATTTTTGACTTGTTGACATTTTCCTTGCCAGAGCCCAAAGGATTTTTTATCTTTTCTAAGAAGAATTTGTAATTCTTGAACTTTTCTTCTCATGTACCTTGATATGAGAGGATGACACCTTTCTATCTAATTAGCTTAAATGTCTTTCTAATCCATTTTCTGAAGCACCACTGCAGAAGCCAGGACAGGGCAAAACATATCTATAGATCTTGAATGTACTTAGTTTGTTCCTTAGACTTTAGTGAAAAGTAATAAATTACCAGTGTTCTCATATGTGTTTTTAAGTGCAAAGTGGATCCAAGAAGTTATAAATTTTATGTACACTCTAGTCCTCTCATTAGTTACAGAAAAGTAAAATTGACCAGCTCCTTACAGATCTTATAGATCTTTGTCCTCTGCATCAAGTTCTTGTTTCATAAGATCTTGCACCACAATGTCACAGTGAGGTTAGATGAACAAAGGCAGGGTTTCTTCCCTGTTTTCCTAGCGTATTCTGCTCCACGTCAGATTTCACTGTTGTCAAAGAAACAAGAGAGCAAAAGCTTCTTGAAAACAAGAAAAACTTCTGGGAGGGTCTTGTACCTGAATCTTTTGTACAATTAAGACATTTTGTAGTTTAAATTCAGCTTTGACATTTTAGATGTTAATATGGGTTCGTTACATTAAGTCATTTGCCTTTGGATTGAGTTTGATATTTAAATCCTAAATTTATATCACTCAATTAAATTGTGCTTTCTGTGATCATGAAAAAAATCTAATTTCTTTCAAAAGTGGGAACTTGTTATTTGTCATTTGTTTTGTTATGCCTAGTTCAGCAGGCAGGTTAGTACATTGAGGGAAAGTTTTTATTATTTTCATAAAAATCTACATAGGTAGACATCATAATGTCAGAAATTTAAATTACATCACTTTTTAGATTTTTAACCCACTGACTTTCCCTCCTTATCTCCACCTTCTCATCTCTGCTGCTTACCTACTCCAGTAAAGGATGATTTTCTTCCTATTTCTTTATTTTTTATAAGTCTATAGTTAACAATCTTTTTCCCAGCCAAGATAAAAATTAAAGAAATCAGTATGTGAATGTTCGGTGCCTGGCAAACCTCCTCTCTCAAGGTATTATATTGATCTATAATTTCTAGTGATTTGATTATTAATTAATGATACTGAATGATCAAAGACAACTTCTAAACTCTTTTAAATCATATCTCCTTCAGCATTTAGCCTCAGTTTAGCCAGTAACAATATAAAGAAAGTCTCTATGTTAGTTGAAATTTCTTCAATCCAAATAGCCTTTCTACTGAAAGGTTAGCTCTAACCTTAACCCTAACCCATGAGGATTTTTACATGTAAAAGAGAAAAACCTAAAATAAGGGAAGGAAAGGAATTGTTTTTTTTATTTGCAAAAGTAAACAGTCATTATTCAGAACTCTGCACCCTTACTCTTCACATAAAAAAAAAAAAAAATGCTTATAGCCCAAGACCTGCCTTAAACCCATCCGCCAAAAAAGAAAGCAAACTCACTGCTGTCTAGTTGATTCCGACTCATAGCGACCCTATAGGACAGAGTAGAACTGCCCCGTAGGGTTTCCAAAGCTGTAATCTTTATGGAAGCACACTGCCACATCTTTCTCCCACGGGGCTACTGGTGGTTTCGAACCACTGACCTCTCAGCTTTAACCACTGTGCCACCAGGGCTCCGGATCTGCCTTAAGGAAACCCAAAATATAAAGAACATTAAGACCTCAAAGCAAAGTTTTATTTAAGCTCACGAACCTACTATATAAATTTGAAGTTCCATGTTGAAATTGTCTAAAAAAAGAAATTATGTTTTCTACTAGATCAATTTTTACTATTTAAATTATCATCTAGACATAGGTCTATAGCCTATATACTGAGAAGTGTTAGCTCCTTTGAATTTAAAAGATTTTTTTTAAAAAAACACGATTATTCCTACTGTGATTTTTTTTTTTTACCCCAAGATATCTCTTCCTAAAAGACTAAAAATAATACCATTTGAGTCACAAAGGAATTACAAAAACAGTGTGTCAGTTAACCTTAAAATAATCTCTTTTGTATTAGCATCAATCACTGGTAGAGAGATACAAGGCATACAGGACAACACCGGCAGGTTTCGATATTAAAAAGTGAATATAAAGGTGCTGGCCTCTGAAGCCAGGCTGACTTGATGCAAATCCAAACACTTTCTTATTAGCTGTGTGATTTTGTATAATTTACCTAACTCTGTATACCTCCATTTTATTACCTGTATCCAAAACCAAACCTGTTGCTAGCGAGTCGATTCTAACTCATAGTGACACTATAGGACGGAGTAGAACTGTCCCATAGCGTTTCCAGGGAGCGGCTAGTAGATTCAAACTGCCAGCTGAGATGTAGTTAACTTCCAGTTTACACTTATTTCAAGAGCATAGCCCCTCTAGAGTCCCAGTTGAAAGATCTTTCTCCTCAGCCGCCCTTGAAGTAAATCTTTGTGCTCTTAGCCCAAAGAATCTACCTAAAACTTTGTGCATCTTCTCAACTAATCAAACACTACTTTTTGCTAAGTTTCTCAGCCTCTTGGTGACCTATTAGAAATTGGCAAATGTTTTGAAAAGTGGTACCAAAGGCCAGGCTTTCTTCTCTGAGCTTCGCTTTTGTCTAGGATCTTGGTCTCTTAAATGCTCCCTGCCTATGAGCTCGCCAATGTCTTCAAACAGATTTTCTAAATTAAAAAAATTTTTGTTGTTTCACAACAAATCTTTGTTTAAGGCTTTAATTTTATGATTATGAAAAAACAAGGCACTACTACAGTTTTTCTTTATTAAATTTCATCACTGTTGATGATGATTTTTTCTTTTAAAAAAAAGTACAACTATCAAAACAAAACAGAGTAACATTGCCATTCTGATGATTGTATATACACAGTACCTCATACATACTTTACAAACAAATTAAATGGAGATAAAGTTAAAATCATAAAAGATTCAAATAACCTCTCAAAAGTCACTGGATATGCTTAACAGTAGATTGCATATTGTACAATATAACTTGAAGACAGATAAATAGAAATTATCCAATCTGAAGAACAAAAAGGAAAATTACTGTAAAAAAATGAACAGAGTCTCAGTGACTTGTGGGCCAAAATATGTGAAATTGGAACTTAGTTGAAAATTATTCATCTACACATCCAAGAAGGACAGCTAACTCCAAATAGAAAAAAGGTCTACTCACACCACATCTAGGCATACCATAGTCAAAGTACTGAAAGTCAAAGATGAAGAAAAAGATCTTTAAAATATTCAGAAAAGAAAAGCATATTGCATAAGAGGATCAACAACAGATATAAATTGCAGTGGTTAAGAGCTCAGGCTGCTAACCGAAAGGTCAGCAGTTCAAATCCACCAGCCACTCCTTGGAAACCCTATGGAGCAGTTCTACTCATTCCTGTAGGGTCACTATGAGTCGGAATCGACTTGACAGCAATGGGTTTGATTTGGTTTGGGTTCTCATCAGGGAAAAAAAAAAAAACTAGAAGATAATGGAACAATATCTTTGATGTACTGAAAAAATCAAAACTTCCAATATAAAATTCCATGTCCAAAGAAAATTATCTTTAAAAGGAGAGTGAAATAAAGACATTTTTGAATAAATGAAAGTGGAGAAAACTCAACACCAGCTGATGGACTACAAGAAAAGTTAAAGGAAGTTCTTCAGTCAGAAGGAAAATGATATCAGATGGAAACTTGAATCTACACAAAGGAATGAGTGTTCCTGAGATGGTAATCAGATGGGTTAATAAAGAAGCCTTTTTCCCTTTTTAAATATATTTAAAAGATAATTCTTTAAAGCAAAAATAGTAACAATGCACTGTGGTATTTATATACATATAGAAGTAAAATGACAGTAACAGCACAGGAGTGAGTAAATGGAATCGTACTGTTGTAAGGTTCAGACCTTTTTACCTCAAGTAGTACAATATTAATTTTAAGCAGATTGTGATAAATTAAGATTACATATTATAGTGCCTAGAGGAACTTCTAAAAAAATAGAAAGATATATACCTTAAAAAAAAAGTCACTAGGAAAAGAAGATTAAAAATTCTCAAAAAGAAGGTAGCCAAGGAGGCAAATAGAAAACAAATCGAAAGATAGTATACTTAATTCCAACAATAAAAATAATCACATTAAATTCAGATTGACTGTTAGTGAAGAATATTGAATATATCATGGACTGCCAGAAGAATAAACAAATCAATCTTAGAAGAAATAAAATCAGAATGCTCCTTAGAAGCAAGGATGGTGAAATTTTGTCTTCCTTACTTTGAACATGTCATCAGAAAACACCAATTGCTAGAAAAGGACATCATGTTTGGTAAAGTATAAGGGTCAGCAAAAAATAAGGGAAACCCTTAATTAGATGAATTGATTCAGTAGACACAACAATGGGCTTAAACATATCAAAGATCATGAAGATGGCTCAGGACAGGGCAACATTTCATTCAGTTATACACAAGGTCACCATGAGTGGGAGCCAACTCCATGGCAACTAATAACAGTAATAAACATTCCAATTAAAAAGCAGAGATTAGATTTTTTTTTTTTGTAAGCCAGAGATTATCAGACTGGATTAAAAAGCAAGACCTGATTATATTTTCTCTAAACACTTTGATTATAAAGAAACAAATAGATTGAAAATAAGAAGATGGGTAAAGATATACTATGCAAACAGATAAGCAGACTTCAAGACAAAGGAGTGTTACCAGAGATAGAGACAGTCACAGTGATAAAGTCAAGTAAGAAGATATAACAATCCTAAATGATTATGTTCAAGATAACAGAGCTTCAAATACAAGAAGGAAAAGCTGACAAGCCTATAAAGAGAAATAGACAAATCTAGTAATTCAACAGAATAAGTAATTAAAAATATCCACAAAAATACAGAATATGTGAACCTATCAACCAACTTGACCTGAATGACATTTATTGAACCTATAACCAATAACTGCAAAATCCACATTCTTTTCAAATGCACATGAAATAGTCACTAAACATAGACCATATTCTGGTCCACAAAATTAAAGTTCAATATATTTCAGAAGATTGAAACATGACACCAAAGGAATTAAATTACAAGTCGATATCATTCAGATATCTAGAAGGTTCTCAAATATTTGAAAATTAAACAACTCCTCTCTAAAAATTCTATGGGTCAAAGAAGCAGTCAAAGAGAAATTAAGAAATATTTTAATTGAATTATAATGAAAATGCAATATATTAAAATTTGTGGAACAATTATAACCCATTGAATAAAATAAGATTCCATGAATCCTTACTCATACAAGTTACTAGGGTATTTTGGGACCTTATTTTGTTTTTGAAAATTCAGGTAAACTCTCCAACCTAATTATTACTGTGGCATAAAGGCTACTCATTTGCCACCCAGAACTGCTTCTCTGGCCCCATGTTTGATGGCGTAAGAAGGAGTATGCCTCTGAACACTCTCATGTTGGCATTTCTAATTACCTTGGCCATCGGCACAGGGCCAATTGGAATGTCAACTTTGCCATCTGATGATGCTATAAAAAGACTTATAACTGCTGCTGTCCAGCCATCTGTGTCTTCTCTTGGCATGATTCTTTTGGGTAGTTTGTCTTTCACTGGCATGATATTTGTAGAGGATCTTACACATCTGCCACTCCTAGGCACTGGATTGGTGATCAAGTTGACACAGAAGTGCTTCCTTGGCCCTGTTTTTATATAGAGGAGATTTATACCTGCTAGCTTCATAAATAAGACTTATCATTTATTATATACATTTAAATCATAATATTAAATACTATGAATATAGTATTCTCAAGCCCCTATTGACTCAAACCCAGCCTGGACCTCAAGTTTAAATTCTTCACTGAAAGAAGAATTAACTTCTAAATGAGAAGATATCAGATGGAAACGTAAATCTACACAAATGTAACGTGCCTCTTCTGTTTTAAGAAATACAACAACCTCTCCCTCCTGTGCCAAATCTTTAGAATTAATGGAAGGAGTCTCTGTGTTTATAAAGGGACTTCAAAACAAGGAGAATACTTCATGGACCAGAAACTGTGAGAAATCCACTGAAAACTACAAAACAAAAGAATCAGATTGAAGGAGGAATGTAGAAACCAAAATGTTGAGAGGAGAAGACATCTCCCAAAGTTGAGAGCATGATCAGAAGTTTCCCATTCCCTGAGGAAGGGGATACTAGGAATGAGGTGGTGTTCCTGGACAAGCAAGGGTGAATAACTGGGGTGCTCCAGCAGGAGAAATAAGGTGGCTGAGTGGGGGAGAAGTGAGATTGTGTAGACACTGATTAAGACTTACCTATTATTATAAAAATAAATTGATGTGAGTGTGTTAAGAATTTAAGGATACTGATCATAGGAATGGTTGTTATAACTTTGAATCAATAAATAGAAAAAAACACAACAAAGAACACTTGAAAAATAAAAGTATAAGGAAAAGTAAATAATTAAGTTTATAGTAATTGGAAAACACAAAATGAGCTGGCTGGAATAAATCTAAACATCAGTAAATAAAACAGATGTGAATGAATTAAATTTACTCAGTGAAAAGCAGAGACCATAAGATTGGTTTTTTTTTTTAAATATCCAGCTATATGTGGCATATAAAACACATTCCAAACCCAAAATGACATAGGAAGGTTCAAAAGTGGTTAGAAAAAGATATACAAACAAATGCTACCAGAATTTTTTAAAACAAAAGGATTTAAAGGAAAAAAGAGGATGTGGTACTTTAAAAATATGTGCACAAATTCTATGACATTTCTCTCTTTAAAAGATGGTGCCTCCAAAAAAGAGAACTTCCAAGAGGAAATAACTATATTGATACCATTTACAGTAGTGCCCAAGAAAATAAAATACTTAGGAATAAATCTAACCAGAGACGTAAAAGATCTATACGATGAAAACTACAAGACACTACTGCAACAAACCAAAAGAGACCTGCATCAGTGGAAAAACATACCTTGCTCATGAACAGGAAGACTCAACATTGTGAAAATGTCAGTTCTACCCAAAGCCATCTACAGATACAATGCAATCTCAATCCAAATTCCAACAGCAGTTTTTAATGAGAGGAGAAACAAATCACCAACTTCATATAGAACGTGAAGAGGCCTTAGATAAGTAAAGCGTTACTGAAGAAGAATAGCAAAGTGAGAGGACTCACACTACCTGATTTTAGAACCTATTATACCGCCACGGTAGTCAAAACAGCCTGGAACTGGTACAACAACAGATACATAGACCAATGGAACAGCATTGAGAATCCGGACATAAATTCATCCACCTGTGAGCAGCTGGCCCAAAGTCTGTTAACTGGGGAAAAGACAGTCTCTTTAACAAATGGTGCTAGCAGAACTGGATATCCATCTGCAAAAAACTGAAACAAGACCCATACCTCACACCATGCACAAAAACTAACTCAAAATGGGTCAAAGATCTAAATATAAAATAAAAAATGATAAAGATCATGGAAGAAAAAATAGGGACAACGTTAGGGGCCCTAATACATGTCATAAGCAGAATACGAACCACAAGTAACAATGCACAAACATCAGAAAAGAAACTAGATAAC
This sequence comes from Dugong dugon, assembly GCA_030035585.1. Taxonomy (NCBI): domain Eukaryota; kingdom Metazoa; phylum Chordata; class Mammalia; order Sirenia; family Dugongidae; genus Dugong; species Dugong dugon. Next base: position 99,086,742 of record CM057469.1, on the reverse strand, counting down.
TTATGCTCATGAAAAGCCTTCACCAAAAGAGTCAAAAGACAACCTACAGACTGAGAAAAAATTTTGGCTACAACAAATCCAATCAGCGTCTAATCTCTAAAATATACAAGATACAGTAAAACCTCAACAACAAATTGACAACCCAGTTTAAAAATGGGCAAAGGATATGGCCAGGCACTTCACCAAAGAAGACATTCAGGTGGCTAACAGACAAATGAGGAAATGCTCACAATCATTAGCCATTAGAGAAATGCAAATCAAACTATAATCAGATATCATCTCACCCCAACAAGGCTAGCATTAATCCAAAAAAACACAAAATAATAAATGTTGGAGAAGTTGTGGAGAGACTGGAACACTTATACACTGTTGGTGGGAATGTAAAATAGTACAACCACTTTGGAAATCGATTTGGCGCTTCCTTAAAAAGCTAGAAAAAGAAGTGCCATACAATCCAGCAATCCCACTCCTTGGAATATATCCTAGAGAATTAAGAGCCGTCACACAAATAGCCGTGACACCCATGATCATTGCAGCACTATTCATGATAGCAAAAAGATGGAAACAACTTAGGTGCCTATCAACAGACAAATGGATAAACAAATTATGGTATATTCACACAACTGAATACTATGCAACGATAAAGAACAATGATGATTCTGTGAAACATCACATGGAAGAATCCGGAAGGTATTGTGCTGAGTAAACTTAGTCAGCCACATAAGGACAAAAATTATATAAGACCACTATTACAAGAACCCAAGAAAAGTTTTAAACACAGAAGACAACATTCTTTGATGGTTACGAGGGTAGGGAGGGAGGGAGAGGGTTATTTACTAACTAGATAGTAGACAAGAATTATCTTAGGTGAAGGGAAGGACGGCACACACTACAGAGGAAGTCAGCACAACCAGACTAAACCAAAGCTAAGAAGTTTCCTGAATACAACCAAACACTTCAAGGGACAGAGTAGCAGGGGCAGGGGTCTGGGGACCATGCTTTCAGGGGACATCTAGGTCAACTGGCCTAACAAAGTTTTTAAGAAAATGTTCCATATCCCACTTTGGTGAGTGGCATCTGGGTTCTTAAAAGCTAGCGAGTGGCCATCTAAGATGCATCAATTGGTCCCAACCCACCTGGAGTAAAGGAAAATGAAGAACACCAAAGTCACAAGGAGAGTATTAGCCCAAGAGAAAGAAAGGGCACATAAACCAGATACTTCATCAGCCTGAGACCAGAAGAACTAGATGGTGCCCAATGACCGGCCTGACAGGAAACACAAGGGGAGTCCCTGATAGAGCAGGAGAAAAGTGGGGTGCAGAACTCAAATTTCAGTAAAAAGACCAGGCTTAATGGTCTGACTGAGACTGGAAGATCCCCAGAAAGCATGGCCCCTGGATTCTCTGTCAACCCAGGACTAAAACCGTTCCCAAGGCCAACTCTTCAGACAAAGATTAGACTGGACTTGGGACATAAAATGATACTCGTGAAGAGTGTGCTTCTTAGCTCAGGTAGATACATGAGACTAAATGGGCAGCTCTTGTCCGGAGGTGAGATGAGAAGGCAGAGAGGGTCAGGAGCTGGTTGAATGAACACGGGAAATCTGGCGGAAAGGAGTGTGCTATCACAGTACAGGGAGAGCAATTAGGGCCACATAACAATGTATGTATAAATTTTTGCATGAGAGACTAACTTGAATTGTAAACTTTCACTTAAAGTACAACAATAAAATGGAAAAAAAAATGAACCCTTATATTATGGAGAAACATACTAAAGGATTTATGGGTAAAATAATATGATTCTTCAATATAATCCAAAATGAGAAGTACAGTGTTTGGAGGTATAAATGTGTTTGGTCGTTTATTGATAATAGTCAAAGCTAGGTGATGGGTATATGGTGATTTATTGTTTTAGTCTCTCTACTCTTTTATCCAGGATAAAAAGTAAAATAAATTTAAAAATTAATAGTGTATTTCCATTAAAAAACAAACTTCCTTTGTGTGTAGTTATAGCCTCCTTTTCAATCTTAACGGTAATCTCTTTTTTTGTCTTGATCATATTTGCCAAACTCTTGTCTGACAGATATTTTCTATAAGCTCATTTTGATTTTACTGAAAAATTCTTTTTAAAAATGTACTTCACTAATTTGTTCTATCTTTATTAATTCCATTCCTTCTACATCCTTTGCATGAATGGATTTAAGGATAAGAAATTTCTTTTGAGTTACTGCTTTGGTTGCAAGCTACAAATCTTGATATTCAACATTTTAATTGCTTTTTTAAGTTTATTTTTAATTCTGTTATATGGAAGTCACCGGTTTATGATAGCAGTCTTCTTTTAATTTGTTGAAATTTCCTTGGTGGCTTACATATGGTCATTATTTACGATTTTTATGAGTTTGTTAATGATGTGCATTTTCTGTTATCAAAATGTAATAAGTCTTATGATACAAATATATTTATATTAGCTAAAAATTCCTAATCATTTTATGCAAATCCTCAATATTCTTTTTTTTTTTTTTTTCCTTTTTGGTATACAGTTTTCTGAAAAGAATATGTTACACTCCTGCAGTATGACTGTAGATTTTTCAATTTTTCCTTGAAGGTCTTTAATTTATAAAATATATTTTGGAGCTGTGAGGTTAAATGAATAGTGCTATGTATGCTTGATGGATTATTTATGATTAACTATACCATTATGAAATAAACCTTTCTGTATTAGTTATCTGTTGCTATATAACAACTTATCTACAAATTTAGATGCTTCAAACAATCAACATTATCTCATACAGTTTCTGATAAGGTCAGGAATCCAGGAGGGCTTACGTGGGTGATTCTGACTCAGGGTCTCTCATGAGTTTGCAGTCAAGATGTTGGCCAGGACTGTGGTCATCTGAAGGTTTGACTGGGGCTAGGGGATCTGCTTCTAGATGGCTTGTTCATATGGCTGTTAAAATCTTAAGGCCCTAGTGCCTTCTGGCTGTTGGCAGGAAGCCTCTGTTATTCATTCTATAGACCTCTCCATAGGATTGCTTGAATATTCTCATGACATGGCTGATAGCTTCCAATACAGCAAGTGATCAGAGAGAGAGGGCCAAAGATGAAGCCGTTTAACACCTATTATGACTTGGTTTCAGAAGTCACACACCATTACTTCCATCAGGTTCTATTCATTAGAACTGATTCACTAAGTCTAGTCTACATTCAAGGGGATGGGAAGATGAGGCACCATCTTTTTTTTTAAATTGTTGTGCTTTAAGTGAAAGTATACAATTCAAGTTAGTCTCTTACACAAAAATTTATACATAAACACTGTTTTGTGACCCTACTTGCCCTCGCTGTACTGTGACAGCACACACTTCCTTTCCACCCAAGATTTCCCATGTTCATTCAACCAGCTCCTGACCCTCTCTGCCTTCTCATCTCACCTCCAGACAAGAGCTGCCCATTTAGTCTGATGTATCTACTTGAGCTAAGAAGCACACTCTTCATGAGTATCATTTTGTGTCCCAAGTCCAGTCTGATCTTTGTCTGAAGAGTTGGCCTTGGGAATGGTTTTAGTCCTGGGTTGACAGAGAATCCAGGGGCCATGCTTTCTGGGGATCCTCCAGTCTCCGACCATTAAGCCTGATCTTTTTACTAGAATTTGAGTTCTGCACCCCACTTTTCTCCTGCTCCATCAGGAACTCCCCTTGTGTTCACTGTCAGGCCAGTCATTGGTGGTAGCTGGGCACCATCTAGTTCTTCTGGTTTCAGGCTGATGAAGTCTCTGGTTTATGTGCCCTTTCTTTCTCTTGGGCTAATACTTTCCTTGTGACTTTGGTGTTCTTCATTTTCCTTTACTCCAGGTGGGTTGGGACCAGTTAATGCATCTTAGATGGCCACTCGCTAGCTTTTAAGAACCCAGATGCCACTCACCAAAGTGGGATACAGAACATTTTCTTAAAAAACTTCGTTATGCCAGTTGACCTAGATGTCCCCTGAAAGCATGGTCCCCAGACCCCTGCTGCTGCTACTCTGTCCCTCGAAGTGTTTGGTTGTATTCAGGAAACTTCTTAGCTTTGGTTTAGTCTGGTTGTGCTGACTTCCTCTGTAGCGTGTGCTGTCCTCCCCTTCACCTAAGATAATTCTTGTCTACTATTTAGTTACCCTCTCCCTCCCTCCCCACCCTCGTAACCATCAAAGAATGTTGTCTTCTGTGTTTAAACCTTTTCTTGAGTTCTTAAAATAGTGGTCTTACACAATATTTTTCCTTTTGTGACTGACTAAATTCACTCAGCATAATGCCTTCCAGGTTCCTCCAAGGTATAAGATGTTTCACGGATGCATTGTTGTTCTTTATTGTGTAGTATTCCATTGTATGAATATAACATAATTTGTTTATCCATTCATCTGTCGATGGACCCCTAGGTTCTTACCATCTTTTTGCTATCATGAACAGTGCCACAGTGAACATGGGTGTGCATATACGTATTCGTGTGAGGGCTCTTATTTCTATAGGATATATTCCAAGGAGGGGGATTGCTGGATTGTATGGTACTTCTATTTTTAGCTTTTTAAGGAAGCACCAAATCGATTTCCAAAGTGGTTGTACCATTTTACATTCCCACCAACAGTGTAGAAGTGTTCCAGTCTCTCCATAACCTCTTCAACATTTATTATTGTGTGGTTTTTGGATTAATGCTAGCCTTGTTGGGGTGAGATATCTGATTATAGTTTTGATTTACATTTCTCTAATGGCTGATGATCATATGCATTTCTTCACGTGTCAAATGCCTGAATGTCTTCTTTGGTGAATTGCCTGGTCATATCCTTTGCCCATTTTTAAACTGGGTTGTCAATTTGTTGTTGAGGTTTTACTGTATCTTGTATATTTTAGAGATTAGACGCTGATTGGATTTGTTGTAGCCAAAATTTTTTCTCAGTCTGTAGGTTGTCTTTTGACTCTTTTGGTGAAGGCTTTTGATGAGCATAAGTTATCTAGTTTCTCTTCTGATGTTTGTGTGCTGTTACTTATGGTTCGTATTCTGTTTATGATGTGTATTAGGGCTCCTAACGTTGTCCCTATTTTTTCTTCCATGATCTTTATAATTTTTGATTTTACGTTTAGGTCTTTGACCCATTTTGAGTTAGTTTTTGTGCATGGTGTGAGGTATGGGTCTTGTCAGTTTTTTGCAGATGGATATCCAGTTATGCCAGCACCATTTGTTAAAAAGACTGTCTTTTCCCCAGTTAACAGACTTTGGGCCTTTGTCAAATATCAAGCTGCTCGTAGGTGGATGAATTTATGTCCAGATTCTCAATTCTGTTCCATTGGTCTATGTATCTGTTGTTGTACCAGTTCCAGGCTGTTTTGACTACCGTGGCGGTATAATACGTTCTAAAATCAGGTAGTGCGAGGCCTCCCACTTGGTTCTTCTTCTTGAGTAATGCTTTATTTATCTGAGGCCTCTTCTATAAGGGTTCATTTTTTAAAGAAACATAACCATAATAGTGTCATCACACGACAAGAAAGTTAACAATATTTTCTTAATATCATCAAGCATCCAGTTCCTGTTCAAATTACCCTAAATATCTCCTGAAATATTTAAAAATTTAAAATACAGTTTGTATCCCAGGATGCAAAGAAGTTCCAACATTACATTTAGTTGATGTGTCTCATGTCTTATTTCAATCTGAGTTCCAGCTACCAGTCTTCCACCCCCACCCCACCCCCTCCACTGGTTTGGCAATTTCTTTGTTGAAGAAACTGGACCCCTTGCCCTGAAGAGTTTCCTGTATTCTGTTGTTGTTGTTGTTAGGTGCTACTGAGTCAGTTCCGACTCATAGCGACCCTGTGTACAACAGAACAAAACACTGCCTAGTCCTGTGCTATCCTCACTATCATTGTTATGCTTCAGCCCGTTGTTGTAGCCACTGTGTTAAATCTTCTTGTTGAGGGTCTTCCTCTTTTTCACTGGCCCTGTACTTTACCAAGCATGATGTTCTTCTCCAGGGACTCATCCCTCCTGATAACATGTCCAAAGTATGTGAGACGTAGTCTTGCCATCCTTACTTCTAAGGAGCATTCTGGTTGTACTTCTTCCAAGACAGATTTGTTTGTTCTTTGGCAGTCCATGGTATATTCAATATTCTTCGCCAACACAATTCAAAAGTGTCAATTCTTCTTCAGTATTCCTTATTTATGGTCCAGCTTTCGAATGTGTATGAGGCAATTGAAAACACCATGGCTTGGGTCAGGTGCACCTTAGTTTTCAAGGTGGCATCTTTGCTTTTTAACACTTTAAAGAGGTTTTTGCAGCAGATTTGCCCAATGCAGTGCATCTTTTGATTTCTTGACTGCTGCTTCCATGGGTGTTGATTATGGATCCAAGTAAAATGAAATCCTTGACAACTGCAATCTTTTCTCCATTTATCATAATGTTGCTCACTGGTCCAGTTGTGAGGATCTTTGTTTTCTTTATGTTGAGGTGTAATCCATACTGAAGGCTATGGTCTTTGATCTTCATCTATAAGTACTTCAAGTCCTCTTCACTTTCGGCAAGCGAGGCTGTGTCATCTGCATATCACAGGTTATTAACGAGTGTTCCTCCAGTCCTGATGCCACATTCTTCTTCATATAGTCCAGCTTCTTGATTTGTTCAGCATACAGATTGAATAAGTATGGTGAAAGGATACAGCCCTGATGCACACCTTTCCTGACTTTAAACCACATAATATCCCCTTGTTCTGTTTGGACTACTGTGTCTTGATCTATGTACAAGTTCCTCATGAGCACAATTAAGTGTTCTGGAATTCCCATTCTTCACAATGTTATCCATAATTTGTTATGATCCACATAGTAGAATGACTTTGCATATTCAACAAAACACAGGTAAACATCTTTCTGGTATTCTCTGCTTTCAGCCAGGATCCATTTCACATCAGCAGTGATATCCCTGGCTCCATGTCCTCTTCTGAATCTGGCTTGAATTTTTGGTAGTTTCTTGTCTATATACTGCTGCAGTTGCTTTTGAATGATTTTAGCAAAAGTTTACTGATGTGTGATATTAATGATATTGGTCGATAATTTCCGCATTCAGTTGGTTCCGCATTCGGTTGGATCACCTTTCTTGGGAATAGACATAAATACAGATGTCTTCCCGTGGGTTGGCCAGGTAGCTGTCTTCCAGATTTCTTGGCATGGATGAATGAGCACTTAAAATGCTGCATCCATTTGTTGAAACATCTCAATTGGTATTCTGACAATTCCTGGAGCCTTGTTTTTTACCAATGCCTTCAGTGAAGCTTGGACTTCTTCCTTCAGTACCATCAGTTCCTGATCATATGCTACCTCCTATAATGGTTGAACATCAACCAGTTCTTTTTGGTACAGTGACTCTGTGTATTCCTTCCATCTTCTTTTAATTGTTCCTGAATTGTTTAATATTTTCCCCATAGAATCCTTCAGTATTTCAACTCAAGGCTTGAATTTTTTCTTCAGTTCTTTCTGCTTGAGATATGCTGAGTGTGTTCTTCCATTTTGGTTTTCTACCTCCAGGTCTTTGCACGTGCCATTATAATAGTCTTCTTGAGCTGCCCTTTGAAATCTTCTGTTCAGCTCTCTTACTTCATCATTTCTTCCTTTTGCTTTAGCTAGTCTACATTTAAGAGCAAGTTTCAGAGCCTCTTCTGACATCCATTTTGGTCTTTTTTTTTCCTTTCTTTTTAATGACCTCTTGCTTTCTTCGTGTATGACGTCCTTAATGTCACTGTGCAACTCGTCTGGTCTTTGGGCATTAGTGTTCAACGCATCAGATCTATTCTTGAGATGGTCTCTAAATTCAGGTGGGGTACACTAACGGTCATACTTTGGCTCTCATGGACTTGTTCTAATTTTCTTCAGTTTCAGACTGAACCTGCATATGAGGAATTGATGATCTGTTCCACAGCTGGCCCCTGGCCTTATTCTGACTGTGATGATATTGAGCTTTTCCACTGTCTCTTTCCAGAGATGTAGTTGATTTGATTCCTGTTTATTCCATCTGGTGATGTGCACGTGTATAGTTGCTGTTTATGTTGTTAAAGAAAAGGTATTTGCAATGAAAAAGTTGTTGGACTTGTGAAATTTTATCAGGTGATCTCTGGCATCGTTTCTGTCACCAAGGCCATATTTTCCAAGTACCAATCCTCTTCTTTGTCTCCAACTTTCGCATTCCAGTCACTGATAATTATCAATGCATCCTGATTGCATGTTTGATCAATTTCAGACTGCAGAAGTTGGTAAAAATCTTCAATTTCTTCATCTTTGGCCTTAGTGGTTGGTGCGTAAATTTGAATAATGTTTTAACTGGTCTTCCTTGTAGGCATATGGATATTATCCTATCACTGACAGCATTGTACTTCAGGATAGCTCTTGAAATGTTCTTTTTGACAATGAATGTAGTGCCATTCCTCTTCAATTTGTCAATTCCGGCATACTAGACCATAAGGTTGTCCAATTCAAAACGGCCAATACCAGTCCATTTCAGCTCACTAATGCCTAGTATGTTGATGTTTGTACATTCCATTTCATTTTTGATGATTTCCAATTTTCCTAGATTCATACTTTGTACATTCCACGTTCTGATTATTAATGGATGTTTGCAGCTGTTTCTTCTCATTTTCAGTTGTGCCATATCATCAAGTGAAGGCCTTGAAAACTTGACTCCATTCACGTCATTAAGGTCGACCCTATTTGAGGAGGCAGCTCTTCCCCAGTAGTATTTTTAGTGCCTTCCAACCTGAGGGGCTCATCTTCCGGCACTATGTCATACAGTGTTTCACTTCTGTTCATAAGGTTTACACTGGCTAATTGTCTTAGTCTGGAAACTCAGCTGAAACCTGTCCACCACGGGTGACCCTGCTGGTATTTGAATACTGGTGGCATAGCTTCTAGCATCATAGCAACATGTAAGCCCCACAGTATGACAGACTGACAGACGTGGTGGGGGTGGGTCCCATATTCTGGATTGTGCCAATTGCATTATCTGTGGAGTGCTTAACATATTCCTCTACCTCCTGTATTTCCTATAATCTAGTTATGAGTTTTTGTGTATATACATACCCACAACAAAATTTTTTCTTTTTTGGGGTTTTTTTTTTTGGCAAAGATGCTTCATAGATATGTATACTGCTATCAAGTGTGAAATAATGTTAGGTTTTCTTTTTGTGATGCTAAGTTTCATCAGGGGTTCATGGGTCATTAGCCTAATTTAATCATTGTAAAGTTCCCGTTAAACTTTTCATCTCATGGTTTTAACAGATATCGATGATCACTACCAACATCCACTATTTCATTAGGGCTGCAGAGTGGTGATAGTCTGTCTATCATTCCTTCTCCATTTCTTAGCTAGAATTTTTCATAAGCAAACAAAAACATTCTCTCCTCTCTATTGGGATACCCTGAGGTACAATTCCTGTAGGAAAGAAAGGATAAATGTTTGATTCTTTATCTGTATTTGCCAGATTTCAAAATAAATTGTTTTCCTAAGGCCACCAATTAGATTTTAAATATTATCATTATTATTATTCATTAACTTTAACATATTTAATGTTTCAGTCAATTGAAGATGTTATTTTTAAATTAACTCTACTGAGGTATAATTTAAATACAATAAAATTCACCAATTTTAAGTAAATTTATTTCTGTATTCTGCCTCCGGTAATTCCAAGGAATTTTTTTCCTCTGGAAAATTTCTAGATTCTTTATTTTGGGAGCTTGCTGAAGTCGTCATGGTCTGCCTTTTTATGTGATTTGATATTGACTGTTGTCTCCGAGCCATCAAAAAGTTATTATATTTATTTATGTTTGCTTACTGTATCCTAGCTTCTTGTTTTGTTTTGTTTTGATATGCCCAAATAGGCTGCTCCTGTGAGCTAGCTTGGTTACTGGCACCCCTGAAGCTCCAACGTCCTGCCACCAGGTGGCCAGACCTGCCACTAAGTATGTGAGCCTAGGAGTCCGCCCACTCCTCCTATATGGATTCAGCTCGGGTGTCCAGGTAGTCAGCCACCCCGTGTGTGGTGCAGGCTCTAACTTATAGTCCTAGACAGGCATGGGTGATTGGTGTAGGCACAGACATCTGGCTGCAGCAGGGACACACACACTGAGCAAGCAGGGGGCTGACAGCTGCCCCTGAGTGTCCAGGAGGAAGGTTTGTTCCCTAGAGCGCGTAAGTGGGCAGGGTTTTCAGCCCGACTATGAGCAACCCAATGCTGTTGGCTGTAAGGATTGGGTGGCACCTCTTGTTCTTGGGCCCCTGTCACAGGTGGCTAGGTGGCATGGATGGAGCCACCAGTCCTCAGGCCCCTGATGTGGGTAGGTGAAGACCCTGCTTAATGGGCAGAGCAGTGTCAAATGTCATGAACCTGCCACTTCATAGCTGAAACAGTTGAAGTTAGACTTCAGGTATATACCTTGCTGTACTGTGGTAATGAGGGCCTATGCTGTTGAAATGGGCCCACACAAGTCTATGCAGGGGGAAGGCACTCAAAGTCCGTCGATCCTTTATGCCTGTGCCTAGGCAAAGGAGCTGTGCCTACCCTGAGGTACTGGCTTAGGGGAGCCAGCAATTTATTTTTTCCATTTGTTAATTTGTTCCCTCTACAAGGCTGGGAGAATGGCTCAGGGCGCATGATGGGTCCTACTTCCAGCCCAGGGGACTTGGTAATTGCTGAATCCATCCTGGACCCAGTGCAGAGCAGGGAGCGGAAAGGTAAATGGGAGAGAGGTTTTTCCTTAAGGGGGGTGTTTTTGATCCACGCATGAGGCCGTACGCAAGTACTTATTTTTCACCGATCCAGGGCTGCTTCTCACTGGTTCTGGGTGGCCGTGTAGACTCTCTGGTGCTGGGTCTCTCCCAGTGTGGAAAGCACACCTCCTGAGGACTGCCACTTGCCTGCTTCACTGCTCACCCCCAAGCTGATCAGGTCTGAAGGGCTCAGGCTCTCACTAGGTCAGGACTGGCAAACCCTCACTGCTTCCGAACTCTCTATCCCTCCCCCTGCCACTCAGTCTGGTTCCTTAACTCTACCTTTGATGTTCAGGGCTCCTGGACCATCATATATGATCGATTCACTTGTCTTTTCGGGTCTTTGTCGTCAGAGGGACCACCGGAAGTGTCTGACCACTCTGCCATCTTGACCCCACCCTCAAGTGAATTTATTTCTGGACTCTAGTCTGTTCCACTGATTTATATGTATATACCAGTAGTTCTCAATAAGTGGTGATTTTGCTCCCCCAGGGGACATTTGGCAATGTCTGGAGACATTTTTGGTTCTCGGAACTGGGGGATGGGGTGCTACTGGTATCTAGCGGGTAGAGGCCAGGGTGCTACTGGCATCTATCAGGTAGAGGCCAGGGGTGCCGCTAAATGCTCACTACAGCTCTCCACAGCAAAGAATTATCTGGCCCAAAATGTTGATAGTGACAAAGTTTAGAAATGCTGGTCTGTACTTTAGCTAACATCACACTGCCATGATTATTATAGCTTGATGGTAAGTGTCGAAATTAGGCAGTGTAAATTCTCCAATTTTGTTCTTTTTAAAAATTATTTTAGCTATTCTAGGTTCTTTGAACCTAGAATTTATTTTAGAATCAGTTTATTTTCTATAAAATGTTTGCAGGGATCTTGACTGTGATTGCATTAAAGCTATAGATCAATTCGGGGACAACTGACATCTTAAAACTATTGGGTCTTCCAATTCACAAATATGGTATATTTTCTATTTATTTAGATCTTCTTTATTTCAACATGTATCTTGCACATATTTTAGTAAAGTTAACCCTAATTATTTCATGTGTTATGATAATCATGATTAATTGTATTGGTTTCTTAATTTCATTTTCCAATTGTTGCTAGTATATAGAATTACAAAAGATTTTAAAATTATACTTGTATTTGATAGTCTTACTATATTCTCTTATCATTTCTAGTAACTTTTTGATAGATTACTTAGAATTTTATATATAGGCCAACATGATGAACATACAGTCTTTGAATCAAGAAAGTTTTACTTTTTTCTTTCTAATCTCTACGCTTTTATTTTTTTTCCCTTGCCTTACTGCTTTAGCTAGGACTGCTAATATAATGTTGGAACGGAAGTGGTGAGAGTGACCAGCCTTGCCTTGTTACTGATCTATGGGAGAAAGCATTCAGTCTTTGATCCTTAAGTATGATATCAGCTCTACTGTTTTCATAGATCCTCTTCATCAGCTTGAGGAAGGTTCCTTGTATTCCTAGTTTGTTGAGAGATTTTAACAACGGGTATTGAATTATATCAAACTATTTTTCTACATCTATTGAAATGATCATATCATTTTTCTCCTTTTTTATGTTAATATGGCAAATTACACTTATTTTCTATTTCAAATGGGTTTTTATTTCAAATGTTAAACACTGCATTCCTGAGATGTACTTTCCTATGTGTTTATGTTTATGAGGGATATCAGTCTTTAATTTTTAAATGCCTTTTTCTGGTTTTGAAAATCAGTGTAATACTGGTGTTATAAAATGAATTGAGAAGCATTCTCCATCCCCGCCCCTTCCTTCTCTTCATCTTCTTTTTTTCCTTTCTGGAAGAATATGCATACTATTAGTTTTTTCCTTAAATATTTGATAGATTTCACCAGGGAAGCCATCTGAGCCTGGAGTTTGCTTTGTGCAAAGGTTATTCTGAATTCAGTTTTTAAAATTGACATAGTTTTAGATGGTCCAAAAAACCAAACTCATTGCCATTGAGTTGATTCCAACTCCTAGCGACCCTATAGCACAGAGTAGAATTGCCCCATAGGGTTTCCAAGGAGCAGCTAGTGGATTTGAACTGCTGATCTTTTGGTTAGCAGCTGAGCTCTTAACCACTGCACCACCAGGGCTTCACTATAGATGGTCAGTCTGTGGTATTTCTTATTTCTACCTCTCTATATATAGTGTGTCTTGCTACAGTGGCTGCTTTCAAGATTTTATCTTTGTTACTGGTTTTCAGCAATTTTTTTTTTTTTTTTTTTTTTTTTTTTTTTTTTTGTGGTGTGTGAGTGTGTGTGTGCTTTATCTTGTTGGAGTTTGTTGACCTTCTTAATTTATAGGTTAACAGCTTTCACCATATTTGGAAATTTCTCAGCCCCTATCTGTTCAAAAATATATTTTTTTGTTCTCCTCTCTTACCCTTCTGGCCATCCAGTTATTCTTAAGTTACACTGCTTAATATTATCCACGAGTGATTCAGGCTCTGTTTAGTTTTTTCAGTCTTTATTTCTCTGTGTGTATCATTTTATATAGTTTTTATTATTTTGTCTTTGGGTTTACTGATCTTTTATTCTGCAGTGTCTAATTTACTCTTAATCTCATCCAGTAAAATTTCTATTTCAAATATTGTATTTTGAATCTCTAGTTCCATTTTGGTATTTTTAATACCTTCCAAATCTCTTCTCATTATGTTCATGTTTTCCTGTAAAGTCTTGTACATGTATGTGTCAAACATACACATACTTTGTAATAGCTGTTTTAAAGTCCTTTTCTGGTAATTTCATCATCTGTCATTTCTAGTTCTGTTTCAAGAGGCCAGTTTTTCTCCTGGTTAGGGTCACATTTTATTATTTCTTCTTACATCTAGTATTGTTTACTGGAAGCTAAACTTTATGAATTTTAAGTTGTTGAGTGCTGGGTTTTATTTTATTCCTTTAGAGAGTGTCCAGATGGTAATATTTTTACACTTATCTTTAGCCATGTATGTCCCTTTTAGTTGGCTCCTGAGTCCTGTTGGGATGACCCCAGCAGTACTCATAGCTTCCTTGCCTTCTAGTATAACAAGGTGCCCCAAACATGGAATCAACCATATGATCAAGAAGTCTTGCTTCCCCTTTTAGTGGGAAATGGTAATTAGATTTCACAGGCTGTATGCTATGGTGTTTATTGCTACTGGGTTTGCCACCGTTTTCCAGAGGAAAGAGCTAGAACAGGGGTCAGCAAACTTTCTGTAAAAGGACAGATAGTAAATATTTTAGGCTTTGTGGGCCACAGTCTCTGTTGCAACTATTCAACTCTGACATTGCAGCACTAAAGCAACCAGAGACCATATATAAACAAAGAGTGTTGTTGTATTCTAATAAAACTTTATTTACAAAAACAGATGGTGGGCTGGACTAGGCCCATGGGTTGTAGTTTGCTTACCTCTGTTCTACAATATTTATAGAAAATAATATCAGAATAAGCCTACAGATATTACTATAATTTTGAAAACATTCCAAGATTTCTTTGCAGTTCCTTTCTTCTCACATATATCTCACAAAGGGTAAAAATATTTCTATGTATATTTTAAAATGACTTGAAAGAATTCTTTTCATGTAGTTATGCCACCAGTTTGATACACTGTTAATTCCATTTGCTTCTTACTATTTTTTACTTTTTTAGTGCTATTTTTATTTTGGGGAGTCCCTGGTTGGCTCAAACAGGCACTGATAGGGTCCTGCCTGGCCAGCAGTCAGGGTAGCACCGAAGTTGTAAGCCAGAGTCACAAGAGGCTGGGGGGTAAAGCACCTGGAAGGGCTTGGTTCGGATTCTGAAAATAGAGGAAGTTAAAAACTAGGTTGATTGGACTAAAGGCTTCTAGTAAGGAGAAATGTACAAGGACAGCAGCACTGTATCCCATGGCACAGTGAACCCACTGCACAGCACTGTCAGTTAACACAGGTTATGATATTGGCTCCCATGGGGGCTTTTATTCTAACATGTACTCAAAGAGTGGATGCATTACAAAGGGTGAAAAGAATGTGATACCAGAGCAGGGGGAAGAGAAGGGAAAGTGAAGTTTAGAAACAAGGGAACTGGCTCTAGGGAGGTCCTTAACCAAAAAAACCAAACCCGTTGTCATTGCATTGATTCTGACGACTCATAGCGACCCTATAGGACGGAGTAGACCTGCCCCACAGGGTTTCCAAGGAGCGGCTGGTGGATTCAAACTGCCAACCTTTTGGCTAGCAGCCAAACGCTTAACCACTGTGCCACCAGGGCTCCAAGGGAGGTACTAGGGAGTTTATCATCTTCCTAATTGATCATTGGATTTGCACTTAAATGCTGTTAATCAGCAACTGTTAACTTCAGGGGTTAGAGAGAAGAGTCTAGTTAACGTCCCTGTACAAGTATGGGACAGGGGTTACTGTCCAGTCTGTTACTCTTGCTTAATCCCAGAGTCCTCCGCCAGCAGGACCCATTTTGGATATGCCTCAATCCCACAAGCACTGGACTACTAACCAAAAGGTTGGCAGTTCAAACCCACCCAGAGGCATCTTGAAAGAAAGGCCGGGAGATCTGTTTCCAAATAGTCACAGCCACGAAAACCCTATGGAGCAGTTCTACTATGCAGTACATGGGGCTGCCATGAGTCGGAATTGACTCAACAGCAACTGATTTTTTTTGTTTTTTATTTTATAATTATGTAAAAAAATTATATGGTTCTAAAGTTAGATCTGTATATTCAGAAAGGCCTAACTTCAATATCTGTTATTTTGCATGCCGCTCCTTTGCTTCCTTTTTAGTTTGTCATTTTTATTTGTTTTGGTGTATCCTTTTACAGAAAAATATGTATGACTAAATATGCATTATATTTATATATACCCCCTTTATTAGATAAAATGTAACTTACTAACCATTGTCTGGCAGCTTGATTTTTTTTTTCTTTCTCTTTTTAACTTATCTTGGAGATCACTCGATACCAGTATATAGAAATATTAGGAGTCCTTTTTATTTGTTTTGTTGTTGAGAATATACACTGCAAAACATAACACCAATTCCACAGTTTCTACATGTACAGTTCAGTGACATTGATTACATTCTTTGAGTTGCACAACCATTCTCACCCTTTTTTTTGAGTTGTTCCTCCCTCATTAACATAACTCATCTTTCTCTCAGGTCCTATCTAATCTTTTGAGTTGCTGTTGTCAATTTGATCCCATATAGATAGTTCTTAAGAGAGCACAGTGCTCAAGGCACATTCTCCTGAATCACTTCCTTGGGGGAAGCAAGTCATGAGAATACTCAGGCAGCCCTGAGGAGAGGTACATGTACTAGAAGGAACTAGGCCTCTACCTACATCCAGCAAACACTTGCGAGTCATGTGAGGGAGCCATCTTGGAAATGGATCCTTCCGCCCCAGTCAAACCGTTAGATGACGGCAGCCCCAGCAGATATTTTGGCAGCAACCTTATGAGGGAGCCTGAGCCAGAACCACCCAGTTTAGGTACTCCTGAATTCCTGACTGACAGAAACTGTATGATATTGTTTAAGCTACAACAATAGATAATACAACTATTGTCTTTTTCTTTTTAATTGTGCTTTAGCTGAAAATTTACAGCTCAAGTTAATTTCTCATACAAAAATTTATACACATATTGTTTTGTGATATAAGTTGCAATCCCCACAATGTGACAGAACACTCTGCCTTTCTACCTGGGTTCCTTGTGTCCCTTCGACCAGTTCCTGTCCCTTCCTGCCTTCTCAGGAGCTGCCCATTTAGTCTCATGTATTTAACTGAACTAAGAAACACATTCCTCATGTGTATTATTTTTTGTTTTATTGTCCTGTCTAATCTTTGTCTGAAGAGTGGACTTTGGGAATGGTTTTAATTCTGGGTTAACAGTGTACTCGGGGGCCACAGGTTCAAGGGTTCTTTCAGTCTGGCAAACCATTAAGTCTGGTCTTTTTATGTGAATTTTAGCTCTGTTATACATTTTTCTCCTGCTCTGTCTGGGACTCTCTGTTGTGTTCCCTGTCAGGGTGGTCATTGGTGGTAGCCAGTCACCATCTAGTTCTTCTCGTCTCAAGTTGGTGAAGCCTCTGGTTCATTTGGTCCTTTAATCCTGTGGGCTAGTATTTTCCTTATGTCTATGGTTTTCTTCATTCTCCTTTGCTCCAGGTGGGATGGGACCAATTGATGTATTTTAGATGGCTGCCTGCAAGCTTTTAAGACCCCAGATGCCACTCACCAAAGTAGGATGTAGAACATTTTCTTAATAAACTATGCTATGCCAATTGACCTAGATGTCCCCCAAAACTATGTCTTTTAGTTAATTTCATGGTGGCTTTTTTATTCTCACACAAAAACATTATAAAACAGAGAGAGAGAGACAAGAGGGGAAAAAAAACATACTCGCCATAACCTCGCTCTCCAGATATAACCACTTTTAGCATTTTAGTGTAATATTTTTCCAGTTTTCGAAGCATATTTTCAACAATTTCTACATACAATTCAGTGACATTGATTACATTCTTCATGTTGTGTAACCATTATCACTATCCTTTTCCAAGTTATACCACCACTATTAAACTAAGTGCCCCCTAATCTATGTATATTTATTTTCCTTTTTTAATTGTACTTCAGGTGAAGGGTTATAGAACAAATAGTTTCTCATGAAACAGTAGTACACATATTGTTTTATGACATTGGTTAACAACCCCACAACATGTCAACCCTCTCCCTTCTTGACCTTTTTTTTTTTTGAAAATATACATAGCCGAAGATACACCATTTCAAAAATTTCTACACGCACAGTTCAGTGACATCAACTACGCTCTTCCAATTGTGCTGCTATTCTCACTTTAGATGAAGGCTTACAGAACAAAATAGTTTCTCATTTAACAGTTAGTACACATGTTGCCCTATGACAATGGTTAACAACCTCACAACACATCAACACTATCCTTACTCAACCTTGGGTTCCCTAACACCAGCTTTCCTGTCCCTTTCTGCCTTCTAGCCCTTGTCCCTGGACTGCTGTGCCTCATTAGTCGCATTTGGTTTTATGGGGCTGTCCACTCCCCAGTTGAACGGTGAACCTCGGAAATGACTTCACTTCTGAGCTAAAAGGGTGTCTGGAGGCCATACTCTTGGGGTTTCTCCAGTCTCCTTTAGGCCAGTAAATCTGGTCTTTTTTTTATGAGTTAGGATTTTGTTCTACATCTTTCTCCAGCTCTGTCCAGAACCCTCTGTTGTGATCCCGGTCAGAGCAGTCGGTGGTAGCCGGGCACCATCTAGGTGTACTGGACTCAGTCTGGTGGAGGCCTTGGTAGCTGTGGTCCATTAGTCCTTCGGACTAATCTTTTCCTTGTATCCTGTTCTCTTCATTCTCCCTTGCTCCCGAAGGGATGAGACCAGTGCAGTATCTTAGATGGCTGCTCACAGGCTTTTAAGACCCCAGACGCTACTCACCTAGGTAGAATGTAGAACATTGTCTTTATAAACTGTGTTATGCCAATGGAACTAGATGGTCCCCAAGACCATGGTCCCCACAGCCCTCCACCCAGCAATTCAGTCCCTCAGGGAGTTTGGATGTGTCTATGGAGCTTCCATGACCTTTCCTTGTACAAGCTGTGCTGGTTTCCCCTGTATTGTGTACTGTCTCACCCTTCACCCAAGATACCACTTATCTATTGCCTATTTAGTATTTTCCCCCCACCCCTCCCATCCCTGGTAACCAACAAAGATTGTTACATTTTGTGTGTGAACTTTTTCATGGGTTTTTACAACAGAGGTCTCATACAAAATTTGTCCGTTTGTGGTTGACTTATTTCACTCAGCATAATGTTCTATGCATATTTTTAATGCTATCATTGTTATCATAAATATTCTCCTGCAGCCTAATGGACCACAACTACCATAGCCTCCACCAGACTGAGTCCAGCACAACTAGATGGTACCCGGCTACCACCACTGACTGCTCTGACCGGGATCACAATAGAGGGTCCCAACAGAGCTGGAGAAAAACGTAGAACAAAATTGTAACTCACAAAAAAAGACCAGACTTACTAGCCTGACAAAGACTGGAAAAACTCTGAGACGATGGCCCCCAGACATCCTTTTAGCTCAGTGATGAAGTCACTCCTGAAGTTCACCCTTCAGCCAAAGATCAGACAGGCTCATAAAACAAAAGGAGACTAAGGGGGCACACCAGCCCAGGGGCAAGGACTAGAAGGCAGGAGGGGACAGGAAAGCTAGTAATGGGGAACCTAAGGTTGAGAAGGGAGAATGTTGACATGTCATGGGGTTGGTAACCAATGTCACAAAACAATAGATGTATTAATTGTTTAATGAGAACCCAGTTTGTTCTGTAAACCTTCATCTAAAGTACAATAATAAAAAGAAAAGAAGAAAAAATTTTTCTGCAGCCTTCTTTTTTACCCACTTGTCAGTACAGAATAATCATTTTCGGTGGCATTATACCTTCTTCTATATATAATTTTTAAACTTTTTATTTTAAGATAATTTTAAACAGAAGATTTGCAAAAATAGTACAGAGAGTTCCCTTATATCCTTCATTCAGATTCCCCAGTGTTAACATTTTACAATTACCAAAACTAAGAAACAAGAAGAAGTACAACCAGAATGCTCCTTAGAAGCAGGGATGGCGAGACTACGTCTCACATACTTTGGACATGTTAGCAGGAGGGTCCAGTCCGTGGAGAAGGACATCATGCTTGATAAATTAGAGGGTCAGTGAAAAAGAAGACCTTCAACAAGATGGACTGTCACAGTGGCTGCAACAGTGGGCTCAAGCATGGCAACAATTGTGAGGATGGCGCAGGACGGGGCAGTGTTTCGTTTTGTTGTACATAGGGTCACTATGAGTTGGAAACGACTCGACAGCACCTAACAACAAGAAGAAACAAACATTTTTACAATACTGTTAACCAAACAGGAGACTATTTCATTTTCACCAGTTTTTCCACTAATGTCTTTTTTTGTTTCAGAGTCAATCCAGTATCCCACACTTCATTAGTTGTTATGTCTCCTTAGTCTCCTTTATTTAGTCTGTAATAGTTTCTCCAATCTGTGATCTTGACACATTTGAAGAACACCAGTCAATTATTTTGTAGAATGTTTCCCAGTTTGGGTTTGTCTGATGTTTTCTCATGACGAGATTGAGGTTATCCATTTTGGAGAAGAAAACTAAAGGGGTGATACCATATTTTTATACTAATAACGCGCACCTTCTGTTTGTCAAGCAGACCCTCCCTCTTCAAGGTTATTTTCATAAGTGCCGCTATGCCAATTTTTTTACGTTGCAGAAAAAAAAAAAATAGCATAGCAGCCATTTGCTTAACTACTGTGCTACCAGGGCTCCTCCACTCTATAGTACTGCCTTTTTCCAGAATATCGTACAAATGGAACCATATGATATGTAGCCTTTTGGATCAGGCTTTTTTCACTTAGCAAGACGGCATTTAAGATTCGTCTACATTGTTGAATGAATCAATACTTTGTTCTTTTTTATTGCAAAGTGGTATTCCACTGGATGGATGTACCACAATTTGTTTATCTATTTGCTGGCTGAGGGACATCTGAGTTTATAGTGACTTTTTTGTATAAAAAAATTTTAATGGGTGAAAGTGCCTCAGTTGTTTTGTTTTTTTTTTAAGTTAGTATTTTTTGTTTCATGTTTCAGTTTTCAGAATTTTCCTAAAAAGTCTTCAAGTTTAACCTTTCACATTTAGGCTGTAATACATTTGAAATATTCCTGTGTATGTGCTGAAGTAGAGCTCCAATCATATTTTTCCCATATGAAAAATCAGTTGTTCCAGTATTAATTATTGAATAGTCCATCTTTTCTCTACTAATTTTATTATACCACTTATGCCATTTGACAGATTTCCATGTATGTGTGGAAGTTTGTCTCCATCCTATAGTATATCCTATAGCTCGTTATTTGGTTTATATGCTTCTATACTAGCACTGTATAGTCTTAATATTAAAGTCTTGGATATTGTTGACTATTTGCTTTGCTGTATGAATTTTAAGATCAACTTGTTAAGTTGCATGAAGAACCTCAGGGGCATTTTGATTGGAATTCCACTGAATTTTACAGATTATTTGGGGTCAGAATTGTGTTTATGTTGTATATTCTTCCCAGCCATAAGCAGATATTTGTCTTTATTTTCATCACATGCTCATTTATGTCCTTCAATAATGCTTGGTAATTTTTTCCTCACATATATTGCACGTGTTTTGCTTATAATCAGTGAAGAATCTAATACAAACTTGTCCAGAGAAGAGAAAATAGAACAATCCACCTAACTCATTTTTTAAGACTAGAATAACTTTGGTACAAGTCAGGAGCAGTCCAAAAAAAAAAAAAAAGTCACAAACTATTCAATATAGGTGTAAAAGTCTTAAATCAAAAATACTAGCAAACAATACAATAGTGTATATTTTTAAATTATTACCAATTTCTTCAATGACCTATAAGGACCTATTATGAAAAGTAATACATCAGTCTTCTTAGATTAAAAAAACCACATGCTTATTTCAGCTGATGTACATTTAAGTTGCTTCCAGTTTTTCACTGTTACAAACAATGCTGCAGTCATCAGTCTTGTATATACATTGTCCCATTATTTCCTTACAAAGAATTCCCATAAGTATATGCACATTTAAAATTCTGATATATTGTTAAAATACCAAAGTCAGCAAACGTTTTTTGTGAAGGACCAGATAGTAAATATTACAGGCATGAGGTCCAAGAGACAAAATTGAGGTTATTATGCCATGAGTCTGAATCAACTCAATGGCAACGGGTTTATATAAAGAGAGAAAACAAATTTTCATAAATTTTTATGGATAGAATTAAAAATATGACAATTGAGTAGAATTTTTTGTAATAATGCAAAAAAATGACTTTTTTGGGCGGGGAGGAATAACATTTCACTTAATTGAGGTTCAAAGTTGGTGTTCCCTGTCATCAAAATCTATTGTAAATGCTCTGTTAATGCTTATCCATAATGAGAGTTTTTCATCTTCGCAAATGTCTTTTCACATACATGGCTGTTGTTAGTTGCCGTCGACTCAGCTCCGACTCATGCCAACCTTGTGCATAACATGAAGAAACACTGCCCAGTCCTTCACTCTCTGCATGATTGTTGCTATGTTTGAGTCCATTGTTAATGGCCACTGTGTCAATCTATCTCACTGAGGGTTTTCCTTGGCCCTCTGCTTTACTAAACATGATGTCCTTTGCTAGTGATTGATCTTTCCTGATGACATGTACTAAGTGAGATGAAGTCTTGCCATCTTCACTTCTAAGGAGCATTCCTATTGTATTTCTCCTGAGACTGATTTCTTCATTCTTCTGGCAGTCCACAGTGTAAAGTCATGGCACCATACAAAGTCCATCTGGGCAACATCCAGTCGCACATATGTCCACGGTCATGGTCCCATAAGGTTATAATAGAGTTCAGAAATCCCTATTGGAAAACAGGATGTAGCGGACATAACCAGACACAGCAAACGCAACAGCTTGTGCATGCAACATGAATATCTCATGTCTCTTGTATACAAAGTGGATGTGCTGCCAGGTGTATAATGGTACAGTATTTATATAACCTATAATACATATGTCTTGATAGTCATATTAAACGCCTGTTACTGGCTTATGTATGTACTGTACTGTATACTTTCTGTTGTTATTTTAACATGAACTTTCCCTACTTACAAATAAAAAATTTACTGTATGACATTGTATGCTTTGACTCGTAGGCAGCAGCACGAGATCTTGTGTATTGCATGTCTCTTGAGTGTTGTAGCGGTCTCTGTTTAATTTTCTTTTGTGAAGTGCATCATGGCTCCCAAACGTAGCAAAACTAGTGCTAGCGATAGCAGCAGCAAGAGACAAAAGCGAAGTATCAATTTGGAAGTGAAACAAAAGGTATCCCATATAGCTTTGCTAAGTGTATAATATGGTGTTTGCACAATGTCCAAATTACATTAACATCCTATTTCACAGACCATATCATGGATGTTAAACAATGCATGACTGTATTCAGTATTCTTCACTGACACCACAGTTCAAAAGCATCAATTCTTCCTCTGTCTTCCTTTTTCACTGTCCAGCTTTCACATGGATATGAGGTGACTGAAAAGACCATGGCATGGGTCAGATGCACCTTAGTCGTCACAGTGACTTTTTTGCTTTTTAAAATTTTAAAGAGGCCTTTCCAACAGATTTACCCAGTGCAAAAAAAAAGACATATTTCACATAGATAGGTAGTGCCAAATACATCATCCATATGCATACAGTTTTAATTGAGCCTATTCATTGTTTAGAAGTCATTTTTATAATTCTATTAGACTCCTGATATTTGCCTTTCAGCATACAATTTCATTGCAAATTAATCACTTCCAATTTGAAACAGTTAAATGAATTTTGAAATGCAGAAATTTCCTTTGCACTGGCACTAAGGTCTAAAAACACTGCTGGAAGCATAGTTTGAAATCAAAAAATACTTCACTGAGAATTTGTGTAGCTCTCACTTCTTTTTTACCTTTTGACAACACGGGAAGTATATAATGCAGCCTGACATTACTTGTAATTCAAACAATGTTAGTTTTCACTGAAATGACTTTATCATGGTATAAGTTTCACATATATGCATTGTTTTGCCTTATAATTTTGGTTAAATTACTAAAGAAATATTTTCAAGTGTGCAGCAGAAGCAAATTTCAAAATCATTCAGTGTTCAGTAACAGTTGTTGAACACAGTTCTTTCAGCCATTTAAAAAATGTAAAACCCATGCTTATCTTGGGACTGTATAAAAACTGGCATCAGGCTAGGTTTGGCCAGGGGCCATAATTCGTCAACCCTTGCTCTATAGTCCTAACCAATTATATATTCCCAGTAAGTGTAAGTGCCTGTTTCTCCCCAACCTTACAACCAGTGAGTACTATTAACTTTTAAAAACTACATTGTTTCAACTTGCATTTCTCTGAATATTAATGAGGTAAAATATCTTTTCATGATAATAAGCCATTTATATTCCTTCATTATAAATTGGCTGTTCATATTTTCCCATCTGTATTGCCTTAAAAATTTTCATTCCAACAATCACTCTGTGTACCAAAAAGAGTTCTAAGTCCTTTTTTGTGGCTAACCTACCTGTCCCGTATTATTTTCCACTGCTTTCTCCCGCATGTCCAACACTTCTTCCATATTAAAAGGCCTGCCACTCCCTGCAGGACTGTTTTTTCAAGCTTGTCTGCATATATAGATGTCAGTCTCTGTCTGGAATCCCCTTCTCCCACTTATCCTCCTTGTGTAACTCTTATCTATCCTTCAAGACTCAGTCCAAGCATCAATTCCCCTTTGACTCTACGGCACTCTGTGCATAACCTGCTGTGAAACCTATCACGCCGTTAGGTAACTAACTGTTGGTTTACCATGATCTGTCTACCTGCTGGGCTCAAAGCCTGTTATGATCTTTACACCTAGAACAGTGCCCAACACTTGCTGTTATTAGTTGCCATTAAGTCGGCTCCGACTGTTGGTGACCCCATGTACAATAGAACAAAATGCTGTCTGGTCCTGTGCCATCTTCACAGTTGTTCGTATGCTTGAATGCACTGTTGCAGCCACTGTGTATTTTGAGTTATTTCCAGCCTAGGGGTCTGGCTCATCTTCCAGCACTATACTGGACACTATTCTGTTGTGATCCGTAGAGTTTCCATTGCTAGTTTTCAGAAGCAGATCACCAGACCTTTCTTCCTAGTTGTCTTAGTCTGGAAGCCCAGCACTGAGTAGGCACTATTTATTGGTAAAATTAGTTCAAAATAGTAGTAGTGATAGTAGTATTAACAAATAAAGTAATATCTGGCAGACATAAATACCAGAGACAAATCTGTGTAGTATTCTCTGGATAGGTTTAGCATAATGTAAGATAAAATTCATTTGAAGAACCTTACTCAAATAAAATTTCACTAAAGAAAATAGCAATTAAGGTTTTCATTTTCTGATAAAAACAAGTATGGCAAATATTTTATTAAAATATATTTTTCCCTAATGGCCTAAAATAATTTATTTAAATAAGTGCCTTTAGTTATAGCTGTGATCTTCAATTCACAAAAATTTTCTTGTACTAGGAAAAAAACTAAGAATATTAAAATAGCAAACCCAAACCAAACTCACTGCCATCAAGTCAATTCTGACTCATAGTGACCCTAAAGGACAGAGCAGAACTGCCCCATAGGGTTTCCAAAGGTGTAAATCTTTATGGAAGCAGACTGTCACATCTTTGTCCTGCAGAGAATATTAAAATACAAAAAAGAATTTTCATCTGCCCTGTTCTGTAATCTGAACAATGTTTCTTTTTTTCAAAATCTCTCGTGTAACTCAACGAAGATTCATTTTGGATTAATCTTTTATTTTGCTTTTATTTCCAAAGGACATCCATTACCTTGCCCTAGATAAGGGTGAATTGGCACTAGCTGAAGTGGCAAGGAAAAGAGCTAGTGACATTGATACAGAATCAATAACCTCTGGAGTTGGTAAGAATTAATGCTGGGTTTTTTTAAAGTGCTTTTTGTTTTAATTAATACTTATTCAGTATCATTTCTATTTATGTTTGTAGGGCATGGTTGGTTAATTTGAATTACTTTCTTTGTAAAGACAGTGTCTTTTTTTTTTTTTTTTTTTTTTAAAAAAAAAAAAAGAACAATTAAGCCTTGACAAATAGTACAATATGAATATACAAGTTGGAATTCTGTTAATGTGAAAATTGATAATCAGTAGTTACTTTCATCACCATTTAGCAAAAAGAAAAAAGGACATTGTTCTGTTCATAAGATATAGGGTCAAGAGTTTATTATCATCAGCACTGTAATTAAAATTAACTAACACAGGAACTTATATAGCCCTTTATTTATACACACGAACATGTCATATTTCAAAAGAATTTTTTCATATCAGACAAAGGACTTCACATGGAATTTGAGGTTTGGTGGGTGATTTGCTTCTGTTTAGAAGCCACTAGAATCCTTTTTGGCATAGGAAACCCTATGGGGCAGTTTTCCTCTGTCACATGGGGTTGCTATGAGTCAGAATCGACTCAAGGGCACACAACAACAACAACAGAGTCATTTTAGTGTGTAGTCTTCCAAAGAAGACAAATTAAAAGCCCAGGTTGAATTTAAAGGTCCATTTAAAACTTTAAAATATAGAAAAATTAATGTTTTTCTCAATACTGTGATATCAACATAAGCTTCCTTTTTCTGAACTCAATAACCTAATGTCACTAAACCTGGTAGTACTGATACCTGGATATCATAATTCCCATTCCTCCTGGTATTTCCTATTTCTAGACTAGGCAAAAGACCTTCAGAATTGTAACTGAGTTCATTTCTCTGTGGAACTCCTGTGAAACAAAGAAGTTTTAACAGTATTTCCACTTAAGTTGCTTGAAATTATTATACTGAGCCTCTCCCTTGATAGATCATCTTGTGCTGTTTTTATAATACTGTTTGCAGCCAAAGGGACCAACTGTCAGCCTCTCTCTCTAACATTTACCATCAGAGAGCCCAGTCTTAAAGGTGGTACTGTAGGACTCAGAGCCAGTCTACCAGGGCTGCTCTACAGCTCAATGCCAGGGCTGACAGTTACCAGGAAGATAATTCCATTCTCCTTCCCCCACCCCAAGAGAATTCCACATTGACTGAACCCAAGAGGTGCATAGACCACTTTCAAATCTCTATACCTAATGGATAAGCAATATTCATTGTCTTGGTCATCTAGTGCTGGCTGCTATAACAGAAGTACCATAAGTGGGTAGCTTTAACAAACAGAAGTTTATTTTCTCACAGTTTAGGAGGCTAGACGTCTGAATTCAGTGTGCTGGCTCTAAGGGAAGGCGTTCTCTCTCTGTCGACTCTGGAGGAAGATCTTTGTCTCTTTTGAGCTTCTGTTCCCGGGCAATCTTCATGTGGCTTGACATCTCTCCTCCCCCATCTCTGCTTGCTTGCTTGTTTAATCTCTTCTATACCTCAAAAAGAGATTGACTTAAGACACATTCTACGCTAATACTGTCTCATTAACGTAACAAAGAAAACCCATTCACAAATGGGATTATAGTCGTTAAGATTTATAACACATATTTTGGGGGGACACAATTCAATCCATAACATTTATTGGTACAACATTAGATAAGAATGACTTTAATTGACCTATCACTATAACTTGTTACTTACTAGTGATTTGATGTCCCTCCTAATATCAATAATAATAATAATAAATCAACTGCTGTCAAGTCTACTCTGACTCATAGCAATCCTATAGGACAGAGTAGAACTTCCCCATAGCATTTCCAAGGAGCGGACGGTGGATTCAAACTGCTGACCGTTTGGTTAGCAGCCGAGCTCTTAACCAGTGCGCCACTGGGGCTCCAGTAATAGCTAATATTTACTGAATGTCTACCCTGGCCCAGACACTATTCTAAATTACTCATTTAATCCTCACCATGACTGTATTCGTGTCCTAGGGATCCCATAATAAATTACCACAAACTGTGTGACACAGAGGTTAAATGTTCAGCTGCTAACCAAAAGCTTGACAGTTCAAATCCACCAGCCTCACCTTGGAAACCCTATGGGGCAGTTCTACTCTTACAGGGTCACTATGAGTCGGAATCAACTTGACAGCAACAGATTTGGTTTTGGTTTATGTGACTTAAAACAAGAGAAATTTATTCTCTTACAGTTAAGGAGGATACTACAGGTCCAAAATCAAGGTGTTGGGAAGGCCATGTTCCCTCCAAAGGCTCTAGGGAAGAATCCTCCCTTGCCTCTTCATAGCTTCTGGTGGTTACCACAATCCTGTACTGTATTTGATACCCTAGTGTATTTTGATACCCTTGGATCCCTTGACTTGCATCGCTCCAGTCTCTGCCTCCGTCACCACGTGGCTTTCTTCCTGTGTGTATCTGTGTCTCCAAATCTCCCTCTCCTTTCTCTTGTAAAGACACCAGTCACTGTATTATGGCCCAGTCTAATATGACCTCATCTTAACTCAATTACATCCGTAAAGACCCTATTTCCAAATAAGCTCATGTTCACATGTACTGTGGGTTAGGATTTGAACATAACTTTTTGGGACACAGTTTAACCCACAATAACAACTCTGTGAGGTAGGTAACTATATTGTATTTGTTATGAGGAATCACTTTGAACGATGAAATCATACCATGTGAATAGGAACTTGGATATTATATGATTTGGATATAAATATTCTCCATCCCTATCCCTCTAGACATTTAGGGAAACACAGCAGGTTAATTCATATTTACTTTTATAGGAACTTTCCTCAGTTGTCCTGAACTCTGTCTTTTCCACTAGGGTATCAAATACAGTAGAAGCCATCTTTGCATTTTAAGGCTCTTTGTTAAGAGTGAAAAAGAATATGAGATTACTATAAAACACAGAAAAGTGAAGAAACTCCACCATTCACAAAAATGAATGCTGTGTCTCCTATTGATTTGGAGTAGTTCTCTATATCTTACAGATACGAATACTACGTTGAATATACGAATCTCAATTTTCTTCTTCCACTCTTTGTGTTTTCACTACCTTAATAGTGGCTTCTGAATCCTTAAAACGATTCTTCATTTTAATGTGATCTCTAATTTATCCTTTTTTCCTTGATGATTAGGTTTTTGTGTGTCTGGGTAGAAAAATTTCAGTGTATTCCAAGGCCACAAAGAAAACCTCAGGTTTTCCTCTAAAAGAATTGTTATATACCTTTCACATTTAGATCTGCAGTGCATCTGGAATTGATTTGTGTGTGTGGTGTAGGTGGGCTCAAGATTTTTTTCTCTTATGGATACCCAATTGCCTTAGCACCATGTACTGAAAGAACCGTCCTTTCCCCAGTACACTTCAGTATCACTTTGTCCTTAATCACGTCTGTATATGTATGAGGCTATTTCTGGACTCTGTTCTATTAGTCTGTTTGTACTTGCATGAATATCTCATGGCTTTAACAATTCTGACTTTAAGTCTCAGTATTTGGTAGTGAAAGTTGTCTAGCTTTGTTCTTTAAGATTGCCTTGGCTATTCTTGGCCCTTTGCATTTCCATATAAATTTCAAAATTACCTTGTCATTCTCTCCTCATCCCAAAATGGATGAAATTTTTATTGGAATAGCATTTAATCCATAATTAAATTTGAGCAGAATTAATATCTTTATAATATTGAGCTATCCAATCCATGAATATGATACATCTCTCCTTTATTTAGGTCTTCTCTTTCTCAACAATGTTTTCTAGTTTTCACTGTAGCAGCATTCCACATCTTTCCTTAGATTTATCTTATGTATTTCTTTTTCTGCTTTGAATATGGTAACTTTTTTTTTTTAATTTTCTATTTGTTTATGGTATACATACCATTAATTTTTGTATATTGATCTTATATCCACCAACAGTACTAAATTTACTTACTGTCAGTTTGTAGATTCTTTTGGGTTTTCTACATCTCTAATGATGTCATATTGGTCCCTGGGTGGTGTAAACGGTTTGTGCTCAACTACTAACTGAAAGATTGGCAGTTCAAACCCACCCAGCAGCTCTGCAGAAGGTCTGCTTCCATAAAGATTATAGCCAAGAAAACCCTATGGAGCTCAGTTCTACTCTGTAACACATGGGGTTGCCATGAGTCAGAACTCACTCAATGGCAATGGTTTTTTTTTTGTTTGTTCATTTGTTCTTGTTTTTTTAATGATGGCATGTGTAAATAAGGACAGTTAATTACTTCCTTTCCAGTTCTTAGGCATTTTATTTCTTTTTTCTTTCTTAATTGCACTGGCTAGCAGCTCCAGCATAATGTTGAATAAAAGTTAGAACAGGCATCATTTTCTGGTCCTTGATCTGGGGAACACTTTCAATAGTTCACCATTTGGTATTAGGCTTGCAGAAGGGTTTTTTTTTTTTTTAAATGAAATCTTAATCATATTAAGAAAGTTCCCTCTTATTCCTAATGTACTAAGATTTTTCTATCATGAATAGATGGTCAGTTTTATCAAGTACTTTTTCTATATCAAGATGATTATACCTAAAATGTGGAAGTGGTTTTGGAATTGAATAATGGGTAGAGGCTGGAGGAATGTTGATGCACTTGACTATAAGAGCCTAGATTGCGTTCTAGAGGCTGTTAGTAGAATTATGGATATTAAGCGTGATTCTGATGAAGATTCAGAAAGTAATGATAAATCCTATAGAGAAAGCTTCTGTTGTCATGGATAGAATGTTGCTAGAAATGTGGGCATTATATGTACTTCTGGTAAGGCTTTAAATGGAAATAATGAACATGTTATTGGACACCAAAGGAAAGGTGACCCCTGTTATAAAGTGGAAAAAAAACTTCTCTGAATTATATTCAAATGTTTGGTAGACTGTAAAGTTTTTAAATGATGAACTTGGATATTTAGCTGAGGAGATTTCTAAGTGAAATCTTGAAAATAAAACATGTTTTTTCCTTTTCGCTTATAGTAAAACTTGAAAAGAGATAAAGAAATTAACTGTGCAAAAAAAAAAAAAAAAAAAAAAAAACCCACCACCACCACCCAGAGCTTAAAAGATTTGAACAGTTCTATTGTAAAAACTAAGAGAACTTGCCTTGGAAAGGACACTGAAGCTTTGGCTACACAACTGTTTGCCTGTGACTCATGGATCTAATCAACCATCTCAGCAGAAACTCTGTCTGCTTAGACTGAAAGGGACAAAGACAGGATGAAATGAATGAAAGCTATCTTCCCCTTGGAATTCTACAGGCAAGAAATGGGCCAGTGGAGCTACTTGGTTATGAACATCTGTTGTCCTCCAAGAAAAGGAAAGCAGAACTGTTGGAAGGAGCACAGGGGGTCAGGGCTACTGCTGCCTAGGTTTCAAAGAGTAGTGTCACCACCATCTCAGTTCCAGAGGGTGGGGCTACCATTCCAGTGGGCCAGGAGAATGAGGCCACTACACAAAGTTGTGGGAGTGAGGTTTCCATGCCAGTGCTCGGAGAATGGGGCCACCCAGAACCAAGGATGTAGGGTCACCAGCCCAGTGAGTGTGGAAGATGGGGATGTGCCCAGGGCAGACAGCCTTCCACTCAGACCCTGGAGACTGTGGCCAATGCCCAGAGTCTGGAGGGCAGGGCTATTCCCCAGATATCATATTCGTACACAAATCATGCATGCCTTCTGTGTTTGTATGCTGGCCATGCGCTCCCAGTGCAAGGTGTTTTCATAAGCATGCTATGCTAATTTATTTTTTTACAGCAACATGTGGGAGAGGATTGGCATGGCAGTGTTTGTGAGGTGCCTCACGAGGGGAGGGCATGGCCGGCCAACAAACGCAGAGGGTACACATTTGCATTAAATATGGCATACCTGAAAAACAGAAGATTATTTTCAAGCCTTAACAGCTGATGAGATTTGTTGTGTTGAGTTGTGGACTTGCTTCCTAACCGTGACTCCTTCTTTCCCTCCGTTTTCTCCCTTTTGGAATGGGAATGACTACTTTGTGCCTGTTTCATCATTGTACTCATGAAGCAGGTAACTTGTATTCTAGGTTTCACAAGTCCACAGATAGAAAGGATTTTGCCTCAGGATGGAACACATCTAGAGTCTCACCCATACTTGATTTAGATAATTTAGAAGATGAGATTTTGGACTTAGAGTTGATCCTGAAATGGCTTAAGACTTTTGAGGATGTGATAGGTTGAATGTGTTTTGCACATGTGAAATTTGGGGGGCCAATGGAGCCCTATGGCACAACGGTTAAGTGCTCAGCTGCTAACCAAAAGGTCAGTGGTTCAAACCCACCAGCCACTTCACCAGAGAAAAGACCTGGCAATCTGTTCCCCTAAAGATTTCAGCCTAGGATACCCTATGGGGCAGTTCTGCTCTGTCCTGTAGGGTCAATATGAGTCAGAATTGACTCAACACACAACAACAACAACAAAGGGTAGAATGTTGTGGATTGAATCGTGTCCTCCAGAAATAGATATATACAAGTCCTGGTCCCTATACTTCTGGACATGATCCTGTTTGTAAATAGGGTTTTCTTTGTTATGTTGATTAGGTCATACTCAAGTAGGGTGAGTCCTAATCACTTGTGAGTTATAAAAAGACCAGAATATACACAGAGACACATATCGGGAAAGACGGACACCAAGGAACACCAGGGAACCCCAGGGCTACCAAAAAAAGGAAGGGCCTCCCCTAGAGTGATGCCCTGAATTTGGACGTATAGCCTCCTGAACTGTGAGAAAATAAATTTTTGTTCTTTAAAGTCACCCATCTGTGATATTTGTGTTACAGCAGCACTAGATAACTAAGATTGGGGGGTATTTGGGGAGACAAGAGAATCTGGTTTCTAGAGGTGCCACATTACTTAAAATGTCAAATTTTCAATGAAAAATTATGAGACATGCAAAGAAATAAGAATGTATGGGCTATACACAGGGAAAAAAAGCAATCAATAGAAACTATCCCTGAGGAAGCCCAGAGGTTAGACTTACTAGACAGAGACTTTAAACCACTAAATCCATAGCACTTGTCTAGACTTTGGAACAATAAATAACTCAGTAAGTATTTACTAAATGAATGAATATACAAATGTGTGTGTGAGCAAACATTTATAATAAAAGATTTAAAAGAAGGATAAGGAGGAAATGGAATTTTAAAAATGTAAGTCATACATAGTAGCAATGTGCAAGAGGAAAAGAAAATTAAGGAAACATTACACCTTTACAATAGCATCTAAAAGAGTAAGATACCTCCCAAGAGTATGGCCCCCGGGCACCCTGAGGTTTACCCTTCAGCCAAAGATTAGACAGGACTATAAAACAAAATGAGACTAAATGGGCACACTAGCCTAGGGGCAAGGATGAGGAGATAGGAAAGCTGGTAATGGGAAAAACAAGGTCGAGAAGGGGAGAGTGTTGACATGTCATAAGGTTAGCAACGAATGTCACAAAACAGTATGTGTATTAATTGTTGAATGAGAAACAGTTTGCTCTGTAAACCTTCATCTAAAGTTATAGATAGAAAAATTTTTTAAAAAAGGAATAAAATACCTCAGAATAAATTTAACCAGGATAGTAAAAGACCTATATACAGAAAACTAAAAAACATTACTAAAAGAAATCAAAGAGGACCTAAATAAAGGGAAGGATATTCCATATTCATGGATTGGAAGGCTTAATATAGTTAAGATGTCAATACTACTCAAAGCAATCTTTAAGTACAATGCAATCAGCATCAAATTTCCAACAGCCTTCTTGACAGAAATGGAAAAGCCAATCCTCAAATTTATATGGAAGGGTAAGGGACACCAAGTAGCTAAAGCAATCCTAAAGAAGAAGAAAGTAGAAGGACTCACACTTCCTGACTTCAAAACAAAAAATAATGCTACAGTAATTAAAACAGCCTAGTACTGGTATAGTAACACACACATAGACCAATGGAATATAATTGAAAGCCCAGAAATGAATCCATACATCTATGGTCAACTGATTTTTCAACAAGGGTGCTAAATCCATCCGACAGGGAAGGAAAAGTCTCTTCAATAAATGGTGCTGGGAAAATTGGATACCCACATGCAGAAGAATGAAACAGGATCCAACCCTTACATCATAAACCAGTTCAAAATGGATCAAGGACCTTAATCTAAAAACTAATACCATAAAATTCATAGAAGAAAATGTAAGGACAAAGCTGTGGGACCTGGGTTTTTGTGATGGACTATCTGATATGACAACAAAAGCATGAGCAGCAAAACCAAAACAGATAAATGGGACCTCATAAAAATTAAAATACTTCTCTGATGGAGGAGGAGAAAAGTGGGGTGTGGAACTGAAATTCTAGTAAAAAGACTAGACTTAATAGTCTGACTGAGACTGGAGGCATCCCAGAAAGCATGACCCCCAGACTCTCTGTCAACCCAGAACTAAAACCATTCCTGAGGCCAACTCTTCAGAGAAAGATTAGAATAGACTATGGGACATAAAATGATAATCGTGAAGAGTGTGCTTCTTAGCTCAAGTTAGATACGTGAGACTAAATGGGCAGCTCCCGTCCAGAGGTGAGATGAGAAGGCAGAGAGGGTCAGGAGCTGGTTGAAAGGACACAGGAAATCAGGGGTGGAAAGGAGGAGTGTGCTGTCACAACATAGGGAGAGCAATTAGGATCACATAACAACGTATGTATAAATTTTTGTATGAGAGACTAACGAATTGTAAACTTGCACTTAAAAGTACAATAAAATAAAAATTTTAAAAAATTAAATACTTTTGTTCATCAAAAGACTTTATCAAAAAGTTGAAAAGAAAGCCTACAGAGTGGGAGAAAATTTTTAGGAACCATACAGCTGCTAAAAGTCTAATATCCAAAAACCATAAAATACTTCTACAAATGAACAACAAAAAGACAAACAACCCAATCTGAAATGGGCACAGGACTTGACCAGACATTTCAACCAAGGAGGATATCCAAATGGCCAACAAGCACATGAGAAGATGCTCGAAGTCATTAGCCATTAAGGAGATGCAAATCAAAACCATAATGAGATACCATCTCACCCACATCAGAATGACAGTGATCAAAAAAAAAAACAAAATGAAAAATACTAAGTGTTGACGAGGATGTGGAGAAACAAGAAACTTCATCCATGCTGTTGGTACTGTAAGTTGGTACAGCCATTGTGGAAAAAAGTTTGATAGTTCCTTAAAAAGTTGAACACAGAACTACCATACGATCCAGCAATTTCCCTCTTAGGCATATACTCAAATGACCTGAAAGCATCAAAGCAAACAAACATATGTAAACCAATGTTCACTGCAGTACTATTCACAATAGCCAGAAAGTGGAGACAACCGAAATGTCCATCAATTAATAAATGGATAAACAAAACATGGTACATACAAACAATGGACTATTACTCAGCCATAAAGAGAAATGAAGTTGTGACGCATGCCACAACATGGATGAACTCAGAGGACATTATGTTGAGCAAAATAAGACACAAAAGGACCAATACTATATGATATCACTTAAATAAGCAATTATATAGAAACCATAAGTGGTTACCAGGGTGGAAGGAAGGGGGAAGTAGGGTTTTTTACTTAGAATGCATTGAATCTGTGTTAATGGTGGTGGGACAATTTGGAAAAAGAGAGCAAGAATGGTTGCACAACTTGAAGAATATAATCAAAGTCATGAAGTGTACATGTAGAAGTTAATGAAATATTATATGTTCTGTTGTTATGTATGTTGCTGTAATAAAAAAGATGTGAGCAGACAATTACACAGGGAAAAAGGCCTTTAAAATACAATTTCCATACCTTGTATAAACACCACACCGTCTTTCTTGGCAAAACTGAATAGAAATATTGTTACCTAGTAAGACATCTTAAAGTATGTCCATGAGAGCCAAAATATGAATATCCCACCTGAACTTAGAGACAATCTCAAGAAAAGATCTGATGCATTGAACACTAACGACCAAAGACCAGATGAGTTATGGAATGACATCAAGGACATGATACATGAAGAAAGCAAGAAGTCATTAAAAAAAACAGGAAAGAAAAGACCAAAATGGATGTCAGAAGAGACTCTGAAACTTGCTCTTGAACGTAGAGTAGCTAAAGCAAATGGAAGAAATGCGGAAATAAAATTGCTGAACAGAAGATTTCAAAGGGCAGCTCAAGAAGACAAAGGAAAGTATTGTAATGAAATGTGCAAAGACCTGGAGTTAGAAAACCAAAAGGGAAGAACACGCTCAACGTTTCTCAAGCTGAAAGAAATGAGAAAATCCAAGCTTCCAGTTGCAATACTGAACGATTCTACAGGCAAAATATTGAACGACACAGGAAGCTTCAAAAGAAGATGGAAGGAATACACACTCACTGTAACAAAAAGAATTGGTCGACATGCAACCATTTCAGGAGGTAGCATATGATCAGGAACTCATGGTACTGAAGGAAGAAGTCCAAGCTTCCCTGAAGGCACTGGCGAAAAACAAGGTTCCAAGAATTGACAGAATACCAATTGAGATGTTTCAACAAATGGATGCAGTGCTGCAGGTGTTCACTCATTTATGCCAAGAAATTTGGAAGACAGCTACCTGGCCAACTGACTGGAAGAGATCCGTATTTGTGCCCATTCCAAAGAAAGGTGATCCAACAGAATGCGGAAATTATCAAACAATATCATTAATATCACATGCAAGTAAAATTTTCCTGAAGATAACTCAAAAGCAGTTGCAGAAGTACACCAACAGGGAACTGCCAGAAATTCAAGCCAGATTTAGAAGAGGACATGGAACAAGGGATATCATTGCTGATGTCAGATGGATCTTGGCTGAAAGCAGAGAATACCAAGAAGATGTTTACCTGTGTTTTATTGACTATGCAAAGGCATTCAACTGTGTGGATCATAACAAATTATGGATAACATTGCAAAGAATGGGAATTCCAGAACACTTACTTGTGCTCATGAGGAACCTATAATAGACCAAGAGGCAGGCATTCAAACAGAACAAGGGGATACTGCATGGTTTGAAGTCAGGAAAGGTGTGTGTCAGGGTTGTATCCTTTTACCATACTTATTCAATCTGTATGCTGAGCAGATAATCCAGGAAGCTGGACTATATGAAGAAGAATGTGGCATTAGGATTGGAGGAAGACTCATTAACAACCTGCAATATGCAGACGATACAACCTTGCTTGCTGAAAGTGAAGAGGACTTGAAGCACTTACTGATGAAGATCAAGACCACAGTCTTCAGTATGGATTGTACCTCAACATAAAGAAAACAAAAATCCTTGCAACTGGACCAGTAAACAACATCATGATAAACAGAAAATATTGAAGTTGTCAAGGATTTCATTTTACTTGGATCCACAATCAATGCCCATGGAAGCAGCAGTCGAACAATGCATTGCATTGGGCAAATGTGCTGCTAAAGACCTCTTTAAAGTGTTAAAAAGCAAAGATGTCACTTTGAGGACTAAGATGTGCCTGACTCTATTTTCAGTTGCCTCATATGCATGCAAAAGCTGAACAATGAACAAGGAAGACCAAGGAAGAATTGATGCCTTTTAATTATGGTAGTGGTGAAGAATACTGAATATACATAGACTGCCAGAAGAACAAACTTGTTTGTCTTGGAAGAAGTACAGCCAGAAATGCTCCTTAGAAGGGAGGATGGTGAGATTTTGTCTCATGTACTTTGGACATGTTATCAGGAGGAACCAGTCCCTGGAGAAGGACATCATGCTTGGTAAAGTAGGGGGTCATCGAAAGAGGGAGACCCTCAACAAGATGGATTGACACACAGTGGCTGCAACAGTGGGCCGGCTCAAGCATAACAATTGTGAGAATGGCGCAGAGGGTTGCTATCAGTTGGCACCTACTTGATGGCACCTAACAACAATAGGACATTTTACCCCACCTTGTTTTCCTTCAAAATCTATCTTAGCTATTCTTACCCTTTGCTGTAGCATATGAACTTAATTTAGAATTAGTTTGTCAAGTTTCATGAAAAACTTCACAGGGATTTTAAGTGAAATTGCACTGGCTTTGTAGATTATTTGGGGGAATAACTGACATATTTATGGTATGGAGTATTCCCAGCCACAAATGTGGTATATCTCTCCATTTATTCAGATCTTTTATGTACTTCAATGATGTTTGGTAATTGCTCGTAATCGTCTTGCTCATATTTTATTGTATTTATTCCTGTGTACTTTATTTTGTGTTTTTATTATACTTTCTAAGTGACTCTTACCGGTATATCTGATCTGTGCTGGTCATAGAAAGGAACCGTAAATGTGTCTACCTCTGAAAATGCAAATTGGGCTTTAGCAGGGTTAGAGCAGTTAGGTCAGTGGCACACAGTGGGAGAGCCTTAAAGCCTGTTAGCAGTTTTAATTCAGGGCCTTTGGAATCCATTGTGGTGTCTTAAAGAACACAAGAGGTCAGAAATGATGCACCAAAGGAATTCTTACTGCTATGCACAGGAAAGACTGGAATGCAGAAATAAAAAAGTATCCTGCTAATTACTTCTAACCAATAAACAATAAGCCGATTTGTAATATTTTTCAGGCAAATCCTATTTTTAAATGAATATGTGAAACAAACTATAATAAATGTTCTATCGTGT
This sequence comes from Dugong dugon, assembly GCA_030035585.1. Classification (NCBI taxonomy): domain Eukaryota; kingdom Metazoa; phylum Chordata; class Mammalia; order Sirenia; family Dugongidae; genus Dugong; species Dugong dugon. The sequence goes on along the minus strand of CM057469.1, from coordinate 99,048,773 downwards.
ATGTAAACTTGCATAGTATTTGGATTTTCACACTTTTTAGTTTTTTTTTCTCTTCAGGCACTATTGTTTTATTTCTGGTTTATCACTCATTAATACAGATAAATAAATTCTATGAAGTCCATACCAGTCAAACACGCTAATAACTTTTATACAGTTTAGTAGGGGAGGAACAGATTATACTCAATTACAACAGTTCACATCTGCATGCTTAATGCCTATAGAACATAAAATTAAGCTTAATAAGTATTTAGTACCAGCAGTAAGAAGTTTAAAATAGTCTATCCCTTCTATTTCTCCTCTGCTTTTTAGTTCTGTAGGCAAATTTTATCCTGCTTAGTAGAATGACAAAAGAGATATGGTGAGCGCTAAAATAAATAGAATGAGATTACAGATATAATTTTGAAGAAGATGCAAATATAAACTGAAAGCTGGTGTTGCTATTATTAAGAGTATGATTATAATATAAATTAAGACAGTGTAGGTTCTGTTGACCTAAATTGAGTGCCTGATGATTTTTAAGCTGTGTGATTATTTCAGGTATCCCCATTCTTTAATGACCTATTCTCTAAATAATTTGTCAAGTATCAGAAATAAATTTTTAAAGATTTATAAAAAAATGGGGGAGGGGTTTACAAAATCCTCTATGATAATAACATTTTGAGTATGGACTCTGGAGCCAGACTGCTTGGGTTTGAATACTAGCTTTACTACTACCCGTTGTGAGACCTTGTGCAAGTTACTTCTCTGTACCTCAGTTTACTCATCTTTAAAAGATGATGATAATAGTACCTATTCATGGATTATAATAGGACTAAGTTAATACATGCTTTGAACAGTGTCTGAAAAAGATTAAAGCACAATAGAGGTTAGCTATTAATAGTGCTTTTACAAAAAAAATTTATAGTATGTATTTTCTTGAATAAACATTTCTTGATTAGTAAGATATTACACAGAGATTTTTACTTGTTCTTGGTTATACCATAATTCCTATTTTAGCATTCTTTATTAAATATGGAATGTTATAAATCGTGTCAGAAAAGTAGTGGGGATGGGCATCCTGTAAGATTTTCCTTCAGAGAAGGCTGTATTTTTATAATTGTGCCATGTCCAGTGTGATCCTGACAGGATGGATTAACATCAATCTGTAGTACAATACAAACTGTAAAGTAAAATCTGTCCTCTTGCACTTTCATCCTTGCCAGCGTTAAATGAGCTTCATTGGTGGTACAACAGTGATGGTATAATGCCAATGGTATATTTGGTAGGGAATAGTCTAGGGTACTGTAATAAGAGACCGCAATGAATTTAAAAAGCTAGAATTTTATTTCCTTCTCACATAGCAATCTTGGGAGGTATTCCAGGACTGGTATAGCATGCTGGTATCAGATTCCTAGGCTTCTTCTATCTTGTTGCTTTGTCCTCACTAGAGGATAGCCTTTATCTGCATGGTTGAAGATTTGCATCCCAGCCTACAGGAAGGAAGAAAAAGGAGGGCATACTCATTTCCTCTTTAGGAGATGTTGTGCATCACTTCACTCACATCCCATTGTATACAACCTGGTCATAATGCTGCACCTAACTGTAAGAGTCTAGGGAATATCTTCAGCATTTGGCCAGGGGCCCAGTAAAACACCTGTTATTATAAAAACAGAAGAAAATAGATACTAGAGGAACAGCTAGCAGTTGGTCTATTACAATGAGATTTGAAGAATGGTATTTAGAAAAAGCAAAAAGAAAATTGGGAAATCAATTCTATATAACCCCCATATGCAGAGAAAGAAAATATACAGTTCCCAGCCACACTTAATTCATCTGCATACATTCAAATCTTTCCAAATGCATTATACTTCCAAATACATTTATCATATATTATCTTTCCGATACTATGCTACAAAAAGGATGTAACTTTATAAGTTGCCATCTCCTTTTAAAATGTGTTTTAACAATTTCTGATATAAAAACTTACTCATGCTTAATGAAGAACTTTAGAGAATACAATATAAAAAATAAAGATGATTATAAAGAGTCCTCATATTATCACCCAGAAATTACTGATAAGTTAGTGCATCTCTTTCATCTTTTTTCTATACACATATTTAACAAAATTGAAATCATATTATTTATCTTTTTGTTACTCAGTGGTCTATCGTGACCACATTCCCATGTCATTAAAAATCATACAAAACCTTAATTTTAATAGGTTATCTTCTTCCTAACATACCTTTTTAGTTTTAATATAAAGTCATGGTACCATCTTTAAAAGCATATTAAAAATTACATTCAGTAGATGATACCTCAGTGAAGGGAAAGATTTGCCCTTATACGTTAATTAAAATACCTTACTACTAATATAAAATTCTCCTAAAATTAAGCTACAAAAGAAATTTTTAACTATACAAACTACTTAAATCTATGGTTAACTATTTAACTTCCTGCACTGTGCTTGAGAGGCTACATTACTTGTTTGACTTAGGCGGTATATTCATGCTAACCTGCTTTTGGCTACACTTCACCTATCCTCCCTTTATTGTGTCATGATGTCTGTCAGTTTTGATCTATACCTTCCTACCTCTAGGCAATTTTGCCTAAAACCATAATCCTAAACCCTTCATAATTATAAACACATCAAAGACTAACTGGTTTGCTTAGCTGCAGAGGCCTATACAAAACTGCATTACTGGTATAACTTAAAAGAGATTTATAGTTTTTAGTAAAGTTCCAAAGAATGCCATAATTATCAAACCTTTGTTCCTTTCCTTGTGATAACATAATGTTGGCAATCACAGAATGTGACATATCCAATAATACCAAATTCTTAATTACTGTAAATATAGATTTTCTCTGAAGTAGGTGTTATTTTCTGGTGGAAATTTTCCTTCATTTAAATAAATTTTAAATATTTTTTAAATTTTGAAATATTAGGTTATTATATTCTGAAACAATGTGTGAACTTTTTGGAACTCACCTACTCATAAATTAACAGTTACTAAGCAAAAGAAAATACTCTTTTCCTGTGGGGAAAGGCAAAAACATTATTTGGGCCTTAACCCCATTTTTTTCTCCTTTTCAGAACACAGGCAAACATCTCAAACCTTCTTTTCTGCTTTACTTATTAGGTGGACTAGTAAGTTGTGCTGATGTCTGTTTAATTTTTCTGCAAGTAAATAATGAAGGAATTTTGCTTGATGATTTGGTATATAATATTAAGAGTAACTAATGAAACTGAAGTTAAAGAATATAGAATATGTGCCAACTTGGCTAATGTGAAGTACAGCAAAAATATCCTTTATTAATAATCCCAAAATGTGGATGGACAAATAGATTCATGCAGGACTACAGTATAAACTTTAAGACTAACCATATGACATTTAAAAACTCACTTTACTTCTCTGGGTTTCAGTATTCTCGTCAGTAAAATAAGGAGATAGGACTACAAGAGTCTACGCCTTTTCTAGCACTAAAATTCTATGCATATGATTATATATAACAGAACCCAAACTAAGAAACTTTATATAAAATTCTAGCCAACATATAGCCATGTGAAAAAAATAAGCACTTAACTGATTATCTATGGAATATACCAACCAGTTGTCTACCAGTTGCCTTTGAGTCTATTCTAACTCATAGTGAACCTATGTGTCTCAGAGTAGAACTGTGCTCCAATGTTTTCAATGGCTGATTTTTCAGAAATAGATCACCAGGAATTTTTTCCAAGGTGCTTCTGGGTAGACTCGAACCTCCAAGTTTTCAGTTAGCAGCTGAGCATATTAACCTCCTGTGCCACTTAACTGTTAGAAAACAATTGTCTGAATATGCTCTTAGAGGATTTTTCTCCCCCCATACAAAAATTTATACACACACTGTTATGTGACCCTAATTGCTCTACCCATACATTCTGCGACAGCACACTCCTCCTTTCCACCCCGGATTCCCCACGTCCATTCAACCAGCTCCTAACCCTCTCTGCCTCCCCATCTCATCTCCGGACAGAAGCTGCCCATTTAGTCTTTTGTATCTACTTGAGCTAAGAGGCACACTCCTCACGAGTATCACTTTTATGTCCCACAGTCCAGTCCAATCCCTGTCTGAAGAGCTGGCCTCGGAAATTGTTTTAGTTCTGGGCTGATAGAGAATCCAGGAGCCATGCTTTCCGGGGTTCCTCCAGTCTCAGTCAGACCATTAAGTCTGGTCTTCTTAGAGGATTTCTCTATAGGAGGAATTGCTTAATTCAAAAAGTATTTTGAATTAAATTCTTAGTGACTTTAAAAAACTTACTTATACCGAAATTTTATGTAGCAAAAAGTGTAATATCAAGGTACTCGAGGAGAAGAGCTAACACAGAAACTGAGGAATTCCTAAAGCTGACAGAAATCACTGAGTTTTAGAGCTGAATTTTGACCTGTTACAGATATTTTATACGTATAAAATTCTCTATGTGAGAACTTATATCAATTCTGAAAGTATTCTTTCTATATATCCTATGACACCAGAAAATCTCTATTTACACAAGAAAGTTTTATTCTATAATTGGCCTATAAAGTTTGAGTTAAAAATTGTATATTGGCTTTATCCAGATTAAATATGTTATATCTATATAACATTTTACAGATTACAAAATGGTTTCACATAGCCATAAATCGATATTCTCAAGGGAAATCAGAGACAAATTAGGTTTTTATAGTCCCTTAGATTCCCAAGGCTTAACGAAAATAAAATGGCTACATTCTCAAATCTAGTAGTCCTGTAATACTTTTAGCTATAGGACAGTATTTGAAAGCTACTCTATTTCATCCCCACCACATATATCATACATGTTTCAAGAAATGTAGATCTCAAGAACTCATAAGGTATTCCAGTGGTGCACTGGAGCTGGCTCCTATGGCTTTGGAAATGCCAATTGTGTACATGTTTTCCCAACACTTTGAGTTCAGTGATACCCTGTTGGTAGCTAAAAATCAGCCATGGTGGAAGTATTTACACCACAGAAATTGCCAAACTCTAAAAATTGATTGTTTTTGTTTGAGACTTTGTTGTTAATCATTTATTAGCAGGTAACTGAGGTAATCCCAAGTCATGGGTCCTGAAGGACAAGTCTTCACGTATCTAAAACCTATACTATAACTCTTCCTGATTCTGAAACAACCAGAACTGGCCAGTTTAAACATTCACATATATCCTTCTCCAACTTCCTATTGTTTAACTGGAAAGGCAAAAGAGGGAGTAGAGTCCATATTTTATGTCATTTATTGCTCACCTTTGAATTTATACAGCAGTTCTAGTCCAACAGAAATGTAACACAAGCCACATACATAACTTTGAATTTTCTAGCACATCTTATAGTATATCTCAAATCAGATGCTAAAATTTTTATTGGAAATACTTGATACTTGATCTGTACTTAAATTTCAAAAAACGTACAGGTAATTAAGTAAATTCAAGTACTAAATTTTTTGACACATTCTTAAAAATTTTATAATTACTGAGTATCACTTTAATTTAAACTAATTTAAATTTAATTTCAGTTCTTCAGTCACACCATGTTTCAAGAGTTTTAACTGCCACAAGTAGTAGTAGTTACCATTTTGGACAGTGCAGGGAGTTTCCCTGAAGCTGAGGTCTTATTCCATACCAGTGTGAAGTGTGGAATTGAATGTCACCTTTCAGTGCCTCAGTCTCTGAGAAAATAAATAACCTTGGAAGAACAATGGATTAAGAGTTATAACTAATAGAAATTGTAATTATTGCTGTAATCACGAAATTACTCACATAACAGCTGCCATTTTTGTCATGTTATTTAACAACTAACTTGTCAAAAAAGCAGTAGCTGTGTTTTGAAGAAGAGCTTAACCTTGTTAGGTACCATAGTATGAATGCTAAGCATTTATGCAGTGCTTTTCATCTTAAAGGGCTTTCCAAAATTAATTAATCTGATAACATAATAATACGTCATTTCTGTTAGAAGTGAATTCCTGAGGCCGAAGAGGGCCTTTCTGCTCCACAAAAACATTTAATACACTTAATACACTTGTCATATACTCTTTTCTACAATGTACATTATTCACGTTACTATCTTATCCCTGAGTGAATAACAATACAAAACATTCATATTAACTACTAATGAAATATTTTTCTGATCCTGAGTACCATAATAAACTAATTCGACAGAGAAAAATGGTGCTTCTTACTGTTCTTGTTGGTTGCCTGGAAAGCTAACAAAAGTTAAGCACAGCTTTCTTGATTGTATAAATTAGATTTAAAAAATTAGATTTTAAAATGCCATTTTTTAGTACCCTCTAAACTGCCATCAGAACCTTAATAACACCATCCATTTTTCTCAGGCTTGTAATTTTCAGAGTACTTACCTGCATCATTTTATTATCTCAAAAAGCACTGCCGTTGAGTTGATTCCAACTCATAGCGACCCTACAGGACAGAAGAGAACTGCCCCATAGGGTTTCCAAGGAGCAGCTGGTACATCTGCAGTGTCGACCTTTCGGTTAGCAGCCGAGCTCTTAACCACTGTGCCTCAAAACCCTAAGAAGTAAACAGGACAGGTGCTGTTACACTCATATTTTAAATGAAATTCAGAAAGGCCAAGTGACTTGATCAAAGTTACATAGGGCAAGAGCTAGAAACACAATCCAGGTCTTGTGATTTTAGCTACCATTGATGAAGTACTTACTATATGTTGGGGAATATGTTGAATACTGTTCATGTATTATTTGTTTTTAATACAACAAATCTATTTTATAGATGAAGAAAGTATGATGCAGAAGATTATAACACATAGGTCCTTTTTACCTCAAAGCTTATGTTCTTAATTTCTATATTATGCTGAATCTAAAAATGGAATATTGCCAGGGTAAGAGAATAAAGGAACTAATCTTTAGTAAAAATAAAACTACCATTTATTAGGCATATGTAACTTGCCAGGCATAGTACTAAGCTTTGCAATTACTGTCATATTAGTTTTTCCATTTTCCAGGCAAGGAAACAGAGTCTGAATGCCAGAGACAGAATTTTAAACCATTCCCCTTTGACTCCAAATCCCATATTCTGAACTGTTTTGTCTTTCAGCTTTTTTATTTCAATTCTACTGCTGTTTCCCATATTCTTTGTTTTCATAAAACTGCTTTTTACTGAATTGTTAAGAGTTTTTTTTGGAGAGGGGTTGGTTGGTTGTTTTTAGTTTTGTCATAAATCTCCAAAAAAAAAAAAAAAAAGATAGCAAGTTTTCTTTGTCTTTCTCCTGATTTACCATATTACACTAACAGTGCAGGAAAGCAGCTTTCAGCACTGTCTCATACAATCTCGCTAACAACTTTGCATGGTAAACTGATGAATTAGAATCCCAATGTGGAGCTGAACTTTTTTACATTAGCTTATGACCTTACGCTGAGCAATTCTTCGCTTATGAAATGGAAAACTTCCGCAATACTACCAGAACTAAAAGATATTGAATTGTTCCTTCTGTGGGTATTTTGATATAAAGCTATGTTTATAACAACATAATATGAAATAAAAGATTAAGCACTGTTTAGAAAATTAGAGTAATGTAGCTGAATAATTTGTGTTAATGGAGATGACTGTGTGTATGTGTATAATTGTTTTTCCTCAGAAAAATTCTTTTTCCCTATATTACCTGAATATGCATCTGAACTTCTCACTTCTTGTTACTGTAGTAATCAGAAATAAAAGTGTTTGGAGGTTTTCTAATTCACTTAGATCATGATAATGCTTTTTCAGAATGAATGGTATGTTAACCTAAGTACCACAGTACTTCCTGTGTAAACTTTCTGTCAAATTTCAATTCTTTTTTCTTTATTTTCTGGCTAATTATTCCTCTAGTACAAATGTGCATTTGTACTAGACAGTTACCATGTTCCAGGTTAAGACTGTCTCTAAGAAGGAAGTAAAACAAGCTTGTACTGTACACATACATTCATATGCAAGGACAAAAGGGAAGACAAAATGTGAAAGAGAAACATGTCTCTAATAAAACCTCTTTTCATTATCATGAATTAAAGGTATTCATAAATGTATGTTCCATAGTAATGTATAGAGATGAGTATTTCATTAATTTGTAAAATTTATAGTTCTTCTATGTTAGTAATCTAAATATTTGCAATATATTCATGTAAGTGGAAGAAATAGTTGGCAAATAGTTTCATGTCAGGTTGTATGCCTACTAAGTTTATAACCTAATTCTTCTGTTTATTCAATGTAAAGTAACCTGATATGACAGAGTATGACATATCACAAAGATGACTCAGGTCAGGAATTTCCAGAAATCTTCTTGGAAACAATACTTTTAAAAAGGATATAAGTAAATAGTATTTTAGAAATTTGTAGCATTTGTAGTAGTCTTTTTTCCTATTATCTATCAAAGAATTGAGTTCAAATGCTTAAATGCTTAGGGAAGTCTCACTGTCATCACCAACTCCTGTCACAAAGCACGGGGTTTCAGCAAAGAGTACGGGTATATGAGTTGATCATAAGATTTGTTTATGAAGGGCCGAATTTTGCTTCTACTATGGGAAAATTAATCTGTACTTTTTAAAGTATAGCATACATTCAGAGGAGTGTACAAATTATAAGCATTTAGTTCAAAGAATCTTCACCAAGTGAACGCATTCATGTAACCAGCATCCAGATCATGAGACTGAACCAGCACTCCAAAAAGCTCCCTTGTCAACCCCATCTCATATTACCAAAGGATAAACACTCCTGACTTCTAATACTATAAATTAGTTTTACCTGATTTTGGAATACAATACTGCAGTATATACTCTTTTGCAGACTGATTTCTTTCACTTAACATTATGTCTATGAAATGCATCTGTATTACAGTAGTCCCCCTTTATCCGTGGTTTCGCTTTCCTCGGTTTCCATTACCCATAGTCAACCATGATCCAAAAATGTTAAATGAGTATGTAGCTTGATGAAATCTTGCGCTGTCCTGCTCTGTCATTCACATAACTTTTATTACAGTATACTGTTAAATTGTTATATTTTATTACTATTGTTGTTAATCTTTTACTATGCCTAATTTATAAATTAAACTTTATCATAGGTATGTATGTATAGGACAAAACATAGTATATATAGGGTTCGGCAGAATCCATGATTTTGGGCATTTACTGGGGGTCTTGGAACAGAGGAGCTTCCAGACTAAGACAGACTAGGAAGAAGGACCTTAGATCTACTTCTGAAAAAATTGGCCAGTGAAAACCTTATGAATAGCAGCAGAACATTGTCTGATATAGTGCCAGAAGATGAGCTCCTCAGGTTGGAAGGCACTCAAAATACAACTGGGGAAGAGTGGCCTCTTCAAAGTAGAGTCAAACTTAATGACATGGATGGAGTAAAGCTTTCAGGACCTCCATTTGCTGAAGAGGCACAACTCAAAATAAGAAACAGCTGCAAACATTAATAATTGGAATGTGAAATGTATGAAGTCTGAATCTAGGAAAACTGGAAGTTGTCAAAAATGAAATGGAATGCATAAAGATCAATATCCTAGGCACTAGTGAGCTGAGATGGACTGGTATTGGCCATTTTGAATCGGACAATCATATGGTCTACTATGTCAGGATTGACAAATTGAAAAGGAAAGGTATTGTATTCATCAGAAATCTACTTTATCTGATATTAATACAGCCACCCTGATAATATTCCATTGTATGGATATATTATGTTTTGTTTATCCATTCCTCTGTTAATGGACATTTTAGGTTGTTTCCACCTTTTGGCTATTGTGAATAATGCTGCAATGAACATTAATGTACTGGAGTACATTAATACTTTTCCCTATTACTCTCTTTAAGGACAACTAAAAACACTAACCCATTGACATCAAGTCGATTCTGACTCATAGTGGCCTTACAGGACAGGGAAGAACTGCCTCATAGGGTTTCCAAGGCTGTAATCTTTACAGGAGCAGACTGCCACATCTTTGTCCCATGGAGTTGCTGGGTGGGTTTGAACCATCAACCTTTCGGTTAGCAGCCAAGCGCTTAACCTCTGTGCCACAGCATTTCCCAAAGTAAATTAATAGGTACTATGAGTCAGAGTCGACACAACATCAATACATTTGGTTTTGGTTTATACACAAATGATTTTATGGTCCAGTAAGTTTGGGGAGTCTGAGGTTAAGCAAGTTTCTTTGCAACTTCTCTGACCCTTTAATATACCAAAGTGCACACCTCATTTCTCAAGCTTATAGGACAATGTGATCTGCTTTTGTGTACTATCTGTTAACATTTAATGAAACAATTTTTGAGAAATGGAGGTTTGGATAATATGTAGCATTACTTACAAATACCAGGAAAGGAAATGAACATTGATTAGGAAGGTCAATAAATTAGATTCTGAAGGCTCTCCAAATGAATTTAATCTGGATGCTCTTAATAATGCATGTTTATCATTCATCAAGAAATTAGGTCTTGGAATGGTAGTATTATTCAAAGGGATACAAATGTGTTATTAAAATAATCTCACCTATACCTAGCTTAATACATTATCTGATAATATGATTAGGTCTTTGCTGATTATCATTTACCTATCAGAAATTACCTAAAAAGCTGCAAATGCATTGCACAATTTAGTGAGAACTGACCTACCATTCAGGTATGAATAGAATTCTTGACCATTTATCAATGGCAAGTGGGTTGTTTCCCTAAAGTAGGATTCCTAGTTTTCTCGTTTAAGATTTAAGACCTACGAAAACAACAAATGCTGGCGTGGTTATGGGGAGACTGGAGTTCTTATACACTGCTGACAGGACTGTAAAATGGTACAACCACTATGGAAAAATGGTATGATGCTTCCTCAAAAATCTAGAAATAGAAATACCATATGATCCAGCAATCCCACTCCTGGGTATATATCCTAGAGAAATAAGAACAGTGACACAAATAGACATATGCACACCCATGTTCACTGCAGCATTATTCACAATAGCAAAAAGATGGAAACAATCTAAGTGCCCATCAGTGGATAAATGGAATCCGATACATACACACAACTGAGTACTAGGCAACAATAAAGAATAATGATGAGTCTGCAAAACATCTATAACATGGATGAATCTGGAGGATATTACACTGGGTGAAATACGTCAATCACAAAAGGATAAATATTGTATGATATCACTTCTATAAAAAGTCAAGAATAGCTTTACACACAGAAAGCAACATTCTTTGACAGTTACCAGGGATAGGATGCAGGGAGACTCACTCACTAGATAGTAGACACATGTTAATTCTGGTGAAGGGAAAGGCAATATACAATATGGGGGAAGTCAGCACAACGTGACCAAGGTAAATGAAGACACTGAGAGGTACACAAGAATAAAGGACACTTCCGGCAAAATGGTGCTCTAGGCAGAAGCACCACGCCGTCCCTCCGCAGCAAAGATCCAAAAAACTTAAGCTGAACAGAGAAAACAACAAACCTGAAACCCTAAAACATCAAATGAAGGGATAAAGAACTCAGCCAAGCACCAAACGGAGTGAGAAAACTGACAAAGAACGGAGAGCGAGCAGAGATTCATGCAGAGGTCCCCTACCAGCTAACACAGCACAGATCCACCATATTGGACTCCTGTCGGAGACCAGCAAACAGGGGGTACGAGAAAGCAGCTTCAGGGAGGTTCCAGTGGGAGACAAGACAACCAGTAATTTGCAATATACGCTTTCCCACCCCCCACCCTTCTTCACCCCCACTCAGCCTCCTCTGCTTCCCACAGCCACAATCTCTTGTCCGGGAAACACCGGCTGCTTGGATTCCACACACCCAAAAGGGCTGGCTGGCTCTCTGAGTGCCATTTGCTGGCTGCTGGTGTTGCTTTTTTCTGCTTCTTTTGATTTCTTCCTTACCTCTCACCACCTCCCCCTCCTTTCGCTCAAACACCTGGTTCCGTGTGCCATCTTTGCTTCTTCCTGAGGGGCTGTGGAGCTCCGTTCGAGTGTGGAAATGCTTCCCCGTCTGGGCTGCCGCACTGGTGGGATCCCGGGGCTTTTGTTCGTTTGTTTGTTTTGAATTGTTTGTTTGTTTTCTTTTCCTTTTCTTGAGTTGGGAGCCCTTTCTGGCCAGGCAGTGCTGTGTGGCAAGGAGACTACCCACTCAGCTTGCACAGACGTGCAGATGAGGGCATTTCTTTTTTCATTGCTTTTCTTTTATTCCCCCTATTTTTTGGGGGGCTTTTGTTGTTCTTTTTTTTTTTTATTTTGTTTTCTTTTTGCTATTCTTCCCTTTTTGTCTTACTTCATTGCTCAGTTTCTCGTCTCTCTATATCTTCCTTCTCTGTCTGTTCCCGAATACCTAGCGTTGTATACCTCTATGCCTTCTGGCCAGGCTGTACTGCAACACCTGAGAGCAACTTCCCCAGACCTCACAGCTGCACCGGTGGGATCCCTGGGAACTTTGCAGTTCTTTAACCTTTCCCATTTTTATTTCTTCATTCTTTTCTTTTCTTCCTCTTCCCCTTTCTGTTTTTCTCCATTTCATAATCTCTCATCTCTCCACTCCAACGGCAAGCTCCCCTAGCATTCTTTTTTTTTTTTTTTTTTGTATGTTTTTGGCTCCTGTTCCTCTCTCCTCTCTCCCGTATCCATCTTAGCTCCAAACATAACAATCTCCCCGCTACATCCTGCCTACCTGCACCATGCACTTCACATCACACCACCAAGCAGCACAGGAACAGCCTGCTGGAACCTGCCCTGCACTGATTACCGATCGACCCTGGTGGCTGTACTGAGTACCACAAACAACCCATCCCAGTAACTCCTCTTCAGCTAGACCTGCCCTCCTGTACCATATCTGAGTGACTGACCCTGCCAATTGGAGAAGGAGGCGAAAAGTATTGTGCCCACAGATGGGCAAACAACAAAGAACACACAGTCCGCCTGCTCAGACATAGTCAATTTTTTTTAAAAAAGGGATGAAACAAACAAATCTACAGTCAGTAAACGAGAAAAATTAACTACTGAATGCCATGAAAACAGCAGATAATATCAAAATATTTACAAAAACAGGACAGGATGGTTCCAGTAGGCATCCAAAATAAAACAGCAGATGACTTTCCAGTGGAAGAAAATGCACTAGACTAGAACTACCTGATAGGGAATTCAAATCTCTAATACTCAGAATTCTCCAAGAGCTGAGGCAAAAAGCTGACAAACATGAGGAAAAAATAGACAAATTCATGGAAAATACAGACAAAAAATTGGAAGAATTCAGGAAGATGATGCAGGAACAAAATGCCAAAATACATTCACAACTAGAAATTATACAAAGACAACAATTAGAAATCCAAAAGATAAACAACAAGATTTCAGAAATGGACGATGTCATAGAAGGGCTGATAAGCAGATTTGAAATGGTGGAAGACAGGATCAGTGAATTGAAGACAAACACTTGGATACAAGTCTGTTTCAGGAAAACTCAGAAAAAAGAAAAATGAAGAGACCCTGAGAGTTATGTGGGATACAGTCAAAACCAAAAGTCTGCGAGTGATTGGAGTTCCAGAACAGGGGGAGAAAACAGAAAACACAGAGAGGATCATTGAGGAACTGCCAACAGAAAACTTCCCCAATATCATTAAAGATGAAAAGCTGGCCATCCAAGAAGTTCAATGAACCCCATATAGAAGCGACCCCAAAAGAAAATCACCAAGGCATATCATAATCACATTCACCAAAACCAAAGACAAAGAATCCTGAGAGTAGCTCGTGAAAAACAAGAAGTCACATACAGAGGAGAAACAATAAGACTAAGCTGAGATTATTCGGCAGAAACCATGCAGGCAAGAAGGCAATGGGATGATATATATAAAATCTTGGAAGAAAAAAATTGCCAGCCAAGAATAATATATTCTGCAAAACTCTCGTTCAAATTTGATGGTGAAATTAGGTCATTTCCAGATAAACAGAAATTAAGGGAGTATGTAAAAGTCAAACCAAACTTACAAGAATTATTAAAGGGAGTTCTTTGATCTGAGGACAAACAACTTCAGCTCACAGGCAGAATCTAGGACGCAGGATCGTACCAACCAGATACCAATCTAGGAAATGAACTCTCTAGGACTATCCAAAACGAAAAGAAATACAACAGGGAATCAGAGCAGTTAATCAGTAAATGACAAAAACATCAAAACAATAAAAGAGGGAATAAATGGCAGAGGTATAGAACCTTCTAATGGAGAGGAAGGCAAGGCGATACCAAGTAATGGTAGACTGCTTCAAACTTAGAAAGATAAGGGTAAAATTCATGGTAACCACAAAGAAAGTTAACAAACCTACTCATTAAAAAAAAAAAAGGAAAAACATGAAGTCTCAGCAAAAAAAACCTACAAAAACAAAAGAAATGGAAAAAAAAATCCACAAACAAAAGTAACTCAGCACAAGAGAGTAAGAAAAACAAAGAAAACTTCAACACCACAAAAAAAGCACTACAAATTGACAGCAACAAACTCACATCTATCAATAATTACACTGAATGTAAATGGACTCAATGCACCCATAAAGAGACAGTGAGTGACAGAATGGATAAGAAAACAGGATCCATCAATATGCTGTCTACAAGAGACACACCTTAGAAACAAAGATGTGAATTTATTAAAAGTCAAAGGTTGGAAAAAAATATATCAAGCTAACAACTACCAAAAAAGAGCAGGAGTGGCAATTCTACTCTCAGATAAAATAGACTTTAAAACGAAATCTACCATAAAAGACAAAGAAGGACATTATGTAACGATTAAGGGGACGATCCATCATGAAGACATAACCATAAACATCTACGCATCCAATGACAGGGCTCCAAAATACATAAACTCTAACAACAATGAAAAGAGAAATTGACAGTTCCACAATAATAGTAGGAGACTTCAACACACCACTCTCAGTAAAGGACAGAACAGCTAAGAAGAAACTCAGCAAAGATACAGAAGACCTAGAGGGCATAATCAGCCAACTTGACCTCATAGACATATATAGAACACTCCATCCAACCACTGCAAAGTACACATTCTTTTCCAATGCACATGGAACGTTCTCCAGAATAGACCACATCTTAGGCCACAGAGCAATCCTCAACAAGATTCAAAACGTTGAGATAACTCAAAGTATCTTCTCTGACCACAATGCCATCAAGGTAGAAGTTAATAATAGAAAGAGCAAGGAAAAAAATCAATTACATGGAAACTGAAAAACACCCTGCTTACACATCACTGGGTAATAGAAGAAATCAGAGATGGAATCAAAAAATTCCTAGAATCAAATGAGAATAAAAACACATCATACCAAAACCTTTGGGACACAGCAAAGGCAGTCCTCAGAGGACAATTTATAGCAATAGATGCACATATCAAAAAAGAAGAAAGGGACAAAATCAAAACATTAACTACAGAACTCAAATAAATAGAGAATAGCAAAAAAAGCCCACAACCACCGGAAGAAAGGAAATAGTAAAGATCAGAGCAGAAATAAATGAAATAGAGAACAGAAAAACAATACAAAGAATCAGCAAAACCAAAAGTTGGTTCTTTGAAAGAATCAACAAAATCGACAAACTACTGGCCAGAATGACAAAAGAAAAACAGGAGAGGACACAAATAACCCAAATAAGAAATGAAATGGGGGACATTACAACAGACCCAACGGAAATAAAAAGGATTATAACAGAATATTATGAAAAACTATACTCCAACAAATTTGAAAACCTAGAGGAAATGGATAAATTTCTAGAAACACACGGTCTACCCAAACTACAACAAAGTGATGTTGAAAATCTGAACAGACCCATAACAAGAGGAGATTGAAAATGTAATAAAAAAAAAACTCCCAACCAACAAAAGCCCTGGCCCAGATGGCTTCACTGGAGAATTCTACAAAACATTTACAGAAGAGCTTGTACCAGTACTACTCAAGCTACTTCAGAGCATAGAAGAGGAAGCAACACTTCCAAATTCATTCTATGAAGCCAGCATAACGCTGATACCAAAACTAGGCAAAGACGTCACAAAAAAAGAAAATTACAGACCAATATCTCTCAAGAATATAGATGCAAAAATTCTCAACAAAATTCTAGCCAATAGAATTCAGCATCATATCAAAAAAATAATTCACCACAACCAAGTAGGATTCATACCAGGTATGCAAGGATGGTTCAACATTAGAAAATCAATCAACGTAATCCACCACATAAATAAAAGGAAAGAAAAGAATCACATGATCATCTCAATTGATGCAGAAAAGGCATTTGACAAAGTCCAACACCCACTCCTGATAAAAACTCTCAATAAAATAGGTATAGAAGGGAAATTTCTCAACATAATAAAGGGCATCTATGCAAAACCAACAGCCAACATCATTCTTAATGGAGAGAGGCTGAAAACATTCCCCTTGAAAACAGGAACAGGACAAGGATGACCTTTATCACCACTCCTATTTAACATTGTGCTGGAAGTTCTAGCTAGAGCAATAAGGCAAGAGAAAGAAATAAAGGGCATCCAAATTGGTAATGAAGAAGTTAAACTGTCCCTGTTTGCAGATGATATGATACTATACATAGACAACTCTAAAGACTCCACGAGAAATCTACTGGAACTAATAGAAAGATTCAGCAGAGTAGCTGGATACAAGATAAACATTCAAAAATCAGTTGGATTCCTATACACCAAAAAGGAGAGCGATGAAAAGGAAATCAGGAAAACAATACCATTTTCAATAGCCCCTAAAAAGATAAAATACTTAGGAAAAAATCTGACCAGGGATGTAAAAGACCTATACAAAGAAAACTACAAAACACTACTGCATGAAACCCAAAGGGATCTACAGAAATGGAAAAACATACCATGCTCATGGATAGGCAGACTCAACATTGTGAAAATGACAATTCTACCCAAAGCAATTTATAAATACAACGCAATCCTGATCCAAATACCAACAACATTGTTCAAAGAGATGGAAAAACTAATCGTTAACTTTATATGGAAAGGGAAGAAGCCCCGAATAAGTAAAGCACTATTGAAGAAGAATAAAGTTGGAGGACTCACACTACCTGACTTCAGAAGCTACTATACAGCTACAGTGGTCAAAACAGCCTGGTACTGGTACAAGGACAGATACATTGACCAATGGAACAGAATTGAGAACCCAGATGTAAATCCATCCACCTGCGGTCACCTGATCTTCGACAAGGGCCCAAAGTCCATCCAATGGGGAAAAGACAGTCTTTTTAACAAATGGTGCTGGCAAAACTGGATATCCATTTGCAAAAAAATGAAACAGGACCCATACGTCACGCCGTATACAAAAACTACTTCAAAATGTATCAAAGACCTGAATATAAACCCTAAAACTATGAAGTTCATAGAAGAAAAAATATGACCAACACTTCAGGCCTTAATACATATACAAAAACTACTTCAAAATGGATCAAAGACCTGAATATAAACCCTAAAACTATGAAGTTCATAGAAGAAAAAATATGACCAACACTTCAGGCCTTAATACACGGCATTAACAGGATACAAACCATAACCATCAATGCACAAACCCCAACAGATAAGCTAAATAACTGGGATCTTCTAAAAATCAAACACCTATGCCGTTCAAAAGACTTCACCGAAAGAGTAAAAAGAGAACCTACGGACTGGGAAAAAATTTTTGGACAGTACAAGTCAGACAAAGGTCTAATCTCCATAATCTACAAGAAAATCCAACACCTCTACAACAAAAAGACAAATAATCCTATTTAAAAATGGGCAAAGGAAATGAACAGACACTTCACCAAAGAAGACATTCAAATGGCCACCAGAAACATGAGGAAATGCTCGCGATCACTAGCCATTAGAGAAATGCAAATTAAAACCACAATGAGATACCATCTCACCCCAGCACTACTGGCATGAATCAAAAACACTGGAAATAACAAATGTTGGAGGGGCTGCTGGGAGATGGGAACTCTTATGCACTGCTGGTGGGAATGCAAAATGATACAACCATTTTGGAAAATGATGTGGCGCTTCCTCAGAAAGCTAGAAATAGACATACCATTCGATCCAGCAATCCCACTCCTAGGAATATATCCTAGAGAAATAAGAGTCATCACTCAAATACACATATGCGCACCTAAGTTCATGGCAGCATTGTTCACAATAGCAAAACGATGGAAACAACCTAGATGCCCATCAACAGATGAATGGATAAACAAACTATGGTACATACACACAATGGGAGTACTATGCAACAAGAAAGAACAACAATGAATCTGTGAAGCATCTCCTAACATAGATGAAACTGGAGGACATTATGCTGAGTGAAATTAAGTCAATCACAAAAGGACAAATATTGTATGAGACCTCTATTGTTAAAACCCATGAAAAAGTTCACACACAAAATGTAACAATCTTTGTTGGTTACCACGGATGGGAGGGGTGGGGGGGAAATACTAAATAGGCAATAGATAAGTGGTATCTTGGGTGAAGGGTGAGACAATACACAATACAGGGGAAACTAGCACAGGTTGTACAAGGAAAGGTCATGGAAGCCCCATAGACACATCCAAACTCCCTGAGGGATTGAATTGCTGGGCGGAGGGCTGTGGGGACCATGGTCTCAGGGAACATCTAGCTCCATTGGCATAACACAGTTTATAAAGACAATGTTCTACATTCTACCTAGGTGAGTCGTATCTGGGGTCTTAAAAGCCTGTGAGCAGCCATCTAAGATACTCCACTGGTCTCATCCCTTCGGGAGCAAGGGAAAATGAAGACAACAGGATACAAGGAAAAGATTAGTCCAAAGGACTAATGGTCCACAGCTACCAAGGCCTCCACCAGACTGAGTCCAGTACAGCTAGATGGTGCCCGGCTACCACCACTGACTGCTCTGACCAGGATCACAACAGAGGGTTCTGGACAGAGCTGGCGAAGGATGTAGAACATAATTCTAACTCACAAAAAAAAGTCCAGATTTACTGGCCTAAAGAAGATTGGAGAAACCCCGAGAGTATGGCCCCCAGATAGCCTTTTAGCTCAGTGGTGAAGTTATCTCCGAGGTTCACCGTTCAGCCCGGGAGTGGACAGCCTCGTAAAACCAAATGGGACTAATGAGGTACAGTAGTCCAGTGACAAGGGGCAGAACGGGAAAAGAAAGCTGGTGATAGGGAACCCAACGTTGAGTACGGATATTGTTGATGTGTTGTGAGACTGTTAACCATTGTCATAGGGCAACATGTAGTAACTGTTAAATGAGAAACTATTTTGTTCTGTAAGCCTTCATCTTAAGTAAGAATAGCAGCACAATTGGAAGAGTGTAGTCAATGTCACTGAACTGTGCATGTAGAATTTTTGAAATGGTGTATCTTTGGCTATGTGTATTTTCACCAAAAAAAAAAAAAGGTTGAGAAAGTTAGAGGGTTGACATGTTGTGGGGTTGTTAACCAATGTCATAAAACAATATGTGTACTACTGTTTCATGAGAAACTATTTGCTCTGTAAGTGTTCACCTGAAGTACAATTAAAAAAAAAGAATAAAGGACAACTACAGTAAATGCTGTAACATAATACAATTCTGCAACAACATTAATAACCAAAAATTTGTGAGTTGTTACATAGCTGAGGGAAGGTGTATGGAAGTACATGCACATATAGGTATAGTTGTGGGCATCTGTATATACGTATGTTTGTGCGGCAATATATATTCATATACATAATTGAGCACATAGGGGGCACAGTTATGGACACTTCTTAGACATATCCAAATACCTCGCGGGACTGAGTTACTACACTTGAAGGCTAAGGACTATAGTCTCGGGACATCTAGGTCAACTGCATAACATAGTTCACAAAGATAATGTTCTACATCCTACTTTGGTGAGTACATCTGTGGTCTTAAAAGCTTGCAAGCTGCCATCTGGGATACAACTATAGGTCTCTTACTGTCTGCAACAAAGGAGAGTACAGAAAACCAAAGACTCAAAGAAGCAATTAGTCCACAGGTCTGATGGCCCACATGAACCACAGCCTCCTCTAGCCTGAGCTCAGAAGAACTAGATCCCGGCTACCACTACCAACTGCTCTGACCAGGGACATAATAGAAGGTCCTAGTTAGAATAAGAGAGAAATGTAGAACAAAACTCAAATTTATTAAAAAAAAAAAAAAAAAAAAAAGACCAGACTTACTGGACTGATAGAGAATGGAGGAACCCCCAAGACTATGGCCCTAAGACAGCTTCTGAATTGGAACTGAAGCCACTCCCAGAGGTCATCTTTCAGCCAAATAATAGATTGGCCTATAAAATAATAACACCCATGAGGAATGTGCTCCTTAGAAAAATCAACTATGCAAGACCAAACTGGCAATATTTGCCCAAAAGCAAAGATGAGAAGGCAAGTAGGGGCAGAGAAACTGAAGGGATGGAAACGGGGAAGGCAGGGTAGAAATGCAGATAGTGCTGACACATTACCAGGACAGCAATCAATGTCATGGAACAATTTGTGTATGAACTGTTGAATGGAAAACTCAATTTGCTATGTAAGCTTCCACCTAAAACACAATAAAATGTTTAAAAAAAAAAAAAAAGATTTAAGGCCTTCTACATTTAGACATCTTTATTTAGTACTGATAAGTCCTTGTTTTTGATTTAATCAGATACTAAAATAATTAAAGAATATATCTATTTTATATTGTCTGAGTGTGGATAATTGGTTTTGGGAAGGGCACTTCCCAATTTTTTCTTATGCTTTATAGGCTAAATCAGCTGTTCTTAACCCTGTTAGACCTTTTCCTCTTTTTAAAATAAAAATATGACATATGATCTCATATGACATGTCTTTTACTCTCCTGAAATCAAGTTTATAAATAACATATATATGTATATATATTAATATATATAATATTAAGAAAATAGTGTAATGTCATAATTTTAATATAAAGAAGAAATAAATGAAAAGCAATTTATAGTAATAAAATATTTAAATCCTTGGGAAATTTCCAAAGACCTATTAAAGAATTAGGGAGTGGTTAACTGATCAGCTGCAAATCGAAAAGTCAGCAGTTCAAACCCATCAGCCGCTCCACAGGAGAAAGATGTGGCAGTCTATGCGTCTGTAAAGATTACAGCCTTGGAAACCCTATGGGACTGTTCTACTCTGTCTTACAGGGTCACCATGTGTTGGAATCCACTTGATGGCAACGAGAATAAAGTATTAAGGTGCTTACACCTGTACACAGAATCACTGTAAATGTAATAGCTACAAATAAAGGCTGATACAGCTATGTTGTATTGCTGATTCAAATACTGCAAGCTTTACCTCTAGACACTGCCTTAAGCATGCTCTATAAACCACCTAGGTGTGCCATTTGCTCTATCCACTCCTGTGAGGTCGTCTCAGACCAGAAGATAAAACAGCTACCTTGTTACTAGAACTGCAAGTAAAGGACTTGGTGCTTGGCATGAGGCCCCTGCTCCCACATTCCTGATCTACAGCCATGGAACATGAGATTTTCAGTTTTTCTCAATGTCTTGTTTTTAAAGAGGAGGAGGGAAGTTCCCACTCTGCGAACACCCCATGCCTCTGATGGTCTGAGTCTTAATGAAGCTGGACCTATAGGGCATTAACTGTAAGTGGAAAAGCCTGCCAGGCACTCTTAAGCTAAAGGTAACATGTGATGTCCTTAAGCCCATGCAATGCTTCAGCCAGATTCCAAAGGTTGAGGATCAAAATCCTCTTTGATCCTTGATAGTAGGGGTAATCATATACCTGGATGAAAAAAAAAAATTTTTTTTTCTTTAGCTTTCAGCCTTATATGAGTCACTGTCCAGGCAAAACTACACGAGTAGCACCTCTGGACCAACCCCTAAAATTCATCTGTAAGAGCCTGGAGATGGCTCTCCTAGGCATTATTCTGTCCAACTATGGTAAAGGATCCAGCCCAGACTGGGACACCCTACATCCTTCATCAAAGATATTTACATGTTCCTGGGACTCACAGGTTATTTCATCCCCCAGTTTTCTAATCTTGTTGCCCTGCTTAATGAACCCTCTCCAAAAAGCGCACCAAAAAAGTATAAGGTCATTAGTTTTCTATGTAGTTTTAATTAAGGCTATCAGAAGCAAACGATAAGTGGCTCATAGAAATGTCTGACCTAATAAAGGTACCATGAGAGGCAAGCCTCTAAAGATAAGGGATGCAGGCCAGGAGATGGAGAAGTCTGCCATTGCTATGGTTCTGTGTATCCCAAAGAAGAAACTCATATGTAAGTCCTACACTGGAGGGTTATATGGCCAGGTCAAGACCCTGAAATTCTTGCTTGTCTTTCAACATATGATACCTGTAGCATATGTACCTGGGGCAAAGACCCAGAAGGTTCAAGAGGTTACTACAACTGCATCACCTCCTAAATACCTAAATATCTTTAGAAAACCATCACTATGGATTTTTTTAATAAACCTGTCTTCCCCAAAGATCACATTTAATCCTGACAGTGGTAGATTTGCTTACCAAAATGGCTCTATTCCTTTCATTGGGCCTACCGGCTCCTAGGTGCTATTAGTATATTCATCGAAGTTTTCTGCTACCATCAACTGCCCTACAAGCTCATCCCTTACCACAGTTCACATTCAGAATGTAGAAAGCACTGCTAAAAGGCTTTCATATCCTTATTCTCCTATTCACCACTGAAATGAAGTAAAAAGAAAAGTATTACCTGGATCCTGAAAAAATACCTCTACTATTACTATGTATGATAGAGACAACATCTCTGGTTCTCTTATCATTGGGAAAAAATCTGTATATAATAATTTGCCACATTCATTTAAACAGACTGTCACTCCCTAGTAATCTTGACTTCCATACCTGCTTTTTCTCCTACCATTGGGTAATTTCACAAACCCTGTCCCCAGTTAACAGCTAGGAATAACTTCAGATTAAAAAACATAAAGATACTTACAGTAAACCTTCTAATGTACCAAGCAATAGACAACAATCATCAGGAGACAAAATCCAAGTTTGAGACACCATCTAACATTCCTCCAGGATACATCCATACTATACATTTTAGCTAATAATGTTCTAGAGCCATTCAGGTTACATAGATGTAACCAACCACTTCACATTCAGCTTCCAATTATATGGTTCAGTCGGATTCACCCCCATCTTCCATGGCTCCTATTTCTCTCAGCTTACTCTCTCACTCCACGAAGGTATGGAAAAAGCAACAAACTTCCAGCAACCCCACGTCCAGCTTTGAAATCTGCTATAATGGTAGTGGGTATAGAAAAGAACAGCAATCATAAGAACCAGTTTTCTAAAACTACAAAGTGCTAAAACGTGGAACTTTTACTGGCTTAAACCCTGCTTCTACCACCTAATCTATGCCTCTATGTTAAAAGTAGGTACTCAAAGGAAATTAAGAAAACAATACCATTTATAATCACTCCTAAAAAAATAAAATACTTCGGAATAAATCTGACCAGGGATATAAAAGACCTATACAAAAAAAACCTACAAAACACTATAGCAAGAAACCAGAAGACACCTACATAAATGGGAAAACATACGATGCTCACGGACAGGAAAACTCAACATTGTAAAAATGTCAATTCTACCCAAAGCAATCTATAGATATAATGCAATCCCGATCCAAATACCAACAGCATTCATTAATGAGATGGAAAAGCTAATCACTAACTTCATACGGAAAGGAAAGGCTCCAGATGAGTAAAGCTTTATTGGAAAAGAACAAAGGAGGCCTCACACTACCTGATCTCAGAACCTACTATACAGCAATAGTAGTCAAAACAGCTTGAGACTGGTAAAACAACAGAAAATAAAAGACACATAGACCAATGGAAGAGAATTGAGAACCCAGGCATAAATCCATCCACCCATGGTCAGCTGATCTTTGACAAAGGCCCAAAGTCCATTAAATGGGGAAATACAGTCTAACAAATGATGCTGGCAAAACTGGATGTCCATCTGTAAAAAAAAATGAAACAGGACGCATACCTCATACCATACACAAAAACTAATACCAAATGGATCAAAGACCTAAATATAAAACCTAAAACAATGAAGATCATGGAAGCAGTCTTGGGGAACATCTAGCTCATTTGGTGTAAAATAGTTTATAAAGAAAATGTTCTACATTCTACTTTGGTGAGTAGCATCTGGGGTCTTAAAAGCCTGTGACAGGTCACCTAAGATACTCCACTGGTCTCACCCCTTCAGGAGAATGAAGAAAACTAAAGATACAAGGGAAAGATTAGTCCAAAGGACTAATGGACCACATCTACCACGGCTGCCACCAGAGTGAGTCCAGTACAACTAGATGGTCCCCAGCTACCACCATTGACTGCTCTGACAGGGATCACAATAGAGGGTCCCGGACAGAGCTGGAGAAAAATATAGAACAAAATTCTAACTCACAAAAAGAGACCAGACTTATTGGCCTGGCAGACTAGAGAAATCCCGAAAGTATGGCCCCCAGACACCCTTTTGGCTCAATAATGAAGTCACTCCTGAGGTTCACCCTTCAGCCAAAGATTAGACAGGCCCATAAAACAAAAGGAGACTAAAGCAGCACACCAGCCCAGAGACAAGGACTAGAAGGCAGGAAAGGACAGGAAAGCTGGTAATAGGGAACCCAAGGTTGAGAAGGGAGAGTGTTGACATGTCGTGGGGTTGTTAACCAATGTCATAAAACAATATGTGTACTAACTATAATGAGAAACTAGTTTGTTCTATAAACCTTCAAAAAAAAAGAAGAAGATCATGGAAGAAAAAATAGGGACAACACTAGGAGCTCTAATATACGGCATAAATAGGATACAAACCATAACTAACAATGCACAAGCAGCAGAAGGTAAACTAGATAACTGGGAGCTCCTAAAAATTAAACACTTATGCTCATCAAATGACTTCACTAAAAAAGTTAGAAGAGAACGTACAAAATGGGAAAAAATTTCTGGCTACAACATCCAACAAGGGCCTAATCTTTAAAATCTACAAAATACTGCAACACCTCAGCAACAAAAAGACAAAATAATCCAATTAAATATGGGCAAAGGCTATTAACAGACACGTCACCAAAGAAGACAGTCAGGTGGCTAAGAGACACATGAGAAAATGCTTGTGATCATTAGCCACTGTTGTTGTTGTTAGGTGCTGTTGAGTTGGTTCCAACTCATAGCGACCCTTTAGGACACAGTAAAACTGTGTTTCCAAGGAGGACTGGTGGATTTGAACTGCTGACTTTTTGGGTAGCAGCCAAGCTCTTAACCACTATGCCACCAGGGCTCCCATTAGCCATTACAGAAATGCAAATCAAAATTACACTGATAGAAGTTCAATAAAAAAAAAAAAAAAAAATTACACTGAGATACCATCTCAGCCTGACATTATTGGCACTAATCAAAAACAGAGAAAGTAACAAATGTTAGAGAGCTTGCAGGGAGATTGGAACTCTCATGCACTGCTGGTGGGAATGTAAAATGGTACAACCACTATGAAAAACAATTCTGGCACTTCCTTAAAAAGCTATAAATAGAAATACCATATGAATCAGCAGCCCCACTCCTAGGAATATATCCTAGAGAAATAAGAGCCGTCACACAAATAGACATATGTACACTCATGTTCATTACAGCATTATTCATAATAGCAAAAAGATGGAAACAACCTAAGTGCCCATCAACAGATGAATGGATAAACAAATTATGGTACATATGCAAATTATGGAATACTTTGCAATGATAAAGAACAATGATGAATCCACAAAATATCTCACAACATGGATGAATCTGGAGGGCATTATGCTGAGTGAAATAAGTCAATCACAAAAAGACAAATACTGTATGAGACCACTATTATAAAAATTACTCAAGAAAAGGTTTACACAGAGAAAGAAACAATCCTTGATGGTTACGAGGGAGGGGAGGGCTGGGGAGGGAAAAATCATTAATTAGATAGTAGATAAGTGTTAACTTTGGTGAAGGGAAAGGCAGTGCACAATATAGGGGAAACCAGCACAACTAGACCAAGGCAAAGTCATAGAAGCTTCACAGACACATCCAAACACCCTGAGGAACTGAATTACTGTGGCTGAGGGCTGGGGACCATGGTCGTGGGGGTCATCAAGGTCAACTGGCATAACAGAGTTCATAAAGAAAATGTTCTACGTCCAACTTTGGTGAGTAGCGTCTGCGGTCTTAAAAGCTTGAGAGTGGCCACCTAAGTAACATCTACTAGCCCCAACACATCCAGAGAAAAGAAGAATGAGAAGAACCAAAGACACAAGGAAAATATTTGTCCAAAGGCCTAATGAACCACAAGTACCACAGCCTATACCAGCCTGAGCCCAGAAGAAGTAGATGGTGCCCAGCTACCACCAACAATTGCTCTGACAGGGATCACAATAGAGGATCCTGGACACAGCGGGTGAAAAATGTACAATGAAATTCAAATTCACAAACAAAAGACCAGACTTACTGGTCTGACAGAGACTAGACAAACCCCCAAGATTATGGCCTCCAGACACCCTTTAACTTAAAACTGAAGCCACTCCCAAAGTTCACCCTTCAGCCAAGATTAGACAGGTCTATAAAACAATAACAAACATGAGGAACGTGCTTCTTTGTTCAATCATTGTATATAAGACCAAAAGGGCAACACCTGCCCAAAAGCAATAACGAGAAGGCAGGAAGAGACAGGAAAAACGGATGGACGGAAATGGGGAATTGGGTGTGGAAGGGGAGAGTGTTGACACATCGCGGGGACTGCAACCAATGTCACGAAACAATCTGTGTATAAATTGTTGAATGAGAAACTGATTTGCTCTGTGAAGCTTCACCTAAGGCACAATTTAAAAAAAAAAAATGTACTCAATTACCTGAGTCCTTGGGTGCACAAATGGTTAAACGCTCGAATTCCAGTGGAAAGGCTGGCGGTTGGAACCCACCTAGAGGTGCCTCAGAAGAGAGGCCGGGTGATCTTCTGAAAGGTCACCAAACCAAAACCAAACCCGTTGCTGTCGAGTCGATTAGCGACCCTACAGGACATAGTAGAACTGACCCACAGGGTTTTCAAGGAGCAGCTGGTGGATTCAAATTGCTGATCACTGGGGTACCTTTGGGTTAGCAGCCAGAGCTCTTAACCACTGCACTGCCAAGGTCCTCTGAAAGGTCACAGCCTTTAAAATCCTATGGAGCAGTTCTATTCTGCACACATGGGGTCGCCATGAGTCAGAATCGACTCCATGGCAACTAACAACAACATCAACAACTTAACTACCACATACAAGACAGAATCTCAACAGATAGTAAGTACATACATAAACAAGAAAAAAATTACTAAGGAAGCTATACTCAGGGTAGCAAGGAAAGGAGGTGTAGTCAGCATAGCCACTATAAGGTCCTAGTTTTTTAGTTTTAGTTCTACTATACCTTAACATACATAAAATCACTGAACATTATACACCCACATTTACATATGTACATATATGCATATACAGTCAATTCTTGTTTTTTGTGGTAGTCATGTTCTACAGTCACAGCAAACACTGGATTAGTGAATACTGAACCATTGCTCTTAGAAGAAATACAGGATTAGGTTCCTGCAAGTCTCTGATCACAATGTTTTCATCAACCGATCAATACGTAACTTTATTTTATATGTGTATCTGTTTAAAGACGCCTTATTTACTATATATTGTTGATTCCTTAACACTGAACTCATGGACAACAGCATCATAACTCATGCCTCAAAGAAGCTTATCTAACTCACGTAGTTTTCTCCATAAGGTACATCACAGCCTTCTTGCACTCGGGAACACTAGGCAGCACTCCATCACTATGCTTTAGCACCATTTCATACAGCAAAATCAACAAAAAGCACAAAAATATGAAAAATGTGGCAATAAATAGACTGTGAAAGGACACGATTACAGTATGACAGCTGAAACAAGAAGGCAGTGTTGCCTTGTTCAACCTCAGCTGGGAACATGTGCACCAGGCAACTCATTTTTTGTTGCTCTGCACATGTCCATGAGTGACCCCAGAAGTGCCACAAGTATTGATTTTAGAGTTACAAGTAAATTTTAGGAAGTATATTCTCAAATACAGACTCTGTTAATAGAGGATCAATTGTGTATATTTTATATATTTATATAAAATACGTATATGTCATTTTAATTAATATTTTCTAGATGTGTAAAGGTTATTATATGGAAAATGCTGGGAAAAAGGCAGAGCAAGTACTTTAAAAGCAAAGCTTTAACAACTTTGTTAAATTATAATTTTTATTGCTCTTATACATTATCCCGATTACTTAAGAAAATGCAGGGAAATTTTACTCTTTTGGATGGAAGTCTTCTCTGCTTGAGGACTTTGACTTTAATCTGGGATTTTCAAAAACTGATATGGTTGCATGGTCTTTTTAAAGCCTTTGGGCACAAGGCTGATAAATGTAGTTTTAGTTATTGGCATGCCTGTGCAATAAAGCATGTGGGAGGAGTGACTGATAGGCCAGGAGTGTGAATAAGGGAAAACCTATGCTTATGCTGGCTTCAGTGACTTTATTAACCACACCCTACTTGTAAATTGTAAAGTGTCATTCATTGTAGCATAGTGATGTTTTTAAAAAGTCAGGTTATAGTATCCCTACTTCTTTTGTCTTAATGCCTAAAGGTAAATTCAAGGAATGCTTCTATGTTTTAGCTCATAAAAGCATCCATCTGGAAAAAACTAAATAATGAGTCTTAATAGTAAAGAGCAATGCAAAGATTTATGACACCATGCATTCACATACATTGTGCATTTAAACATCATAATTAGCTAATTCAACCTTCATTATAGGTTAGCCAATACTTCAGATTGAGGGCAAAGAAAATTATTTTATTAGTTTTTGGCAGGTTTTGAACCAGTACTTTAAAGCATAACATTAACAATATATACTGAATTAAAGTTGCTATTAATACCAAAAGCTTCACTGAATACCTTTACTATCTTTATACAGAACTGTGGTACAATCTATGCTTCAAACATATATTTAAAGCATA
Source organism: Dugong dugon (assembly GCA_030035585.1). Taxonomy (NCBI): domain Eukaryota; kingdom Metazoa; phylum Chordata; class Mammalia; order Sirenia; family Dugongidae; genus Dugong; species Dugong dugon. The sequence goes on along the minus strand of CM057469.1, from coordinate 99,019,709 downwards.
ATGCATTTTAGCAGAAATGCCTAATTGTACTTTAAAACATTAAATGCAAAAACAAATATATATTCACATCACACTTTTCTAACAACTGGGTAATTCTGAACTGAAATAAAAGATGAAAATAAATATTACAGTTTACTGACTTCTCTAAATATAGTTTCTTGAATATAAAATTATTTAACCTTAACTATTCTTATCATTGAGCTCCCGTGATGCAGTGGTTAAAGTTTTGGCTGGTAACCATAAGGTCAGCAGTTCGAACCCACCAGCCACTCCTCAGGAGAAAGATGTGGCAATCTGCTTTTGTTAAGATGTGCAGCCTTTGAAACCCTACGAGACAGTTTTACTCTGTCCTATAGGGTCACTATGAGTCATAGTCAACTCAAGGGCAACTGGTTTGCGTTTTTTTATTACTATTATTAATAATAATAAAAGTAATATGAACTCATCAAAAAAATTCAAACAATACAGAAAATACAATCAATGAAAATTCCCATAATCCTCACCTTCTTTCCTGACCAAAAAACCTTACTAGCAACCAAGTAATTTCTGTGGTCTAAATTCAGTAAGCTAATAATATGAATGTCTAGCTTTTAGATAAATATTAAATATTTTAATCGTTTTACCATGAATTATCAAATTGAATTCTGGTCAGTGCTCAACACTGAGGTAAAGACCTTTCTGAGTAACTGCTTAGCAACTTTGTGTTCAATAGTGATACTTCTAATTGTTTTATTTCCGAGTGATATATCCATGAATGTAACCTTAAGGGACATTAGGTAATCTAGTTTTTATCTATAGATTCCACTGTGAGATCCTTGGGTTTTTCTTTTTTTAGGTAGACAAAACTATGTCTCAGGAAGTCTATTTATCTGACAAGTAAGAAAAGATAAACACCTGTAAATTGATGTTTAAAGCCCAAACTAGTTTTGAAGTAACAAGAAAGGGAAAACTAACAGTTCAAATTTCAGTCACTTTTCATCTAAATCCATCAATGTGTGCACTGGTCCATTAATTATGTGGCCCAACCCAAAAAGATATGTTAATCTTCCTTTTTACTTTAGGATGACAGCTGTGAGGTAAGATTTTAGTTCAGGAAAAAGAAAGCTATTTCAACTACTTTATTTGTTGGTTTCAAGAATCTACCTAAGTCATGAATGAAAATGAACTACTACTAAGTGAGGATCAAACCAATTGTTCTCTTGATCATTCTGTCAGAATCAAAATAAAAGGGAGAAGGGTTTTAAAACTATGATTGTATTAGACTCAGCTTTTCTAGATTCATGAAATATTCCAAACCAGAGGTCAGCAAACTTTCGCTGTAATGGGCAAGACAGAAAATATTTTAGGCTTTGTGAACCATACAGTCTCTGTCACAATTACTCAACTCTGCTATTGGGTGCAAAAGCAGCCATAAACAACATATAAATGAATGAACCAGGTTGAGTTCCAATAAAACTTTACTTCTGGACACTAAAATATAAATTTAATATAATTTTCATGTGTCACAAAATATTCTTCTTCTGCCTTTTTTCAACCAGTAAAAAATGTAAAATCCATTCTTCGCTTACAAGCCATACAAAAACAGGCAATGGGTTGGATTTGGCCCAGCACCATGAGTCATGGGCCAACTTGATGGCAGCTAACAACAACTGCATAGTTTTGTAACCCCTGTTCTAAAGGATTATCTTGGTCCTTGTTCTATGGTATTCTTATACATATGCTTAAAAGGAAAAATATATGACCAAGATATTTATTTTTTTTAAATCATATTTAAAGAATATGATACAAAAAAAAGTCCATCAATGACTTGCCATAATAAATAATTAAGTGGAAGTAATACATAACACCTGTGGAAAAAGACGATAGAAAAGCTCAATGTCATTAGTCAGAACAAGGCCCGGGAATGACTGTAGAACAGACCATCAATTGCTCAAATTCAAGTTCAAGCTGAAACTGAAGAAAATAAAAACAAGTGCACAAGAGCCTTGAGTACAACCTTGAATACAACCTTGAGTATATCCACCTGAAATTTAACACCACCATAAGAATGGATTTGGCATATTGAACACTAATTACCGAAGACCAGACGAGTTGCGGAATAACATCAATGATATCATACACGAAGAAAGCAAAGGGTCATTAAAAAGATAAGAAAGAAAAGATCAAAATGGATGTCAAAAGAGACTCTGAAAATTGCTCTTGAACATAAGGGTAGTGAAAGCAAATGGAAGAAATGAGGAAGTAAAAGAGCTGAAGAAAAGACTTCAAAGGTTGGCTCGAAAAGACAAAGTGGAGTTATTATAATGAAATGTGCAAAGAGTTGCAGTTAGAAAACCAAAAGGGAAGAACAGGCTTGGCATTTCTCAAGCCAAAAGAACTAAAGAAAAAATTCAAGCTGCGAGTTGCAATTGTGAAGGAATCTATGGGCAAGATATTGAATGACCCAAGAAGCACCAAAAGAAGATGAAAAGAATACACAGTCACTGTACCAAAAAGAATTGGTTGACATTTAGCCATATGATCAAGAACTGATGTTACTGAAGGAAGAACTCCAAGCTGCACTGAAGTTACTGGTGAACAACAAGGCTCCAGGAATTGACAGAATACCATTGAGATGTTTCAACAAATGGATGCAGCATTGGAGGTACTCACTTGTCTATGTCAAGAAGTCTGGAGGAGAGGCAGAGCCAAGACAGCAGAGTAGTCAGATACTTCCTGCGGTCCCTCTTACAACAAAGACCCGAAAAACAAAGTGAATCAATTATATATGACAATCTAGGAGCCCTGAACATCAAAGGCAAAGTTGAGAAAGTGGACTGAGTGGCAGGGGGGAGGGAGAGACGGTTCGGAAGCAGCGAGGAGTTGCCAGATCCGACCCAGCGGGAGCTGGTGCTCTTCAGGTCGGATCAGCTCACATGCACTGTGAGGCAAGCAGTGGCGCTCAGGAGGCATTTTCCACATCAGGAGAGACCCAGTGACAGAGAGTCTACTCAGGCATCCAGAACCAAGGAAAAGCAGCGCTTAACTGGCAATAGATAAGTACTTGCATCTGATCTACCACGCAGATCAAAAAACACCCCCTTGGGGAAAAACTTCTCTCCCACTTACCTGCCCCCTCCCCACTCTGCACTGGGTCCCAGGCCAGATTCAGCGATTGCCAAGTCCCCTGGGCCAGGAGTAGGACCTGTCACTCACCCTGAGCCATTCTCCTGGCCTTGGAGAGGGAACAAATTAACAAACAGGGAAAAAATAATCTGCCAGCTCTCCTAAGCCAGGAACTCAGGGTAGGCACAGCTCCTTTGCCCTAGGCACAGGCATAAGGGGTTTACAGACTTTGAATGCCTTTTACCTCTGTGCAGACTTGTGTGGGCCCATTTCAACAGGATAGGCCCTCATTACCACAGTACAACAGGGCATATACCTGAAGTCTGACTTCAACTGTTTCAGCTGTATGGTGAAGTGGCAGGTTCATGACATTTGACACTGCTCTGCCCATTAAGCAGGGTCCTCACCTACCCATATTAGGGGCCTGAGGACTAGTGGCTCCACCCATGCCACCTAGCCACCTGCCACAGGGGTCCAAGAATAAGTGGCGACCCCCAGTCCTTACAGCCAACAGCATTTGGTGCTCATAGTCTGGCTGCAAAACCCACACACCTTCATGCCCTAGGGAACAGGGACATGCTTTCCTCCCAGACACTCAGGGGCAGCTGTCAGCCCCTGCCTTGGTCAGCGCATGACCCCCTACTGCAGCCTGATACCTGTGCCTACACCAATCACCCATGCCTATCTAGGATTATAAATTAGAGCCCGCACCACACATTTGGTGACTGACTACCTGGACACCTGAGCTGAATTCATACAATAAAAGTAAACAGATTCCTGGGCTTACATACCTAGTAATAGATCTGATCTAATCACCTGATGACAGGACAAAAGAACTTCAAAGGCACCAATAATCAAACTAGCTCACACAAGCAGCCTATTTGGGCATATCAAAACAAGAAGCTAGGACACGGTAAGCAAACATGAAATGAAAAAATATAATAACTTATTGACTGTTGTCTCCTAGCCATCAATATCAAATCACATGAAGAGGCAGACCATGCTGGCTTCAGCAAACTCCCAAAATAAAGAATCAAGAAATTTTCCGGGGGAAGAGAATTTCTTGGAATTACCCAAGGTAGAATACAAAAGATTAATATACAGAACTCTTCAAGAGATCAGGAAGGCGATCAGGCAAAACACATAACAAGCCAAGGAACACACAGACAAAGCAATAGAGGAACTTAAGAAGGTTATTCAAGAGCATAATGAGAAATTTAATAGGCTGCAAGAACCCAGAGAGATAACAATCAGAAATCCCCAAGATTAACAATAAAAATTCAGAATTAGACAACTCAATAGAAGGTCATAGGGGCAGAATTGAGGCAATGGAAGTCAGAGTTAGTGAGACTGATGATAACGCACTTGACACCAACTTATCTGAGGAAAAATCAGATAACAGGATTTAAACAAATGAAGAAGCCCTAAGAATTATGTGGGACTCTATCAAGAGGAATAACCTACAAGTGATTGGAATACCAGAACAGGGGAGGTTAACAGAAAATATAGAGAGAATTGTTGAAGAATTTGTTGGCAGAAAACTTCCCTGATATTGTGAAAGATGAGAAAATATCTATCCGAGATGCTCATCAAACCCCACATAAGGTAGATCCCAAAAGAAAGTCACCAAGACATATTATAATCAAACTTGCCAAAACCAAAGATAAAGAGAGACTTTTAAGAGCGGCTAGGGATAAACGAAAAGTCATCTACAAAGGAGAGTCAATAAGACTAAGCTCGGATTGTTCAGCAGAAACCATGCAGGCAAGAAGGCAATGGGATGACATATATAAAGCCTTGAAGGAAAAAAATTGCCAGCCAAGAAATATATATTCTGCAAAACTGTCTCTCAAATATGATGGTGAAATTAGGGCATTTCCAGATAAACAGAGGCTTAGGTAATTTGCAAAAACCAAACCAAAATTACAAGAAATACTAAAGGGAGTCCTCCAGTTAGAAAATCAATAACATCAGATAACAACCCAAGACTAGAATACAGGATAAAGCAACCAGATATCCACCCAGATATGGAAATCACAAAAATAAATCAAAGCTAAAACACTGAAAACAGGGAAACAGAGATGTTAATATGTAAAAGATGACAACATTAAAACAAAAAAGAGGGACTAAAAAATGTTATCATAGATCTTTCATAAGGAGAGGAGATCAAGACAATATAAAGAAATAAAAGACTGATTTAAACTTAGAAAAACAGGGGTAAGTATTAAGGTAACCACAAAGGAAACTAACAATCCTATATATCAAAATAAAACATAAGACAAATATAAAGACTCAGCAAATACAAAATCAACAACAGTGAAAAAGATGAAAAGAAAACACATGAAGAAAAACGACTCAGCACAGAAAATTAAGTGGAACAAAGAAACTGTCAACAACACACAAAAAAAGACATCAAAATGACAGCACTAAACTCATACCTATCGATAATTACACTGAATGTAAATGAACTAAATGCACCAATAAAGAGAGAGTGGCAGAATGGATTAAAGAAACACCATCTGTCTATATGCTGCCTACAAGAAATACACCTTAGACTTAAGACACAAACAAATTAAAACTCAAAGGATGGAAAAAATATATCAAACAACACTTAAAAAAGAGCAAGAGTGGCAATACTAATCTCTGACAAAATAGACTTTAAAGTAAAATCCACCACAAAGGATAAGGAAGGCCACTATATAATGATTAACGGGTCAATACACCAGGAGGACATAACCATAATAAATATTTACGCACCCAATGACAGGGCTCCAAAATACATAAAACAAACTCTAACAGCACTGAAAAGAGAGATAGACAGCTCCAAAATAATAGTAAGAGACTTCAACACACCACTTTCGGTGAAGGACAGAACATCCAGAAACAAGCTCAATAAAGAACATGCAAGATCTAAATGCCACAATCAACCGATTTGATTTTATGGACATACACCTAACACTCCACCCAACAGGAGCCAAGTATACTTTCTTTGCCGATGCATATGGAAAATTGTCCAGAATAGACCACATATTAGGCCATAAAGTAAGCCTTAACAGAATCCAAAGCAGTGAAATATTACAAAGCGTAAAGCCATAAAAGTAGAAATCAGTAACAGAAAAAGCAAGGAAAAAAAATCAAACACATGGAAACTGAACAACACCTTGCTCAAAAACTACTGGCTATAGAAGAAATTAAGGATGGAATAAAGAAATTCATAGACTCAAATGAGAATGAAAACACATCCTACCAGAACCTTTGGGACACAGCAAAAGCAGTGCTCAGAGGTCAGTTTAAAGCAATAAATGCACACATCCAAAAAGAAGAAAGGGCCAAAATCAAAACATTAACCCTACAACTCGAACAAGTAGAAAGAAAGTAGCAAAAAACATCCTTGGGTGCCAGAAGAAAGGAAACAGAATTAGAGCATAATTCAATGAAATAGACAATAGAAGAACAATTGGAAGAGTTAACAAGACCAAAAGCTGGTTCTTTGAAAAGACCAACAAAATCGATAAACCATTGGCCAAACTGACAAAATAAAAACAGGAGAGGAAGCAAATAACCCATATAAGAAATGAGATGGGTGATACTACAACAGACCCAACTCAAATTAAAAGAATCATAACAGAATACTATGAAAAATTGTACTCTAACAAATTTAAAAACCTAGACGAAATGGACAAATTTCTAGAAACACACTACCTACCTAAACTAACACAAACAGAGGTAGAACAACTAAATAAGTCCATAACAAAAGAAGAGATTGAAAAGGTAATTAAAAAACTCCCAACAAAAATAGCCCTGGCCCAGAAGGCTTCACTGGAGAATTCTACCAAACTTTCAGAGAAGAGTTAACACCACTACTACTAATGGTATTTCAGAGCATAGAAAAGGATGGAATACTCCCAAACTCATTCTATGAAGCCAGCATAACCCTGATACCAAAACCATGTAAAGACACCCAAAAAAAAGAAAATTACAGACCAATATCCTTCATGAACATTGACACAAAAATCCTCAACAAAATTCTAGCCAATAGAATTCAACAATACATTAAAAAAATGACACCATGATCAAGTGGGATATATACCAGACATGAAGGGATGGTTCAACATTAGAAAAGCAATCAATGTAATCCATCACATAAGTAAAACAAAAGAACAACATGATCTTATCGATGGAGAAGAGGCATCTGACAAAGTCCAACACCCATTCATGATAAAAACTCTCAGCAAAATAGAAATATAAGGGAAATTCCTCAACATAATTAACGGCATTTATACAAAGCCAACAGCTAACATCATCCTAAATGGAGAGAGTTTGAAAGCATTCTCCTTGAGAACAGGAATCAGACAAGTATGCCTTTTATCACCACTGTCATTCAGCAATTGTGCTGGAGGTCCTAGCTGGAGCAATTAGGCTAGAAAAAGAAATAAAGCGCATCCAGATTGGTAAGGAAGAAGTCAAAGTATCTCTATTTGCAGATGATATAATCTTCTACATAGAAAACCCCAAGCAATCCACAAGAAAACTACTGGAACTAATAGAAGATTTCAGCAGAGTATCCAGGATACAATATAAACTTACAAAAATCAGTTGGATTCCTCTACACCAACAAAGAGAACTTTGAAGAGAAAATCACCAAATCAATACCATTTACAGTAGCCCCCAAGAAGATAAAATACTTAGGAATGAATATAACCAGAGATGTAAAAGACCTATACAATGAAAACTACAAGACACTACTGCAAGAACCCAAAAGAGACCACATAAGTGGAAAAACATAGCTTGCGCATGGATAGGAAGACTCAACATTGTGAAAATGTCAATTCTACCCAAAGCCATCTACAGATACAATGCAATCCCGATCCAAATTCCAACGGCATTTTTTCATGAGATGGAGAACAAATCACCAACTTCATGTGGAAAGGGAAGAGGCCCCGAATAAGTAAAGCATTACTGAAGAAGAACAACAAAGTGGGAGGCCTCACACTACCTGATTTTAGAACCTATTGTACTGCCACAGTAGTCAAAACAGCCTGGTACTGGTACAACAACAGATACATAGATCAATGGAACAGAATTGAGAATCCAGACATAAATTCATCCATCTATGAGCAACTGGTATTTGACAAAGGCCCAAGGTCCGTTAACCGGGGAAAAGACAGTCTCTTCAACAAATGGTGCTGACATAACTGGATATCCATCTGCAAAAAACTGAAAAGACTCATAGCTCACACCATGCACAAAAACTAACTCAAAATGGATCAAAGACCTAAATATAAAATCTAAAACAATAAAGATCATGGAAGAAAAAATAGGGACAATGCTAGGAGCCTTAATACATGGCATAAACAGAATACAACCCATAAGTAACAGTGCACAAACAGCAGAAGAGAAACTAGATAACTGGGAGCTCCTAAAAAATCAAACACTTAGGCTCATCAAAAGACTTCACCAAAAAAGTAAAAAGACAACTTACAGACTGGGAAAAAATTTTTGACTATGACAAATCTGATCAGTATCTCATCTCTAAAATCTACAAGATACCGCAAAACCTCAACAACAAAAAGACAAATAATCCACTAAAAAATGGGCAAAGGATACGAACAGGCACTTCCCCAAAGAAGATATTCAGGCGGCTGACAAGACAAATGAGGAAATGCTCATGATCATTAGCCATTAAAGAAATGCAAGTCAAAACTACAATGAGATACAATCTCACCCCACCAAGGCTAGCATTAATCCAAAAAACATAAAATAATAAATGTTGGAGAGGATACGGAGAGACTGGAACACTTACACACTGCTGATAGGAATGTAAAATGGTACAACCACCTTGGAAATCGATTTGACACTTCCTTAAAAAGCGAAAAATAGAAGTACCATACGATCCAGCAATTCCACTCCTTGGAATATATCCTAGAGAAATAAGAGCCAACACGAGAATAGATATACGCGCACCCATGTTCACTGCAGCACTGTTCACGATAACAAAAAGATGGAAACAACCTAGGTGCTCATCAATGGACGAATGGATAAACAAATTATGGTATATTCACACAATGAAATACTATGCAACAATAAAGAACAACGTTAAATCTGTGAAACGTAACGTGGAGGAATCTGGAAGGCATCATGCTGAGTGAATTTAGTCAGTCGCAAAAGGACAAATATTTATAAGACCGCTATTATAAAAACTCAAGAAAAGGTTTAAATACAGAAGAAAACATTCTTCGATGGTTACGAGGGTGGGGAGGGAGGGACAGGGGTATTCCCTAACTAGATAGTAGACAAGAATTATCTTAGGTGAAGGAACGGAGAACACACACTACAGGGAAAGTCAGAACAACTAGACTAAACCAAAGCTAAGAAGTTTCCTGAATACAACCAAACACTTCAAGGGACAAAGCAGCAGGGGCGAGGGTCTGGGGACCATGGTTTCATAGTACATCTAGGTCAACTGGCATAACAAAGTTTACTAAGAAAACGTTCTGCATCCTACTTTGGTGAGTGGCATCTAGGTTCTTAAAAGCTAGGGAAAGGCCATCTAAGATGCATCAATTGGTCCCAACCCACCCGGAGCAAAAGAGATTGATAACTCCAAAGACACAAGGGAAGTATTAGCCCAGGAGACAAAAGTGTCATATAAACCAGAGACTCCATCAGCCTGAGATCAGAAGAACTAGATGGCGCCCGGTTACCACCAGTGACTGCCCTGACAGGGAACACAACAGAGAGTCCCTGATGAAGCGGAGAAAAGTGGGGTGCAGAACACAAATTCTAGTAAAAAGACCAGACTTAATGGTTTAACAGAGACTGGAGGGACCCCAGAAGACAAGGCACCTGGACTCTCTGTTAGCCCAAAACTAAAACTATTTCCGAGGCCAACTCTTCAGACAAAGATTAGACTGGACTATGGGACACAAAATGATACTCGTGAAGACTATGCTTCTTAGCTCAAGAGATACATGAGACTAAATGGGCAGCTCCTGTCCGGAAGTAAGATGAGAAGGCAGAGAGGGTCAGGAGCTAGTTGAACAGACACAGGAAATCCAGGGTGGAAAGGAGGAGTATGCTGTTACAGTACAGGGAGAGCAACTAGGGTCATATAGCAATTATGTATAAATTTTTGTATGAGAGACTAACTTGAATTGTAAACTTTCAATTAAAGCACAATAAAAAAATTTAAAAAAAGAAGTAAGTAAACAAACATACAAAATAAAAAGAAATTTGGAAGACAGCTACCTGGCCAACCAACTGAAGAGATTTGTATTTGTGGCCATTCCAAAGAAAGGTGATGCAACAGAATAGGGAAATTATCAAACAATATCATTAATATCACACACAAGTAAAATTTTGCTGAAGATCATTCAAAAACAGTTGCAGCAGTATGTCAACAAGAAAATTCCAGAAATTCAAGCTGGATTCAGAAGAGGACGTGGAATGAGAGATATCATTGCTGATGTCAGATGGATCTTGGCTGAAAGTAGAGAATACCAGAAAGATGTTTACCTGTGTTTTATTGACTATGCAAAGGCCTTTCGACCCCATGGATCATAACAAATTATGGATAACACTGCAAAGAATGGGAATTCCAGAACACTTAATTGTGCTCCTGAGGAACCTGAACATAGACCAAGAGGTAGTGGTTCGAACAGAACAAGGAGATATTGCATGGTTTCCAATTCAGGAAAGGTGTGTGTCAGGGTTGTATCCTTTTACCATACTTATTCAATCTGTATGCTAAGCAAATAATCCGAGAAGCTGGACTATATAAAGAAGAATGTGGGACCAGAATTGGTAAGTAGAAGACTCATTAACAACCTGCTATATGCAGATGATACAACCTTGCTTGCTGAAAGCAAAGAGGATTCGAAGCACTCAATTGATGAAGATCAAAGACTACAGCCTTCAGTATGGATTACACTTGGACATAAAGAAAACAAAAATCCTCACAACTGGGCCAGTAAGTGACATCATGACAAATGTAGAAAAGATTGAAGTTGTCAAGGATTTCATTTTACTTGGATCCACAATCAACGCCCATGGAAGCAGCAATCAGGAAATCAAACAACGTATTGCATTGGGCAAATCTGTTGCAAAAGATCCCTTTAAAGTGTTGAAAAGCAAGGATGTCACTTTGAGGACTACGGTTCGCCTCACCCAAGCCATGATATTTTCAATCACCTTATATGTATGTGAAAGCTGGACAATGAATAAGGAAGACTGAAAAGAACTGATGCCTTTGAATTATGGTGTTAGCGAAGAATATTGAATATACCGTGGTCTGCCAGAAGAACAAACAAGTCTGTCTTGGAAGAAGTACAGCCAGAGCGCTCCTTAGAAGCGAGGATGGGAAGACTTGTCCCGCATACTTTAGGCATGTTATCAGGAGGGACCAGTCCCTGGAGAAGGACATCATGCTTGGTAAGGTAGAGGGTCAGCAAAAAAAAGGAAGATCCTTGGTGACATGGATTGACACAGTGGCTGCAACAATGGGCTCAAACATAGCAACGATTGTGAGGATGGCACAAGACCAGGCAGTGTTTCGTTCTGTTGTACATGGGATCACTATGAGTCGGAACTGACTCAACGGCACCTAACAGCTGCATAAAAACCAAAAAACCAAACCCACTGCCATCGAGTCGATTCCAACTCACAGCAACCCTACAGGACAGAGTAGAACTGCCCTATGGAGCTTACAAGGCTGAAATCTTTACTGAAGCAGACTGCTGCATCTTTCTCCCGCGGAGCTGCTGGTGTGTTTGAACCACCAACCTTTCAGTTTGCAGCTAAGTGTTTAATCCACTGTGCCCCTAGGGCTCCTAAAACATACTATAGAGCCTTCACAATTAAAAGTTTGGTATTGGTATCCCAATGGAACAGAGTACACAATCCAGAAATTCCTATGGAAATTTATATATAATAAACGCAGTTCAAATCAGTGGGGAAAATAAAAAATTCAACTTTTTAGTAAGTGGAATCTTTACAATTAAATGACTATACTAGATTTTTTCAAAATGATAACATTTGATCCACTCCTCACACCATGATAAATTCCAGAAGGATCAGGGATTTAAATGTCAACAAATGAAGTCATATAACTACTAGGAAAAAACATTCCCTGTATAACCTGGGAAAGGGGAAAACTTTCATAACCATGAGTGGTATACAAAATGGCCCCCTCGCAGATGTCCACATCCTTTTCACCAAAGAAATGATAGACAGCATGACTAGGTAAGCCAGCATTTAAAATCCTTAATCCTTATAAAAGCAAGCATGAGCATGGTATGTGTAGGAGTGGTAATTGTGCTAGTAGCAAAGCTCCTCACACAAAGTCTGCAGGGACAGAGCAAGGGCATTCTAAGTCAGCAGGGTGGTGGAATGATCACTGAGCTAGGTGTCAAGATACTGTGGACAGTTTCGGCCCTGGAGCTGACACTCACTAGCTGTGACTTTGGGCAAGTCATTTCCCTTCTGTAGACCTCCTGGTTTCAGTACATGTAAACTAAGGATGTTCTATGATCCTGCCTAGGAAAAGCAGACCTCCTGTGGTGCCAGCTTTGCCAACATAGTCAGCTAAAGGCCTCTTTCTCTTTCTACTGTGTGTATGCGTGTGCTCGCACGTGTGTACTGACATAAATTATTTCCATCATTTAGATATCCAGGGAAATGGAACAAAAATATCTTGTGTTTAATGCTAAGAATGCATTGTATTTCTCTTTCCTCAACTTTTTTTAAGTAAGCTGGATATTTTCTGGGTTTTTTCTTACCGCAGTCCCTGGGATGATAGATTCATTGATATATCCATTTTCTTAACCCAGGAGCTAACATTTTCCTTGAGGGAAGTTCCAGTCAGTATGAGAGTACAAGACACTAACTTTCCAGATAATTGGAGAAGTTAGCACTCCTCTGCATTGGCCCACTTATTCCAGAAGGATTTAAGTAAGAAAATTGTCTAGTTTTATCTAAGGGAAAAAGAAAAGATCTGTCTTTATGTGATAACCACTGATCTGGTTTTAGCTGTATGTCCTCTTACCTCCATGCACCGGTAGCAAAATTACAAGATACCTTATTGATAATAAACACAACCTGAAAGCTTTTTTTAATCAGATGTGGCACTTCAGAGGAAATTCGGGCCCCTTGACTAAGAACATGGATGTGTCAATGAATGAATTTTGTCACTTACTGGTGGCTTTCTAGTTTTTCTAAGTTGGTTTTGTTACCACTGTATTTCAATTAGGTTGCTTAGCCCCAGTATTTCAGAAATGGAAATTGTGATGTCAGTGGGTATAAAATCAATCTACCTGCCTCTTAGTTTATGCTTTCCCTGCCCAAAGAAAGCAATATGCAGAATGTAGCCATGTTACTTTAACAAATCAGATGGTAATTAAACAGTTGATGTTACTGCTGGGGGATTGGTGGGGGGGTGGGGGGGTGATGTCCACATCCTGGTTCCTGATCTCTGGAACCTGTAAGTATGCTACACTACATGGCAAAAGACACTTTCCAAATGTAATTAAGGTTACAGACTTAAAATAGATTATCCTGGATTATCCAGGTATACCCAATCTAATCAAATAAGCCTTAAAAGCCAAGAACTTTTCTCTGGCTGGAGTAAAAAAGATGCAGCAGGAGAGGTCAGAGAGATTTGAAGTGTGAGAGGGACTCAATCTGCCGCTGCTGGGGAAGGCCACATGGAAAGCATGTGGGAATATGAGCAGCCTCTAGGAGTAAAGACTGATCCCTGGCTGACAGTCAGCAATGACACAGGGACCTCAGTCGTACAACCTCAAGGAACTGAATTCAGCCAACATCCTGAATGAAATCTTCCCCTCACATCCTGCAAATAATAGCCTATTGCAGCCGACGCCTTAGTTTCACCTTTCTGAGGCCTTAAGCAAAGGATCCAGCTGAGCTGTGCTGTGCCCAGACATCTAAACCACAGAAGAGTGAGATAAAAAATAGGTATTGATTTAACCTGTTGAATTTGTGGTAATTTGTTATGACAGCAATAGAAAACCAATATGCCATATCTTGAAATCCAGAAGCAAAAAGGAAAAAAAAAAAAGATAAATGCAATACTCTAAAAATATTTTACAGGCAAAAAAGCACAATAAGCAATTTTTTTTAATATAAAAAACAGGGAAAAATATTTGCAAATTAGATCACAGATGAAAGTGTTAATACCTCTAATATATAAAGAGCTTCTTAAAAGAAAAGAAAAACACTGACAGTTCAACAGAATAATGAGCTAAAGATATGAACAATTTGCAGCAAAACTACACTGGAATGTCAGTTTTCACCTAATTGGAAAAATCCAAAAGCTTGTCAACATTTTCTCTTGGCAAGGCTACAGGTACACATACCTTCTCATACATTATCAGTAAGTGCAAAATGGTATAAACCCTATAGAAGAGAATTGGGCATATCTAAAAATTACATATGCAGTTACCCTTTGATCCAGAAATCCTACTTCTAGGAATCTATCCCAAAGATGTTATCCTGACCAAATGTGTGTGTGTGTGTATACACACACAGATATAAAGATGAAGGTACAAAGCAATTTATTACAGCACTATTTATTGTAGCAAAAGACTGAACAGAACTTAAATATCCATCAAAAGGAAACTTGATGAATACACTATGGTACATTCACATAATGGAGAACTGTGCAGCTATAAAAAAGGAAATATATACTACAATAGCATCATCATCAAGATCTATTATGAGAAAAAAAACAAGGTGGACGAAGTGTGAAAAGTATGTTACCATTTATCTAAACACATTTTTGCTTATTTTTTTAAAATGAAGGATAAAAAATTAAATTTTTAAATGGCTGTTACAGGAAGGACTAGGGTATAGGGACCAAGGGTAGAAGCTAGACTTCTTTGAATATGTTGTTGTTGCTGTGGTGGTGGTGGTGGTAGTACTGTGCCACTGAGTCAATTCCAACTCATAGAGACCCTATAGGACAGAGTAGAACTGCCCCATAGGGTTTCCTAGGCTGTAATCTTTATGGGAGCAGACTGTCAAGTCTTTTCTCCGGAGGAGCCACTGGTGGGTTCAAACCGCTGGCCTTTTGGTTAGCAGCCAAACATTTAACCATTGCACCACCAGGGCCCTTTCAATTGGACGTTAGAACCAGTTAACTTTATAGAACAAAATTGGCTTTTAAAAAAAGCAATCCTAAAAAATGAAACAAATAAAGCTAACTATGTATCTAATTGTTGGCCTAACAACACAGGGAGGAATTATTCCAAGTGACTTTGAAACAGTATGTGTAACTAAACATCCCAAATAGGTATACCCTAAGGATAAGAAGAACCTTTAACAAAATCTTAGCATCTTGACAGTAATGTTGGTATTGTGATTCTGAGAGTCACATGTGTAGTGTGGTATAAAACAAATAATTATGTTAGTTTTATTAACAACTAGGATTTTCAGCATGGGAGAATGGAGATATAATAACATCAATGAAGTTCAATAAAAATACTGTAGACCTAAATTTGAATTTTGAATTGAGAATTTCAGTATGAACTCATGATGTAGCTTATCTTAAAGAAAAAAAAAAGCTTTATTGAAACAGTCTAGAGACAATGAAAAAGAACAGCATAGAAAAAAATATTGTATTTAGAGGGACAACAAAAGAGTCCTAAGTGAACTTGAAGGTAGAAAAAGAATAATGTTATTAAAATATTTTTAAAGGTCTGAAATAACTGCTTAACCTATGTATTTAATAATGATCTGTAACTTTCTCAAGCTGGTAACATAACAGAGATTTAGAAATCACTACCAGAATTCCTTTTAGTCTAATACTATTAGCAGTAAGTAACTAAACCAGTTGCCTTTGAGGTTATTCCAACTCATGGCGATCCCTATGCTCCATAGGGTTTTCGATGGCTGATTTTTCAGAAGTAGACCATCAAGATCACCAGGCCTTTCTTCCAGGGTGCCTCTGGGTGGACTTGTACCTCCAACCTTTCAGTTTGCAGCCAAGTGGTTAACCATGTGTACCACTTTAAAAAATTTTTGTTGACATACATTGGTTTGCTCTGTTGGTCTGTTTCTCACAACTTGTGAGCAGTGGCTAAAATTCATCTAGTTCAGTAGAGATCTCAATAGAGTTCAACAGAAACTTGTCCATACATATATATGAGTATATAATCATTTTCTAAGAACAAATTAAAAAACAAAACAAAACAAAAACCTAACACTTCTTAAAGGATTATGTTTGAGGTTTTCTGAATTGTCTAAAAGATAAATATGAAGAGGTCTTGTGAACAGTTATTACTGGGTCTGTGTTCCTTTTAACTTAAAAGGCTTTATATTATAATTGCTCTGTAAATATCAGAATCTTCTGTATATTGTGCAGTGTACACAAAGAAGCCGTCAAATGGCTTATCTTGTACTTATCAACTTGTTATTTTTATGCCTCCAAAAAGCTGTATATTTTTACAAGAGCATCTGCTACTTTGTAAATATTTTAATGGCTTCTGTTAAGTAGAGCTGTCAGTTTAACAAACAATATTATAAAAGATTTTCATTCTTCCGTGCAACTGCACATCTCAAAATGTGTTTTACCCTGAAAATCTTTTGGAGATTTTAGACTGGAAAGGATATCTCCTTTGAAGGCACAATGCCAACAAAATAATAGATAGATTTAAAGAATAATATACATGATCACCAAGGAAATAGTGCCAGTTATTTCACAAGACAAATGTATAACAGCAATAAGTTCTCTTAGTTCACTTGTCTTCCTTTGACTCAGGCAGTTTGTTGAAATGGAGCAGCACTGGCTTTGGAGCCAGACATTCCAGGTATGAACTTTGGTTCTTTTACCACTTAATAGACACTGGTCTAGAACAAGCCAATTAACCTCTTTGACCCTCAGTTTCTGTATCTGCAAATAGGGTAAAGATACCTACCTTATAGGATCATTATGAGGATTAGAAATAGAATATATATAAAGGGCCTAACTCAGTAAAGGTAACAATTATTACTCTGTTTTACCCACCTAGCAACCAGGAGTTTCCCAGTCATTCTCTAGTCTTTGTCCTTTACACTTCTATTCACCCAGCTTTTCTCTTCCCTTTTTTTTTTTTTTTTAAATCTACTTCATAGACTTCAAAGTGAGAAAATATTCTAGAGATGATCTAATTTAGCACTTTTGTTGAACAAATGAGGAAACAGAAGCTCACAGACATTAAATGATTTTTCCAGGATCACAGATAGTTAAAAGCAGGGATCAGAATCCTGGTTTCCTGGGTTTTTCACTGTTTTCCTTCTTGCTGTTAAATGGGATTTGCTAAGACCTGGGTCTGGAGGAACACGTGTAAGATAGGACAGTGGAAAAAATAGTGGGAAAGCCTGACAGAGACTGGAGACACCCCAAGAGTATGGCCCCCGGACACTGTTTTAGCTCAATAATGAAGTCACTCCTGAGGTTCACCCTTCATCCAAAGATTAGACAACCCCATAAAACAAAACAAGATTAATGCAGCAAAACAGCCCAGGAGCAAGGACTAGAAGGCAGGAGGAGACAAGAAAGCTCGTAATAGGAACTCAAAGTTGAGAAGGGTGTTGACATGTCATGGGGCTGTTAACCAGTGTCATAAAACAACATGTGTACTAACTGTATAATGAAAAGCTAGTTTGTTCTGTAAACCTGTTAAAAAAAAGTAGTGGGAGAGACAAGAAAAAGATTAAAGAAAAAAGTGGGGGTGGGGGAGCTTTTCCCTTTTTTCTAGAGTAGGGCTCAACATACTTTTTTAAAGGACCAGGAAGTAACTATTTTAGGTTATGTGGGTCATATGGTCTCTGTTGCAACTACTCAACTCTGACACTGTAGCACAAAATCAGCTTTAGACAATATATAAATGAATGAGCATGGCTGTGTTCCAATAAAACTTTATTTGGATGCTGAAATTTGAATTTCATACAATTTTCACATGTCTCAAAATATTCTTTTATTTTATCCATTTAAAATGTAAAAATCGGTCTAGGATCTTGTGCTATACAAAACCAGGTGGAAGGCTGGATATGGACTATGCATTGCTTGATGATGATCCCTGTTCTAGAGCAAACCCAATGCTTATAGGTGCATAAGCTTGAAGATAAATGGAACAGATGTTTGGCACTAATGTCATGGAAACAATAGAGAGTGATGGGGACTGGGATAAACTAGAATGTGCCTGTTCCACTATAATGGGCAGAAGCCACTCTTGTCTAGCAGATTGCTGCTCTAAGGAAATGGAGGCCAAATGCTGCCAAATTTTCTGATTTTTTTTTTTTAAAGCCAGAATTCCAGAATTTTCTATTAAATCTCCCAATTTTTAAATGTTCTTAAGTAACTCAAACTAATTTTTTAAGTACTATAGGTCAAACAGAAACCCTGGTGGCGCACTGGTTAAGAGCTATGGCTGCTAACCAAAAGGTTAGCAGTTCAAATTCACCAGCCACTCCTTGGAAACTCTATGGGGCAGTTCTACTCTGACCTATAGGGTTGCTATGAGTCGGATGATGGCAGTGGGTTTTGTACAGGTCAAACATATGTAAGCTGAATTTGGCATATGGGCTAACAGTTTAAAACCTTTGTTCTAGGAGGAATACAAAACAAAATTCCAGGTAATTCCTGCTTTCTAACAAGCACGTGAATTTCCCCAATTAAGGATCTTTTAGCCCACACCCTTACTCTATCTGCCAATTGAACACAAAACTGCAATTATAAAGTAATAGGTCACTCAGGCTATAACCACTTCCTACTCCACCTTCTGCCCCACTCCTGCCCAAATTCTGACTTTCTGTAGTTTGCTAGTTTAAGACCTTATGTTTCGTTGATTAGGTGTCTCCAAAGTACTAGTTATGCCTAGAACCTTCCCTGGAATTAAATAAGGTTAATATTATCTTTTAAAATAAAACCACAATATTACAACTATAATCTAAGACTTAAAATAATGTCAGAATAAAGAGGCCATTAAATTCTATTCTAATTGTTCTTCTCTTCTACAGACATTTCCCAAAATTCCAAGCATAGTAAATCACTTCTACCATAGATCTCACTTTCCTTTTACAATCAAGAAAATGTGATTTAAGGGTAGTTACAAGTACAAAGAACCCAAAACAAGTCCTATAGTATATTTCCAAGAATTTTTCCTCTCTCTTTCTGTGTTGTTACTATTTATTTCCTTTGTCCTCTCTCCCTACCCTACTGTCAAACTGTAAACTCAAGAACAGTGATTAAGTCTGCTTCATTTGGTATCTCCCAATCAAAGTAACTTGCAGAGAGTAAGCTCTTAATAAATGTTTGCTTATATGAATGAACAACCAAACCCAACTTTCACATTTGAAAATGGTACCATCTAAGGACTCCAACAGACTGAGATTCCTACATTTTAGCTTCTGTACATTTTCATGAATAGCAAGCATACAAATAGAGCATGTAATGATATTCTGGAAAGTAAGTATGCTTATAGAAGCACTGCTACAAATACCTTTTCATCCTTAAGATAGTACTAACAGATCTGTAGGCAGAATTTATTACAGAAAATTGTACAGATACTATCTGTATCTTGTAATGGAATATGAAAGGAAAGTCAGTTAACAGCAGGAACTGGAAAAAGGACTCAAAGTGAGTATACAATAATCTTTTGTCTGCCAAGGAAGAAACATTAGGTCCTTACACAGTTGCTACTCTGATATAATTGGGCAATGCAGGAGACCCAGGTTCAATTCCCGGCCAATGAACCTTAAGCATAGCCACCACTTGTCTGCCACTGGAAGCTTATGTGTTGTCATGATTCTGAGTAGGTTTCAGCAGAGTGTCCAGAGTAAGATAAACTAGGAAGAAAGGGCTGACAATCTACTTCTGAAAAATCAGCCACTGCAAATCCTATGGATCATAATGGTTCAAATCCACAACTGATCATGAGGATGACAGAGGACTGGGCAGCATTTCATTCCATTGTGTATAGGGTTGCCATGAGTCGGGGACCAACTTGATGGCAGCTAACTACAACAAAAACACTATAAATGGGTGTGTTATCAATGAATTTTTTAAATCTGAACTTGAAAACATTCATTATTCAGTTATCAAACTCCCCTGACTGAGCCAAGTGTTAAGAATGACAGAAGTCATGGGGGACTGTGACTGTAAGATTTCCATTGTGTGAAACATAGTAAATTGACTAAAAAAATAAAGAAAAAAGTTCCATTGAGATATGTGAAAGTTTTTCTGTAATCCTGCTTATGAGTTAGCAGAAATTGTATTTATAGTTGACTCGTATCTTAATCATTTTTTAACAGAACTCCTGGGGCCCTTGGACAGAGGGGATATGCTAAATGAAGCTTTTCTTGGTCTATCATTAGCACCTCAAGGGGAAGACACATTTCCAGATAACCTTCCTCCCTCTGGTTCAATCCACAGACATATTATTCAACAAAGAACACTGAATGGCTCTTCTAATAGGTAAGATATGTTGAATTAAGAAAACTGTTCCATAAAGGGAAGTATTTAACATTTCATATTAAACAATTTTATTATCCCGTTTAAATGTAAGCTAATAGTTAAGCAAGAATATTTCAAAATGTCAAGAAAAAAAGTGTCCATTTTCTTATAGCTAATACTTTGTAGTAGTTAGCGCATGCAAGAGCAAACATGGTGGAGGCAGAAGGGAATGTAAACAGAAAATTGTTAGCATGAATGCTACTCTGGACCAAAATGAAATTACTATAACATATTGAATTCTAGTCATATTCGATTGTTAAAATTTAGGATCATTAGATCACCTTGAGTAAACATTAATTTTTAGAATATGTAGTTCTGGTTTTGATTTACATGATTGTACTTCTTTAATGTCAGCTTCCATTAGTTTTAAAATCTGATAAATAAAATTTAAATATCTATTCAGCTTGCCACATTGTATTACTGTGAATATAAACAGAAAGAATTAAGTATGAAATTAACAAAAAAACACTACAGTGTTTTAGTATCATAGTGTTATTTATAATGATAATTATAATGTTAATTATCATGATAAATGCTCTCAAGGAAGAGCCCACAAACTTTTCGTGTCAAGGGCCGGATAGCCAATATTTTAGGTTTTGCAGGCCATGTGGTTTCTGTAACAACTACTCTGCTATTGTAGCGTGAAAACAGCCACAGACAACACATGAATGAATGAGAATAGCTGTGTTTCAATAAAACTTTATTTAGAAAAACAGGAAGCAGTGGGCTAGATTTGGCTTCTGGTCTGTAATTTATAACCCTTGTTCTTGAGGATCTCAACTATATGCAATAATTATGAAGAGGCTATATTTTTATATTCCTATGTATCAATTATACATACCAAATTCATTGCCATCAAGAGTAGAACTACTCCATAGGGTTTCCAAGGAGTGGCTTGTAGATTCATACTGCTGACCTTTTGGTTAGCAGCTGAGCTCTTAACCACTGTGCCACCAGGGCTCCTCAGTTACACATACACACTTTTAATATCCATGAGAAAAATGCCTCAAACTTCATAAATTAACAGTAAATAAAAGTGGGGTAGGACTTGCAGGTATGGCAGAGTTTAGAGGTCAACAAATCCTCTCCCCAAGAAACAATTATAAAATGAGACACTAACAACCATTTCAGGGCTCTGGAAATCAAGCAAAGGCAAACAACAAATTCAGAAACTTTCATTCCTGAAAAACTGCTGAACTTTTAGTGTTCTGTGTTCTTGCCTGGGGCTGTTCCTATCTCACCACCACTGCCACCACCTGCAACTCTTATGCTCAGGGCATAATTTTCATGTAGTTTCATTTTTCCTTCATGACATATTGTTATGGAGGAAGTAGTGGGAGATGGAAACATAGGAAGCCACTATTATTTTGACAGTTAACTGGAAGTCCTGCCTCTTACTTTTTTAAAAAAACAATTTTACTCCATGGCCTCCAAGAGACTGAGTCCAGTACAGCTAGATGGTGCCCAGCTACCACCACTGACTGCTCTGACTAGGATCAAAATAGACGGTCCTGGACAGAGCTGGAAAAGGATGTAGAACAAAATTCTAACTCACAAAAAAAAGACCATATTTACTGGCCTAAAGGAGACTGGAGAAACCCCAAGAGTATGGCCCCCAGACACCCTTTTAGCTAAGTGGTGAAGTCACTCCTAAAGTTCACTGTTCAGCCGGAGATTGGATAGCCTCGTAAAACAAAACGGGACTGGTGAGGCACAGCAGTCCAGGGACAAGGACTAGAAGGCAAGAGGGCACAGGAAAGCTGGTGATAGGGAGCCCAAGGCTGAGAAGGGACAATGTTGACATGTCATGGGGTTGTTAACCATTGTCATAGGGCAATATGTGTACTGTTTAATGAGAAACTATTTGTTCTGCAAACCTTCATCTAAGGTACAAGAAAAAAAAAGAATTATCTATGTCAGATCAAATTGTCAACAGCAACTCAAAAGGTTTGATGGGAAGCCTAGGGGGCAGTGAGTTGAAGATAATAGTGATGGAATAATTTGGAAAAGGATAGTGAGAATAGCAGCACAACTGGAAGAATGTAATCGATGTCACTGAATTGTACATGTAGAAACTTTTGAAATGGTGTAACTTTGGCTATGCATATTTTCACCAAAAAAAAAGGTCCTCCAAGGTCGAGAAGGGAGACTGCTGACATGTCATGGGGTTGTTAACCAATGTCATAAACAATACGTGTACTGACTGTTTAATGAGAAACTATTTGTTCTGTAAACCTTCATCTAAAATACAATTTAAAAATTTTTTTTACTGAGATATAATTTACATAGGCCATGAAATTCACCCATTGTAATTCCACGCCAAATAGTTCCCTTATGTTCATTCACAGTCACTTCCCATTCCATTCTCAGCCTGAGGCAACCACTGATCTGGTTTCTGTCTCTATAGGAGTTTCATATAAATGGAGTCACAATATGTTGTCGTTTGTGTCTGGCTTCATTCAAGTAGCATTATGTTTTGAGGTTTATGCATGCAGTAGTTTATTCCTTTTTAATTGCTCAATAGTATTCCATTGTATGGATATCCATTCCCAGTTGATGGATAGCTGGATTATTTCCAGTTTAGGGGTTATTATGAATAATGTTGCTGTGAACATTCACGTATAAATCTATGTGTGCAAATATTTTTCATTTCTCTTGTGTGGCTACCTAGGAGTAGAATTGCTGGGTCATGTGGTAAGTTTAAATTTAACCTGTTAGTTTTAAGAAACTGCCAAATTGTTTCCCAAAGTGACTAACACTGTACATACCCACCAGTAAAGTATAAGGGTTCCAGTTTCTCCACATCCTCACTTGTACTTGATATTGTCAGTCTCTTTGATTATAGTCATTCTACTGGGTATCTAGTTGGGTATAGTGATATCTTATTATGGTTTTAATTTGCATCTCCCTAATGCCTAATGATGTTGAGCATTTTTATATGATCATTAGCCATTACTATATCTTCTTTGGTGAAATATGTATTCATATCTTTTGTCCATTTTTTAATCGGGTTGTCTTATTACTGAATTGTAAGATTTCTTTACATTCTGAATATGATTTGAAAATATTTTCTTCCAGTCTGTGGCTGCCTTTTCATTCTCTTAATAGTTTCCATTGAAATGAAAAAGTGTCTATACTTTGATGAAGCCCAGTTTAGCAAATTTTTTCTCTTATTAATTGTACTTTTTGTGTTGTACATAAGAAATCTTTTTCTAACCTGAGAACACAAAGATTTTCTCCTATTTTTTTAAACGTTTTATAGTTTTAGTTCTTACATTTAATTCCGTTTTTAGTTATTTTTTGTGTATAGTGTGAATTAGGGTCTGAGTTCATTTTTTTTGTATATGGAAATCCAATCATCCCAGCACCATTTGTTGAAAAAACTCCTTTCTCGACTGAATTGTCTTTATGCCTTTGTCAAACATCAATTGACCATAAATATAAGGGTTTACTTCTGGATTTGCCATTCTTTTCCATTGATCTGTATGTCTATCCTTATTCCAACAAGTGCCTGTTTTGTTGTGTGTTGCTGAGTCGATTCAGACTCACAGCGACCCTGTAGGACAGAGGAGAACTGCCCCATAGGGTTTCCAAGGCTGTAATCTTTACAGAAGCAGACTGCCACATCTGTCTCCCATGGTGAAACTGGTTGAACTGCCAACCTTTCAGTTAGCAGCTGAGCGCTTAACCACTGTGCCACCAGGGCACCTTCAGCAAGTGCCTGAAAACCAAAACCAAACCTACTGCCGTTAAGTCAGTTCCAACTCATTGACAAAGAAAGGTCCACTGAACCAGGATCTCACAAAGCACACTCCAATACCACAAAAAGGAACATGAAAAAGATGAACACGTACATACAGAGTTACTTCAAAGAAAAAAAATGAAAACCAAAACACATCTACTGAGGAAGATTATCCCCCAAAAAACAACTATGAAATAGAAGAAAACTGTGAGACAACTTTCCAAAAGGAATTAAATATAATCAAGCAAGCCTTTGGGTATATGAAAACTCACCCTGAATTAGAAAGACAAAAACTAAGAACAGAAAATAGACCAGAGTGGGAAAAAAAAGGAAAGATAAAGGAAAAAGGGAAATAGATTGAACTCAAGAAAGAAATGGAAGAAAAAGACAATATTATGTTAGAAAAGAGAAATAAATTACAATGTATCCAAAGGACAATAAATTCAAAATAAAAGGCACTGTGTCATGGTTTGCATTATGTCCCCCAAAAAATACGTGTATCAATTTGGCTAGGCCATGATTCCTGGAATGAGGGAGGATGGGTGGCGGTTGTGTTAGTAAGGCAGGACCTGATCTACAAGACTGCATTGTGTCCTGAGGCAATCTCTTGAGATATAAAAGACAGAAGTGAGCAGTGAGACAGAGGGACCTTATACCATCAAGAAAGCAGTGCTGGGAGCAGAGTATGTCCTTTGGACCGGGGTCCCTGTACCAAGAAGCTCCTAGTCCAGGGGAACACTGATGAGAAGGCCGACAGAGAGAGAAAGACTTCCCCTGGAGCTGACGCCCTGAATTTGGACTTTTAGCCTACTTTGACTGTGAGGAAACAAACTTCTCTTTATTAAAACCATCCACTTGTGGTATTTCTGTTATGGCAGCACTAGATGACTAAGACACACTGAAAATGGTGGAAACAAGCAAGAGAATAAGAATCAGATAAAGAAGAAAAAAAGTTAGAGAGAAAGTAATGGAAGTAGAAGATAGGCTAAGCAGCAATAGCATTTGTATAATGAATTCCTTGAAAAGAAAAAAAACAATGGAACAGAACTAATATTTAAAACTATAACCCAAGAAAATGTTTCAGAAATTAAAAAAAAAGACCTGAATCTATATTGTGAAAAGGCACACTGGACACCTCAGAAAGTTAGAACAATCGGCTCCAGAACATATCCTAGGAAAATTAGATTTTAAAGATAAAAAGACCTCCAGGTAAAAAGATCAAATAAATTTACGAAGGCAAAAAAATTAAAGTGGTATCAGACTTTTAAAAACAAAATACAAAGCAAGGCAAAAGTGAAGCAGCATTTTTTTTAAACTCAATGAAAGTGTGAAACAAGAATTTTATCTCCATCCAAGGTCTCCTTCAAGAATCAAGGCTATAGAAAAATAGTTTTCAATATAGGAAATTCTGTACGTATGAGCCTTTCTTGAGGAACATACTAGAGGAAGAGCTTCATCCGACCATAAGATAACTGATAAAACTTCAGCAAAAGGATGGATGGTAAGCATTTTAATATATATAAATATAGACTGGAGATGAAAACCAAAGGGGGATAAGGATGGAAGGCTAATGTACAAATATTATATATTGTGACAAAGTAGAATGATACAACTAGAAAATGGGAGGAAAACAGAAAAAAAGAGAAAAGTAGAATAAGCTCACTGACTGTTGTACAGCCAATACATGGGAGTTAAAAGAAGGCAATAAACACTAATAAACCAGATAGTAAAAGATTAAATGAGAAAAAGACGACACTAGGGGCATAAGAAAAGATAGAAGTACAAAGGTAACCACTAAAACAAAAGTACAAAGCTTCCTAAATACCAATCATTTTTTATAAATTAAAGCAAAGGAAACACACATCTTAGAGAAACAATGGCAAGTATAACAAAATTCACTTAAAATATTAAGACAGAATTGAAACCAAGCACATCAGTCATATGTGGATGGACTTAACTCACTTATTACAAGAAAGAATACATAACTCACTTACTACAAAAAGGAATACACAGAGTTACTGTACCAAAAAGAATTGGTCAATGTTCAACCATTTCAGGAGGTAGCATATGATCAAGAACAGATGGTACTGAAGGAAGAAGTCTAAACTCCACTGAAGGCACTGGCGAAAACAAGGCTCAGGAATTGACAAAATACTGATTGAGATATTTCAACAAACGAATGCAACACTGGAAGTGATCACTTGTCTATGCCAAGAAATTTGGAAGACAGCTACCTGGCCAATCCAATGGAAGAGATCCATATACGTGCCCATTCCAAAGAAAGGTGATCCAACAGAATGCGGAAATTATCGAACAATATCATTAATATCACATACAAGTAAAATTTTGCTGAAGATAATTCAAAAACAGTTACAGCAGTACAGTGACAGGGAACTGCTAGAAACAGATAACAGTTATGGATAACATTGTGAAGAATGGGAATTCCACAACATTTAATTTTCCTTACACCAAGCCTCACACCATGTGCAAAACCAAATTCAAAATGGATTGAGGACTTAAATATGCAAACTAAAATCATATGAAAACTAAAATGATAAAGTTCTTAGAAGAAAATGCAGGGGCAACACTGTCAGGCCTAGTTTTAACAATGGATTATCTAATATAACAAAAGTACGAACTGCAAAAGACAAAATAAATAAATGGGACCTCATAAAAATTAAAAACTTTTGTTCATCAAAAGATTTCACCAAAAAAGTGAAAAAACAAACTACTAACTGGGAGAATACCTTTAGAAACCATAAATCCAGTAAGAATCTAATAACCAAAATATATATGCAACTGTGACAACTTAACAACAAAAAGACAAATAATCATAAAATGGGCAAAGGCTTTGATTAGACATTTCATAAAGAGGAGATCCAGATGGCCACCAAACACATAAAAAAGATGCTTAAGGTCTTTAGACATCAAAGAGATGCAAATCATAACCACAATGAGTTACCATTTCACTCCAACTGCTAACCAGAAAGGTCAGTGGTTCAAAACCACCAACAGCTCCACAGGAGAAAGATATGGCAGTCTGCTTCCACAGAGATTTACAGCCTTTTGAAACTCTATGGGGTTGCTATTAGTAAGAATCGACTCAAAAGCAATGGCTTTAGGATGGCTAAGATAAAAAAAAATAATAATAACAAACATTGGTGAAGATGTTGGAAAATTAGAACCCCTAAGCATTGTTGATGGGAATGCAAAATGTTACAGCCATTACGGAAAACTGTGGCAGTTCCTCAAAAAACTAAAAACAGAACTACCATATGACCCAGCAATTCCACTCCTAGGTACATATCCAATAAGACTTGAAAGATAAGACTCAAAAAGAGACTTGTACATTAGTGTTCACTGCAGCACTATTCACAATAGCCAAAAGGTGGAAACAACTTAAATGCCCATCAACAGATGAATGGATAAACAAAATGTGGCACATACATACAATGGAATACTACTCAGCCAGTAGGAGAAATGAAGCCTTGATACATGCCACAATATAGATGGAGCTTGAAGACATTACACTGAATGAAATAAATCAATCACAAAAGGACAATTACTGTATGACCTCACTTACATAAAAAGACAAGAAAAGGTAAATGTACAGAGACCAGTTTATTAGTGGTTACCAGAGGCAAGAGGGAGGGAAAATAGGAGGGTTAACAGTGATGGAAAAATTACATTGATTAAGGGTAGGGTTAAACAGCCAATTATTATAACTGCTGTCAATAAGTTGCATACCTGTAAAAAGCTGAAGTGGCAAACGTTGTGTGATAGATGTATTTACAACAATGACAAAAAAACCAAAAAGAGTAGTGGCTGAGGCTGCTTATATACAACCAGATACCTCATGGGATTAGGTTCCTTGGTTTGTAGGTTAGGGTCATAGTTTCATGGGACATCCCAGTTAATTGGCTTAATAATGCGTTTAGTGCATCTGTTCTATCTCCTAGTTCACTGCATAGTGCCTGAGGTCTTAAAAGCTTGAAAGTGGCCATCCAAGGCACAACAATTGGTCTCTAGTTACCTGGTACAATAGAGGAAGAAGGAGAGTCAAGAAAAGGGGGAGCATATGGAAAGTATGGCTAATTGCCTCCATGGAAACTGCCTCCTTTGCCATGAGACCAGAAGAACTGGCCAGCTGGACAGTGCCCAGCTACCATTACTGAACATTTCGATCAAAGATTCCATAGAAGAATTTTGATCAAAAGTGGGGAAATGCAGAACAGAATTCAAATTCTCATGGCCTTCAGACTTTCTGGAGCCATGGAAGGTGGATGAACCACTGAAACTACTGCCCTGAGATAAGAACCAAAAATATCCCCTGAAATCTTCTTAAAACCAAACAGTAGTGTAGCTTAACTAGTTTTAAAAAAAAAAAAAAAAAAAGGTCTGCCTTGAGCGTTATGCTGTTTTAAGAACTATCTATATGGGATCAAAGTGACAACAGTAACTCGAAAGATAAGGTAGCAAACTTAGGAGGCAGTGAGTTTATGTTAATGAAAGAGGAATAATTCAGAAAAGGAGGGGAAAATGGTAACACAACTTGAAAAAGGTACTGTATTTTTACACAGATAACACACATCTCTTACATTTGTTCGCCAACCGCTCCACCCCTCCATGAGGTATTTTCATAAGCGCCACTGTGCTAATTTTGTTTTACAGCAACATGTTAAAAAAACTGGCATAGTGGCACTTACAAAAATAACTCATGGAGGAGGAGGAGAACAGTTGGCAAACAAATGTAGAAGGTGCGCGTTATTTATGTAAAAAATGGTAATCAATGTAACTAAATTGTACCTATAGAAACTGTTGAATTGGTGTATGTTTTGCTATGTATACTCTTAACAACAATAACAAAATAAATTTTGGAAAATAAAAGGTATTTAGCATTTAAAATTATAATTAAAAAAAAGAATGGGGGTTAACCATTGAAATAGGAGAAATTTTTTTTAAAGTATGAGACTACTTTGCAGACTTCTATGCAAATAAATCTGAAAACCTATATAATACAGATAAATACAGATTCCTTAACAAGACAGACTGACACAGTGGCTGCAACAATGGGCTCAAGCATAGAGCAATAGTGAGGATGGTGCAGGACCGGACAGCATTTTGTTCTGTTGTACACAGGGTCGCTATGAGTCAGAACCGACTCAATGGCACCAAACAACAACAAATAGATTGCCAAGAGTTGCCACCATTATATTTAGAAACCTGAAACAGACGAATTTCCATAAAAGAAATAAAGTTATTAAAGAACTGCCCCCATAAAAATGCACTAGGTCCAGATGGTTTGATAGGAGAAGTCAACCAAACATTCAAAGATCACATATTCCCAATGCTCTATAAACTGTTCCAGAACACTGAAAATAAAGGAAAACTTCCTACAATACCAAAAAAGAAAACTACAAACCAATATTGTTCATTCATATCAATGTACAAATACTAAATAAAATATTAGCAAACAGAATCCAATGCCACATTAAAAAATACATCATAACCAAACAGAATTTATCCTGGGAATACAAGGTTGACCCCATGTTACCAAACCCATTAATATGATACATCATGGTTAAAAAGGTTAAAAAATCGTATGATTATCTCTATAGATGTTGAAAACCTTCTGACAGAATTCAACACCCATTCCTGATAAATACACTCAAGAAAATAGGAAATTGGGGATACTTTTTTAGCATGATAAAATATATATATATAAATTAGTCCTAATGTCAGTATCATACTTAAAATGGGGAATCAGATCACTAAGGGCATTTCCACCAATATCAGAAACAAGGCAAGGATGCCTACTATCTCTGCTACTATTCAACACTGTACTAGAGATATTAACCAAGAGTTGGCAAACTATGGACAACTAGCCAAATCTGACCTGCCACCTGTTTTTGTTAATCACATGTAACAGCACAGCCATGCCCATTCGTTTATTTATTGTGTAGGCCTGAGTAGTTGAGACCAAGACAGTATGGCCCACAAGTCCTAAAATATTTACTATCTGGCCCTTTGTATAAAAAGTCTGCTAACCCCTGAACTATAGACATAGGAATTGATAAGGAAATAAAACTATCTCTATTTGTAATGATATAAACGTATAATTGAAAAACCCTAGAGAATAATGATAAAATTAACTCAGTTTAAAAATTCAATAAGGTAGGATATAAAATTAACATACAGAAATCAACAGCCTTCGTATATACAAACAACAACCAGTTAGAGGATATAATGGCAGAGAAAACCTCATTTACAATATCAAAAAGATTAAATACTTAGAATAAACTTAAAAAGAAATGTGCAAAATCTACATGAGGGAAACTTTAAAACACTGCTCAAAGATATAAAAATAACCATGAACAAATGAAAAATCATCCTCCCAGTTCTTGCATAGGATCTCTCATGATAAATTTGTCAGTTTTCCCTAAGTTAATTTTTAAATTTAATGCAATCCCAATAAAAATACCAACAAACTTTTTGATGGAGTTAGGTAAGTTAACATTAAAGTTTATATGGGGAAAAAAAACATGAAAGAATAGCCAGGAAATTAGTGAAAAAGAGGGAGACTAATCCCATCAGACATTAAAACATAAAACCTTGTTAACACCTGTCAATGTTTGTAATTTTATTTTCTTATATAATTACTTGATTATTATCTTCTTCTCCATTAACCTATAAGCTCCATGAAGTCAGGAACCACCACGACTGTCTTATACATTATAGTTTCCCCAAACCCTACCACAATGCCTGGAACAGAGTTGGTTCATAGTAGATGGGCAATATATCTGTATCAGGACCACTGTGCTCTCGGAACTCTCACTCAGGTGTGTGTTGCGGACAGGGAGAGTTGATACAGATAACAAACAAGCAAAAATATGTAAGTTGAAGTATTTCAATTAATGGTAAGAACTGGAAAAAACTACAAAGATTGGGTGATAAGGACAGTCCTTGCTGAGAAGGTAGTATTTAAGACCTGAATGACAAGAAGTCATCTATGTGATGGTATAGTAAAGTGACCAGGCATTCTGGGGAGAGGAAACAACACATGCAAAGATGGTAAGGTAGGAACAAGTTTGAGAGGTCTGAGTAACAGAAAGCCAATACAGCTGGACTGTAAAGGGGGACAAGGGATGATAAATTATGTACGGCCTTGGTAGGCCATGCTAGAGTGTATGGTCTTTGTTCTAATTGCAGTGAGAAGCCACTGTGGATATTAGTATGTGGTAGGCAGAATAACGGATTCCCAAAGATGTCTGTGTCCTAATCCCCAGAACCTGTGAATATGTTACCTAACATGGCAAAGGGAAATTAAGGTAGCGTATGGAATTAAGGTTGCTAATTACCTGACTTTAAGATAGAGAGATTATCCTAAATTATCCAGATGGGCCCAACACAATCACAAGAGTCCTTAAGTGTGGAAGAGGCAGAACAGGAGGAAAAAATACAGAACAAAAATCAAATCCATGAAAAAGACCAGATTTACTAGTCTGATAGAAACTGGAGGAACCCCCAAGACTGTGGTCCTAAGACACCCTTCTAACTCGGAACTGAAGCCATTCCCAGAGACCACCTTTCAGCCAAACAACAGACAGGCCTACAAAATAAACAGTAACATCCAAAAGGAACAAACTGCTTAGAATAGTTAATTACGTGAGACCAAAAGGGCAAAATCTGCCCAAATGCAAAGACGAGAAAGCAGGAAGGTGTAGGAAAACTGGCTGAAAGGTAATGGGGAACCCAAGGTGGAAATGTGGACAGTGCTAACACATTGAAGGGACTGAGACCAATGTCTTGGAAAATTCAGTGTACAAATTGTTGAATGGGAAACTATTTTGCTCTGTAAACCTTCACCTAAAGCACAATAAAACATTAAAAAAAAAACAAAAAAAAACTTAAGGATAACAACAACAACCAAAAATGTGGAAGTAGGAGGCAGTATCAGAGTGATTCAATGTGAGGACTCAACCTACTATTGCTAGCTTTGAAAACGGAGGAAGCTGACCATGAACCAAGAAATGCAGGCAGCCTCTCAAAGCTGTAAGATAATAAATTTATGTTATTTAAGCCAATAAATTTGTGGTAATTTGTTACAGCAGCAATAGAAAACTAATACAAAGTGTCAGGATGTGATCTGCCTTTGTAATAGATCACTTTGAATTTAACCAAGGCTGGCTTGATAGGGAAAGCTGCCTTGACAGGAGGGGAAGTTTTCATGTGAGATCTGTTATTGCAGTTCATCATCTGAATGCTCAAGGAGCCCTGGTTGTACAATGGTTAAGCGCTCAGCTGCTAACAAAAAGGTTAGCAGTTTGAACCAACCAGCCACTCTGCAGGAGAAAAGACCTGGCGATCTGCTCTCATAAAGATTACAGCCTAGGAAATCCTATGGCGGCAGTTCTACTCTGTCCTATAGAGTCCCTATGAGTCGGAATAGACTCGATGGCACACAAAACAACAAATCTGAATGCTTAGAGCTAAATTTGAACATCAGAACTACAAGTGGGGGAGTTTTTCTACCCAAAGAGACTTAACACATTGTTGTTTTCATTTCTCCTTCAACAGACAAACAAGTTTAACAAACGATAAGAAGAAAAGAAACAGTTTGCAGTAGTTCTTTTACTCTCAAATGCTAAAAGAGTAAGGCAGAGAAAATAGCATGGCAATGTGGTCCACAGCCTGGACTTGCTAGTGGTTAATGGTGTGTGTCTGGTTTTACTCATTGTTGTATCCACAGAATCCAACCTGGTACCACAAAGTGAGCATTCAGCAAATATTCCATGAATGAATGAGTGAACCATGAAAGTTCAGCCTATCTTATAAATTGTCCTCTTTATTTTAAATCCTTCCCATCAACTGTTTATATTCTGTATAGGCTTACAAGTCATTGAAGAAAATTTTAATTTATGGGTAGCCTCTGGCAAAATTAATAAAGTGATCTAATTTTAATTCAGCATGATGCAGCAATCAACTGAAACCTGGTTTTGAATAGATTCTACTGTGCTTTGGTTTATGAACAAATTTACTAGAATATAAGCTGTATGAGGACAGGAATGTTTATCTTCCTTTTTATTGCATCCTCCAGGACCTAGAAAAATGCCTGACATGTAACAGATGCTCAATAAATGTTTATTGAATAAATAAAATTTTTTAAAATATAAGAATATAAGAAAATATATCCAGTAGTAAGTGTGTAAAGTAGGCATTCTAGATATACAAAACCATCAGGAACTTCCAAATTAAAGCAGTTAAAACATCTAAGGTACAAATGATTTCTTAAAAAATCATAACTGTGAATTTATATTTTATACTTTATATCTCATCACTACCAATATGCAAATGGTTGGTTTTTCGTATTTTTGACTGGTTGATTGAGACTTTATACTTTTTATGTCATTAATACTACTATATTCTTTTTATGTCATACTACTACTATATACTTTTTTTTTCCTTTTTTTATTGTACTTTAGATAAAGGTTTACAGAGCAAATTAGTTTTTCATTAAACAATACACATATTGTTTTGTGGCACTGGTTGCCAACCCCGCAACGTGCCAACGCTGTCCCCTTCCTGACCTTGGGTTCCCCATTTCCATTTGACCAGCTTTCCATTCCCTCCTGCCTTTTCGTCCTTGCCCCTGGGCTGGTGTACCCATTAGTCTTGTATACATGGCTGAGCTACGTATATTATTGTTTGTTTTATGGGCCCGTCTAATCTTTGGCTGAAAGGTGAACCTCAGGAATGACCTCTGTACTGAGTTAAAAGGGTGTCCGGGGGCCATACTCTTGGGGTTCCTCACTACTATATACTGTTTATGTCATTAATACTACTGTATACTTTTTATGTCGTTAATACTACTATATTTGGTTTTTCATCTTTTTGACTTGGCAATTTAAAAAAATTACACAACTCAAAGATCAGTTTAGAAGGGGGAAAAAAATCACACAGGGTAAGAAGACCAGTATATAAATAAGTGATTGTAGAAAAAGAATAAAAATAATTTCGACTTAGTAACCTGACTGTGAAGATGGGGTGCAGGACTAGGCAGTGTTTCATTCTAACTGATGGCCACATGGGGTCACTATGAGTCAGAACCGACTCAATGAAATCTAACAACAACAGTAACCAACTGCCCTAAACTAATTACTATATTTCAAATAAATCAACACCTCTGGTTGTCTCAATTTTCTCATTTGTGTAAGATTATCCCCTTCCAGACTGAAAATTCTATATTGGGGAGCAAATAAACTGTATTTGCAGATTTATTGTCACAAATTAATGCCTAAGAAACTGCAAATGAAATATTACCCTATTAAAAGCTCTTAAATTTTGGGTTGATTTTATTTGATTCGTATCTAAGGAATTTGCCTTTAAGTAGGAACAAGCAAACAAACAAAAACTCCATCTATTCAAAATCCTTATGTGTGCCTATAAACAATATAACGCATGAAAATTTTCGATGTCTACAAAACACAGAAAATTGTCAACAGAATGCCTGGCAGTAGACTTACCAGAAAAAAAATTTTTACAGCCTATAATTCATGAAGATTGGCTCAAAACAAACTGTCCTTGCCAACAGAAAATCTGACAATTATTCTGTTGTCTAATTTGGCTCAGCCTAAGTTGACCCTGTTTATTCATCTCAGTCTTTTAATTCTTGATAACTTGGCATAAGAGAAGAACATATGGCATATGTCTAGGAAGTCCATTTTTGCATCTTAAACTAAAATAAATGTAGAATATACTGAACATTTCCAGTGTGCTGAGCTCGTAAGGTAGCTTTAATATGTATTAGATAGAACTGGTTCAGATCATATTATTCCCACTTGGTGTTTTACGTTTTTTTTTTTTTTTTGCCTATACAGCTAGAAACTATAGATATATTTTTCTAAGCCTTAGGCTATATCTAAAACTGGAAAATTTTAAACATATTTCAAAAAAAGACAATCTTAAACTCTTTTAAAACATAAAAATTAAAGAGTGTCAGAAATTTGGCAACCTAAATATCAGTTTACAGGTTTTCACTGTAGCTATCTGTAGTTTAAGAAAGCTGATCGAGATAATGTGAGAAAGTTAATGGGGGTTGAAGAACAAAAAGAATATTTCCAGTTTTTCTCCAGCCTAATTTGGTCTCCAGTTAATTTTCTGACTCTCTAAAGCTTATTGTGAAAAAGAGTTGGATTTTATTGTGGCTTTAATATGACTCAAGAAAAACTTTGAGGAAATTAGCTGCTTTACAAGTACACAGCTCTTATGGAATTGCAGTTCTCTAGAACTAAGACTAGAAAAACAAAAAACCAAAAGCTCCAAATTTTATGAATTTTAAGAGCTAGTGTTTTGGTTTAGACTGCATTTTAATTTTATTAACTAAGTCAAATGAAAAACATAAAATATAAGTTCATGTATAAAGCGAAATTTATATTTAGAATTTACATTTTTGAAATGCTTGACCTCTATTACTGGACTTCATGTGACATGTGGTCTTCTATTTGCATAGTACTTTTCTTCCACAAAGCTCAGAGCATTCAAACTTCATAACTTAGCATTCATATATATCATGAAATTTCAACTACAGAGGGTCCTTATTAACCAAATATTAATTATCTGATACCCTGTAGTTATGAGTTTGCATAGAGTAAAAACAGTCCTCATAATGTGAAATATTTAACTCAGTCCCCACTCAAATATCCCTTCCCAGTTAATACTAGCATTCATCTCCACCTGTCTACATCCACACACACTTCATCAGTCTTTTCACTGATTGTCAGATTTCTAACACCCAACATAGCAATACAAACACATTTCAAAACAACTGAAAATCTTGTCCCCACAAAACATACACTATTTCATGAAGTCAAAGAGATGTTGAAGAAATGCTCAGATCTATGTAAAACCACTGAAAATGAGAATACAGCAGTCAGACTAGTTAGCTGAAAAAGAGAAATTCCACAAGGATGATGAAATAAAAAGAACTGCAAGAGAAAATGAATTTATCATCAAAGTATTACTGTATTTTTACAGAAATAACACGCGCCTTCTATGTTTGTTTGCCAACTGCACCCTCCCCCCATAGGGTATTTTCATAGCATGCTGTGCTAATTTTTACAGCAACATGTAAAAACAATTGGCATAGCGGCACTTATGAAAATACCTCCAGCGGGGAGGGCAGGATTGGCAAACAAACATAGAAGGGGCGCGTTATTTGCATAAAAATATGGTACTAGAAGCCCTTGGGAAACATGACAAAATCCTTGAATATTTTTTGAAAAAAAATGGCCTTCTTTTTGATCTTGTACACTGTGAAAGTCAAATGTGAAGTTGAAGATGCCACATCATGCATTAGACAATTTTGTCAGAAAAACTAGGACCATTTCCCATCCCACAAATCAAACTGGTTTACTCTTTGTTCCTTCTAAAAATTTGTGCAGAGCTTAAATTATAGCTTATATTTTATTAATATTAGATAAGCTGATCTATATGTTTTTATATACTTTTAATGAAATATATTGTCACTATCTACTATGATTTCCAACCTCGTTTTAAATGGATTTGCTTTAAGGAGCTTTTTTCTGGAAGCAATTACCCTCAGATATGGACCTCCTGCAGCTATATAAATATATTTAAGTCTTCAGTTTCAAAATCACAAAACATATGCCATTGGGGACCAGGCAGAAATGTTTACCTCCCTTTACTGTTTTCACTATTTCTTTGTATCTACTTTTATGTCTCTGCCATATTCTTTGAATCTAGGTTCACATCTTTCTTTGTCAAGAAAGAGAGACAAAAAGGTTAATAAATTAAAACTTTCTGGGGAGGAACTGTAGAGAGCAGAAAACAACCTAAGAAAGACAGTGATGTCTATATACACATACAAAAATTACAACTAAATAATAGATTATTTTGGCTTTCTATTTCATATACAACAGAAAGCAGAGCTAGGTGTTGAACTGCATTATTTAGTTATGGTAGATCCCCAAGAAGATCCC
This sequence comes from Dugong dugon, assembly GCA_030035585.1. Lineage (NCBI taxonomy): Eukaryota > Metazoa > Chordata > Mammalia > Sirenia > Dugongidae > Dugong > Dugong dugon. Next base: position 98,982,355 of record CM057469.1, on the reverse strand, counting down.
TAAGTGGGGCCTGAAACACCCTGAACACTACCATGTAAGACTTCTGTCTTTCAGATTATGTCTATTACCTTTGGTTAAAAGTACACCAAAAATCTGCAAACCTCTTCCCAGAGATAGGCGGCATATCTGGAACATGGGAAAAGAACACATATCATCTGAAAATTCCATATATTTAGAAACTAGGGTTATTTTGCTTTTCTTATATATGTTTCTATAAACAAATTTGGGAAAAATTAATTTGCATCCCAAATAATACATAGTAAGTGGTGCCATATGCCTCCTATTACATCATATCATGTGGTATATACTGCCTGTTAGGGATGCTAAGATTGACCAGTGGAATTCTCCATTATAAAGTTCCCTATCAACCTAATGTTCTAGAACTCATTGATGAAAGTTGCCGAGATTATTATTTCATTGGGGCTATAACATGGTGATTTTCTAATTCTGTCATTCCTTCTGCATTTATTAACTGGAATTCTTCTATACTTTTCCCTATCAATTATTTGATTACTCTATAATGCAAAGTAAATGCGCAATGATTTCCTTAGATTTATCAGTTTTCAGGGTAATGAGCTGGTGTCCTATCAACCTCCAAGTGGTGACTACTATTTTGGAGGAAGGGAGGACATATGGATTTTTAAATGATGCTTGATATGTTTCAATCCATTTCGACTATTCGTTCAAATTTTGTAAATCAGTATAAATTTTTTCAGAAAATAATTTTGGCAGTATGTATCAAAAGACTTCAACTGTCATAACTTTAAATTTCACTTTTGTAATAGATACACAAAATATCTAACACACTGTGAACATAAAAATGAACAACCTAAATGCCCATTGGGAAGTTAAGTAAATCACAGTGTATCCAAATAATACACTACTATACAGCCATTAGAAATCATGATTATCAGATCTGGTTCCAGGTAAGATGGAGTAACGCACACTTACTACTCCCTGTCTCTCTCATTCAATGTACCTAAAAACCCTGGACAAAATGCATAGACTAGCTATCTGAGGACTCTGAAAAGTACACAATGGCAGGTAGACTGGGGACAAAGACCAGAACCTGAAGTACCCCTAAACCTGTGACAAGTTTATCAGTTTTTTCCCTGTGGTTTGGCACCACTTGGCCCTGGAGGCAGGTGTAGCCACGGTGGTATGTGGCTAGAGGACCAAAAAGGGGAGTAACAAGGAACCAGAAAGTACCAAAGGAGATTGCTAAAAATAGGGAAGATCTCAAGAAAGCAACCCCATGAAATTGTTTATAAACTTCAGTGCTTACACCAAGCTGTGCATGTGTGGATCTGATCCTAAACAGCATATAAAAGACTGAGATCTAAATTGATAAACTGTCATTTAGGTCACAGACTGGCCACTAGGTGGCACAAACACAAATCCAAACAACACTGTAGGGCTTTAAAAACTGAACTGATATTGGACCCACAGCTGACCAACAGTGGGTTGGAACTTGCACTCTAAACCTAATGAGGTCAACTGCCTACTAAAATATCAACATTCACCAGAGGATTTATACAAGACCAAGGCTCATAAGTTAATATTCAATATGTCCAAGATACAATCCAAAATTACTCAGCATATTAAGAACCAGGAAATTTGAACTCACACGATGGATATTTCTAAGTATATATTACAAAAGTGAAATTTAAAGTTATGACAGTTGAAGGTTTTTGATACTTATAAAACAGCTACACTGAGATGAAAGATGTTGGAATTATCTGACAAAATTTTAAACCAGCTATTATTTAACACTGCTCCAAAAAAAACCCACAAAAACCCTTGAACAAATGAAAAAATTGGAAGTCTCAACAAAGAAACAGAAAATATAAAGAAGAAACAAATAGAGGTATTAGGACTCAAAAATACAATAACCAAAATTTAAAAACCCTTTGCGTAGGTTCAACAGCAGAATGGAGATTTGAGGAAAGAGTCAGTGAACCTGAAGACAGAGTAATAGAACTTATCCAGTCTGAACTACGAAGAAGGAAAAACAGAGCCTCAGGGACCTATGCATAGTCTTAACATTAATGCCATCAGGGTCCTAGAAGGAGAGGAAAAAAAGTGCAGTACTGAAAAAATACACAAATAATGACTGAAAACTTCCCAAGTTTGGTAAAAGACATAAGCCTACATATTGAAAACTTCATTAACCCAAAATAAGTTAAATACAAAGAAATTTCTGACCAGAATCATAATCAAACTTCTGAAAACTAAAGACAAGGAAAAAATCTGTAAAGCAGCCAGAGAAAAATTACAGTTCCAATGACTGCACATTGCCTCAGAAACACTGGAGACCAGAAGAAAGCGGCACATTTTTTTTAGTGATGAAAGAAAAGTGTCAACATACAATTCTATATTCAGTGAAAAAAACCTTCAGAAAGTAAGGTGAAATAGAAACATTCTCAGATGAGGGAAAACTAAGAGAATGTGTTACCACTAGAACTGCTCTAAATGATTACTAAAAGAAATTCATCAGACAGAAGAGAAACGATATCCAAAGGAAACTTAAAACATCAGAAATGAAGGAAAAGAAACAAAAATGGTAATACCTGCATATTTTTTTCCACTTGAGTTCTTTAAAATATGTTTGAAGGGTGAAAGCCAAACTGCGTAACATTGTCTGATAAGGCTTTCAATGTATGTAAATGTAATATCCCCAGATGTCTGTCAGTTTGTCGTACTGTGGTGGCTTGCATGTTGCTGTGATGCTAGAAGCTATGTCACTGATATTTCAAATACCAACAGGGTCACCCATGGTGGACAGGTTTCAGTGGAGTTTCCAGACTAAGACAGACTAGGAAGAAGGATCTGGTGATCTACTTCTGAAAAAATTGGCCAGTGAAAACCTTGTGAATAGCAGTGGAACACTGTCTGGTATAGTGCTGGAAGATGAGCCCCTCAGGTTGGAAGGCATTCAAAATAGAACTGGGGAAGAGCTGCCTCCTCAAAGTACAGTTGACCTTAATGATGTGGATGGAGTAAAGCTTTAAAGGACCTTCATTTGCTGAGGTGGAATGACTCAAAATGAGAACAGCTGCAAACATCCATTGATAACCAGAACATGGAATGTACAAAGAATGAATCTAGGAATATTGGAAGTTGTCAAAAATGAAATGGAATGCATAAAGATCAACATCCTAGACATTCGTGAGCTGAAATGGACTGGCATTGGCCATTCTGAATCAGACAGTCATGTGGTCTACTATGCAGGGGATGACCAATTGAGGAGGAACTGTGTGACATTCATTGTCAAAAAAGAATATTTCACTATCTATCCTAAAGTATAATGCTGTCAGTGATAAGACAATATCCATACACCTACAAGGAAGAGCAGTTAATACAATTATTATTCAAATTTATGCACCAACTACTAATGCAAAAATGAGGAAACTGAATATTTTTCCCAACTTCTGCAGTCTGAAATTGATCAAACATGCAATCAAGATTGGAATGAGAAAGTTGGAAACAAAGAAGGATGGGTAGTTGGAAAATACGGCCTTGTTGCTAGAAACGACACCAGAGATCACATGATAGAATTTTTCAAGACCAACAACTTCTTCACTGCAAATACCTTTTTTCAACAACATAAATGGTGACTGTACAAGTGGACCTCACCAGATGGAATACACAGGAATCAAATCAACTACATCCATGGAAAGAGATGATGGAGAAGCTCAATATCATCAGTCAGAACAAGGCCAAGGGACAACTGCGGAATAGACTGTCAATTGCTCATACGCAAGTTCAAGTTGAAGCTGAAGAAAATTAGAACGAGTCCATGAGAGCCTAAATACGACTGTAAGTATATCCCACCTGAATTTACCAACCATCTAAAGAACAGATTTGATGCACTGAACACTAATGACCGAAGACCGGATGAGCTGTGGAATGATATCAAGGACATCATATATGAAGAAAGGAAAAGGTCATTTAAAAGACAGGAAGGAAAGAAAAGACCAAAATGGATGTCAGGGGAGACTCTGAAATTTGCTCTTGAACATACAGTAACTAAAACGAATGGAAAAATTATGAAGTAAAATAGCTGAACAGAAGATTTCAGAGGGCAACTCAAGAAGACAAAGTAAAATTTTATAATGAAATGTGCAAAGACCTGGAGTTAGAAAACAAAAAAGGGAAGAACACACTCGACATTTCTAAAGCTGAAAGAACTAAAGAAAAAAATGCAAGCCTTGAGTTCAACCCGGAAGGATTCTACAAGGAGAATACTGAACAACGCAGAAAGCATCAAAAGAAGATGGAAGGAATACACAGAGTCACTGTACCAAAAAGAATTGGTCGACATTCAACCATTCCAGGAGGTAGCATATGATCAAGAACCAATGGTACTGAAGGAAGGACTCCAAGCTGCACTGAAGGTACTGGTGAAAAAAAAGGCTCCAAGAATTGATGAAATACCAAGTGCGACGTTTCAACAAAGGGATGCAGCACTAGAAGTGCTCACTTGTCTATGTCAAGAAATTTGGAAGAGAGCTTCCTGGTCAACCTACTGGAAGAGACCCATATTTGTGCTCATTCCAAAGAAAAGATGATCCAACAGAATGCAGAAATTATCCAACAATATCATTGTATCACACACAAGTAAAATTTTGCTGAAGATCATTTAAAAGTAGTTGCAGCAATACATTGACAGGGAACTGCCAGAAGTTTAAGCTGGATTCAGAAGAGGCCATGGAACAAGAGATATCATTGCTGATGGCAGATGGATCTTGGCTGAAAGCAGAGAATACCAGAAAGATGTTTACCTGTATTTTACTGACTATGCAAAGGCATTCCACTCTGTGGATCATAACAAATTATGGATAACACTGCCAAGAATGGGAATTCCAGAACACTTATGGATAACACTGCCAAGAATGGAATTCCAGAACACTTAACTGTGCTCATAAGGAACCTGTACACAGACCAAGAGGCAATCATTCAAACAAGGGGATACTGAGTGGTTTCGAATCAGGAAAGGTATATGTCAGGGCTGTATCCTTTCACTATACTTATTCAGTGTGTATCCTGAGCAAATAATCCAAGAAGCTGGACTATATGAAGAAGAATGCAGCACCAGGACTGGAGGAAGACTCATTAATAACCTGTGATACGCAGATGACACAACCTTGCTTGCTGAAAGTAAAGGGGACTTGAAGCACTTGCCGATGGAAGATCAAAAACTACAGCCTTCTGTAGGGATGCATCTCAACATACAGAAAATGAAAATCCTCACAAATGGACCAATAAGCAATATCATGATAAACAGAGAAAAGACTGAAGTTGTCAAGGATTTCATTTTACTTGGATCCACAATCAACGCCCATTGAAGCAGCAATCAAGAAATCAAACGACATATTACATTGGGCAAATCTGCAGCAAAAAACCTCTTTCGAGTGTTAAAAAGCAAAGATGTCACCTTGAAGACTGAGGTGCACCTGACCCAAGCCATGGCGTTTTCAATCACCTCATACATATGCAAAAGCTGGACAATGAAGAAGAAAAGACTGAAGAAGAATCGATGCCTCTGGATTATGGTGTTAGCAAAGAATATTGAATATAAGACAGACTGCCAGAAGAACGAACAAATCTGTCTCAGAAGTTCAGCCAGAATGCTCCTTAGAAGCAAGGATGCCGGGACTTCATCTCACTACTTAAGACATGTTATCAGGAGGCACCAGTCCCTGGAGAAGGACATCATGCTTTGTAAAGTAGAGGGTCATCGAAAAAGAGGAAGACCCTCAACGAGATGGATTGACACAGTGGCTGCAATAGGCTCAAGCATAACAATGATTGTGAGGATGGCACAAGGCCAGGCAGTGTTTCATTCTGTTGTAAACAGAGTTGCTATGAGCCTGAACCAACTCAATGGCACCTAACAACAAAAAACAAGAATGACAACAAATGTAATATATAAGAAAGCTACAAATACTACAAAGGATAAAGGTACCTATATGATGGCAAGGGTTCTCCATTCCACTTGCAGTGTGAAAAGTTAAGTATTTATATTGTAATTCTTAGATCAACTGCTTTAAAAAAAAAAGAACTACACAAAAATAATTAAAAACAATATATAAATTAAAATAGAATACTAAAAAAAAAGTTCAAAGAACCAAAAAAAAGGCAGGAAAGAAAAAACAAGGGAACAAAAGGGAAACAAATACTAAAACATTTTTAGACTTACATCTAAACATACCAATAATTATATTAAATATAAATGGTATCAAAATACCACTAAGAGATTGTCAGAATAGATTAAAAAAACATGATCTAACTATATGCTGTCCACAAGAAACTCACTTCAAATATCACATGTAAGTTAAGAGTAAAAAGATGGAAAAGTTATACTATTCAAACTCTAATCAAAATAAAGCTGAAATGACTAATTAACAACAGACAAGGTAGATTTTAGAGCAAAGGGCATTATCAGGGATAAAGAAAGACTATTATATAATGACAAAAGAGTTAATTTACCAAGAAGATGTAAAATCTTAAATGTACATGTACCTGGAAACAGAACTTCATAATACATTGTTATGGATTGAATTATGTCCCCAAAAAATAGGTATCATAAAACCTAACCCCTATACCTGTGGAGGTAATCCCATTTGAAAATAGGGTTTTCTTTGTTATGTTAATGAGGCCATATCAATGTAGGGTGAGTTTTAAACCAATCACTTTTGAGATATAAAAGAGCAGACTAGGAATAGAAGAAAGCAGACATGGAGAAGATCTCCATTATCCGAAGAAGACACAGGCAGACCAGTCTACAAACTCCAAGGATTGTCAGCTACAGAAGCTTAGACCAGGATTTTCCCAGAGTGGACTGAGAGAGCCTTCCCCTAGAGCCAGCGCCCTGAGTTTGGACTTCTAGCCTCCTAAACTGTGAGAAAATAAATTTCTATTTGTTTAAACCACCCACTTATGATATTTCTGTTATAGCAGCACTAAGAAACTAAGACAAACATGAAACAAAAAGTGATAGAACTCACAAGAGAAACAGACAAATCCACAATGACACTTGGAGATTTCAATGTTCCTCTTTCAGTAGTAGATAAAAATAATAAACAGAAAATAAGCAAGGGTATGGAAGAATGAACAATATTATCCACCAACCGTATTTAACTGACCTTTATAGAAGATCCCTCCAAACGACAGAATACACAACCTTTTCAAATATACATGAACAATCAGCAAGACAGATCATATCCTGGATCATAAAATAAAGCTTAACAAATTTAAAGTATGTTCTTTGACCATAAAACCAAAAACAAAACCCACTGCCGTCTAGTCCATTCCAACTTGCAGTGACCCTGTAGGACAGAGCAGAATTGCCCCACAGGGTGTCCAAGGGTGTAAATCTTTATGGAAACAGACTGCCACAGAGTGGCTGGTGGGAAACTTTCTCCCACTGAGCGGCTGGTGGGTTCGAATTGCCAGCCTTTGGGTTAGCAGCCAAGCACTTAACCACTGTGCCAGGTGGGGCTTACCATGATGGAGTTAAACTAGACTCAATAGCCAGAAGATATACAGAAAAATCTCCAAACACTTGGAAATTTAAAAAATTTAAATTTAAAAATTTTTTAAAATCTAAATAATCTGTAGATCAAAGAGGCAGTCATAAGGGAAATTAGAAAAGATTATAAACTTAAAAATAAATTACAGTATATCAGAATGTGTGGAATGAAGCTAAATCAGTGCTTTATAATTTCCATTATACCATTAAATGCTTAAAAGAAAAAATACCGCAAATCAAGAGTCTAATCATCTACTGTAAGAAACTAAGAAAGAGCAAAAGAAACTCAAAGCAAGCAGAAGAAAGGAAATAATAAAGGCAAAAGCATAAATCTATGAAATTGAAAATAATAGCAAAAAATCAATGAAACCAGAAGCTTGTTTGACAGATAATGGTGATAACTGCACAACACAATGAACACAATGCCACTTAATTGTACATGTGAAGAATGTTGAAATGGCAAATGTTTTGTTACATATATATTTACCACAATAAAAAAAAAAGCTTATTGTTTGGAAAGATTGATGAAATTGATAAAACTCTAGCCAGTGTGACAAAAAAAAGAAAGAGAGAAGAAACATGTTATCCATATCAAGAATGAAAGAGAGGATATCATAATAGACCTCACAAATGTTATAGTAAAAGAAAGCTGCAAATGACTCTATGCATATAAATGTTACAATGTAGTTGAAATGGACTAATTCCTTGAAAACCACAAACTACCAAACTCACTAAAAATGATTTAGATAACCTGAATATTCTTATAATTGTAAAAGACACTCAATTTGTAGTTAAAAATTTAAAAAACCTTCTGAAAAAGAAATCTCCATATCCAGAAGATGGTTGGTTTCATTAGTGAATTCTACCAAACATTTAGAGAAAAAAATTAACATCAATTCTACACAATCTCTTCCAGAAAATAGAAGACAAAAGACTACTTCCCACAGGGAACCCAGGGTGGTAAGGGAAATGGGGAGAGTGCTAACACATCGTAGGAATTGCAACCAATGTCACAAAACAATTTGTGTATAAATTTTTGAATGAGAAACTAATTTGCACTGTAAACTTTTACCTAAAGCACAATAATTTTAAAAAAGAAAAAAAAAAGACTACTTCCCAACTCATTTTCAGAAACTACCATTACTTAAAGAAAATATAAGAAAACTATAGACCAACAGCCCCCATGAATATGGAAGCAAAATTCTCAACAAAATATTAAGAAATCTAATTCAGAAATATATAAAAATAATAATACACCATAATCAAGTGGGGTTTATTCTAGGAATGCAAGGCTTCTTTAACATGCAAAAATCAATCAATGTAATACACATTAACCATCTAAAAAAGAAAAATTAGATGGTTAGATCAACTGATGCAAGGAAAAAAAGCATTCAATGAAATTTAATAGCCATTCATAATTTTAAAAAATTCTCAGAAAACTAGGACTAGAAGGGAACTTCCTCAACCTATACACAACATCTACAAAAGAGGGGAAAAAAAGAAAGAAAGAAAGAAAGAAACCTATACGTAACGTCATACTTAGAAAAGACTGAATGCTTTTCCCCTAAGACTGGGAACAAGACAAACATGTCCATTCTCAAAAAAAAAATTTGGCTATGACATATCCAACAAGGGTCTAATCTCTAAAATCTTTAAAATAGTTCAACACCTCAACAACAAAAAGGCAAATAATCCGATTAAAAAATGGCAAAGGATATGAACAGACACTTTACCAAAAAGACATTCAGGCAGCTAACAGACACAGAAGGAAATGCTCACAATCATTACCCGTTAAACCCAAAATCCATTGCTGTCTAGTTGATTCCAACTCATAGCAACCCTACAGGACAGAGTAAAACTGCCCCATAGAGTTTCCAAGAAGCAGCAGGCGGATTCCAACTGCCGGCCTTTTGGTTAGCAGCCAAACGCTTAACCACTATGCCACCAGGGCTCTGTTAGAGATATGCAAATCAAAGCTACAATGAGATACCATCTCACCCCCCTATTACTGGTACTAATCAAAAACAAAACAGAAAATAACAAGTGTTAGCGAGGTTGTGGGGAGATTGAAACTCATATGTACTGCTGGTGGGGATGTAAAATGGTAAAACCACTATGGAAAATGGTATGGCACTTCCTTAGAAAGCTAGAAATAGAAATACCGTATGATCTAGCAATCCCAGTCCTAGGTATATACCCTAAAGGACTAAGAGCTGTGACATAAATGGACGTATGCACATCCAAGATCATTGCAGCATTATTCACAATAGCAAAAAGATGGAAACAACCTAAGTGCTCAATGGATAAATGGATAAACTATGGTAAATACACACAACAGAATACTACACAACAATAAATAATACCGATGAATATGTGAAGCATCTCACTACATGGATGTACTTGGAGGACATTATGCTAAGTGAAATATGTCAACCACAAAAGGACATATATTGTATGAAATCACTATTATAAAAAAACAAGAAAAGGTTTAACCCATTGCTGTTGAGTTGGTTCTGACTCATAGCGACCCTATAGGACAGAGTAAAACTGCCCCACAGGGTTTCCAAGGAGTGGTTGGTGGATTCGAACTGCTGACCTTTCGGTTAGCAGCTAAGCACTTAACTACTGTGCCACCAGGGCTCCAAGAAAGGATTTACACACACAAAAAAAATTATTTGATGGTTACCAGGGATAGGAGAGGCGAGAAGGGAAAATTACTAACTAGATAGAAGGCAACGTGTTAATATTGGTGAAGGGAAAGGGAATACATAATATGGGGGAAGTCACCACAACATAAACAAGGGAAAGGAAGACACTGAGAAGAATGCAAGAATAAAGGGTAACTACAGTAATTACTATAAGATAAACAATCCTGCAGCAATAGCATTAACAATTTATGAATGGATGCATAGGTAGATTACTCACTGCTGTCGAGTCAATTGTGACTCATAGCGACCCTACAGGACAGAGTAGAACTGCCCCATACGGTTTCCAAGGAGTGGCTGGTGGATTTGAACTGCTGACCTTTTGGTTAGCAGCCTGAGCTCTTAACCACTGTGCCACCAGGGCTCCACATAGGTAGATCGATATGCTAAAGAGGGGTGGGAGGGGTATAAGGGAGCATACCCCACCTGCAGATGTAGGTTTGTTGGTGGATATTTCTACATACATAATTGTAGGTGCTGCATGTATATAAATACAGACAATAGAGCACACAAGGAGCACAGTTATGGCAATTTCTTAGACATAACAAAACACCTCATGATACAAAGTTCCTAGGCTCGAAGGCGAAGGACCATAGACCAGGTCATCTATGTCTACTGGCACAACATAGTTCATAAAGACAATGTTCTGCATCCTACTTTGGTGAGTAGTGTCTAGGGTCTTAAAAGCTTAAGGGTGGCTATCTAAGATATAATTACTAGTCTCTTCCCATCCAGAGGAAAGGAGAGTGAAGAAAACCAAAGACTTAAGGGAGCAATTAGTCCAAAGGACTAATGGGTCACAGGAACCACAGCTTACATGACCCCAAGACCAGAAGAACTAGATTGTGCCACCTACCACTACCAACTGCACTGACTGAGATCACAACAGAGGGTCCCGGACGGAGCAGAAGAAAAATGTAGAAAAATCAAATTCACAAAAAGACCAGACTTACTGTTCTGACACAGACTGGAGGAATACTTGAGACTATGGCCTTAAGATACCTTTCTGACCTGGAACTGAAGCGATTCTCAAAGTCCACCTTTCGGCCAAACGATAGGTCCATAAAATAAACAATAACACCTGAGAGAAGCATATTCCTTAGAACAATCAATTATACAAGATCAAAAGAACAACATTTGCCCAAAAGCTAAGTAGAAGACGCAGGAAGGGGTAGAAAATCCAGACAAAAGGAAACACAGAAATGAGGATGGAAATGGGGAGAGTGCTGACACACTGTGGGGAATGCAACCAATGTCATGGAACACTTTATGAACAAATTATCGAATGGGAAACTAATTTGTTCTGTAAACTTTCACCTAAAGCACAATAAAAAAATTTTTTTAAATCAATAAAAGCTGCACATGCAGCAAGTGAAAAAAAAAAGTCCACTCTCACCACTCATATTCAACATTGTAGTGAAAGTGTTAGCCAGTGCAATATCACAAGAAAACCAAAAACATAGAGCTTGGGGAAGAAGAAATCAAACTATCCTTATGTAGGAATTCACTTCACGGCATCTGGTTTGGTTTTCTGGTTTTAGTCACAGGTTCAACATGACTGTCTACACAGAAAAGCCCAAGGAATTTACAAAAAACTCCTGCAACTAATAAGTGATTTTAGCAAGGTCACAAGATACATGGCCAACACTTAAAAATCGACTGTATTTCTATATATTAGTAATGTACAATTTGAAATTAAAATTTAAAGAAAACAATTACAATAGCTCCAAGAAGAATGAAATGCTTAGATAAAAAACTAACAAAACAGGTTCAGGATCTGTATGGTGAAAACTATAAAATGCTGATTAAAGATTATCAGAGAAGATCATAATAAATAGGGTGACATACCATGTTTATGAATCAGAAGGTTCAACATAGTAAAGATGGCAGTTTCTTCAAACTGACCTATAGATTCATAATTCAAATAAAAACCTCAGCAAGGACTTTTGTAGATATAGAAAAGCTGTTTCTGTGCAAGGCAAAGAAACTAGAATAGGAAAAACAATTTAGAAAAGGAAAATAATGTTGGAGAAATCACATGACATAATTTTAGGACTTGTTCTAAAGCAGGGTTTAGCAAACATTTTCTCCAAAGGGCCATTTAGTATTTTAGGTTTTGCAGATCACACAATTATATCACAACTACTTAACTCTGTCACTGGAGCATGAAAGTAGTCAAAGGTGGATGCAGGTATGTTCCAATAAATTTTATTTACAAAAATAGGCACGGGCCAAATTTGGCCTATGAACCATAGTTTGTCATCCCCTGCCTGAAAGCTAGAGTCCCTGCATGGCGCAAACAGTTAAGCATTCGACTACAAGCTGAAAAGTTGGTGGTTCACACCTCCCCAGAGGCACCTTAGAAGACAGGCCTGGCAATTTGGTTCTGAAAGGTCACAACCTTGAAAAACCTATGGGGCAGTTCTACTCTGCATCCATGGGGTTGCCGTGAGTCAGAACTGACTCAACAGCAACTAACAAAAACAAGCAAAGCTATGTTAATCAAGAATCATGGTATTAGCAAAAGGATAGACACATAGATTAATGAAACAGAATAAAGACTCCAGAAACAGACCCTCACAAATATGCCCAACTGATTTTTGACAAAGGTACAAAGGTAATTCTATAGAGAAAGGATAGTCTTTTCAACAAATGGTGTTGGAACAATTGTGCAAAAAAAAAAAGAACCTTAACTGAAACATCAATTCAAAACAGATCATAAATCTAGATGGAAAATGTAAAACTATAAAACTTTTAGAAGAAAACACAGGAGAAAATCTCATAACTGGGTATTAGACAAAGAATTCTCAGACCTGACACCAAAAGCATGATCTATAAAAGAAAAAAAAAACTGATGAAAAGGACTTCATCAAAATTAAAAACTTTTGCCCTTCAAAAGACATTGTTAGGAAGATGAAAAGACAACCTGCAGACTGGGGGAAAATATTTGCAAATCACATATCTGACAAAGGACTTTTATCTAGAATATATAAAGAATCCTGAAAACTCAGTAGTAAGAAAACAAACAACCCAATTAAGGGCAAAAAAAACTAAAACAGTCACTTCAATAAGAAGATATTCAGATGGCAGGTAAGCACATGAAAAAATATTCAACATCATTAGCCATCAGGGAAATGCAAATTAAAACCATGATGAGATACCTCTGAACAGCTATTAGGATGTCTGTAATAAATACTAACCATACCAAGCACTTGTGAGGATGCAGAACAACCGGAAGCCTTACATCACTGGTGCGAATACAAAATGGTACAGCCATTCTGGACAACAGTTTAGCAGTTTCTTATAAAGTTAAATATATATTTACCATATGAGCCAGCAATCCCATTCCTGAGTATTTAATTTACCCTCCTACCTATTACCTGTTGCCGCTGAGTGGATTCCAACTCATAGTGACACTACAGGACAGAGGAGAACTGCCCCATAGGGTTTCCAAGGATGTAAATCTTTACAGAAGCAGACTGCCACATCTTTCTCCCTCGCAGCCACTGGTGGACTTGAATCACCGACCTTTTGATTAGCAGCTGAGTGCTTAACCACTGTGCCACCAGGGCTCCTTAGTATTTACCCCAGAGAAATAAAACTCACGTTCACATAAAACCTGTACATGAATGTCTACAGCAGCTTTATTTAAATTGCCAAAAACTGGGGGAAAAAAAACAAATATTCTTCAACTGGTTAATGGATAAATAGACTGGTACATGTGGAATACATGTGGAATACATGTACCACTCTATTTATCCATTAACCCACTCAAGGAACAAACCATTCATACACATAACAATTTGGATGAACTCAAGGACATTATACTGACAGACAGAAGCCAGTCACAAAATTTTATACTGTATGATTCCAATTATATAACATTCTCAAAGTCAAATGGAGAAGAGATCAGTGGTTGCCAGGGGCTAAGGGTCAAGAAGGAGGTGACTATAAAGGATACGTGAGTATATTTTTTTGTGTGCTGAAACTGTTTGGTATCTGACTGTGGTGGTAACTACATGAATCTATACAGGTGTCTACCAATGATCATGTAGCTGGCACAGGACCAGGCAACATTCTGTTTTGTTATACGCAAGGTCCTCATGAGTCAGAGCCAACTTGATGGCAACTATCAAAAACATACATGTGTTAAACTTCATAGAAAACTCATAGAACTGTACAACTAAGTCTATTTTAATTATGATAATTTAAACAAAAAATATATTATCCATCTATCATATAATAAGTGAAAGAAGATGACATAAAATTTTATAAGAGTATTATCTCAAAAAGTACATAATAAAAAAAGATGAGATAGTACATAGTACAGGGGAAACTAACACAACCTGCACAAGGAAAGGTCATGGAGGCCCTATAGACACATCCAAACCCCCCGAGGGACTGAGTTGTTGGACGGAGGGCTCTGGGGACCATGATCTCGGCGAACATCTAGCTCAATTGGCATGACACCACTTATAAAGATAATGCTCTACATTCTACCTTGGCGAGTAGTGTCTGGGGTCTTAAAAGCCTATGAGCGGCCATCTAAGATACTCCACTGATCTCATCCCTTCGGGAACAAGGGAGAACGAAGAGAACAGGATACAAGGAAAAGATTAGTCCGAAGGACTAATGGTCCACAGCTACCAAGGCCTCCACGGGACTGAGCCCAGTACAGCTGGATGGTGCCCGGCTACCACCAATGACTCCTCTGACCAGGATCACAACAGAGGGTTCTGGGCAGAGCTGGAGTAGGATGTAGAGTATAATTTTAACTCCCAAAAAAAAAAAAAAAAAAGAAGACCAGATATACTGGCCTAAAGAATACTAGAGAAACCTCGAGAGTGTGGCCCCCAGACACCCTTTCAGCTCAGAGGGGAAGTTACCTTCAAGGTCCGATGTTAAGCCTGGGAATGGACACCCCAGTAAAACTAAATGGGACTAACGATGTACAGGAGTCCGGTGACAAGGGCCAGAAGGCAGAGGGAGAGTAGGAAACTGATGATAAGGAACACAAATTGAATAAGGACACTGTCGATGTATTGTGAGATTGTTGACCACTGCTATAGGGCAACATTTGTAGTAACTATTAAATGGGAGGCTGTTTTGTCCTGTAAGCCTTCATCTTGGGCAAGAATGGCAGCACAATTGGAAGAGCATAGTCAATATCACTTAAATGTGTAAGTAAAAAGTTTTGAAATGGTGTTTAAATAAAATATAAATAAATAAATAAATAAATAAATAAATAAACAAAGGAGACTAAAGAGGTACAATAGTCCACGGACAAGGTCCAGAAGACAGAAGGGGACAAGGAAGCCCCCTGGTGATAGGGAACACAAGGTGGAGTAAGGATATTCTTGATGTGCTGTGAGATTGTTAACCATTGTCATAGGGCAACATGTGTAGTAACTGTTAAATGAAAAACTATTTTTTCTGTAAGCCTTCATCTTAAGTGAGAATAACAGCACAGCTGGAAGAGCGTAGTCAATGTCACTGAACTGTGAATGTAGAAATTTTTGAAACGGTGTATCTTTGGCCATCTGTAATTTTCATCAAAAAAAAAAGGTTGAGAATTTAGAGGCTTAATACGTTGTGGGGTTGTTAACCAATGTCAAAAAACAACATGTGTACTACTAATTCATGAGAAACTATTTGCTCTGTAAGCTTTCACCTGAAGTACAATAAAATATATATTAAAAAAAAAAAAAAAAAAAAGACGCATAATACTAAGTATAGGAGCTAACTAACCAGAGGAGAACTGTGGATATCTGGATTATGTTATTATTCTTTTTCTGCGTTTTCTGGATTTTTCTACACTATAGTGGATTACTTTTAAAGATAGGAAAATAAAGTTTATTTAATATGAACTTTTACCATTCATTTTAATTTTGCAATATCCAGAAGTTCAGAGCATCACATTTTGTTGCCATGATTACTGTTCCATAAAACTGTGTATATGTAAAATACTGTATTTGTATACAATATACATTGAGCCCTGGTGGCACAGCAGTTAAGAGTTCAGGCTCCTAACCAAAAGGTCGATAGTTTGAATCCACCAGCCTCTCCTTAGAAACTCTATGGGGCAGTTCTACCATGTCCTATAGGATCACTATGAATTGGAATCGACTGAACGGCAGTGGGTAACAGGGTATATTAAAGTTGAATTTCACTACTCTTCAAAATGTCCTACAGAATATTTAATGGTGGGAAAATTAAAAGCAACCTTCATGTTTTTTATGAATATGGTTTTTAAATTACTATATTGTTGAAGGGTTCCAGGACTATTTTTACATTTTTAAAATACCCAGAAGTTTAGAAATATTCAATATTTTCAAATCTATAACATCTTTTAACCTATAATTTTCTTTTTTAATCCTTTTTCCAATTAAAAAAAAAACCCATACACTGCAGACAAGTAACTGACAGAAGGAGTGAACTTGAAAAAGACATCTGTCCTGGATTTTTGATGACTAAGACCTGCAATGCAGAAGGTAACAGTATTCAAGGTAACCGAAGTATTCAAATTATAACAGAAAAACCAAGTTATAGCTTGCAAGAGTTTGCAGTAAATAAAATTAGAAAACCTGACCATTTCCAGTTGGTATGTTATAAGACTGCTCTTGGTTGATGTAATGTAAAATACCAAGTCACCTGATTACAGCAAAGGCTAAATTTTCATGAGGATACAAATCATTTGGAGATTTTGTTAAAATCTTGATTCTGATCCAGTAAGACTGGGGTAGAACTCACAATTCTGCATTCTCATAAGCTCTCCTGTGATGCTTATGCTGCTGGCCTGGGTGCCACATTTTGAGTAGTCAGGCTCTGATGGTTACTGAGAAATATGGCATGATTTAGTAGGAAAGGGAGAAATGTATACGATAATACTATAAAACACAAGGCAGCCATGTAATATACTCCTTAAAAGTGGTACCAAAAAAATCATGACAAGGTAACAGAGCAATCACTTCTAGCCAAGGTGTTTAGCAGAGGAGGTGCCCTTCAAAGATAAGCAGAATTCCAAAACGCAGAAAAAAGTGCATAACCAATTACGGAGATACAAAGCACAAATAATATACAGATGACTGTTACGAGACAAAAATAAACATTTGAGTGTTTTCACTATGTCCCCTTCTCACAGTCCCCTAAAGATGAGTCTAGCCTAGCGTACACTCATTCTTTTGCCATTTCCTCTGAGAAGGGTACAACTTGGCTTAACTAAGTCTTAGAGACTTTGAGATGCAAAATTTGGAAGAATGGGAAATAGAAGGAAAAGAGAAGCATGTGGAGTTAAGAGGTTTTATATGGAATTTTTGTGCTGGAGAGTCCAGGGAAGGAAATGCATGAGAGCAACTTCAGCATCTCAGGGAGGTAGATGGGAGAGAAAAGATTTTTTAGAAATATCACTGTAGTCTATATAATCTCCTTTATGGTATCTGAGACATGTAATTGAAGAACTTGGGTTATTTTAAAATTACTTTTGGTTGCTGGATTGTGTTATTTTGACAATGACAATCACTTACTGGACTGGTGGATCGTGGCTTTATAATCTTTATAAGCCTAATGATGCCAAGGTATAAAGAAGTAGTGAAGGATAAGGATTGAAAGGTAGGTTATAGGCCAGATTGTGGACAGCCTTTGGTGTAAGGCCAAAAACTATGTATTTTTCAATAGGTAGCGATAAGGCTTTGAAAGTTTCAAAGCAGGTAAGTGATGTAATCAAATGCACGGTATAAAAATATTGATTTGGTGGCCTCATCCAGGTTGACTGAAATGAGAAATGACAGAAGGAAAAACTAGATATCAAGTTTATTACAGTAATTTGAGAGTTAAAGTAAGCCTAAGTGAAAATATTTATAGTGGGAACAGAGAAGAATAAATTTGAGATTATGATAAAAGATTCAACATGACCTGTTGGATTCCAATATCCTAAAATTCAACGAATATTATTGAGTACCTGTAATCTTCCAGAAACTATATTAGATAGTGGAAATACAGAAGTAAAAGACATAGTGCCTGCCTTCAAGATGTTCATCATAAAGATCTGTGGTAGGGGTACAGTAGAATGTTTTGATGCATTCTCCACAGTGCCACTGAAGTGACCTTAAAGTGTTTAGTCCTTTTAGAATCTGTCCACACCATCTCTATCCAACCTTATTTTCCACCACTCCACAATTTTTAACTGCTTCTACTTCCTTAACCCAAAACATATTAATACCTATATGATTCTTTCTACCCAATGCTTCTAAAATATTTACTTTAAAAATGATTAATCGTTTCCTACTGACTAATTCTAATTATCTTTTCCCAGATTTCCTTTACATGACTACTGGTAGCATTTGACTTTACTCTTCCCTCCTTGAAATACTCTTTGCCTTCTTTGGACTCTAGCTTACTGCATCCTCTTTTGCCCTGTTTAGACCTTGATCAGCTCTAATAACTGTTTTAGAAATAGTCCACAGGTATGTTAAAAAGAATTTTTAAACTACGAATTCTGATCTAGGTGGCCAGTTAACATATCAAGTTCTCTCTTTCTGCCTTCCTATGTGTGAACTGCCACACTTATGTACCAACCAAAGGATGATCATAATAAGAACAAATTAATGAATACAGATCTTGTCCTTTTGTGTTTGTTGCTAATATTGGTGGTAATATTTAATCAAATGTAAGCTATATAAGGGCAGAAATTTCCTTTTTTGTTCATTGATGTATTCTCAGCCCCTAGAACAGTGCTTGACACATTGTAGGAAAATCAATATATATTTGTTTACTACATGAACGAATGAATAATATTACTGTCCAAGAGTAATATTAAATATGTTTTAATCTGACAAGTTTATCACATTTTAAAAATTCTTAAATCGGGTTACATCTTAAAATGTTGTTTATTGGTGATGTTTCTCTCTCACCAATCCCATCCTCCACCAAAGCTCTTATTAAAATAACAATTTCTTACTTTCACTGAAACACCTAGGATCAGTTGACAATTTCCTATATTGAGGGCTGTAATAAAAGACAGAAGGTTTTACTTAATCTAACAAGAGCCTTTTATCTATTCTAGAAATTTAAATGGAAGCTCAGTTAAATTTCAAATAGTCTTTTTTGTTTTAGATAATCAACTGCTGTTACTAGAGATACAGCCAGGACTGCTGATAAATACAAATACAACATGTTTATAAGCTGACACTTTGCCTCATTTAGAAAACTGTATCAATCATTGTTCAGTCAGGAAAACAGAACCTCTAAGAGTATTATGTACTAACAAATTAGAAGAAAAAGATCTTACACAGTTGTGGGAGAAGCTGAAGAAGTAAGGCTCCAAAAGGGATTGCTAGAGGATCAAAGAAAAGTCACTAACCAGTCGTCCTGCAGCCAGGCTTGATCAACCATCAGAATGGGACTACAAAGGATAGCTTGGTGGGAAGGTTTAGGGAGAGCAGTTGACTCTGCATCTGGTGGTAGTTCTAGGTTCACTGTTGTTCAACAGGGCCTCTATTTGAGAAGAGCTGCACACGGCACTAGAGAGGACAAGCTGGAATCCACTGGCACTCGTGTCTGTCCCTCACCACAACAACCTTCAGCGAGTAATGACTGCTGTTTTGCTTCCTTCTTCCAAATCTTGCACAAATTTCTCTTTGGCCATCTCTAACATGGAAACACCCAAGAAGAAGATTCTGGGAAACATGATTCCACCTTAGCCAATACCAAACCATCATAAAGATGATACTTTCTAACACAGAACAAAAATAAGGAGTTCTATACAGATGAGGCATGAAAAAGAAACTATTCAAACTAAATTAATACATTAAAAAAAAACCCATTGCCATCAAGTCGATTCTGACTCATAGCGACCCTACAGGACAGAGCAGAACTGCCCCATAGGGTTTCCAAGGAGTGGCTGGTAGATTTGAACTGCCAACCTTCTGATTAGCAAAAAACCAAAAAACTACAAGTGACCAAGTTGGCTAAGTTGAGAACTTTAAAGCTGAATGATATAAAGAAAAGTGGAAATAAGCCCAAGAGAGAAAAAAAAGTATAATAAAAGAGCAAAAAGACAAACTTTTAATGGCTCTTACCTTCTGTCTCTACACAAATCATGCATGAATTAAACTATCTTGAATTCAGGCAGGAAGCTCAAGTAATACCGGTAAAAAATAATAGAAACATTGCATGTGTTCAAATCAACAAAGCCTGATAGATATGCACTGTGAGAGACTTAACAGACTGGCTAATGATCACAAATATTTCCGTTAAAAAAAAGTGCTTAACACTGATAACTTGCTTGGTGAGATGCTAATAAGACCACGATATAACCAGCAAAGCTTTTCCGGAAAGCAAGTTTCATTATTTTATCAATTTACTTCTATCACAGTACACATAATAAACTATAGATATAATCTATAACACTCCACTTTCTGAAAGGCTTTTGGCTGAGTCCTGTATTCTTTTTTAAAAAGCTACAATGTGTTTTAATGCTAAACACCTCCCTAGTGCTATTAGGGAGCCCTGGTGGCTACTTGGTTAAGAGCTCAGGCTGCTAGCCAAAAGGTCAGCTGTTCAAATCCACCAGCCGCTCCTTGGAAACTCTGTGGGGCGGTTCTACCCTGTCCTACAGGGTTGCTATGAGTCGGAATCAACTCAAGGGCACACAATAACAACAACAACAACTGCTATTAGCGGCAAATCTCAGTAAGAATGTCAACAGGAAAGCAACAGTAACTGAGCACTTACAATGTTCCAGGCATTTTGTTAAGTACTTTTGAGGCTGTGCTAAAGTTAGCTATCCTCCATTTAAGAAATAAATATCACTCCGTTCATTTAAATAAATTCCATAAAAGGAGAAAATTAATCGAAATGAATGTAAGGGTTAAAAACAGCAGTATTAACCATAATTTAGAAAAAAAACTGTCTAGACCAGTAGCTGTCGGGTCGATTCTAACTCATGGTGATCCCATGTGTATCAGTAGAACTATGCTCCATAGGGTTTTCAGTGGCTGATTTTTCTAAAGTAGTTTGCCTGACATTACTTCCAAGGCACCTCTGGGTGAGCTCGAGCCTCCAACCTTTCAGTTAGCAGCCGAGCATATTAACCATTTGCACCAAGTTTGCAAGTACAGCCCAAGTACCAAGTCCTAACTGCCACCTGTTTTATATGGGCCTACAGGCTAGAATGGTTTTTACATTTTTAAGTAATTGGGGTAAAAAAATCAAAAGAATAATATTTCATGACATATGAAATTATATTTCAATGTCCATAAAATAAATATTTTTTTGGAACACAACCATGCTCATGCTTTTACGTATTGTTATGACTTTCACACTACAATGGCAAAGTTGAGTAGTGCTTTGCAATGCTGTTTGTCACACTGCAAATTGCAGTGACACAGTTATAAATCCACAGCATTTCAAGCCATAATATTGCTGTAGCGCAATATTTTATTTTTATTGCCAGTGCATGCTCACAGAGACAGTTTACCCAATAAGCAAGGTACGCACAGGCTTGTAGTGCGCAGTTTCACCTGTTTTTCACATCAGCGACGTGGGGTAACCCATGTGAACTTGTGCACTACAGAGTAGTAAGTAGTGGGGAAACCCATCTGAAATGGTGCACTATAGATTAGTAAGTAAGCGCAAGTAAGTTCATGTGTGCCTTGCTTACTGGTTAATCCGCCCTGCATACTCATTATATCAAAACAAGGAAACAGAATTGGACTGTGAATATCACACCTTTAATGCACAGTGGAATGTGAATTATTTTGTTATTGAATCAGATGACAAACCATTTTGCTTATCATGCAATGATGCTACACCTATGCTAAAAAGATTACACTGTGCATCTCTGTTACAAGACTAAGGACTCATCACAATATTCTCAACTCACAGGCAAGCAATGGTCAGAAAAATCAGAAAATTTTAAGTGGAGTATCTAATCATAGCAGAATTTCTTCAGAAAAATAAAAAATGAAAACGAGGCTGCAACCAAAATAAGTTTCTGAGGGCTTTTTTGTTAGCCAAGCAAGGAAAGCCATTTACCACCAATAGTGAGTTAATTAAATCTTGTCTGATTGCAGCAGCTGAAGAAATGTGTTCAAAGAAAGAAAACTTGTTTAGGACCACTGGCCATTCAGCCAAGTAGAGTTGCTCCAAAAGTTGAGGACTTTGGGAGCAACATCAATAGCTGGTTAAAAAACAAGGCAAAAGATTTCAAGTGGTTTCTCTTGGCTCTTGATGAATCAACACATTAACAGATACTGCTCAGTTACTGTTTCTTATGTGGGGAATCAATGCTGAGTTTGAAGTAACTGAAGAATTAGCCTCTAAAAACAGTCTGTGTGCAACAACTACAGGCAAGAATATTTTCAAAGGAGCTGTTAAAACATTAATTCAATAAAACCTGAAGTAGAGTCTGCTAAAATGGGTTACAACTGATGGTGGTAAAAATATATGTGGAGAAGAAAAAGGCTTAGTTGAACAAATGTACTAAGCTTATGAAAACATAAGGTATTAAAGCCTATGGTTATTCACTGTACTTAATATTCATCTACAGATACTTTTCAGAAAATATCTAAATCTATGTGTTAATTGAACCAGTAGCGTAAGCAGTGAACTTCATCTGTGCTCATGGACATAACCACTGCCAGTTTCATGAATTTTTGTCAATAACGAAAGCCAAGTATCCTGACTTGCTCTACCATGCAGCATTTCAATGACTTGTTGTTGTTAGGTGCCCTCAAGTTAGTTCCGACTCATACCACCCACGTGTACAGCAGAATGAAACACTGTCCAGTCCTGTGCCATCCTCAGAGTCGTTGCTATGTTCGAGCTCACTGTTGCAGCCACTGTGTCAATCCGTCTTATCGGGGTCTTCCTCTTCTCCGCTGACTCTCTAACTTACCAAGCATGATGTCCTTCTCCAGGGACTGGTCCCTCCTGATAACATGTTCAAAGTATGTGAGACGAAGTCTCGCCATCCTTGCTTCCAAGAAGCATGCTGGCAGTACTTCCAAGACAGATTTGCTCGTTCTTCAGGCAGTGGTATATTCAGTATTTTTCATCATCATCATAATTCAAAGGCAACAATTCTTCTTTGGTCTTCCTTATTCATGGTCCAGCTTTTGTATGTATGTGAGGCGGATGAAAATATGGCTTGGGTCAGGCACACCTTAGTCATCAAAGTGACATCTTTGCTTTTCAACACTTTAAACAGGTCTTTTGCAGTAGATGTGTGCAATGCAATCTTTTGATTTCCTGACTGCTGCTTCCATGGGCACTGATTGTGGATCCAAGTAAAATGAAATCTTTGACAACTTCAGTCTCTTCTCCGTTTATCATGATATTGCTTATTGGTCCAGTTGTGAGAATTTTTATTTCTTTATGTTGAAGTGTAATCCATAGTAAAGGTGTTAATCTTTGATCTTCATCAGTAAGTGCTTCAAATCCTCTTCATTTTCAGCAAGCAAGGTTTTGTCACCTGCATATCGCAAGTTATTAATGAGTCTTCCACCAATCCAGATGCCACATTCTTCTTCATATAATCCAGTTTCTGGAATTATGTGCTCAGCATACAGACTGAATAAGTATAGTGAAAGGATACAACCCTGGTGCACACCTTTCCTGATTTTAAACCACGCAGTATCCCCTTGTTCTGTTCGAACGACTGCCTCTTGGGTCTAGGTACGGGTTCCTCATGAGCACAATTAAGTGTTCCGGAATTCCATTCATCGAAATGCTATCCGTAATTTGTTATGATCCACAGTCAAATGCCTTTGCATAGTCAATAAAACACAGATAAACATCTTTCTGGTATACTCTGTTTCCACCAAGTTTCATATGACATCAGCAATGATAACCCTCATTCCACATCCTCTTCTGAATCCAGCTTGAGTTTCTCCAGTCCCTTGTCGATGTACTACTGCAACCACTTTTGAATGATCTTCAGCAAAATTTTACTTCTGTGTGATATTAATGATGTTGTTCGATAATTTCTGCATTCTGCTGGATCACCTTTGTTTGGAATGGGCACAAATATGGGTCTCTTCTAGTCAGCTGGCCAGGTAGCTGTCCTTCAAATTTCTTAGCTAAGATGAGTAAGCGTTTCCAGCGCCACATCCGTTTGTTGAAACATCTTAATTGGTATTTTGTCAGTTCCTGCAGCCTTGTTTTTCACCAATGCCTTCAGGGCAGCTTGGATTTCTTCTTTCAGTACCACTGGATCTTGATCATATGCTACCTCCTGAAATGGTTCAACGTTGACCAATTCTTTTTGGTACAGTGACTGTGTGTATTTCTTCCATCTTCTTTTGATGCTTACTGCGTTGTTCATTAGTTTGCCCATAGAATCCTTCAAAATTGCAACTCAAGGCTTGAATTTTTTCTTCAGTTCTTTCAGCTTTAGAAATGTCGAGCATGTTCTTCCCTTTTGGTTTTCTAACTCTAGGTCTTTGCACATTTCATTATAATACTTTACTTTGTCTTCCGGAGCCACCCTTTGAAATCTTCTGTTCATCTCTTTTACTTCATTTCTTCCATTTGCTTTAAGTACTCTACATTCAAGAGCAAGTTTCAGAGTCTCTTCTAACATCCATTTTGGTCTTTTCTTTCTTTCCTGTCTTTTTAATGACCTTTTGCTTTCTTCATGTATGATGTCCTTGATGATGTCCTTGATGTCATCCCATACCATGCATCTGTCAGTTTGTTGTACTGTGGTGGCTTGCATGTGGCTGATCCTGGAAGCTATGCCACTGGTATTTCAAATACCAGAAAGGTCACTCATGATGGACAGGTTTCAGTGGAGCTTCCAGACTAAGATAGACTAGGAAGAAGGACCCGGCAATCTACTTCGGAAAAATTGGTCGTTGAAAACTTAATGAATAGCAGCAGAACATTGTTTGACATAGTGCCAGAAGACGAGCCCTTCAAGTTGGAAGGACTCAAAATACAACTGGGGAAGAGCTGCCTCCTCAAAGGATAGTCAACCTTAATGACGTGGATGGAGTCAAGCTTTCATTGCTGATGTGGCATGACTCAAAATGAGAAGAAACAGATGCAAACATGCATTAATAATCAGAAAGTGGAATGTATGAAGTATGAATCTAAGAAAATTGGAAGTTGTCAAAAATGAAATGAAATGCATAAAGATCCATATCCTAGGTGTTAGCGAGCTGAAATGGATTGGTACTGGCCATTTTGAATCACACAATCATATGGTCTACTATGCCGGGAATGACAAATTGAAGAGGAATGGCATCACATTGTCAAAAAGAGTATTTCAAGATCTATCCTGAAGTACAATGCTGTCAGCGATAGGATAATATCTATACGCCTACATGGAAGACCAGTTAATATGGCTATTATTCAAATGTATTCACCAACCACTAATGCCAAAGATTAGGAAAATGAAGATTTTTACCAACTTCTGCAATCTCAACTTGATAAAACAAGTTCATCTTGACAACTGATGTACTGATAATTACTGGTGATTAGAATGCTGAAGTTGGAAACAAAGAAGGAGGATCTGTAGTTGGAAAATGTGACCTTGGTGATAGAAACAACACTGGAGATTGCATGATAGAATTTTGCAAGACCAATGACTTATTCATAGCAAATACTTTTTTTCAACAACATAAACAGCAACTATATACGTGGACTTCACCAGCTGGAAAACACAGGAATCAAATTAACTACATCTGTGGAAAGAGATGATGGAAAAGCTCAATATCATCAGTCAGAACAAGACCAGGGGCTGACTGTGGAACAGACCATCCATTGCTCACATGCAAGCTCAAGTTGAAGCTGAAGAAAATTAAAACATGCCCACAAGAATCAAAATGCAACCTTGAGTATATCCCACCTGAATTTGGAGACCATCTCAAGAATAGATTCGATGCATTTCAGTGACTCAGCAGTGGTAAAATTTTATTGCGAATTTTTTTAGCTCAGTGCTGAGACTAAAATTTTTCTGAGAACCACCATCAACCACTGTTATCAAACTGAATGGTTTTGGAAATTAGCTTTTGCTGCAAACTTGACAATGTTTCTTAATAAATTTAACCTAAAATTATAAGGCAAACATCAAGAGAAGAATCTAATAGAATTCTATAAAATATATGCTGCTCGTGGATTGATATCAGTATTTGGTAGTATTTATCTGTACGAAAAAGCATTTTCAAAGATAAAGTACATAATATCTCATTAGAGGTCACATTAACAGATGAATATTTGTAGTTGATTTTGATGAGAGAGAACACTAACTCTGAACCCCAATGAAATGTTATCCTCCTATAAAATAATTCCATCCTTCTCATTAGTAGCTGTGTATTAGAAAAAATTACATTCCTCTCTTGTTATACAAGTATTTACATTATCTTCAATTTTGCCTCTTGGCCTGCAAAGTCTAAATATTTACTCTGGCCCTTTGCATAATGTGGGCCCCTGGTCAACATAACATAAATATAGTTGAGGGATGAGGACTGTCACAGTCGACAAGAAACTGAATGAGGGAGTAACACTGGCTTTTATGAGAAAAATAAACAGAACTGGTATATATTTAAAAGAAATACCAGAGACAGAAAAACAGTCACTTCATTACACCAATCTCTTCAATAAAACATTGTGTCCATCTAGAATCTGGATCATAAATCTTAACGCTATGGAAGTTAATTTTCCATGCCAAGAAATGGCATGGATTCAAGGAAAACTGACACTGACTCATGTGGTAAAATTTATTGTCTAACTCAAAAATATCAAGACTACAAGGGTTAACAATTACTATTTAAAAATACTCAAAGTACCCTGGGCTGTTTTTTTGGTCTGTGGAAGACCAGTAAAAGACATCCTTAAATTAAAAAAGTATAGTTTTATTTTTGTTTTGTCATAAGAAGACTTTATTGATCATGAGGGAGATAAAACGTTGAACCAGTTTCTGAGAGTGAATTTTATACTCCTAGAGATCTTTAAGAAGGGAATAACCATCTTAATGTAGCATTTATCTACCTAAAGGCAAGGGCCAATCTAATTTTTTTTTTTTTAATTCAGATGTCCTAAGAAAACATCACGATCCAGATTTCTTTAAGTTTTGATTAAGTACTTTTCTTTTTACTGAGGAAATTAGAAAGTTGCTAGCAATAATTTTATTAAGATCCTTTATTAGACTTTAGGATAATTAATACTGTGATCTTTTATTTTAGAAGGAGAACTAAGAGAAGACTGCACAGAACAGGTAACACATTTTCTCCTACTGTTTATCATTAGACATACAACTTTCAAGAGAAAAGCATATTATATGTGATTATTTTAAACTTAGGAAATGCTGTCTATCTGAAAACATCTTTCTAGAATACTATTCAGCTTTTCAGTATTTCAGAGTTGTAATTATTATTAAAATTTTTATTTTTTAAAATATGTGGGGAAAATAGGAGGGGTATAGATGAATTAAGAGTGGCAATGAATTGCTTATTGAAGAAGTTGGGTGACAGATAAAATAGCAGTTTACATATACCATTCTCTCTCTTTGTATATGTTTGAAATTACTAAAAATAAAAGGTTTATAATAATGACAAAGTTATCTTTTATTACATTTATGTGTAATTTTTATAAGTAATGCACATAAAAAAAATCACATCTGAGCAATGATCCTGAACTCTTCTCCATATTCTGCATCTGACATCACATCTAAGTTAATTTTGAGAGGCGATTCAGTGCCCTGTTATACCAATTTCAAAAAGGTTAGGTATGAGTCAGAGAAATCCCCATAATTTTATTAATAGCCCACACTGGATTATCATAACTGATTCATTATGAGACTTGACTTTGAATGACAGTTCAACAATTACTAGCATTATAACTTTGGACAAATCATTTCATCTCTCTAAGCCTCAGGTTCTTCATCTGTAAAATAGAGATAATCCCACATACCCACAGGATTTTTATGAAGCTCTATTGTGACTAAGTATGCAGTAGGACTTTGTTAATTATTATGGAGCTACTAATGATAGTAATTATCAACATCATGGCTTCAGTCTACTTCTTTATGTACATATCTATATTGCAGATTAAAAAACTGAAAAAATACTGTTGATTTGTTTGGAGCAAATACCCCATGTTACAGTTGAATATACATATATATTATTTGAGTTTAATTTGCTAAAGCTAAAAGAAACTTAACTGTAAATTTTATACAATTTTTATAAGTTTATCTTTTTAGAACACTTGGTAAGGAAAAACATAGTATATTATCGAAACTTTACAGACACATCCTCTTGGATACACAAGTGTACATAAGTGCCAATCAAGAACCTGTCTTCCAAAAAAAAAAAAAAGCAAGAATCAAAAGCAGAGACTCAAACAGATACTTGTACACCAATGGTCACTGCAGCATTATTCACAATAGCCAAAAGGTGGAGACAACCCAAGTGTCCATCAACAAATGAATGGATAAATGAAACATGGTATATCCAAACAAAGGATTATTCTTAGGTAATAAAAAGAAATGAAGTTTTGATACATGCTACAACATGGATGGACCCTGAAAACATAATGCTTAGTGAAATAAGTCAGACACAAAAGGACAAATATTGTATGATTCCATTTACATGAAGTATCCAGACTAGGCATACACATTAAGTAGATTATAGGTTACCAGGTGCTGAGGAGAGAGAAGAATGGGGAGTTATCGCTGAAGAGGTACACAGTATCTGTTTGGAGTGATGAAAAAGTGCTGGAAATAGACAGTGGTGATAGTTGCACAACACTGTGAATATAATTAATGTCATTGGATTATACATCTAAAATGGTTAAAATGGCAAATTCTATTTTATACGTTATTTTACAATTACATTTTTAAAAATTAAAAAAAAGAAAAATTGACTTCCTAAGGATCTTCGTGGCTTTTTATACAGTATAGGAGAAATATTAGGTTATGCACTAAAGTATAGTTATCTTAAACTAATTGCCATAGTCTTTGAGTTCCGCTATTACTATAGATTAAATTAAGATTAACACTAACTCACACACACTTTATGTTCAGCACTCTAGTTACTTGTTTAGGAATTAAGTACAGATAAAATGCAGATTAATACAGCCTGCCATTATTGCTTACAAAGGTATTTCTCATTCAAAATTTTCATACACAACATTTTAAAGTAGGAGTTTTTTTGTGAGCGTGTCTTTGTATAATTTTCTTTCCCTAATTATAAAAAATAATTATTGCTAACATTTATTGAGTGCTTACTATATGGCTGACACTTTAAATGTTTAATTCAGTTCATTCTTAAAACAACCCCATAAGATGGATACCACTATTAGCCCCATTTTACGAACACAGAAACTGAGACACAGAGATCAAGTAACTCCCCTGCGGTCACACAGCTTCTAAGTGTAAAGCTGGAATTCAAACCTAAACAGTCTGGCTCTAGAGCACGGTCTTTCAACCTTGGCACTATTGACATTTTGGCCCGATAACTTTTTGTTGTGGGGGTGCTGGCCTGTGCATTGTAGGATTAATTCAGCAGCATCTCTGGCCTCTACCTACTAGATGCTAGCAGTAACCAGCCAGTTTTGGCAACCAAATAATGTCTCCAGACATTGTCAAATGTCTCCTTGGAAGAGTGAGGAGGGAGGTGGCAAAATTACCACCAGTTGAGAGGCACTGCTCTATAGAAATCCCTACATAATACTGCCTCCCTGAAAGCCACATATATATAAATTTGTAAAGCCAGAAAAAAAGAACAGAAAATCACCTATAACCCCACCATCCAGAGATAATTATCAACAATACAAGTACCTCTGAAGTCTCCTGGTTGACCCTCCCAACTTCATTCCTCTCCTTCCACCTATTCTCAAAGTCCTAAATTTTGCCTTAATCACTCCCTTATCTTTATGGTTTTCCCATATGTGGCTATATCCCTAAATAACATAATGTTTAATTTTATCTTTTTGAACTTCATGTAATTGGAAACACAGTGTATTTGTCTTGTTACTTGCTTTTTATCACTTAATATTATGTTCTTGGAATTCATCAGTGCTGATGGGTGTAGATGTATGTTTATTCATTTTCAAAGGTGTACAGTATTCCACTGAATACTATAATTTATTCATCCACTCAACTGTAATGCATATTTAGGTTATTTCTTGATTACTATTGCAAACAATGCTGCTTTGACCATTCTTCTACGTATCTCTAGGGTATATAGTTAGGAAGGAAATTTCTGATCACTGGTGATGCACATCTTTAATTTTAATAAATAATTCCAATTTTTTTTCGAAGTAGTTTTACCAATCTATATCCCCACCAGCCAAGTATACAGGATTCCATGCTCCACAATCGCCAACACTTATTGTCATATTTTTAAATTTTTGACATTTTTGTTGCTATGGAACAGTCTGTTGTTGAGGTTTAATTTGCATTTGCCTAATTAATAATGAGGTTGAACATCTTTTCAAGTGTTTTTTGGTCATTTGTGTTTTTTCTTCCTTGAAATGCGTATTCCTGTCTTTCAAGCATTTTTCTGTTGAGTTCTTTGCCTTTTTCTCACTGATTTGTACGAGTTCTTTACAGGTTCTGGATACTAATCCTTTGTCAGTGCTACAAATAACTTCTCCCAGTTTATTGCTTGTCTCTTTCCTATCTTTATGGTTGATAAAGAGAAATCTCACTACACTAAAGATACGAATGTACCACTTTTCCTTTATGGTATTCTTTTTATAGCTTAAGAAATCATTGACTAAAGAAAAAGAAATAAAGAACATCCAGACTGGAAAGGAAGAAGTAAAACTATCTGCAGATAATATGATACTATACGTAGAGAACCCCAAAGATTCCACAAGAAACTACTGGAACTAATAGAAAGATTCAGCAAAGTAGCAAAATACAGTATCAAAAAAAAAAAAAAAATCAGTTGGATTCCTATACACCAAAGAGAACTTAAGGAAATCAGTACAACAATACCATTTACAATAGCCCCTAAAAAGATAAAACACTACATAAATGGAAAAACATACCTTGCTCATGGATAGGAAGACTCAACATTGTGAAAACGTCAGTTCTACCCAAAGCATTCTACAAATATAATGCAATCTTGATCCAAATACCAACAGCATTCTTAAACTAGTTAGAAAAACTAATCACCAACTTTATATGGAAAAGAAAAAGGCCCCAGATAAGCAAAGCATTACTGAAGAAAAGGAACAAACTAGGAGGCCTCACACTACCTAATCTCAGAACCTACTATACAGCCACGGTAGTCAAAACAGCCTGGTTCTGGTACAATGAGAGAAACATAGACCAGTGGAACAGAATAGAGAACTCAGATGTAAATCCATCCACCCCTGGTCAGATGATCTTTGACAAACGACCAAAGTCCATTAAATGAGGAAAAGACAGTCTTTTAAATAAATGATACTGGCAAAATTTCATTTTCTATCTGTAAAAAAATGAAACAGGACCCATACCTCACACCGTGTACAAAAACCAACTCTAAATGGATCAAAGACCTAAATATAAAACCTAAAATGATAAAGATCATGGAAGAAAAAATAGGGACAATGCTAGGGGCCCTAATACATGGCATAAATACAATACAAACCATAACTAACAATGCACAAACATCAGAAGATAAACTCGATAACTGGGAGCTCCTAAATACTAAACACTTAAGCTCATCAAAAGACTTCACCAAAAGAGTGAAAAGAGAACTTACAGATTTGGAAAAAATTTTTGACTAGGACATATCTGACAAGGGTCTAATCTCTAAAATGTATAAAATACTTCAATACCTCAACAACAAAAAGACCAATAATCCAATTAAAAAATAGGCAAAAGGTATAAACAGATACTTCTCCAAAGAAGACATTCAGGTGGCTAGCAGACACATGAGGGAACACTCGCAATCATTAGCCATTAGAGAAATGCAAATCAAAATTACAATGAGATATCATCTCAGCCTGACATTACTGGCACGAACCAAAAAAACAAAATAACAAATGTTGGAGAAGTTGCAGGGACACTGGAACTCTTATGCACTGCTGGTGGGAATGTAAAATGGTACAAACACTATGGAAAACAACATGGCACATCCTTAAAAAGCTAGGCATAGAAATACCATATGATCCAGCAATCCCACTTCTAGGAATATAGCCCAGAGAAATAAGAGCCATCACATGAATAGATATATGCACACTCATGTTCACTGCATCACTGGTGAAGGAAAAGACAACACACAATATAGGGGAAATCAGCACAACTTGACCAAGGCAAATTCATAGAAGCTTCATAGATGCATCCAAACACTTTGAGGGACCGAGTTACCTGGCCTGAGGGCTGTGGACCATGGTCTCAGGGGACATCTAGGTCAAGTGGCAAAACAGTTCACAAAGAAAATGTTCTACATCCTACTTTGGTGAGTAGCATCTGGGGTCTTAGAAGTTTGCAAGCAGCCATCTAAGATACATCTATTGGTCCCATCCCATCCGGAGCAAAGGACAATGAAGAAAACCAAAGACATATGAAAATATTAGTCCAAAGGACTAATGGACCACATGAACCACAGCTTCCACCAGCCTCAGCCCAGAAGAATTAGATGGTGCCCAGCTACCACCACCGACAGCTCTGACAGGGATCACAATAGAGGGTCCCGGACAGAGTGGGAGAAAAATGTAGAACAAAATTCAAATTCACAAAAAAAAGACCAGACTTACTGGTCTGACAGAGATCAGAGGAACCCCCGAGACTATAACCCCTAGACCCCCTGCTAACTCAGAAATGAAGCCACCTGAAGAAGCCCTCCTTTCAGCCAAGGATTAGACTGGCCTATAAAACAAACAATAATACATGTGAGGAATGTGCTTCTTAGTTCAATCAAGTATACGAGACCGAATGGACATGGGTAACCTGGTGTGGAAAAGGGGAGAGTGCTGACACACTGCAGGGATTACAACCAATGTCACAAAGCAATTTGTATATAAATTTTTGAATGAGAAACTAATTTGCCCTGTAAACTTTCACCTAAAGCACAATAAAATTAAAAAAAAAAAAGTCTGTATTAAGTCAGCAACAGGTCAAAATCCAGTTTGTAGCAAAGCAAACCTTAACTTGTCTGCACAATTTCCTTACGAAAGTCTGTGTACATTTAAAAGAAAGTGACCTGGTATCACCCAACATTAGGTAACAGCAATAGGGTGTGGCTCAGAAACTGTACTTAGCCATATGAAGAAATCAAATGAGGCACCAGGGAAAATTCTTTTGTCGCTGTAAATTACTACAGGAATTAACATGTAGCTTCATTCAGTCAAGGGTGAGCACAATTTCAACACATAATGAAATGAAAATCTGCCTCCCTTGGAACCACAACTTCCTGTTACCAAACAAAATCACCTCCTCCCAAACTAGAAAAGAAACAAAGCAAATGATGCCCTACCACTGCTCACCCCACCCCCCCAAAAAAGTTATGTCAAGTCAAAACTCATCTATTCAAAGATGTTTATCCATAATGTATTTTATTATTTTTAGAATTTTGCCTTCAAAAGTTAATCACCACTAACAGCAAAACTACCAGTTCAACAGTGTTTATTCAGAGGCCTAAAACTGCATAACCTTTAGTCCTATAAGTCTATTTCTATGCTTTATACCAAGGAAATAATCCTAAATACAGAGAAAGTTTTATGCGTAAGAATGTCCATCAGAGAGTTATTTATAAAATAGAAGAAATTGGAAATAATATATAACCCAAAAAAAGATTAAATAAAATTACAGTTGATGGGATAAATTCAATCATTACAATCAAAGACTTTGTGGGAGCATTTAAAGTGTTTAAAGTGAAGCAAAAAGACAGAATTGTATATGTAATATGATTACAGCTATGTTAAAAAAAATAAAAAGTATATATTGGAAAAAAAGAGACTGAAGTAAATACATCAGCATGTTAAACTACAGTTTTGTATGGCTGGTGGAACTACAAGTAAATTTTTATACTTTTCTGATTTCTAAATTTTATTCATTGAATATGCTTTTAGTAATGATTAAATAACTGAGTGCACAAAATACATTATCCCATTGATCTTCAAGATATCCCCCTAAGGTAAATAAGGACAAGTCAAGATTATTTAACATAAAACAAGCTATCACTGAAACCTGGAAAAGCCCTGAAGTAAGTCTTTCAAAAATAGATGCATTTTAAAGGAAGTTCTTCAAAGAAAAGATTGGGGGGAAAAAAAAAAATCCTGGGAGAGCCTTGAGAAATTAATTCTATGTTGTTGTTGTTGCTGGTAAGTGCCATGGATTTGGTTCCAACTCATAGAGACCCTACGTACAAAAGAAAAAAAAACACTGCCCGGTCCTGCACCATCCTCACAATCGTTGCTATGTTTGAGCCCACTGTTGCAGTCTATGTCAATCCATCTCATTGAGGGTCTTCTTCCTCGCTGACCCTCTACTTTACCAAGCACCATGTCCTTCTCCACCGACTGGTCCCTCCCTGATAACATATCCAAAGTACCTGAGACAGTCTCACCATCCTCACTTCTAAGGAACATTCTGGCTGTACTTCTTCCAAGACAGATTTCTTCATTCTTCTGGCAGTCCATGGTATATTCAATATTCTTTGCCAACACCATAATTCAAAGGCATGAATTCTTCTTTGTTCTTCCTTATTTATTGTCCACTTTTCACATGCAGATGAGGCGACTAAAAATACCATGGCACGGGTCAGGCACACCTTAGTTCTCAAAGTGACATCTTTGCTTTTTAATACTCTAAAGAGGTTTTACGCAGCAGATTTGCCCAATGCAACATGTCACTTGACTTCCTGACTGCTGCTTCCATGGGTGTTGATAGTGGATCCAAGTAAAATGAAATCCTTGACAACTTCAATATCTTCTCTGTTTATCATGATGTTGCTTACTGGTCCAGCTGTGAGGATTTTTTTTTTTTTTTTCTTTATGCTGAGGTGTAATCCATACTGAAGGCTGTGGTCTTTGATCTTCATCAGTTAAGTGCTTCAAGTCCTCTCCACTTTCAGCAAGCAAGACTGTGTCATCTGCATGTCACAGGTTATTAATGAGTCTTCCTCCAATCCTGATGCCACGTTCTTCTTCATATAGTCCAGCTTCTTAGATTATTTGCTCAGCATAGAGATTGAATAAGTATGGTGAAAAGATACAACCCTGACGCATACCTTTTCTGATTTTAAACCACTGAGTATCCCCTTGTTCTGTTCAAATGACTACCTCTTGGTTCTATATACAGGTTCTGCATGAGCACAAGTAAGTGTTCTGGAATTCCCATTCTCTGCAATGTTATCCATAACTTGTTATGATCCACACAGTTGAATAACTTTGCATAGTCAATAAAACACAGGTAAACATCCTTCTGGTATTCTCTGCTTTCAGCCATGATCCATCTGACATCAGCAACGATATCCTTTGTTCCGTGCCCTCTTCTGAATCCGGTTCGAATTTCTGGCAGTTCCCTGTCGATGTGCTGCTGCAACTGTTATTGAATTATCTTCAGCAAATTTTTACTAATTTAATTCTATAATCCCACTTTTTAAAAGGTAATTCCAAACATAAGAGAGATATTAAAGCCTGGATAGAAGATACCACAGAATATCAAGAAAATGGCTGAATCATATGATAGATACTTCTTGGCTATGCAAAATCTAGCCTTCCAGCAACAATTATATCTAGGTATTTGGAAAACAAAATAATTTGCCTAGGATCTCTGCCTGTTAGTGAACAAGTCTGAAAGCTAAATCCAGGTTTCTTGATGACCATTCTGGTGGTGTAGAACCTTGACTTTGGTATACAGTTTATAAGCTAAGAGTTGGGGTTTATGCTTTTTAAAATGCTAGTGCTTATAATGTTTTGTTTCTAAATAGAAAGCTACTTAAAACCCCTGAACTTGCCAGCACATACACACAAACCCCAGGCAGTATTACTCATTCTTGTTACCTGTTTTTCCAGGTTTTTTTTTAAAAGTGTACATCAGGATCCATAGGCACATGAAAATATGTTTCCCTTACTTTCCAGCCTCACACCTGTTTTCTCTGAGATGTAACTACTTAAAATAGTACAAATACAATGACTTTCTAAAAGACTTAGTAAATAGAACTTAATATAAAATAATTTTCACCTATACTTTAAGAGGAGTATCTCCAATTATGACATTAGTGTAAGTGCTAACCATCATCCCTACCCTCCTTACCTTTCCCCTTTACCATTTCAACTCTTAAACAGGTTCTCTGCAAACTTTCAAAAATGTTCATACTGTATTTTATTTTTCAAATAATATCACTCATTTTTACCCTTAAACATCCTCTCAATTTCAGAATCTTACCCTAAAATCTTTTGGTTTTCTGTGCTTGATCAGGATGGGGGGAAGGTGTGAAAGAAAGATGGAAAGAATAAGAAATGGGAAATGGATGAGGATCCTGTTAGTATCTCCTTGTAACTTCATTAAGTTTTATAAAGGGTTTATAGAACCATGATCTTTTGATATCTTATGAACCATTACCTCAAAAGCCACTATCAAATACTAACTATAATACCAAAAGTAAGATACATACACTATACAGGACCTTTCAGAACAGACAGCATTATAAAATAATATAAATCAACTGATGAATCATAACCTACAGTTTAATGGACAACTTTGCAACTTTTCATTGCAAAGCCTTCAGATGCAACAACCACCAAAAAATGTGTGTGTGTGGTTACATATGTATGTATGGGCAGGTATATGTGTGTATATACATGGGCATGTATAGGTGTATCACAGGCATATGTATATACATGTATGTGTGTGCTGCATATATATCCATATAGCTAATAAAACACATAGGTGGCACAGTTACGGATACTTCTTAGACATAATCAAGCACTTCACAGAACTGGTTTACTGTGTTTAAAGGCTTAAGACCATATTCTCATGGGACAACTTGGTCAAATGGGATATTATAGTTCATAAAGCTTATGTTCTAAATCCTTGTTTAGTGAATAGTGTCTAGGGTCTTAAAAGCTTGCAAGTGGCCATCTAAGATACAACTATTGGTCTCTATGCATTTGGAGCAAAAGAGAAAGAAGGAAACCCCAGACTCGAAGACAAAACTAGTCTACAGGACTAAGGGCCTACACAAATCATGGCCTCATCTACCTGAGACCAGAAGAACTACATGGTGCCCAGCTACCACTACTGACCATTCTGATCAGGGACACAATAGATAGACCCTGATAGAATGGGAGAAAAAAGTAGAACAAAACTCAAATTCTTAAGAAGTCCAGACTTACTGGACCAGTTGAGACCAGAGGAACCCCTGAGACTCGCCTGAGATACCCTTTAAACTTTGAACTGAAACTACTCCCAGAGGTCACATTTCAGCTAAAGAAACAATATCACCTGTGAGTACTGTGCCCCTTTAAAAACTCATCAGTATGAGACCAAAGGTCAACAATTACCCTAAAGAAAAGATGAGAAGGTGGTGAGGGGCAAGGAACTTGATTAATGGAAACGAAACAATCAGAATGGAAAAAAAGAGAATGCTGACACATTGTGAAAAATACTACCAATGTCACTGAACAATTTGTACAGAAATTGTTAAATGGGAACCTAATTTGCTGTTTAAACTTTCACCAGAAACACAATAAAATATTACTAAAAATAAAAAAGGCTTCAGCTGTTTCCAAATTTTAGCATCCTATCCTTTCTTTGCCTTTTTATTCTTCATATATTATTTCTCTTGATTAATTTTTATGAACACTATATCAAAATTTTAATAACTAAGATATACAGTTCTCGTTTTACCATACACAATGCATTTTAACCTGTAGTTTTGTTCTGTTTTTAAATATATAAATTAAAAATAATATATACTTAAGGTCAATTAACTACTCTCTGCTTGAACATGGTTTTAATTACTCTTACTATTTATTTGCAGGAAATTGGAGATGGTGGCTCTCTCAAAATGGTTCACTTTGGTTTGGTGTAAATAAGAAACTTCTTTTTTTAACTTCAAAAAGAAACACGCCTTTCCACACCTAAGCTTTTTCATGGCCTGATACAAATTAAAATCTCCCTGTATGGATTCAGAAGAAGAAAGACAATAAGAATTAGCTAAGACTTTTAAATTCAGAGTGCTTTCAAAATAAAAGTTTTATTACCTTCAGAAACATGAAGCATAATGGCAAAGTGATCCTAAGTAAAAGTCCTTAGCCTACT
This sequence comes from Dugong dugon, assembly GCA_030035585.1. Taxonomy (NCBI): domain Eukaryota; kingdom Metazoa; phylum Chordata; class Mammalia; order Sirenia; family Dugongidae; genus Dugong; species Dugong dugon. Next base: position 98,943,912 of record CM057469.1, on the reverse strand, counting down.
TACTTTTAATAACGTAGAATTTTGGAAGTGGCTTAAATCGTATATTATTAAGTGCTTCAATAGTAGTATATTTAAACTTGGTTCTCCCAAGTATTTTAACATTTCGTCTTGCAATCTTGTTTACATTACCAATTTGCGTTATGAATAAAGTATTAAGTAAAAATTTCAGTCCAGACCCAACAGTGGGAGGCAATTCTCCATGGGTCTCTTGAATTCTTGTACATTTTGCTATGAGACACTGACTGCCCCCTGGAACACAAAGATAGTGTCTCCCTCTGGAGCAAAGGACAGGAATGCTTTCTGCCCATTATAAAAGATTTGAGTTCCCTAAATTCAGGGCTCCTCTCCTATACAGCCCATATAGTGGGCAGATGACATCTGGCCCTCTTCACATCCCCCTGTAGGAATGGGACTTAGGGGATCAATGCAAGAAAAATGTTGTTACTCTGACTACTGCTATTGCTGTGAGTAATAATCTGTCCTTTGTCTCTGACCCAGGGGTCTCATGTTTTCTACCAAAATCCAAGAAACTGTAGCACAGTAACTTGTTAGCTTGTGAGTAGCGTAAAATTTCATCCTTCACAGTTCTTGACACCCATTCATTAGCAGACTGCAGGTATTTTACAACCGTAGATGTCTATAATAATATATTTTTCAAATACTGTACAGAAATTATACAGTTAAATTTTGTAGTTAATAAGAGTGAAAGCTTTTATACTTATATTTTTTCTGTACCTCTACCAGAGGATATGACAAAAAAGGGAGATGAAACTCAAATCAGATTTTTCAATTTGCTAATGCTCTGAAGAAACTTTTAGTAATGCATAGTATGTAAGACATACTAAAAAGAGACACAGACTTGCCAGCAAATTTCCATTTTACTATTCCCATCCTTCTTTATCACACAGATAAATCAAAAGTTAACTAAGTTTTGTCAAGTGTTGCCAAGATGGTGACATTCTGTCTGGATTCTCTACTAAATAGTCATTATTAACCCACAATACAGGCCACATTCAGAGGTGGATTAACTAGTAAGCAAGGTATGCATGGGCTTACTTGTGTTTACTAATCTGTAGGGCAGGACGTGGTGAAATTGTGCACTACAGATTAGTAAGTAAGCACAAGTAAGCCCACAAGTACCTTGCTTATTGAGTAATCTGTCCCTGGCTACATTTCCTGATCTACTGTATCTTTCTGTTCATTTGACCAATATCTTCTGCAACTTGGTGAGAGGCTGGTGGAAAAGTTCAATACTGTTTCTAGGTCTTACGTCGGCTGACTATTAAAAAAAAAACCTGCTGCAGTTGAGTCAATTCTGACCCATAGCGACCCTGTAGGACAGAGTAGAACTGCCCCATAGGATTTCCAAGGCTGTAATCTTTACAGAGGAGCCCTGGTGGCACTATGGTTAAGTGCTTGGCTGCTAACTGAAAGGTTGGCAGTTCAAACACCCTGCCACTCCCCAGGAGAAAGATGTGGCAGTCTGCTTCGTTAAGGATTTACAGCCTTGAAAACCTTATGGGGCAGTTCTGCTCTGTCCTATAAGGTCGCTATGAGTCAGGACTGACTTGACAGCTGTGATGGTTAAGATTGTGTGTCAATTTGGCTGGGCCAGGATTCTCAGTGTTTTAATGTAATCACTCCCATGATTGAATATACTGTGAGTAGCCAATCAGATGAAAGGGAGTCTTCTTGGGGGTGTGGCCTGCATCTGTATATAAGCAGACGTTCCGGCTTTTTGCTCTCTCTGGATCCTGCGGCTGCTTCCTGTCGTCTCATCTCCCGTTCTTGGGACTTGAGCTATCAGCTTATCTGAACCTGGGATTCGTCAATCTACATAGCCTGTGAGCCGGAGCCCTGCTCTCTGACCTGCTGATCTTGGGCTTGCCAGCTTCTGCAGCTGTGTGACTTGGGAGAGGCCTCTACCCTGATCCACGGACTTGGGACGTTCTAGCCTCTACAATCACGTGAGCTGTTTCCTTGATATAATCTCTCTCTCTCTATATATATATATATATACATATTTATATATCTTACTAGTTTTGCTTCTCTAGAGAACCCAGCCTAAGACAACATCAATGGGTTTTTTGGTTTAATCTTTACAGAAGCATGCTGCCACATCTTTCTCCCTGAGAACAGCTGGTGGGTTCAAACTGCTGACCTTTAGGTTAGCAGCCAAGCACTTTACCACTGCGTGACCTCAGCAGACTGTAGTCTATGCTAAAAAATGAAAATTTAAATGAGATATTGAACATAAAAGATGGATACAAATACAAATATATTGTTCTATATGATGATGATAATGTTTGCCAGTTATCTAGGTGAAAACTAAACAAACTTAGTTCTTAATTGCCCATCTTCCCCACTTCACATGCCTCTAGAAAAATTAACTCAAGTGTGTAGAAAACCAAGTTTATATAACAGTAAGTGTATATTATGCTTGAAATCTTTGATAATCTCATGATTTATAAATGCTGTGTTTTCTAAATGTAAATATGGAGATGTTTATTAACTAAGCATTCTAATATAAATTGATATTTTGGCTCTCCTGGAACCCAGAGGATTATAAACAGGCTACCACAGCTCTAAAGATTCCCTTTGTGGTGCAAATGGTTAAGCACTGGACTACTAACCAAAAGGTTGGTGGTTCAAACTTACCTAAAGGTGACTTGGAAGTAAGACCTGGCAATCTGCTTCCAAAAGATCACAGCCTTGAAAACCTTAGGGAGCAGTTCTACTCTGCACACATGCAGTCATCATGAGTTGGAATCAACTTAACAGCAACTAACAACCACAGCTGTAAAATGAGAAGAGTGGTATAGACAGAAACAGCTAGGTAGCAGCTTCTCCTTCAGGAATTGATCCATGAGCTCCTTCAACTGTTCTCCAAAATTCTCAGATCCCAAATAATTTCCATAATAATTCCTATTACTTATAGCACTATGCCTGATTACTAAAATAGACAATATCTAATGACAACATCTAAATATTTTGGTTTATTAAAAGGCCAAATAACCAAAATCATGATATCATACATTGTTCTCATTGAGCATCTACATGGTAGTGAAGACTGTTTTGTTGTTATCGAGTCAATTCCAACTTACAGTGACCCTATAGGTTTTATTCTAAAACTATATAAATTATATTATTTGAAAATATATATGCACTATGTAGTTTTACCTTATTATATGTCTCATGTACTTTGGACATGTTACAGGAGGGACCAGTCCCTGGAGAACATCATGCTTGGTAAAGTAGAGGGTCCATGAAAAAGAGGAAGACCCTCAACAAGATGGACTGACACAGTGGCTGCAACAATGGGCTCAAACATAGCAACGACTGTAAGGATGGCACAGGACTGGGCAGTGTTTTGTTCTGTTGTACACAGGGTTGGTATGAGTCAGAAATGACTCAACAGCACCTGTCATGGACTGAATTATGTCCCCCAAAAATGTGTGTATCAATCTGGCTGGGCCATGAGTCCCAGTATGTGTGATTTTCCTGTATGTTGTAAATCCTGCCTCTATGATGTTAATGAGGGAGGATGGGCTGCAGTTGTGTTACTGAGGCAGGACTCAATCTACAAGATTGGATTGTATCCTGAGGCAACCTCTTGAGACATAAGAGAAAGAAGCAAGCAGAGAGACAGGGGGACCTCATACCACCAAGAAAGTAATGCCAGGAGCAGAGCGCGTTCTTTGGACCTGGGGTCCCTGCACGGAGAAGCTCCTAGTCTGGGGAAGCACTGATGAGAAGAAGGCTGACAGAGAGAGAAAGCCTTCCCCTGGAGCTGATGCCCTGAATTTGGGCTTTTAGTCTACTTTACTGTGAGGAAATAAACTTCTCTTTGTTAAAGCCATCCACTTGTGGTATTTCTGTTATAGCAGCACCAGATGGCTAAGACAGCATCGAACAACAACAACACAGGACAGAGTAGAACTGCCCCACAGGGTTTCCTAGGCTGTAATCTTTACGGGAGCAGATCACCAGGTTGTTTCTCCTGCAGAGTCACTAGTGAGTTTCAAACTGCCACCCTTTCCATTAGCAGCCAAGCGCTTAACCATTGCACCATCAAGGCTCCTTAGTAAAGATTAAACCCACTGCTGTCAAGTTGATTCCGACTCATAGCAACCATACAGGACAGAGCAGAACTGCCCCATAGGGTTTCCAAGGCTGTAAATCCTTATGGAAGCAGACTCATATTTTTCTTCCAGGGAGTGGCTGGTAGGTTCAAATTGCTGACCTTTCAGTTAGCAAACAAGTGCTTAACCACTGCACCAGCAGGGCTCCTTTAGTAAAGATTAGGACTATCAAAATTGTAAGTTATTTTATTCTAAAAGTATATAAATTATTTGAAAATATATATGTAATATGTAGTTTTACCTTATTATATAATACGATTTCAAAGGCTCTGAAAAGAATCCCATTGAGCTCTGCACAGATTAGCTCTCTCCTTAAAATAGCTCCAAAAAGAACTTTTAGAAGTAGCAATGTTTTGCTAAGAATATTCCTATGATTTCATAATCCAGAAATATAACCCTAGTTGAATAGCTGCCAATTTGCTTTTTTTAAAAAAAAAAAAAGTCATGGAGTTTAAAACAAAATTAATTTTAAAAATCCAAATTTTAATTTTGCTCTGCTAACAATCTACTTTAATATCCTATTCTCAACTTTTCAAAGAAAGCATTTTTTTTTTTAATAATCTCACGATTACTCTAATGGGAACTACATATAAGTATTTTTCATGTGCTATGTAAAAGTGGAGCCACAGTGGCACAATGATTAAGCACTCGCCTGCTAACCGAAAGGTCGGCATTTTGAACCCACCAGCCACTCTCCAGAAGAAAAATGTGCAGTCGGCTTCTGTAAAGATTACAGCCTTGGAAACCCTATGAGGCAATTCTACTCTGTCCTATAGGGTCGCTATGAGTCAGAATTGACTCGACAGCAATGACTGTAAAAGTTTATTAAAACTCTTACTTGTAAACATTTATTATTCAAACAAGTATATTTAAAGTCAATATTTCTGCTGTCAGTGAGCTATTTACCTAAAATTATACATTGAATCGTTTTCATACAACTTATTAGAAAAAAAATCTATGCTTCAATTTGTTTCAATTTCCTTTACATATTTTTTAAACATACATTCATTTCAAACCATAATTCCCATACCATAATAACCGTCTCCATTTTTTCATGCTCCATTTTAACATTCATCTATTGCATATAATTTTTACTTATCTCATTCAAAAACAATTAGTAATCAAGTAGATTAATGGTCCCATAGAATTAACTCTTTTAAACACAAAAGTTTGATTTGTATTTGTTTGATGATGAGTAAACTAACATTTAAAATAAGGTGAAAACTTTTATATAAAAACAGAACTTATTCTTACCCAGTGAGTTAGCCCAATAAAGTGGGAATAATACAAACAGTACTTAATGGCACTATTTTACCACCTAACCTTTTTTCCATGAATTCCTGTGAAATTCTGAAAAAAACGTGTGTTTATTAGGTATATTTAAATTTAATTTGGAGAATTATATAGCAACCTGTCGAGAACAGCATTTATCCTGCATAAAATAATGAAAAGTGTTACTTATCCATTGAGCTTTTCTGCTGAATTGCAGCCATATTTCTGTCAGTTTAAGTGATGATCTGTATATGAGAGATTAATCTGACACAAAACAGTGAAGCTTAATCCTTCAGTATATCATAATCTATTTACTCTGCATGCTAAGAGGATTTCACATTTTAAAATTCTACAGGAAATGATGCTAGGAATGTACATAAAACAAGAGTGATTTTCCTAAAATCTTAGGTTTTAATATCTATGTAGCATAAATGGACTCCTTTATTTTATAATGTCAAATATAGTATTTAATTTTAAGGGGTGGAATTAAACTCATTTGAGAAAATTTTATATAAAATAAAACATGAAATCTTAAATACTTGAGATTTAAGGGGGTGCTATGTCAGTGTTTTCATTTTGTGATCACTTTATGAAGTTACCACTATAAAAAGAGATATGCTAACATAACTCACAAGTGGAGTGGAAGACACTATCAGACTAAAAAGAAGATCTCCTTCCTTTACTCTATAATTATTCACACTGTATATAAAAAATAAAATTATTCATGACATGTACCAGAGGTGCCAATAATTTCCTGCCCTGCTTACAACCTTGGAAGGGGCAAATCCCTTATACTATTTGACCCTGTCCGTTCACTCCCAGCCACACTCCCAGACCACAAATGATCGAAGCAATTAGATACTTTCTCTCCTGGGGATTTGGACACATAACTGTGGGAAGGAGAGCCAGAAGTCGTGTGGACTCTAGGTATGAGGCTATCATTTTGAGAAGGTCATGATGGGCCATATGCAAGTGAATGTGTGAACAAGGAACTCAGTTAATAATGAACGAAGAGAGAGAAGCAGATATGCAAAGAAATGTAACAAAATAGCTGGTCCCAGAGACATGTTTCCACGAGGCTGCCCAGCAATTGAATGAAATGAAATGCCCTTTTAAGATATCAACTTTCTCATCCTTTCTTTGGGCCTTTTGACAGATTTCTGCTTTTACAACCAAACATTCTTTGATTATGACAATGAGTCACAAAGCATTTCATACAGTTTTACAAAATAATTAGGAACTTCCAAAAACATGACAGAATGAATGAACAGAAAACAATCTCTTTCAAATTCTCAGCATCCTTTAATTCCTGCTAACTGCCCTTTGACCCATTTTCTGACATGGCTGTTCCTGTTTTGTCACACAGCCTCTGAACAGTTGTGATCTCTAAATGGCCCTCCCAGGCATGCCCCATATGATTTCCTGTGATAGGAACACATTACTATCTTATAACCCAGTCTCTCAATGGCTGTAGTTACTCCTTGCACCTCCAGACCATGCCCCAAGTGGGTTCCCATGATTAAAATGTCTCCCTTTTCCCACACTAATGCACTAGAAACTTTTAAACTGACCAATAAGACCTCAGCACACTAACCCCAAGACCCCACTCTGCTTGCCATAAGCCCTCCTACAATTCCAGCTTGTTGCTTTGTCCCCAGGTGCAACCACCTAATCCCCTATGTAGTCCTGCATAAAGGTAGTTACCTCTCTGGGACCTGTAAGTATTAAATTCCATTTGTTTTCTGGATTTCCTATGTGAGTCTCACTTCCTTACGCTGTACCCAGCAGACCATCCAAGACACCGACAGAACCCCTTTGGGAAGAACTTAATACAACAGTTATGCTCATTTATTTATGAATTTTCTGAGGCTGCTTTTGCACAATAGCAGAGTTGAGTAGTTGTAGCAGAGACCATATGGTTCACAAAGCCCAGAATATGTACTATCTGGCCCTTTACACAAAATTTTGCCAACCCCCGATCTCGGCATGTTCCGTGAACAGCTGAAAAGAATACAGATTCTGCTCTGTTGGGTGGTGTGTTCTCTAAATTCTATTAGATCCAGTTGGTTGATGGTGGTGTTCAGTTGCTCTGTATCCTTGCTGATTTTCTCCCTACCTTTTTTTTAATCACTTAGAGAGTATGGAAGTCACCATCTATAAGTGAATTTGTCCATTTCTCCTTTCAGTTCTATCAGTTTTTGTTTCATGTATTTTGAAGTTCTGTTGTTAGGACATAGACACTTACAACTGAAAAGTCTTACTTGTGAATAGATCCCTTTATCATCATCATTCTCTCCTTATCCCTGGTAATTTCCCTTGCTCCAAAGACTGATATTAATATAATTATTCAAACTATCTTTTTACTAGTGCTTGCATAGCATATTGACTCTGATTCATAGCAACTGTACAGGACATAGAGAATGCCCCATAGGGTTTTCAAGGCTGTAAATCTTTATGGAAGCAGACTGCCACATCTTTCTCACGTGGGGCAGCTGGTGGGTTTGAACCACCAACCTTTCAGTTAGCGCTCAGTGCTTAACCATAGTGCCACTTTTTCACAATCTTCTTAGAATCACTATTGTAACAATTCAAGAGGAATGCAGAAACATTACTATCATATAGGTCCCTTTACCCTCCCCCTTCATGTTATAGTTATCTTACATATTACATCTACATATACTGAAAACCCCATTAGATAGTGTTTAATTCTTTATTTCAACTGTCAAATATTAAAGAACTCAAAACAAGTAGAATTGTCTATTATATTTACCCAAATATTTCCCATTTCAGCTGTTCACACAAATGAAATTATGTGCTGTTAAAGACTGACAGAGATTGGTATCATGGAAAACGCAAGGTTACGTATCCCAGTCTGGTCACCAGCTCTACCCAACAATCATTCTTATTCTTCCCTAGTCAGTTCCCTCTCATTTTTCACTACTTTCCTCAAACATTCCATCCCACTATTTCTCCCCTTAGTCTCAGCAAATTATCTTCCCTCTTAATTCACTAATAATAAGAGACATCAGCCAAGATACTCCTCAAATTCTTGCTATCACACTTAAACTTACCTATACCCATACTAGCCATTTCCCAGATCTGGATTAAAGGGTTGGCTGGCTAAATAGCTGCCTGAGGTTCAGGTCTACAAGAGGCACTATAATATCACTGGAAAAAAAATTGATAGTAAGGGCTATTTAATGCAACTATTTCATAACCAGGCAAATGTGCACTGGTCATCACCAAAGTTGGCAGCATTTGAGGGAAAATTTTAAAATATTTATTGCCAGCACCAACCTATCTCTGTCAAACACTTCTGCAAATAGTATCTACTTATTAGTTTGCACAGTGATATACTATCAATCCTGACCCACATGGCTACTAGGCACTTGAAATTGATGGTCACAATCAGAAGAAAATTGAAACTGTAAGGCATGCATGGCATGGTGTTATTTATCAGGAAAAAGATTTTTATTGTTGTTGTTTTGTTTTTTTGTTTTTTACCTAAATATGATGTGCCTCAGAGGAATCTGTCTGGTTCTTAAAATAACTGACTAAAGAGCCAAAATATAGAAAAGTGAGAAGCATGTTGCCAACAGAAAAATAACTTTAAAATATATTCTGAAAAGACCTTCCCACTTTAATTATTTATACAACAGTATTAGAAAGCACCTATTATGTGCCAGAACTATCCTGGGCAACCCAGGATACAACGGTAAACAAGACAAACAAGGTCCCTGGGTCTTGGGAGACTTGCATTCTAAGTGGAAGAGCAGATACTAACCAAATCAACAAATAAACGAAGATGATAAATACTATAAAGAAAACAGGGTGATCTGATAGGAAAGACTGGGGTTGGAGAAACTACTAAATATAGATTGAAAGTAAGGAAAAGCCACACTGAGGTGCAAAAGACCTCAAAGATAAGAAGCAGTCAACCATACAAAGACTGGAGGGTGGGGAGAGGGGAGAACAGAACATTCAAAGCAGAGGGAATAATAGGCCAAAACAGGAACAAGCTTAGCCTTTGGAACAGAAAAAAGATCTTTCTCTGGCTGGACTATAATGAGCAAGAAAGTGATAGAAGATGAAGTCAACAAGGTAGGGAGGAGTCAGATCAAGTGGGGCTTTATGGTCATTACCTTGATCCTTAATGAGTGTGAATAAATAATGCTACCTAGTTGTAAGTGATAAGAAAACAATGAAATTTTTGGAAAATGTATGTCAAAATATTAAGCTATGTTCTGTGCATCTAATCAATATTTTATTATGAACACAAAAAGATATGAAGTTTTTTGCTAGAATATCAATATCCTCCTACCCTCAATAAAATATTAAATATTTGAAGGGATGTCTGGATGTTTTCTTTCAACTTTCCTATAGTCATTATGGAAAGGGTATCACTTCTTCGGACCTTGTATCTGCCCACCAGAGCCTCTAATAGCTCATGTGGTTACACTGCATAAGAGAAAAGTGCCTCTTTTAGGTACACAAGCCTTGCACCAGAACCAAGCTTAGCAAGCAAAGCACAAGATTTCAGCCCTTCCTCACCCCTTTAGCCCAGCTCCCTTATGCACAACCATTTAATATGGACTTACCCTTCCACCTCTTCAGAAATTTTATTATATCAATTAGTCCCTCTCTCCTGTAATTTCAACTGCTCCTTCATGGGTAAAGGACATATATGTCAGAAACTGTCTAAAGTTATGCCTTTCCCCTCAAGAAATGCTGAGCATTATCGTATATTTACCATTATCTGCTGTCAAAGCCCAAAAGAGTGCTAAGACTTTAGTGTGTTTTATTAACTTGAAATAGATAAAATTATCAAAGTTTTAACAGTTCAAGCGTTGTCATCCCCTTATTAGAAACCATCTACCTTTATTTGGGTAGCTTTAAAACACGTATACAACTACTTTTTGTAATCCACACTCTCATTTCTATGGGTGTGAGATATATCAGTTTGAGACCGAGTTTTTTGGATCCTCTATAATTCCAACTACCATACATCTGAACGCTGGCATTACTTTACAGATAAATATACTGCCAAAAATAATGATGTAAAAACTGGCAGAGTTACTGATTTGTCTGTCAAGAAAATCTTTTTAAGATAATATAACATTTTTAAATTTCCTAGTCAGCACTTAAAACTTTCAAATTTTTCTAAGCAGAATAGGTTGCTTAATATGGACTTCAATTTATAGCAGCAAATTTCCAATCTTTTATTACACCAAATGGTAAACTAAGAAAATGATTAAGACTACATCTAATAGTCTAATAAGATACTAAAATTCACATGGAAGATTTAATCTCTTAGGACATTTTAATTAATTTTAAAGTAAATTTGTCTTAATAATTCACACATTGTGATAGTTCACAAATTGTTTAGCTACTCCTCCCACTCCTGGCCCCAATCTAAAAAAATTTCCACAGATGACAGAGGACTGTAACAATTTTCAGCGTATTAATCACTTTGACCTTAGTCATGCTCTGAGGCTGTCTAAAGTAACCCCATAGCTCAGAGAGAATTTAGGCTTCAAAAAATAAGCTATAGCCTTTCAGATAAAAATCACAGCTCATTTGCTCTGAACAAAGTGTTTTATCCAGTTCTTCTTCAGCCATTTGTACAACAAAATTGACCCTTCTCATGCATCACTGATTTGGTCATCTCATATTCCACAAGATAAAATTGGGAACCCTTAATTATGAAATGCTTTTCTTTTTTAAATAGTAATAGTAAGGCTAGCTCAACTTTGGAAAAATTAAATATTACTCACTTCCCTAAAAACAACTAGCTTTTCAAGTACCCAATCACTTTATATAAAAGGATGAAAAGTAGGAACATTTAGGGGAAGAGTTTTTTTTTTTTTTTTTAAGTACATTAAGCTATACAGCGAAAAGGGAAGAAGTCACCTTCAAATCAAATGGAAATAGGAAAATTGATTTGGCAGATTTAAAAAGGAAAGTTACAAATATAATAAAATTCCAGAATGAGTAATTTGCTTTAGCAGGGATTTAATTATTTTTTTAAATGAATCGTTAACCTCAGTGTTAAGTTTCAATGGTATTCAACTTTATCAAAACCCTTTCAGGCTTTTATGAATGAAATGATGTGTTGTCTTCCTACCACTCCATTTTGCTTCAAAATAATCTTCAGGAGGGGAGGACAGCAAGGAGGAGTATCACTGAAATAAGGTATTGATAATTGCTGAAGCTGGGTGATGGGTACATGGAATTAACCATACTATTTCTCCACTTTGGTATGCATTTGAAATTTTCTAGAAGAAAAAAGAAAAAAACTTAGAGAAAAGCCATCTAAGAATATACAAGTTGAAACAAAAAAATCAAGACTTATATTTCATTATCTGTTAATTCAAGAATCATCACAGAAAAGTCACTCTATCCTAAATGGACTAACTGTATTGTCACTCAGATAAACCAGAATCCATCCACTATCTACTAGGGCAACTGTCTAACGATAGCATGCCGAGAGAGTCTTCTGTCTACTTGCTGTACTTGTCAGAAAACCTTTGAAGAAATGAAGAAGAGTTCTTTCATTCTTTAAACAAATATTTATTAAGCACTGCCAGGCCCTATTCTAGGCACTGGGGATGTATCAGCAAATAAAACACATAAAAATCCTTACAGAGTTTACATCATAAGAGGAAGGGAATGGGCAGATAATATATATAATAAGTAAATTGTAGAGTATGTTAGAAGATGGTGTTACAGAAAAAGTATAGCAGGATAAGGGAGTGCTAAGGTAGAGGATGTTACAATTTTAAGTAGGGTGATCAAGGTGGGCCTCATTAAGAAGATGACACTTGAGTAAAGACTTGAAGGAGAAAAGGAAGTAAGGTCTATGGATAGCTGGAGAAAGAAGAACATTCCAGATAGAGGGAACAACCTATGCAATGTGCCTGAGGCAGGGGCATGACTGATGTATTCAAGAATGCCAGAGTAGTTGATACATAATGATCAAGAAGAAAAATAGTAGAGGATGTTAGAGAGTAATAGGTGGTGGGAGGGGCAGAAATTATGTACAGTTTCGTAGGCCACTGTAAAAACTTTGATTTTGCAATAAGTGACATAGGATGCCAAGATGAAGTGTTCTGAGCAAAGAGGTTATATGATCAGCTCTTTTCTGATCCACTTTGACTTCTGGATTCTGGTCCAGCAGCGACCCAAATGGTTTCTTACTTGTTATTACTCTTGGTCTGATAGTCACCTCCCTGTCAAATGGCAGGCTGCTATGGAGGGTCTCCCACTTGTGTTTATGATTCCTAGATAAGCTCTTAACTCCTTAGTCTTTAGCAATTCTCGCTTGGGAGTGAAAGTATTGTCACTTCCAAAAGATGACCTACCCAGCGTCTTAGTCATCTACTGCTGCTGTAACAGAAATAGCACAAGTGGATGACTTTAACAAACAGAAGTTTATTCTCTCCGTCTAGTAGGCTGGAAGTCCAAATTCAGGGTGTCAGCTCCAGGGGAAGGCTTTCTCTGTCGGCTCTGGAGGAAGGTCCTTGTCATCAATCTTCCCCTGGACTAGGAGTTTCTCTGTGCAGGAACCTCAGGTCCAAAGGACATGCTCTGCTCCTGGCGCTGCTTTCTTGGTGGTATAAGGTCCCCTTGTCTCTCTCTTGCTGCTCTCTTTTATATCTCAAAAGAGATTGGCTCAAGACACAATTCAAATCTCGTAGATTGAGTCCTGTGCCTCATTAACAGAACTGCCGCCTATCCTGCCTCATTAACATCATAAAGGTAGGATTTACAACACATCGGAAAATTACATCAGATGACAAAATGGTGGACAATCACACAATCCTGGGAATCATGACCTAGCCAAATTGATACTCATATTTTGGGGGGACAAAATTCAATCCATGACACCCAGTTATAGAAATTTCTTTCTTTTTTGACCAGCAGAAATAATTTGCACTAAAATTGCTTTCTAGATTATGCAAAATAACTGGTATGGTATCAAATTAACCAAGATTAAAATCCACGCTCAAGCACTTAATAGTTGAATGATCTTGGACAAGTTATTTGATTTCTTTTGGTCTCAATTTTGTCATTTATAAAGGAGACTAAAAATATCTAAACTTATAGGACTATTGTGAGGACTATATAAATTAAGCATGAAGACTCTATGCCAGTGCTTAGAACATAATGCACATTTAAAAAACGTAAGATCCATTCCCTTGCAGTACTGAATCCCTGAATTCTGGAGAATTCAACTCTAATAGCCCAAGAGTCTAGGAACACCCAAGAGGAGGGAAAAAAGTCATACTAGTTTAAGTGAAAATGATTATTATTTATAGTTTACTAGCTGAAGCTGCTGTGTAACAGCAGTTTAATAACATATCTATATTAGCATTCCATTAAAGGGGCTATAATTTTTTTTTTATTTGAGGCTTTTATTTTGAAAAGAAAGCTTTGAGATTAGATTTCTCAAGATACGTGGCTTTCTAGACATAGTATGTAGATGGCTGATATAAACATGTCTCATTAAAATTCTCAAAAAATAAACAAAACAAAAAAAGTCCCAAACTCAGTTTTACCACTGTATTCAAATTTCTCTATTAAAAAAACCAAACCCACTGCCTTTGAGTAGATTCCCACTTACAGTGATACTACAGGACACAGTAGAACTGCCCCACAGGGTTTCCAAGAAGCAACTGGTAGACTCAAACTGACAACCTTTTGGTTAGCAGCTGAGCTTTTAACTACCGTGCCATCAAGGCTCCACTGTGCCACTAGGGCTCCTAAATTTCTCTATGGGGGAGGAAAAAAAATTCTAAAACTTTTCCCTTCTTATTTGGAAGTGAGACTTTATATTTATGCAACAATATTGAAATACTCTAAAATGGTCTATGTTTCAATTGCCAGCCCTTAGATTTTAGAAATGCAAGAATTTTTACAGTAAGTAGTATTTGCTTCTTGTTTCTTCTTACTTTTGTGCCTTAGTTAACCTGAGAAAAAAACATGAGGTAGACTGCATGACAACTGAATATTCGTGTGCTTGCCTTTATAAATAATGATACCTTTCAAGCGACTTACCTTCTTTTTCTTCAAAAGTTTTCCTTCCAATTTTATATGTAGCAAAGAAGTATCAGTAGTTTACCACTCATTCTGTAAACTGGAAAATGCAGTCAAAGAGAATTCTTGTGGCTCTCTCTAAGCTGTGTAATTTTGTTGCTGAGGGACGGCAAAGACTGCTTTTTCAGGTAACATTTTGCTGTAAATTGCCAGGTATAATCTGTGTGGTTGTAAACTGTCCACTCTGACTGATCACTGGTTTCCTAGTGTCCAAGTGTGGGTAAGGAAATAACTGCCTTGGTATGGGAGAGTGGATTCTAGATTATCTGGCCCAGTGGGACATCATGCCAGGTCTTTATCTCCAATGTTGATCCTATCTAAACAGAGTCAGGGTTTTGAAAGATTGCGTCACCTACCTGGACACATTCCTGTCCATCATATTGTTTCCCTTTGTGCTCCTATGCTGCTTTACCCTAAGTGAAGATGCCTCAACTTTTTTAAATGATGAGAGAAACAATGAGCGACTTAACTAAATGTGTTTGAGTTTTCTTTCCTAGCTGGAGCATCTCCTCTCAAGACAACTGCCCGACAATTTCATTTAGTATGACTCAAACCTTCTGCTCCCCTTTGCAGGTCAAGGGGTAGCAACAACATGGTCCTGTGTCATTACCACACAGCAGTTGCTAGTTTGCCTTCCTAGGAAAGACAGGCTGTGGCTTTGCCAACTTAACAGGAAAGAGTGTGGGACCAACATCCTAAAGTGTTCACACTCACAATGGTTTACCTGTGTTTGACCTTGACTACATCAAGCATTTTTTTTCCTTCACATTATTGGTTCTGTGGATCATTTGTCACTGATGGCTGGATTTCACAGACGCAAAGAGTTGTTCGCCACTTAGAAAAGGTAGTTTTGCTACATTCACATCATTAGGAGATGCGATTTCTGATTTGGACACTGGTGCTTTACAAGTACAAGCACTTTTTGAAAATTTTGTTTGAAACAAAAGTTCACATAAGGCAATAGTCTTAGGAGCCTGGGGTAGTCCGGAAAGGCTCAGGATAAGTTAGACCTTCAGTTGTGCATTCTAGAATTAACTGGACAGCATCAGTCAGGTGTGCTCACCACAACAAAGAAGAGATCAGCTTAACTGCCAAGAGGGGAGGGGCAGAGTAAGATCCTGGGAGGGACCAATGAGAGAGATATGGTGGAACCAGATAAGGAAAAGACTTGAAATGCACAGGAGCCTGAACTCAATGTAATGGACAAATTAACCTTTATAATTTATGTTCATTTGTAATCTAAAGCTATTTAAATTTCTCAATCTTATAAACAACCTCAATATGCCATCATGACTAAAAATTCCCAAGGTTAAGTGCTAACGACAGGCTACAATAGGCTCCTGGAGAATGTAGTAAAGACAAATTATTTAGAAAGATAAGACTGATAGTAATATATGGGGCAGACATACTTATGAGGAGACAGATGCAAATGACCTCAGGTAGGGGAAACTGACATAAGAAGATGAGCTAAGTTTTAGATTTGATGAAATTGAGGCGATCAAGCCGAATGGATAGCTTTAGAAGTCAACGTATAGGAAAGAATTGAATCTCTCATCACCAGAATGAATGAGATCACTGGGAGAACGAACATAGAGAAGGTTACAAGGTGGAAGACAGGGCCTTGAGCAATACCCACAGGTTAGAGGAACCAAAGAAAAGCTGGCAAAACAACCAAAGAAGATGAATATTACTTTACATACAAATAATAAACCTATGGAAAGCTTTACTCTTGTCAGGTGGTGTCAGGTGGGTGGCAGAAGCTAACAATATAAACAAATTTTTTTAAGATTTAAGACAGTTTACTAATATGTATTGATAGAAATCCCTAAACTTTTAAATTGATATCTAAGATTACAGTTCTGCATATCTGTAGCTTATATATCCTTCCATGAATGAGGTTTTTCTAAAGAGATTAACATACTACTTAAAGAAAATGGATTCAATCATATGTAAGTGAATCAATTGACTCATAAATGCTATTATAAACTTTCAGACAATAACAGTAAGCAGAAATGAGCTATAAACTCACTATCAATCATCACAGAAAGTTTCATCACCATAAGGATTACTCTGACTCAATGTAACAGACAAAAAGAGATATGCAATACTAAAAGTAACAGCAGCAGAGACCTTTACATTCTTCTTATTCTTTACTATTTGTATTTATTTGTAATCTATTTACATTAAATTTCTCAACCTTATGAACCCACCTCTAGATTGTTTTAGTATTTAATTCTTTATATAAATTAATTAATATGCCATCGTAACCAAACATTTCTAAGGTTAAATGCTAACTACAGCTGCCATAGATGAATAAGTGAACAGCTCCATGAATAAGATAACCTATATTCCAGTTTACCTGCGGCAGTCTCAGTTTACACCTGATGTCCAGGCAGAATCATCCTTAACAGCACTCCTTTTCACTCTTAAAAGTGTGAGTAGTAAATTATATGGCACTATTATCAATGAAGCCAAGCACACAGGAAATGTTTATAAACTATACTTCTTATTTTCACTCCATGCTTATTCCTAATTTACAAAAATACTCATCATATTCCATGAACAAACAGTATATTGACTAATGACTTGTAGAATCCCGCTCATACTTGCAGGACATAGCCCTGAGACAGCTAGGGACTGCCTCCTAGTGGTGGGGTGATTCTTGGATGTTCCCGACCCCATCTCTGCCCAGCATCTTGTCAAGTCTGGTGATGATTTCCCATATCCACTTATCAACTTTGTCCTGAATGTTTTCATCCTATAGTTTGTTCTCTTGTTCTTAATATGCTCTCATGTTTCCTCATTCAAACCAAGCTAATGAGAACTGTATCCCAAATACGAAAGACAGCTCTCTACATGTGGAAGATTTCACTTCATAGAAAAATAGGCTTGAAATCAGACTTTTATTTGTATCAATAGTATAAAATCCAAGTGATCTGAATCCATTCAGTAATTATACAGTAAACATTATGTGCAGGCACTTAGCTAGACTCTACAGATAAAAGTGATGAATAGGCATATACGATAATATATTAATGATGTTAATAAGAGCTAACACTTTTTTCAAGCACTACATGCCACACACTCTAAGCACTCTTACATGCTCCCAACAACCTTATGAAGTAATTACTATCATTATCTTCATTTTACAGATAAAAAAATAAATAAAAACTGAGGCTTAGGGGTAATAAGCAACTTGCAAAGGATCACACTGCTGGACTCCATACTCTCAACTCTTACTCTGCCAGTACAAGTATTGCTGCTAGGAGAGAAAATAAGCAGGGCAATTAAGTTAGTCATCCAGGGTCTCAGAGATGTCGAAGCAGAGACCTGAAGGTTGAGTATGAATTTGGAATGGGAAAGGTATAAGTAAAAAAATAAAATAAAATGATCCTAACAGCAGGAGCAATATGTGCAAAGAGCCTAGAAGTAAGAAAAACCAGAGTGCCATCATGGAACTTCAAGCAATTTAGTAAAGATGGAGCTATAAATCAAAGGTGAATCACCAGAGATGAGGCTGGGGTAGTATGCAGAACAGAGTGAGGCATTGCTTTGGTTTTATCTATTGTGAAATAAGCCACCACAAATGTTAGTGGCTTAAAACAACAACCATTTTCTTATCTCTCATTATTCTGTGGATTGATTGGACTCAGATAGGTATAAGATGTCACCTGGGGCTAAAGTCATCTGGGAATTTGATGGACATGGAACATCTAAGATGGCTCACTCACAGGTCTGGCATCTTGATGGGGACATCTGAAAGGCTGGGTTCACCTGGGATGCTGGATGTCTGGGTCTTTCTCTCTGTGTCGTCTCAGGCACTTTCTCCATGTGGTCCTCCAGTAGTGTAGCTGGACTTATGATGTGAGACTTCAGGGCTCCCAAAAGTGCAAAAGTTGAAGCTATTAGGTATTTTTAAGGTTGAGGCCTAGAACTGGCACTGTCTCACTTCTGCCACATTCTATGACTTAAAGTAGTGATAGGGCTGGCTCAGATTAGTATGGGAGGGGACTACAAAAGGGTATGAATTCTGGGAGATGTGGTTCATTAGGGGTCGTCTTTGGAGACTAGCCACAAGATTTTACACGCAGCAGCAAGACTGGAAAAAGAACAACCAGATAAAAAATTACTGGAAAAACTAAGGGACAGATAATAGTAGTATTTTATATTTGGGATGCAGAAAGGTAAACAGAATTAAGAGCTATTAAGTAACTAAATGAACTTGGTAACTGATAATGGGAGTTGAGAAGTGCCAAGGGGAGTGGAATGTGTATGACTCTCTGGTTTCCTTATTTTGCTCTTGGGTTGACAGGGTTGTTATTAACTGAGATACATAATAGAGTAAGAGGAAGAGATCTGGTAGCAGAGGTATTGTGGTATGTCCAACAGGCACACAGAAACTGAGTCTAGAGATTAGGACTGAAGATTCAGATTTAGGGTAAATGAAAACATGGGAGTGGAAGAATTCCCCAGAGAGAATGTGTAAAGTGAGAAGACAGCCCAGGGTGGGAGTCTTAAGAGACATCAATATTTAATGGATAAGCAGAAAAGGAGGAGTCACAAAGGAGACTAAGAAGCGGTAGCATACTTGGGGGACAACTTGACCAACCGGCATAACATAGTTTATAAAGATATTATTCTACATCCTAGTTTGGTGAGTAACATCTAGGGTCTTAAAAGCTTGCAAGTGGCCATTTAAGATGCAACTATTAGTCTGTACTTGTCTGGAGCAAAAGAGAAAAAAGGAAACCAAACATTCAAAGAAGAAGAAACTAGTCTATAGGACTAATAGCTCACATGAACCACAGCCTCATCTATCCTGAAACCAGAAGAACTAGATGGTGCCAAGCTGCCACCAACAACCAGGGACATAACAGATGGTCCTGGATAGAATGGGAGAAAAATGTTGAACAAATCTCAAATTCCTAAAAAAGTCCACACTTACTAACCAGGAGAGACTAGAGAATCCCTTGAGACTATTGCCCTGAGGTACCCTTTAAATTTGGAATTGACACCACTCCTGGAGGTCACCTTTCAGCCAAATAATAGATTTGGCACAGAAAATAAATTATATCACCTGTGAATACTGTGCGCCTTTAAATATTCACCTATATGAGACCAAATGGTCAATATTTACCATCAAGCAAAGATGAGAAGGGGGTGGGAGGGACAGAGAAGCTAGATTTATGGAAATAGAAAAACCAGAATGGAAATACTGACAATGCTGACACATTGTGAAAAATGTAACCAGTGTCACTGAGCAATATGTATACTGAACCCAAAACCAAACCCACTGCCATCAAGTCGATTCCAACTCACAGCAACCCTATAGGACAGGGTAGAACTGCCTCATAGGATTTCCAAGGCTGTAATCCCTATGGAATCAGACTGCCACATTTTTCTCCCATGCAGTGGCTGGTGTGTTTGAACCGCTGACCTTTTGTTTAGCAGCTGAGTGCTTAACCACTTTGCCACCAGGGCTCCTTGAACAATATGTATAGAAATTGTTAAATGGGAGCCTAATTTGCTGTGTAAACTTTCACCAAAAATACAGTAAAAAAAAAAAAAAAAAGAGAAGTGGCACCGAATAAAAACCAGAAGAGGAGAGTATCACAAAAACCAAGCGGAAAAAAGTTTCATGGAAGACTACCAATATCATGCTATAGAGAGGTTAAGCATGAAAACTATCCCCTGGATCACAAACTTGTAAGTTACTGGTGACTTTGGGAAAAAACATTCTCAGGGGTGGAAACTATAATGCAGTGAATTAAAAGGTGCATAGGTGAGGATGTGGAAAACGAAGAGACAATTTTTTCAAGAAGCTCAACTCTGAAGAAAAAAGAAGACGACCACGTAGTAGCTATAGAAGGACAAAGTCAAGAGAAGATTTTTTTAGATGGCAGAAGTTGGAGCATATTTAAGTCCTGTTGGAAAGAAGCCAATGGGAAGGAGAAAGAAACTAAAGATGCCAAAACAGAGGTCTCCTCTTCAGAAGCAGAAGGGAATAACATCCAGAACACAAACAGAGTAGACTGGAGAGGAAAAGAGAAATTGCCATGCATTGCACTGGACAGGAGGAAAAGAATGACTGTGAATGCAGGTAAGACTGTAGGTATGATAGTTGGAAATCAAGGGCATTCCTCTTTCAGGCTTTCTACAGTATTTTCTCAGTGAAGTAAGGTCTTCTGCTGAGAACAAGGATAGGAAATTAGAGAAGAGTAAAGGAGATTTAAAATGGCCACCATGAAGACTGGCTAAAGAGATGATTAGGAAAACACAGAAAGATTGTTAGACAGCTTGAGAACCCAAGCCCAGGTTGGTAACCATGACTCTATGGGGCCCTCAGTTTCCCAGCTGTGTGGTTTTCTCTTGCAGCATTCAGTTATCAGGTGTAGAAGGAGAGTTAGATGTAATTAGGGGAGTTGTGCTGAAGAGGCATGATGGACAGATGTTGTTTTTGTTAGGTGCTGTCAAGTCAGTTCCAGCTCATAGCGACCCTATGTACAACAGAATGAAGGTCCTGTGCCATCCTCATAATTGTTGTTATGATGGACAGCATGCAAAAAATTTACAAATTTTAGCAAAAATTCTACTGATAAGTTTAGTCAATTGCCTTTTATTCAATAAACAGACCCACAACTCACAATGCCATTAATTTCATAGTTTGCCAAAAGTATATACTGCAGTACTTTAGGTGCTACTGAGAGGTCTATAGTAAGTGTGGAGGAAGTCCACATTTAGAGTACCTTCTTTTTAAACAGCCACTGTAAGGAACAGACCAGGGAGCCATATCATCCCCAATAAGGATGAATATTTCTATTCTGAGCTGAACAGAAGAACTATAATGTGAGCCACATATGTAATTTAAAGTTATCTAGTATCCACATTTAAAAAGTAAAAAGAAACAGATGAAATCCTTTTTAATAATATATTTTCTTTAACCCAGTATATCCAAAATACTATTTCAAGTAATATAAAAAATATTAATGAGATATTTTACATTATTTTTTTTATACTAGACCTTTGAAATCCAGAATGAATTTTACACTTATAGCGCATCCCAGTTCAGACTAACTACATTTCTAGTGCTCAACAGCCACATGTGACTGGTAGCTACCATACCAGACAGTGCAGCTCTAGATGTTATGCTTCCACAGTTACACTTGTTGAATTAACACAGCCACTGAAGTTCTTCCTTAGATATAATCATCCTGATCCTGAAATCAAAAACAATTTATAATACATGCTTATATAGCATATTTCATCTATAAATGTTCAGTTATTCCCAAGCTCAAGAGTCTACATTATGTGTACTGCGATCAGATCATCCCAGGACAGAGCTTGGGCTTCCTACCAAATTCATGCTGCCCACTTGCCTAAGAACAATCAGTATCTGCACAGCTGCTATCTCAGCTAGCCAGGTATGGCAGGTGGCAGGCAGCAGTACAGGCTGAGGTTTCAGCTTTCTCCACTTTGCAAAGTTACTTAACCACTCATCAATCTACTTCCCGGCTTTTACAATTCTGTTGACATCTCCTTTCATGTTCTCTCTTGTCTTTATGGAGTTTATGCCTTTTTTTTTCATTCCTTGACTATCATTTTAATGCATTTTCAAGAGAGTGAAAATAAACATATGTTTTCAATTGATCATGTTTATCTGCAAGTTATCTGTACGATAAGGGCCTGATTTATTTCAAAATCTATAAATTCATCATCTTATGTCTGAAGACATAGGAAACAAACTTTTTCAAGCTTCTTTAAAGATTTACTTTAATCATAATTCCAGATATAAACAATATATTTTTTAATGAAAAATCAATTTGCTCCTAAAAATGTTCCAAGAACATTTTGTATTTAGAACACTCTTGTACACAGGATGAATCAGTGATGTTAACATCAAAATACAGAAAAACAATGTTGATAAACACTAACTCTGCTTCCTCCAGATGAACTATAAAAATTGACTGTCCCAAATTCAATTTTGTGTTGTGTGTATGCTGTGTAAACTTTAAGTAAATGTTTGTACTCCAATCACAAGGGGTTTTATTTTTTTATGGGAGTCTGCAGAATTAGCACATATAAGAACTGTTAGCCTGTCACTGTTCTGATTAAACCTAAGTGGTATCTGATTCACCGGCACCTTCCAGAGTAAAATTTGGAAAGCACTGTCAAAATACATTTCATCAGTATTATAAACTTGTAATAGGATAGACTATGCTCAGAAATGTGTTCTCTGAAAAAAGAGACAAATTTCTTCAGCAGAATTGTGAATTTCTTACTTTTAAAACTAATCTCATCTAACTTTGTATTCGAAATTTTTGGAAACAAAAATCACCCTTTTAAAAATAAGGAGAACACAGTCAATTTTATGTTCTTTTAAGATTATTTTTGCACCTTCAGTTATCACTGGGCCAAAGCAACATAATGCAATCTCTTCAGCTTTAACTCAACCCATATAAAGCAGTCCAGATACCTAAGTAAGCTGTGATTATGGTACAGCAAAACACAGCAGCTTTAATTGACTCAGAATAGGTAATGAGTATGAACTTTTTCGAAAACAGTTTCGAAGTATCAGACTGCACTATTTCATCAACATTTTTCACTGCTCACAACTTTTAAGTCAATATATACACCTCCATCTTCTTTTTCAAGGTTAGCACAATTCTTAAATTTAATCCAAGTACTTACTATTATTACTGTTATATACCAAAAGAGCCCTGGTGGTGCAGTGGTTAAAGTACTTGGCTGCTAACAAAAAGGTCAGCAGTTCAAACCCACCAGCCACTCCACAGAAGAAAAATGTGGCAGTCTGCTTCTGTAAAGATTTGCAGCCCTGGGAGGTGGAGCAAAATGGCGAAGTGAGTGGACACCCTCATTTACGCCCCCAGCAACTAACACACTGAACAATAATAAAAACAAGAACAGACTGAATTCTCAGAACTCCAGACAGCAGCTGAGGTATTGGAGAGTTGAGGTGAGTCCATGAGTAGGGGAAAAGAGGAGCAGGGTTGGCAGAGAAGCTGGGAGATACTACCTGCTAATGATGGGTGTGCTCACTCATCGCAGCCGTTTTGGGACAGGGCTTGATAACACCCCAAACATTGAACACAGAAAAGGAGCTAATCTAAGGAAGCTCTAGTCCTTTTTATTTTAAGGTGGTACAAATTGGCTGTGGGAGTGTGTGGGCCACGGAATTGAGAGGGGGCAAAGGGAAACCGTGGCACTGCATGAGAGCGCTGTTGAATCCTGCTAAGGCCCGAGACAGGCGGTCACCAGGACAGGGAGGAATTACAAGGGCAGCAGGGTGAGGGAAATACTTCAGACTGACAGGCAACACAGGAACAGCCCACACAGGGACACCGTGGGAGTGCTTGTGCAGGGGCACCAGTGAGAGAAACACATAAAGAACCTCCCACCGTCACCACAGGAAAGTCGAATCCCACTGCTTATAGCAGCATCTCGGAACAGCTAAACCCACCCCCACCCCGCTCATGTATACTGAGTTCCAGAGACCAAGGATCCAGACTTCCTGAACCAATACTGAAAAAAACCAAAGGACAGGAGTGCCATCTAGAGGATCTCAGGAGAAGATACCAAGCCCACTGCTGCTGGGTCATTCTGACTTACAGTGAACCTGCAGGGCTCAGGGGAGCTGCCCCATGTGGTTCCCAGGGCTGTGAATCTTTGTGGAGGCAGTCTGCCACATCTTTCTCCCATGGAGCAGCTGGTGGGTGTGGGCCCTAGCCTTCCAGTTGGCAACTGGGCACTTGGCTGCTGCACCACCAGTGCACTCAATCAGAAAATTTTCCCACAATGAAGAGAATACAGAATTTAAAACAAATCTAAAAAAAGATAACAAGATGGCCCAAGTTCAACAAAAGATAGAAGAATACATGAAATCACAAGAAGAAAGAACAATCAAAAGCAAAACATGAAGAAGGAAATCTCTCCTATGGAGGCCAGAACAGTGCAAAGAATTGATAATTTTCAGACTATGGTGCTAAATATGTTTTAAAAAAGCACACAGAAAGCAAAATAGTGGAGTTCAGGAAAAAAACAAAAAGAACTACTGGAACTGAAGAATAAGATGTTCAAATTAGAAAAAGCAACAGAAACAATCAACAATACAATGGAACAGACAGAAGAGAGAATAAGTGAACTGAGCAAACTAGAAGATAAAGTAACTAATCAAGTCTCAAGAGAAACAAGAGAAAAGAACAAAGAAAGCAAACAAACCCAAAAGGAAATGTGAAATTCAATTAAGAAATCTAACATTAGAATTACTGGAATCACAGAGCACCGTGGCAATAACAAAGCACAGAAACAATTTTCTGAGAGATAATCAGAGAGTATTTCTCATACCTGGACAGAGAACCAAGCCTGCAAATACAGGAAGCTACACAAACCCCAATCAGAAAAGACATAAAAAAATCAACTCCACGACATATCCTGATAAAATTTTTGAAAACCAAAGACAAGGAGAGAATTCTGAAAGCAGCAAAAGAAAAACACAATATATCATACAAAGGGTCTTTCGTAAGCGCAGATTTCTCCCCAGAAACTCTAGAGGCCAGAAGACAATGGAGTGACATATATAAAATTCTGAACCAAAACAACTGCCAACCAAGAATTCTTTGCCCAGCGAAGTTGTCATTCAAAAACAAGGGGGAAATCAAGACATTCCCAAACAAACAGAAGCTCTGGGAATTTGCCACCACCAGACCAGCTCTGAAAGTATTATACAAGGGAGTCCTTCAAATGGAAGGACAAGAGCATTAAGAAATAAGCATAAAGTAGAATTACTGAATACAGGTTGTATATTGATGTTGAAGATATACCAACAGAAATGTGGAAGGCAGGAGCATATCAGGAATAGATTTATTACGTTAACAGTTGAATGTTAACTGTTGTTCATATGTTAAACACTGTTGTAATTCTAAGTTGTGTAATGTAACACGTGGTAACCACTAGGAAATCATCAAGAAGAAACATTCAGAAGAAGGAAAATAACAAAAAAGCTCATCACAAGTAAACACCCAAATACAAACAAAAACAGAAAAATCAGAATGAAAAAACAAAAAAGATACAAAACCCTCAAAAAACAAGTAACAAAATGAGTGAGGTAGACACTTCATTTTTAGTAATAACCTTAAATGTGAATGGTCTAAACGCCCCATGCAAAAAGCAGAGAGTGGCAGAATGGATTAAAAAAGCATGATCCATCCTTTTTCTATCTACAAAAAACACATCTTAAATATAAGAACACAAACAGACTGAAAAGAAAAGGATAGAGAAAAATATTCCATGCAACCAGTAAACATAAAAGAGCAGGGGTGGCCATACTGATAGCTGATAAAATAGACTTCAAGTCATAATCTACTACAAAAGGTAAGGAAGGTCATTACATAATAATGCAAGGGTCAATTCACCAAGAAGACATAAAATTATAAATATATATGCACCCAACAGCAATACATTAAAATACATGAAACAAATACTGACTAATATGAAAGACAACTCCACTATAATAGTAGGAGACTTCAACACACCACTTGCAATTATAGACAGAACATCTGAAAAGAAAATCACTAAGGACATTGAGAACTTAAATAAACCATAACACAACTGGACCTAATGGACATATATACAACACCCCACCCAGCATCAGAACAATGCACATTCTTCTCCAGTGCACGTGGATCATTTTCCAGAATAGGCCATATGCTAGGACACAAAAAAGTCTCAACAAATTTAAAAAGATTGAAATCATACAAAGAAGCTTCTCTGACCATAACAGTGTGAAACTGGAAATCAACAACAGGATAAATAAGGAAAAAAAAAAGATTAAATTCATGGAAACTAATACACTACTAAAAAACTACTGGGTCACAGAAGAAATAAAAAGTGAAATTTTTGGACTGCCAGAAGAACAAACAAAGAAGTACAGCCAGAATGCTCTTTAGAAGCGAGGATGGCGAGACTTTGTCTCAAATACTTTGGACATGTTATCATGAGGAGCCAGTCCCTGGAGAAGGCCGTCATGCTCGGTAAAGTAGACAGTCTGCAAAAAAGAGGCAGACCCTCAACAAGACGGACTGACACAGTGGCTGCAACAATGGGCTCAAGCATAACAAAGATGATGAGGATGGCACAGGACCAGGCAGTGGTACAGTGGACCAGGGAGGATGTACACAGGGACGCCATGAGTCAGAACAGACACGACGGCACCTAACAACTATGGAAAACAACATGGCACTTCCTTAACAAGCTAGAAACAGAAACACCACATGATCTAGCAACCCCGTTCCTAGGAACATATCCTAGAAAAATAAGAGCTGTTACACGAATAGACATATGCACATCCATGTTCACTGCAGCATTATTCACAACAGCAAAAAGACAGAAACAACCTAAGTGCCCATAAGCAGATGAATGAACAAATTATGGTACATACACACAATGGAATACTACACAATGATAAAGAACAATGATGAATCTGCAAAACATCTCACAACATGGATGAATCTAGTGGACATTATGCTGAGTGAAAAATGTCAATCACACAAAAGGACAAATACTGTATGAGACCAGTATTATAAAAACTCACGAAAAGGTTTACACACAGAAAGAAATTTAATCTTTAATGGTTATGAGGGAGGGGAGGGGAGGGATGGGGAGAGAAAAACAATAACTAGACAATAGATAAGTGGTAACTTTGGTGATGGGTAAGATAGTAGACAACACTGGGGAAGTCAGTACAACCTGACCAAGGCTTCACAGACACATCCAAACTCCCTCTGAGTGATCAAATTACTGGGCTGAGGGTTGGGGACCATGGTCTCAGGGGACATACAGCTCAACTGGCATAACACAGTTTATAGAGAAAACATTCTACATCTTATTTTGGTGAATAGTGTCTGGAGTCTTAGAAGCTTGGGAGCAGCCATCTAAAATACTCCACTGGTCTCACCCCATCTGGAGCAAGGGAGAATGAAGAAAACCAAAGACACAAGGGAAAGTTAAGTTCAAAGGATTAATGGACCATAAGTACCACAACCTCCACCAGACTGAGTCCAGCACAACTAGAAGGTGCCTAGCTACCACCATCAACTTCTCTGACAGGGATCACAATAGAGGGTCCTGGGCAGAGCTGGAGAAAAATGTAGAACAAAATTCTAACTCACAAAAAAAGAAAAGACCAGACTTACTGGTCTGACAGAGACTGGAGAAACCCCTAGAGTATGGCCCCCAGACACCCTTTTAACTTAGTACTAAAGTCACTCTTGAGGTACACCCTTCAGCCAAAGAACAGACAGGCCCATGAAACAAAACAAGACTAAATGGGCACAGTAGCCCAGGGGCAAGGACAAGAAAACAGGAGGGGACAGGAAAGCTGGCAATGGGGAATCCAAATTCGAGAAGGGGAGAGTGTTGACATGCTGTGGGGTTAACAACCAATGTCACAAAATATTATGTGTACTGTTTAATGAGAAACTAATTTGCTCTGTAAACTTTCATCTAAAACACAATTTAAAAAAAAGATTAAATTTATGGAAACTAATACACTACTAAAAAACTGTTGGGTCATAGAAGAAATCAAAAATGAAATTTAAAAATTCCTAGAATCTTGAAACTACAAAAAGGAAATCAGGAAAACAATACCATAAACAATACCATTTATAATAGCCCCTAAAAAATAAAACAATTAGGAATAAATCTAACCAGGAATGTAAAAGACCTATACAAAGAAAACTACAAAACACTACTACAAGAAACCAAAAGACACCTACATATATGGAAAAATATACCATGCTCACGGACAGGTAGACAGTAAAAATGTCAATTCTACCCAAAGCAATCTACAAATACAATGCAATCCTGATCCAAATACCAACAACAGTCTTTAAAAAGATGGAAAAACTAATCATTAACATTATATTGAAAGGGAAGAGGCCCTGGATAAGTAAAGCACTATTGAAGAAGAAGAATAAAGTAGGAGGACTCACACTACCTGACCTCAGAACCTATTATAAAGCTACAGTAGTCAAAACAGCCTGATACTGACAATGACAGACACATTGACCAACGGAACAGAATTGAGAACCCAGATATAAATCCATCCACCTACAGTCACCTGATCTTCAACAAAGACCCAAAGTCCATCAGATGGAGAAGAGAGTCTTTTTAACAAATGGTGCTGGCAAAACTGGATGTCCATCTGCAAAAAAATGAAACAGGACCCATATGTCACACCCTACACAAAGACTAATTCAAAATGGATCAAAGACCTAAATATAAAACCAAAACCTATAAAGATCATAGAAGAAAAAATAGGGTCAATGCGAGAAGCCATAATACACAGCACTAACAGGATAAAAACCATAACTAACAATACACAAACACCATAAGATAAGCCAGATAACTGGGATCTTCTAAAAAGTAAGAACCTATGCTCATCAAAAGACTTCACCAAAAGAGTAAAAAGAGAACCTACAGACTGGGAAAAAAATTTTGTCTACAACAAATCTGACAAGGTCTAATCTCTAAAAGCTACAGGAAAATCCAACACCTCTACAACAAAAAGACAAATAATCCATTTAAAAAATGGGCAAAGGATATGAACAGACACTTCACCAAAGACAACATTCAAGCAGCAGAGACACGAAGAAATGCTCACAATCACTAGCCATTAAAGAAATGCAAATTAAAACCACAATGAGATACCCTCTCACCCTGAAATTACTGACACTAAAAATAAAATAAAATAAAATAACAAAGCTGGAGAGGCTGTGGGGAGACTGGAACTCTTATGCACTGCTGGTGGGAATGCAAAATGGTACCACTGTTTTGGAAAACGATATGCTGCTTCCTCAAAAAGCTAGAAACAGAAAAACCATATGATCCAGCAATCCTACTCCTAGAAATATATCTTAGAGAAATAAGAGCCATCACACAAATAGACATGTACACCCATGTTCACTGCAGCATTGTACACAACAGCAAAAAGATGGAAACAACCTAGATCCCCATCAACAGATGAATGAATAAACTATGGTACATATATACAATAAAGTACTATGCAAGGATAAAGAAAAATGATGAATCTGTGAAGCATCTTCAACGTGGATGAATCTGGAGGGCATTATGCTGAGTGAAATAAGTCAATCACAAAAGGACAAATATTGTATGAGACCACGACTATAAAAACTCATGAAAAGGGTTTACACACAAAAAGAAACAATCTTTGATGGTTACGAGAGAGGGGAGACATAGGAAGGAAAAGAAGAGAAAAAATAATAATTCCAAGAATCAAATGAAAATGAAAACACAACATATCAAAACCTATGGGACATAGTAAAAGCAGTACCCAAAGGGAAATTTATAGCAATAAATGCCTATATTAAAAAAGAAGATCCACAATCATTAACTTAAACTGATAACTTGAACAAATAGAAAAGGAAGAGCAAAAGAAGCCAAAAGCTAACAAAAAAAGAAATAAAGATCACAGCAGAAAATAAATGAAATTGAAAATAGTAAAACAATTTAAAGAATTAACAAAACCAGAAGTTGGCTCTTTGAAAGATCAATAAAACAGACAAATCACTAGCTAGATTGACAAAATAAAAAAACCAGAAGAGGCAAATAACCAAATTAAGAAATGAAATCGGTAACATTACAACCGATCCAACAGAGATAAAGATCGTAACTCATTACTATGACAAACTATACTCCAACAAATTTAAAAACCAAGATGAAACAGACATATTCCTGGAAACATACTACCTACCAAATAGAGATAAAAAATTTAAACAGACCTATTACAAAAAAAGAGAATGAAGATGTCATCAAAAACTGCCAACAAAAAAAGCCCAGGAGCAAATGGCTACACTGAAGAATTCTACCATTCAAGAAGAGTTGACACCAATCCTACCCAATCTCCTCAAAAACTAAGAAGAAAAAGGAACACTACCAAACTCATTCTATGAAGCCAGCATCACCCTGATACCTAAACCAGTCAGAGACATCACAAAAAAGAAAACAAAAAGAAAATTAGAGCAATATATAGATGCAAAAATTTTCGACAAAATTGTAACCAACAGACTTCAGCAACACATTAAAAAAAATTATACACCATGATCAAATGGGATTCATACCAGGATTATACGGGTGGTTCAATGTCAGAAAAATCAATGAATGTAATCCACCACATGAATAAAACAAAGGAAAGAACTTTATGATCATATAAGTTGATGCCAGAAAAAGCATTTGATAAAATTCAGCACCCTTTCCTAATAAAAAACACTCAGCAAAATAGGAATAGAAGGGAAATTCCTCAACATAAATAAGGGGATATATGCAAAACCAACAGCCAGCATTATACTCAATGGTTAAAGGCTGAGTGCATTCCCTTTGATAATGGAAACTAGACAAGGATGCCCATTATCACCACTCTTATTCAATATTGTACTGGAAATCCTATCCAAAGCAATAAGACAAGAAAGAGAAATAAAAGGTATCCAAATTGGAAAAGAAGTAAAACTATCTCTATTTGCAGATGACATGATCCTATACATAGAAGAAAGACCCTAAAGACTCCACAAGAAAACTGCTGGAACTAATAGAAAAATTTAGCAACACTGCAGGGTACAAGATCAAAACACAAAAATACAGTTGGGTATTACACTAACAGAAACTACTCCAAAAAAGAAATCAAGAAAACACCATTTAGCAAATCCAAAAACCTGTTGCTATTGAGTCGATTCTAACTTATAGCAACCCTATAGGACAGAGTAGAACTGCCCCACTGGGTTTCTAGGAGCACCTGGTGGATTTGAACTGTCGACTTTTTGGGCAGCAGCCGAGCTCTTAACCACTGCACCACCAGGGCTCCACACCATTTACAGTAGCTCCAAATTGATAAAATACCTAGGAATTAACCTAACCAGGGACACAAAAGACTTACACAATGAAAATTATAAAACACTACTACTAGAGACTAACAGAGACTTACAAAAATGGAAAGACATCTCATGCTCATGGCTTGGAAGATTTAATATAGTGAATGTCAACTCTAGCTAAAGCAATCTACAGATACGATGCAATCCCAATGCAAATCCCAACAACATTATTTACTGAAATGGAAAAACTAAAGACCAACTTTATATGGAAAGGACAGAAACCCTGAATAGCCAAAGCAATACTGAAGAAAAAGAACAAAGCAGGAGGCCTCGCACTCCCTGATATAAAAACATACTATACACCCACTGTAATAAAATCAGCCTGATATTGGCTCAATGATAGACACAGACACCACTGCAACAGAACTGAGAACTCAGAAATAAATCCAGCCATCTATGGACAACTAATTTTTGACAAAGGGTCAAAATCTATTCAGTGGAGCAGAAACAGTCTCTTTAATAAATGGTGCTGACAAAACTGGATATCCACCTGCAGAAAAATGAAACAGGACCTATATCTCACACCTTACACAAAAACTAACTCAAAATGAATCAAAGACTTCAATGTTAAACCTAAAACCATAAAATTCCTGGCAGAAAACTATGGGATCTAATTTTCTGTAAAAACAGGATAACAAACATTACAACAAACGCATGAATAGAAGAAGACAAAATAGATAAATGGGACCGCATAAAAATTTAAAACTTATGCTCATCAAAACACTTATAAAAAAGAGTAGACAATCTATGGACTGAGAAAAAGTCTTTAGAAATGACTTATCTGATACGGGTCTAATCTCTAAAATCTATAGAAAACTGCAACAATTCAACAACAAAAATACAAACCACCCAATCACAAAATGGGCAGAGGACATGAACAGGCCCTTCACCAAAGAAGACATCCCAAGCAGCCAACAAAATATGAAAAGATGTTCATGATCACTAACCATTAGAGAGATGTAAATCAAAACTACAGTGATATATCATCTTAAACCAGTTAAAATGGCACTGATTTAAAAAAAAAAAAAACAGGTAACAACAAATATTGGTGAGGATGTGGGGAGACTGGAACCTCTATCCACTGCTGGAGGGACTTTAAAATGGTACAACCACTATGGAAAATGGTATGGCCCTTTCTCAAGAAACTAGACATACAACTACCCTATGATCCAGCAATCCCACTCCTAGGGATATACCCCAGAGACCTAAAAATAATGACACGAACAGACGTATTCACACCTACGTTCATAGCTGCTTTACTCATATTAGCAAACCAAAGTGCCATCAACAGATGAATGGACAAGCAAATTGTGGTACATACATACAATGGAATACCACACAACCATAAAGAAAAATGATGAGTCCATGAAACATAGTATAATATGAAAGGACCTGGAGGGCATAATGCTAAGTGAACTAATTCAAGCATATAAGGACAAATATTGTAGGATCCCTCTTTTATAAGAAGACAGGAACAGATAAATATAGAAACCAATGTTCGTTGGTGGTTATGGTGGAGGCGGAGTATGCATTAGACTGTAGAGACTTGTTATTTTTAGTGATGGGGAAAGAGGCAATGAATGTGGATGTAGTGAGCACTGCACAACCAGAGTAAATACCAGTGTTTGAGACAAACTGTGATACATGTAACTAATGTCACTGAACAATCTGTGCGGAAATTGTCCAACAGGAACCTAGCTTGCTATGTAAACGCTCACCAAAAACTCAATAAAATACTATTTAAAAAAAAAAAAGGATTTACAGCCTTGGAAACACTATGGGGCAGTTCTACTCTGTCCTATAGGGCTGCTATGAGTCAGAATCGAGTTGACGGCAGTGGGTTTGGTTTTGGTATTATATAGCAGGTGCTGCTAAATGCTAATAATAGAAAGATTAAGAAAACATATTATTGTCTTCAAAGACCTCACATCTAGCATGAGAGACAGATACATAAACTAATAACTATAAAGTAATACGATAAGTGCGGCAATAAAGGTATGAACAAAGTACTATGAAAAGCCCAGAGACAGGAAGAATAAATTCTGTCTGGCAATGGTGGTGGGAGGAACAGGATTTTTCCAGCAGGAAGAAGTGGAAGGAAGACTACTATTTCAAGCAGAGGGAACAACATCAAAAAAGGCACAATGAAAGTACACAGCTTCTTTGGGAAACAATAAGTAGCCTGGTGTGGCTAAAATATGAGATTCCTGCAGAGCAATGGTAGAAGTTACATGAAGGATTTTGAACTTTTGTTATAATAAAGGTAATGAAAAGTCATATAAGTAGGAAAGAAAAATTATTTGTGTCTTAGAAAGATAACTGTGGCAATGTGAATGATCGACTAGAGAAGGGGATGGATGAAGGAAAGCAGGGAAACCAATTAGAAAGGCTATTATACCAGGCCAGATAGAACTCCAGGCTGTAACTAAGGAGCTAGAGAGAAGAGACTAAATGGATTTGAAATGCACTGCACAAATAGAACCACCTGGACATGATGGCTGCTTGAATGAAGAAAGTAAGAAACGAAGACTCAAAGATTCCACCGTGTACTTGCCTTGCATGATGATTTAATCTAAACAGAATACAATAAAGATGAAAAAAGAGCTCAGGTGAGCAGGTATCTCCAAGATATTCTACTAGAGAGAGCCAGGAGAAAGCTGGAAAAAAGAGGCTCAGCTAAAGAGTATAGTCAATACCAAAAATACAGACTTTCGGAATAAAGATAACATTTGTAGTCACATGAGCAGATGCAGTTTCAAGAAGGAAAAGAAGGAACCATTGCCAAAAAAAAGAAAAAATCAGATAGCAAATATTTAAAGAATTTTTAAAGAAACTTTTTATGTGAAAATATCTTTGTGATCATGAGGTAAAGACTTCCCAAACACACAAAAAGTGCCAACCACGAAGGAAAAGACGAACAAACTCAGCTACATAAGAAAATCATTAAAAAAAAGAACGAAAAGACAAACTAAAGAGTGAGAAAAATATCTGCAACACATAAAACTGACAAAGGACTAGTATGCAGAATATGTAAGAAGCCCTCGCAAATCAAATAGAAAAGTCAGACTAGTGAATAGAAAAAGTGGCAAATATAGGAACAGGCACTTCACAAAAGAAGAAATCTAAATAGACAACAAAGAAAAGGGACTCGATTTCATCAGTAATAAAGAAAATTACAAATTAAAACCACAATAAGATATACTACACACCCATAAGATTGGCAATATTTTAAAAGTCTAACAATAACAAGCTTTGGCGAAGATACAGAGCAACTGTAATTTTCATACACTACTTGAGAATGTAAACATACTCTGGAAAACTGTGCCATTATCTAGTCAAGTTGAAAATATGCATCCCCTATGGCTCAGAAATTTCATTCCTAGGAGCATCCTAATGTGCACCAGGATACACATAAAAGAATGTTCAGAATAGCATATTATAATTGCTCCAAAACTGGAAACTCATATACCTATCAACAGTAAGACAGATAAATTCTGGTATATTCATACAATGGAACACTACAGCATACAACAATGAAAAATGAACAAGCTATTTTTTAAAAAATTGCCATAGAGTCGATTCCAACTCATGGCAATCCCATGAACCATGCTCCATAGCATTTTTAATGACTGGTTTTTCAGAAGTAGATGACCAAGCCTTTCTTCCGAGGTGCCTCTGGACACTCCAATCACCAACTTTTCAGTCAGCAGCTGTCATGGATTGAATTGTGTCCCCCAAAAATATCTGTCGGTTTGGCTGGGTCATGATTCCCAGTATTGTACGACTGAGTTCCCTATGTGTTGTAAATCCTATCACTATGATGTAATAAGATGGATTAGTGGCAGTTATATTTATGAGATCTACAAGATTGGATAGTATCTTAAGCCAATCTCTTTTGAGATACAAAAGAGAGAAGCACGCAGAGAGACATGGGGACCTCATACCACCAGGAAAGCAGCGCTGGGAGCAGAGCACGTCCTTTGGACCTGAGGTTCCTGCACTGAGATGCTCACAGGCTAAGGGAAGACTGATGACAAGGAACTTCCTTCAGAGCCAACACAGAAAAAAAGCCTTCCCCTGGAGCTGGCACCCTGAAATCGGACGTCCAGCCCACTGGACTGTGAGAAAATAAACTTCTCTTTGTTAAAGCCATCCACTTGTGGTATTTCTGTTATAGCAGCACTAGATAACTAAGACAGCAGCCAAGCCCATTAACTTTTTCTACCACCCAAGGACTCCTGAACAAGCTATAGATACATATAATATCATGGATGAATATTATGAACATAATGTTAAGTGGGAGCCCTGGTGGTGCAATGGTTAAGAGCTACAACTGCTAACCAAAAGGTCAGCAGTTTGAATTCACCAGCCGCTCCTTGGAAACCCTATGGGGCAGTTCTATTCTGTCCTATAAAGTCGCTATGAGTTGGAATCAACTTGATGGCAATAAGTTTAATGTTAAGTGAAAAAAGCAAGTCACAAAAATAATACAGTATGATTCTAGTCATATAAAATTCAAAACAGGCAAAGTGAATGTATATTGTTTAAGAGTGCATATATAAGTGGTTCAGTTAGAAAAGAAATGCAAAAAAACAATTACTGTAAGACAGCATAGAGGTTACCTCTGGGGAGACCGAAAAGATTATGATGGGCAAGGGTTACCAAGGGAAATTCTGGGATCCCAATAATGTTCTATTTCTTGACCTGAGTGGTAGTGGTTACATGGTGTTAAGTTCATAAGCATTTGATAAAATGTACATATAAATATTATGGACTTTCAGGTATATTTTATAACTTAAAATTTTAATAAACTAAATTTTAAACTGGTCTTACATTCAACAAGAGATGTCACAGTGAGAAGTAACCAAAACAGGTCTTGATTGTAAGGATGATTAAAAGAAATTAAGTAAGCATGCTATTGAATCCATCTGGTAAACTTAATAACTTTGAATACCATAAAGATAAAAGACAATTCTCTGAGATGAATTAATTTTAAACCTGCTTCAAGGCTGGTGACTGGACTTCATTCTTTCATTTACTCAACAAAAACTGAGTCCCACCTTGGGTCAGGCACTGTGCCAAGGAGTGAGAGCACAGGAAAGTTTAGTGCTCCGTCTTAAGCTTCTCCTAGCACTAGGACCTCCACTGATTTCAAATCTTTTTTTGGGTGAAAGGTTTAGCTGATTTGTTGATTAGAATGCAATCTCGGCGGGGGGGTTGGGGGTGGCGGGGACTCAGTTCCTAACTTCAAATAAAAAGGTATGCAGGAATTATCAGGTGTTATAGTTTACACCTCAACTGAGGAAATACAGAGAGAAAATAGGTGCTAGTGGTCTTCTTCTCTGCCAAACACTAAAAAATATGAATAAACAGCCTTTATTTTTTGTGTCAGGTAAGGGGAAGACCGAAAGCAGCAGAAACAGGAATGGAAGCATGAGAGGGAAGGTTCAAAAAAGCTGAAGAAATAAAAGATAACAATTTTAACAAAACTTTTGCTCTTTACTTTTCAATAAAAGAAACTCATAGCTACAGAGTGACGTGATCTTTATTATCCAACTTACTAAACTATGTTTCTCTTTTCAGAGTTAGCTTGAAAAATAGAATTTGCCCAAAAAACACAAGGATTAAAAAAATCAAGCTACAAGCTTCAAAGACTACTTGAAATGAGAAGTTCCCAAGTTAGCATATTTACGGGGAAAAAAGACTGAATGTTTGTTTACAAATAAATTAAACCTCATCTACAGAGCCATTAATCTAATCCCAACTCCATATCTGATTTACACAACTTTCCTTGGAATAGAACTCCTATAAAGCAATTTTCTAAGAAGCAAAAAAGGCTCAGCCAAGACTAGAAAAGACAGCTCATAAACACGAAGAGTAAAGATTTCTCCTCAAGCAACCAATAAGGAATTTAAAAATTACTTGGAAAGTAAAAATTAGTAAGGAATTAAAAGGAGGAATAGAAAGATGAGATCTAGGTATCAGACTAGTCTCTTCACTTAATGCTCTAATAGTATCTCTCCGAAAACTTATTAGAGTTAAGTGATTCCTAGAAACATGTAAAGGTAAGAATGTCCCAGGAAATAATTTTCAGTTACCAAAACTTAAATTTTACAAGTTGAATTTAGATAAAGCATGTTTTGTTGATGTCAATCTGATAATCTAATTCTCAAATGACCCAGTGGTTTAAAAAAATTAATGTTTGTTAATATATCAAAGTTTTTAGGTAGTTCCTATAGCCAAAAGAACATAGAATCTAAATACAGAGTTCCAATATCTGCCACCTACCAATTACATAACCTTGAGTAAGTAAACAAGCCACTCTGATCCTCACCTTACCACCCACCAACCTCACAAGACTTGAGCAGATTAATGAAAACAGTGTATGTGGATAATACTGCAAAAGCCAAAGCATGGGAAACTAAATTTCCTCAACCCACCACAAAGACTACTTTCCACAAACTCCTATTTTTTTATTTGTTATTATGGAAAACATTTCAAACATAAAAAAGTGTAATATAATGAAATCCTATGTACTCTCACTCAGCTTCAGTAATTATCAACTCATGGCTAATCTTATTTCATCTATACTCTACCCACTACTTCCCTTCCTCTATTATTTTGAAGCAAGTCCCAGACGACATATCATTATAAACAACTTCCTAAGGGCTAAAATCCAATGGTCTCTTTCTAGTGAATATACAGGTATATGAAGTCCAACAAAGAGGTCTAGGCTAAAAATACAGTATGGATTGAGAGTCACCAGTAATGAAATCAAGAGTAGAAGCTATGGATGAGGTCAAATATCCATGTATGGAAAACAAGAAGACTGTTGCTCCTGATGCATTTTCATTAAAAACATAAGTAGACATAAAGTACAATTGTTCCACCAAGAAACCCTATGAATTTTAAAAGGCCTACGTAACTTTTACATCTTATGATTTTAAGTGCTTTTCTTAAAAATATCTCCCTATATATTAATAGTTACTATTCTCAAGAATTTAATAAAATCACTGAGACAAATATATTTTATGTAACATCAAGTTTAAATACTGATATTGTAACCAACTGTAAATCTACTTTTCAAAGTATTTGCTAAAAACTGCTACTCAATGTATATTTTATTATTCTTTAACGTATATATATTTTATACATTATTTGTATGTATATTTCACAATAACATTTTAAAAAGAAAATACGATTCCTACAGCGAAATAGTTATGATAGATGATGATATATTTTATAAGCATTTAGAGCTCTGAACATACATAACAATATTTGTGTACTAAAAATATTTGAAAAGCTCTCTAGTCATAACTTGTTGAATTAGAGACCATTATTCTTACATTTTAATTAATTTTTAACTTGTGTCAAAACTAGTTATAATTTATTTATACTCCACTTCAATCCTGAAAGAATTCTGCCTCAAGATCCTTAAATCCTAATTTTAGAATCCGCTTTCAAAGTAATCCTAAAATTTTCTAAAATAGTTTTCATAAGCTATTTTATAAAGATTAACCTTAAAAAAAAATATTTGTGACCTCTGGAATAGAATGTTAACGTGTCCCTTTGATTATATTAGCAACCAAGTAAAGAATCCAAAGGGGTAAGAAGGGCATAATTTTTAGAAACAGAGTAGATTTTCAATGTTTAAATTTTGATGGGTCATCATTGATTAAACAGAATTCCTATGTGATTAGAAAGGGCTCCAAAATATTTTTAAACACATTCTTATCTTTGAAGTAATTCTAGAATGTAAATTGCAATTCCATAAACTAGAAGAATATGGATTCTAGTTGAGGGCACACCACACACTTTATTTTTTCCCTAAGAACATCTGACATATTTAAAAGCAGTTTTAACTTTGGCTGTATTATGTGACTGCCACTTCACCTAAATTACTGAAGGTTTTTTTGGCATATACTTACACTTTTGAAGGACTACACCTAATGCACTTCAAATAAAATCCAACTCCATTTTCAAGCATGATTAAAGAATCATTAGGTGAAAAGTATGTTCCTCTACTCAAAAACAATTCCGACTCTTTTTTTAGATATCAATAAATTATCATTAGGAAGATTAAAAGGTATAATTGCCTTTTTTCTCAAGAGTCATCTACTGAACACAACCAAAATTTTTTTTAGAAGCTTCTCGTTTAAAAAAAAATAAAAAAAGTATATTTCAGATGCCCAACCATTTACTTAAACAGATTAGTTTTTTAAGACAGTGAAGATGTTTTCTTGTTGTCAAATAGACAATGCATCGCTATTACTTAGTATTCTTTTTTAAATTGGTAGTTTCTACTTACAGCATTGTATTCTTGAACATAAATACTTTTTGGTTAAACTTAATGAGACTCTTTCAATCTTATTTTAGACATCAAAGTCTATGGAGGAAGGAGAAAAGTGTGGAAAATACAGAATAACTTGTTCAGAAATTGTTCAGTTTTTAATTAGGGAACTTCATAAAGATGTCTTGTTGCTGTTCTTAAATTAATTCTGCATCAGAAGCCAAGTGATTTTTTTTTTACTCTTGAATAGTAATGATACAGATTCTCTTTACCAATAAGGTATATATTAACTACATTTATATACCAGATGCATTTCATTTCTGTATCTATCAAGAAAACCTTAGCACCTCATTGCTTAATGATATCATTAATATTAATTAATTCCGCCAGAATGAATAGTGAATGTATCTTTTATTTTCACAATTTCTTAAAAAACCACAATGTAGCTGTGGAAACTGCTGTTTTGCACAAAATACAGGAAAAAAACTAGTAATTTCTCCTGACACAAGAAATGAAACCACTAGATATGAATGAGCTGACATTCAACGTCTTAAGTTTTTACCTATTTTTCTTCTCAGTCAGATTTTTCCCTCATGTTTAATACCGTGTAGATTTAAGGTGTTCCCCCCCCCCTTCAAAAAACATGCACAATTTGTAGAACAGTCTCCATAAACCCAGAGAAGCTACCAAAAGGGATAACGGAAAAGCTCCGCAACAAACGAGGTTACTTCACCCAATCTTTTCACAGTTTCAGCATATCAATCCAGCGCTCTTAAGATCGTTTTCAGATTTAAAAAATCGTTAACAATCACAAATATGACCCATCCTCTCTACCCCTAAAGAACCTCTCACACATTCACCTAACGGTAGACTTTTCTGCCCCCAAACTAGTAGATTACAAGTTATGAGTACAAAACGTGAAGATTCCGTTAAGCAAAGAGAAAATGGTTGGCGTCCATACGTCGCTAACTTTTCTGAGGGATCTCCTGAAGATGTGCCTAGATGCCTCAACTGTGTCCCGAACACCAAAGGTCAAAAAGAACTCCCCGCCTCCCTCGAGACAAGGGCGAGCTGAGGACGGTTCTCAGGGAGCGTGCAGGGTAACAGGTGGCCGGGAGGGACGGCCCGCGCTCCCGCCGCCCGGCCGCTCCCCGGCCTGCCTCGCCCGCCCGAGCCCGCGGCCGCCCCGCCGCCCCTGTCCCGGCTCCGACTCACCCCCGCGCCCCGCGCTCCGGCGTCCGGCTGCCTGAGGCGGCGCCGCGGCCTGCGAGGCCCCGACGTTTCCTCGCTCGGGGCTTTTCCCTCAGCGCCGCGGGGCCGGCCCAGGCCGGAAAAGGCCCCGGGAGAAGCACGTGCCTCTCCTGGAACGAAGCCTCGCGGCCTGGCCCCGGGCCCGCTCTCCTGATCACGCAGGCGCGGGAACTTGTAGGCACCGAAACTTCTAGACGCAGGCCAGGCCACGGGGTCGCGTCGGTCCTCCCCCCTCCCCGCAGCCTCCGCCTCAAGTGTGAAGTTCTGGAACGTCCCAGCCCGAGTGGGACCAAACAACTACACCTCTACAAACGAGGAGGAGGCCCACCTAGGGGTTTCAGTGTCTTGTTCCGGAGGCCGCACAGCTGTCCGGGTGGGGGCAAAGCCAGGCCTCCTGAGTTCCGTTCACCGCGCAGCCAGCCTCACAGAATCCGCTTCTGGGAGCTGTGGGTGAGGGCAGCCCAGCACCCGGCCTGGAGCGGCCCGGAGCGGCCTGAGCGGGCCCAATGAGGGGACTGCCCCGGTCGAGGCGGGAGTCGCGAGCTGGAAGCCCCTTGCCCCCGCCTCCCGCACGCGCGGACCCGGCGCCCGAGCAACTCTGCCCTGTCAGCAGGTGGGGCTCGGCCTCGCGTTCCCTGGAGACGCCGCCCCAAGGGGGAGCTCTTGCCGACGAGGCCAGGCCCTGAGCTCGGGCCCAGGTCCCGGGAGGCGGCACCGCCGCTGTGTCCTTCCAGGGGACCCTGCGGAGTCGAGGGCGATCCGGTGTGTCAGAGTGGGAAGGGTGCCCCGAGCCAGGCCCGCGAGGTCCGGAGGGAGGACGCGACCGAGAAGACTTCTCTCCAGCCGAGGCTCCAAGCCCGTAGATTTCGCTCACCGCCAGGTCCTGGAGGAGGGGTCGTTTTCCGAACTCAGCCTCAAGCTGCGTTCTCAGGCCTCACACGAAATAAAAAGAATAAGGGGGTGATGGTCACTTTGCAGGAAACTTTTCGTTGTTTCCTTATTTCCTTCCCGCCCGTGGACAAGTCGAGCAGCTTCCTGGCCTTACACCCAGGAGATTTCAGATCAAACAGTCTGGACAGCTCCGAGGTCTGTTTTCTGGGGGACCATCACCCTTGGACTCCCGGCTGGGGGAGGTGGAACTGTCCTCCCGACCCCCAGCTGCAGTCTTCTTCCCCTGCCAAAGTGAAACGCGTCTTTGTCGACTTTTCCAGGTTTTGTGTTTGTGTGTTTTAAAGAAACTTCACGAGCAAAGATAATTTGGTTTCTGCTGACAGGAGGCTGAGGGTTTAAAGAGACATTTGAACACGTGGAAGGAATGACGCAGATCCCCCAGCCACGATGAAGCCACCCGGGACAGCTAGGCAGAAAGGAAGGTTGTCTGCTGCCAACGTGCAGGACATGGAACTTTTTTTTTTTTTGGTCTTTTTGTTTTCTTTTTTAGCTCAGCTCTGAGAGCATTAGAGAACCATCCTTTCCCGCCTCCCGACCTTCTTACCCTCCCCCTCTTCTTTCTGCTGCAAGCAATTACGGTGAAGAAATCAGTGCCAGGTTTCTGCACCTGAAGAGAATGGAATTGCTTCTGGGATTGAATCCTGACACCTGTCTCTACCCGGGATGGCGAAGGGGGATGCGGGGTCAAAACGCCTGGGGGGGAGAGAGGCCAGGCGGACGGGGACAGGACACTCCCCAAGAGAATGTTTCTGGGGGCTCTTGTTGCCACGTCCTCCCGCCCTGCCCTTTGGGGCCCAGCTTCACGCTGGTCATTAACACGCGAGTTATTAACACTGAGGTTTCCCTTGCTTTCATTCCGCCCCCCCCCCTCCACGACCGGGACCTGGAATCAGAACAACACTGACAAATCGTTCATTAATTTGCATTTATTTTCGGGAAATAACGTAGATAAAGGGGAGGGGGGCTGCCTTACATTTCAACAATTTGTGTTCTTCACATCAGACAAATCAAATTTAAAGATTACTTTCCCACCTACTGGACGAAGCGGCCAAAGCCAAAACTGATACACAGGCACGGGTTCTCCGCAGATTTCGGAGAACGAAGGTGCACTAAAAACTCACTAGACAAAACAGGGTTGTTTAAAGAGAGAGAAGCCGACAGAGGAATTGGAACTGGGGCTTGGGGCCTGGGTTTGTTGTCTGTTTTTTCATAATACGAGTATTTTGACTTTCGTTTTCTTTTGTTTTTGGTCTCTAAACCGGAACTGCGACCCTGTGCTAACACCTGGTAAGGGACTCGGTCTGGCGCCCCTGACCAACCTACCTCCCACCCATGTGCCCTGACTTGACTGTAACCTCCACACTCCCGAACTCTCCCAGTCCTCGGCGCCCAGCTTCCTAGAACCAAGCGATTCTCTTTAATAAATATACAGAAGGGAAGGTGTGAAGAGGACAGAAGAGCTTCGTAACAACTGAAAACGTAAAAGCGCCATCATTTGAGGAAAAGAGGAAGGGGAACAGAGGAGAAATACGTTTTGCCTTTGTTATATATATATGTATATATATGTATACTGTATATATCTTAAAGTTTTGTTTTCTGGGCGCTAAGACTTGAGATAATGCTCAGTTCTCAACAGCAACTAAAAAGTTTAAGTGGCCCCTGGAACGGACCCGACTATGTACAGCATTCCCGCCGAAGCGGAAGCTCGAGGCAGTCTTGCGCACCGCGGTGCAGCACGCGGACTTGCGCGCGGGAGGCCGGGGGCGCGCTCCCGCGGTCCTTGCCCCCGCGCCCCGCAGCAAGGATAAGGAGGAGGAAACGCCTGGAAACTCTGGCCTGCAGGCGCGGAACGGGGCCCAGGGCAGCAGAAGGGGCGGCAGTCTTCGAGAAACACTTAGTGGTTGTTTGGATTTGTAGTCATGTGTGGGTGCAGAAACAC
Source organism: Dugong dugon (assembly GCA_030035585.1). Taxonomy (NCBI): domain Eukaryota; kingdom Metazoa; phylum Chordata; class Mammalia; order Sirenia; family Dugongidae; genus Dugong; species Dugong dugon. The sequence goes on along the minus strand of CM057469.1, from coordinate 98,900,013 downwards.
GCCATTTAGTGACTCCAAGCGTCCAGAAAAATAAATAAAAGTGTTGGGCTCAAACATCGGGTCAGAACGAAGAGTTTCCGGAGGTTGCAAGTGCATAATAACTGTCCAGAATAGAAGGGAGGATTTAGGGAGTCCGGGGGGGTGGGGAGGACAGCATACAGCTTCCGCGCATAGAACGGGTGGGCCAAGCCGAAGCACCGGATCCCCCTCCAAGACGTGGGAGGGTTTGCACATCCCCCAAGCAAATGGCACGAAAATGGGGGCGGCAGTGCAGGCAATGGGCATATTTTTAGGGCATGAAAAATCAGTTCTGGAGAAGCCGAGGCAAAGGCGGGCGGTGCAGCAGCAGCAACAGGACAGGGACGGACCACAGAGGGCGCAGGTAGTTGCGTTTCTTCTTTTCCACTCCTGGGCTCACAAGACCTGGAACCGCCACGAGGCTTGGTCCTTATAGTCCAGACAATCGGTCGAGTTGAAGTTGAGTTTCCAGGCCGAAGAAGCAGTGGCGGCGCCAGGCTCCTTGTAATCCAAGCAGTCAGCAGAGTTGAAGGCGAGCCCGGAGCCGCCGTAGCCCTGGTGGTGGTGGTGGTGATGGTGGTGGTGGTGGCCAGATGACTGACTCAGCGGGTGGTGCGCGTGCGGGTGGTGGTGATGGTGGCCTGCCATCGAGGAGGGTGCCATGGGGCTGAGCTGGTGCGGATGGTGGTGTGAATGCATGGGCGCTAGATACGAGCTGCAGTCCACGCCACCGAAGTAGGAAGAGGAAGGCGCAGGGTAGCCTTGGCTGTAGCTGCCGCCCTGGCCGTAGGACATGGGGTAGGAGGCCGCAGCCGAGGCGGCGCCAGCGGCCACCGAGCGCTGCATACACGAGGCGTTGCTAGGCGTGCCCAGTGACTCGGGCACAGACACTGACGCTGGCGCTGAGCCTGGAGAGATGGAGGCGGGGCTCCAGATGGACGAGGCAGCCGGCGTGCTCAGCGACGACGCGGCTGCCACCGCCGGGTTCCCGCCTAGGCCCGCCGCCGCTGCAGCCGCTGGGTTGGCGGAGGCGCTGGAAGCGGAGCTAGAGGACGAGGCCGAGCTGGACACAGCGGGTGGCGTGAATTGACCGCTACTTTCGGAGCCCGAACTCTCCCGCACGGGGGAAGACTTCTTCTTGGTCGGGCGGCTCTTCGTCCCGCTCCCGCTCTGCTGCTGCTGGCGGCATTTGGCGCGGCGGTTCTTAAACCAGACCTGCAGCGGGCCGGGACCCGGAGAACGAGTCAGTAAGGGCGAGGGAGGGGGCCTAGCGGAGATTGCTTCTCCCCCACTCCTTCGACCCACCACCCCGTTCAGGATCTCGCAGCCCTTCCCTACCCAGGCCTCCGCCCTTCCCCGTCTCGGGCCGGCCAGACCCTGCACCCGCGTTCCTAGCTCCTCCACCCTCCCCCATCCTTCTGTTCAAAGCCCCTCCTCTACCGTCTCCTGGGGAGGGTGACAGACTCCCCCCACACCCCCGCCCTGCGCAATTGTGCCCCAGGGCCGGACGAGTGAGCTGTCCAGAAAGAAGTTCCGCCAAACTGCTGCTGTTAGCTGCTTTCCACAGTCCCATAGGGGCCTGCCCTCCCCCCCCCCCCCCCACAAGCCAAGGATGCTTGGAGGACCTGACTGCTACGAACAGAGCTCAAGAATCCGGGGAGAAGCACAGAGCAGGCTTCGGAGTGCGGGACAGCTTCACCAAGTCTGGGCCCAGGCCCTTTCCCTGAGTCAGCCCCCTGGAGGCCCGGACTGCGAAGGCGAACATTTTGGGCGGGAGCAGGAGTAGGACCGGGAGGCTAAACAAATGCAGCTCTCGGGGAACTCGGGAAGGAAGTCTGGGCGGGATTTCGCTGGGCTCTGGGCTACCAGGTGGGGCACCAAATAGGACGGTCATTCATAAAGTTCTCACTCCCCTCGGAGGGCCCTAGCACACGGCATTGCATTTCTGGACCTTTTTTGAGCCTCCAGGGAAAGAAGGCGGGATAAAAAGCCCTTAAGGTGAGTTCTGGGTTAGAATCTGAACAGTATTTTACGGGCCCTTTCATTACGAAAACAGAAATAGCAAAATTTTGCGCTGGGCGTCCTCTCGGGGCAGAAGAAGCGTCGGAACAAACGTTCGCCATATCGGGAGCTCACTCCCAGGCAGGGCACCACGCTCCGGTCAAGCTCCGCTCTTCCATTTCGGGGATCACCCCGCCCCCCGCAAACCCCCGTTGCAAAGCTAGAGCGGAGGCAGAATTCAGGCCCTCGAGGGGAAGTTGCCAAGTCCAGGGGCAATCGAAGAAACTGGGGCAAGTGTCGGACCCCACGGTGCACATTACGTTAGGGAGCCTCGCTTGTCCTTCAGCAGTCCTTAAAAGGGCTTTGGATACCGAAGGCGCCCGGGGCCAATGGCCCGATCCAGGGCTGTAAGCCTTTTCCTTAATTTTGCCCCCTCTTCCTGGCCGGGGCCCAGCGCTAAGGGGAGTCTGAGAGGGGCTGCCCAGCTTGCAAACCCGCCTCCACACCGGACCACTCTCCTGGGGATCCGAGAGCCTTTGTCAGCTTGGGCCCTACCCGACCAGCCCTGGCGCCCATCCTCTGAGTCTTGAAACCCGCGGCGTGCGCACCTGTACTCTGGACTCGGGCAGGTTGATCTTTAGCGCCACCTCTTCGCGCATGAAGATGTCAGGGTATCGAGTCTTGGCGAAGAGCGCCTCCAGCACGTCCAGCTGCGAGCGCGTGAAGGTAGTGCGCTCCCGCCGCTGCTTCCGCGGAGTGGCTGCGGGGACACGCAGGGGCGCGTCGGGTCAGCAGTGGTCACGAGGACCGGAGCGAGAGGAAGCGGGCAGTCCCTGGCAGTTCCAGAGACCGGCCGTCGCATGGGAAAGCCGAGCTCCGAGTAAAAACTCTCCAAGGGGGACGAGCCTCATAGGCCACAAGTGGGACAAAGTGCGTGTGTGCGACTGGGAGCCGGTGTCTCCAAGGCTCCAGGGCTGCCCCCCCCCCCCGTCTCCCAAAGGTTAAAAAAAAAAGGGAGAAAAGTCGGCAATCTCCCTTTCTCCACATCCCCTCCCCCGCCACCCCCCCAACGCTAGCTGGGGGTGGGGGAAGGATGTACAGAAACACAACTTGAAAACACGTTCTGAGAGAATAAATGGGGGTGCAGTAGTGGGAGCTGGAAAAGAAACCCAGGGTTTGGCTCAAGCCGTCGGCTTCAGCCGTGCAAGAGTTGGTACAGGCCACAGGTCCAGGGGACAACTTAACTGGGGAGGGAGAATCACCCTTCCTCAACTCAGCCTGCAATTCGCATAAGGCAAGTTAGGCCTTAGGGCAAAGGTCTTTCCGTTAGAGCCTATCGAGACCGCAAATTTCTCATTCATTGCTGGGGGAAAAAAAGTGATGAGATCCACAAAATAGCCACCCGTGGGAAACGAATCCGTGGGTAAATGCGCCCTGCGCGGGCGGGTGGGAGCACAACAGTAAACAGGTTGCCTGCATGGTCAGGCCGGAAGGGCGCAAAGTTGCACGTTTTCGCCCCTCTGGCCCATCTCACCCCCCCCCCCACCAACACCCCCCATGACTCAGTGGTGTGCGTCGGCAGCCAGCTTTGCATTGTAAACAGACTAGGCAGTCGGCTGCCTGGGCCTGCTGGGCAACAGACGTGCCTCAGACCCGATCCCCAACGTTTGCAAGGGCTGAGGGGCCCGGAGGGCCGGTGCTCACCGGGATAGCCCACGGAGGGGTGCAGCAGGTCCATGGCCGGCCCGGCTAGGCCCAGCCCATTCATGCCGTATGGGGGTTGTTTGAGGTAAGACATCATGCTAACAGCCGGGTGGAGGCGCCCCGACGGATCCAGGGGGCCGGGGACCTGGCGCGGTGCGGACTTCCCACCACGCAGTCCTTCGGGCTCTGTTGCGTCTGTGGGCCCGGCCTATGGAGACACGACACACATGGAAACCATCAATCCGAGCTACCCGGGCTCCCTTGTGTTGTCGGAGGCCAGGAGTCTTGGGATGGAGAGGGGGCGCAGGCTGCGGGACTGCACAGGGCTGCGGTCAACTCGGCTCCATAAGGCCTAAGGCCTAAGTCCAAAGACCACAGGTTTGTTTTTGAAAAATAAACTACTCTGGGTCGTCACTGTCTCTCTTCGGGCTTAGGCGAAAGATACTCGTAGAACGGCGCTGGGAGTGAGCAGAGGTTAAAAGCCGGGCCAGGCTGGGGAGGTCTAAGCCCTCAACACGGGGAAAGCAGGGTCCTAAATCTGAGCAAAATTTTGACTACGGCGGGAGCCAGCCTCATGCTGAACAAGCAAACGTTCACTCAGCACCCTGGCTGCGGGCTGCCCAGAGCATGAAGGGTTATTTTGTTTGGTTTCTAATGTTTTGAAAGCGGGAAGAAAAGGTAGAAACTCCTGAGGGCCAAGGTGAACCACTGCGGAGGGCTAACCGCACCTGGTCTCTCCGGAACGCGGAGCGCACTAGGAAGACTTCGTTCCTTCAAATGTTTCCGCAGCCGGAGCCAGGCCCCAGCGCCCGCAGCCACCCCTCCAACGACCTCTGTGCCTAGTCGCTGAAAGATCGCTCACCCGGAATCTCACCAGACCTTAACTGCAGTTACTGGCCCAGGTCTCCCAGAGGCAGCCAGAAGACGCAAAAGGGGCCACTGTAGAGGTGGCGGTTCCGAGACTCAGCCTGAGGTCGCGGGTACCTCTTCCGCGGCCTCGGGCCCTTCTTCCGAGGTACGGGCGGGGCCCTCCTTTTGCAGGGTCCGGGCTGCTGACACTGCGGCCCGGGCTGAGGCTGAAGGGTGACCGACTGGACGCTCCAAAAGACCTCGGGGATTTGGGAGGCTTGGGTGTAGCGGATCCCGTCAGCTCCCCTGCCTATCCTACTCCTGGACCCCGCGGCCCCGGGACCTGACCGAAACTAAAAAACTAGGCCTCAGAGGCATAGCCCGCGCTGCCCCTGACTGGAAGGTTGAAGCCTCGCTTCTGAAGAGCCCCGAACCCGAGGCGCTACTCTTGCGGGGTAGCGGCGCTACCCCGGAAGGGCGCTGGGAGTGGGACTGGGGCCCAGGGGCCCTGTCGCTTCATCCCGCTTCGCAGGAACTCTCTAAATCAGGCCTCGCGAGCTGGACTAGGAAGTTCAGGGACAGAAGTTGGAGTAAAGAAGCCATCGCCCCCGTCCTCAGGGACCCACGGCCTGGGTTTGTAGGGAAGGAGAGAAACAGCCTGAGTTCTCGGGCCCAGGAGAACGGGACTCCAGCCACGGCGGCTCTCAGGTTGCAGCAGTGTTTTCAAAGACTTTCTTCAAACTTAGCACTTCAGCCCGCTTACTTCGGAGGAGGCGGGGGAGAGGGGGCAGGCGGAGGCGAGGGACGGTAGCAGCGCTCTGGAGTCCTCCGCGCACCTAGAGGGGCGCCAGGCCGATCCCCCGGCCCCGGCCCTGGCCCCCAGCCCGAGACCGGTGTAAGCCGGGACCCAACTGAGGAGGGGGAAGCAAGAGCAACCGACGCGCTCCCCGCGTCCCGAGAGGCCCCTGGGCTTTCTCCTTACCTGCCCTCAGCTGCCGCGGCCGCTCACCATCTACCTCGCGCCCTCACAGAGACCCGCCGGGCAGCCAACCTGCAAAACAGACGGCCCAGGAATTACTCCCCGGGACTGGGCGCAGCAGGTCTGGGACCCCCGATTTCTTTCTTTCCCCAGTTTCCCTCTTCCCATCTCTTTCTTCCCTCCCAGTGGCTCTATGTGTGTCCCTCCAAGTTTCATTTTATTGTACAGAGAGACACTTTGTTGGCAAAACCCCACACGCTCCTGGGACACTGGCTTGCCGGGGATCGAGCCGAGGGGCCGCAAGGGAGGAGGGTGAGGGGGTGCGAGGGGCAGAGTTGGGAGGAGGCTCGGCGTTGCCGCTGCACTCCTGGGGCATCGCGCAGGTGGTAGGGGCTGGGGAATTTTTGAAGAAGCACTTTGCAAACTAAATAAATCAAGCGATTTACCTTGTCGGAGTGGCTTGTCTTGCTCGGTTGTTTAGGTGATTGGAAATGTAGCCTGATGAAGATTGATCACCTTTCTACTGCCCTCCCGGGGTATGTGAACGCGAGGCGAGTGCGTAACGGGGCTAGGCCACCAATCGGGGGCCCCGCACGGGCTGAGTGACAGGACGCCGGGCAATAGCAGCTCGAGCCGAGGGTTACCTCGGCGCGCCCGTGCCCTCCCCCGCCCCCTGCACCCCGCCCTCCCCACCCTCCTGCCCGCCCCGCCCCGGTCGCGCGCTAACTCCGGGGCTTGGCTGGCAAACGCCGCGCAGAGCTAGGCGAGGAAGGCGAGCGGAACGCCGGAGCCCGGGCCGCAGAGGGGCGCGGGTCCCGGGGCCTGGCCGGGTCCCCGCCCCTCTCCCGCCCTTGCGGCGCTGCCGAGGGAGTGGCGGCGAGGAGGCGAGGTGCTGGAGAACCGGTTTCTTCGCTCTCTCGCGCGCCCACCGGGCTTGGCGGCTTGGGTGTGGGCGCGACGACTCAGGGGCCGCGGACTGGAGGAGCGCGGGCCCTCGGCCCCTCTGGCGGCGTCGCGGGCCCCAGCGCCTCCTTCCCAGCGCCGTCACCTGCATGCAGACGCCGCGGGCGGCTCGTGCCGGCGCAGGCAACTTTGCCGAGCGCGGGAGCAATTCCCAGTGCGCAGGTCCCTTCTCGGCCCCTCAGGAGTCCTGCGCCGGGGAATGGCATCTGCAGGGGAGACACCGCAACCTGCCTGCTTCTCGACGTGCGCAGTCCCCCGAAGGGTGTTTTTAGATCCTAAACGCTCCTTCTGAAACGTTCCAGGCCAGCGTCCCTTCCCCCTCACACACACACCCTTCTTCTGAATCAAAAGATTTTGATAGGAAACTTTCTCTTTCCCACTCCGTCTCACTCTTCTTTCCCATTTTCAGCTACCGGGGACAGTATGGTGGAAAACGTGGCCACAGGCCCTTATCCTCAATTTCTTTTCCACATGCCGCGGAAGTAGCCTCCTTGAAGCGATCTCCCCGGATTGTTCGTACGGGCGAAGCCCGTTTCCCAGTCGAACAAACTTCCAAAACACGTCCACCTTGGTGGACTTTTGAAAGCGGAGAAAAGTGTTTTCGCCCCAGCCTTGAGCTAGTTAGTCCTTTTCAATGGCACCTCCTTGTGAATACTAGACACGACTTTACTCCCTTTCGAGGAATTCCTACCCCTTCTTTCTAATCCCCCACCCCAGCAGGCGGAGGGAAAAGTTTGAGCAGGAGTAAGTGTGAGGGCGAGTCAAGGGGCCGACAGGCGCATGGCCGGAGAGCGCTGGCGCGGCCCGGGCGCGGGGTCGGACACCGTCAGCAGCCCGGCCGCTGGGCGAAGAGGAGGAGGAGGAGGAAGGGGCAGCCCACTGAGTGAAAAGGGGCCGTGGCCGCCGCTCATCAAAGTGCTTCCCCCTCCCCCATGCGACACTTTCCTTTGGAGTCCGAATAAAATACGGTAACAGAATATGATGGAGGGCACACTGTTTCCTTAACTGCTTCTCAAAGAACCCGGGAGATCTTCTTAGGGCCTTTAATAAGGCTTTGGTCGGTTCTTTTGTTGATCTCTCAAAATCAACTGCTTCTAATTGAAGTTGGAGCTGAAAGCGAGCTAATGTTCAAAGAAAGTGGCCGCCAGACCAACGAAATTACATTTTTTTTGACGATGAGGGAACATCTAATCAAAGGGGCAGAGGAGGAGGGGCGGGAGTTGGGGAGTAAGAAGGAGAAAAGGAGGTTTTACAAGATCCTTCTCTGGTTCACAAAAGTCAGCGACACGGGCGCTTCTCTCCAGAACAAAGACACCGCTGCCCATTCACAAAAGGGAGAGAAAGCGAGAGAGGGAAAGAATAAAAGAACGAGGGGAAAGGAAAAACTTGAAGAAAAAAAAAAGCTTTAAGGGGAAAAGAAACTGCGCAGAGCGCAGCGTTGGCCCCGGAGCGGACACACTCAGGCTCGCGCAGGCCCCCGCCGGGAGCGGACCCTGTCGCCTGCTGTTAGCCGCCCGAGTCTCGGAGCCCCTAAGATGGTGCTGAGGCTTAAAGAAAGAAACGAAAGACACCCATGCTCCCAGTTCCGGGGCAAGGCGCCGGCTGGAGCGCACTACTTTTGGGGTAAAAGTGTGCGAGCGTCCTGGAGCGCGCGCCGGAGGCGTCCGCATCCGTAGCTCAGAGTAGCCACCCGGCCCAGCGCGCTGTGTCCCCGGGTTGGCCCGCCCGCGCCAGGGTGCGTGCCCTTGCCCGAGTCCCGCGACCTCTCAGCCTCCTGCGCCTCTGGGCTCTGTTTCGCCTACAGCCGCAGCCTCGGTCCAGGACCGGCGCGGCAAGGTGGGGAGGCGGTGCGCGCTGGAATGCGGTGCGCGGTCCCCAGGGCCCGCCGCGCAGGAGTTCGGCGGTCTCGGCTCCAGATGCTGCCACCGGTCTCGGGGAAGTCGGGAGGTATCAAATAGCACGGATTCCCCCCCCCCACCCCATGAGAGTATTTGTGTAATCCCAAATTGCAGGCGAATTTTCTTAATGCTCAGCCCATAAAACCCCGAGATTAAGAGAAGGAAAAGAGACAGAGGGGAGAGGGAGGAGAGTGGAAAAGGAGAGACTGAGATGAAAGTTCCCTGTACGCGGTGCAGAGGACTGAGGCGACCGTCGCTAGGCAAATGTCCAGGTGGGAGACACTAGGCCAGAAGCTGCAACCGTTCCTGCAACGGCCACACCACGGAGAGGGGTAGAGGGACAGCGCCGGGGGAGGGGAAGCGGATCCAGCTCGAGGCCTCCGGGCCGGGAAGGGGGCGAGGAAACTGGGCCCCGGGGTCCGGATCCTGCGCCCAGGTGACCTAGACGCCCGGCCAGGCTCTGGAGGACACTTGGAACAGAGGGAGGGGTTTGGGTCCGGGGCCGAGGGATCCTGGCCAGGGGCGGAAGTTCCGCAGGGGCCCGCGGGCTGTACCCAAGCCAGCCTGCCGCCAACGCTCCTCCTCCGCGGCGACCTCCCGGCCCACAGCCTCTCTTTCCGCAGCGCGGACTTTCGGGTTCCCAGCCCCTCGGCGTCCTGGGTCTGCGCCCGCGGCCCGGAACTGGTCACGGGTCAGACGCGGCTAAGTCCGGACGAGGCGCCCTGGTTGGGGGCCTGACCCCACAGTCCCGGGGCCCGCGCTCCGCCGCCGCTGCGGGGCGTGCGGGCGCCACTGAGCAGCCCAAATAGAAACCCTTCGAGGCTCGGGACCGGGTCAGGAGGGACCGGGAGCAGCTCCGCACGCTGGCCCCTCAGTAGGGAATGGTACCCGAATCCGTCGTAAACCGCGTGGGTGACGCTGGCCGCCAAGCCCCAGGCTGCTCGGGTTGGGCGGTTTCCGACTGGCATCCTTCCCTGGGATTAGAGCGGGTTTCTGAAACCTTCCCCCAGAGAGCTGCAGCTCGCTCCGCTCTCCCGCTCAAATAAAATAAGCAAATACCCAATTTCACTTACTTCCGATAACTTTTCAATAACTTTTCTTGAAATCCTTTGCTTGAAGGAATTTTACCGTAGCAAGTTTTTATTGTCATTTTGAAAGACTAGCAATGGGAGACAACTGCATACTTTTCAAACGCAGTTTGTGTGTATATGAATGTTATATGTGTGTATACGGATATATGTCTCTATGTATATGTATATATGTGTATATATATACTTTTTTCTTTTTTAGGCTGAATGCTAGTGAACTGTTTTCTTTAAACTCCAGACTTGTTGAACAGCTTTCTTTGTTTGGAACCTCTCTGTAGAAGAGCAAGTGGAAACTACCACAGAATCACCCATTTTTTCCTGTAGCCTGGAACTTCTTGTTAAAAGTTCCCTTTCCCTCATCCCATACACACACACCTGCACACACTACCCCCCCCCACCCCACTTCCCCAAGAATCACCCTCTTCCTTTCCCTTCAGCTCCTACACACTTATCAGAAGACATAGTTATATGAGTGCAATACTGTAACAATTAAAATAACAAGGAAAATTTGTAAGATATTAGCATTTTTCAGTGATGTGAAATCACACATTTCCTCCGGTCTTTAATAAAAGAGATGACCCTTTTTCTGGATGATAGTTTACACTGCTTAAGAAAATATGACTAATTGCTGTTCGGTTTGAATTAGTGTGTCAGCAGGGCCCCTCTGGGATGGTGTAAAGTTATTCAGCTCCAAATACAGCCTGCACTGCGTTCCAGAGGACCATTTTCCAGATGAAAAGTGTTATGGATACACGAACTTCCACTCAAACCAAAGTGTCAAGTCTTCATTGCAAGAAAGGAGCAGCAGTGCTTAAGGTAAGAAAGTTTCTGCTTTTATTGAAAATTTATATATGACTCAGTAATAAATAAACAGATAACCATTTTCACAAAAAAAATGACACGCTATGGTAGAGAAGAAAATATTAACTGGGGGATTTACTCATAGTGGCAAGACAGAGTTCTAGCAATACAGAATAAATATTAACAGCATTCTTGGGCCAATGTTGAGACCCAATAAAATGTAGGAACTAAGCTAGATGTAATAAATAATTATCCAGAGAAAAAGATGGCGCATTCCCGGATGATAAGACTGTCTTTGTAAACTGATGCATGTCAATTAGTCCCATCCTCACAGCTCACCTTCAAATCACAGGGCCTGTCTCAGGCTAAAGGTCTGTGAAAGGACTGTCCTCTGAGACAAGCAGAGGAGGGGAACTCTATTACCCTTACAGTGAAATGCAAAACAACTGCAGAAAACCCCACTGGTAAATAGAACACAGTTTAATAAGTAGATTGAGTATGACCTAACTATAAAATTTAGGTAGCAGAGTAAGTGTTACATATGGGCAGGGCTGGAAAAAATCATTTGTGACATTTTTCTTATCCCTTCTTACCCCCCTCCCACCATCATTATGCTATTAACAACAACAACAACAAAAAAAGGTTTTCAAATTTCCCTCCCATCAAAAAATGAGGGGAAATAATCAGGGAAACGGTATTTTTCCTTCTTTAAACAGTTTCTTGAACACCTCAAATACCATTCACTCACAAGGTGTCTGTGCAAATCAATTTCACATGATTTCAAGGAAATGCTTAACTCACAAACAAATCCAGAAACAAAGCTATCTTGGAGTTCTGTGTGTTATCTGGAAAGGCAGGGGAGGAAAAGGGGTGGTGTGGTATAGACGTACAATCCAGCCAAACAAACTGTTAAACGTTTTAAATCAACAATGAGTTTGACTTTTTCTGGTCTGGGGACCCAAGACACTCAAATGTTGGGAGAGGTTCTGGTCTGGCCCTACTGAAGAACACATTTCTCTTCTTTCTTGGCCATCTTGCCTTTGTTTTGCTCTAGAGTTCGCTCCAAATGCTCGTCTTCTTCTTCGGCCCTGGAAATCAGACAAACAGGAAACAAAAATTATTTTTCTTCGTGGGAGGCAGAGCAGCGCTACCCCTCACCCCGCATTCGCATTGGAGTTCCAGCGGGAATGGGGAGCTGAGGGCCAGCGGGAGGCTGCCCCTGCCTGCCCAAGACCTCTGGACTGAACTTTACACAAACTTCTTGGCGGCTCGCAAGTGGCCAAGCCTCGACCCCAGATCCCACAGCCCACTCACTGCTTCTCCTGTGCATCCAGGTCCCGGACGAGCGCATCGCGCTTGTTCACCAGGGCCACCAGCTCATCCAGCAGGAGCTGCTCGCGTCGCTTCTGGGCCTCGGTCTTCTGCCAGTCTGCAGGGAACGGAAGGCTTGTTACCCACCAGCAGGGCCTCTGTACACCCGGCCCCTGCCCCCCTTCCCGCCTTTTCCAGTTTTCTTGTATTTCTCGGCAAACCGTCGTATACAGCCATTAGCTAGTGTGTTCTAGGGAGTTTGGCTGTCGCGGTGAAGATTACACCCCTAAAACCCAACTTCCTAAATATTTCCTGCCGACGGAGATGGCTGCCGCAGGGCTGGAACCTGCAAAAGAGGCCAGGTGTGAGCTGGTGGCCGGCTGGAGGTGCGCACCTGGGTCCAGCCTAAGTGGGGGAGGGAGCCTGAGGCTCAGGAGAGGTTGGCCGGGGTGGGGGGGGGTTGAAGGTGGGGGAAGTGGGTAAGTCGGGAGACCAGGAGGCGGGAAGCAGAGAGGGAGATAAAATCATTCAGAAAAGGTTAGAGAATCTGCCTGAGAACCTAGCCTCCTCCCCCACCCCCACTCTCACCCAAACAGCCCATTCTTCGCTAATTTCCTCTTCGCTCTATTTTAGCAGTTGGATGTATCTCACACTGGGCGCCATATGCTTCACAATAACTTTAAAAGTAGTGAATCGGCTAATTAGCATTTTTCTTTGAAGTAAAAAATAAATTTGCTCTGCAATATTACACTGCAGCTCTCAATCGCATCACAGCCAGTTTTCTTTTGGAGAGGTTTGCTGGGTGGTTTGAAATCAAAGCACTTTTGCAAAGGAAAAATTACATATTTCTTTTTGAAAGCCCATGTTAAAGGTTGGAAAATCCCGATGGGCAGTGCTTTTTCCATGGGTGCGGGCAGTTTTGGGAAGGTTTTAGGCCCCAATAATGTATTTCCTAATCTTTGCTGGTCTAATAATTTCCTTAGGATGAGCAGCAGCTTCATTTAATAGAAACAGGACCAAATCGAACATTTAAAGCACTTTTGAAACCAAAGCCAACTGCTCTCTGGCCAGACTGTAAGGGCTTGTAGCTGTCAATCAACCCCTAGTCTACCCCGCCTCCCTCATTAGGAAGGTAAACAATGAAAAGAAGAAGTAGATGATGAAGCAGATAGCAGAACGAATGAGGACCTAGAGGGAAACAGGACACCAGCTTTAAAAAAACAACAAAAAACCCTCATAGTCACTGATTCATGCAGTGTCCCTCCTGCCCCCTCCCCCAGCAAAGGCACTTTCCAAAAAACAGAGGAGAGTGCAATCCTTTCGGGTTTCTCTCTTCTCTCTCCATTGCCCTGGGCAATCATGTTAAAACTCACATGGCTGGTGCTTATTCAGATAAACCTAACAATGCAGACCACTGGTTACCATGTGAATCTTCACAAACCACACAAGAATGTGCTGGTTCAAATCCCCCCACCCCCTCCAAAGCAAAATTTATTCAAGACAGCAAACTGCTGAGCAGCTTTATGAAAGCAAATGGTGCTAGAGGGAATTCTATTTTGTATTTACAAATTAAAAATCAGACGCATCATCATGCAGTAAAGGTTAGCATAGCAGCAGAAGAGCAGCAAAAAGCTAGAACAATTTATTCAATTTTATCACTATTTGTTTAATTATACGCTCAAATATATATCTACATATAAATGAAGCATGCCATATATTAACTATCTACAAAACAGCACACAAATAAATGCATTAAATAACTGATCACCATTACATTCTTATAAAGAAGAAATGAAATATTCTAATGCATAGAGATAAGTAAAGAAACTTACTACGGCAAGTTTTTTTCCTCCAGAATTTTAAAAATAATAATAAAAAGCAAAACTGAAGAGAAGCCATATTCCTCACAATTTTATTCTTTGGCTTTAAGTGACAACGAGGTCATGAATGCTAGAAAATTTTTTTTATCTGGTTCTTGTTCTTAATCAATCTCATTCTACAGAGCAGATAAATTAACAGGCTCTTCAGGTTGGAAAGATCTTAAAAGGTCATCTAGTCTAATTTTGGGTAACTGTAGTTTTACAAATATTCACTTGGAGGAAAATCTGCTACACTTTTAAAAGATTTGTAACTAAATTCTATGATTATTAAAATGATCGGTTTTGATGAATATTAAGCTTTCCATTTCCAACCTCAAAAAGTCATTGTAGTCACAAGCTTTGATTTATAATTCTTTATTTTCAAAACATTGTGATAAGAGCCTTATCAATTTTATCAAATAAATTTTCTCCACTTTGCACTTAAAAAATATAAGTCATTTGAAAATTATAATTTTTCCAACATAAATTTTAACCATACGACTAAAAGATGTACCATGTAGCAGCACACACTTTTCCTAATTATTCCTTCTCTGAACTTGACCAATCACTTCTAAGCTTTTAATTAATAATTAGAAATATCAGAATTTCTTTAATATTGAAATAAATAGGAGTTCAACAAAATGGATAAAAGAGAACTATTTTACTTTATTAGCCCTTGAACTTCCCAATAATTTTTAATACACTTTTCCTAGCTCAATAATGACATTTTCCATAACTGTAAGAAAAAATTTTTTAATTAAGAATATTTAGGTAATTTTCATCATTTCAGAGTCAAATTTAACTGTTCTAGCATAAATTTATAGGAGTTTTGACACTAATTCTGTCATCACCACATTCATATCTGTGTCTGAATTATTAGTCAATTGTACAGGAAATAGCTGTGCAGTGAGTGAATTTTACTCTCACAAAACTATACTTTTTCTTGTATTAGCCTTCTCATAGTGGGAATAAATTATATATATTCACAGACATATATGTGCTAATTTGGAAAATTAAATAAACTTTTGATTTTTTTTTACAAAAATAAATATATTACCTTTAAAATTGATTAAGATTCATGTTGTAAGTTCAATCCTAAATTTTAAAAATCCCCTTTTAAGTAGCTTCACCTAGACGTAGACATAATGTCATGTTTTAAAAGATGCATGTAAGTTTATGTGTTACCTGTTATGCATTTTAAGAAAGGATTACTCACCTGTAACACTAGTCACAGCTAGCTAGCTACACTGACTTTGGCTTGGACAGATGACAGTGTGGCTTCTGATGAATTTAAAGATTCCAGTGTACTTTTGCTATAAAAGCTATATCCTCTTGCAACAAATAGGATTAAGTTTTGATGCTGCATTTGAGCCAATGTGTTGAAATAAAGAGATCTGTTTATGTCCATCTGCGTGGAGCTGTTTTGTTAATTTAAAAAACTCCTTTTTATATATAGGGCCAATTATTCATTCCTTGATTCAGTTTATTTGCTGAAGTTGATAATTACCTTGAAAAAAGGCAAGAGAAATACCTATAAACACTTTAATAGAAAGGACCTAAAGTTCTTGTAGTAAATCTTCAACCTTGCCACTATAAATAAGCCTAGCACTTTGATGAAAATTAACACTAGTTTTGTAAAGAGCTGGGGGATTGCAGTCAAGTCTTATCTTTAGTTCCAGTCAACTAGCAATCCTGAAAGAGTTTGCATCATCATCAGAGCAGGCCATTTGATAGGATTCTACCTCTGCACCTAATCAATCTATGGAAGGCTGTGGCTGTGCTGTGTAACAAAGCTAAAATAGATCTACAAATGGGGTTTTAGGGGATAAGCTCCTCCACAGGATTACATATTGATTTTAAATATAAAAAGCTTATCATATAAACCATAACTACAAAAATAGTGAACCTATGCATAAATCCTTTTAAAAGAGCACCCACTTCAAACTAAGCCAAGAATAAATTAAGATGTACAAAATTCTAGGGAAGACCCATTTCTTATGCAGAAAATGAACACACCACTTTCTGAAAGCCCACCCCAATGTGTGCAGAAATGAATTTATCTTTCCTGAGGGGTCATTAAATAATCAGGAACAAAAAAACTATACAAAAAGTATCTAAAAGATGTTTGTTAGCTTGAGGGATCCTACAACTTAGCTCAGCAGAGTGCAACTCCTGCTATGAAAAACACCTCAGGAAAAAAAAAAAGGTAAACAGGCCAAGGTGATTTGAATTCTCAGAAGAATGGATGTACTGAATATTATTTTTTGCTCTCAGACCAAGCTGTTAATGTCCTTCTCAATGTGCAATGGCTTTTAAAATTCTGTGCTTTTCTCCTGAGGAATGGTTTCAGCAGCAGTGCTATTTGAGAAAATTTCAGTTTTTTTATTACTAAAACCATCTTATGGCTACCAACTGGAAGGGATGGGAAAAGAAAAGAGGAATGGACTTTTAAAACAAAGGAAAGCAAAACAAAACCAACTAGCGTTGCCTATTCATGTGTTTTACTGTGGTGTCTTTAACACTACAAAAGGCTATTCAACTGCATGCGTAGCAGCCATTCTGAGGGTTGGCTCAGAGGATACTGTCCTCACAGTGTGGATCGTCACGAAGGTGACTGGTGACGGTCGGAACCTCTGTAGCACAGCCTAACTCACGTACTGCCCAGGCCAGTGGGGCAGGCCTCTCCCCAAGAAAGTGCGTTTATCTGTAATCAACAGGCTGCTCCTTTTCCCAAGTATTTTTTCCCTCAACCAGTAACTGAAACTGGCTGAGAGATTTAAGGCACAGTCACATATGGGACAATGATACTAATTAAAGAAAAAAACAAAACAACAACAAAAACTAACAACTGTATTAAAGGTCTTTTAAAAAGAAAAGCATTTTTTCCTCTTCTTTGAAAAACATGACTTTCCACTGGTCTTCCATCGTACAAGAAGATCAGGCAGATACAACATTAGGTCATTTAAAATTGTTAACTCTGGAATACAAGGATAGGATTGCCGATATGCCTGGGATCTTTTGTAACTACCATGGCTCTTCCTTTAAGATCAGTACTCGGTAATACTACTGAACCAAGATCTGCCTTAAAGTCAAATGTATTGTATCAAGCTGTGTTTTAGGGGTGATTTAATTTATTATACATAACAGGGTACCTTAAAAATTTAAATACTCTGGATGTAATATATAATGAATCTATAAAGAAAAGGCTGTATAATGAGTACAGCATTTGCTATACCAACTTTTCAATGGACTATTTAGCTTTCCCACTTCTTTTAAAGATCACACCATGACTACAAAAATTATATGAAAAGGAAAAACCACATTTAGTACTCTGCTGTACTTTATTTCAATGACAAGTTTCACAGAACTTCATAAATAATTTGGAGACATTTTATAGTCAATGTGGTATACTTCGCGATATCTGGATAGCCCCTGAAGGGAATCAGCTATGTGAAGCCTTATAAAGTAAATCTGATTTCTAAATGAGGAGGGTATAAAAATGTTGTCAGTTATATTCATCAGTTGAGATTAGGGATATAAAAGTAATTTTAAAATAAAACTCCTGTAAGTGTATGAGACTACAGTATTTAGGTAAATAGCAGGCATTTTATTTTGATAACAATGTTTATTAAAATATTTCTAAAATATAAGGCTTCACGTGGCTTTCTCTTACAAACCCAAATTTCCAGTTTCAAAACTAATTAGAATTGACTTATTATGGATCAGGGACCTTATCAGGTGAAGAGTGAAATTACCATGGACAGTCAATGGGTTAAGAGGTCAATGTAGAATAGGAAAATCAATTTGCATTGATTAGACAAAAGATCCATTTTATAGAGCCCAAAGGATTAGCTTTTAAGCAGACATCTTTGAACTATAAGACATTTTCAAGTATAAGAAGAACAGCATTATAAAACACCTAAGAATTAAAAAAAATAATTATATGTAGTAAACGTCACAGTTAAGCTAGCTGATGTTTACTGATATTACGAACTATGTTTAAAGATTACTATATAATTCATTTGAAAGCTTTATGAAAAGTGTGAAAGCATTTCATTCACCTCCTATGTCAATCTTTGAATAATAGGAGTTGTAATCTTAAGAACTATAGTAGACTTGCTGGTGACTTATTTCAGTGTTGACATCAATGAAATATTAAGGTAAAACTTAGAGTCTGAATGTGAAAAATCAAAATGATAAATCTTTTTCAAATCTCCCCAGTCTAAACAACTTTAAATTACATGTAAGTAAAATGCAAATAAATCCTTTAACCCCTTATATTTTCCATTTTATGAAAATTTAAACTTAATAAACCAAAAGTTAAGATAATTTTGTGCTTAACAGCAAATATAATGATTATCTATCTGAACTGGGGTCCTTAAGATTTATATGGCTACTGCTTTCTGCCTTTAAGGCATTATTTGCAATTCCCGTAGGTCCCTACTCAGACAAGACCCTGTGAGACCAGATGTGTATTACACTCTTTAAATCTCTTTGACAACTGACACCTTTCATACCTCACCCCACTTTAGCACTTCTTACCTTCAATGGCTAGCATTGCACGCAATTCCCGGTTCAGCAGCTCATACCGTCGTTCCAAGTCATGTTCTTTTTCCCTAGGCAAGTTGTAAAAGTTCATCAATATGCTAATTACTAAATCATTAAACACTTAAAAGAACCTTTAGGTTACATTGATTTTAGGACTCATAACTGACTTTTCTCTTTAACTTTAAGCTACTCCCAATGAATGATACACAAACCTAAACACTTCCTCAGGTACAATGTTTACTAGAGCTGTTCTTTTCCTCCTTCAGTTCTGAATTGCACAGAGGTGTATTTTAATCTGCAGAGAAGTGGTCTCATTCTTCAGTGCTTCTTGAATCAAGTGCCAGGTATAAGGCTCTTTTGTCAAATATTTCTCATAATTCAATAAACACTCTTTTGTCCAAAACTTCATGTAAAAAGAATACAAGAAACATTAAAGTACTACCAGTGCAAATTTAATATAGAGACAAAGATCTTAAGTTTTGTGCTTCTTCCTAACTCTCTCATCAAGTTGAGGCGTGGCAGAAGTTACAAAAACAGAGTTTTTCAATAAAATAAAACATGTCAGCCTGCTCATTCCCACACTAGGTGGCATACTATAAGAACACTGTTAGTGAGCAGAATGGAACAAGCATTAAGTCCTATAGTGAATTAAACGCTGCAGATGAAGAATGCTTACAGTTGGTCTAGACTCCATTTTATTGTCATTCTTCCAATAGGAAAAAGGTCATTTCTGTTCAAGTCATTAATCTTTTATTCCAGAATTTCAGGTAACATCACCGGAAGAATACAAACCTACTTTTGTCCTTAGGAAGAGTTATTTATTTTTTAACTTACAATTTGGTGTTAAATGAACTTCAGTTTTATTTCTTGTTCCCTCTAACCCTCAATATAAACCAAACTTCCTTCTTTGCAAAAGTGGTTTATTTCTTAAACACAAATTTTTTAATATTCCTTGGCCTTCTGTATAATAAACACATTTCATTCTTTTTCAGTGTCTATGACTCCATTTTAAAATTCTTCAATTCAGATAAAAAACTGTATATTATTTTTTATTTTTATATAAAACATACTGTAATCTCTAAGGAAAGAAAAAAAATTAAGCCTAATAAATACGAAGCCCCAAAGAAAGCAATAACAAAAAGCCTAAGATTCAGCAATATTGTAGGACAAACAAGCACAGTGGTAAGTAAGTACTTACAGAAGAGAGAGCTGGTTCATTCTCCTTATTAAGGCATTTTTTTTATTAACTAACATAAACCATTCCTGCATCATTGCCTCTTCTTCTTCTGTGTTCCTTCCTATAATGCAGGAAGATTTATTTATTATTATATGACATTTGCAAGCCAAATAGCAGTTTAGTACAAGCTTTTTTTTAACATAAAAAAAAAACAACGTTTTAGCTGCCCCAATAGTACATATTAAACTGTTTATAAAAACATAAGATTAAAGTCCAAGGCCTGAAAAAAGAAATCAGTATTTAAAAACTCATAAGCCAATCTTCCAAAGCTGATATTATTCAGCATGCATATTTCAAAGCCCCTTAACATACCTACAGATCATATTAACACTAAGTACAGTAAACAAAATGTTCCAACTTTTAAATCCTCCCCAGAGGGCTGACTTGTTATTATGTTTCAATGAGGAACTCACGGCGCTGACAGACATATGATCACAATAAAAAAAAAAAACATTAAAAAATCATTATGAGAATTGTAAGACTAGCAGGAAGATCAGAAAAGTCCAGAGATTGTGTGAAAGCTTCCACTTGTAACACCTTGCTTTTTTTATTTTCCTTCTTAAAAGTAAAGGTAGAGAGGTATCCCCCCACTTTTCCAAAGTTTGCTTTATGCCACTTCACTTTTACGAAAGGCCTACATTAGTACCTGTTTTCGCTAACCGAAAGAATTCTGAAGACGATTTTCGCTTTTACGAAAAAGCACAAAGCGGAAATAGCGTTCAGCGTTTGTTTTGC
Source organism: Dugong dugon (assembly GCA_030035585.1). Taxonomy (NCBI): domain Eukaryota; kingdom Metazoa; phylum Chordata; class Mammalia; order Sirenia; family Dugongidae; genus Dugong; species Dugong dugon. The sequence continues at coordinate 98,880,022 of CM057469.1, read as the reverse complement.
AACAAGAGGTTGAAGAGGCAACACGCACCCCGAGCAGTGAGAGTGGCGTCGCCAAACTTCTTCCCTGGGAACTACAACTCAGCATCAAGCCGCCATAGCTTTCAACTGTGTCTGTGAGCATCTGTGCTTTATCTAGATTTATTCTGTGCATCCGTTAGCAAAATGCATTGTAAGGTATCAGAAAAGGCTAAGAGAGCTCGTACACTTGGCGTAAAACTGGACGTAATTGTTTTGATTGTGGTGAAGAAAAACATTGTGGGTGCGCTGAACTTGCCTGCGTCCACCATTCTTACCAGTTACACGCAGAGAGAAAGAATCTTGATAGCTGCCCAAGCTACTATTGGTTCTGCTAGTAGCAAAGCAGTCTCTTCTAGTTGGCATCCAGTAACGGATAAAATGGAAGGTCTACTGCTTGAATGGATTGATGTTTGTGTTATTTTAGCTTTTATGTGTTATTTGCTATGATTCGGTAGCTTATTTTTTGGGTCTGGGAACATTCAACAAATTTTCCCATCTAAATTAATGATAATTGCTTCTTTGTTTTACGCCATTTCGGCTTACGAAAGGTTTCGTAGGAACACGGGGAAAACCTGTATACCATGCTGAAATTCACCATCCCTAACAGAGGAAACTACCTGCAAATTATTAAATATATTGTACGTGAGCAGGCTACAAAAACAAAAACAAACCCGTATAAGCTATCTATGAAAACACACATTACAACGAACATAATGATCAGTAAATCAGAAAATATTTGAACAAATGACGTAAGCTGTCTAAAATTTTAGATTATGAAGTTAATGATTACATACAGGATATATTTAAAATGCACTACCACTAATACCCATTCTATCATCATCTTTAACCCAGTCTTCCCCTCCCTACTCCCTCCTGGCCAGTATATCTTGGGTATATCAAGGATTATAATACAGTATTGTATATATTTGGTATTGTTCATGTAAAAGTAGGCCACAATCATAGTCAAGAAAAATCTTAATTTTCCTCACCTTGTTCCTTCTTCTCCTGTCAAATTGTACTGAGTCAAATTTACAGTTCTTTGGCTTTTTTTTTTTTTTTCCACCCATGATTGGTTTATTGCTTCGCTAGGCCATTATTTAATTCTTCAGTCCAATTTGCATATAGCATTCACAGGGTTAACTTAAATATCTAATAAGAAATTAAATACCCCAGCTAAGACTATTATTCCTTAAGTTTCCTTTTCAAACATGGTATTTTTTTTTAACAGAGTCCCTGAGTGGTGCAAATGGTTAAACACTGGACTACTAACTTAAAGGTCGGCAGTTCAAACCCACCCAGAGGTACCTCGGAAGGAAGGACTGGCAGTCTGCTTCCAAAAGATCACAACCTTTAAAATTCTATGAAGCAGTTCTGCTCTGCACACTTGTGGTTGCCATGCATCAGAACTGACTTATGGTAACTAACAATGACATTTGCTTTTAAATTTCAAACACACTGCTAGACTGTTTTAAAAAACCCAAACAATACAGAGGTAATAATGGAATAAAAAGTTAAGTTCTCTTTCACCAACCTCACCCTTCCCAATTCCCCACTGCCTTCTAGATGTATCTCCTTCTAGACCACATACATAGTTACGTCTGTCACACACATGTATACACCTTATCTATAGACACAGGTTTCTCTTAAGTGAGATCTTTCATAAGTTAGATCATATTATATATTGCCTGAAGATTTGCTTTTTTTATGCCATCTGTAGATCTACCTCATTCTTTTTAGTGCTTGCACAAATTATGGGAGTCCCATAACCTATTTAACTATTTCCACATTAATATAAATTTGAAGAAGATATTTGTAGAATGAAAATAAAATATAAAGAGCTGGTCTGTGCATAAAAGATTAAACATGTACTTTAGAGCATCCCTGTAAAATAGATCTCTGTTGTTCATCATTAGGGAGAATGGTGAGGATATATGCCTTCATTAAATGCCGTTAAAACTTAATGGTACAAAGCAGACTTAGGGTAGATTCTTTTAGAGTCTGAACAAAAGTCTTTATTGTTTTACAGTATTTTTAATCTCTCTTTTAGGGTAGCTGGTTTTGTATTCACTTTGGACCATGTGATGGCTTGACACTGGTCATGTGACATAGGCTGCGATAGGCCCAAATCCCTGGGTAGCAACAAAAGAAGAAAGAGTAAAAAGAAAAAGCTTGCAATTTGGAAAAAGGCCAATTGTACCCTGGTGAAGGCCTTTTTGATCAGTGAAATGACACATGTGTGCAATATTAATAGGTATAGATTTTATGATATTTTATTTTCTGATTAAAGACTTAATTCTTGTATTCATAACCCAAGTGGCTTCTAAAAATATAGACATATTAAAAGTTTGTTTTGAGTTTAACTTAACCTATAATTGAGGCTTTCAGACGACACTAGAAGCAACCAGCCTACTCTTAAATTAGCATCATTTTCTTCAATGAAAGACTGCTTCCTTGAGAATAACAATATTGATGTGGTACTATGTTATTTTCAGTTTAACTCTTGCCTATGATTTCTAGGTAAGAATAAAAGATCTCTCTCTCTTAATTGTTGGGAAATGACTAATAACACAAATGTTTCAAGGAAATAAATAAGCCTAACAATAAGAAATACTTAAAGACACATTATTCAGCTCCAACAGTGCTATATAGATCATTTCAATTAACTGAAAAAACATGTGAGGATAAATCAATTCTGTATCCCTAAATCCTTATCTGAGATAGTATGCGATGATGGAAATCTATACTTAGCCTAGTAATAAAAAAATTAAATTTTCTCCTAATACATAATTGCACTATTGTTTTAGGGCTTTATAATTTTTTAAATTTAAAAGGCTTTGAAAGCCAGTAAGTTGAACCATTACAAATTAATCCTGACTGTAATAACTGGTTAAAGGCCCCTTTAGCTTTATAAGTAACAAAAAATATTAAAGCCTGTGATCACAGTGAGCTTTTCTCATTTCTCCTCTAACCATTTGTTATTTAATCCAATACTAGTAATCCAATTTGTCCATCAGACTTTTAAAGGGCAGAATGCAACTTCCTCAGCTTAGACACTTTTCAAAGTACAATATATTTTTCAAATGAATGCTGGATGTTTCATTTTTCCCAACTGTTCCGAGCTCTAATGCATGAGGAAAAAAAGAACAAGATGAACATTGTTCATACTGATTAAGTAAGAGCTCATTAAAGAGCTGTCAGTGCAGTACTTTGAATATGCATGAAGCATATAATCAGATCTAGTACCGTCACTAGAGGAGAATACGGTAAGTACAAAGGATTGATTTAATTACTTAGAGTGGGCCGCTGTGGTAAAGCAGTCTTGTTAGTGCAAAAAGAAAAGGAGGTTGTATTCTGGCACTGTTAGAAAAAAGGCAGTTTTAGCTTCTGCCACAATACCTAATCTCAGAATAAAGCACTTTACATTGTAGCTTAAAATGAAGACTGTCATTATTTTATAAAATGGCCATAAATCATTTTACCTTGTTTAACTTCACCTGGTTAACTACCTCTCTTTCAAAATTATCTTTAATTCATAATTACAAGCATACTTTTTGTCGCTTTAGAGCCAATACTGATACTTTTTGAAATCTAATTTTTTTTCCCAGTCTCATGAACTGATATATTCAAGACATATACTATTGAAGACCATTTTGGAACTAAAAAAAGACAAAGTACTACAGTTCTGTATACAGTTACTAAAATGTGAAAGCATGGCTGGGTTGTTATACTATATTTTAAAATAAGTACCTTATTTTTACTATAAATACACTACCAATACCATAAGTAGGATTTAAGTGCTCTTCACCTTAATAAGTACTGAGTAACTAATATAATCTCTGGTAATATATTTTCTGTTTTGTTTCCTCAGATACTTCTGTTTTTATTTTGCCTCCTGCATGTCTTTTCTGACATCACAATCTTAATGTCAGTCTTCTTTTAATCAATTATTGTAGCTGAAGAAGGGTTCATAAAAATTGCTAAATAATCAAGGATCATGATAATGACAGGAAAAGTAGCAATCTGTAAATATGACTTCAAATCATTCTTCCTATCACATAGTTAACAAAAGCCACTTAATAAAAAGCAGTATAATGCACAGCACGACACGGAGTATAAATACTTAGTAAACGTTAGTGGGTTATAGCAAATGCTTTTATGTTCCATCTCTTCAAGGGAAAAAAAAAAAAGACTATTTAATAAAGTTAAGATTTTTATTTCATCCAAGAATTCATTCATTCATCCCGGAATTTGTATGCAGTTTTCTTTCTTTTTTTTTCAGAAGTAGTGTTTTCAATGTAAGTTTTAAAATGAATAAAAGTGATATAAAAAACCTTATATTATGAATCATATTTTTAAAAAGTGGCTACTAATTAATCTTTCACCATAAACTTATTCTGTTTAGAAAGATATATTTCAGCCACTGAATTCTTACATAAATGCAAAATAAGAAACAATAAAATTCTAGCTGAATAGAAGATGAATTCAATGGGAAAGAGAGTAAAAACACATAAATGTAGGTTGCTGTTGTATACATGGACACATTCAATTATTTTTCACCATGAAAATATTAAAGGATTCTTAAATCTTGCCATAACCCCATATCAGGGGTGGCTGACTAGTGATCACATATAGCTCTTAAAGGACACAACACAGCAAAACCAAACCAAACATAAAAACAAAAAGGCCGCCATTATAAATTGTCCTGATGCTGTGATCATGAGAGTATGCTGACCTTCAAAAGATGTAATATATTACAACAGAGAGACATATGAAGGCGCTCAACTGACTGGCACTGGAGAAACATATTTTAAAGCAAAGGCAATGAAATTTGCTGGATTTATTTAATGGATGAGAAAGATGCATTTACTGCAGTTATGTTGGGTCATGGAGAAGCTGCTTCTAAAGCCAGCATTTTAACAGGACTCCAGTGCTCTGGTTTTAGAAAATACCTTGAACTCAAGAAATGGACTTATATTATGAAAATAAATTATACTATTTAAGCAAATACTGATAAATGTTTCTACTCTAAGAATATCTTCAAATAGCAAACAGCAATCTTTACTGATGTTTTCAGCAGTAATTGTCTTAAAACTATTTGCTTAGCATGATGTATTTGTTATAGTATTAAGAATATAAACTTTGGGGAAAATCCTTCTTCCTTTTGTTGAAGTGAAATAAAAACTAACACACTCCCTCAAACACATGTTTTATTTACCCATCCACTAAAATAGAATGAGGGGTGGATTTAGGGCAACATCTCTCTACAGATAACTTTTAACAGACTTCCGTGCATGTGCTTCCTATAGGAGGGGGCATAGACAACTTCACCAAAGTTCTTTCTCAATAAACTTAGACGTAAGAAGAAGCTATTTCTAAAGTTGGAAATTAACAGCAGTTTTCTTCTACCAACTCCTTAACAAGGTCTGAACAGTCCTTTTTTATGCTAATGGTCAGTGCTAGCCAGCAAATAAATGAATAAATAAAGCTTTGAAGCAGTTATCATGGGAACCATAACTGATGAAATTCTTTATATTTATTCACAGTTGAATATTTTTTTAAAGTTATATATGGAATGGGGTTGCACCCATAACTTTCCAGGGCTAAGAACCTCTAAAGGCATTAATTTGATCCATATTTCAAGTGATGCATTACTATCTTGACTATCTAGAGAGAGGTACTTTGCTAACGTTGTAACACTCAGAACTCCAAAGCTGTATTTATTTTTTAAAGTACGTTTAATATATTTTGTGAAATAGGGTAAAATATAGTAAGTCACTTTTATAGGCATCATTCAATGGAACAGCCTAACTACTTACAGAATCAATTCGGCACCCTCCAGTGGGGGGAAAACTCGAATTGTGTGCCACACTTACTACTTCCCTGATACTTCTCCCCTCTCCTGAAGCCCCCTTCGTTTGGACTGCATCTGGCAGATTCCTCTCTACCCCTCCCTGTCCAAGAGCCTTTTCACAGCCATGTCATGGGAGCGACTCAAAAAGTGGCTATAGAAGTGACAGACGTTAATGCCAAAGATGAAGAGGTTAATAAAATCACTTATTGAAAAGTGAGAGTGGAGAAAAGCATTATTTCTAGATTAATGTATTTGCAGATATGTGATTTTAAATACGTAGCTTTGTATATGTAAACCTCGACACACTGCCGTCCAGTTGATTCTGACTCATAGCTACCCTATAGGACAGAATAGAAGTGCCCCATAGGGTTTCCTAGGTTGTAATCTTTACGGAAGCAGATTGCCACATCTTTTTCTCGTGCAGTGGCTGTTGGGTTCAAACCACCAACCTTTCAGTTAGCAGCCGAGTACTTAACCACTATGCCGCCCAGGGCTCCTTGTATGTATATATAGCTAAATTAAATAAACTATTACAACAGGTATTTCGGGGGAAATCTTCTCCCTGGGAAAATGAGGATTCATCTATTTTTGAGGTCATTTAGGTACATGTGAGAGTTTTTTGGTAAGGTGCCCTGGGGACCCGATTGATAATTTAAGTATTTCATGGAAAAATACCTGACTTATACATGAACTTGAGAATAAATACCTCTTGTAAATTAAGGACCACCTTTATGAATGTTTGTTTGCGTTAATTCTAAGAAACGCCTGTGGATAAGATTATATATTCTGATCGGGTCAAGCATAATGTATAGTTGTGTACCATTTATTGTTTCTGTGGCCGGTTAGGTTAGTCATTCTGAATACGATGCAAACAAAGTAAACAATGAATCTGCATCCAATCTAGCCTTTGTTTAGTATAGTTTAAAAAACATTGTCTGAGTTCCTTGATCTTAGATTAGTTAACCTGTCTAAACTTTAGTCTCCCCATCTCTAAATAAGGACAATCGTATTACCTGCTTCATATGGTTGTTCTAGGAATTAAGTGAGAAAATCCATGTAAAGCCCTCTGCACAGTACCCAAGACTATATTTGCTAGTTCTGATGGTGATAATGAAGAGGGTGATGGTAGTGTGTGCAGCACTGAGCCAGGAACTGAAGATACAAAGATACTGAGATGTGGTCCCTGCCCCCGAAGGGGCTCGTAGCCTTGTGTGGAGACGGACATATAACCAGGGCTAGCTCGAGGCAGGGTAAATTTCTAAACTACTCCATGGACATAAATTATATTTTTGATCTTTGTTAGTCATAACTAGCCAGCCTATGGTTAGTATGTCCTTGGTTGTAAGCGGGACAGGTGAAAAATGGAGGTGAATCAGTACAAACCCATCTCTGCAGCTGGAAAAACAAAGTAAGGCCCTACTGGGTCAGCAGTGTCACTGCTGCATACAAAAGACAGCCAAGCTATGGTGACACAACAGGGTGGCTATGTTCCACGTAATGAGAGTCTAGTTATTTGTAGGAGGTTTTAGTGACTTAAGAACAAAGTACATCATGGAATGTACTTAACACCAAATAATGAAAAAAGTAAATTTTAAGACAGAAAATTGTGGAGTTAATGAAACATATAAAAAGCTTACTGGATATCAAAGGAAAAGTTAAAAAAAAAAAAAAAAAAGACAATTTTATATCATGCAATTTGAAGAAAAGAAGCCCTCAACAAGAAAAATCTATTAAAGCAGAAAGCTCCACTGGGAAAGTAAGTTTTCATCATTTTTACAGGAAGAGATTTTGATGTTAGAAGCACATACATATTTCTAAGTATCTTTAAAATCAGCTCATGAAATTGTCAGTGTAGATGAAAGAGCTGATTTACTAAATGCCAGGTGAGAATGAGATTAGATTCTGTCGAAAGTGTGGAAAATTACGTATATATAATTTTTTAAATACAGAAGGACAAACTCAGGTAGATATGCTCCAAATGTGCCCTGGATGGGCTGCTTTCTAATAAAGAGTTTCTCCAAAGATGTATTATGCATTCAGTCAGCCACTCTTAGGTAATTCCCCTGTGTTGTTTAAAGCTTTAAAAAAAATCATACCTAAGGTGTCCCCAGAGCCTCCAGTTTCCAATAAAGCATGAGTTCAACCCTCAGTATGTTACCTTTTCCACTCTATACCGCTTTGACCATGCTTGGGTTCAGATAACCAGGTAAACTGGGATAGATCCTACTTGTGTACCTTCTTAAATATCTTTATTCTATTAGGGAAGCTGAAGGGGATTAAGTCTATTCCCCATTAGCCAGCAGCCACATTCATTCCCAAAACAAAGACACCTAATCAAAGCAGGACACTCTCCAGCAGCCTTCTAACGTGCATAGGGCTTCAACAGTTACACAACACCTGGAATCAAATGCAATGAATGCTGTCTTTCCAGACCAGGCCAGGGCATTGGTTGGAGTTCAGCGCTATGCTACCTCATCCAGTACCCCTCAACCTCCTCGGTGGAGCCATTCCCGTTACTAGGGTACACAGGAGACACTGGCTCTGCAGCAGAGCTTCAAACCTGTCCAAACCCCTGCTGAGAATTTGCATTTCTAACAAGTTCCCAGGTGATGCTAATGCTTCAGGCTAGGGACCAATTCTGAGAGCCACTAGTAAAGCAGTGGTTCTCAAAATTTATTATACATAAGAATCACTTTGGAATCTTGTTAAAATGTAAATTCTGATTCAGTATATCTGGGGTGGAAATGCAGATTCTCAGCAGAAGTTCGAACCAGTTCAAAGCCCTGCTCTGCAGTGCAGTTTCCTGAAGCCTCAGGAGCAATAGCACCTCAATGAGGCCATTATGTCATGTCTCCCTCACTGACCACTGACACCAGATCACTGACAACTTTTGTATAGGCTGGGAATAATAATGATCATGATGATGATGATAGCATCAAATATTTAATGAGGTTATATAACTTACCTAGTCATATAGCTAGCTAGTGTTGGAACCAGGCCTCACATGTAGGCAGTCTGTCTTGTGAACCAATACTCTTAGTCACCCACCTGACACAAACTCATAGGTAACCAGTCTTACCAGAACAATGTTCTTCATTTCAAATTCAGGCCAGGCCTGGCAAAGCCTTCTGAGTGGCTCTGATAAACATAAAAACCTTCATCCTAAGAACTTTTTTCTGTTCACTTTAGTTCATCGACTAGCAGAGGGGATTTTGTTTACTCTTCCCACGTAGGTCACTGGGATTTAACAATAATTTCAGAGTAGCATATCATACTTCACAAGGAGAGTCAGCCTTTCTGCCTATGCAGATGTGTCCCTATGATCTTTGAATTATAGGCTAATGTATGATACTTTTCAAAAACGGGGGATTTCAGGGATAGCAATGGAATCAAGGTAGCCTGTAGTTGTCTACTTCTTGGGCAGCTACCAGCTACCTTGATTCCATTTACAGCATCCTTCAATAAAAGTGACCAAGCAAGAATATTCTGTCTAGTATTTGATTATCAGGGTGCATTGAAGTTCTAGCTCTGCTCTTTAAGGACTCTGTGAACTTGGGTAGATTACTTAATCTTCCTATGCCTCAGTTTCCTCATCTGTAAAATGGGGATAATAGTACTACTTCATAGGGTTTTCTGAAGATTGTTAGTTAATATATGCTTTACATTAGAATACTGCCTGTCCCATAGTAAATGCTATATAAATAATAGTAGCTGTTACCATCCATCCATCCATCCATCCATCCACCTAGGCACCACCTAGGTAGAAAGCCACATTCTCTACTCAAGCTTCTACTCCCTGACTGTATAACTCCCAGGATAATTGATGGAACAAGGCATGGTGATTCCTCCTGGCAGTCTCACAGTTTTTATGACTGCCTATGCAAGCACCGGGAAGACCTACTCACAGAAAACAAACATGCTGGGCAACCTGGTGTAAGTCTTAAGATATTAGTTCCATCAAGCATGACATTTCTAATGTCTTTACATATCTTTTTTACTGTACCAATCAACCAAAATACAGCCTACCATCATTTTCACTTTTAATTCCCCCATATGAGGAAGCTCATGACCAATCCCATCACCCATTTTTCTTTTCTTAAAAGGAGCTACTCAAATGTAAACCCTCCATGAGACATTTCCCTTCCCAAGGTTATACATACTCTGTTAAGCCTATGCCAAAGGCCCTCTTCCTAATAGTGGTTCCTTCAGTCAGAAATTCAGGGACAATCAAAATCTAATGTGTGACTACTGGAATCTTTAGAATCACAAGGATAAAGTTATTTTTCAGTTTCTCCCCAACTTAACCCCCAGGATATGTTCAATTCCTCCTTTTATCATGACAAATTTTAGACTAAAGAACACCATACTACCCCAATAGCCCCTCTTGTATTCTGGCATCAATCTGATGGCCAATCTCCAGCAGGTAGATGTATGTCTTTCTGTTGTGTTGCGTATCCTCTCCCTTCTCCTGGAAGCTACAGCCAAATTTAAAAGGGTCAGAGCAATCACATCTAAAACACTTAACCTACATTCCCACCTAAAGTAATGGTCAACTCCAAGTCCAGCCACAGAAAAACCACCTCAGCAATAAATAACTTGAGTGGTCCTTACAATGTACCTGTTAATATTCTGTTTCCCACACAAATTAGCATCAAGTCAAATGATATATTTCATCATTTAGTAAAATAGCTACTTAGTCTACACTGACAACTTTGTAGGATAATTTTAAAGAAGACATTCTTATCCTCTATAAATGATAAAAAGTAATCTTTTAATTAAATTCTCTTGTCTAAAACCAACCTTTGTTGGCTTTATGAATATTTGGTACTTTTTCTAGAACAGCATCCTACCTTTGAACTGCAACGTCCAGTATAATTTCACTTAACCTTTTTACTTAGATTCAAAATAAACACTTGAATCAAAACAAATGGTATTAAAAGTTTTAAATTTTGGCTCCCTTTAATTTTATTCTCATGAGAAACTGAAATATTTATGACTAATAATTTATTCCTCTAGAAAGGTATTTAATACCTGAAATATAAAATGATTTCTGTTTTTTAAAAAGGCAATGAAATTCATAATACATTCATTTTTTTAAATGTCTTTCTTGACTTGACTTTACATCTTTAACTTTCCTTATGGAGCTAGGTCTTTGAAACACAACAGACATATCATGAACAGATCCTTAAAATTCCAGTTTAGAAGTGCCTATGTGAGGATAACAAGTTGTGGGGAGGAAGGGCTGGTGCTTCACACAATTTCTAACTTTGGCCACCAAGTGGTGCTATTAATTCAGAGTGAACTGGCATAAGGAGGGTGGGGTTGGGTGACTTTGGGGTGGGTAAAGAGATGGAGAAGCAGTATACAACTAGTCGGTCAATGCAGGGGACACTTACAAGGCAGATGATCATAACTCTGTGTACTGTGAATTCATGTATTATTGCTGGCTCAATGTCACCAGTTTAAAAACAGAGGAGAAAACTAATTTATATACTACTTCAGGAAAACAACTGTTTATATATATGTACATATCTGTTCTAAATTTTATACTTCAAAGCTGTGCAGCTGTAAAAATAACCACATAATTTTGATCAATCTTCCCTCTCCCCACTATTTTCCCCCATGAAGACGCACACACACGGATGCACGCACGCATGCACGCACACAACCTTTAGTGGAAAAAAAATCAGCAATAAGTATTAAAAATTAATTCATAATATTAAGCATTTGAAAATATCTAATTTTACTTTTAAAAATAGATATCAGCCCAACTGTCTTCCCTTAACTTATATTTTAAAGTTTTCCTGAGGAGATAGTCCCTCTGAATGCACAAATGCCTTTTACATTCCAGTTCAGAAGTGACATATGCGGACAGGGAACAGATGCAATGTCTGTCTATGTTCAGTTTTATTATGCAGAGCACCTGGAGGCCTATGAAGAATGTTAAAGACATAACTAGTTACTAAAAGAAAGACATAGTAATTTACAATCCACTAGAAGAACTGGCAATGTCTGCACAATGGAGTGAACAATGATCTGAAAGCAGAACTTCGTAAGCCTGTACAACAGTAAAAAGAAGGTTCACAGCTATTCAACTGGACAGGTCTATCTCAAAGATAAAAGGACCTAGTAAGAGTCTGTATGCATCCAGTTGTCTTGGTACGTTAACGCTTGTATTAGCCATTTCTGATGTCATTCTTTGTCCAATCAAATTATGAAACTGTGGTTAAGCTTCTAAGAAAGGTGTCAGGATGAAACAGAGAAGGAGAAAATGCATTTGTAATGTTGATTCATAGATGATGTCCTAAAATACATTTCTCAAAATACAAAACCTGAGTTTGGTTTGTTTCTGCATATGTGTCCTACAAAACTCGTATCATGAGGATACCAATTCAACACAACTTGCACAGATCGGAAAAAAAAAAAACAAACATTGCCGTCGAGTCGATTCTGACTCATAGCTACCTATAGAACAGAGTAGAACTGCCCCATAGAGTTTCCAAGGAGCAGCTGGTGGCTTCGAACTGCTGATCTTTTGGTTAGCAGCCAAGCTCTTAACCACTGCACCACAAGGGCTCAGACTAGCAAAATTCCCAAGGCTTCTTCTGAGTTATTTATTTAGGAGTGAAAATTATAGTGTCTACACAAACATTTATATGTTAGGTTTTATATATAACCCAAAGGTTAAAAACAAAAACTTTTCAAAGCCTTTCGCCAAATATCCAAACCAGTTCTTCCGACATTTCTTGGGAATGTGTATGTGTGTGCGTGTGCACACACTGAGAGGAAGGGAAGATTTATGACAGAATGGGAGGTGTGCATAATACTTAGAAGCTAAGGGAAATTTTAAAATTAAAGCCAGTAACAATACTAAATAATGAAACTATTGCAGCAGCTACCTTTGTATTAAGTGCTCATTCTTTGCCAGGCTGTGCGCCAAGTACTCTTACACAGACGATATCTATAACCAAAAAAACCAAACCTGTTGCTGTCGAGTCGATTCCGACTCATAGCGACCCTATAGGGCAGAGCAGAACTGCCCCATAGGGTTTCCAAGGAGCAGCTGGTGGATTCAAACTGACGACCTTTGGGTTAGCAGCCGTAGCACTCAACCACTGGGCCACCGGGGCTCCAAATGACATCTATAGCTGTATCAATGTATTTCAGACTCTTGATAACCTTCTGAAGTAGGTATTATCAGCCTTTTTTTTTTAAACCAGTAAGGAAACAGAGGCTCAGAGGGGTTAAGTAATGGTTCAAGACCATCCAGACTCCAGCTGGGATCTCTCTTGATTTTAAAGTCTATGCTGTTAAATCTCTATACTGTACTATTTCACTTAGCACTTGTAACACTTAAAAGTTTAGCATATCTCAGCCCAGTGTTTCTCAAAATGTGGTCTGTGAACCACTCGTATTTAGAATTGCCTAGAATATGGGCCCCATCCCAGGTTCTCTGAATCAGATTCTTTTAGGCAGGGCCTGGGAATCTGGACTAACAAACTTGTCAGGTATTTTTATGCACATCAAAGTTTGAGAACCACTGTCTTAGCCCTTTCACAAATAAGTCACTATGATTAATTTTTTTTTTAAAGAAAGGGGTGATATTCCATGTATAACATGTTATTTTAGCATTGGCATGACATTATACAAATTTAATTTCACATTCAGAAGAAAAACATGTTGCTGCCAAATCAGTTCAAATGCCTAAATTCTGTTTCATAGATAGTTGCTGAGAAAAACACATTTTCCTGGAATTTCTGCTTTTTTAAATGTTAAAAAATTTGACTGCAATCTAGAATAAGGGTGTACCTCACTTTAGGCACTCGACATGGTCCAAACTGAAAAGGATGGTGATGTGATAATTCTGTAGTTGAAAAATTTTCAATGCAAAATTTTTAGTAGTGGAAAATACGTTTCCAGATATCACTGGTAGAAACTATATACATTTGTTATTCTGGATAAATTAACAAACATGAGTCAGCAGATGAGGAAGATATTTTAAGGCTGGGACAAACAGTGAGCAGTAAGGAAATAGAAACAAATGTTAGAAGTGAAAACCTTAGGCGGTTCTCTGCATTTCTGAATCAGAGAGGTTCCTTTCTAGAAATCTTATGATCTAATACCTATTGCATGAACTAGAATGACTCAACTATGACTACATGCTGCTACTAGTTCTAGATATAATTTGTAATTTCCTTTGTTAAATAATCAGAATAATGTAATGTAGAAATAGATATGAAAGATGTTTGAATTAGCTGAACAAATTGTGAGAGTAAACAAATCCTGAAATTATGACAGTGGTTTAATTTTCCTTGTAACTACATAAGGAAAAAAACTATAGAAGGAAAAGAACATAGGAATATTACCAATTTTAAAAATTGAAAGTGTAAAAAAATATAAAGGACAAAAGCATCGTAAGCACCTTAAAATGCAAGCTTTCCTTTCAAAAACAAACTTTACTATTTTCTTTACACTGTGTTTTCCATTCCTTATTAATTATTTTTACTGATCAATGGCCTATTTCAGTATATATGTAATATAGAATAATACAGTGGCTGGAACCATGGGTTCAAACATGACAACGACTGTGAGGATGGTGCAGGACCAGGCAGTGTTTTGTTCTGTTGTACGTAGGGTTGCTATAGGTCGGAACTGACTTGATGGCACCTAACAACAATAACAACGAATGTGTAAGAGAACAACATTAATTTATTGTAAAGTATTTTATTTAAGGCTTCCTAGCATATTAGTATTTTTCATCTTTTGTTATCTTTTATTTCAAAAGAGACCATGACAAATTTGAGTATTAAAGAGATCATACAAATAATAATAGCTCACCTTTATTGAGCTCCTTGTATGCACCAGGCACTCTGCAAATGCTTAATATAAAGTATCTCATTTAATTCTCACAATTCTCTTTGCTACCACACCATTATCAACTGTGACTCAGGGTAACCAAACTTAAACTAATTATGTTCACTAACCAGGGTTAAGTTTCTACACTCAGTGTACACTGTCTTAGGTGTAACAGGTGCTCAAAAAATATTTGTTGAGTGAATGAAAATCACAAGAAACAAAAGAACGTAAGTGAATTTCATCTGTAATGAGAGTTAAAGTTAGTTTCTTTCCCCAGTTTTTAATTTTAAAGCCACAGTGTCTGCATTCTGTTAAAGTGCAAATTAAGGCTCACAGCTATGAAGTTGAGCTAGTAATTAGGGATGAGTACACAAACGCTAGACTGGGACCCTGACTATCGTTCTCCTAGCTATGGTCCCAACTCATCGCTGGAAGGAAAGGCTGAGTCCATGTTTCCAGATGAGCGCCTACTAAGGATTAAGTATTGAAGAAAAGTCTCTCCTTGTAATTATGCTAGCTGCAATGGAAGACAGATGGGCTTCAGTACCTAATGGACAGGAGCACTGGAGAGAAGGTTCACCTGGAGACTCGGAGAGCTGGGCCTTGACTCACTGTTCTTCCTCCTGGGTACAATTTAACTAATCGAGGATGTGGCAGAGTCAATTGTTCAACACATTCTTTTATGCTTTATGCTTTTCTTAATATTGCATTAGAATATAATTGCATGAAGTTGTAGTGCTAATTGATATTATTATTTTGCATTCTTGCAAAAATAAATCTTGAAAATAAACCACACAGAAACGCAAAACAGACCTACAACACCACATTTACTAAAAGTATGTTCATGTTTTTCTTCCAAAAAATGAATGGATTCTATCACCTCTTAAAGTGTGTCAAAAGATGTGGCTCATTGCCTCTGGAAATTGTGTTAAAAACTCACTTTGCAGAAAAATTACAGACATAAAATTATTTTTTTATTGGCTTCTTACTATGGCATGGATTCGACGCCCTACGCATAGTTTCAGTAGTAATTATTTTAGTAAAGAACAATGGGCTAACTCTATACTATTTCAGAACCTAGACATCATGTTATTTACTTTTTAGCACCAAACTCCCTCACTTGCTTTGTTTCTATTTATGAAAAGTTCCTTTGCGGAGACAATATGACAAACTTGTCTGTCCATTGGATATTTTAGATGTATAGAGAGCAAATGGAAATGTCCTGTTTTAATATGCTAAAAACTTTATTTTCTACTTTACCATGCTATGTCATATGATGTTAGAAATAAATTTCATTAATGACATATCCACAGTTCTTAACTTTTTAAAGTTTTATAACTAAATGCCAAAACAGATAAGGAACTTAGTTTAATGTATATTTTTTAATGATATGGCCTCTTTTCTCATCATTTGTATGGAAATAGACATATGTCTATCAAAAAAGAACCTCTACAAAATGGAGATGTTTTATTACAGGAATACCAATTCCCATCCATACTTGCAGGAAGCATAGAAGTATCCCACTAAATGATAGAGAATATGGAATAAATGGATTATTAAAAAAAAAATGCTGTTGCTGTATTTAGAAGATAGTCTATACTTTTCCCTGACTTTATTAACTGTGGTTGTCCAAGTTATTCCTATTACTATAGGGTTTTTTCCTTTCCATTTTGTTAGAAGGGTGAGTGAATTACAGTAGCTTAAGGGGCAATATCTTAAGCTATGTGAACAAAGTACCGTGTACAAAAATATAATTTTTTAGGATTAGAGGACATTTAAAAAATAGCATACAGAAGTTTCAAAATATATATTAAGTGTGAGGAACATCGCCAAAATTTTTCTCCATACAAAACCTGAAAAGTGTCACTATTTCAAACTTCCTTTCCTTCCTTCCCTGGTTATTTATTGGTTGTTGTACAGAGCCAGTCTAACTCTAACTTCATATATCTTTATATACATAAGAATGTATTCAGTTTTGATTTTCATTTTCCCCTTTCTAGATATTGCCATGATGAGAGATGGAGTTGGCTAGACTCAATTTCCTAATAAGTGCTCAGAGATTGCTGGAGAAAAGAGATCTAGTGAAAAATATGTTCCTAACAAATATATAATTGAAACCACATAAAAACATTTCTTTATCAAAGAACATATTTTGACAATATTTACTTGAGCAATCTTAACTTTTTGTTTTTCTGTACCCCAAACCACAAAAACACCATAATCTGCCATCTTCTAAATCAGAGCATATTTCTAAATCATAGCTTCTAATGCTCTATATAGATGTCTGTTTCAATGTTAATGAATTTATAGACACAAATAGCTAGCATCAAGGCTACACTGAAAAGCAGAACACTTCAAGCATTTAATACAGCTAAAGGGGCAGATTAGAGACCAATAACAAAATCACCTGGTAAAAAGGAAAAAGGTGTTGCATGAAAAGGCTTTTTCCTTTACATGTGAAACAATACTGAGAAACCTGTATTTTAGCACTTGTACTCCACAGGCACTCCAAACTATGCAACGATGAGAACAGAAACCCATCCTTTCTAATAATCTTGTGACAAAAGCTAAAAGACATCATCCTATTAACTAGTGATCTCAACTGCTAATGCGGAGTACTTCCTGGTGCCTTTTATGTAGAATGCTGCTATTAAAAAACCACTAAACATTCACTGGGAACAACACAGAATCATTCATCTTTTATCAGCATCTCTTGTTAGAAGAGTATGAGTGGGGTTGAAGGTGTCATTGATATTATGGAGTGGAAATTAATCAGAAATTTTTCTCATATTTTCCTCATCTCACTAATTTACTTTTGTACAAATTTCCCCCGTTAAAAAGTTCATACCCAACCCCCTGTTGTACTCTTTTAAGTTGAGAATATTCAACGAGTGCGTCCACTGAAAAGCACCAGGTCCTAACACAAAAAGCATTCGAAATTCTCATTTAGTTGTCTTTATTTTGCTAGCGCCATGTGGTCCTTGAAGATGTAGAAAACACGGGAAGCTGAGTAAAGATCAGAGCAAGCTCATTAGCATTCTGACAAAATTGGAGTGGTGGAGATGTATAGTTTGCCTAGTTTGTCGTTTTGAAAGCCACCGGTGGTAGGCTTTCTATTTCATTGTGCTTTTGTCTTTTGGGGGGGGTTCAAAGCAGCAGGGTATTTGTTAGCTCTAGGTTTGCACAATGCATTGTGGGAACCTTTCCTGCACATTCAGTGCTATATAGTATCATTCCACTTTGAGTCAAGAAGTTTTTTTTTCCCATTATTAATAAGAAAAGCCATGTGTGTGAATCTTGGTATATACCTTCAATGTATTATCACAGCTTTGCCCTTCCTTTTTGCTTGAATCATAAAGTGCAAAGAGAGTCAGAGCCTAAATTATATTATTTTCAGTCTTTTAAAATGTTGTCATTCCCTTCAGAACACAAGATTAAAACATTCATTTGTGTTCTGCTCTTTGTTATAAACAACTAACAAGTAACACACAGGACTCATTCAGCTGGCAAAATTCAAAAGCTTATTGCTTAATATAGAAGACCCGATCTATGGTTTTTGAAACTAGTGTAGAGGGGGGGAAAAAAAAGATTTGTGCTTTAGAATTCTGTAAATAATAAGTATCTCTTAGAAGACTTAAATAAGTTATTACCCTAGTCATTTGATTTTCTTCATAGTCATCTTCTTTTTCTGTCTTTTTTTTTTTTTTTTTTTAAACATAAGACTCACTTTGAAGAGCTAAATGGGCTACATTAATGCTACTATTCAACACGAATGTTTCCAAGTTGCAATGAAATGGATAAAGGTCTTTGGGGATGAATTTATCTGCTAAATCCTTGTGGTTGCCCTCCTATCTTGGATGATGACCCAAAAGAATGTCAACAGCTCATTTTCCCAGAGAGCTGGAAGGATTCCCTATGCAAGCCATAATCTGCACATTCTCAAAGAACCATTTCAAACATTGTATTTCACAAGCTGTTTTAAGCGATTTCCCTCTCATCTCTAGTATCCTAACAGTACTTTGGACATCAGTGCCTCTGAAATGAGGACTAAACAAAGCTTACACATGACTTTCATGTATGGCCTATAAATTTTTAGATTTATTTTAATGTCCATTTTAAAAGCATGGTCATCTTGTTATAATAATATATTTACAGCATAACTGAAACAAATGTCTCAACTAAGGGTTAGTATTTGAATTTTTTATTAAGAAAAAACAGCCTTTTTATTATTACTATTATTTTGCTTAGAATCAAACCTAACTTATGAGAAGTATTTATGATCTTTCTTAGTTTATAACTATTCAAAGCTCAGGGAAAGCTGAGTGGTGAGTGAAATACAGTGTGTGAGTAATGTGGTCAAAGCATTTTATCAGAAAGAAAATGGATCATTTCTATATGAAGCCTTTGACATAGTAGCATTTGGTTATATTACGTTTGATTTCCTTTGTGCAGTAAGAAGCCACTAGACTAGGTAGTATGTCTATGGAGGAGGAGACAGCTTTTATATATTAACTATTCATATTACATTAGCATGTGCAATTAAAATGATGCAACTTTTTCTTGAGTTCTCATGTGAGCTTTAATTTTCTCATTCTTCAAGGCTTTTCCTAGGCCGTCTTCAATAATTTAAAAGTTCATTCTTAAAGAACAAAAACAGAAAACAAAACAAAACCCTGTTACGTATAATTTTGTGGTTATTGTGAGAGCCTGTTTATATAGTGTTAGAACTTAAAATATGACTAATTTAAAGCTTTGTCTAATATTTAAATGTATCCCAACACTGAGCTGTTCTACTGCTAACTTTAAAGCTGTAAAAAAATGGATAATGTTATTATCGTAATAAAGACTGAATTAGTTCTATACTTTGCAATATGTGTACACCTGCAAAATTATTTATCTCCTTCACTGCATTCTCCTACCAAAGTTTCTTGAATAAAATCACTTGGACCAGCAATATCAAATTAGAGAGCAGTCAGGGGTATCTAAGTCCAGCTTTAAAACAAATACCTGAACAATTACTTAGCCATATGGAAAATAGGGTATGTCTCTCCTGAAACCTTTTTAAAAATATATTTTCTGTCTTGAATTTAGACTTCATTAGAAAACGTTTCTGACTTGTAATATCAAGACTGCTGAAGTACCACACTGTTGAACAAACGTGCAAAGACATGTAAAAAAGCAGGGCTGCAAATAAACAATTTTTTAGTTTTTTTAGATTTGCATTTATAACATTTTCAAAATCTAAAAACCAAATGGAGTTGAAGTATTGTAAGTAAACAAACGCAGTTAGCTGTCCAGTTAGATACAGCAATACACACACTAACCCGGTTCTCTTACGTTATGCCAAACTTGAAGCCTCTTCACAAGTGTTCACATTGTCCTTGTGTTTAGGTTCCTATGACTTAAAGGCCAGATGCTTTTCACAAATGACCAACAATTGTAGTTAGAATAAATTAATGATTGATTTTTTTTTTTTTCAGCTTTGATGGAATTAAGCATACTTCTTCTCTCAATGTGCCCATGTGAATGTTTGCCTGTTAAACTTTTTTTTTTTGACAAGTGAGGCCACCCGGCAGAAAACAACTGATGCAAAACCCAGGAGTAATCCCTCTGTTTAGTTCAACACTATGGTTAGCCTTAACACTGCCTCTATTATCCAATGGATTTAGAGAAACTTTCATTTATTTGTTGGCCTCAGTTTTCAGTTCTGTTGCCCTCTTGAAGGAAACCTAGACTTATTCCTATGTAAATACATTTGCATACTGGTACAATGAAATGTCGTAGGATTCTAATTACCCTAGCAAGCTAAATAGGGGCTGTGTACATATGTAGTTTAAAAATAAATAAAAAGAATAAAATATATGTTAATAATCTTACTAAGAGATTTTAGGGCATACTGCAATAAGCCTATAATGTTGACGTACAAGACTAATGCAGTTATTTCCCACAACATTTTAACAATCTATGAACATCTATTAAAAAAAACAAAACCCTGAAACCACTGGAATCTAAGAAAATCATTCCTTTATCACAAAGTCAGTGCCAATTACTATGTTAAAATTTGTTGTTTTCTCTTAAAGGAATTGTTTTGGATATATATATTTAATACACAGATAATGCTTTACATTCCCTAATGTTTAGAGTCTTAACTACAAAAGGTTTTATCTATATGAGATAAAGAGAATAAATTTTTTGGTTTATTGAGAAGATTCAAATTAGGACTTCATTTAGCTGTGCATACACTATAGTAAACAACCCAATATAATTTTAAAATACATTTTAAAAATCTAGATTGTTTTTCTAAACACCTAGGTATTTTATTTTTAATTTATTATTGTTGTTATTTGTGTGTGAACTGCATAACAAACAGCATGGCTGTGGTAGAGGGAAAACACACTGGACAGGGAGTTAGAAAACACCTGCTCTATGCCAGCCTCTGTGCCTCAGTGTTTTCATCAATAAGATAAAAAGATCTAGACTAGATGATCCCTAAGATTCTTCATAATTTCAAACAGTTACAACTATGTGGTACTACTATCACAGAACAAAGTGGTTCTTTTAAAAGTGAATAGTACAAATTGCGCTATATGTATAGATTGCATAAGACCAACATTCAGTTTAACACAGTTTAATAATAAGCTTCCACTTACAAGAAACAAATCACATAAGGCTTAATAAGGAAGTCTTAAAATACCTTGGAATACTCTTTCTTAGTGGTTTTCCCTAGTTAATATAATCAGCACTGATACCCAACAAAACCCATTGCCCGGAAGGATGTTATTTACACCCCAATTTAAAGAGGGTGGAATCAGCAGTCCCACCCATGCTCCATTCCTTTCTTCTTCTTTTTTTCCTTAGCTAGCTTTTTATTGAAAAGATGACATAGCTTTCTGGAAATACTTAGCTAAGAAAAGTTTCACATACATTCTGACATTCAGATGTTCAAGTAGGACATTTTAATGGGAGTCAAACAGAAAGATGACAATGGCATTCCACTGTCCAAAAGAGAAGCAGAGGTCTCCACCTGAACACACACTTGGGTTTTACTGTACACAGCACTGTCTTGGGAATAAAAAAGAAACGTGCATTTTAGGGTTCTAGCAAATCATGCAAATTTCTTCTATAAAACTGATTTCCCCATTGGACTA